>JAAALK010000285.1:34547907-35824575 GCA_019279435.1 Zizania palustris | reverse complement strand
CCACTACGGAACAGTGGTAACCCTTGTTACTTCACCTGTGAAGTATCCGTTAATCTACGTAATAGATTTCTATCGCCTTGTTACTTCACCTGTGAAGTATCCGCTAATCTGCGTAACAGATTGCTATCTTCGCTACTAGTGCAACACTTAGCAGAATTCGGTCCTCAGGCTAGATTGGTACTTCGCACTCTTTTGTTGGAGGTTACCATGTTTGGAGCTACTTCGCTAGAGGTGTCCGGAGCTGAGAGATCGGTTTCGGAGGTCACCAAGACCCCCTTCAGCGGGACTGCAGGCTCCGGCAACAGGCTTTGTCAACATACTTCGTCACAACGGGATTCGCCACGACCATACTCCGCACCAGACGAAGTTGCGGCGCGTGCGTAGTCCTCATGTCATTATTTCGTAGTTTGCTGTGTCGGAGATCTCACGCCGAACCCGTTGTTCGGAGGTGATTATTCGCGTCCAGATCCATCCGGAGTTTCATCTTCGGCCGGATCAGTCCGAACGCTGAAGCACCCTTCGGTAGAGTACTTCGCACCAGATGCTGAAGGTACACTTCAGTGACCCCTTCACACCAGACTTCGAACTAGGCGGGCTCCGACTGGTTTGCTGATTTTATTCTGTTTAATCTATCTCTTTTGGCTAATTGGATTATTTTGTGTAATATGGTTGCCTGGCGACTCCACCCTCCCTTATCACGACTAAGGGTAGTCGGAACGCGACGTCGGTGCTACGTCATGCTTGGGCTTGTTCCTAAGTATCCGTGCACTTTTGGATCGACAAACTGACCCAAGTGCGGGGGCACGTTTCCGTGTCAACACACTTTTTGGTGACTCTGCTAGGGAAGGATACACCAACATGACAAGTACATCTACATCGGCCACCGGTACATCTACGTCAACTACTACGTCTACACTGCCGATGGACACAATAGGAGGCACGGATATCGACAACCGCAACATCTTGTCACCTACACTTGAAAATATCCCCGCAGAAGACCGAGCAGAGATCGAGGCAAAGTTAAAGGCGCTCCAATACATGATGCTTGGGGGCTACGTCAAGACATGTGCGGGCTTCATCAAGCGCGACATCATCACCCCCGACCTCGCTCAGGTCCAGGTAACACCTATATCGCCTCGTTTATCTTCTTTAGAGATTGAGCAAAAAATAGCCGCATCAGTAGATCAAGCCATTAGCGCTTCGCTAGCCAACCGTTTAGATTCAGTAGTCAGCTCCCAAGTGGAGGCGACTCTTAGGAGGGTTTGGATTTACTGAGGCCGTACCCCCGGTTCCTATTGCTAGTGCACCTCTGACAAACCACGTATACGGTAGGACTAACGACGGCATTGGCACAATCATGTCTCCGGCCTCAACACTTATGGCCGAGACCAATCATTACACCTACGGTCAAACTAACACTACGTACCATGCACCACCACCTGCGCCAGTACCCACGCTACCCGCACCACATGCACAGGCGCCCGGACACGAACACGTCATACAGATAGCGCGCAGGAAAGAGGCCCATGGCCGACACGCCGATATCCCACCACGTGTCGCCCCCCGCATGAGAGGCGCGCACAAGCAACATGCCAAGATGACATAGAGGAGCGGGTTCGCGCACTATTTAGGGAGTGTGCTGGCTTCGTGCCCAAGGGACGGGTTAGGGTTTACCGTAAGCCATACCCCAACCATCTTGATACAGTACCCTACCCCCGCGACTATAAGATCCCTGAATTCACTAAGTTTGATGGCGAGGGTAGCAAAACTACACTAGAGCACGTTAGTCAATTTTTGGCATAGTGTGGAGAAGTTAGCGGGATAGATGCTCTAAAAGTTAGACTATTTTCTCTCTCGCTATCAGGCACCGCCTTCACTTGGTTTTCGGCGCTCCTGTCGAACTCCATTCAGACGTGGGACAATTTAGAGCGTAAATTCCATGATTACTTCTACACTGGTGAGACAGAACTTAGGATCTCACATTTGACATCGGTTAAGCAGAAATCTGGCGAGAGTGCCTCTGAGTACATCAAGCATTTTAGGGATACTAGAAATTGATGTTTTAGCCTTAATATTTCGGAAAGGGACTTGGCGGAACTAGCTTTTAACGGGCTGTGTTCCGAAATTAAAGAGAGGTTAGATAACCAAAAATTTTTAGAAGTTAGCCAAGTTCTACAGCAGGCTCTGGTCCAGGAAG
The DNA here is from genome assembly GCA_019279435.1 of Zizania palustris. Lineage (NCBI taxonomy): Eukaryota > Viridiplantae > Streptophyta > Magnoliopsida > Poales > Poaceae > Zizania > Zizania palustris. The sequence continues at coordinate 35,822,378 of JAAALK010000285.1, read as the reverse complement.
GCCGAACCAAAGATAAAAGATTTGTTAAAACATTTAACAAGCCTAGGGCTGAAATCCATATCATGGAACGTTCTGACGAGGAAGAATCGGAAGAGGAGGATTCGACCGATATGTACGCGGCCGAATGGGTGTGGAACGCTAAGAATAAACCTGTCACCTGCTCCGAGTTACGACCATCCCCCAAAAAGAATTGACTTAGTGAGGTCAAGTACTCATTTGATAGAACTAAATGTGATAAAATATTTGATTTTCTCTTAAAAAGTCAGCTTCTCAGGTTACCTAAGGGTCAAGTCATTCCACCTACGATGAGTTAAAGAAGCATCCATACTGTAAGTGGCATGATTCACATTCACATAATACTAATGATTGCAATGTTTTTCATCGACAGATCCAATCGGCCATAGAAGAAGGACAATTGAAGATAGACCATAATCCGAAGATGAAGCTGGATAAAGATCCTTTTCCCATCAATGCCGTCGACCTCGGCGAAAAGAAGGTGTTGATTTGGCCAGAACAGGCTGAGTCGGCTAAAGGAAAGGATGTAATTGTTGGAGAGCCGCGCACTCGCACACTCATACCAAAGAATCCTGAGGTAGGGGTGTGTAAACAGAACATTAATACCCCTTCGGCTAAGGCTCACAAGAGGCTGAAGGTGACGTATAACATGCTATTGAACAAGCATCAAAGAAGGGCCAAGGAAACTGGTCCACATACTCAGAAGATAAAGCAGTCGAAGGGTCTGGGACTCGAAGGGTAGCTTCGGACCGAAGCAGCCGAACCCTCCGCACGGAGGCTCCGGGCCACAATGGCCTGACACTCTGCACGGTGGTTTCGAGCCGCAATGGCCGAACCCCCCGTAGTGTAACCTTGGTCCCCAATGGCCGAACCCCGCACCGTGTTGGACCTCTCCGATGGGAGGCTTTGGCCTGCACTGGCCGAACGTACCTCTGGCCTGGCAGGACCCTTCGCTGGTGTGGTCCGAGATACCTTCGACTTGGCCGAACCCCCCTCCAGGTAATGGGTTTGGCTCATAGTGGGCGAGGCCGCTAGAGCCACCGATGCCTTCGCCGTATGACTAGGCGGGGACCCTGTGGGCTCCATACGTATCCGAGTCAGGGTATCCTCCGTAACCTAACACTATGCCTTATTTTCCTTTGGAGTATTATGGATGGCAGGGGCAAGCAGACGCAGTGGAGGGGGGCATCATCCATAGACTGTCTATGGTGCCTCCGAATCGGACCATGCAGAGCAAAGTTGAAGGGTGCGAGCACACGGAGGTCAAGGTCAGGGAGTCCGAAGCCATCACCATCAGAGTTGGGTCTCAAGAAGTCTCAATCCCGAAGACTTTGTCACCGAGGTCTGATGGAGGTAAGCCACATGCTTCGGCCGAGCCCTGCGCCGAAGCCTAGTTCGGTCGGCCGAACGAGGCTTGTCCGTCTGCCGGGGTTCGCAGCGAAGCCCCCTCTGAACACAGGGTGCACAAGGCCAAAGGGCACAGTACCACTTTAGCAAGAATTAATGGAAGTCGAACAGTCGTGCCCAGCACCAAGACGCAGCCATCTTGGGCCCCTCCAGGCATGTCCAATTCGCACAAGAGACGCCTACAAAGACTACGGGCATAGGAGATGCGTGAGAAGAAAGCTGAGGCCGAGCGCGACGCTATCTTCGAAGAAATCTGCCCTCGGCCAGCTACAAAGCAGGTATGGAGGGAGAAGCTGGTTGAGATAAACAACCCGGCTCCTAGTCCGAGCGATGACGACGACGACATGCTCGATGACGATTACTTGCCCATCTCTGAAGGGCCTGCACCCCAAGTGATGGATATCAACATTGTCACGCTACCTACCGAGTTCTCCCTACCACAGGATGAGGCTGAGGTTGCTCAATTGAACCTCGACCCGCGCAATGCCATCTTCGAGAAGCCCGAGGACTCGGCTTGCCATCTAAAGCCCCTCTATGTCAGAGGTCAAATCGATGGGAAGCCGATTTCCTGAATGCTCGTCGATGGCGGCACCACTGTTAACTTAATGTCTTATTCGTTGTTGAAGAAACTTGGCAGGGACGAAGATGACCTGAAGAAAACCAACTTGATGCTCAACGGCTTCAACGGCGAGAACTCTGAGGCCAAGAGAGTACTCTCTATGGAGTTGACGGTGGGCAACAAGACGTTGCCAACAGAATTTTTCATCGTCGACGTGCAAGGTAATTATAGCGTACTACTCGGATGCGACTGGATTCATGCGAACTATTGTATTCCATCTACTCTACACCAGTGCTAGATACAGTGGGACGACGATGAGGTGGAAGTCATTCCCGCGGATACTTCGGCCCAAGTAGCATTGGCCGATGTATCGGTTGACGCCGTCCATAACAAAGTAGAGTGTCTATCAGGTAGGGATCTCTCGGATTACGATTTTGTTAGTGTATCCGGAGGATGGTTTCTACCAGTGTCTGTAAAGCCGGCTGGAGTAGCACGGCTATTTTTGTATTAATAGTCATGTCTAGCAAGAGTAATCTAGATTGGCTAAAGTCTCGTGTGGAGCAATATTGGTCTAGTAAAGACGGTATCGCCGAAGCCATCGGGGACTTTAGCGAAGTGGAAAAATTAGGACAAGGTTTTGTGTTGGCCGACCCCTTGGAGGAAGTTGACATAGGTAATGGTAGCGTCCCAAGGCCGACTTTTGTAAACCAACATTTACAGCCCGATGAAAAGGCTGAAGTAATAAAGTTACTTCGGTCGTATGTCGATTGTTTCGCATGGGAGTATAGCGAGATGCCAGGGCTAAGCTATGAGCTCATGGAGCATCGACTGCCCATCAAGTCCGGATTTAGGCCTTATAAGCAGCCTCCCCGCCGCTTTAATTCGGCCATCTATGACCGAGTTAAAGAAGAAGTGGAGCGACTACTCAAGGCTAAATTTATTAGGCCATGCAGGTACGCGGAATGGGTTGTTAACATTGTGCCTGTAGAGAAGAAAGGGAGCGGCAAGATACGGGTATGTATCAATTTCAGGGATCTGAACAGAGCCACTCCAAAGGACGAGTATCCAATGCCGATAGCCGACATGCTGATCAACGATGCTTCAGGACACAAGGTACTAAATTTTCTTGATGGTAATGCTGGTTATAATCAAATCTTTATGGCCAAAGAGGACGTCTACAAGACTGCCTTTCGATGCCCTGGTTTTGTCGGTTTATTCGAAGTGGGTCGTCATGACTTTTGGTTTGAAAAATGTCAGCGCCACATATCAGCATGCTATGAACTAGATCTTTCATGACTTGTTAGGAGTTATGTTAGAAGTTTACATCGATGATGTCGTAGTCAAATCGGACGCTATGGGAAACCATTTAGCCGATTTGAGGGTTGCTTTCGATAGGATACGACAGTATGGGTTGAAAATGAACCCACTTAAGTGTGCTTTTGGTGTGTCGGTGGGTAAGTTCTTAGGTTTCATGATTCACGAGAGAGGCATAGAAATCGATCCTAAGAGACTTGAGAAGATTAGAAACATTGCAGCGCCGACGTGCAAAAGGGATGTACAAAAATTGCTAGGCAAGATGAACTATTTGCGTCGCTTTATATCCAACTTGTCCGGCAAGATTGATGCCTTTGTCCCCATACTCCGGCTAAAGAACGAAGTTGAGTTCACTTGGGGGGCAAGACAGCAGAGTGCTTTTGAGAAAATCAAGGAGTGCTTGTCATCACTGCCTGTGGTGAGAGCACCCAAAGTCGGGATTCCGTTTCGGCTATACATCGCTGCTGAAGATAGCGTGATTGGGGCCGTGCTAACCCAGGAGGTAGAAGGGAAGGAGTACATCATCACATTCTTGAACCGCCGCCTGCTGGACGGCGAAACCAGGTACGCGTTTGTGGAGCGATTGTGTTTATCACTTTACTACGCGTGCACCAAATTGCGCCATTATATTCTTCCCACTACATGTGTTGTCGTTTGCCAAACCGATGTTATAAAGCACATGTTACAGAAGCCGATTCTAAGTGGAAGAATTGGAAAATGGGCTTACGCGTTGATTGAGTACGATTTGGCCTACGAACCCCTGAGAGCGATGAAAGGCCAAATCGTGGCCAACTTTATAGTTGATCACCACATAGATGTCAGCTGGAGTGATACTATTGCTTCTGTTGAAGTAGTGTCGTGGAAACTTTATTTTGATGGTTCAGCTTGCAAGAGTGGCCAAGGTATTGGAGTGGTTCTCATATCACCTAATGGGATGCACTTTGAAACTTCGGCCCGACTAGAATTTTCTTCCACTAACAACCAAGCCGAATACGAGGCTTTATTGCTAGGTCTTGAATTACAAGAATCTGTAGGTGCTAGACATGTTCACGCATACGGTGATTCTTTGTTAGTAGTGCAACAAGTAGCTAAGAGTGCTCAATGCTTCAATGGCTTGCTAAATAGTTACCTGGATAAATATCTAGACATAGTTGCTACTTTTGATGACTTCAAAATCTTTCACGTGTCAAGGGAAGCCAATTCAGTCGCAAATGATTTGGCTCAGTAAGCATATGGTTACCAAGTCAGGAGGGGAAAATTTTCTATGTTGGAGAAGCCAATGCTTGGTCTCACTACCGAAGCCAGTGACGGTGGGCAGGCGCACCCTCCGGGTCGAACCGCTCTGGATGCCAAAGGCCACTACGCGCCAAGGTCCCTGAACCAGAACACTCTGTCAACCATGAGACCTGGTGCGCCGTAGTCCGTAGGCCGAAGCCTCCCTCGCGGAGAAAGCTCCCTGGAGTCCGAACACTCCGGAGGGATTCGGTCCAGCACACTCCGAACGGCCACCCCGGCCAGGCTTCGGCAGGAGCTGGAATGGCTCGGGGGGCACCCCGAAGTCAGTAATTTAGAAGTTTTTTCAGAAGATGGGCAAGCAAGACCCTCTGAAACCTATAAGGGCGATTGGAGAATCCCAATCGTCCAGTATTTGAGAGACCCTAGCCGAAGGGTTGATCGGAAGGTTCGGCGAAAAGCGTTCAAATTTGTGTTGATAGATGACACATTGTATCGCCAAACCATCAACGGGGTACTATTGAAGTGTTTAGACCATGAGCAATCCTAGGTGGCTACAGGAGAAATCCATGAAGGGCTTCGCGGCACTCATCAGTCGGCCCAAAAAATGAAAGAGCGGGTTTTTATTGGCCGACTATGATTGAAGATTGTTTCAAGTATTATAGAGGGTGTGAAGCATGTCAGAAGTTTGGCAATGTCCAGTTGGCTCCTTCCTCATTGCTCAATCCTATTGTCAAGCCATGGCCGTTTCGAGGTTGGGGTTTAGACTTCATTGGCCAGATTTACCCTCCTTCCTCAAAGAGGCATCGGTTCGTGTTGATGGCAACGGATTACTTCACTAAGTGGATTGAGGTCGTACCTCTCAAGAACATGACTCACAATGAGGTATGTTATTTTATTTTGAAGCACATCATACATAGATTCGGCATTCCTCAAACTCTTACTACAGATCAAGGTAGTTCATTTGTTTCTGGAGAAGTAAGGAACTTCGCCGAATATTATGGTATTAAGTTGATAAACTCTTCACCTTACTATGCTCAGGCCAATGGTCAGGCCGAGTCTAGTAATAAAACCGTGATTAACCTCATTAAGAAGAAAATTGAGGAGTTTCCTAAAAGGTGGCATGAAGTGCTTTCCGAGGCGCTATGGTCTTGTAGAATTGCAAAGCACGGTGCTACCAATGTCAGTCCATATGAGTTGGTATATGGACAAGAGGTTGTTCTGCCTGTAGAGGAAGATCTTGGCTCCTTAAGAGTGTTAAAGCAAGATGGCTTATCGGTCGACGAGTATGAAACTCTTCTAAAGGGTAATCTAGAGGAAGTGACCGATAAGAGACTAAGGGCTTTAGAAGCCATAGAAGTAGACAAGAAGAGGGTAGCTAAGGCCTACAATAAGAAGGTTAAACCAAAATCATTTCAAATAGGAGACTTGGTGTGGAAAACGATTATACCCTTAGGCACGAAGAGTCCCAAGTTTGGTAAATGGTCACCTAGTTGGGAAGGTCCTTTTAAAATAGCCGAAATCACTCCCGGCAACGCATACGTGTTGGAATCCCTACAGGGAGAGCGGTTTCGAAGAGCTTTGAATGGTAGGTACTTGAAAAGGTATTCTCCGAGTGTGTGGCAAACATCATGAAAAGTGTTGAAAAGCCAATATGGATGGTATCTTCTTCAGCTCGTGGTGCTTTTAGCTCACTCAGTTCACTAAAAGGCAGGGGTCATGTGTTGATAGCAAAAAATGGCATTAATGGCTAGATTGTCAAAATATCAATTTTGGTGATTTGGGCCGAAAATACACATGTCCAGGGTCTGTCCGAAGCCCTACAGGGCCGAAGTTCATTAAGGTATGGGCTCTGAAAGCCTCTAGCCAGCCCATGGGCTTCGGCCGGGAAGCCTTCGGAGGCCCACGCCACCAAAGCTTCGGCCCAAGGAGCAGGCCTCGATGGGCCTGGTCGAAGCCCACTTTGGCAGAGATGGAGTTGTATGCGTTTCTAGCTCAATTCTTATCTCCATCCAGCCGGATTAATAGCAGATTAGATTAGGAATTGAGCCCCTATAAATAGAGAGGCGAGGCCAGCGTAGAGGCCCCCCCAACTCAAACCAAACCAAAGCCTTAGCTTTGATCGTATTTACTTTACCTTTATTTTCATGTACCTCTTCGTGGGTTTGCCTGGAAGCCCTCCGCCGGCCACTACGGAACAGTGGTAACCCTTGTTACTTCGCCTGTGAAGTATCTGTTAATCTATGTAATAGATTGCTATCGCCTTGTTACTTCGCCTATGAAGTATCCGCTAATCTGCGTAACAGATTGCTATCTTCGCTACTAGTGCAACACTTAGCAGAATTCGGTCCTCAGGCCGGATTGGTCCTTCACACTCTTTTGTTGCAGGTTACCACGTTCGGAGCTACTTCGCCGGAGGTGTCCGGAGCTGAGAGATCGGTTTCAGAGGTCACCAAGACCCCCTTCGGCGGGACTGCAGTCTCCGGCAACAGGCTTCGCCACCATACTTCGTCACAATGGGCTTCGCCACGACCATACTCCGCACTAGACGAAGTTGAGCGCGTGCGTAGTCCTCGCGTCATTATTTCGTAGTTTGCTGTGTCGGAGATCTCACGCTGAACCCCGTTGTTCGGAGGTGATTATTCGCGTCCAGATCTGTCTAGAGTCCATCTTCGACCGGATCAGTCCGAACGCCGAAGCACCCTTTGGTGGAGTACTTCGCACCAGACGCCGAAGGTACACTTCGGTGACCCCTTCGCACCAGACTTCGAACCAGGCGGGCTCCGACTAGTTTGCTGATTTTATTCTGTTTAATCTATCTCTTTCGGCTAATTGGATTATTTTGTGTAATCTGGTTGCCTGGCGACTCCACCCCCCTTATCACGACTAAGGGTAGTCGGAACGCGACGTCGGTGCTACGTCACGCTTGGGCTTGTTCCTAAGTATACGTGCACTTTTGGATCGTCGAACTGACCCAAGTGCGGGGGCACGTTTCCGTGTCAACACTGAGCAATCAAGAAATCAGTGCCAACTCTGAGCAAGAAAAGAGTTTTGTACACAGAACCCATCACAAAGCCGTTCCCCAATAAAAACTATTGTAAACGATCATACCAAGCCCTGGGTGCTTGCTTCAGACTATATAAAGCTTTCTACAACTTGAAAACATGTCGAGAAAACTTAGGGTTTTTAAAACCGGGGGGCTGCCTAACATAGACCTCCTCCTTTATGTACCCGTTCAAAAAAGCACTCTTAACATCCATTTGAAAAAGCTTAAAACCTTTAGAAGCAGCGAATGCCAAAAGAATGTGAATAGACTCAAGACGGGCAACAAAGATGAAAGTCTCCTCAAAATCAATACCCTCTTTCTAGACAAAACCTTGAGCAACTAATCGAGCTTTAAATCAACAAGTGTGCTTCTTCACAGGGATTCACGCCAGCATGCCAAAGCGCCAAAGCTTTTGTGCGCCAATTAGCATCCCGCTGCTCGGAGTTCCGTGCGCTTGCTTCGGTGGCTGCGCCTGCTCGCCGGCTGCAGCGGCTGCACCAAGTTTGACGTAGACGACACAGCCAACAGCACAGCGATGGACAGCTAGAAGAAAGAAAACCGACGAAGAAACAAAACCGGTCGAGCACCTGGATCCGTACAGAGCGACGAAAGAGATTAGCCAGTGGCAGTTTCTGATTGGTGGCCGAAATTAGTGAGAATCGCGGCGGTGGCGTGGTGGGAAGGGAAAGATAAAAATGCTTGAACTTAGATTTTTCATTTCAAAAGAGTTAGAAAACCCTAGGGGATTGGGGGCCTATTTATAGGCGGCCCAATAAATCAGCAAAATCTCAATATACCCTTAGGGTTTTTTTACAAACGCCGAAATAAACTAGAAAAGACCAAACTGCCCTTAGGATTTTTACAGACTCGACTGACACAGACTTTGGGCCTAAAAGGCTAAATAGTAAAAACCTAACTAAAGGTAACTTGTCCTGATGCAGAGCTTCCGTAGCAGCTACGACTTTGCTTCGAGACTATTGGATCCCCGATGAACGGTTTGGATAGATGCGTCGGTTTTACGCCAAAACCAAAAAAGTGTTTGTTGTCTTTGCACCGGGTACCTGGATTGGGCCAGCCCGATTCTGTGGATCCCTCGGCCCAGCAATCGCTCGCCGCCCGTTTACCTAGGTCAAACCCGGTCAACAGACTAGAGGATCACCTACCGTTCCTGGCCCATGTACCCGGATTGGGCCGGCCCGACTCTGCGGCCCCTCTGCCCGGCATTCGCTCGCCGCTCGTGTACCTGAGTCACACGCGACCCAAGAACCGACAAGTCTCGTCTCATCTTCGTCTCCTCTCTCTCTCTCTCTTTGACTTCTGTTGACATTCATTCATCACTTTTGGAGCCATGAGGCCCGTGATCTTCAACATGGCTCCTCAGTCATTCCACTTGGGACAGTCGGCGATGAAATGTCCTAGATTACCGCACTCAAAACACCCAGACTTGGTGCCATGCCTCTTATTCATCCTCTTGTCATACATAAGTTAAACATGATTGTTGAATAAGTAGAGATCGTCATCTCCTAGAGACTCCATCTTCTCTTTTGTAATGGCCATTAATGATGAAAGAGAAAAGCTAAGAGAGGAGTTAGTATCAGTGGTGATCGCAAGGGAAAGGCTCTTGGAGCCATATCAAGTGAGATTTGATCTCAACCTGATATCAACCGCACAGGCCTTGAGCTTGCAGAAAAGCTTTGTGATTGTCAAGGTATCGTATACAACACTTTTAACAATGGAGGATACCTTGATCTCCCAGACCTTACGATCTAAGGTATGAAGAAGCTTGAGAGCTTGTTTATGGTCTGTCATCAACTGATCATTTCTAGCCTTGTTGGCATGAAGCTTGTTGATGACCGATTGAAAACGAACAAACAATTCATCAACTGACTCTCTTGGCTTTTGGGTGTAATTCTCATATTCACACCGGTAGGTCTGGTAAAGCTGAACCATGACTTGAGTTGTTCCCTCGTGGTGTTCCTGGATGGTAGCCCAAATTTCTCGAGCAGTATTGAGATGGCTCACTCGCTCAAACTTAGTGGGACCTAATCAATAAAAGAGAATGGTTACCGCCTTGTTGTTGTGCTCATGCTGAGCGACTATAACTGGTATAGTCCGCTCAGCAAGAGGATGGATAGTAAAAATAGGGTGAACACACATCCCATATGTTTGAACCTTGGCTCAATAAACAGGGTTGTTGCGAGTCTTCCAAGATGTATAGTCGAAGGCTTCAAGGGACAAAACTTTCCCCAATGAAGTCATGGTCGCTAAGTGGGTTTACAACCAGTTAAGGTATGGTAAAACCCTAACTTCGCTCTGATACCACTTGTAGGACCGAGAGTAACGACTAGAGGGCGGGGGGAGTGAATAGGAGCAAATTACAAAATATCAAATCTTGAAAAACAAATGAGAACTTCAATTTGATCTTGCTTGTGGATTCTTGAAACTTGGCATAAGGCTAAGATATATCTTCCACACAAAGCAAGTCAAGTAATAAACCACATAAATGGTTCATCCATGGCAAGTGAAGAACATCAAAAATTCAAATCAAGCACTGATAACAAGCAAGGGCATATCTACAATGAGAGATCTCCAACTACTGGGTAACTCAAATACACATGGCTAATCCTTCACAAGAATCACAAGTGTCCTAGGGAAAGATCCACGACAAGTCATCCTCCCTTCGGAGGTCTTCATCCATCTTTTGTTTATAATCACTCATTCTCTAGGAGCCATGAGATCCACGGTGTTCACCATGGCTCCTCACTAGTGGAGTTGCATGCAGGAAGGAGTGGAGCTGAATGTAGATTTGTGTGCCTCTATTTAAAGCATGTAAGCTGTTGTTCGTGACTGAGTTTAGAGGGAGAGCAATAGAGAAAAAATGTAGTTTTGTGTGTACATGTGTTCTTCTGTGTGCATGTTACCCCAGAGAAGAAGGAGAGTCAGTTTATACTTTGTGGTATTTGTCCATTAGTGTGTTGATTCAAGTTTTTTGAGTGCTATGTCTGTATATGGAGTTATGTTTGCGATGTTTTAGTGGTGAAGAAAGCAAGTGCCTAATGATATATGTGAGCATTGAGTGCTCTTGAGAAGAAAGGAGCTGATCATGTGGATCAATTTCAACAATTGGTATCAAAGCAATAAAATTTGGGAATCGTGGCAATGGCAGCACACGGCGACTCCACGACAAGTGTGAACGTGGTAGAGGCATGTTGTGACTTGTGCATGTGGCTCAGTGATGAGCTACTTAAAGGTGAAGACAATGTCAGCATGTTGTGACTTTTGTGTGCGGCTCAGTGATGAGCTGCTCAGAGGTGAAGACAATGGAGACGTATGGTGACTTGTGTGTATGGCTCAGTGACGAGCTGCTCGGAGGCAGCAACAAGGTGACGTGAGAACCAGTGGGGTCGGCGTGAAGCTGATTGTGAGCACAAGACCTATGAGTGTGAGACCGTTGGTGGTGTGTGTTTGTTGTGCAAGCTGCTATTGTGTGTGGCAATAGGTGGCCATTGTGTGTGGTAATAGGAGACCATTAAGACCCTTATATATGGAATAGGGCCAAATTTAAAAAAATTATATTGTTTTTCTTGCAAATATAGCGTTTAATTGTGATTTATGTCATTTTACAATGCTACGATAGATTATTGCCATATTTATATAGTCTTATAAAATTATATATATATTGAATTTATGGATCGTAACTAGGACCACCCAAAGATTTTTTTTGGCTACGCTGCTACTCAGAATAAAGTGGAGAAGCATGCTAGAAAAAAAACTGACTCATTCGATGATGGAAGACACAAGGGAGGTGTTGTTGAAACAGGTAAAATGGAGAAAATCAACAAAAGCAAAAGCATCTTGAAGAAGATACAACCAGCTCGTCATACTTCTCTAGAGAAGTGCAACAAAGCAAAGAATGTTAGTTCTGTTGACATGGCTTCTGACAACCAGCTCGTCATACTTCTTTAGAGAAGTGCAAGAAAGCAAAGAATGTTAGTTCTGTTGACATGGCTTCTGTAGATGCTGCTGGAGAAAAACATCAGTGTGGGTATGGAGAGAATGCAGCCAAATCAGATAGGTTTGCTACTCAAGGCGAGATTGTGAATGACCCTCTTCAGCAATAGATCTCAAGCAATTTGCAACGAGAGGATTCTTATGTAATAGAAAATACATGTGATGATGGGAGGCAAGATAATAAGAAAAAAATCTTATTCAAAGTCTTCAAAGGTTGCTGATCCTACTGCTGATGTGACAAAACTCTCTGGATTCATTACAAATGAAATATCAATACAAAACACAAATGCTGCTCCCTTAGATCTAAAGCTAATAACACCAGCCACAATAGGAGAAGGAACAGTTAGTGGCCCAAAGAAGTTTGATGAAAGCCTGGATGTAGCAGCAGAAAATGTTATTGATGAGGTATTGGCAGATTTAAAATGCAAAGATCAGGTAAGTAAGGAACTGGATGAACATTTGTTAACAGAACAAACAAACCAGGGCAGCTATCAGGATGTACTGGGACTTTATGGAAACACTGGAGATAAAGGTGTTTTTAGTGCAACATTACCTCCAAAATATCCAGCAGCAATTCTCTCCGATGCTCCCATCAGCACACCTAATCATAATAAGGTTAAAGGAAAACAATTGAAACTACTGCCAACCATGCATGACTCATCTCATTTTTCAGGTGGTGTACCTGAAGAAAACACAAACTCAGAACTAATAGAATCTGTTTCTTTGAAGTATCCTGAAAACAGAAGTGGTATTTTAACTGAAAATGTTGTAGTGCAAGATGATGACAAAAACACAGCCAGTAAACATAAGAGAAAGAAGATTTCCGTAAAGCATGTTCCTACAGATAATGGTAAAGCTATTCAGCCTTTGGACGGGCAAGTTAACCAGGTTGCTATAGAGGACATAAAGGGAGCAAATGCTACCAAAGCAGATTTGGTTCAAGGAGGTCCAATAAATGATACTCCTGCCAGTACTGTTGAAACTGTATAGAAGAAGAGCAGAAGGTCTTCCAAGACTCGCACACCTAAAGTCCAACAAACTAACCACTCTACACATGGCGAAGCTAGTAACTCCACTGAGGGCAGCCAGCACAGATATGCAAGTCATGTTGGTGATAATGGGACCCACAGTAATGAAACTTCAGTCGGAGCTCCAACACAATCACCTGCAGTTCAGGAAGATGCCACAACTCTCAGGACTTCTGCCCCTAATGCTCGAAAGGGAAGGAAGAAATCTTCCAAGAGTGATCTTCAGAGTCGGGATTCTGCTTTGGATTGTGGTTCTGATGTAGATTTGATGAACTACAGTGCTGAATGTATTACAGTTAGTCCTATAAGATCTGCTGATGCTGTTGAACAAAATGAAATAGTCAATTTCCTTGACCATTTTAGCCCCAATACGATCAATGATCTGTATGTTTCTGCAGATAACAAAGAAACCAACAAAGAGGAAACAGTGAGAGAAGTTGAAGACAAAATGAAAAAAGAAAAGAAAAAGGGACATGCAGTCTCAGCATACTGAAAATGTTGGACCAAATGATCTGATAGAAACTCATCCTCATATTGAAAAAAATGAGATTGACCAATTATTTTCCTGGTGATGTGGGCGTGTCATCTGATTCAGCTGAAAACATGAACAGAGTAGATGGAAATGTGAAGAAAGATAAGGAGAAGAGGGAAAGAAAATCGGATTTGTTCAAGTCTGTTCCTCAGCAGGCAAATCCTAGTGGTGATCAAGACATCGATAATGTTATACAAGCTTTGCCGTTTTCTGTTGCACATGAAGGAAGAATGGAACATGACACAAAAGTGAATAACAATAATGTTATTCGAAAGTTTATCAAAAAAAATAATGTTATTCGAAAACATAGTTCGCTGACAAAGGATCCAAAAGACGCCACATGTGATAACACTATTATAAAAAAGATCAAGCGAAGCAAGATTGATTCTGATCACTAGAACAATCCAGGAAACTTCCGTCGGCCAAAGCCGACGAAAGTTAGCCTTTTCCCGACGGAAGAAGCTAACTTCCGTCGGCAAAAAGCTAACTTCCATCGGCATTTGGCCGACGGAAATGGGTAGACGGAAGTTAGCTAACTTCTGTCGGATTCACGTGGCCGACGGAAGTTAGCGCCGAACTCTGCCACCTCAGCAGAGGCGCGCTAACTTCCGTCGACCAGCCTGGCCGACGGAAGTTAGGTGGCCCTAACTTCCTCCGGCTTTGGCCCTAACTAACGGAAGTTAGCATTTCTGCCCACGTGGCCGAAAGCAGCTAACTTCGTCGGCTATGGTCAAAACCGATGGAAGTTAGCTGGTATTTTTTTCTTGGTTCCCCTACTCACACTCACATCCAACCACAATTTATATCACATTCACATATAACATCCAAAATCACATTCAAACTTCACATCCAAAATCACCATAATCATGCCCTTCAAGTCTTCAGTTAAGTATATTGTGGATGCACCCGTCACCTTTCTCATTCGTTGCCCTAGCTTCTCCTTGTAGTAAGCATTGTTCACTTGAATGTGGGCATACGAAATAGCGTCCTTCACCACCTTGTGTGCATTGTTGTTGAAGACTTGAAGGGCATGATTATGGTGATTGCCTGATTCTAGCAAACAAAAGCGTAACTGCAAAAGTCATGATTAGTAAAGTGCTGTAACTCGAAAAGCTTTGTGTTAAAACTAAAAGAAGATTGAAAAAACACATACCCAGAAGTAATGAGACACCGCCCCCTAAGCAGTTCCGTGGCGCCCGTCAGGAGCAAACCGGTACTGGTCCCATGTCTGGCATAGAACCCGCTCACCGGTCGGCATTGTCAGCACCTCTGGGTAGTGCAGACGACACAGGTTACCCAATATCTGGTTAACCTGCCTGACCCTCGAAGTTTGTATGGAATAGCAAACACAGGCCAACCCGATGCGAACATTCCTTGCATCACTAGCAAAGTCTGCATCAAAATCATCTAGAGTCTTCCATGCCTCACCATCCGATGGGTGCACCATTACTTGATTATTCTCACGTACACCTTCTTTATGCCATCGCATATGTCTAGCGGTTTTTTTTAGAGAAACAATCGTTTCACCTGAGGTGTAAGAGGCATGTAACGAAGTTGCTTATGAGAAACCTCTATCGTCACCTTCTCTCTGTCTTCGTTTACGACCTCTACGAATCTCGGTTTACCACATTTTAAGCATTTCACCTCATTACTATGTTCTTTCTAGAAAAGCATACAATTATCTCGGCACACATCAATCTTCTCATACTCCATACCGAGAGCAGAAAGCATTTTCTTTGACTAGTACATGTCTTTCGGCACCTTATGCTTCATAGAAAGGATATCGCTGATTAGATTCAAGAGCTCCTTATAACAATTGTTGGAGAATGCAAACTTTGACTTAATGGCAATAAGATGGGTTACGAAAGCGAGAACGCTTACGGTGGTGTGCTCATGCAATGGCTCTTCTGAAGCTCGAAGGATGTCAAAAAACTTTTGAACCTCCGGTGTTGGCTGATCCTCAGGGTTTGATTCAAACTCCGGTCGTATAGCATCAAGCATCTTATCCATCCTATCATCAGCAACGCTATCATCTTATTCTTCCACTACTAATACCGTTTTTTCACGGCCTGTCTCACCGTGAAAAGTCCAAACTTCATAACCTAGCATGAAACCATATTTGCAAATATGGAATGACAATGTCCTCTTGTCTTGCCAACGAGAATTTCTGCACTTCATGCATGGGCACCTCGCACCAGTGTTTGTTGTCAAAGCGAATGCACGATCAACAAATTTCTCAGTGTTGATTACCCACTCCCTCGTGTGGGCTCCACTTTTCATCCAACCACTATACATCCACCGTCGGTCGTCCTCAGCCATTCTATAGGCAAAACATTCATTCAATCGAGAATGCATCATAAGTACTAGACGTTTTCTACATACCACGGGCCTATGTATATAGGAAAAGATTGGTCCTAAACCCACCCAAGAGTGACCGATGAAACGTGGTATTTATGACGAGTCATGAGCCCGAACAAAATTTCAGCAGCATAACCCCGCTGTTCTCCAATTGCACCCCTGATAGTGGTGCAATGGAGAACAACAAGGTTATGTCACTGAAATCTCGTTCGGACTCATGACTCATCATAAATACCACGCTCTGTCGCCCACTCCAAGGTTGTCCAAAAAGGGACAATTCCGGACCTACAGATCTCACACGCATGACACGTGTGAGACATGTTGGTCCGAAACGGGTGACACATAGGTTTCGTTACACTATTTACGTTGGTATCAAATAAAAAATTGCATACGAAAAGAATATATATAAGAAATTATACATATATATAATATACTAATCATCGTAATGAAATCATCAACAAACCACAAATTAATACAAGAATATAATTAATAGCATATATAATAGCACATCGCATACGAAACATTTGTAATTCAGGTCAACTACTTGTGACATGTGCATAACAATTAACGTCATTGTGAGAAAAAATGAAACAATTATTCATTATCCACTATAACAAAATTCGCAAATCAAAAGTGAAGAAAAATCTTAAAGAAGAAAATTTTACTTGACAGCGATGGATCAGAGGCCGGCGGGCGGTGGAGGTTGGCGAGCGGTGGCCGGCTGAACATTGCATATGAAACATATTAATACATGAACAAATTTTTTAACATCACAACATATATTGCATATAAACATCGCAATAGATATTTTGTGACACCTAAATAACTTTAAATTGTTATGAAACTACAAACATGTATCAAAAAGAAGCCTCTAAAATCGAACAACATCAATAACATAGCAAAATAGGCAATTGTAGATCCATGATTTAAAGAAAATTCACAAATAACACTTTAACACATTAACGCTTTCTTGTGGTGACATATTATTGGTCTTGATTTCTTGTGGTGACATATATCTTCTAATAACACATTAACAATTTATGTGACACACAATTCACAAATAAAAAGTGAAAAAAATTAAAGCCGAAAAAATTACTTGATCGTCGGACGACAACGGACGGTGATGATGGGCGGCGACGACGGGCGGCGGACGACCGGCTAGCTGGAGGTCGGCGGGCGGTGGGCCGGCAATGGGCGGGACTGGGCAGGGCGGCGGCGGCCGGAGGCGGCGCCGGGAAGGCGGTGCGGCGCGTGCGGTGGGCGCGTGGGACCGGGCGGCCGGCGGCGGCGGGAGGTGGCGGCCGGAGGCGGCGGCCGTGACCGAGCGGTGGCCGGCGGTGGCCAGAGGCGGCAGGGAGGCGGTGCAGCATGGCACGGGCGGTGGGCGCAAGAGGCGGCAGCGTGGGAGCATGCGTACAGGGAGTTAGGTCTCCCTATACGCGCACTCGGTTGGGGAATAAATCCCTAACTTCCGTCAGCTTTAATGCTAGGCGACAGAAGTTATGAGATTTATACCGAGCGTGGAAAAATGTCCTCTAACTTCCGTCGGCCACTGTGAAAAGCCGACGGAAGTTAGCTTAACTTCCGTCGGCTCCTCTAGACCGACGGAAGTTAATTAACTTCCGTAACTTCCGTCAGTTTTTCCGATAGCCGACAGAAATTAAAATTGTCGACGAAAATTTTCTTTTTTCTTGTAGCTGATAGTCAGAGTAATTTTCCCATTGATAGGGATCATGCGCATATGGACAAAGAGCAAAAGAAGTCCACCCGCATCAATGGAAAGACAGATCCAAATTCCAAGACTGTAAGAAATCTGGTGAAGAGCTTTTCCATGGCCCACCCGCATCAGGTTACAGCACACAGTGCACACCACAAAATGTGCAACATAGAGTAGTACAGAAAGTTCCAAGAAAAAGGAATGAGCAAACCGACAACAAATCCAAAAAAGACAGAGGCCCTGTTGCAATTTTCAATGATGCCATCAGTGAAGGCTCTGATGATGAATTGGGCACGGTGAGTGAAAAGGCTGCGATTGAAACCTCATTAAAACATTATCTAACTGATCTTACTTGGTCAGCATTGTGCATTCTCTTGGATTGCATTTGGACATTGTTATCCATTTGTTTAATTCATCATATTGTAGAATCTGTCCCTTATGTTTATCTATTAATACTTCTTATATCACATACCCTGTTATAAGCAAAAGTGATGAATTAAACGAAAGTAATTGAGGACTCGATATATCTCCTTGAGAAAATTGATCAGCCAACAGCTACTGGATAATTTATATTCTTATGTTCCCTTGAAATCTTTTGTGTTGATAAATTCCTTCAGCCATTATTCTTTTCTATGTATCTCCGTTCTTCAGGATGTCATTTGATATTTTTAGTGCTGGTTTAGTGCTCTTTTGATGTAAGTTCTACAATTTTCTTCATAATTATAGTAAGGAAAGTTAGGAACAATCTACTCTTGTTTATAACAAGCTGTTTGATGGTAGCTTATTTGTCTTGGTATTCTGATTCAGTGTGATTACATATGAATTATTTTCTGATGTTGCATTTGATACGCTGGCTCGCTTATGACAATGATCTAATTGGCATGCCTTTGAGGCTTTGACAGGTATTTCATCTGCAGCATATGATGGAAGTTGACGCACTCAGAACGCTTGAACACCAAGAACCAGCGAGAGTTCAACAGCCAGAAACTTTGGTACTGCAAAAGCGCAGCATTTTCTTGTCTCTGAATTGCATATATATGACAGAAACTTACCCACTAACACCATGAACACGCATGTATGCACGCCATGCTTTCTGGAACTGTCGTGCCATCCCACAACGCAGTTGCATGCCGTGCGAACAGGACATCACAAAATGAAAACTGAAACAAGCATCCACGACGCGCTCACACAAGAGCTCACATAACAGAAACCTGAAAACAACACTGACAAAATGCAGGAAAAGAGAACGAAACTGGAATTACTAACATTACTCCCCCTAATGTCAGTATCGTTTACTTCAGCTCAACGATACCGATCCGCTCACGCAGTTCTTCAAGCTTGATACGTCCAAGTGATTTCGTCAGCAGGTCTGCAAGCTGATCATTTGTGTTGGCGTAGTCTAGCTGGATCTTCCCGCTCTCCACACATTCACGGATATAATGAAACTCCGTATCAATATGTTTACTTCTATCACGGAGAACTGGGTTTTTGCTGAGGACGATAGCAAACATATTGTCCATCTTCAGGGTTGGCGGCACTGACTTCGCTCCTATCATCTCCTCCATCAACCTTGCGAGCCATTCAGCTTGACATGCTGCCGTTGCACTAGCGATGTGCTCAGTTTCATAGGAAGAGAGTGCCACCACCTTTTGTTTCTGAGATTGCCAAGAAATTGGCATACCATCGAGGAAGAATATGATGCCCGTGGTGCTCTTCCTGTCGTCGATATCTCCCCCCAAGTCACTATCACTGAAACCCACCAGGAGGAGCTTCTCATTCTCTTGCTTGAAGTAGACGATTCCATAGCTGATGGTGCCTGAGATGTACCGCAGAAGGTGTTTCACAACCGCCAGATGATCTTGTTTGGGATTCTCCATAAATTTGCAGACATAACCAACAGCAAAGGTAATATCTGGCCGTGTGTGGACTAGATACCGCAAACTCCCAATCAAACTCTGGTACATGGTATCATCCACCTCTGGTGCAGTGCTGTTCTTCTTGAGCTTCAGCCGCACTTCCATTGGGGTCTGGCAGGGGTTGCAGCCCTCCAGACCAGCCTTCTCAAGGAGCTTGCGTGCATTTGCTGCTTGGCTCAGTGTGATGCGCCCCCTGCTTTGCTTCCCCTCGATTCCAAGATAATATGATAGCAGCCCCAAATCTGTCATGCGGAAAACACGCATCATCTCATTTTTGAATGCATTGACATCCTCTGTGCAAACTCCAGTGATAATTAGGTCATCTAACGCCCACGATCACCCGCGACGTCGCCGCGCCTTGAGTGTACAGTCCATGCTCGCCGCGCCTGGAGTGTACAGTCCATGCTCACTGGCACATCTGGTGAAACCAAGCTCACGAAGACTGTTGTCCAACTTTTGATTCCATGCGCGCGGGTTTGTTTGAGTCCATATAGCGCCTTCTTCAACCTCAGCACCTTGGCTTCATGTCCTGCAGCTAAAAAACCAGGTGGCTGTTGTACGTATACTTTCTCCTACAGATCGTCATTGAGAAATGCCGACTTAACATCCATATGATGTACAAGCCATCATCCTTGCGCAGCCATGGCAAGCACCATCCTCAAAAATTCCATTCTGGCTACCAGGGCAAATACTTCTGTGTAGTCGATCCCGGCTTGTTCAATGTATCCCTTCGCGACCGGTCGGGCTTTGTACTTGACAATGGCGCCCTGTTTGTTCGTCACGCTTCAGCTTGTACACCCATTTCAGTCCAATTGGGCGCTGACCTAGTGGAAGATCAACTAGGATCCATGTGTTGTTCTGTTTGTAGAATTCAGAGGCGCAATGGAAATTGGTGGAACGTCATGTCTCCACTTAGAGATCACGATGGCTTCGTGTTGATATTTCTGGTGGTGCAAATCAAGGCGCGAGTTACATATATATAGATGAGTATGGCCAGCTTTAGATCTATTCTAGGAAAGGAAAAGTTTTATATGGTTACAATTGATCTATTTCTAATAACAGCCTATAGATCTTAGCCGGCCATATCTCAACCATATTTGGAATACACATATATGTTAACAACATATTTGGAATGCACATATATGTTAACAAATGCACATATATGTTAACACTCCCCCTCAATCTAAATCTTCTCCAAGTTGAGATTGCTTTTGAATAATTCCAACTGTCGCACCGCCGGTGGTTTTGTAAACCCATCAGCCACCTGATCTCTTGTTGACACATGTTCTATTTCAAGTAATTGCCTTGCAACTCTTTCTCGAATAAAATGATAATCAACTTCAATATGTTTTGTACGTGTATGAAATACCGGATTTGCTGAAAGATATTTAGCCTCTATATTGTCGCACCATAGCTTTGCCTTTCTTGGTGCTTGAATCCCAATTTTTAACAGTAAAATCTGAATCCACATGATCTCTGCAGTTGCATTTGCCAACACATTGTACTCTGCTTCTGTGCTAGACCTTGACACTGTTGCTTGTTTTCTTGCTTTCCAGGAAACAAGATTAGATCCTAGAAAAATTGCAAACCCTCCTGTGGAGCGCCTGTCATCAAGACTTCCATCAAAAAACTAGAAGTGACGTTGTTTTACCAATCTTAAAGCCAAGCCTTGTTGTGTGCTTTAGATATCTCAAGATTCTTTTGACTGCAGCCCAATGAACAATAGTAGGTGTGTGCAAAAATTGACATACTTTATTAATAGCAAAAGAGATAT
Source organism: Zizania palustris (assembly GCA_019279435.1). Classification (NCBI taxonomy): domain Eukaryota; kingdom Viridiplantae; phylum Streptophyta; class Magnoliopsida; order Poales; family Poaceae; genus Zizania; species Zizania palustris. The sequence goes on along the minus strand of JAAALK010000285.1, from coordinate 35,801,468 downwards.
CAGGCCTTGTTAAAGTCAAGTACTGCAATGCACCAACCATGCTTCTATACTGAGTATCATCATTTGGACCAAGTAGATCTCCTTCATGGACCGAAAGCTTCTCTGAAGTAGACATAGGAGTAGCGACTGGTTTACAATCACTCATTCCAATTCTTTTTAATACATCTGAGGCATACTTTTCTTGTGTCAAAATCAGACCATCAGATACCTTATTTACCTCAATCCCAAGAAAATAATGCAGATCACCTAGATCTTTTAGAGCAAACTCTTTGTTAAGATCACTGAGCAAAGCTGAAGTTGCACTTGGTGTTGAACTAGCCACAATGATGTCATCAACATAAACAAGTACATACATACTGATGTTACCTTTATTATAAAAGAACAGAGATGTGTCTGCCTTAGAGGATTTGAAACCCAAGTCTTGTAACTTCAGACTAAGTCTAGAATACCATGTTCTTGGCGCTTGTTTGAGTCCATATAAAGCCTTGTCGAGCCTGCACACATAACTTGGCAAAGATTTGTCCTCATACCCAGGTGGTTGCTTCATATAAACTTCCTCTTCTAGTAAACCATGTAAAAGGCATTTTGAACATCTAGTTGACGAAGACTCCAACCTCTTGACATGGCAACAGAAAGAATAACTCTAATTGTCGTTGCCTTAATCACAAGACTGAAAGTATCTTCATAATCTATCCCATACCTTTGCTTGAAGCCTTTAGCAACAAGACGAGCCTTGTACCTGTCAAGACTTCCATCCGCCTTTCTCTTTATCTTATACACCCATTTACAATCAATAATATTAGTGCCCTTTTTTGGAGGTACAAGATGCCAGGTCTTATTTTTCATCAAAGCAGAGTATTCTAGATCCATAGAGTCTTTCCAATTCTTATCTTCTAAAGCTTCATTTATATTATGTGGTTCCCCTGATGATGTAAAACACCCATATTTAATAGTTCCATCAGTATATACCTTTGGTTTGCGAATTCCAGCTTGCAGACGTGTCCTTGGCCTTGAGTCATCAGGTGTAGTAGGTTGTACAATTTGGGACACAGCTCCCTCGGCCATAGGCGATCCCGGTGCTGGTGGTGGTAAGTCCTCTGTGAGATCAGCGCTGGTCGGGTCATAGGAATCAGGCGCAGGAGATTCTGTCTGCTGCCCAAGCTCGGTCAGCGATGTGGCTTGATTTGGTTGATCAAAGATGTTGGACAGGGAGAGCGGGCACGCGTGCTGGCGACGTGGTTTCTGCACCGCCTGTATCACCGCTTGTATCTGCTGAGTCCACATCATTTCATGCACACACTTCATCACATAAATTATTAGAATCAAACATGTGATCACCCATTATTTCTCCCCCTTGATTAGATGGTATTGGCTGGAGATCAGATGGAAGGAGAGAAATTTCCTGACGAAGTCGAGCTCCTGCATTTGGATGAAGTTATGAGAAAGGAAAGACATTCTCATCAAAGGTGACATCCCGAGATATGTAGACCCGGCCTGTGGAAGGATCTAAGCACTTAAAGCCTTTGTGCGAGGGACTATAGCCAAGAAACACACACTGCTTAGAGCGAAACTGAAATTTATGTGTGTTATAGGGATGTAGATGGGGCCAACATGCACAACCAAACACTCTAAGAGAAGAATAGTCTGGTTTTTGCTGAAACAGACGTTCAAGGGGCGTGTCATAATTTATGACTCGACTAGGAGTTCGATTAATCAAATAAGTGGCAACTACAAAAGCATCTTCCCAATATTTGAGAGGGATTGAGGCGTGAGCAAGGAGGGCTAAACCGACCTCAATAATATGCCTATGTTTTCGTTCTGCAGCCCCGTTTTGTTGATGAGCGTGGGGACATGATACAAGATGAGATATCCCGACACGCTCAAAAAAGGAGTGAAGCTTCTGATATTCACCCCCCCAATCTGTTTGGATGGCAATAATTTTTTGATTAAAGAGTCTCTCGACAAGGTTTTGAAATTCATTGAATTTCTGAAAAACTTCAGATTTATGCTTGATAAGATAAATCCACACATATTTGTTGTAATCATCGATAAAGCTAACATAATATTTGTTCTTTCCAGCCGAATTAGTTGGAGAGCCCCAAACATCTGAAAACACAAGCTCCAAAGGTTTACTAGAAACACTATGTGACTTGGGATAGGGAAGCTAATGCATCTTTGCCTTTTGACAGGCATCACACACCGACTCTTTATTTGATTCATCTAAACAAGGAAGATTATTTGTGCTAATGACTTTAGAAATAATGGGGGCAGAAGCATGACCCAAACGACTGTGCCATCTTTCGAAAGATGGTTTGACAACTCCAAATGCTTGTTTTATGGCGGGTAGAGGAAGCGGATAAAGACCCTTGCGGCATGGCCCCTTAAGGATGATGTTCTTCGTTGCCTGATCCTTGATCAAAAAATAATTAGGGTGAAATTCAAGGTAAGCAGAATTATCTTTGGTGAGGCGATGAACTGAAACAAGATTTTTGGTGGCCTTTGGAACATGAAGAATATTGTTTAGATGTAAATTGCGAGTTGGGGTGTGAACTAATGAATGACCAATATGTTTGATTTCCATACATGCGCCGCTTGTTGTATGAATCTGGTCACTTCCATGATACTTGTCACGAACGGCGAGCTTCTCAAAATCACTAGTGATATTGTCTGTAGAACCAGAGTCCATGTACCAGTTTTGATCCATGGAATAAAGGCTCATTGCAGCAGCAACATGGTGTTCCTCTGGAACATAGTTTTCATCAAACATGTGCCAGCAATCAATCGCCGTGTGTCCCGTATTGAAGCAAACCTGACAGATTGAGCGCCCATTGTTGTCTTGGGTTGCAGTTGGGCCCGTGGGGAAGCTCTTGCATTGCTTGTTTTGCCGTAGTGGATGCTGATGCCGGCCACGGCCACCAGTGCTATGGCCGGAATTCTGCCGTCCACCTCGGCCACGATTTGGGCCACGCATTTGCCGGCTCCCACCATGATCGTCGCCTCTTCCTGCTAAATTTGATGATGACGGTGAACCGATGCCAAGCTGCAACTCCAATCTAGTTTCAAAGCTCAAAAGTTGGGAGTACAATTCTAAGGGAGTAATAGGTTCTAGTCTAGTTACAAGAGCAGAAACTAGAGGATTTTACTCAAGGTCAAGACCGTTGCAGATATACATCACCAGTTCCTCATCGTCAAGGGGTCTTCCTGCTGCAGCCATCTTGTCTACAAGCCCCTTCATCTTGCCATAGTATTGGGCAACAGTCATGCTGTCCTTCTTCATCGTGGTGAGAGCAAGACGCACATTAGTAGCATGTGCATGCGTGTGAGAGGCGAACATGTCGGTGATGATCTTCCATGCTTCAGCGGTGGTTCTTGCAATGGCGACTTGTGCTAGGATATCCCTGGACAGGGAGGTGAGAAGAAATCCTAGGACTTGTTGGTCCGTGGCGAACCATTCGCGTAGGCTGGATTGGAAGCCTTAGCGATCTTGCCATCGCTCTACTTCTCATCAATTTCTTCAGATGGAGCAATGGCTTTGTCGTTGACATAACGCTCTAGTCTTGCGCCTCGTAAGATCGCAAGAACTTGCACCGACCACATACCGTGATTCTGACGAGTGAGTTTCTCCGTGACTTGAACACCAAGGAGAGGATTCGATGACAAGTTTGAGGACGCCATTGCTAGGATGATTAACCCTAGGCTCTCATACCATGTAGAATTCAGAGGCACAATGGAAATTGGTGGAACGTCATGTCTCCACTTAGAGATCACGATTGCTTTGTGTTGATATTTCTGGTGGCGCAAATCAAGGCGCGAGTTACATATATATAGATGAGTATGGCCAGCTTTAGATCTATTCTAGGAAAGGAAAAGTTTTATATGGTTACAATTGATCTATTTCTAATAACAGCCTATAGATCTTAGCCGGCCATATCTCAACCATATTTAGAATACACATATATGTTAACAACATATTTGGAATGCACATATATGTTAACAAATGCACATATATGTTAACACTGCTCAATTGAAATCATCTCATCAACCATTGCCTTCTTCTAGTTCCTCTCACTACGAGCCTCTTTAAATGATGTGGGCTCATCCCCAAACGCGAGTAACAACTCAGCATCTAGATACTGCCTAGCCCGGCCTGGTGGTGATGAGGGGCCAAGAATATTCTCAAGAGTGTGGAACCGCAGTGGTACGTCGTTGTCGTGCTCAACATCAAGGTCCAATGCTCCACTTGGCGGCGATGCAAGCTCCATTGCCTCTCCTAGTGAGTCAAGTGGCGCCTTAGGGGTAGCAGACATGTGCAGTCCCTACCCTCCCGCTGGTATTGCACCTCCCCATGGTGTCGCAGGTGTTGATGGTGCTGGGGTGAGTGGTGATGTAGGCCCCCGCGTTGTAGGACCGAAAGTAGCGACCAGAGGGGGGTGAATGGGCGCCTTAAAAAATTCTTTCGAATCAATGGCCAGTTCCCAATACCCAACGCACCTCAAAAGACTACGCAGCAGAAAATAAACAGAAGGCCTAAGTCTAAAGGTTTCTCACCTAGAAGCAACTGATGATAAACAGTGTAAAACTAAAGTAGTGCAACTAGGCAGATGAACAAGGTGTAACAGGCCTAAACTTCTCAATGAAATGATCTAAGAATGTGTAAGATGAAAAGAGAAGTTACTGTCCAAATTTGTCTCCTGTTCGAAACTTGACGAAGCCTCCTTCGCACGTCGAGGTCTGCTTCGGAGGTTGGTGACGGAGCCTGCTTCGGAGGTCAGTTGCGAAGCATGTCGAAGATGCCAAAGGTGTTTGGTTCTAGTTTAATTCGAAATGGCAAGAAGCGAAGTATGCTTCGAAGCGAAGTATGACAAAATGTTGGAGCCTGCTTCGAAGTGTGTACTTCGAAGACAAAGCTTCGAACACAGCTTCGAACCAAAAGCTTCGAAGTCAAACCTTCGAATACAGAACTTCGAACTCAACAAACAGACGAACAACCTTCGAACAATGAAGCGGAGCCTGCCACACGACAGAAAACCAAGTCCGAAGTCTATACTCTACCTTCGAAAGGAGCAAGCTTCGAAAAGAGAAGCGAAGGGTGACACGCCACACAGAAGTCAGTGCGAGGCCTAGCGGAACTACAAGCTTCGAACCCAACTTCGAAATCTATCGGAGTATGGAATCCAAACAGTTAGAGCCGAAGTCCCTTCGCACTGTCGTTCGAAGTATGCGATGCTGACGTTCAAAAATACTTCGAAGCTTAGCAACACAGAACGCAAAACTGAAGATCGAAGATCGAACGAGGGCTTCGAAGATGTTAGATCAAAGCCTGCCTCACGGAGCTGAGGGGCTTCGAACAGAGAAGGCCTTCGCCAGAAACACAGCCAAAAAGGTGATAGAGCCTGTCAGCTTCGATCAAAAAGCTGTGTAGTAGAAGGTGAAAAGCTGCACAGAATACTGTAGCTGCAGGAAAGTAGTACTACTTGCAACAGCAAGAACTAGTACTACTAGCGTGAAGAACACACCCAGCCGAAGCTTCCAAGGCCTCAAAAATCACGGGAAAAACTTGCTATGCTAATGAAATGTAGCCATTAAAACTTTGCAGATGCCGCACACAACAAAACAGGGCATTTACTGCAACATTAAAAGCAAGGCAATAAACACACGGGCAAAATCTCCCTGGCGGCGCAAGCAAGGAACAGGAGAAGAGAGAGAGAGGCAAGGCAAGAGACAAAAAGTGACCCAATAGAGTGGATTTGATTTCAGCCAAAAGGGTAGTCCAAACCCTAGGGATTGGGTCCTATTTATAGGCAGCCCAACACTAGGAATATTCTACCAGCCCCTTATGGTTTTTACAGACTCAAAAATAAAGGAAAAGACTCTACTGCCCTTAGGTATTTTTACAGACACGACTGACTGACTGTGGGCCTAGAGATATAGATGACTTATCCGGAAGCTCAGCTTTCGTAGCGACTACGGCTTCTCTTCTGGACAGTCGGATACAGAATCAACGGTTGTCAGTTTTGCGTTGAAACTGACAAAGCCTCCACCGGCTTTGCACCAGGTACCCGGATTGGGCCGGCCCGACTCCGCAGCTCTCTCAGCCCGGCAATCGCTCACCGCCCGTGTACCTGAGTCAGTCCTGGTCAACAGCCCAGTGGGTCTTCTACTGCTTCTGGCCCATGCACCCGGATTGGGCCAGCCCGACTTCGCAGCCTCCTCTGCCCGACAGTCGCTCGCTGCCCGTGTACCTGAGTCACACGCGGCCCATGAAACAGCAGATCTCCTCTCTTATTCAGTCCTCTTTGACTATCGTTGACAATGACTCATCACTTCTGGAGCCATGAGGCCCACGCTATTCAGCATGGCTCCTCAATCTCCCCCTTGATGAGTGCATTGTCAACACTCCTCTTTTCTCGGCTCTTCAGCACCTGCGAACAAATGTGGAAACACGAAAACAAAACACAAGAAAACAAAGAAGAAGAAAAAATAAGGTAAAAGTTTAACCCTAATGACCAAAAGCCAAACAAAAGCAAGAAACAGTCATTATGGTTAACCAAAACGTAAAAGCTCATAAATGAGTGCGATTTTCAGAATAACAAGGATATCAACAGAGTAAGAACTCCCCCTTAAACTCTGATCCCAAATTTTCTCCCCCTTGTTGACAAGTGAACTCATCAAGCACTCAAAAGAGACACAGACTCCCCCTGAAATGCAACTCCCCCTCAAAATATGCAGTGAATTCAACTGGAGTGCATAAGGAGTGTAGAAAGCATGCTTCTCAAATATGATTGACTGCAATTACAACATCTAACAAGTATAGCAAAAGAGATACTGTCTAAGACACATGGCATGATCAGTGCAACAGATGATATCTAAAGAAAGTCATTAGCACGCATTTTTCAGTTTTTGCAAACAAAAAGCATCACCACATTTTCCAGTAAAACAAGCAAGGTAAAACATGAGATGCAGAAGCTAACTGATATCTACCAAGATAAGCATTGTCCAAAACAAAGTGCTTCAGCAAACTTGTTATTATTTCAATTTTCAAGCTTTTTATTTTCCCTTTTTCATTTTGCCAGGGGTTATTTGCATGTCAAACCTTATGCTGACCGACCAAGTCAAGCCTAGGCCATAACTGGACCATCAGAAGCTTAAGACATTGGTCTTGGCATACACTACACTGTCCTAGTTCATACCAAAGTGCTATGGTATGCAGTCCAGAACACATGTAATGCGACAAAGCAAACCCACCTGGATCTTTTTCAAGTTATGCACAAAAAGGTATGGAATTTTCATTTTTCTCGAATTTTCATCATTTTTATAGCACAATTCCATGTTTAAAGCATACAGATGTCCAAGTTGCATATTTGCATCCAAGTCAGAAACTAGCTACAAGGCATGTAACAGATAGCAAGAACATTCAGCCTACGCATGCTAGTTACTAGAAGCAATGGTGATCATTTTTCAATTTTAAAGCATAAAAGCCATGCATATGACAGATATCAGACATATCATTTGAACTGAAGAAAAGCATGATCATCGACAAGTAATCAAAAGCATGTACCAGCTAGAATGAGTAAAGCAGTTCAATCATATAACAGAAGCAAGCTCAAACGTGTGATATGTGAATATGCAAGATATGAACACACACAAAAAGAGACTCAAGAAAAGAGTAAAGAAGAAAGAAAACTGACGCAAAATATCCTAAAAAGGATACACAACACCCAAATCCCCTCGTAAACGCTCAAAAGTAGACTGATCTAGGGGTTTGGTGAAAATTGTCAACCAACTGATGATGGGTATCAACATGAACAAGGTCAATGACACCTTTCTCATATTGATCCCGCAAGAAGTGAAAGCGCACATCAATATGTTTGGTTTTTGAATGGAGACACGGGTTTTTCCCTACACTAATAGCACTGGTGCTATCGCAAAACAATGGAACTCTGGTAGGAAAGAACAACCCAAAATCTCGTAGAGTGGAAATCATCCAAACCAACTGTGAGCAGCAGCTAGCAGCAGCTACGTACTCAGCCTCTGTGGTCGAAAGAGTAACTCCAGATTGCTTTCGACAAGACCAAGAGACAAGAGAAGAACCGAGAAACTGGCAAGTACCGGAAGTCGACTTGCGATCCAACTGGCACCCACCAAAGTCGGCATCCGAAAAGCCAGATAAATCAAGAGATGATGATGCTGAATAGTAAAGACCGAGATCGGGCGCATAAGTGAGATACCTGAAAATGCGCTTGACAGCCTGCCGGTGAGACGCGCGTGGTGAACACTGAAAACGCGCGCAAAGTCCCACGGCGAACTGTATGTCCGGTCTTGTTGCCGTTAAGTATAACAGCGAACCGATCATCCCTCGAAACTCTCTCTCATTGACCTTGACACCGTTCTCGTCCTTGTCCAAACCCCCAGAAGTGCCCATCGGGGTCATCTGCGGCTTCAATTCACCACCAAAGTCAAATTTCTTTAACATGTCACGAGTGTACTTACCTTGGTGGATAAAGGTGCTGTCCTTGGTCTGCTTGATCTGGAGCCCTAAGAAGTACTTGAGCTCACCCATGAGGCTCATCTCAAACTCACTGTGCATCTGCTCAGAAAACTTGGACACAAGAGAATCAGTAGTACCGCCAAAGATAATATCGTCCACATAAATCTGAGCAACCAAGAAGTCTGAAGCAACTCTGAGCAAAAAAAGAGTTTTGTCCACAGAACCCATCACAAAGCCCTTCCCCAACAAGAACTGCTTCAACCGGTCATACCAAGCCCTGGGGGCTTGCTTTAACCCGTATAAAGCTTTGTGCAACTTAAAAACATGTCGAGGAAACTTGGGGTTCTCAAAACCGGGGGGTTGCCTAACATATACCTCCTCTTCTATGTACCCGTTCAGAAAAGCACTCTTAACATCCATTTGAAAAAGCTTAAAACCCTTCGAAACGGCAAAAGCTAGAAGAATACGAATGGACTCAAGACGGGCAACAGGAGCGAAGGTTTCTTCAAACTCAATACCTTCCTTCTGGCAATAACCCTGGGCAACTAGTCGAGCTTTGTTGCGCACCACAACCCCATCTTCACCTTGTTTGTTCTTGAACACCCACTTGGTGCCTATGGGGTTGCATCCTGGTGGCGGCTCAACTAATGTCCAAACCCGATTGCGGACAAAGTTCTCAAGCTCTTCTTGCATAGCATTAATCCAATTAGAATCAGAAAGAGCATGAGAAACATCTCTGGGCTCAAAAGATGCAACAAACGCAGATTCAGCAAACACAGCGAGAGAGGTAGAAGAACGCAAAGTCCTCTCAGTTAAATCACCTATGATGAGCTCTGAGGGATGGTCACGCTGAACTGCTCGGGTTCTCTGGTGATCTGAAGTCACCTCACTGGAGTCAGCAACAGGCACCTCTGGACTTGACTGAGGGAGCTCGATCGTAGTGGAAGAAGTGATCAGAGGTCCGCCCTCATCATCAGTCGAAGTCTCAGAAGGTGTGGGCTCTGTGGGGGATGCAGAAGGCCCACCCTCATCAGCAGCTGGAGTATCCTCATCTTCCTCAAAGATGGACTCTCCGAGCTCATCATCACCAGAAAGCTCAAAAGAAGGAGTCAAAGAAGGCAAGGACTCATCAAATGAAACCTCACAAGTCTCGACAAGCAGCTGGGATTCGAGGTTCCAAACACGAAAACCTCGAGAATACAAAGCATAGCCAAGAAAAACACCATCCCAGCAACGAGACTCAAACTTGTCCAAGTGCCCTCCCTTCTTGAGCACAAAGCACTTGCAGCCAAATGCTCGCAAGTGGCTCACCTTGGGCTGTTTGCCAAACCGCAGTTCATATGATGTCTTACCAAGGTAAGCTCGAAGAAAGATGCGGTTGGCCAGATAGCAAGCCGTGTTCATGGCTTCAGCCCAAAAACGCCTAGGAGTCCTGTGCTCATCGAGCATCGTCCTGGCCATCTCGACTAGCGTGCGGTTCTTTCGTTCCACAACGCCGTTCTGTGGGGGAGTGTAAGGAGAAGAAAACTGATGATCCAAACCCTGATCACTACAGAAGCTGACGAACTGAGAGTTCTTGAACTCAGAGCCGTTGTCGGAGCGAATTGCTCGCATCCGACCATTGTTCTCATTCTTCAGCTTCAAAATCAGGTCATGAACAAATTGAAAAGTTTCATCCTTAGACTCCAAAAAGAAAACCCACGAGAATCGAGAAAAGTCGTCAACAATCACAAGTGCATACCATTTCCCACCGACTGAACGTACCCGAGCAGGACCTACAGTGTCCAAATGTAAAAGCTCGCCCGGATACGAAGTCATCACCTGAGTCACAGGTGAGTGAGAAGCGGCAACCATTTTCCCATGACGACAGGGATGACAAACTAGATCCTTCTCCATCTTAAGCTTGGGCAATCCTCGGATGAGGTCCATAGAGCTTAACCTGACTAGCAGATCAAAACTCAAGTGACCTAACCTCCTATGCCACTTCCAGAGCTCAGAAGAAGATCCAGCAATCAAACAGCGAGAAGGGCTAAAAGAACTAGAGAAGTCAATTCGAAAAACTTTACCGAAAGGTAAAATCTGGCAAATCAAAGACCCTCTAGAATCAACCACAGAAGAATTGCCCTTCTTAAAATGCACTTCCAAACCATCCTCAAGAAGTTGCGACACAGAAATCAAGTTGAAGTTCAAATTTTTAACCAAAGCAACATTCTTTAAAGAGAAATGATCTGAAATGCGAATTGAGCCTATGCCACTTACTTTCCCTTGACCGCTGTTCCCGAATGTGATGTACTCTTTGGAGCTCGGGGGAGTGAGACTGGAGAACCATCTGCGATGTCCCGTCATGTGGCGAGAGCATCCTGAGTCAATGATCCAAACATCCTCCAGTCCCTGGTCCTGCACAATCAGTGTCTGTAAGTGGGAGCAAATGGTCCGGCACCAGGTTTAGCAAAAGAGCTAAACCAGTGTTGAGCCATCTGCTCAAAAGATGGAAAGCGAAAACCATCAAAAGAGTTCGGACCAAAATGCGGCTCAAAACGCGGTCCTCGGTTTTGCCTAACCCTGCGGCCACGAGGTCCAGAACCGTAGCCAACACGGTCTGGAAATCTGCCGGAACGGACACCACCAACTGGAGCACAGGCAAGAAACCCGTCTCCTCTACCACCACCTACACGACGCGGCCTGGCCTCCTGCCTCTCCCCGCGCCGAGGAACACGCAGTCTACCACCCTGCTGGTAGAACTGCTCCTGATCACTACGAGCCCTCTCTGCTCTCTCAACCCACTTCCTCCTAAAGCAGAACTCCGCAAGATGCCCGTCTCTCTGACAGTACTCACAATGATAGGTGGGCTTCTTGGGATGTGGTTGAGGCTTGGGATGTTTGGGCTTAGTGGTGTTTGGTGTTGTCTTCTTGGGCTGAGAGGGTCCAGGAAGAGAGTCTAGAGAAGAGTGGAGGTGTTTGGGCTTCGGAACCCAGATAGGCTTCTTGGGTGGAGCTTTAGGTGGTTCATGGATCACTCCATCCTTGGGCTGACAAGCCTGGGAAGACTCAGTGGAGTGAGTCTTGGGATAGCTCTGCTCTGGAGTCATTTTACTCCACTCCACTGCCCGGCTGATGGCACTCTCAAAGTCAGCCTTGGTGTAGGTGTAACCTACCCCAAACCCATCCTGCCTCTTGAACTGCTGGATCATCATGCCAAGCTGTGGCTCTCTGGCACTGATCCAACTCAGGATAGAACAGAGGTAAAAGTTCTCATTCTGAGAATCTGCTAGCTCCTCTCTCAAGGAAGCTAGAACCTCCACCTGAGACAAGCAGGTCTCACACTCACTCTCTACTTGGACAGGCTTCTCGGCTTTCAGCTTAATTAATTCCATTCTAAGAGACAGGCAGTTCTCACAAACAGTGGGTGGAACTGACAGTGTCTCAAGCTCTAGCCTAGTCTGGGCAAGCTTAGCTCTCAACCTCTCAAAGTCACCCAAATGCTCATCGCCCTTGGATTTCAGCTCAGCTAAGGCAGCTAGATGAGATGGGCAATCAACACAGGGTGCGACGACAGTGGCTTGAGCATCTTTCAGCTCCAGTTGAGCGCTTTCAAGCTCAGTGGCCAAAGCGTCCCTCTCATCAACCCTTTCTGTGTACCTGGACTTCAGAGTCGACAGGTCACACAGAAGCACCTCACACTTCGGGCACTCACTGCTATCACCCAAGCAAGGGGAAGAAGATAGACTTTCAATTCTACCGTTGGCTACGGCAAGCTCACTCTGTAACTCGTCTATCCTTTTCTTAGCCCCCCTAAGCAGTTTTTCCCGATATCTCAACTCCTGACGATTGCTCTCAAGTAAATCAACTATTTCGCGCTCGTAGGATGATACCTTATTGTCGTCGTCGTCGGAGTCGTCGGAGGAGCTCTTTTCTTCTCTATCCCCAAGAGCCATTGAGCAGAAGCTCTTGCGGGATCTTCGGCGCTGGTGAGAGTGGCTCTTCGGCTTGTCTCCGAAATCCATGAAGCAGAGGCCCGCCGGATCGTCCTTGTCCTTCCCCTTCCTGATGGCGATCTCCTCATCGCTTGAGCTCGATGAAGAGGAAGAAGACGTGGACTGCTTGGAGTAGCTCTTCTCCATCTCGGCGAAGAAGGCCTTGTCGCGCTTCTTGTTCTCTCGCCGGTAGTCCTTCAGGGCCTTCTTGAAGAACCGAGTCTTCGGCTTGCCCTTGTTGAAGGAAGAGCTGTCGTGCTTGCCGGAGTCGTGGAAGCCACCACCGGTGCCCTTCTTGTGTCCATTGCGCTTGGGGCAGTCGGCGATGAAATGTCCTGGATCACCACATTCAAAGCATCCGGATTTTGTGCCGTGTCTTTTGAACATTCTCTTATCATAGACACGACGCACCCGGTTGTTAAAAAGACACAGATCATCATCTCCCAACAACTCAAGCTGGTCCTCAGTGATAGACATCAAGGAGAACCCAACACAGCTCACAGAAGAAGGATCAACAGAAGGTGTAGCAAGGGCCAGGGATTTTGATCCAGAACCAGTGAGATTTGATCTCAACTGGATATCTACCTCAGTGGCCTTCAGCTTGCTAAATAACTCAGAAATGGTCAAGGTATCGTAAGAAGTGCTCTCAACGATAGAAGATACCTTGATCTCCCAGATCTTTGGGTCCAAGGTATGGAGAACCTTGAGCGCCTGCTTGTGATCTGAGACTAACTGAGCACCCTCAGCCTTGTTGTCCCGAAGCTTGTTAATGATCGACTGAAAGCGACCAAACAAAGCCTCAACAGATTCACCCGGCTTCTGTGTGAAATTCTCATATTCACGCCGGTAGGTCTGATAGAGCCGAGCCTTGACCTGTGCTGTTCCCTCATGGTGTGCCTTGAGGGTAGCCCAGATCTCTCTCGCAGTGGAGAGATGACTCACACGCTCAAACTCAGTGGGACCTAAGCCAGAAAACAGAATGTTCACAGCCTTACTGTTGCTCAGATGCTGAGCAATGATACCAGCAGTACCTTGCTCAGTAACTGGCAAAATGACAAACGTGGTGTGAACGCAAATGTCCCATATGTCCGAACCCTGGCTTATGAGATAGGCTCGCATGCGAGTCTTCCAATAATTATAGCCATAGGCTTCCAAGGACGGGACCTTGCCGGGAGACGTCATGGTCACTACTGGGGTTTAGAACCGGTTAAGGTATGGAAAAACCTTAACCAAGCTCTGATACCACTTGTAGGACCGAAAGTAGCGACCAGAGGGGGGGTGAATGGGCGCCTTAAAAAATTCTTTCGAATCAATGGCCAGTTCCCAATACCCAACGCACCTCAAAAGACTACGCAGCAGAAAATAAACAGAAGGCCTAAGTCTAAAGGTTTCTCACCTAGAAGCAACTGATGATAAACAGTGTAAAACTAAAGTAGTGCAACTAGGCAGATGAACAAGGTGTAACAGGCCTAAACTTCTCAATGAAATGATCTAAGAATGTGTAAGATGAAAAGAGAAGTTACTGTCCAAATTTGTCTCCTGTTCGAAACTTGACGAAGCCTCCTTCGCACGTCAAGGTCTGCTTCGGAGGTTGGTGACGGAGCCTGCTTCAGAGGTCAGTTGCGAAGCATGTCGAAGATGCCAAAGGTGTTTGGTTCTAGTTTAATTCGAAATGGCAAGAAGCGAAGTATGCTTCGAAGCGAAGTATGACAAAATGTCGGAGCCTGCTTCGAAGTGTGTACTTCGAAGACAAAGCTTCGAACACAGCTTCGAACCAAAAGCTTCGAAGTCAAACCTTCGAATACAGAACTTCGAACTCAACAAACAGACGAACAACCTTCGAACAATGAAGCGGAGCCTGCCACACGACAGAAAACCAAGTTCGAAGTCTATACTCTACCTTCGAAAGGAGCAAGCTTCGAAAAGAGAAGCGAAGGGTGACACGCCACACAGAAGTCAGTGCGAGGCCTAGCGGAACTACAAGCTTCGAACCCAACTTCGAAATCTATCGGAGTATGGAATCCAAACAGTTAGAGCCGAAGTCCCTTCGCACTGTCGTTCGAAGTATGCGATGCTGACGTTCAAAAAATACTTCGAAGCTTAGCAACACAGAACGCAAAACCGAAGATCGAAGATCGAACGAGGGCTTCGAAGATGTTAGATCGAAGCCTGCCTCACGGAGCTGAGGGGCTTCGAACAGAGAAGGCCTTCGCCAGAAACACAGCCAAAAAGGTGATAGAGCCTGTCAGCTTCGATCAAAAAGTTGTGTAGTAGAAGGTGAAAAGCTGCACAGAATACTGTAGCTGCAGGAAAGTAGTACTACTTGCAACAGCAAGAACTAGTACTACTAGCGTGAAGAACACACCCAGCCGAAGCTTCCAAGGCCTCAAAATCACGGGAAAAACTTGCTATGCTAATGAAATGTAGCCATTAAAACTTTGCAGATGCCGCACACAACAAAACAGGGCATTTACTGCAACATTAAAAGCAAGGCAATAAACACACGGGCAAAATCTCCCTGGCGGCGCAAGCAAGGAACAGGAGAAGAGAGAGAGAGGCAAGGCAAGAGACAAAAAGTGACCCAATAGAGTGGATTTGATTTCAGCCAAAAGGGTAGTCCAAACCCTAGGGATTGGGTCCTATTTATAGGCAGCCCAACACTAGGAATATTCTACCAGCCCCTTAGGGTTTTTACAGACTCAAAAATAAAGGAAAAGACTCTACTGCCCTTAGGTATTTTTACAGACACGACTGACTGACTGTGGGCCTAGAGATATAGATGACTTATCCGGAAGCTCAGCTTTCGTAGCGACTACGGCTTCTCTTCTGGACAGTCGCATACAGAATCAACGGTTGTCAGTTTTGCGCTGAAATTGACAAAGCCTCCACCGGCTTTGCACCAGGTACCTGGATTGGGCCGGCCCGACTCCGTAGCTCTCTCAGCCCGGCAATCGCTCACCGCCCGTGTACCTGAGTCAGTCCTGGTCAATAGCCCAGTGGGTCTTCTACTGCTTCTAGCCCATGCACCCGGATTGGGCCAGCCCGACTTCGCAACCTCCTCTGCCCGACAGTCGCTCGCTGCCCGTGTACCTGAGTCACACGCGGGCCATGAAACAGCAGATCTCCTCTCTTCTTCAGTCCTCTTTGACTATCGTTGACAATGACTCATCACTTCTGGAGCCATGAGGCCCACGCTATTCAGCATGGCTCCTCAGGCGTCAACCCCTCGGAAGAAAATTCTTCTGAAACGCTAGTTCTTGTGGACACTGTCATATACTCGACGTGGAACGACTCGATGTCGATGACGCCAGACTCTTTCTCCTCTTCATTCCAGCTCCATGTGCACCCTTCTTCAAACACCGCGTCATGTGAAACAACCATGCGCTCAATGTTGGGGTTGTAGAATATGTACACCTTGGACCCCAGCTCGTACCCGATGAACACCATTGGTGTACTATGATCTTCCAGCTTACTTTGATGGCCTCCAGTCTTCTTGACATGTGCAACGCACCCAAATGCTCGAAAGAAATAGACTGGAGGTTTATGTTTGTTGGAGGAAAATATTTCATCCTCCAGAAGTCAAGGACACTTCCATGTAAATACAAGCAGAAGAAACGAAGTCAAAAGCTTTGGTCTCCGAAGATCCTAAAAGCACCTAGGCTCCGCTGTATTTGGAGCCCTATACAGTGGACACCTCCGTCAAGGCTTCGGAATGACGGAGCCTCCCAAAGCCTCTTCACTCGAAGGGGTGTTGCCAGCGAGGATAGAAGATTTATCTTCTCACTGATTAGACTAGTCTTTTACTCTTTTACCCCTATAAAGAATATTAAACAACATCTTCTTAGTCGGTTGTAATTAGAGGGTAAAAAAGTCTTTTCCCTATGTATTCGATCTATAAATACCCCTCTTCACTCTGTAAAGGGTATCGAATACTCAGATATTCAATACACACTTCGAACTATCTCAAGCTATTATCCATTTCGGAGGCTTGGAATAGTTTTCTTAAACAGACACTTCGTTTGTTAAACACTTAGTTCTCTAAATCAGTTAGCGTAATCTTTTACGCCAATAGTTGGCACCGTCCGTGGGGAACCTAGTACAAAAACTTCGTTCTCTACCAATCATTTCCTAGAGCCATGCCTCCTAAGCGGAGCCTAGGCACTAGTCCCCTCCGGAGGTCTTCTCGGACCTTTGGGTTGAGATCTTTGAACACCACCGAGGTCGGAGGACCCTCCGTGGTCCCCCCACCTCAAACTCCCGAAACAAATACTCTTCCTCGAGCATACGAAGCCCCTCTTGAGACTCCGTCCATGCTCCGAACCGACGGAGCCTCTCTTGTAGCTCCGTTTGTGCTCCGAACTGACTTCTTCATTTCTAAAGACCTGGATGTCCCCTCTGGAGGAAATGAAGATCGTCTTGAAGATGTGGCAACCCAGATGGCCCGTCTTTAGGCCGAAGTGACAAGGTGGAGGCAGTAAGCTGCTGATAGGCTTCGCCCTTAGGCTAGCCTTGTCATCCTGGAGGTGCCTCAAGATGACGGTCCTACCTTCTATCCCGAAACCTCTGAGATTCAGAGAAACACTGAAAATGCTTCTTTCTATTATGAATCTCTGTTACACCCAGACTTGCAGAAGGTGCGCTTCAACCCCAAATTTAGGACTTCGAAGCTTTGTAAATACTACAGAGAGGAAGATCCCGGGGAATTCTCTCGTTCTTATGCTTTAGCAATCGAAGCCAGCAGAGGAGTCCGAGACACAATGGCGAAGTGTTTCCCTCTTGTGCTCGAAGGGGTCGCCCTGCATTGGTTCTGGTCTTTAAAACCAGGATCAATTGGATCTTGGGAGCAATTGAGAAAGAAGTTCTTGAGTAACTTCCAAGGGACCTTCGTGCCCCCTATGTCTACCGAAAGTCTTTTTCAAGTGAAGCAGCAACCTGGAGAAAATTTGCGGCAATTTTTTCAAGCGCTTCGCTCATACGAAGTAGCACATAAGAGGGTTGTCTGCATCATCTGTGGTTGATGCAGCTCGGGAAGGAGTCACAAATGCAGGACTCCTCGACAAGCTTCATCGGAAGCATATTTCCTCAGTAGCGTAGCTAATGGCCTACTTTGAGGAGTATGCTAGGTCGGAAAAAGGATGGCTCCGAAGGACGGGTTCGTCTTTGCCAATCATCCAAGAAGTCAAACTTGAAGTGAAGACTTCGACTCCTTCACAAGGGTACCACTTCGACAACCATCATGACAGACGAAGAGGGCAAAAGCATAATCGCTCTGAAGTCTTGAATATTGCCCCCACTTCGTCGAAATCGCCCCCTAAGAATCCGTAAGCTCTGGGAAGCAAGGTCAGCGGCTAGAGGCCGCTAGGGAAGTCGGCTAGTAGAGTCCAAGCCTTCTTCTGTTGTGTCCACGGTGAAAATAGGAGCCATGCTACCAATGCATGTAAGTCTATACTAGCTCTACGGAGCGAGTACCTCGAAAGGAGCTCTGGTCGAGGCACTACTGACCAAGCCCCTCCCAAGGTACGTCCGGAGCCGGTGCAAACTGTTGGACGTATAAACAGCTTTGAAGCCCCGAGACAGCCTTTGGTGGCTGGTGTAATGCCACCTACGAAGAAAGAAGACACACAAGATCGTGGCAAACGAGTGATTCTGCCCATCTCCGGAGGAGGAACCTTGGGCGGCATGTCAAAAAGGCAAAGGACGGAGTATGTTCGTGAAGTAGGGCATATTGGGACCTCCTTGTCGGCTACTGAAATGCCCGAGTGGTCTCATGTGCCTAAATCTTTCTCCATAGCCGATGCAGCGGGTATTAAATTCCCTCATGCGGACCCCCTTGTTATCACTGCTGATATTGCAGGAACGGAGGTCCGGAGAGTGCTGGTTGATGGCGGAAGCTTCACAGATATTATCTTCATCCAGGCCTTCAACCAACTATGCATCCCGCAGACACATCTACTCCTAGCAGATCGTCCGCTTCAACGCTTCATAGGCCCTCATCTCGATGCCCTCGGCCAAATAGGCCTTGAGGTCGCCTTCGGAGAGGGGCTCCTGGCTAGAACGGAGGAGGTGATATTCGACCTCGTTGATGCCCCTTATGCCTATAACGTCATCTTCAGAAGGGGCATGCTAAATCAATTCAGAGCTGTGGCACATCATAATTATCTATGCTTGAAGATGCCCACACAAGGAGGAGTGCTTACGGTCTTCGGCGACCAAGCTGCGGTGCAAAGGGCAAAATACGGCCATGGTCCACCCCTTGATCCTAGACAGATAAATAATGTGCAAGATCATTCGGAGGATACCCCTGCGTCAAGTGAATTTTCGAAGATATCCTCCCCTAGGCAAAGCCCCGATGGTGAAATTTTAATGAAGATCATTGTCAAGGACGGCAAAGACTATCCCATCCAGTTTGGCAAAGAATTGCCTTCAGAAATTGCTACTTCACTAGAAGAAGTAGTTAAAGAAAAATTGGATGTTTTTGCCTGGTCCGATGAAGATATTCCCAGAGTTGACCGAAGTATCATTGAGCACATCCTAATCATCAACCCAAGGGTTCGACCTGTTCGCCAGGGGCTCTACAAATTGTCGATAGAGAGGGTGGACCTTGCTAAAGCAGAAGTGGAAAAATTGTTGAAGGCTGGGATCATTAGAGAAGTGGCCCATACGGAGTGGTTAGACAACCCCGTTTTCATCAAGAAAAAGGCCTCCAGCAAGTGACGCATGTTCATTGACTTCACATACTTGAATAAATCATGCCTACGTGACCCCTACCCCATGCCCTGCATTGATCAACTTGTCGACTCCACTGCCGGCTCTGAACTCTTAAGCTTCCTCGACGCGTACTCCGGGTATCATCAAATATGGTTAAGACGCGAAGACGAAGCCAAGACAAGCTTCATAACTCCTTCAGGAGTATTTTGTTATGTAAGAATGCCCTTCGGCTTAAGAAATGCCGGGGAAACTTTTTCAAGGTTAATTGCTAAGGCTCTAGGTCACCATATAGGCCGCAATGTCGAAGACTATATGGATGATATTGTAATAAAGAGTTCTTTAAAGCACCAGCATAGTCTAGACTTAGTAGAAACTTTTGAGAGCCTCCGAGCATGTGGAGTTCGCCTCAACCCTGAAAAATGTATCTTCGGGACTCAAGCTAGAAAACGGTTAGGGTATTTAGTCTTGAGCACGGGGATCGAAGCTAGCCCAACACAGATAACTGCATTGTAAATAATGGCTCCACCAAAAAATTTGAAGCAAGTTCAGAAGCTTGCCAAACGCCTCATGGCCCTTAGCAGATTTTTGACAAGGTCCGCAAAGCGGAGCCTCCCATTATTCAAAGCCTTAAAAGGGTACGAAGATTTCGCATGGACACTGGAGTGCCAGAAGAGTTTCGATGATATTAAGGATTATCTTGGAAACCTTGCAACACTCACTGTACCCATCACAAATGAAACTCTTCTTCTTTATCTTGCAGCTACAGGCTCCGCTGTTAGTGTGGTCCTTGTTCGAGAGATGGACTTAAATGGGAAGTTGGTACATAATCTGATATATTTTGTGTCAGAAGCCTTATCCGGAGCAAAAACTTGATACTCTGAATTGGAAAAACTCACTTATGCTCTCGTAATGGCTTTGAGGAAATTACAACATTATTTTTTGGCACATAATATGATCGTACCAACTTCTTTTCCTCTAAGAGATATGCTCCGAAGCAAGGACTCAAAAGGGAGAATTGGAAAGTGGGTCGTTGAGAAAGCCCCCTTCGGCATCTCCTTTGTAGCAAGAACAACAATCAAGTCACAGGTATTGGCTGATTTTGTAGCATAATGGACTTCGTCTATGGTATGGGCTTCGAAAGAATCAAATGAAAGAATATGAACCATATACTCCGATGGAGCTTTTCAAGCATCCGGAGTAGGTGCTAGAGCGGTCATAATTTCGCCTTCAGGGAAGAAAGCAATGTACTCTGCAAGGCACGTGCCCTTGGTGCTACGAGAGTTGTTATAAAAACAGATTCCCAAATTGTAGCAGGGCATGTTGATAAAAGTTTCCAAGTTTGGCATCCGCAACTTGCTAGATATCTAGAAGAGATCCGCAAGATCGAAGCAGCATTTGAAGGGATCTCTGTCTGAAGCATTCCACGAACCAACAATGTACAAGTAGATATCTTGGCAAAAGCTGCAGCCGGAGTCCTAGATATTCCAGAAGGGGATTTTTATGAAGAGCTTGTCTCCCCTTCGGTACCCCAACTCCCTCATGTGGAGGTTCTTTGCATACCAAGCAACGATTGGTGGAGTTCAATTATGGAATTATTCCAAGGCGAAGCTAATTTGCCCGAAGGCCCGAAGCTTTCAAGACTGCAGTTAAGAATCCAGAATTATCATATTATCAATGGTATTTTATATAAGGCAGAAGTATGTTCTCCACTACTCTGATGTATTTCCCAAGCCAGGCCAAGATATACTTCGAGAAATTCATGAAGGCCTTTGTGGTAGGCATATTGCCCCTCGGGCATTAGCAGGCAAAACACTTTGCTAGGGGCTTTATTGGCCTACAATAGTAGCTGATGCAGAGGATTTAGTCTACACCTGCCAAGGTTTTCAATGGATGGGAAGATAGAGTCATCATCCACCGACACCTCTTCAAGTTATTGCTCCAGTATGGCCAATGGCTCGGTAGGGTATAGATCTCATTGGCCCCTTCCCAATGGAAAAAGGCAGTCTAAAATTTGAAGTGGTAACAATTGAGTATTTTTCTAAGTTGGTCGAAGCAGAACCCCTCATTGCTATCACTTCAAAGAATGTGCAAAAATTCTTTTTGCAAAATATCATTCGCATATTTGGAGTGCTCAGACAACTGACAATTGATAATGGCACTCAGTTTCATGTCGAACCCTTCAGAGAATTCTACAAAGGACTTGGTATTGAAATGTGTTTTGTAGTTGTTCGTCATTCGCAATCCAACGGAGCCGCCGAACAAGCTAATGGTAATATCTTGTCAGGCTTGAATCGAAGAGTAGGATTAGCGAAGGGCTAAGGACCGAAGAACTTCCGAAGATTTTGTGGTCCATTAGGACCACTTAAGCAAGGTCCACAAGTTTCACCCCTTTCAGATTACTATTCGGAGATGAAGCCATGACGCCGACGGAACTCAAAGGAGGATCATTTCGCACCATCGAACATGAAGTAGAAAATGAAAGACATACTTCACTAGACCTAACTAAAGAAACAAGGCTTCGAGCTATTGCTAACCTGACGAAGTATCAACATCAGACGAAGACTTGGTATGACCCGAAGATAAAGCTTAACGAACTTAAACTGGATCATTTAGTACGGTGAAGCATTATTGCTCCGGGGAAATTAGGAAATAAATGGGAAGGACCATATATCATCCTTCGTTCAGGACGCCACGGATCTTTTAAATTAGCTAATTTAGAAGGTGAAGAATTGAAACATGCATGGCAAGCAGAGCACCTTAAGCGATACTTCGCTTAGGGGTCCTTGTAATCATTTGTAAACACTTTCTAAATGATTAAAGTTTATGGTTCAAATAATGCATGCTTCTCATGATGATTCCTACTCCTAGTGGACGCACTAGGGGGACAGAGCTGATTGCGTAGGTAAGTATTATTCATTCAAACCTAATTTAGATACTTCGAGCCATCGGCTCGAAGCATCCATCAAGGTGGGAAAGTACCATGAAAAACGGATTCCAAGCCACCAGCTTGAAAGCATCCGTAAAAAGAGTCCAAAGAGACCAAATGATACGGATTCCAAGTCATCGACTTGAAAGCATCCGTAAAAAGAGTCGAAGGCAACCATGAAAAGCAGATTCTGAGCCACTGTCTTGAAAGCATCCGTAAAAAGAGTCCAAAGAGACCAAATGATACGGACTCTAAGCAATCAGCTTAAAAGCATCCATAAAAAGAATATGAAGTGACCATTATAATCAGATCCTAATACATCCGAAAAAGAGTCTGAAGCGACCACATCCGAAAAAGAGTACTAAGCTACCATTTTCGAACTCCGAACCAATGGGGTCAAAGAAATCTACGAGGTCCCTAGCAACAATCTATTCGAATTTTGGACTACGAGTCCTTAATTCCTTTTTAATATAATCAAGGGCTCCGAGCCTCCGAAAACAAAAGTTATGGAAATTGTACTCTTAGCAACCATCTTATCTTGAAAATCGAAGGTGTTTGCCCTCAAAGAGGGGCTAGGAGATAATGAGACAATTTCGAAGCATTTTAGAAGAATTTCAGTGTATATTACTCAATAAATTATATTACACACAGAAAAATCAGAGTCTAAGCCAAGAAAGAAGCGAAGACCTCTTCGATCCCTAGAGCTAGATTCAGAGTTAGCTCAGATTCAAAGGCGACTCATCCCGGAGCCCAAAGTCTTCAGAACTTTACGTTTAACTCGTTTCCCCTTCTTTGAAGCTCCGAAATCTCTTTGTTCTTGCTGAAGCTCGGCCCAGGTCCGAAGTCATTCGAGGCTACTCTTCGCTTTCTCCTCGCTAGACCACTCTTCTTTGTACCAATCAATGTCCTCTGAAGATAAATACGCTATATTAACAACTTCTTCCCCATTCTCCTCCTTTATATAGGCTAATACTTCCTTACATATTTTGGGTATAACCTCTCCATGGCTCCCCGAGGAATTGAAAATCGGGGATGCCTGAAAGGCCTTAAGGCTTCGAAGGTAGCCCACTATTGACGGAACTCTTCGTTAACCTCTAATACTTCAAGCTCATCCAAAAAAGGTCAGAAAGCCTAAAAACATTTCCAAATAAGCCTTTTTCATTAAAAATAAGACAAGAACATAAGTTTTTACATAACCGGAGTCCTAAGGAGAACTAAACCTTCGGGTCCAAAGTAGGCTTGCTGCTCGAAGGCTACGTTCGCGCTTGCTTTTGACGGAGGCCTTCATCGATCCATGGCTTCATGGTTGAACAGCCTTCAGCTCTCCAGGATGGTTGAAAAGCCTCCCAAGTTGCGACCATGTCAGGCGAAGGGGTCAACAGTCGGCCTCCGACTAAGCTAGCGGGGGCTGCTGTAGGACCGAAAGTAGCGACCAGAGAGGAGAGGGGGGGTAAATGGACGCCTAAAAAAATCTTGCAAATCAATGACCTAATCCCAACACCCAACGTACCTCGATAGACAAATAACAGTAGTAAAGCAGATCATAGGAACTAAAGTTGTCTAGCCTAAAAATGACCGATGTCCTAAATAAAATAATATTTAAAACTAAACTAAACTAAATAAAAATAACTGCAATAAATAAAAATGTGTTCTAAAAATTATTTAATGGCATAGGGAAAAATACCTAAATATTTCAATAAATATTAAGATTACAGTCTAAAAAAATACTAATCAAATGAATAAATCCTAAATCTTTCAGAAATAAAATTGATATATTGCACATAAATCTAGAATAAAAAATATTACTGCGACAATTTTTTTTTCTTTTTATACTAACAGATTAAAAATACTTAAATAATTAATATGCAAGTACTAATAAGATTTTAATGGATAAAAATTAACCACAAAAATTAATAACCAAATTTGGATGCTAATAATAAAAAAATAATTATTGATTTAATTAATCTAACTACAAAATAGGAGATTAGATTAAACTTACCTGATCTGCCGCGTGCCGTGGACTGCGCTGCGAAGAAACATCACCGGCGCTGTGGATGCTGTCGCCCACTGAGTCACACCTGCCGCACTCGCGCTGCATGCCTCGGCTTCACGCAGCTGCTGCTGCTGCGCACGCGCCTCAAACAACTAGCCCTGCGCACCTGTGCACTATGGAAAATCTTCACGCGCCACACAATGACTCGGCTGTCGTGCCCAAAAAGCTTCCGCGCGTGATGATTTCCCTGGAATGCCGCCTACAGTCTACAGTCTACCTGTCGTGCGCCAAGTACCAAATCGGCTGCTGCTGCTCCTCCTTGGACGCCGTGCGCACCAATACGGCCGAAAAAACTACTGCTGCTCCTCGAGTATTCCGCCCAGGATGGCTTCGGTGGCTATGGCTACTAGCTAGATAGATGCCTAGACTGCAGCTGTCGATCCTTGTGAGATGAGTGCAGATGTGAAGACCCGGAGGAAAAACAGATGAGGAGGTGGTGATTTCAGAT
Source organism: Zizania palustris (assembly GCA_019279435.1). NCBI lineage: Eukaryota > Viridiplantae > Streptophyta > Magnoliopsida > Poales > Poaceae > Zizania > Zizania palustris. The sequence goes on along the minus strand of JAAALK010000285.1, from coordinate 35,776,871 downwards.
CAAGGAGAATGAACACGCCGACGACCAATTTTTTTGGACTGTAGATTGATTATTGAAAAAAATTCAACCCTAACCCTAGGCGGTTGGGGCCTATTTATAGGCAACCCACTAATAAATGGAATTGACTAATTGACCCCTAAGGTAAATTACACTAACTCTAAAAATAAAATTCGAAATTATTAAAATACCCTTAGAATATTCAACTGACTCGAATAACAAATACTGTAAACTTAACTACTGAATATTAAAATCCTAAATAAAGATAATCGTCGGTTGTCCGTTTTGCGCCGAAATTGACAAAGCTTCCACCGTCTTCGCACCGGGTACCCGGATTGGGCCGACCCGATCCCGCAGCTTCCTCAGCCCGGCAATCGCTCGCCGCCCGTGTACCTGAGTCAAACCCCAGTCAACAGACCAGTGGATCCTCTGCCGCTCCTAGCCCATGTACTCAGATTGGTCCAGCCCGACTCTGCGGCTCCTCTGCTCGTGTCGCTCGCTGCACGTGTCCTCTTTGACTTTCGTTGACAATCACTCATCACATCTGGAGCCATAAGACCCATGCTCTTCAACATGGTTCCTCAATCTTCCCCTTGATGAGTGCATTGTCAACATCCTCTTCAGCAATTCTTCAGAACCTACAAAACATGTGGAAACACGAAAACAAAAACAAAAGAAAATAGAAAGAAGAAAATAAATAAAAGTTTAACCCTAATGAACAAAAGACAAACATAAGAAAAAAACGATCTTGTGGTTAACCAAAATAAAGACTCAAAACAAGTGCAATCTCAAAACTATCAACAAGTATATCTAAAGAGTAAAGGCAAAAGAGACTGAAAACTCCCCTGAAATAAATCCCAGAGAAAGACAAAATTCCCCCTAAACTCTTTTAAAAAAAATCGAGTAACCCAAAATTTCTCCCCCTTATTGACAATTGAACTCATCAAGTAAGACTAAATGCCCTCTAAACAGACATAGACACAAACTCCCCCTGAAATGCTGCTCCCCCTCAAAATATGCCATGAATGCAAATGGAGTGCAGGTGGAGTATAAAAAGCATGCTTCTTAGATATGATTAACTGCAATTACAACATCTAATAGGTATAGCAAAAGATATACTGTCTAAGATACATGACATGATCAGTGCAACAAATGATATCTAAAGAGAGTCATTAGCACACATTTTTTGATTTTTGCAAACAAAAGCATCACCAAATTTTCTAGTTGACAAGCAAATTAAAGCATGAGATGCAAAAGCTAACTGATATCTACCAAGATAAGCATTGTCCAGAACAAAGTGCTTCAGTAAACTTGTCATCTTTTTAAAAAATTTCAGACTTTTTTTTCCTTTTTCATTTCTGCGAGGGGTTATTTGCATGTCAACCTTATGCTAACCGACCAAGTCAAGCCTATGCCAGAACTGGACCATCAAAAGCTTAAGACATTGGTCTTGGCATACATTACACCGTCCTAGTTCAAACCAAAGTGCTATGGTAAGCAGTCCAGAACAATGCAATGCGACAAAGCAAACCCACCTGGATCTTTTCAAATAATCATAAAAAGAACATGAATTTTTTATTTTTTCTGAATTTTTATCATTTTTCTAGCACATTTTTCATGTTTAAAGCATATAGATGTCCAAGTTGCATATCTGCATCTAAGTAAGGATCTGGCTACCAGGCATGTAAAAGATAACGAAAGCATTCAGCCTACACGTGCTAGTTACCAGAAGAAATGGTGATCATTTTTCAATTTTAAAGCATAAAAGCCATGCATATGACAAATATCAGACATATCATGTGAACTGAAACAGAACTTGATCATCGACAAGTAATCAAAAGCATATACTAGCTAGAGCAAGTAAAGCAGATCAATCATATAACAGAAGCAAACTCAAATGTGATATATGATTATGCATGATATGAACGCACACAAAAAGACTCAATAAAAAGTAAAGAAGAAAGAAAAACTGACTCAAAATATCCTAAAAAGGATACACGACTCCCAAATCCCCTCGCAAATGCTCAAACGTAGAGTGATCTAGGGATTTGGTAAAAATGTCAGCCAACTACTGATGGGTATCAACATGAATAAGATCAATGACCCCTTTCTCATATTGATCCCTCAGAAAGTGAAAGCGCACATCAATATGTTTGGTTTTTGAATGAATACATGGGTTTTTCCCTACACTAATTGTGATGATGCTATCACAAAACAAAGGAACTCTAGTAGGAAAGAACAATCCAAAATCCCGCAAAGTGAAAATCATCCAAACCAACTGTGAGCAGCAGCTAGCAGCAGCTACATACTCAGCCTCAGTAGTAGAGAGCGCAACTCTAGATTGTTTTCGAGAAGACCAAGATACAAGTGAAGAACCAAGTAACTGGCAAGTACCGAAAGTCGACTTGCGATCCAGCCAGCACCCACCAAAATTAGCGTCGGAAAAGCCAGATAAATCAAGAGACAATGATGATGAATAGTAAAGACCTAGATCAGGAGCATAAGTAAGATACCTGAAAATACGCTTGACAGCCTGCCGGTGAGATGCGCGTGGTGAAGACTAAAATTGTGCGCACATACCCATGACAAACTGAATATCTGGTCTCGTCACAGTTAAGTATAGCAGCGATCCGATCATACCTCGATACTCTCTTTCGTTGACCTTGACGCCGTTCTCATCCTTGTCCAGGCCTCCAGATGTACCCATTGGGGTCATCTGAGGCTTCAGCTCTCCACCAAAGTCAAACTTCTTCAACATGTCTCGTGTGTACTTGCCCTAGTAGATGAAAATGTCGTCCTTGGTCTGCTTGATCTGGAGCCCTAAGAAGTACTTGAGCTCACCCATGAGACTCATCTCAAACTCGTTGTGCATCTGCTCAGAAAACTTGGACACAAGCTCATTAGTAGAACCACCAAAAATAATATCGTCCACATAAATCTGAGCAACCAATAAGTTTGAGCCAACTCTGAGCAAGAAAAGAGTTTTGTCCATAGAACCCATCACAAAACCGTTCCGCAACAAAAACTGCTTTAGGCGATCATACCAAGCCCTAGGGGCTTTCTTTAGACCGTATAAAGCCTTCTGCAACTTGAAAACATGTCAAGGAAACTTGGGGTTCTCAAAACCGAGGGGCTTATTAACATAGACCTCCTCCTCTATATACCTGTTAAGAAAAGCACTCTTGACATCCATTTGAAAAAGCTTAAAACCTTTAGAAGCAGCAAAGACCAAAATAATGTGAATGGACTCAAGACAGGCAACAGGAGCGAAAGTCTCCTCAAAATCAATACCTTCTTTCTAGCAAAAACCCTGTGCAACTAGTCGAGCTTTTTTGCGCACCACAACCCCATCTTCACCTTGTTTGTTCTTAAACACCCACTTGGTGCCTATGGTGTTGCATCCAGGTGGCAGCTCAACCAGTGTCCAAATCTGATTGCGAACAAAATTTTCAAGCTCTTCTTGCATAGCGTTTATCAAATTTTAATCAGAAAGAGCATGAGAAACATCTATGGGCTCAAAAGTGGCGACAAACGCAGACTCATCAAACACAGCAAGAGAAGCAACAGAAGAACGTAAGGATCTCTCAGTAAGATCACCGATGATGAGTTCTGAGGGGTGATCACGCTGAACTGCTCGGGATCCTAGGTGATCTGAAGTCACCTCACCGGAGTCAGCAACTAGCACCTCTGGACTCGACTGAGAAGTCACCTCACCGGAGTCAGCAACTGGCACCTCTCTGGACTCGGCTGAGGAGGCTAGATCAAAGTAGAAGGAGTGATCAGAGGTCCGTCCTCATCCTCAGTCGAAGTCTTAGAAGGTGTTGGGTCTGTAGGTTGTGCAGAGGGCCCACCCTCATCAACAGCAGGAGTGTCATCATCTTCCTCGAAGATGGACTCTCCAAGCTCATCATCTCCAGAAAGCTCAAAAGAAGGAGTCAGCGAAGGCATGGACTCATCAAAAGAAACCTCACAAGTCTTGACAAGCATCTGAGAATCTAGGTTCCAAACACGAAAGCCTCGAGAATGCAAAGCATAACCAAGAAAAACTCCATCCCAGCAATGAGACTCAAACTTGTCCAAATACCCTCCCTTCTTGAGCACAAAGCACTTGCATCCAAAAGCTCGCAAGTGACTCACTTTGGGCTGTCTGCCAAACCACAACTCATATGACGTCTTACCTAAGTAAGCTCTAAGAAGAATGCGATTGGCTAGATAGTAAGTTGTGTTCATAGCTTCAACCCAAAAGCGCCTAGGAGTCCTATGCTCATCGAGCATCATCTTGGCCATCTCGACTAGTGTGCGGTTCTTTCGTTCCACAACGCCATTCTGTGGGGGAGTGTAAGGGGCCGAGAACTGATGATCAAGACCTTGATCACTATAGAAGCTGATGAACTGAGAGTTCTTAAACTTAGAGCCGTTGTCCGAACGAATTGCTCGCATCTGACCATTGTTCTCGTTATTCAGCTTCAAAATTAGGTCATGAACAAACTGAAAAGCCTCATCCTTAGACTCCAGAAAGTAAACCACGAGAATCGAGAAAAATCGTCAACTATCACAAGTGCGTACCACTTCCCACCGACTAAGCGTACTCGAGCTGGACCAACTGTATCCATGTGTAACATCTCTCCCGGGTACGAAGTCATCACCTGAGTCACAGGTGTGTGAGAAGTGGCAACCATTTTCCCATGAAAACGGGGATGGCAAACTAGATCTGTCTCCATCTTAAGCTTGGGCAATCCTCGGATATGGTCCATAAAACTCAATCTGACAAGCAGATCAAAGCTCAAATGACATAACCTCCTATGCCACTTCTAGAGCTCAGAGGAGGATCTAGCAATCAGACAACGAGAAGGGCCAGAAGAACTAGAGAAATCAATACGAAAAACCTTACCGAAGGGTAAGATCCGGCAAACTAAAGATCCTCTAGAATCAACAACAGTAGACATGCCCTTCTTAAAGCGAACATCTAAACCATCCTCAAGAAGTTGTGAAACAGAAATTAAATTAAAATTCAAGTTTCCAACCAAAGCAACATTCTTCAAAGTGAAATAATCAGATATGCGAATTGACCCAATACCTTGTACCTTCCCTTGACCACAGTTCCTGAAAGTGATGTATTCCTTGGAGCTCGAGGAAGAGAGGCTGGAGAACCATATGCGGTGTCTCGTCATGTGGTGAGAACATCCTAAATCCATGATCCACACATCCTCCAGTCCTCGATCCTGCAAGATCAATGGTCATGAGTGGGAGCAAATGGTCCGACGCTAGGTTTAGCAAAAGAGCTAAACCAGTGTTGAGCCAACTGCTCGTAAGTAGGAAAGCAGAAGGAATCATATGAGTCTGGACCAAAACACGGCTCAAAGCGCAGTCCTTGGTTCTACCAAAAGTCTCGGCCACGAGGTCCAAAGTCGTATCCAGAATGACATAGATCTCTGCCGGAACGAAAACCGCCCTCCGGAGCATGGTCATGAGCTCCTACTTCATTACTCAACCCTATTGTCAAGCCGTGGCCGTTCCGAGGTTGGGGTTTAGACTTCATCGACCAAATTCACCCTCCTTCCTCAAAAGGGCATCGGTTCGTGTTGATGGCGACAGATTACTTCACCAAGTGGACCGAGGTCGTGCCTCTCAAGAACATGACTCACAACGAGGTACTTGACTTTATCCTAAAGCACATCATACATAGATTCAGCATTCCTCAAACTCTCTCTACAGATCAAGGTAGCTCATTTGTTTCTAAAGAAGTGAGGGACTTCGCCGAATATTATGGTATTAAGTTGATAAACTCTTTGCCCTACTATGCTCAGGCCAATGGTCAGGCCGAGTCTAGTAATAAAACCGTTATTAAGCTCATTAGGAATAAAATCGAAGAGTTCCCTAAAAGGTGGCATGAGGTGCTTTCCGAGGCACCATGGGCTTGTAGGATTGTAAAGCACGGTGCTACCAAAGTTAGTCCATACGAGTTAGTGTATGGACAAGAAGTCGTTCTACCTGTAGAAGTAGATCTCAGCTCTCTAAGGGTGTTAAGGCAAGATGGCTTATCGGTCGACGAGTATGAAACTCTTTTGAAGGACAACCTAGAAGAAGTGACCGATAAGAGATTGAAGGCTTTAGAAGCCATAGAAGTAGACAAGAGGAGAGTAGCTAAAGCCTACAATAAGAAGGTCAATCCAAAATCGTTTCAAGTGGGTGACTTGGTTTGGAAGACGATTTTACCTTTGGGCACTAAGAGTCCCAAGTTTGGTAAATGGTCACCTAGTTGGGAAGACCCTTTAAAATAGCCGAAATCGCTCCTCGCAATGCATATGTGTTAGAATCCCTGCGTGGAGAGCGGTTTCGAACAACTTTGAATGGTAGATACTTGAAAAAGTATTTCCCAAGTGTGTGGCAAACAACGTGAAAGGTGTCGAAAAGCCGATATGGAAAGTATCGTCTTTAGCTCGTTGTGCTTTTAGTTCACTTAGTTCACTAAAAGGCAGGGGGCATGTGTTGATAGCAAAAAATGGCATCAATGGTTAAGATTTTCAAAATATCAATTTTGGTAAGTTGGGCCGAAAATACACATGTCCCAGGTCAGGACGAAGCCCTACAGGGCCAAAGGACCATTGGGCTATGGGCTCTGGAAGCTTCCAGCCAGCCCATGGCCTTCGGCCAGGAAGCCTTCAGAGGACCACGCCGCCGAAGCTTCAGCTTGAGGAGCAGGCTCCGACGGGCCTGGCCGAAGGCCCACTTCAGACAGATATAGAGTTGGACCCGATTCCGGCTAAGTTTTTATCTTTATTTGGCCTAATTATAGCAGATTAGATTAGAGGTATATCCCCTATAAATATAGAGGCAAAGCCAATTCAGAGGCCCCCAACACAAATCGCATTTATTTATCTTCACTTTTCTGTATTCTTCGTGGGTTTGCCTGGAAGCCCTCCGACGATCACTTCAAAATAGTGGTAATCCTTGTTACTTCGCTTGTTACTTCGCCTGTGAAGTATCCGCTAATCTGCGTAACAGATTGCTACCTTCACCACTAGTGCAACACTTAGCAAAATTCGGTCCTCAGGCCGAATTGGCACTTCGAATCAACTCTGTTGAAGGTTTCCACGTTCAGAGCTACTTCGTCGGAGGTGTCCGGAGCTGAGAGATCGGTTTCGGAGGTTGCCAGAACACCCTTTGGAGAGACTACTGCTTCAACCGCACACTTCGCCAGCACACTTTGTCACGATAGGCTTCGCCACGCTCGTAGTCTCCTCCGGACGAAGTCACGCTCGCGCGTTGCGCTTGAGTCATTACTTTGTATCTTACTGTATCGGAGACTTCACGCCGAACCCCGCTGTTTGGAGGTGATTGTCGCGTCCAGATCCGTTCGGAGTTCATCTTTGACCAGATCAGTCCAAACGCTGAAGGTACCCTTTGGCGGGACACTTTGCATCAGACGCCGAAGGTATACTTCGGTGACCCCTTCGCACCATACTTCTAAGCAGACAGGCTCCGACCGGTTTGCTGATTTATTATGTTTAATATATTTTTTCGGCTAATTGGATTATTTTGTGTGATCTGATTGCCTGGCGACTCCACCCCCGTTACCACGGCTAAGGGTAGTCAGAACGCGACGTCGGTGCTGTGTTACGCTTAGGCTTGTCCCTAAGTATCCGCACACTTTTGGATCATCGAACTGACCCAAATGCGGGGGCACGTTTTCGTGTCAACACTATCTCAAGCTATTATCCATCTCAGAGGCTTGGAATAGTTTTCTCAAACAGACACTTCGTTTGTTAAACACTTAGTTCTCTAAACCTGTTAGCGTAATCTTTTACGCCAACAATGTCCAAACTAAGCTTCAAAAGGAGTCATACCATTCAAGCTTCTCATCGGCGATCAATTGAGGATGAACACTGCCAGTGGTGACAGCCTCACCCCAAAAATAACCAGGAATGCCCAACGCCTTGAACATGCTCCTTGCCATGCCGAGGACAGTTTGATTTCACCGCTCAACGACTCCGTTTTGCTGAGGTGTGTAGTGAGTCATGAGATGCCTATGAATCCCGAGCTCGGAGCAGTAGTCACTGAAGGTGTGTGTCGTGAACTCCCCACCACGATCAGTGCGCAGAGTGCCTAGCTTGCGCCTGCTTCCACCTCAACCCGAGCTTGCAAATGGATAATTGTTGATGCATTTTCGTCTTTCGTTTGAAGCAACGTGAGCCACATATATGAAACGTCTCTTGTTGTCGATGACGAGCAAAAACAGATGCTTCCCTCTAGGCATTTGGGGCGTGATAGGACTGCAGAGGTCCGCATGAACCAGCTCGAGGTAGAGTGAGGCTTAGAACTTGCTTGTCATCAGGAATGGGTGGCGACATTGCTTCCTGGCCAGACAGGCATCGCCCACCTGATCAGTGTGCTCAATTCTAGGTAGCCCATGGACCATCTCCTTCCTCGCTATATCCCTCAGCCCCTAGAAGCCAAGGTGTCCGTACCTTGCATGCCACCGCCACGCCATCTCGCTGCTCCTCGCCGCCAAGCAGACTGGTTTGTCGACGCGGAGATTGAGGACGTAGAGCTGGCTTGGAGAGCGAGCACTACTACAAAGTGATACTGTAGTGGTGGGCAAAACCGGCCTGTAGTGGCGGGCATCCAGTCTGCCACTGCTCTAACGCCACTGCTATCAATGGTTAGCAGTGGCGGTCAGCGTGCCCGCTACCGCTGTGTCAACAGTAGTGGCGAGCGCGCTGACCTCATCTGCCCGCCACTACTAACCATTGATAGCAGTGGCGGGCAGATGAGGTCAGCGTGCTCGCCACCACTGTGTCAACAGCAGTAACGAGCACGCTGACCTCATCTGCCCACCACTACTGTTATCAATAGTAGTGGTGGGTAGATGAGGTCAGTGCACCCGCCACCACTATGTCAACAGCAGTAACGGGCGCGCTGACCTCATCTGCCCGCCACTGCTGTGTATAACCCATAACACAGAATGTTGTGATCCATAATTCACAGTCCCACAAACCAAAACACAGAAATTATATGCTTCACACAACCATCCACATACACAACAGCAAAACATCCACATATACACATACACATCCACAATAGCAACACATCAACACAACAACCATCCATCTCATCAATTTACAAATTTACAAAGTTTACATTATATGCTTCACACAGCCATCTACATACACAGCAACAACAACAACACATCTCATCAATTTACAAATTTACATTTCATCACACATCAAGTCTAAAAAGTTTACATCAATCAAAATTTCAAAATTAACCATTGTTTCACAAATACATGCTCATGTGGTTTATGTTTTCTTGGAAGGCCAACTCATATCTTGCTTTGCCTTTTCATTCTTCCGGCCCAATCATATAGAGTTGGATGCTTGGCCACTTCACTCTCAGGATCGAACAATGCTCCAAGCTCATGAAGAATCTGATGCATCGTGAAGCGGCACATCCTTGATACGATTTCGTACATTTGTGATTCTGAGAGTTGGCTCTTCTGGGCAACGGTTGATGGACCTGACGCCTGCATACGTAACATATAAGTACATACACTGCAAGTTATATTAGATTAAGACACAAGAAATCAACTTACTTCTTTAGTATCCTGAGATACTGTCCGCCCAAACTTTCCTAAGTTATTGCTCATGAAATCACAAGTATAATAGCCGCAATGCACGGAACCAAGAGATTGTTTGTGACACTTCAAAATAGACAAAGTTAGAATGATATATAGTTTGGCTTTATCAATTGAATTAAGAAATTTAAAAATATAATATTACCGGATAGTTGGTTCTCATAAGCATATCTTTCGGCCTCTATGGATCATGTGGGCCACCTAACTTTTCAACGTAGTATTTGTATGCACTCTGAATAACATTTAATATATCTTGATATTCTTTTTTGGGTTTGTCGAGCGAGTCGAGCACATAAACCCTTGAGCTCTTTGGGTATATCAGAAGTGCAATCCAATGATCACTATCGAAAGAAGTAATATATTATTATGTTAGTTTCATAATTGATAAAACGTGATTAAGTGGATATAGTGGGTATACTTACTTAAAGTTATATGCCCCACTTATCATTTCTCTGTCCTTCCATTGATCCATGCACCGCGCAATATACAACGCGGCACAACTCCTTTTCTTCTTCTTAAGTGCGTCTTCGTCTTTATTGAACATCTTTCTTTGAAATTTTTTCTTACCCGCAGTCCAGTACTTGCTATCATTCTGGTTTAGTGTCGGGTTCAACGCACTTTGGCTTATGAATGACGGGTTCAAGTACCCATACATATTAGACTCGTCACAAATTGAATTACAACTGCATATGTTATGAAACAATAGTCAATATAAGACATTATTTATTTTTGCTTTGTATTAACAAAGTATAAAGTACTTACATGCACCAGAGCATCATGCTTGTGATGTCGGTTCACTGCACACGAAACATCCGGTGGAAGTCGTCGAAAAATAGTGCAAGCTTAAACTCTGGGCAGATGAATATTTCTTGTGGAACCTTCAGTTCTATTTGTGTAACTCCTAACGAAGATGCTTCGAGGTACCAGTCATGAAATGTTTTCATCATCCAAGGCATACTCTTAAGTACTCCTTGGGGTAATAATGGTTTGCCTGGTTCGTATTCGATATAATCCTCGTCTCCGTAGGTCCATTTATCAACAGAAAGTGAGCCCGCATGCTTTTGTACTAGAGCCTTTATGGGAGCCGCTTCGGGCGTAGAACGTGTTTGCCTCATAGTAGTAAAAAATTTATGCATCTCAGATTTCGGCGTAGAACACTACCCATCTTGAACAGTTATCTTGTGGATTGCTAGCTTTGGGCATGCATCTTGTTTTTCAGGCTCGGCAACTAGCACTAGCACTTTTGTTATGGGCTTGGCCACTGGCACTTGAGGCTCAGCCGGAACTGGCACTGGCATTTGATCTGGCTCTGGCACATTTGTATTGGGCTCATCAGTGGGCTCAAGCACTGGCACTGGCTTTGTCACTTGAGGATCAGAAGTCACTTTCGATTCTATCACTTCTGCCACTTTATCGGGCCCTGGCTCTTCCTCTGCCTCTTCCTCTATCTCACGCTCATCAAAAGGTGATAAAGATCCTATATTTTGCATATCCTGAGATGAAAGATATGTGGGGTATTGTGATGAGACAATAGTCGATTTACTCTGAGAACTTGTCTGCAGTAATTTGATATCTCGGCTCGCCAATAGGACAAAGTTATTCAGAGCATCTCCGATTGTCTCAATCCCCTCATCAGGCATTGGAAGATCCAAGGGGTCATTAATAAATCTGTCGTTGGTGATCTCATTGACCTGAACCTTGGTATAGTCAGCAGGAATAGGCCAATTGTGAAATAAATCCCCAGGCATAACAATGCCTCGTGCAGCCTCTTGGGAATGCCCTTTGCGCCCTATCGGTACATGCAGGCTGCATGGTGTGTCCTCTTTAATATAATTTACAAGAAATTTGTCTTATACTGAGCCAACATTGCTTGGTACGTCGAGTCGTACCTCTGGCACAATTATTTGTCCTGCTGCAGCCTGCATTATGTTTGGATTCTCGTTAATAAATTCAAAAAAGTGTCGCTCCCACTCTGCATGGCGCTCTGCGGCATCGTCTGTGCGTGCTTGACACTTATTGTATGTGGCACCCTTCTGTTTCTTGAACGTATTTTTCCAGGGTGCTATAGAAGAGACACCTCGGGTGCGCCCTCGATGTTCCTCGTTTCCGAGAGCAGATGTAAGCTGGTCATTACATCCCTCAGGCTTGAACTTTCCAGTCTTCTCCAACTCAGTGATTTCCTGTGCTTTCTAGAATACTTTACTAGTCCGTGAGTCGGAGAGCATATATTGGCCCTCGGGTGTTTTTTTTATCTCGACCTAGGAGCCATCTCTTAGTGTGCTGATCAGCACCTGAAAACTGTTCAGGTAACCCAGCCGCACGGTCCTCCTCCTCCTTTCTACTCCACTCATCCTCCTTGATCTTATATCCACCTGGCCCAAGTTTATGTGAGAACTTATTCTTCTTATTAAGTTCTTTGAACATGATGCTCTCTTGTTTGGCTTCTTCCGAGCAATGCTGCATTTTGAATTCGTTCCATTCATTTGGCATTATAAAGCCGTAGTCGTTGAGCTGCGACTCATCTTTCTGAAGGTATTGTGTGTTCAGTTTAGTCCTAAATGTACGGAGAGCCTTCCCGATAGTCTTCAATGTGGCAGCTTTAGCGTCTTCTAAGCGGTCTTCCGGGAATTTATAATGCGCTTTTATATGCTGCCACAATTCGTTCTTTGTAGCTTCAGGGACAGTCTTCCAATTTTTCCAAACTATCTTACATCTCTCCCTGGCGAGACATCCACAGTCGTTACAGCCACTTCGCTATGATTTCTTTTGGCTTCTTTGGAGCCCCATCAACATGCACTTCTTCAACCTCATAGATAGCTGTATGCAGCTTGTTCTTCTCCTGTTTCCCTCTCCTCTTCGCATTTGCAGAGGATGTTGTGGCAGCGGGCTCAACATCTGTTCGCTCAGCTGACTCAATAGCTGGGACAATAGTTGTTCTTTTCTCGACTTGGAATAATCGACGCTTGCTTCCTCGCTTTGGACGATCCTACGATGATAGACAATGTCAGCTTCAGGAATGTAATCCTCGGTTAGAAGCTGCTCTGACTTGTTACTAATGTAATAATTACCTCCGCTTGAGCTTTAGGAATATAATCCTCATCGGCGTCTTCGCTCGTTCTCTTCTTCCTAGGCTCCATTGGATGTTCATTCTCCGGAGAGTGGTATGAAGATTCGCTATCGGAGGATCCTTCAGATGAACCCTCTTTATTTGTTTTTGCGGGAGACTCATAGATGAGCTCCTCGATGGAACGTCCTTCTTCCCCCATAGATAAACTATTCATAGTTAAGAGGCTAATGTATCAGAATTTTGGTTATGCAAAAAAGGTCTGATGTCATATTTTCATAGTTAAGAGGCTATTACTTCCGAAGCCACTATACTAATCCTAAAGTTAGTATATTGTGTTTTTCTCTCTCTCTAGTGTTGTTGAGGCCTCAACATATTTTGTGTTGTTTTTCAAAATGTTCATGGCTGCCATGGAACCATGTGCACATCCATTCCCTGTCAGCAACACGAGAAAGAAGAATCTGTTGACGGGAATGGATGTGTCACATGGCTTGATGACATACATGAGATAACTCATTAACAATTTGCATAATAGGCCTCTAAAAGGAAATTGCGGAATCTAATGTTGGTCTTTAGCCGGATGAACTTGAGGATTAGTATAGTAGCCTTAGAAGTAATAACAGTACGAAACTGATCACAGTGTTGTTGAGGCATCAACATATTTTGTGTTGTTTTTTAAAATGTTCATGGCTGCCATGGAACCATGAGCACATCCATTCCCTGTCAGCAACACGAGAAAGAAGAAGCTGTTGACGGGAATGGATGTGTCCCATGGCTTGATGACATACATGAGATAACTCAATAACAATTTGCATCATAGGCCTCTAAAAGGAATTGCAGAATCTAATGTTGGCCTTCAGCCGGATGAACTTGAGGATTAGTATAGTATCCTTAGAAGTAATAACAGTAGTAAACTGATCACAGTGTTGTTGAGGCCTCAGCATATTTTTTGTTGTTTTTCAAAATGTTCATGGCTGCCATGGAACCATGAGCACATCCATTCCCTGTCAGGCTGTTGACGGGAATGGATGTGTCCCATGGCTTGATGACATACATGAGATAACTCAATAATAATTTGCATCATAGGCCTCTAAAAGGAATTGCAGAATCTAATGTTGGCCTTCAGCCGGATGAACTTGAGGATTAGTATAGTAGCCTTAGAAGTAATAACAGTAGTAAACTGATCACAGTGTTGTTGAGGCCTCAGCATATTTTGTGTTGTTTTTCAAAATGTTCATGGCTGCCATGGAACCGTGTGCACATCCATTTCCTATCAGCAACACGAGAAAGAAGAAGCTGTTGATGGGAATGGACGTGTCACATGGCTTGATGACATACATGAGATAACTTAATTACTATTTGCATCATAGGCCTCTAAAAGTTGTTCTAAAAAAGTGGTAATGTGGTATGCAATATTTCTCATGGCATAACTTAGATATAGAAGACTTCACCCAAAATTAGACTAATATATATTGGGTGAATGGTACATTTCCATTAATCAATGCTAAAATAGGTGTAACAAAGTTGTATATAGTGGTTCTACAAATGATAACTATCCACAAATGTAAGAGCATCTCCATTGTATATAAATTGATTAAATATAGCTCTATTTGAATAGCAATTCACATTTAGAAAGTACAATGGAGATGCTCTAAGGACAATAAACCCTAGAAACCTAACTTAGCTTGTGTTGGCCTACCTCTCTCAAGAATACACTCAAGAACATAAGAACACTCAAGAACTAGAGGGGGGTGAATAGGCGCCTCGACAAAATTCTTTCGAATTAGATGGCCCTTTCAAAACACCCAACGCTCCTCCAAACTTAATCACAGATTTAGCTCCAATGAGTCAAATTAAAGACTATATCACAAACTTAGATATAGAAGACTTCACCCAAAATCAATGCCAAAATCAATGCCACTTCACAGTACCAAAATCAATTCCCAAAAAAGTGGTAATGTGGTATGACATACATGAGATAACTCAATGCCAAAATCAGTGTTAATCACATAGAGTACCACTTCACAGTGGATGAATGGTGCAATCAGGAATCATTTTCAGCTTTTGACCATATTCAGAATAAACTTCAAAATTTACCAACTAAAACAGTTTATATTAATATGATTGAAGATGGGCTAACACACATATAAGTTCAGGAAGAACATAGTTAGGACAATCCTCTTTTCAAGGTCAAAAACTCACAACACAATCAAACAAACTTTCAGCACACTTAAATCACACTTAAGTAAACCTAGAGACTAAAAGCAGTAGGTAAATCTAGAGACTGAAAGCAGTAAGTAAATCTATCAAACTAGTAAAAAGTTTAGCAACCTGAACGGGGACGGTGACGTGTGCTTGGGGATGGGGATGGCGGCGATGACTCCAAGACGGCAACGCGGGGTCCGGGGACAGCGACGTAAGCTCCGGTGATAGATGGAGTTCGGGGCGATGGCGGCGATGGGTTCCGAGGGTGGCGGCGCGGGCTCCGGCACGGGGATGGTGGCATGCGTCGGGGATGGGTTCCGAGGGTGGTGGCGTGGGCTCCCGGACAGGGATGGCGGTGTGCGACGACTCCGAGGCGACGACGAGGGGTCGGGTACACCGACGCGGGCTCCGGTGACGGGCTTTGAGGATGACTGCGATGGCTCCGAGGTGGTGGCGAGGGGTCCGGGACCACCAACGTCACTTTGACGGCGGTGACGGGCTTCGGGACGACAGCGACAACGACAACGACGGCATGGGCTCTAGGAGCGGCAGCAACTGGTGGGAGAAGATTAGGGCTTAGGGTTTTTAGATGGCGGGAGCGAAAAATTTATATAGGAGGATTAGCAGTGGCGGGCATGATGATGTCATCCTGCCCGCCATTGCTATTTTCTCTTAGTAGTGGCGGGCGATGACATCACCAGCCCGCCACTACTAATCCGTCCTTCGCTGGTGCTCTTCTGCCACTACTAAAAGGAATAGCAGTGGCGGGCTGGTGACATCAGCATGCCCGCCACTGATTACACCCGACCGCCACTACTATGAGAGGTGGGGGTTATCTAATATACATTGCTACACATGTCGAGAAACACTTTGAAGTGTAGTGGTGCGGGGTTTGCTTTGGTGCCATGCGGTTCGAGGTTCGAACCTTGCTGCCGGCAGGCGGTTTGAGGTTCGAACCTTGCTGCTAGCATCCAAACATTTTTTTCATTTCTATTCTAATTTTCATGACTTTTTTATTCTTGTTTAAATTCTAGTTTGAACTTGATTTTTTTAACAATAGAAATACATCATAACTTATCAAATTTAAAAAATTGGTATTTTTCTGCCTCACTTTACTTTTTTTATTTCATTAAGAAACCTAAGATTCTCCGGGGATGCATTAGGGTTTAGAGAAGAAATGACTGAGGTTTGAAAGCAAAATCTATAGTTTATTCTTCCTTTGAAATTGAAACTTTTTGTACAATAAAAATACAACACCAATATTCTAATTGCAAAAATTGGTATTTTTCTCCCTTAGTTTATTGTTTTTATTTCATTAAGTGTGTTTTTATGATCAAAGTCAAAATAAGTTCAATTTGAACCACAAGACATAAAATAATTCACCAAAATTTATAGAAAAACCATATTCATGTTTTTGACTCTATAATTAGTTATTATCCAGTAAATTTAAAACCATCATAAAAAATGTAGGTTTCCACAACACTCGATCGACAACTTCTATTTTTATAGTTTTTTAATCCTCAAAAAATAAAATAAAGTATAAAAAAGATGAGACTTGTCATGTTGTTATGATATGATCGATCCATAGATGTTGTCATAAAAAATAAAATTGTTTCGAGAAAATAATCATGTAGGGCGTTAAGAAACCTAAGATTCTCCAGGGATGAATTAGGGTTTAGAGATGAAATGACTCAGGTTTGAAAGCAAAACCTATAGTTGATTCTTCCTTTGAACTTGAAACTTTTTATACAATAAAAATACAACACCAATATTCTAATTGCAAAAATTGGTATTTTTCATTAACAGAAATTGGTAATTATATGCAAAAAAGTCCACGTAGAGGTAGAGATTATCTAGCATACACTGCACACATTGCCGAGAAATACTTTGTAGCGCAGTGGTGCTGGGGGTGCTTTGGTTCCATGCGGTTTGAGGTTCGAACCTTGCTACCGACAGGCGGTTTGAGGTTCAAACCTTGCTGCTGGCACCAAATCAACATTTTTTCTGTTTTGTACTTTTTTAAATTTTCAGCACTTTTTTATTGATGTTTAAATCCTCGTTGAACTTGAATTTTTTTAACAATAAAAATACATCATAACTTATCAAATTTAAAAGGTTGGTATTTTTCTGCCTCAGTGTACGTCACTCGACTTAGTGGTGGCGGGCCGATGACATCATGAGATCGCCACTACTAAAAGGATTAGCAGTGGCGGGCTGGTGACGTCAGCATGCCCGCCACTACTAATATGGGTAGTAGTGATTATCTAGCATACGCTGCTTACAATGTCGAGAAACACGTGGTAGCGCAGTGGTGCGGGGGCTCACTTGGGGCCATGCAGTTTGAAGTTTGAACCTTGCTGTCGTCAGGCGGTTTGAGGTTTGAACCTTGCTGCTAGCTTCCAAACATTTTTTCATTTCTGTTCTAATTCTCAGCACGTTTTTTATTGATGTTTGAATTCTCATTTGAACTTGATTTTTTTAACAATAAAAATACATCATAACTTATAAATTTTTTAAAAAATGGCATTTTCTGTCTTGGTTTATGTTAGACATGTATTAAAAAAATTGGTATTTTTATTTCTCAGTTTACTCTTTTTTATTTCACTAAGTGTGTTTTTATGATCAAAGTCAAAATAAGTTAAATTTGAACTAAAAGACATGAAATAATTAACCAAAATTTATAGAAAAACCATATTAATGTTTTTGACTCTATTATTAGTTATTATCCAATAAATTTAAAACCATATATCTTTATAGTTTTTTAATCCTGAAAAAATCAAATAAAGTCTAAAAAAGACAAGACTTGTCATGTTGTTACGATATGATCGAGACTTTTTAGCGCGGTGGTGCGGGGGATCGCTTGACACATCACGTTTATTTGAAAGCAAGTAAACAAACACAAGTCCAGGCTAGGGAAACCAGCTTACACATCGAAACGCACTACTGGTCAAACCCAAAAGAAAGATATGGTTTGGAGCTTTTCTTCTTCTTCCTCAGCACAAACCCAACCTATTTCTGGTTAAACAGATTAAAAGCCTCAACTTGCCAATCCTCAACCAACTCGACATCATCAGGCAGTCTGAACTGCTCTCCATGTTCCTGAACAAGAAAATACACGCAGCGGCGATAGTGAGAACAACTTATCAATGATTGAATTGGATGATAAAAATATAAAATTTGAATAAAAAGAGGATCTTGCCTCCTTCCTCCTCTTGCTGCTGCATTGCTCTACATGCTTCCCTTTTCCACCGCTAGCCTCGTCATGTTTCCCTCTACCACCGGTTGTTTCATCATTCTTCCGTCTGCCAACACTTAACCTATCTGGTTGCGGCGATCGGGAGTCGTCCTCTGAGTCGGAGTCCATTATGAGAATCACTTTCTTCGCCAAACAACTGCAAACTATACCATGTACCTTATGTTTACCGCATTTGCAAACCTCACACACGCCACTTGATGTAGAGTCTGAGGATCCACTGTTTGGTTCAATCTTAGGAGGAGCCATCGTGAACCGGCGAGGAGGGCGCTGTCGTCGAGGTTGGGGGTCGGGAATGGCTAGTGGGAAATTAGTGGGCAACATATATACTTTGGTTAATTAATCTCGTGAATATATGGCAACATATATGCATCTGTAATTTTTTTGTCACATTGATATAACATTAAAAAACCCTAAGCTAGTAATAATATAGTACATTAAAAAACATTATTGTTATAGTGGAAATTTGTTTTCTCAGAAATTTTTTATAGTACATTAAAAAACATTATTGTTATAGTGCATTCTACTAGTAATATTATACTAAATTATATTACCATGCATAAATTAATATAACAATTAGAAATCATTTTAACCCTAAGCTCGAATAAAATAAGACCAAAGATAGGTTAATAATCATTTACTGACTGGCGGTGACGGGCGGCGCCGACGGGCTCCGAGGACGGCGGCGATGGGCGGAGGGCAGTGGCGACGTGCTCCGGGACGTCGACGGCGGCGACGGGAGGAGGGGGGCGACACGGGAGTTTAGGGTTTAGAAAATGAAACTAGGTTTTCGGACGGCAGGAGTGGAAAGTATATATAGGTGTATTAGCAGTGGTGGGCATGCTGACGTCATCTGGCCCACCACTACTAATAGAGGTAGGGATTATATATCTAGCATATAATACACTTCCGACAATGTCGTGAAACACTTAGTAGCGCAGTGGTGCGGGGGGCTCACTTAGGGCCATGCGGTTCGAGGTTTGAACCTCACTGCCGACAGAGGTTTGAGATTTGAACCTTGCTGTTGGCCCCAAACATTAAATATTTTAAAAAAATTTTATTGATGTTTAATTAAATCCTCATTTGATCTTGAACATGTTTTAACAATAAATGACATAATTGATTTTACAAATACGCACGCTAAACATAAATGATCTAGCCTTGCACTAATTTTCCATCACCATTGGTGCGTAGATAAGGAATCACACTGCCAAATGACAGTTTTGCTTCAACCACATTAATCCTTGATATGTCAACGAAAAACAGCACCTCATCAAACTGATTGTATTCTTCTTCATCTTCGACTCCATCAACTCCAACAATTCTTTGTTTTCCTGGAGCAACGACGTATTTTTTCTCATCTTTAGGATCAAGTATGTAAAATACTTGTGCCACGGATTGAGCGAGTATCCAAGGGTCATCTTTATAAGCCACCTTATTAAGGTCAACTATCGTAAACCCGTAATCATCCACCTCCACACCTTCTGGATGTCTAACCCACTGGCACTTAAATACAGGGATTTCTATAGAGTTCCCGTAGTTAAGTTCCCATATTTCTTCGATGTATCCATAGTAAGCATTCTTTTGTCCAGTGCTATCTTCTGCTTCTCCTCTGACACCACTATTTTGACGCTGACTCTTTTGATCCTTTGCTTTGGTATAGAATGTGAAACTATTGATGTAATACGCTTGCCATGTTTTAACCATGCTCAATAGACCGTAAGACAATTTATTTATCATCATCTCTTCGTCGGTTTCTCTAATCGAAAGGTTTAGATCCCTCAACCATGATGTGAAATAAATTTTGTGTTCTTTCATAATCCATTGTTCATCGCGATCTTCATTTTTTTCACGAAGCTCTTGCAGGTGTTGTTCAACATATGATCTCATAATCACCAACTGATGCATTACACTGTAATGTGATTCTCTTATTATTTGGTAACTATTGTCTCGTATGATTTTCCTGCCTTTAGTTCCTTTACCAGTGAGTCTTCCATGGTGCCGAGACACGGGAACTCCTATTGGTCTTCCATCTCTTATGTAATCTGCGTAGCACTCAATGACTTCCTCAGTCGTGTAGCCCTCTATCATGGAACCCTCTGGATAAGCACGATTTCGTACATAACCCTTGAAGATAACCATTAGATGCTCGTACGCATACATATTGTGCAGGTACGTTGGACCGAGAACAAAGATTTGGTCTGCTATATGTATCATATAGTGCTCCATAATATCAAAATATGAAGGAGGAAAGCACATCTCAAGCTGACACATAGTCTCCCTCATTTGTTTACGTAATTCATTTAACTCTTCAGTGTCGATCACCTTCTTTGACATGACATTTGTTGGACCGGAAACGGCGACCAGAGGGGGTGAATGGGAGCTTTTAAAATTTCGGGCTAAAAAACTAGCCTTCGGTTTTAGTTCTGTCTTCTGCGGAACAGGCTTCGAACACTACCTTCGGAGGTCTGGTTCAGAGGTCCTTTGACAACTCTGAACACAGGCTTCGCAGGTCCAAAAGTTCGAAGCCAAGAAGACTTCGCTCCACTTACAACCCTCAAAAATCTACTCTGCTAAGTCAGTGCAGGCTCCGCACACAGGGTGCTTCGAGCAGGCTTCACACTTCACCCTTCGCAAGAGTGGACGACCCTCTGTGGACTTCGACCAAGTACTTGGCAGCAGCAACTGGTGCTGGGCTTCGTACACGAAGGTCTAAACGCACACTAATAGACTTCGCTAGGGGCTTCGACACAAGAAGCAAAACGGGCTTCGATCAGGGCTTCGCTAGTAAGCAGTGAGGTCTAGCCTCCTGTTACACAGAGTGAACGCGCACTGAAAAACACACTTCGCACACAAAAACACCCTTCGCCTAGACAGGCTTCGGTGTACTACAACTAGCGAGGTATGTAAAGCGAGCTCAAGCAAAAAGCACACAGAAGCAGGGCTTCGCCGCTTGAACAAGGAACACAGAAAATGAACTCTGGATGAATACAACGAAGTGTGTGGCTAGTACAGGAGCTCAACAGTAAATGCTCAAAGTGTTCAATGTTACCTACCGAACCCCCATATTTATAGCCCACTGTTCACCCAAAGGAATTGACTACTTTACCCCTAGGGTTTACATTGGATTTGTCTCTACAGAACTAAGGGGTACAAAAGGTAGTCAACTTTATTGGAGGCTTCTCTGTCAGCCTTTGCAGCGGGGACAGCGCCAGCTTTTTACAGAGCAGACACTGTCAGACTTGCAGTCGTTGACCTTTCTGAAGCCCCCTTCGCACGCGAGGGGTGCGATAGCTTCGGTACAGTGACGGTTTTGAGCCGAAGCCGTCAAAGCCCTTGGGCCTTCGCACCAACACCTCCGGAGTGGACCACCACGGCTTCGCAGCTTCGCCCAGCTCGAACTCCGTCAGTCCGTGTACCGAAGCCATGCAGGCCAAAGCACCACAAGACAACCTTGCTCCGGAGCTAGCCTCGCTCCGAAGCCTGCTTCACTCCGAAGCCCCACCTTCGGAGTACCACCCTTCGAAGTCCCTCCTTCGTCCAAGGCCTCCGCATGAAGCATTCCATGAGCCCTTTGTCGCAGTGTCTCTCCCCGAGCACACTCCTCGACGAGCCTCACCCGGACCATGCCTTCGATGCACCTCGACTTCTGAGACCTTCGTCGGGTATCTTCGAATGTCTCCCTCCGGAGCACACTTTGAACTCCTTGCCTCCGCAGAGGACTTGATCCAACCAACTCCGAAGTCACTCCATTCGGAGTACCTTCGAAGTGCCTCGCCTCCGAGGACTTTGTCTCGGAGTACCTTCACCCGGAGCCACGCTCCGCACTTACTGCCTTCACCTGGCACGCCTCGACTCGAGGACCGACCCAGACCCCTTCGTAGCCACCGTGATGGAGCTCCCCGCTCCCCTGGCATCAAGCCTCCCGCTTGACCCAGGTTCACCTGCCGCGAACCTGTCCGTCGCCTCCGAAGTCCCTGCGCACCACCGACAAGCAGACAAGTGTATCCAGTACTCCGGAGACCTCTCCGGGTTAGCAACCTCTGGCACACACTCCGGTGTACCGCCCAAAGTACCGAAGCCTTCGGTACACACCCAGTCATCGTGTACTGTCGGACCCCTCCGACACGCACACTCCGCTGCAACAGCTGCAGCAACCAAACCACCGAACATCCTTCGGTGAAACCACCTCCGAACATCCTTCAGAGGTACAACCTCCGAACCCCCTTCGGAGGTACCCCTTCGAACCAGAGGGTAAAAGCCTGTCAATCACTCATCACTAGCACCGAAACCAACACTTGGTTTCTCAATCTCCCCCTCATGAGTGCATTGACAACCAACTTTAAATCCAAGAAAATTTAAAAACTTTCAGCACACAAGTGACCATAAAAACTCAGAAAAGAGCCAAATCATGTCACTTGACAAAAGAATTTTCTTCCCCCTTTTCAAAAGAGTAAAAGCCCCTTCGGCAAATCTCAAGATAAAAACTCCCCCTGAGTTAAGTTTTCCCCTTTTTGCAACAAAGAACCTTTTCCCCCTTTATGTCAAATTTTCTCCCCCTTTGGAAATTATACCCCCTTCGGCAAGAGAACGAAGCAAGTCTCTCCCCCTTTGGCAATGCAAGCATCAAGGAGCATGAAAAAAATGCATAGCTTGGAAATGAGCAGAATTGCAAAGACATATAAAGCAAAAATATGCCAACAATAACACCAATGATCATGGGCTCAGCTCAAATCAACATTCTCTTAAAAACATGATGAAGCATGTGATTTGATCATTTGGAAATAAAAGCATCACCACTTAGTCAAGGAAACTAGACAAGTAAGAGCAGGGACTGCGCAAAGCTAGTCAAATTCTACTATAGATAGACAAGTCCAGTTCACATGGAGCATGAAAAGCAAACTTGATGATCAATGAATTTTGTTGTTCTTTTCTGAATGCCAGGGGTTATTTGTTTGTCCACCTTATACTTTCCAATTAGGCCAAGCCTAGGCATGAAAGCCATCAGAAGCTTAAGGCAATAATTTTGGCATACACTACACTATTCCAGTTCAGACCAATGTGCAATGGTAAGCAGTCTAGAATAGGGTAGTGCGACAAACAAACCTACCTGGATCTTTGCATTTAAAGCATGTAAATCATGGAGTTTTTGATTTTAACTAAGTGAACCAATTGTTTGGCATTTTATGAATATCCATGAAAATGTAGAACAATTTTTCAAGTTGCAATTTTTAGCATCCAAAGAAATGTGTCTTGCTATCAAGCAGATAAAAGAGAGCGAAAGTAGTCCTGCCTAAACATGCTAGATTCAAGACTAAGCAGTGAGCATGATTTGATTTTGAAAAGAAAACATCATGCACCTGAATGTTTCAGATTAATTAAAAAGAGCTGAGCTGACATGATTTCATGAATTATAAGCAGGCATATAAGTGCAAAAGATGTAAATGCAATTTGGCACACAGTGAGCATATGCAAGACAAACAAAATCAGCTCCCCCTCACAAAATGCCGTAAGGATGACAAATACCAAGTTCCCCACGCAAGTAGGCAAATCGAGAAGCATCGAGGGGTTTTGTGAAAATGTCGGCAAGCTGGTGTTGGGTATCAACATATTGAAGTTCAATATCACCTTTCTCATTGTGATCTCTGAGAAAATGATATCGCACATCAATGTGTTTGGTTCTGGAGTGCTGAACCGGGTTGTTTGCAATACAAATAGCGCTAGTGTTATCACAGAAAAGTGGAACACTCTTATAATCTAACCCAAAATCCCGCAAAGTGGAAATCATCCACAAAATCTGAGAGCAACAGCTAGCTGCAGCAACATATTCGGCCTCAGCCGTTGATTGTGCAACACTAGACTGTTTGCGGGAAGACCAACAAACCAGAGAAGTACCCAGAAAATGACAAGTACCAGAGGTACTCTTCCTATCAATCCTACACCCAGCAAAGTCCGCATCGGAATAACCTCGAAGACATAAAGATGAAGATGCTGAATACCATATGCCAAATTCGAGGGTATGTTTGAGATACCTGAGTATGCATTTTACCGCTTGGCGGTGCGAAGCTCGTGGTGAAGCCTGAAAACGAGCGCACAAACACACTGCGAAGTGTATATCTGGCCTCGTAGCAGTCAAGTAGAGGAGGGAGACGATCATGCTTCGGAACTCCTTCTGATCTACGGCTTCTCCATCTTCGTCAGGATCCAATGCTACAGATGTAGCCATTGGAGTGGCGAGGGGCTTCGCATCGGCCATGTCAAATTTCTTGAGCAGGTCCTTGGTGTACTTCGTCTGGTGGACAAAAGTACCTTGTTTGCTTTGCTTGATTTGCAAACCAAGGAAAAAGGTGAGTTCACCCATCATCGACATTTCAAATTCCCTGCTCATGGTATCTGCAAACTCGGCAACCAAAGCATGAGAAGAGCCACCAAAGATGATATCATCCACATAAATCTGAACTAGGAGGAAATCTTTGCCATGCTTGAGAGTAAACAAAGTTTTATCAATAGAGCCCATCAAATACCCTATCTCAAGCAGAAAAGACTTAAGTCTATCATACCAAGCCCGAGGGGCCTGCTTGAGTCCATAAAGAGCCTTGTGAAGTTTAAGGACTTTATGTGGGTACTTGGGGTTTTCAAAACCAGGGGGTTGTTTTACATAAACATCTTCACCTATGAAGCCATTAAGAAAAGCACTTTTGACATCCATTTGATAGAGTTTGAATCCCCGGGATGTCGCAAAGGCAAGCAAAATCCTAATGGCCTCAAGGCGAGCAACAGGTGCAAAAGTTTCAGTAAAATCAATCCCTTCTAGTTGAGAAAAGCCCTGAGCTACAAGTCTAGCTTTGTTTCTAACTATAGTCCCATCCTCCCCTTGTTTGTTTTTGAAAATCCATTTTGTTCCAATGAAATGAACATTTGGTGGAGGATCAACTAATGACCAGACTTGGTTTCTCTCAAAATTTTCAAGTTCCTCATGCATGGCATTGATCCAACTAGAATCAGAAAGTGCATGACTAACATCTAAGGGCTCGAAAGAAGCAACAAAAGCAGCATTAGTGAAATGGGCATGTGAATGAGTTACCCTTTGATCAAGCTCACCAATGATCTGCTCGGGAGGATGCATCCGTTGAACATGGTGTGGAGCCTCGCGGTGGGATGCAGTCTCCCCCTCAACTTGTGCGTTGGAGTGGTCCAAGATGACCGATGTCGAGGTAGTCGCTTCGGGACCTCGTGCCGAAGTGGTCGAAGCGGGGTCAGCTTCGAGGGTCGATGTCGAGGGTAGTAGGGGTTCATCCTCGAATTCTCCAGGATCTTCTTCTTCGAAGATGGTTTGTTCCATGTCGTGTTCATTTGCCTGTTCAAGAGCAGAACTAACAGAGGGGGTTGATTCATCAAAAGTCACATCACATGACTCGATGACAGTGTTAGTCTCCAAATTATAAACACGATAAGAATGACCATGAGTAGTGTAACCCAAAAAGATCCCGTCAGAAGATCGCGACTCAAATTTGTCCAAATTACCACGTTTTAGGATGAAGCAGCGACAGCCAAAAACTCGAAGATGAGTAACCTTGGGCTGTCTCCCAAAACGCAGCTCATAAGATGTTAAATTTAAAATTGAGCGCAAGAAGATTCGGTTTGAGATGTAACAAGCAGTGTTCATGGCCTCAGCCCAGAATTTTCTAGGAGTCCTATGCTCATCAAGCATCGTCCTAGCCATCTCAACCAAAGTGCGGTTCTTCCTCTCAACAACACCGTTCTGTTGAGGAACCCGCGGAGCAGAGAATTGATGTTCTATGCCATGCTCCATGCAAAAGTCAACAAAGAGACTATTTTTGAACTCAGTGCCATTATCACTTCGAATGAATTTTAATGCACCAGGGAGTTTAGTAAAAAGTCTCAAACCAAGCTCCGAAAGTGTGAAAACACTTCATCCTTGCTGGCAAGAAAGAAGACCTAAGAGTAGCGAGAGAAATCATCGACAATAACTAATACATACCACTTGCCGCCTAAAGAACTAACCCGAGAAGGACCTATAGTGTCCATGTGGAGAAGTTCTCCGGGTTGTTCAGTCATCACTGTGGTGACTGGCGAATGCGAAGCGGCGATCATTTTACCATGCCGACACGGAGCGCAAACTAAATTCTTCTCAAACTTGAGCTTGGGCAATCCTCGGATCAGACCTAGGGCGCTCAGACGAGCGAGCAACTCAAAGCTCATATGCCCTAGTCTCCTATGCCACTTCCAAAGCTCAGAAGTCGAATGTGCAACAAGACAATGAGAAGATCCAGACGACTCAGAAAAATCAGCTCCAAAAACTCTCCCAACTCTGAAGATCTTACACACCACAACGCCATCAGAATTGAGCACTTGCGAAGTATCGTGATGAAATCGCACTTCGAAGCCCTCATCAAGCAACTGAGATACAGACAACAAATTGTATCCCAGGTTTTCAACCAAAGCAACATCTTTGAGAGTGAAATTCGAGTTAATTCTTACCACACCTTTACCTTTCACTCTACTCCTTCGATTGTTTCCGAAGGTGATATGTTCCCTTTGCTTGGTTGTGGTGAGGCTGGAGAACCATGCTGCATCTCCGGTCATATGGCGCGAACAACCGGAGTCCATGATCCACGTGCCCTCCAAGCCTCGATCTGTTGCCTACACATGATAAGAATATCTTGATCGCTCAGTGCTGGGGTGAGTGAAATAATGACGAGGCATCCAGCACTGAGTGACCCGAGTAGTAGGCACAGAAAAAGTAGACGGTCTACGCACAAGATAATTCGAATGATGCAAAGTGCGAGGTCTACCTACATGCTGTGATCGAACAACATGTCGAGGTCTCCTACTCTGACGAGGTACAAAGCTACTCGCCCGGGGTCTACCACCATATGGAACACGGTGAACACCTCGAGGAGCAAAACCTCTCCGAGAAGCACGAGGAGCCTCAAAAGCAGGACGATAGTAAAACTCAGACTCATGCATACCTAAAGATGGGTAATGCACATCCTGGTAACTCATCACCTGAGAGCGTCGCTCATCCTTGATGCGACGAAAATAGAAACCAGCCAAATGACCCGCCCGCTGACAGTAGGAACAGTGAAAAACTCTCCTAGGGGTGCTCTCATGGGTCACAGGAGCAACTCTCATAGGCTCCTTGGGTTTCTGCTGAGTGGTTTTCTTGGGAGGGATTTTCTTGACAGGAGGTGTGGTTTTCTTTGGTGGTCGGGTAGGCTTTTTGGCTGATGAGGTGTCTAACAGAGCTCTCTCTTTCTCTAAGGTAGTGGGAGAGGTAAAAACAGTTTTGGTCTTACTATCTGACGGTATCCTCTCAAAACCCAAACCTAGAGCTACCCCTGCTCTGTCAGCACACAACTTGGTCTTGGCCAAGAGCAAATCCATCCTACCCTTTCCCTCAGTGCATTTATTAACCACGGAAAGAAAGTATTCATTTTCAGACATGAGGTTTTCAACTCGCTCTCTAACAGTGCCTAGCTGGTCCTTAAGGGTAATGCAAGTGTCACAAACAGGTTGCACATCCTTAGAACTACCGGCCCTTTCCAATCTAGCCTCTAAATCATGAACATGTTTATCACGTAAATTAATGCTCTCGCATAATAAAGAACAGTTCATGCAATCAATAACATCATGAGGTCTAGAATCCACCTCCAAAAGCTGCTTCTGTGCAGTCTCAAGCTCAGAAAGAGTTTGAGCATGTACAGAACGCAACTGAGCAAGCTCACTCATAACAACAGTACAAGATTCACATTCAGCATCATTAACTTTAGACTTAAGCATGGCATATTCAGTAGAAACAGATTCTAGCCTAAGTCTAAGGTCTTTTCTTTCTCTAGCGGCTTGCACAAGTAATCTATCCTGACCAAGAACTACATCATTCAGCTCATCTAATTTAATTAATAGCTGGTCAGATGATAGTGGTACCTCAGATGAGTCAAGCTCATCGCCGCTGTGATCGCTGTCGGCCATGAAGCAAAGGCCGGTGAAGTCTCATCCCTTCTTGTCCTTCTTGTCCTCCTTCCTTGGGGACTCCTCCTCCTCAGAGCTCGACTCCTCAATTGAGGAAGTGTCGATGTCGCTGAGAGTAGCAACAAAAGCTCTGGAAGCGGCCTTGGCTACTTTCTTAGCTATCTTGCCGCGCTTGCCCTTCACAAAGGGTTTCTCTCCTTCTTGTGGTATTTAGGGCGCTCACTCTCATCTCTCTTCTTGAGCTTGGGGCAATTAGCCTTGATGTGAGAAGTGTCGCCATACTCAAAACAACCACTAAAACCACTTCTCCTCTGATCCCATCTCTCATGATGAAAACGGGTGAACCTCCGGGCAATGAGAGCAAGCTCATCATCATCTAGAGTATCCACCTGCTCCTTTGTGACGGAGACCAGGGAGGACAAAGCAAAACCATCTGCAAAAACACAAGTGCCAGATGTGCTTGGTTCTGCAGTGGTGCCACGGCTAGTGCTAGAAATCAATGCCAATGGCTGTGGCAAAGAGCTTCTGTGCATTGCAAGAGATGCCTTGGCAATCTCTGTGGACTTCAGCTTGCTGAAGAGCTCATCACAGGTCAATGTGTCATAACCTGCAGACTCCTCAATGCTGGATATCTTCACTTCCCATATGCTACGGTCAAGAGCATAGAGAAGCTTGATAGCCCTATCATGGTCATTGTAAGCAAGCGTCTCGTTGGACCGCAAGTTACTCACTATAGCATCAAAACGTGAAAACATGGCATCTATGGATTCCCCAGGTGCCTGCACAAACAGCTGATACTGTTGATTGTATGTGCTTTAGCGTCTGGCCTTGATCTGAGTAGAGCCTTCATGAAAAATAGTGAGAGTGGTCCAAATTTCCCTAGCAGTCCTAAGGTGCTGCACCCTATCAAACTCACTCCGGCTCAAACCAATGAACAGTATATTCCTAGCCTTGGAGTTGGCATTATACTGATCTTTTTCTGTTTGAGTGGTGCGAGTATCGGGGATGGAGTATTGTGAGTCCACAATCTCCCAAATTGCATTTCCTTGGCTTAACAAGTAAGCCTCCATGCGCACCTTCCAGTATGCAAAGTCTATCCCATCGAACAGAGGAATTTTACTGCCTCTATCCATGTCGCCAACAGATCACAAAACCGGTTAAGGTCAACTGGTGATCTTAACCTGCTCTGATACCAATTGTTGGACCGGAAACGGCGACCAGAGGGGGGCTGAATGGGAGCTTTTAAAATTTCGGGCTAAAAAACTAGCCTTCGGTTTTAGTTCTGTCTTCTGCGGAACAGGCTTCGAACACTACCTTCGGAGGTCTGGTTCGGAGGTCCTTTGACAACTCTGAACACAGGCTTCGCAGGTCCAAAAGTTCGAAGCCAAGAAGACTTCGCTCCACTTACAACCCTCGAAAATCTACTCTACTAAGTCAGTGCGGGCTCCGCACACAGGGTGCTTCGAGCAGGCTTCGCACTTCACCCTTCGCAAGAGTGGACGACCCTCTGTGGACTTCGACCAAGTACTTGGCAGCAGCAACTGGTGCTGGGCTTCGTACACGAAGGTCTAAACGCACACTAATAGACTTCGCTAGGGGCTTCGACACAAGAAGCAAAACGGGCTTCGATCAGGGCTTCGCTAGTAAGCAGTGAGGTCTAGCCTCCTGTTACACAGAGCGAACGCGCACTGAAAAACACACTTCGCACACAAAAACACCCTTCGCCTAGACAGGCTTCGGTGTACTACAACTAGTGAGGTATGTAAAGCGAGCTCAAGCTAAAAGGACACAGAAGCAGGGCTTCGCCGCTTGAACAAGGAACACTGAAAATGAACTCTGGAGGAATACAACGAAGTGTGTGGCTAGTACAGGAGCTCAACAGTAAATGCTCAAAGTGTTCAATGTTACCTACCGAGCCCCCATATTTATAGCCCACAGTTCACCCAAAGGAATTGACTACTTTACCCCTAGGGCTTACATTGGATTTGTCTCTACAGAAGTAAGGGGTACAAAAGGTAGTCAACTTTATTGGAGGCTTCTCTGTCAGCCTTTGCAGAGGGGACAGCGCCAGCTTTTTGCAGAGCAGACACTGTTAGACTTGCAGCCTTTGACCTTTCTGAAGCCCCCTTCGCACGCGAGGGGTGCGATAGCTTCGGTGAGAAGCCTTGAGCCAGATGGCCTTCGCTTCACCGAAGTCAGCCTTCGATACAGTGACGGTTTTGAGCCGAAGCCGTCAAAGCCCTTGGGCCTTCGCACCAACACCTCCGGAGTGGACCACCACGGCTTCGCAGCTTCGCCCAGCTCGAACTCCGTCAGTCCGTGTACCGAAGCCATGCAGGCCGAAGCACCACAAGACAACCTTGCTTCGGAGCTAGCCTCGCTCCGAAGCCTGCTTCACTCCGAAGCCCCACCTTTGGAGTACCACCCTTCGAAGTCCCTCCTTCGTCCAAGGCCTCCGCATGAAGCATTCCATGAGCCCTTCGTCACAGTGTCTCTCCCTGAGCACAATCCTCGACGAGCCTCACCCGGACCATGCCTTCGATGCACCTCGACTTCTGAGACCTTCGTCGGGTATCTTCGAATGTCTCCCTCCGGAGCACACTTCGAACTCCTTGCCTCCGCAGAGGACTTGATCCAACCAACTCTGAAGTCACTCCATTCGGAGTACCTTCGAAGTGCCTCGCCTCTGAGGACTTTATCTCGGAGTACCTTCACCCGGAGCCACGCTCCGCACTTACTGCCTTCACCTGGCACGCCTCGACTCGAGGACCGACCCAGACCCCTTCGCAGCCACCGTGATGGAGCTCCCCGCTCCCCTGGCATCAAGCCTCCCGCTTGACCCAGGTTCACCTGCCGCGAACCAGTCCGTCGCCTCCGAAGTCCCTGCGCACCACCGACAAGCAGACAAGTGTATCCAGTACTCCGGAGACCTCTCCGGGTTAGCAACCTCCGGCACACACTCCGGTGTACCGCCCAAAGTACCAAAGCCTTCGGTACACACCCAGTCATCGTGTACTGTCGGACCCCTCCGACACGCACACTCCGCTGCAACAGCTGCAGCAACCAAACCACCGAACATCCTTCGGTGAAACCACCTCCGAACATCCTTCGGAGGTACAACCTCCGAACCCCCTTCGGAGGTACCCCTTCGAACTAGAGGGTAAAACCCTGTCAATCACTCATCACTAGCACCGAAACCAACACTTGGTTTCTCAACATTGAAGAAGTGACACATGTGTGTTATCACCATCTTCAGAAATGAATGTTTGATTCCTCTTACTGCGATGGCGAGGAATAGCCCAAGCATAACATGACAATCATGAGTGTTGTAGCCGCTCATCCTCAAATCTGCTACGGAGACAATATTCTTTATGTTCGTTGAGAATCCTGTTGGAACTCTAATTCCATGTAGACACCTGCAAATTAATCTTTTCTCGTCAATTGTGAGGTTATAGCTAGCAGCCGGAAGGAAAAATTTTCCATTGGCCCTTTCCTGTGGGTGAAACTCGGGTCTAATTCTGAGAGTTTGAAGGTCCCTTCGTACTTTGAGTCCATCTTTTGATTTGCCCGGTATGTCTAACAAAATACCGATGGTGCTTTCGAAGACATTCTTCTCAACGTGCATTGTATCGATAGCATGACCAATCTCCAACTCCTTCCAATAGGGCAAATATCTAAAGAAGATTGACTGCTTTTTAAATGGAGCGTCCTTTGAAATTTTTTCAGATTTCTTCCTCTTCTTTCCGAAAACAACTTTGATATTCTTTACCATTTCGAATAGAAATTTGCCATCTCGATGTCGTGGAGGCTGTCCAAGCTCGATTGTACCATCGAAGTGGTTCCTATTTCTTCGATATTTGTGGTTTTTTGGTAAAAATTTGCGGTGTCACATATATATCGTCTTAACGAATGATGGAAGATGCATAGATTCTGTCTGGTCCACACACACTACACATGTTGTCTTTCCTTTAACCTGTCCTGTTAGGGACATGCGTCCTGGGTTGTCAGCTATGGTGCAAAAGATTATGGCTCTTAGCTTAAAGTGCTCTTTCTTGTGCTCATCCCACACACAGACACCATGTTCCCATAGACGTTTCATATCCTCCATCAAAGATTCTATAAAGATATCAATGTCATTGCCGGGTTGTTTTGGACCAGAAATTATAGTGAGCATAAGGTATTTTCTTTTATGGCACAACCATGATGGAATGTTGAACAAGCATATAAAGACCGGCCACGTACTATGTGGGTTCCTCATCTCACCGAAGGGATTCATTCCATCCGTGCTAAGTCCCATCCTGATATTTCTAGGATCGTCCGAGAAATCTGGATGGGCCAGGTCAAATAATTTCCACTGCCTAGCATCCGCAGGGTGCCGAAGTTTTCCGTCCTTCTTTCGCCCAGCGAAATGCCAGATTAATAGTTCAGCATCTCTAGGATTAGAGAACATACGTTTCAAGCGATCAATCACCGGTAGCTACCACATTACTAAGGATAGAACTTTCCTCTCCGTCTTTTTTCCAGGATGGTCTTCAATAACATTTTTATTCCTCTTCTGCAACCTCTTATTATTCTTCTTCTGGTGGTCATTGTAGTCCTCCACACGGTCATTTGGACATTTGTATCGACTTGCGTTGCACTGCGGACATCTCTCTAACAATCCATACTCTTTTCGATATAGGATATAGTGGTTCGGGCATGCATGAATCTTCTGAACGCCCAAAGTCAATGGACAAATCATCTTCTTTGCTTGGTACGTATCAGATGGTAGACCATTGGGTTTTGGAAAAACCTTTTTTAGGAGTTGTAAAAGATCTGAAAAACTAGTGTCAGATCATCCATTGTTGGCCTTCAGTTTCATAAGCTCAAGAATTGTGTACAACACGGTATACTGCTTATCGCATCCGTGATGTTCCTCGTAAAGAAGGTTTTTTGATGCTTTGTCAAGTGCTTCAAAGTTATCGTATCCTTTGGTTGTAGTTATCTGCAACAACACCTCAGGCGCAACATTTCACATCAGTTCCTCCACATCAAAGGCGTCATCATCATCATGTTGATCAACATCATCATGTGTTATGTCGGATGTATGATCACAACCTCTTCTATGTTGATGAGCATCTTGCGGCACATCAGAATCTTCAGGAGGATTTTGGCCCATCTCACCGTGTTTCGTCCATATATAATAGTTCTTCACGAAACCATTTTTCAACAAGTGAAATCGTATGGTTTCATGATCTGAACACGGATACATCGCTTCGTTTTTACAAACTTTACAAGGACAATATATTGCCTCTTCACTCTGACGGGAAGCATATTGTGCGACAGCTTTAGTAAATTCAGTTACTCTGTTAAAATATGCCACCACATCTCCGTCGTTGGACGAGTACATCCAGGACTTGTGCTCCATATAAAACATATATTATTTGAAAAAATATTAATAAATTCATTATTGTTAATTTTAGTAATTTACAAATTGAAATATATTGATTTATTATCGCTCATAACAACATTAATTAAAAATACTTTAATTCAAACTATTTATTAAGCAGAAAAAATTATTAAATAAATTAACTATATTGGTTTCTCTCTCTCCAAACAACATAACTCTAGATCTATAATCATAAATCAAATTAAAAAAGAGATTAAAATGACGTAAATCAATATACAAGTGATGAATAATTGTGAGGAGGGTCATATTTGTTCATTTGGGAGAAGGAAACACTGTAAATGGAAGATTATTTGAAAATTTCTATTCACAAACCCTAAATTAGTAAAACGCCAATAACTCATTGTATACATGATTAAATACAAAATAAATGTGAGATTCGGCATGGATTTACCTCCTAGAATGAAATCCTTCAAAAGAAACGAAAACAAAGCCTCCCCCTCTTTATTTAGATTTTTGTCGCCATTGTACGGACAAAATTAAATGCGAACTTCGGTAGAGCTCGAGGAGAAAGAAGCTGCGCATTTATAGCTAGAATAGTAGTGGCGGTCGCAAAGTGATGTCATCAATACTTTAATGGCGGTCAGCTTAGCAGCGGCGGGTAGCACCAGCGCCCGTCACTGCTATTGGTAAAATAGTGGCGGTCTGGGATGACGTCAGCACCGACCGCCACTATTTTACCAATAGTAGTGGCGGGCGTTGGTGCTGCCGTTAGCACCAGCAACTGTAGTGGCGGCCATCTAATAGCCCGCCACTACAGTGTTTTTGTCCAACGCCACTACAGTAGCGATTTGTAGTAGTGGAGGCACTCTCGCCAGAAGACGTCATCGCAGATCCCAGATGCGGAGGAAACCGCCGTCCAGGAGTATCTTTTACCCATCCTCCTCTAGTTGCCCGAGACTTGCAATGTTAGTCGTCAGTTTGGGAATGTGGACATGTGGTACTGTGGTACACTCCGGTCAGCATTTGGTGTTCGCCATTCTTGCAAGAGAAGAGGATGGTTCCCCGCCCCTCGATGTCGACCACGCGGATCCGTCGCCGAAGCGCACAGTCCCGTGAATGCCTGTGTCGATGTTGGCGAAGGCGGAGCGCATTGGCATCATGTGCTTCGCAATGTTTTAAATAGCCGGCTAATAGCGGCTATTTAGCCGGCTATAGCCTCTTGGGAGGTCTGGGGCTAAGAAATACACTGTTTAGCGCTAAACGAATTTAGCCGCTAATATCCTTATTTAGCCCGCTAAAAACACAATATTGGCCTAGTTTAGCCCGCTAAAAAATACTAAGAGAATAAATGTTATTTTATAATATTGTTTAACTCTTTATATGACATTTCAATGCAATAAGTTTCAGTTTTAGATGATTTAAGAGATGAGTAAATCATTTTATACTCCATAGTTTATCAATTTTATTTTGCAACTTAATGTTTGTGAGTTTGTTAGACAATTGTTCAATGTATTTTACAAGTGATGTTGAATTTGCATGCATGTTGATATGTTATTGCATCCATATATCGCATAATTGCTATTCAAATGAAGGCATGTCATGTTTTTTTCTAAAACCGCTAAATGGCTTAGCTCGCCGCTATAGCCGGCTATAGCCTTTATAGCTGATTTTGAAGGCTGCCGCTAAGTGCCTTAGCCCGACATTTAAAACATTGGTGCTTCGTCGCGCTAGTGTCGAGAATCCATTTGGTGCAGTCCTCCTCCCCGTTCCCTCGAGCTGGACGAAGAGCCTGTCTTCTTCGAGGTGGATAGAGGTGGAGTCCGCCGGCGCTAGGGTTTTGCGTGGAGTAGGGTTAGACGAAGCTGATGCTGTAACCACCAGCAAAGTGGGCTCAGCCTTCTCCTCCGCTTGGGTCGTGTGGGCTGCAGCATTCTGTTTCTTCTTGCGGCAATCGCGGGCCAAGTGGCATGTCTTCTTGCAATACCTGCACTGGTCGTCAGCGATCACCTCGCCGTTTCCTCCTGCATTGAACGGTCTGAAGCTTCCACTTCCGCCACCACGCCCACGACCACGCCCACGCTTCTGGCTCGATACATTTTTTCAGCGACTCGCGCGATTAGCTCATCCTCCGTGAGATTGAGCTTGGCGATGGAGCCGGATCCACCACCAAAGTCATGACGCTCTTCCACCGACTTGAGACGTCCAATCAATTCTTCCACGGAGACCTCGCTCAGATCAAGGAGAGTCTCAATCGACATTGCGATTTGTCCGTACTTAGCCGGTGCGCCTGCAGGAACTTGCGCACGATCTCCTCCTCCGTGCATGCATCGTTGAGAACCGTGAGCTGGTGGACGACCTTGTTGATGCGGATGCCGAAGTCATCAACGGACTCGCCGTCGTGAAACTTGAGGGCGTCGAACTCCCGCCGGAGCGTATTCGCCTTCGTCTTACGCACGCGCTCGACGCCGACATACATGGTTCTGATCGCGTCCCACACGATCTTGGCCGTCGCTTTGCTTGCGATGATGCCCATCATCTCTGCTGGTACCACCTTCGTAATGACCTCGAGTGCCATGCGCTCCTCGACGTAGTCCGCCGTCCCGAGGCTCACCGCGTTCCAGAGGCTGCGCGCCTGCAGCATCACGCGCATAAGCACCGCCCAGTCATAGTAATTGGTTTTGGTAAGCGCCGGAAAAAAATCCGTCACTGCTCCCTCGCCGTTCATGCCGCGGCTCCTCGACGCGCCAGCACTGCTCCCGCAGTCAGGCGTCCTCCGCAGCCGGCGAGGCTGATCGTGGTCGCACCATGGTTGCCCACTCGATCGCCCGGTTGCGCTCCTAGGTCTCGTAGGAGCTCTGATACGAAATGACGCACTCAGAACGCTTGAACACCAAGAACCAGCGAGAGTTCAACAACCAGAAACTTTGGTACTGCAAAAGCGCAGCATTTTCTTGTCTCTGAATTGCATATATATGAAAGAAATTAACCCACTAACACCATGAACACGCATGTATGCACACCATGCTTTCTGGAACTATCGTGCCATCCCACAACGCAGTTGCATGCCGTGCGAACAGGACATCACAAAATGAAAACTGAAACAAGCATCCACGACGCGCTCACACAAGAGCTCACATAACCGAAACCTGAAAACAACACTGACAAAATGCAGGAAAAGAGAACGAAACTGGAATTGCTAACAGAAGTGGCGTGCCTGATGATGATGGCAATGTATCACTGCAAGTTTTCTAATTTACAAAGAGAAAAGTCTGTAGCAGAAACTATGTTTACTTAGATTAGTTTACTGCGATATAGATGAGCAGGTATAATACTGAATTTTGAGGGCCGTGAACAAAAGGGAACTTCTAGGATTTGCCACTCCAATGAGGTGCCCTCTGGTTTAGGGATTCATCACTTGTTTCACTGTCATTTGGGCGGTTGGGCCTACATCGAGTGGCAAATCCTTAAAGTGCCAATCTTTTGAGTTGCAAATCCTAGAATCCTGGTAGTGTTGTATATAGACATTACCAATAACGACTTCCTAAACTTTTTAGAATCACCTGATGTATCTGTCATGAGAATCACCTAGAAGAACACGGCTGGTTTTTCTGGTTTTACTCTATAGTTGAAGCCCGCTAACACCTGATTTGATTTTCTCCCATTTATTTAGATCACAGAAATCTCTCAAAGAAGGGCTACATATTGGTTCCATCCTCAGAGGCTCTTGTAGTTACAAGAAGGCGAGGCAGAAACAAGCTGAGCAATTGGATGATGACACCGAGGTGCCTGATAGCCAACCAATGGACAATCCCCAAGATTGAACCTGATACTTAAATGAAGCAGCACGGACGTAAACTTCAGTGTTCAATTTTTTTCATCCACCTGATACGACAAACGAACTGTATTCATGCCCTGAAGTTTGAGCATTGCATATTTGTTAGCCCAACCTGCCTTGTTACGTTGTAGAAAAAGGTAAAATGCACTTGTTCAATCGTATGAGTTTGTTTTTAGGCAACCTTGGTCGGTGACTGTGTCATGTTACCACAGTTTCGAGGTCCATGAAATCTAATGTTTTGCCAGTTTCTACCGTGGGCTTTTTTGACAATTGAGGGCAGTGTGCGTTCAGGGTTTGTTTGTTACGTACTCCCAGTTACCACTTTTTTTTGTAAAATAGGCCACACGGGCCCGATCTTGTTTGAAGGCTATGAGTGTGTTATGATGTAAACGAGAGTTTTATAGGAGGTCATCCATCCTAGTACTACTCCCGTCTGAGCACGTTTAACATTGGAGTTCTAATGAGATTTGGTGCCCCACTTACCACCATTGTATAGTAATCTATTCTTAAGGTATATCTGGTTGAGAAGTAGGTTATGAAAAAATAGTTTGAGTTATACGATAGATGTGTTGTGAGCTAAGAAAAACAAACAAATCAATATTACTTATGTATGATATGATAAATAATTAGTTAAGAATCTATGAAATCTAGGTTTGAACATAGTTGTTATGGCGACGATATATCATTTGCCATATTGTCATGGTGTGATTTTGTTATTCATTGTACGAAACCACGGTGCGATCTGTGGTGGGCACGTAGAGGGCTAGGAAGAGGCTAGATCTAGTGCGGAGAGGTAGGATCTAACGAGGTCGAGCATGGTGTAGCCACGTGTGGTGAGGCATGTGTGTGGAAGAGAGGGAGGGAAGAGGAGGGGAAGAGGGGTGCGGCGATTGGCTGATAGAGTGGATGAGAGATAAGTTAGGATTGAGAAATAAAATGAGTTTTAAATGGGTTGTCCTTTAGCCATTTGATTAGAGATTACAAAACAATTATTAATTGAACTTTAAATATAATATTAGACAAAATTTAAATGTGTTATTGTAATTTTAATTATATATTTTGTGTCATATAAAGTATCTAAAGTAACACTATTGCAATTTAATATTGTATTGCTATTTTTATCGCACAATATTTCTATTGTTATTTGTAATTTACTACTTATATAAGGAGCCATGGTGGAGACTGTGTGCCTCATGGCTCTCAGATGATGAGTAATTATCAACGAAAGAGATGATGAAGGAAGCCCTGTGAGGAGAGGAAATTCGAATGGGCACTTCGAAGGAAGAGGTCTTGTCGCGGCGTTGGCCGTTGTGACTTTGGTAGATGGATGGGCGATCGGCGAGCTGAAAGAGCTACGGAATCGTGGTGGTCCAATCCGGGTACACGACACAAGGGCGGCAAGTGAGTTGGCGTGGTATTGGTTGTGTGACTCAGGTACATGGACAGACGATTGTTAGGTTGTTGGTGTATTTTTTGGTCACACATGTGGCCTGGAAGATCCGCTTAACTACAGTGCAGGTCCTATAATCTTAGAAAAAAGAAGGTTCTGAGTGTGCCAATCAATTTGACCTTGCAATTGATAAAGAATAATAAATAACAATGTTAGTAACAACGCCGATCGACTATCGAGTCGATGACTGTGGTGAGAATAGAATAAATAGGAATAAACACACCTATCAGCCATGGGTCCGATGACCATGCCCACGCTGTCGGGTTGAACACACTATCGGCCGATAAGGTGGAATGCATCAAGGCCGATGAGTGTCTCTCAGGCGCATATGAAATATAGCGCAGACACAAAGATAACCTATCGGCTTGTACACCGATAGAAACTAAACTCAGCATGCCAAACAACATATTCATACCATTAAAGTACTGTAACTGCAAGATCGGACCTAACCGAGACAGTCGCTAATCACGATAAATCAATAACACTTCAACGTATCGGGCACACTTTATTTCGATGAAAGATATATAGCATGAACAGGATACAATAGATCAAGATGTCAGACTTAACTGATGAAGCCTCAAACTATGACACCTAATTCACATTAATCTAAGAGATAAAAAATGATGCAGCCCTAGACCTAGCAAAATATATCAAGATAAACCTAGCGATCAAACCGATTAGGACGATACCTCTAGAGATCGATACGATTCAGCCTCGAAGAACATGAACCTAATTGATGTGTCCGTCGGGGTGGCGGGACTCACATCTTCGCCGGAGATCGAGATGATGCAGCCCGATTCAAGTGCCAATTCCCACCGGGATTAACCTTGGGAATCCAAGGGCGGCAATTCGCCGAAAGTAGTAATGTGTTGTTGTTGATTGTGTGTGTAAACCTATTTAATTAGATATATATTTATAGTCCGGAGACTTACCGTCCAAGTAATCTATATTGTAACCGATTCTGGATTATCTTCTTCGTATTCGGCCTAGTTATTGGTGGAGAAAGGTTTGATGGTGTATGTGAATTCAAATGATGCTCCCCCGAGGGGAGACTATTACCAAACCTATGCCACATCCATATCGGTGCATCGATTTGTCGAAGAATAAGGTCCATGGTGTCGGCCCGACATGGATCACTACCTCATCTCTGTGTTGGACTATGAAATCGGCTATCGCTTGTCCCTTTATTACCTTAGCCGATTAATACCTAAGATCAAATTCGGTGAGAGCGAGGATCCACTTTCCGATACGCCCTTTCAACACTAGGGCTGATAGCATATACTTGATGACATCGGCCTTACATATCACCGTGACTCTGATGATAGCAGGTAGTGTCTCAGTTTGGTGCACGAGAAGTATAGGCATAAACATAGCTTCTCCACTATGGGGTATTGGGTCTCGGTGTCAAGTAGTCTTCTACTAAGGTAGAAAATCACCCTTTCTTTCTTATCAATCTCTTGTACCAGGACCAATCTGATGGCTTGCTCATCGGTTGACAAATATAACCTGAATGGAATCCCTTTTTGTGGCAGTATCAGCACTGGAGGTGAGGCTAGGTATTCTTTAATCTTGTAAAATTACTTTCGATGCTTTTCTCCCTATATGAATTCCTGGTCAGGCTTCATCTTCAATAGTGGGGTGAACGACTCTATTTTTCTTGAGAGATCAGTTATGAATCTTCTGATAAAATGTATCTTTCCGATCAGTGACTCCAACTTGGATTTATTGGCAGGTGGTTTGGTATTCTTAATTGCTTCAATACTGTGTTGGCTTATCTCAATCCCTCTTTCATGCACAATAAATCCCAGAAACTTCCCCGCCGATACTCCAGAGGCACATTTATCGGGATTCTTTTTTAATCCATATTTCTCGGCTCTCTCCAAGACTTGATGTAGATCGACCATGTGGTCTTGAGTGTTGCTTGATTTTACCACGGCGTCATCTATATATATTTCCACCAATAGTTCGATCAAGTCATAGAAAATATAGTTCATGGCCCTTTGGTAAGTTGCTCCGGCATTTTTCAAGCCGAAGGTCATCACCACTCACTCAGAAAGTCTGATAGCGCTTGGGAATCGGAAGACCGTCTTGTGAATGTCTTCATTATGCATGAAAATCTGATTATAACCTGCATTCCCATCCATGAAACTGATAATCTTGTGACCCAATGCGGCATCCACCAACAAATACACGGTCGGCATTGGGTATTCATCTTTAGGAGTTTCTTTATTTAGATATTTGAAGTCAACACATATTCTAAGCTTCTCACTTTTCTTCCATACTGGCAGGATGTTGGATACCCACTCTGCATATCGGCACGGTCTTATGAATCTTGTATGATATAACCTTGTTACAACGGCCTTGATATTTGGATATATTTCTGCCTTGAACTGCCGAGGTGACTGCTTGAATGGTTGATACCCTTGTTTTATTGGGAGGCAAAGTTCTACGATCGATCGCCTTAGTCCTGGCATTTCATGATATTCCCATGTGAAGAAATCCCGATATTCTTGTAATAATGCGATTAATTCATCCTTTATTTTATCGGGCAGTTGAGCACTTATGAAGGTTGGCCTCGGTCTGTTACCGGGTCCGATGTCTACTTCCTGTAGCTTATCGGTTGCATCGAAGCCTTGACCAAGTTTGCCTTCTACTTCATCCATGTCACCTTCAAAGGATGAGCTTGGACTGTTCATTGTTGATTGGTTTGATTCCATCATTTGATACTTTAAGAAAATGGCTATCCCAAGCCTTGCCGGACAGGTAGACAACTTCTTGCATCTCCCACACCGATAAATCGACTATTGCCATGTTAATCGATTTATCGGTGGGGACAATTTCCACCTGATTGTCCACCCACTGCATGAGGCTATGATGCATTCTCAACTGGACGTAACAGTTCGCATGAATCCAGTCACGCCCTAGCAGCAAGCTGTAGGATCCTTTCCCTTCTATGATGAAGAAGGTAGTCGGCACAGACTTTCTCCCAACCATCAACTCTGTGTTTAGCACCCCCATCATTTCCGATGAATTGCCACTGAAGTCCCTCAGTACCATATTTGTTTTGATGAGGTCCTCCGTCCCTTTCCCCATCTTCCGGAAGGTAGCATATGGCATCAACTTGATGGTTGCTCCTCCGTCTATCATCATCTGGGACATCGTATTACCGTTGACTAGGCCCTTAATGTATAGAGGTCTTAGGTGCCAATGATCGTGATCTTCTGGCTTGTCAAATATTGTCAGTTGTGGGGTCAATACTAGTTGTGCCATGGTATCATCCTACTCGACGTCGGCCTCAGGGGTGGCCCCATACTCTGCAGGGAGGAAGAAAACCATTTTTACCCCTACATCTTTCTTGTCGTCGTGATCGACCTTATCCTTCACTTGCCATTCATTCTTAATCCTTCGGGGCCGATCGGTCTCGCTCTTGTGTTTTTGCACCTTCAGGCTGTCTTTTCCACAACACCTTCAGGCTCTTCTAATTTTTCATGAAGATCCCGTTGGGACACCACTGTGGCTTTCTTGACGCGATGCTGTCACCGGTCGATTGGCCACTTTCCTTGGTGTTAACAGGGCCAAGCCTCTCGAGTATCGATGTTCTTGGTGGCGATAACCTCTGATGGATAGACGATTTCTCCTGGATATGTGGCCTTGTCCTATTATTGCTTGGATCATGATCGCCCTGCCACCTGTCTTCGCTACTGCACTTAAGATAGTCGTCCATCGATGGCAGGCATATCCCTTCATTCCAGCAGAATCTGAAAAACTCACAATTCCAATAGGGGTTGAATCGTGAGTACTCGTGGTCGTCCTCGCTATCCATCCTTTCTCTCGACCTCCTTTCATATTTTCTGATTAGACCAGAGGACGTGATGCTACTGCTGGTCTGCCTGCTCTTCTTTGAGTGCCGGTCATCAGCGTGGTGCGCATACACCATGTTGACCGGAAAAAGGTGGTCGTCGATGTTCATTGACTTCTTTCCGTCATCAAACTTGATTCGACCTTGTTCCATGGCCGATTGTATCTACTATCTAAACACTTTGCATTCGTTAGTGTGGTGAGACGGGGAGTTATGCCACTTACAGTATTTCTTCTTCTTTAATTCATCGACGGGTGGTATCACGTGGTTAGGTGGCAACTGGATCTGCTTTTCTTTGAGCAATAGATCAAATATCCTATCAGCCTTGCTAATGTCAAAATCATACTTCTCTTCTTTATCAGCTGGCTTCACCCATAGACATGCAATATGTTTCTTGTTTCTAGTCCATTCGGCCAAACTGACCTCCGCATCGGACCCGTTGTCCTCATCGAAGTCTGAATAGGATGCATGAGCATACACCACCATCTTCTGATACCTGTCCATTTTTGCTTCTTGAAATTGTCTCTCATGGGCTGATACCCATTGTACCAGGTGTGATAGGCTCTCAAACTCCTGCGATAAAAACCTTTCCTTTATTGGGTTCAAGTGCCCCTGGGATGCTAACTCATTCAGTTGTGCGTTGCTGAGGTTCAGGCTATAGCACCTACTTCTCACATCGCAAAACCTCTACACGTAACCTTGTACTGACTCATCCATCTTCTGTTTCACTGTTATCAAGTCCGTAAGTTTCATCTCATGTATGTTGGTGAAGAAATATTTATGAAACTTCTGCTCCAGGTCTACCCATCCTCTAATAGAGTTCACCGGCAGGGACGAGAATCAAGCGAAGGCCGATCCTGATAGTGATAGCAGAAAGAACCTGAACTTCAGTTCTTGTTCAGCCGATGTCTCACCACACTGGGTGACAAAATGGCTAATGTGCTCGATAGTGGAGACCGAGTCCTACCCTAAGAACTTGGTGAAGTCGGGGACCTTGTATTGGTTTGGTAATGGCACCCGATCGAACCACTCTGGGTACGGTCGCCAATACACGTAGGTCTGATCCTTGGGCTTGAGTCCAAATTGGTCTCAAATCACCTTAGTAATATGATTCACCCAATCGTCTTCCTACTGGTTTGGCGTGAGGTATTGGTCAGTCATTCGAGGTTGTTGATACTGGTCTAGCAGAATAACGTTGTATCTTTGCTCTTCATTAGAGTAGGGCGGTACTCCATAGTATGCAATCTAGTGGTACCTCGGAGGAATGCCATCGAGTGCCCCCTTAGCGGCACAAGATCTGGCAGCATGATCCTGGCGATTCCATACGTGGGTTGGGGTACCTCTTGCCTAGTCGGCCCTTGCGGC
This sequence comes from Zizania palustris, assembly GCA_019279435.1. Classification (NCBI taxonomy): domain Eukaryota; kingdom Viridiplantae; phylum Streptophyta; class Magnoliopsida; order Poales; family Poaceae; genus Zizania; species Zizania palustris. The sequence continues at coordinate 35,732,827 of JAAALK010000285.1, read as the reverse complement.
GCGACCGAAGGATGGAAAGATGGTGTACCCCTACTGAAGGGATACATGTTTTGGGATGGGTCCTGTCTACCTAGCCATTGGAGCGTAGGTTGAGAAACCATGTTGAAGAACATGGGTTTGATACTCTAGATGTGATGAGTGATTGTAAATGGAAGTCAAAGAAAGAGACATGAAGACCTCCCGTGTCTGAGGCGTGTGTGACTCAGGTACACCGGCAGTGAGCGACAGTCGGGCAGAGGAGCCGCGGAGTCGGGCTGGCCTAATCCGGGTACATGGGCTAGGAGCAACAGAGGATCCACTGGTCTGTTGACCAGGTTTGACTCAGGTACACGGGCGATGAGCAATTGCTGGGGTGAGGAAGCTGCGGGATCGGGTCGGCCCAATCCGGGTACCCGGCACGAAGACGGTGGACGCTTTGTCAGTTTCGGCGCAAAACTGACAACCTATGATTATTTTGTTTTTAGGATATTAATATTTAGTTTTTAAGTCCAGAATATTTTTATTTGAGTTAGTTGATTTTTTAAGGATATGTTAGTAATTTCGGAATTTATTTTAGAGTCAGTGTAATTTACCCTAGGGGTAAATTACTCTTTTTCATGTATTAGGAGTCGCCTATAAATAGGCCCCTACCCCCTAGGGATAGGGTGACTGTTTTTCCCAGATCAATCGACAGTCCACTTTTTCTTTCGGCCGCAGTTCGTCTTCCACCGAAAGTTTTCATCTACAAATATTTCCTCTGGTACTGCTATTTCCCCACGATGGTTTCGTTTTCTTCCCCACGGCGCCGGCTCTGTCTTTTCACGGCAGCAGCAGCGCAACGGGAGCACGGGACTTCCTGAATGTTTCGGTGTGTAGCAATTGCCAGCCTGCAGCGGGCTTCCACGACCGGACACTCAGCTCACGGCGGAAGTCTTCAACACGTGCTGACGCAGGCGAGCCCCGGCAGGATTCCATCGAGCGTAGGGACTCACGCCGCAAGCTACACACGTCGCAGGAAAAGGCTTACGCACGGCACATCAGAGTAGCACAGCACTTGAGCGGGGCCCCCGGCCAAGCATCGCGCCGCTGCTTCTATCTCCTACACACAGCTTTCGGCATGGGCCCCACGCACATCGTCAGCAACTTTTGCTTTGGCCGGTGCGATTTCCTGGCACAGCAGCGAACGGAGCACGGCTCGAGGAAAACAACCTTTCGCGGCGACTTCCGGATTCTTTGCGCACATCGAACGTCGACGAGAAGATGCATGTTAGTTATTTTTATTCCCTATTTCTTAGATGTTTGAATTAAATCATATTTATCTATTCTTGAGTAGCAGTAAATTAATTTATTAATTTCGTAGTTAATCTTTATCTGCTAGACATTATTCTTTAATCTACGTATTAAATATCTCGTATTATTTATTTAAATATATCTGTTTAATCTGCTCATATAAAAAGAAAAACATTTATTAATCTCAGTCGTATATTTCGGTTTATTTCTGAATTAATTTTTTAATGATCCATGTTTTATTCATTTGATTAGTATTTTATTTCTATACTGAAATATAAATATTTCGTGATTTATCTAGGTGTTTATTTACTGATGTATTTTTATTTTATCTTTAATATCATTTCAATTAAGACACCGATCATTTTTAGCCTAGACAACTTTAGTTACAGTAATTTGCTTTTCTAATATTATTTTTCTGGTTAAGTTTGCTTGGTGTAACGCCCCGATTTAATAAAACCGAGGATTTATTGAAATTCCATATAAAATCAATAAATACAAGATGTTCATCACACGACTGCGTACAATACGCCAATCAATCATGGTTCGTAGACCATATTATTACAAAAGAGATAAATCAGAGAGAAACTAGTAAAATAAATTTCCTAGATGAACGCCTTCTTCCAGTCTCGTGCCTTGACTGGGTCGCTACTCCAGACCTTCGCCCTCCTCGTAGTAGACTGCCTCTAGTGGTGTAAGTCAATGGGGGTGAGTACAATCGTACTCAACAAGCCACCGAATGCAATTATAATGCAAGGGAATAACAAGGAAGGTAGTGACTCATTTTTGCGGAAAAGCATATTTGTAAAGAAATTTAATGTAATCCGGTTATTAGTGCCTAAAAGTAAAAATGAGTTCATGCATCATCTTCTAACTCGAGGGGTACAAGCAAACCACCCTCGCTCAATAGTCCTTACATGCCATGAATAACACATACATTCAGATAACAGTAAACTAACTGTGAGAGGTCACACAACCCGCCCTTGACCGTGGGCTCGGCTTTTTGAAAAGATTTAAATCTCTGATTAGAGGTGTACTACTGTACCCACAAGGAACTCATTTCCCGCACACCGCAGTGTGTTAAATGACTCCTGTCACGAGAAGCTCATGCCAAAACCTTCAGCATGGAACGCACCAATTCGATAACACCCTCTTATAGGTTTCATATGATTTCCCAGTCACTTTGGGCCACACCATACCCCCCTTGAGCCACGTCGGTACAAGTCACCCGCAGGTTGCCCCTTGCCCCCTCCACTATGGTGTTCCAAGTTGGTACGATCCATACCTCCAGTTAGGACTTGGGTTAATTTTTTCTGTGCCATTACAATTTTTGCGGTTTGCCAATATGCCATCGATGTGTCACTGACATATGGGGGCCGCCACAGTCACTGACAGTGGCATATAGGCAATTTCTGAAAATTATAATGGCATGTGAGTAATTTTCCCTTAGGACTTACCCACTAGACTTGTGGTTAGTACGGAAGTGCTTTGTAACAGATCCCGCAGACCGGTCCTTATAGTGCCCTGGGTGCGACCAACCAGTTCCCGAGCTTGCACCCGGAACCCACCATACTTATAACATAGCCAACTCCAACAGAATCCAGAGACGAGAATAACGGGGAAATCATATAGTGGAATCCATCTATCTACGACTCGTTCTTTTATCCTATAGCAGTTGTGTCGGTACATTGGACACTAGCTAATATAATATTGTAGAGTGACTAGGAGTGTAGGCTCAATAAGCATGGCTTGGGTTTACACACAAGGACGGGGATCTAATAAATATAATTTAGGGCCTGAGATTTGACTAATGCAATATTTAATTCCTATGAGTTATAGCGGTAGTTATGAAAAACTGGGCTCAAATATGATCAAAATGGGGGGTGTGACTTGCCTTGATCCACGAATGGTAAAGGTGGAACCTCGGGGTAAGACTCCGGATCGTCGACGGCGACGTAGTCTTCTCGATACGGAAAATAAACACGACATTCAATAAACAATCCAAAAGTCACCAATACAACATACATGTTTTTTTGATTAAAATAGTGAAATGAAGTTATTATATCCTCTGAAATTATTATATGAATTTTTAAGGTAATTGTAGAGAGTTCTGAGTTTTTATTATATGAGATAATCATTTATCCTAAAAGGGTTTTTGAATTATTATTAAATAAGAATAAAATGTACAAAATAAACGTACTGTTTTTATTGCATAAATGTGTATAGAATAAAAAGATAGATTTTACAAAATTTGAATGGTCGAATTTGGAGCTAAATTGAAGGAGATATGAATTTTTGGATTTTAAAATGAATTATGGAATTATTTTTGTACCGTAAAAACGCAGGTCTACATGCGCGTGCTGTGCGGCATGCAAGGCGGGCCTACAATGGGAGCAGGAGAGAAACGGGAGAGTATATAAATGAAGTTTTTAACCAATTTCTGATATGATGTTTGTTTTTATTGTAATAGTTATAAAAATATTAAAAATTCAAAAAAAGCCTAGTGTATATTTTTAGCTTGAAGAATTTAATAAAAATTTGCAAACCCAAAATTTGAATTCTTTTTGAGATTCTTAATTCCTCGTTGTTTTAACCATTTTATTATTCATACACGATCCATATAATTTAAATTTTATTTTTTGCAATTTAAAATAAAATTTATAAAATCTCATAAAAATTTATTTTGTCTTGAGAAACTCAACATAAATTTCTCATCTCAAATCCTGAGTTATATATCATGATTTGTATTTATTTTTCTCTTCTTAATTCAATATATAAAAATAGTTTTTAAAAAGAATTTTTAACGAAATTTAAATACATAGTTGAAACGAGATTTTGACCTAATAAATCGAGATAGATATTATTAATTTGACGATAAAGGATCCAGTAAAAATAACGAATAAATTAGATTAAATAGATTATCAACGATTAAGGGACGATACAAGAATAACCTATTATATATATTATAATAAAAGTGGGATCATCGGGTTTTGATAATGATATTTTAGGATCAATATTAATTAATAGTTGAAACATATCGATGAACAAGATGACATAGCGGAATAGAAATAATTATGATGAGATAATTAGACATGAAATAATTTAATTGATAGGAGCAAGTGAATCAAAAGAAAATGTGTCCTCACCGGGAGGGAACAAGAGACGATGATGCGGAGTATCGGCTTGGCGCTATACAACGGATGGCACACGGGGCGCAGGACGGCATGGCTGCGCAGCCGACGTGGATGGTTTTGGAGAGGGTGGCATAGGGAGGAGGAGAGGGTGGTGTGGGAAGGAGAAGAGGGTGGCATGGCTTTTATAGGGGGGAGAAGGGCTATGGGAGAAATGGAAGGAGGAGAGAGAAATGGAAAGAGAAGGGAGAAATAGAAAGAGAGAGAAATGGAAAGAGAAAGGAAAGAAAATAGAGGGAGAAGAAGGAAAGAGGAAAAAAGGAAGGGGAATGGAGAAATGGAAAGAGGAGGGTGTGGAGGTGGCTGCGTGCAGCCATGCATGATGGGAGGTGCGCACGAAAAAAGAAAGCGAGGAGAAAGAAGGGAAAGAGAAAGGAAGGAAAGAGAAAAAGGGAAAAAGGAAAGGAAAGGAAAGGAAAGGAAAGGAGGAAAAATAGGAAAATATTTTTTCTGAAAATTCAAATTTGGATTTTTAAGAAGAAGTAAAAAGTTTTTGGAAAGTTTGAAATTGAAAATAAATTTATAAATCTTGGATTTTAAAGAAATAACGCGCGGATATTTTTAATGAATAAACGGCGGTTTGAAAAATCAATTAATTTTGTATTCGCGTCGAAATTAAAAATTCCGAACATGAACACCAAAACAAGGTTTTTAATTCATTTTTGGGAATATAAAAATAATTTTTAAAGTGATTTTTAATGGAATTTAAACACGAAGTTAAAATGGGATTTTAATTTCGCGTCCGAAAATAGAACGTTGATTCCACCGGATTTTTGATTGGGAAAAGATATAGATAGTCAGAAATTATGATTCAAATTATATTGGAAAGAAAGTGATTTAATTACTTTTTTACTAAAGTTATTGAAATATTATGGATTACTATTCTAGTTATAAAAATTCTTAATAAAAGCCTAAATTTATTTGAGGAGGAGAAATTTACTAGAAATTTCTCTAGCCGAATTTTATTTGGTATTATATTATTTTTAATTGAAATGATTTATCATATATTTTATTCGCACAACATTCTTGTTGAAATATATTTTATTAATTAGTGTTATAGTTTTACGATGAAATGATATTGATTATATTTAATTCCTTTGCGCTAAAAATTCCGGAAAATTTTTGGGACGCAATTTAAGGCAAAGAAAATTTTGGGAAAATTACACTAGTTGTGATTTATTTTTAAATGAAATTTTTAAGCTCGTATTTTAGATTTCTTATTTATCGATATATACTGAATTCTTTTCTTGAAATTCATTTATTAATTACTTTATTTTATTTTTAACGGCTGATGAAATTCAGGGCGTTACAATTCTAACCCCCTTAACAAGAATCTCGTCTCGAGCGTCGAAAAGGCTAGAAATAGAATATTAAGGATAGGCTTCAACTTTTCTTAGATTACTTCTTGAAACTGATGGTTTCAAGACTGCATCTTCGGGACTGGGCTTGACTTAGTTAGGGCTTTCTTGACAACGTTTCTTGACTTCGTGGTTGGTGTTGATCTTACAGAACGACGATAAACAAATCATGTTGAGTTGAAGCTTGAGGTAGATTCTCTCCTTCAGATTGAGACTATGATCTAATAGGTATATGGGGAAGAGGAAAATGAATAATAGGAAAGAGTGAGATCGGATATATAGATAAGACCCTAACCAACTTTATCACTGATGTGATGTATGTATTGATCAATCATTATACCTCAAGAAAACCACCTAGTATGATTACATCACAAGGGACGATGTAAACCATACGCTATAAAAATCAAGCAATTCGTTCAGAAACTAACGATATCTAGGGGCTTCTACACTTGACATTCTCCTCGAATGATGCTAAGGGCTGCTTCTTGGCTCGTCGTCTCTGATCCAATTGCCTTTGCTTAGACGGTGAAGAAAGGGAGATCATCGTCCGTAGAGTCCACCGAATCCTTTGTGCTCGCAAGAATAGATGAGAACCAAGATTGTCATCTAGTAAATTTTTTTGATCACTAGTTGAAAATGAAGTGGGATTGAGTCAAGGTTAGAAAGCAATAGAATACTTTTTTCATAGATATTGTTTTTTATTTTTGCAAATAAATCCTAAAGACGGTCTGTTTGGCTTCCTACAGTCAAGTCGGCTCTGATACCATCTTGTAATGCCCCGATTTAATAAAACTGGGGATTTATTAAAATTCCATAGAAATTCAATAAATACAAGACGTTCATCACACGACTGCGTACAATACGCCAATCAATCATGGTTCATAGACCATATTATTACAAAAGAGATAAATCAAAGAGAAACTAGTAAAATAAATTTCCTAGATGAACGCCTTCTTCCAGTCTCGTGCCTTGACTGGGTCGCTATTCCAAACCTTCGCCCTCCTCGTAGTAGACTGCCTCTAGTGGTGTAAGTCAACGGGGGTGAGTACAATCATACTCAGCAAGACACCGAATGCAATTATAATGCAAGGGAATAACAAGGAAGGTAGTGGCTCATTTTTGCGGAAAAGCATATTTGTAAAGCAATTTAATGTAATCCAGTTATTAGTGCATAAAAGTAAAAATGAGTTCATGTATCATCTTCTAATTCGAAGGGTACAGTCAGCCCACCCTCGCTCAACAGTCATTACATGCCATTAATAACACATACATTCACATAACAGTAAACTAACTACGAGAGGTCACACAACGCGCCCTTGACCATGGGCTCGGCTTTTCGAAAAGATTTAAATCTCTGATCAGAGGTGTACTACTGTACCCACAAGGCACTGATTTCCCACACACCGCAGTGTGTTAAATGACTCCTGTCACGAGAAGCTCGTGCCAAAACCTTCAGCATGGAACACACCAATTCAATAACACCCTCTTATAGGTTTCACATGGTTTCCCAGTCACTTCGGGCACACCATACCCCCCTTGAGCCACGTCGGTATAAGTCACCAGTAGGTTTCCCCTTGCCCCCTCCACTATGGTGTTCCAAGTTGGTACGATCCATACCTCCAGTTAGGACTTACCCACTAAACTTGTGGTTAGTACAGAAGTGCTTTGTAACAGATCCCGTAGACCGGTCCTTATAGTGCCCCGGGTGCGACCAACCAATTCTCGAGCTTGCACCCGGAACCCACCATACTTATAACATAGCCAACTCCAACAGAATCCAGAGACGAGAATAACAGGGAAATCATGTAGTGGAATCCATCTATCTACGACTCATTCTTTTATCCTATAGCAGTTGTGTCGGTACATTGGACACTAGCTAATATGATATTGTAGAGTGACAAGGAGTGTAGGCTCAATAAGCATGGCTTGGGTTTACACACAAGGACGGAGATCTAATAAATATAATTTAGGGCTTGAGATTTGACTAATGCAATATTTAATTCCTATGAGTTATAGCGGTAGTTATGAAAAACTAGGCTCAAATATGATCAAAATGGGTGGTGTAACTTGCCTTGATCCACGAACGGTGAAGGTGAACCTCGAGGTAAGACTCTGGATCGTTGACGGCGACGTAGTCTTCTCGATACGGAAAATAAACACGACATTCAATAAACAATCCAAAAGTCACCAATACAAGCATACATGTTTTTGTTGGATTAAAATAGTGAAATGAAGTTATTATATCCTCTAAAATTATTATATGAATTTTTAAGGTAATTTCAGAGAGTTCTGATTTTTTATTATATGAAATAATCATTTAACCTAAAAGGGTTTTTGAATTATTATTAAATAAGAATAAAATGTACAAAATAAACATACTGTTTTTATTGCATAAATGTGTAGAGAATAAAAAGATAGATTTTACAAAATTTGAATGGTCGAATTTGGAGCTAAATTGAAGGAGATATGAATTTTTGGAGTTTAAAATGAATTCTGGAATTATTTTTGTACCGTAAAAACGCAAGTCTACATCCGTGTGCTATGCGGCATGCAAGGCGGGCCTACAGCGGGAGCAGGAGAGAAACGTGAGAGTATATAAATGAAGTTTTTAACCAATTTCTTATATGATGTTTGTATTTATTGTAATAGTTGTAAAAATATTAAAAATTCAAATAAAAGCCAAGTGTATATTTTTAGCTTGAAGAATTTAATAAAAATTTCCAAACCCAAAATTTGAATTCTTTTGAGATTCTTAATTCCTCGTTGTTTTAACCATTTTATTATTCATACACGGTCCATATAATTTAAATTTTATTTTTTGCAATTTAAAATAAAATTTATAAAATCTCATAAAAATTTATTTTGTCTTGAGAAACTCAACATAAATTTGTCATCTCAAATCCTGAGTTATATATCATGATTTGTATTTATTTTTCTCTTCTTAATTCAATATATAAAAATAGTTTTTTAAAAGGATTTTTAACAAAATTTAAATACGTAGTTGAAGTGAGATTTTGACCTAATAAATCGAGATAGATATTATTAATTTGACGATAAAGGATCCAGTAAAAATAACGAATAAATTAGATTAAATAGATTATCCACGATTAAGGGACGATACAAGAATAACCTATTATATATATTATAATAAAAGTGGGATCATCGGGTTTTGATAATGATATTTTAGGATCAATATTAATTAATAGTTGAAACATATCGATGAACAAGATGACATAGCGGAATAGAAATAATTATGATGAGATAATTAGACATGAAATAATTTAATTGATAGGAGCAAGTGAATCAAAAGAAAATTTGTCCTCACCGGGAGGGAACAAGAGACGATGATGCGGAGTATCAGCTTGGCGCTATACAACGGATGGCGCACGGGGTGCATGACGACATGGCTGCGCAGCCGACGTGGATGGTTTTGGAGAGGGTGGCATAGGGAGGAGGAGAGGGTGGTGTGGAGAGGAGAAGAGGGTGGCATGGCTTTTATAGGGGGGAGAAGGGCTATGGGAGAAATGGAAGGAGGGAGAAATGAAAAGAGAAGGGAGAAATAGAAAGAGAGAGAAATGAAAAGATAAAGGAAGTGTTGGGGGAAAATATTCCATCTTCAGGGTTATTGCAGTGACGAGATAAAGACTGGTGATTAAGACGAAGACTTCCAACATATAACTTCAGAGATGCATTAAGTCAAGTTCGAAGTATGATGACGGGCTCTAGTTCGGAGTATATCTTCGAACTTGGACTCTTCCGGGAGCTTCTTTGCCAGCTAAGATGGAAGACTTATCTTCTTTCTCATTAGATTAGTCTTTTACCATTTTAGCCCTATTAAGGGTACCGAATAGTTTCCACTATGTCGGTTGTAATAGAGGGGTAAAAAGGTCTTTTCCTTAATATTTGGGCCTATAAATACCCCCCGTTTTACCCTGTAATAGGGACCGAATACAAGTTATTCAATACTCATTTTCGAACTATTCTAAGTTATTATCCTTTTGGAGGCTTGGAATAGTTTCCTTCGCAAACACTTCGTTTGTTAGTTTCTAACCTTTAGAAACCTGTTAGCGTAATCTTTTACGCCAACAGTTGGCGCCGTCCGTGGGGACCTAGTCCAAGAAACTTCGTTCTCTACCAACTTCTCACAACATGCCTCCTAAGTGGAGTGCAGCTGGTAATCCTGTTCGGAGGTCCCCCCGAACCTCCGGAGTAAGATCTTCAGATACAGTTGAGGTCGGAGGACCTTCGACGTTTCCTCCACCCCAAACCCCGGAAGGGATTCCCCTTCCTCGAGCATACGGAGTTCCTCCGCCAACTCCATCCATACTTCGGCCACCCGGAGTCCCTCTTCCACCTCAGGTTCCACTTCGAACTGATCCATACAGTTCTCAAGACCCGGAAGATCCTTCCGGAGGAGATGAAGACAATCTTGGTGATATGGTCGCTCAAATGGCCAGTCTCCAAGCCGAAGTTGCAAGGTGGCGGCAAGAAGCCGCGAATAGGCTTCGCTCTCAACCCACCCCAACCATTCCCGAAGTGCCTGAAGACGACGAGGTTATTTATCCCAAAGCTCCAAAGAATGCCTCCTTCGATACCGAGTCTCCGCTGCATCCCGAGTTGCAGAAAGTATGCTTCGACCCCAAGTTCAAAACTTCAAAGCTTTGCAAGTATGCCGGAGATGAAGATCCTGGAGAGTTTGTTCGTTCTTATGCTCTAGCAATTGAAGCCAGTGGGGGAGTGCGGGACACCATGGCAAAATGCTTTCCCCTAGCTCTTCAAGGAGTGGCATTGCGGTGGTTCTGGTCTTTGAAGTCAGAATCAATTAATTCATGGGGGTAGCTGAAGAAGAAGTTCGTAAGCAATTTCCAAGGCACCTTCGTGCCCCCAATGTCAACGGGAAGTCTTTTCCAGGTGAAGCAGCTCCCTGGAGAGACATTGAGACAATACTTCAAGCGCTTCGCTCATACGAAGTCGCAAATTCGAGGGTTAACTACGTCTTCAGTAGTTGACGTAGCTCGAGAAGGAGTCATTCATCCATGCCTCCTTGATAAACTTCACCGGAAAAGCATATCTTCTATGTCTCAGTTAATGTCATATTTTGAAGAGTATGCAAGGTCAGAAGAAGGATGGCTTCGGAGAACCGCTGCAACCCCGTCAATATTACAAGAAGTGAAATTGGAAGTGAAAACTTCAGCACGACCGCAAGATTTTGCATAGACACCAGAGTGTCAAAAGAGCTTCGAAGATATTAAAAATTATCTCAATAATCTTGCTACACTCACGGTGCCTATTGCGGACGAAACCCTACTCCTCTACCTTGCAGCTACTGCTCTACTGTCAGTGCAGTTCTTGTCAGAGAGATTGATTTCAACGGGAAGTTGGTACAAAATCCAGTTTACTTTGTGTCCGAAGCATTGTCCAGAGCAAAAACAAGATATTCCGAGCTTGAGAAATTCGTTTATGCTCTGATAATGGCTTCGAGGAAGCTAAGACATTATTTTTGGCACATAATGTTGTGGTACCAACTTCGTATCCTCTGGGAGATATGCTCCGAAGTAAGGATTCCACTGGAAGAATTGGAAAGTAGGCTGTTGAATTAGCATCCTTCGGTATATCTTTCCTGGCAAGAACAGCAATTAAGTCGCAAGTATTGGTTGACTTCGTAGCAGAGTGGACTCCCCCTGCAACATGGGCTCCAGAGAAGCCAAGCGAAGAAATTTGGACTATTTACTCTGATGGAGCTTTTCAAGCATCTGGAGAAGGTGTCGGAGCTGTGATAATTTCGCCTTCAGGGAAAAAGGCTTTGTACTCCGCAAGACTCAACTTTAAGTCTACCAATAATACAGCGGAGTATGAAGGAATTCTATTGGGAATTCGCAAAGCACGTGCTCTAGGGGCTACAAGAGTTGTTATTAAAACAGATTCTCAGATTGTAGCAGGACACGTGGACAAGAGTTTCCAAGTCCGACATCCGCAGCTTGCAAAGTACTTAGAAGAAATCCGAAAGATCGAAGCAGCATTTAAAGGGATTTCCATTCGAAGTATACCTAGAGCAGAAAATATGCAAGCGGATATCTTAGCGAAAGCTGCAGCCGGAGCTATGGACATACCCGAAGAAGCTTTTTATGAAGAACTTAATACACCTTCGGTACCACAAATTCCCGCTGCAGAAGTCCTTTGCATTCCAAGTACAGATTGGCGAAGTTCAATCATGGAAGTGTTGCAAGGAAAGGCAAATATGTCCGAAGGGCCACAACTTTCAAGGTTAAAGCTTAGAACTCGGAATTATCAAATAATCAACGGTATTTTATACAAGTCCGGAGTATGTTCCCCTCTACTCCGATGTATATCTCAAGCCGAAGGTCAAGAAATTCTTCGAGAAATCCATGAAGGACTTTGCGGTAGCCATCTGGCCCCTCAAGCTTTAGCAGGAAAAACACTTCGCCAGGGGCTTTATTGGCCTACAATAGTAGCTGATGCGGAGAGCTTGGTCCGCACTTGTCAAGGATGTCAGTGGATGGGACGAAGGAGTCATCGCCCACCAACAACCCTTCAAGTTATAGCTCCGGTATGGCCCATGGCTAGATGGTGTATGGATCTTATTGGTCCCTTCCCAACAGCAAAAGGAAATTTGAAGTTCGCAGTGGTAGCAATTTAATATTTTTCAAAGTGGGTCGAAGCAGAACCCCTAACAGCTATTACTTCGAACAATGTACAGAAATTTTTCTGGAAGAATATCATTTGCCGATTCGGAGTGCCTAGACAACTCACAGTTGACAATGGAACACAATTCGACGCAGAACCTTTCAAGAAATTTTGCGAAGATCTAGGCATTCAATTATGTTTTGCTGCAGTGAGACATCCTCAGTCTAACGGAGCTGTAGAAAGAGCCAACGGTAATATTTTGTCAGGGCTAAATCGAAGGATAGTAGGATTGGAAAAAGGACTCTGGACCGAAGAACTTCCGAAGATTTTGTGGTCCATTCGGACCACTCAAACAAGGTCCACGAGTTTCACTCCATTCAGACTATTGTTCGGAGATGAAGCTATGACACCAACAGAGCTCAAAGGAGGATCATTTCGCAGCACCGAACCGGAAATAGAAGGAGAAAGACAAGCTTCGCTGGATTTAACAGAGGAGACAAGACTTCGAGCTGTGGCAAATTTGTCAAAGTATCAGCAGCAGACGAAGACTTGGTTCGACCCGAAGGTCAAAGTTAATGAACTTAGGCCGGGTCATCTTGTTTTGCGAAGTATCATAGCACCAGGAAAATTAGAAATAAATGGGAAGGTCCATACTTAATTGTTCGCTCAGGGCGACCTGGTACCTTCAAATTAGCTAATTTGGAAGGTGAAGAGTTAGCGCATACATGGCATGCGGAGCACCTAAAGCGATACTTCGCATAAGGGCTCCTTGTAATCATTTGTAAGCACTTTCCGAATTAATAAAGCATATGGTTCAGATAATGCCTACCCCTCATAAACTTCCCACTTCCGAGTAGACGCACTGGAATAGCGGAGTTGACCGAGAGGGAAGTGTCATTAATTTGAATCATATTTTCTAAGGTGGTGGGCTGACATAATCTGGAGTCCAAGCCACCGGCTTGAAGAAATCCGTAAAAGAGCCCGAAAACCATAGAATGCGGAGTCCAAGCCACCGGCTGGAAGACATCCGTAAAAAGAGTCCAAAGAGACCAAATAATGCAGAGCCCAAGCCACTAGCTTGTAGGTATCCGTAAAAAGAGTCCAAAGAGACCACTCCGAACTCCAAACCACTGGTTTGACAGAATTCGCAAAAAAGAGCCGAAGGAGGCCAAAACAAAACAGAGTTTGAGCCATGAGCTTCGAATGTCTGTTAAGAAAGTCCAAAGTGACAAATTATCTAAGACACTAAAGTGTCCAGAAAGTTATCTCAAGTGATTTCTTTCAAAAACATAAGGTACTAAGTTGCCAATCTTCAGACTACAAATAGTCGAAGACATTTTATAAGATTTTTGTCGATCTTTAAATTACTGAGGGGCTCCGAACCCCCAAAATTGTACTCCTAAGTTTTTCTTTGCGCCTAACCATCTTTGAATACAGTTCGAAGTTGCTTACGCCCAAAGAGGGGCTAATAAATAGGGAGACAATTTTAAATCGATATTTATTATTCGAGCAAATATGATTACATCATGAAAAATTGGTATCTATACCAAGAAGGAATCGAAGACCTCTTCGATCTCTAGAGCTAGGGTTGGAACGACTAGTTCCAGTGCCGGGAGTTCTAACAACTTTGCGTTTAACTCTTCTGCCTCCCTTTGAAGCTCTAAAGTCTTTTTGTTCTTGTTGAAGCTCGGCCCAAGTTCGAAGCCATTCGGGGCTCCTTTCCCAGCTTCCAAGTTCTTCAAGCTTTTTACCTTGATCTTCATCTTCGTCTTCGGACCATATAATGTCTTCAGAAGATGAAGTTTCCAAGTTAACTTCTTTTTCTTCCTCTTTAATACAAGATAATATATCTTTGCTTATTTCGGACGTAATCGCTCCGGAACTATCTCGAGGAACTAGAAATCGAGGACGCTTGTGAAGTTTTAAGATATCGAAGGTAGCCCATAATAAGCGAAGTTCGTCGTTAACATCTAACACTTCGACATCTTCCATATGAGGCAAAGCCTAAAAACATGATAAACAAATCTTCATTCATAAATGTACAAAGCGTAGTGCTTTACATAGTTGAAGATCCTAAGGTAATTCTAAACCTGCGGGTTTGGAGGAGGCTGACTGCTCGAAGCTTGAGACCGAGCCTGCTTCTGGCGTTGTCCTTCATCAATCCAGGCCTTGATCGTAGAGCGACCTTCGGCTCTCCATGAAGTTGGAAAGGCTTGCCAAGCAGCAGCCACACCTTCGGAGGGAGTAAGAAGCTGGTCATCATCGAAGGTAATGGGACCCTCTCCTGCGCTCAGAGTTATTGATCGGCCCAAATCTTCGTAGTAACGAAGTATGCCGACAGCAGCCACTTGTCCGGAGATTTCTCCGTACCGAATGCCTGCTGTCTTCATTTGCTTCGCTGCTCCTTGGATCCTCTTCAGCCGGCGCAGCAGAGAGATGTTGTCATCCGAAGGAAGCATCCCAGTAGTACCGAAGTACTCCAGAACGCCTAGCAATTGGTCCATGACCTCCGCAGCTACCTTCTCTGACTTCAGCTTATCTTCAATTAATGCATCCTTCATCGAAGTTAGCTCTCCTACTACTCCAGAGAGCCTAGCAGCCTCCGTAGCTAAAGAATTCTTTTGATTCAGTAGTTGGCTAGCTTCTTCTCGGAGTCTAACAAGCTCGGCCCCCCGCAGTAGCGTGCTCCGCCCGCATCTTTTCAATTTCTGCTCGAAGCACAATTTTTTCTGCTTCGAGCTCTTTGTTCACAGCCTCCAAGCCTTGTCTGGCCCTGCGCTCCGTTGAAACCATGTTGTCCATGTGGGCCACTCGACCTTCGGAGATAGTAAGATTTCATTGAAGAGTTGCATTTTCCTCTCGAAGGCGAACGCTTCCACGTTTATGTGAGATGTTCGCAGCTCAGGCCAAGACTGTTTGCTGCAAAAAGAAAAAATCAAGGTGCAAAATTATTTGTATATAAATTTGATGTTGTTTTGAAGATACTTCGTACCTGGTATGCTCCGCGTTCCATGGCAGCGTTAAGCTCCGAACTCTCCGCCTCGCTCAAGATAGCCACCAAGTCCGTCTCCCCGACTTCGCGACTAGCTCGATCCAAAGGCTCGAGCAAAGTCCTGAAGCCCAGTTCTTTGCTCCAAGAAAGGAGCTAGAAGGGGGACCAGGCTCAAGGCTTGCTGGTCATCTTCGCTTGGCGAAGGCCCAGAGTGCTGAGCTGTGGTTTTCGGAGCCCCAGTAGACTGGCCCCCCTCAGTAGATTGGCTCTCGTCTGTTGACTAAGACGGAGTTGATCCTGAGCTCGGAGCAGGGAGGGGTTCCATCTTCCCTTTGCCTTTTCGAGCCCCCATTTGAGTGGCTCCTGGAATTGGCTCCGAAGTTGTCAAAGGTCCAGGAATTGTATCTTCGGGACGGACCTCTTCCATGGAAGTGGATCCTATAAAAACAAAGGTATTATACATTGTATAATTTCACAGAAAAAAGAACAAAAGAATTATGCAAAGTTTACCTTCAACATTCTGGCGGCGGGTGAGCATTGGGCTGCTTGGCGGGTCGAAGGCAAGATCTTCGTCAGAGTCAATAGTCAAATCTTCGACTGTCGGAACATCTTCTTGAACAGCCGTTGTTACTTCACCCAGAATCGAAGCTGCAGTAACGTCGACTCCGCTTTCATCCATAGGGGCTCCGTCTCGAAGGACTCCCTCTTGAGGTAAATCTTCTTGAGCAGCCGGAGTCCTCACTTGTTCGAGGTTGACTTGAGACTCCGGCACGCTCGCAACATCTTCAATATGTGTAACTTGTTGAGCTGCATCCTCATCAATCAGCCTCACGAGCAACCTGCCTTCATCCTCTTGAGAATCGGAGATTGAAGCTCTTGGACTCGAAGGCGCAGGAATTTTTGGCTTTCGAGCTACCTTTTTGACCGGAGTCTTGGTAGAGCTCGAAGTTCCAGCTTCGGCTTTCCTCTTCTTAGGCCCTTTCTCCGAAGGTACCCAATCCACCAAAGGGGGTGGAACCACTTCGAGTAGCCCCCATACTCGGTTGGATCGCTCCCAACTACCAACCAATTTGATTCTCCATTCTTTCTCGGTCGGAGTTGGGACGCCCAAAATCTTCTCCGAAGCTCGTACGATTTGCTCCAAAGTTATAGGGGCTGAAGAAGCTGAAAAATGAGTTAAGTTTGTTAACTCTTCGAATAAATATACGTAGAGTATGTTGTTTTCGATGTTACCTGCAGGACTCGAAGTTGAAGAAATTTTCCGAAGACCGCCTTCCGAATCCTCTTCGAAAGTGATTGGCCAGTTGGCCATCAGGGGAGGGATTTGAAGCCCGAGGAATTCTTCGGCTAAGTCTCGCATGCTCAACCGATGACTGATTTTTTGAAGTAAGCTGAGGCGAGCTTCGAGCTGACCCGGATCTGGATGCACAAGGGCTTCCTTTCGGAAGTTGATGTCTTGCAAAGGTCGGCTAGACGGTTGCTCGCCCCAACTTCGGCGTAAAACCACTTCAGGATCCAATCGGTGTACCATCTGGCATTGATGGCCTTAGCGGGAAATCGAAGAGCATACTCGTCCCGGAGTCTGAAGTTGATGCTTCCGAAGGCTACTACCATCTTTTCACCTCCGGGGCCTACGAAGGTCTTCGGTTGGCATGAAGCTCTATGCAGTGCTGCGAAGATCTCCGCCCTTCCTTCACAACCTTCGGCTCGCAACGCCCATTCGAAGATGGAAAGACGTGCTACCGCATTAGGAGAGAGTTGGGGGAGGGTGACGTGGAACAAGTCTAATACTTCCGCCAAGAAGTCTACCGCCGGTGTAGGACCGAAAGTAGCGACCAGAGGGGGGGTGAATGGGCGCCTATAAATTTATTACTAAACTATATTTTAATCCCAATACCCAAAAGAACTTAACCAGACAAATAATATTTGCAAAGCAAAATTTCAGGAATTTAAAGTTGTCTAGACTATAAATAACCGGTGTCCTAATTAAAATGATATCTAAAACTAAACTAAATAAAAGTACTGCAGTAAATAAAAAATATCTAGATAAAACTCGAGATATTAATATTTCAGTGTAGAAATAAAATATTAATTAAAAATTAATTCAGAATTAAACCGAAAAATATTGCACGTAACAACTAGAAGAAAATTACTATGACTAATAGAATTTTCGGTTTATTTTTATATGAGCCGATGAAACAAATATAATTAAATATATAAAACAAGATAATTCATAAACAAATTAAATATTAAATTTTTACTGCTAATTAAAAGAGATAACCATTTATTTAATTAACTAACTAAAAAATAGCAGATGAAAACTACTTACCTGTATTTGTGGATCTCGCCGTCTACTCTGCTGTGCAAAAAAAAATCCGCCGAACGCCTGCCGCTCGACTCGCTTTACACGTCGCCGAAGGCTTGCTTATGCTGCGTTCGCCGTGGACTGAGATGCCGAAAGCGTGGGCCCTGCATCATTGCAGATCTGACACAAAGCGCACGCCGGCCGAAGAGCAGTAAAAACAATTGCAACAGTAGCCGTCGGTGGCGATTAGTTTTCTTCCCGTCGTGTTGTCCCACCGCTTGGGCGCCGTGTGCAAAAACTGCCGGCTGCTTTCCGCTGGAGAATCCTCCTGTGTCAGCCGCCGTAGAAGCTAATGAAGAATGCCTGGGAGCACTAACGCCGTTGAATAAACATCTGAAAAATTTTTGTAGATGAACACTTTTGGTGGATGGCGATCTGTAGCCGAAACAAAAAGTGGACTGTAGATTGATCTGAAAACCATAGTCATCTATCCCCAAGGGGATAGGGGCCTATTTATAGGCAAATCCTAATACATGAAAAGACTATTTTAACATCGGGTAAAATAAACTGAATCTAAAATAAATTCCGAAAATTACTAAAATATTCCTAGAAAAATTAACTGACTCGAATAAAAATATTCTAAACTTAAAAACTAAATATTAATATCCTAATAACGAATTAATGATAGATTGTCAGTTTTACGCCGAAACTGACAAAGCGTCCACCGTCTTCGCACCGGGTACCCGGATTGGGCCGACCCGACCCCGCAGCTCCCTCAGCCCGGCAATCGCTCGCCGCTCGTGTACCTGAGTCAAACCTAGTCTACAGACCAGTGGATCATCTGCCGCTCCTAGCCATGTACCCGGATTGGGCCAGCCCGACTCCGCAGCTCCTCTGCCCGGCCGTCGCTCACTGCCCGTGTACCTGAGTCACATGCGCCTCAGACTCAGCAGGTCTTCTTCTCTCCCTTCCTTGACTTCCGTTGACAATCACTCATCACATTTGGAATATCAAAACCATATTCTTCAACATGGTTTCTCAATCTCCCCCTTGATGAGTGCATTGTCAACACCCTTTTTAGCTCATCTCCAGAACCTGCAAAACATGTGGAAACAAGAAAAACAAAGACAAAAGAAAATAGAAGAAAGAAAATAAAAGTTTAACCCTAATGACCAAAAGCCAAATAAAAGCACGAAAACGGTCATCATGGTTAACCAAGAATAAAGCCTCAAAAACATGTGCAAATCAAATCTCAGAATTACCAACAAGGAACTCCCCCTGAAATAAATCCCAGAGAAAGCTAAAAATATATCCAAAAATTCTCCCCCTTGTTGACAATTGGACTCATCAAGTGAGACTAAATGCACTTAAAGAGACATAAACACAAACTCCCCCTGAAATGCAGCTCCCCCTCAAAAAATGCTATGAATGCAGATGGGGTGTAGGTGGAGTGTGAAAAGCATGCTTCTTAGATATGATTAACTGCAATAACAACATCTAACAGGTATAGCGAAAGATATACTGTCTAAGATACATGACATGATCAGTGCAATAGATGATATCTTAAGAAAGTCATTAGCACGCATTTTTCGATTTTTGCAAAACAAAAGCATCACCATATTTTCTAGTTGACAAGCAAAGTAAAGCATGAGATGCAAAAGCTAACTGATATCTACCAAGATAAGCATTGTCCAAAAACAAAGTGCTTCAGCAAACTTGTCATCTTTTTAAAATTTTCAGACTTTTTCTTTATATTTTTCATTTCTGCCAGGGGTTATTTGCATGTCAAACCTTATGCTAACCAACCAAGTCAAGCCTAGGCCAGAACAGGACCATCAGAAGCTTAAGACATTGGTCTTGGCATACATTACACTGTCCTAGTTCATACCAAAGTGCTATGGTAAGCAGTACAGAACAATGCAATGCGACAAAAGCAAACCCACCTGGATCTTTTCTGATAATCATAAAAATGCATAAATTTTTATTTTTCTGAATTTTTATCATTTTTATAGCACATTTTGCATATTTAAAGCATATAGATGTCCAAGTTGTGTATCTGCATCTAAGTAAGGATCTAGCTACAAGGCATGTAAAAGATAGCGAAAGCATTCAGCCTACACATGCTAGTTACCAGAAGCAATGGTGATCATTTTTTTTCAATTTTAAAGCATAAAAATCATGCATATGACAAATATCAGATATATCATGTGAACTGAACCAGAACATGATCATCGACAAGTAATCAAAAACATATACTAGCTAGAGAAAGTAAAGCAGATTAATCATATAGCAGAAGCAAACTCAAAATGTGACTAATGATTATGCATGATATGAACGCACACAAAAAGACTCAATAAAAAAAATAAAGAAGAAAATAAAAAACTGATACCAATGAAAATGTGACTCAAAATATCCTAAAAAGATACACAGCTCCCAAAACACGATCAATAATCATGAGTGGGACCAAACGGTCCAATGCCAGGTTTAGTAAACGTGTTGAACCAGTGTCGAGCCATCTGCGCGTATGTTGGAAAGCAAAAAGAATCATATGAGCCTGGACCGAAACGAGGATCAAAGCACAGTCCTTTGTTCTGCCTAACATCACGGTCGCGAGATCCAACAATGTATCCATGACGATCTGGAACTCTGTCGGGACGGAAACCACCATCCGAAGCACGGTAGTGAAAACCGTCTCCTCTACCACCACCTACACGACGTGGCCTAGCCTCTAGCCTCTCTCCACGTCGAGGGACTCTCTGTCTACCACCCTGCTGGTAGAACTGCTCCTGCCCACCTCGAGCTCTCTCTGCTCGCTCAACCCGCTTCCTCCTGAAGCAAAACTCCTCAAGATGCCCGTCTCTCTGACAAAACTCACAGTGATAGGTAGGCTTCTTGATATGTGGTGGAGGCTTGGTATTCTTAGGCTTGGTGGTGTTCGGTGAATCATCTTTGGTGTGAGAGGGTCCAAGTAAAAAATCAGGAAAAGTGTGAAGAGTTTTAGGCTTTGGGACCCAGATCTGCTTCTTAGGAGGAGCCTTGGGCTGTTCTTGGAACACACCATCCTTGGGCTGACTAGCCTTAAAGGACTCAGTGGAGTGAGTCTTGGGGTGTCTCTGTTCAGGAGTCATCTTACTCCACTCCACTACTCGACTAATAGCACTCTCAAAATCAGCCTTGGTATAGGTGTAGCCTACCCCAAACCCATCCTGTCTCTTGAACTGCTGGATCATTATGCCGAGCTGTGGCTCTCTGGCACTAACCCAACTCAGGATCCGACGGAGGTAAAAGTTCTCATTCTGAACATCAGCTAGCTCATCTCTCAAAGAAGCTAATACCTCCACCTGAGACAAGCAGATCTCACACTCTTTATCAACCTGGACAGACTTTTCAGCTTTTAGCTTGATCAATTCCATTCTAATAGACAAGCAGTTCTCACAAACAGTGGGTGGAACTGACAAAGTTTCAAGCTCTAGCTTAGTCTGCTCCAACTCAGCTCTCACTCCAGCTAACTTGCTCAACTGCTCATCACTCTTGGCTCTCAGCTCGGCTATACTAGCTAAATGAGATGGGCAATCTACACAAGGTGCGAAGACAGTGGCATGAGCATCTTTTAGCTCCTGCTGAGCGCTTTCAATCTCAGTGGCCAATGCATCTCTCTCATCTACTCTCTCTGTGTACCTGGACTTAAGAGTCGTCAGGTCACACAACAGCACCTCACAGTTAGGGCACTCACCACTATCACCCAAGCAAGGGGAAGAAGACAAACTCTCAATCTTGTCATTCGCCGTGGCTAGCTTACTCTCAAGTTCATCTATCCTCTTCTTAGCCCCTCTAAGCAGTTTCTCCCGATACTTCAACTCCTGACTGTTCTGTTCTAATAAATTAACAACTTCTTGTTCATAGGATGAAACCTTCTCATCGTCGTCGTCGTCGGAGTCGTCGGAGGAGTCCTTTTCTTTCTTCTCCCCAAGAGCCATTGAGCAGAAGCTCATGTGGGATCTTCGGCTGTGGCGTGCGCGACTCTTCGGCTTGTCCTCGAAACCCATGAAACAGAGGCCCGCCGGATTGTCCCTGTCCTTCCCTTTCCTGATCATGATATCTTCATCACCTGAACTTGAGGACGATGAGGAAGACGAGGATCTCTTGGAGTATCTTTTCTCCATCTCGGCGAAGAAGGTCTCGTCTCGCTTCTTGTTCTCACGCCTATAATCTTTCAGAGCCTTTCGAAAGAATTTTGTCTTGGGCTTGCCCTTCGTGGAGTTATCGTACTTGCCGGAGTTGTAGGAGTTGTCGCCGGTTCCCTTCTTGTAATTCTTCTGCTTGGGGTAGTCGGCGATGAAATGACCTGGGTCACCACACTCAAAGCATCCAGATTTTGTACCGTGTCTCTTAAACATTCGCTTATCATAGACACGTCGCACCCGGTTGTTAAACAAGCACAGATCATCATCTCCTAGAGTATCAAGTTGTTCCTCGGAGATAGACATTAGGGAAAAGGCAGTACAACTCATGGCATTAGGATCAGCAGATGGTGTCGCAAGCGCTAGAGTCTTTGATCCAGAACTTGTGTGATTTGATCTCAACTGGATATCGACCTCTGAGGCCTTGAGCTTACTAAAAAGCTCTGCGACAGTCAACGTATCATAGGACGCGCTCTCAACAATAGAAGAAACCTTGATCTCCCAGATCTTAGGGTCCAAGGTATGGAGTACTTTAAGCGCCTGCTCATGATCCGAGACCAGCTGATCACGCTCGGCCTTGTTAACGCGAAGCTTGTTAATGATCGATTGAAAACGACCAAACAAAGCCTCAACAGTCTCACCCGGCTTCTGTGAGAAATTTTCATACTCACGCCGGTAGGTCTGATATAACCTAGCCTTGACCTGAGCTGTCCCCTCATGGTGTGCCTGGAGGGTGGCCCAGATCTCTCTAGCAGTGGTGAGATGGCTAACACGCTCGAACTCACTAGGACCTAGACCAGAAAATAAAATGTTCACCGCCTTACTATTATTTTGATGTTGGGTAATTATATCTGCAGCAGTATCCGCAGCAATAGTCGTTATGGTGAAACTAGGATGAACACATATCTCCCATATGTCCGAGCTCTGGCTCATAAGGTATGCTCGCATGCGAGTCTTCCAATAAGTGTAGCCAAAATCTTCTAGGGATGGGATTTTACCAGAAGACGTCATGGTCACTATCTAGGTTTTGAATCGGTTAAGATATTAAAAAAACTAACCTCGCTCTGATACCACTTGTAGGACCGAAAGTAGCGACCAGAGGGGGGGTGAATGGACGCCTATAAATTTATTGCTAAACTATATTTTAATCCCAATACCCAAAGAACTTAACCAGACAAATAATATTTGCAAAGCAAAATTTCAGGAATTTAAAGTTGTCTAGACTATAAATAATCGGTGTCCTAATTAAAATGATATCTAAAACTAAACTAAATAAAAGTACTGCAGTAAATAAAAAATATCTAGATAAAACTCGAGATATTAATATTTCAGTGTAGAAATAAAATATTAATTAAAAATTAATTCAGAATTAAACCGAAAAATATTGCACGTAACAACTAAAAGAAAATTACTATGACTAATTGAATTTTCGGTTTATTTTTATATGAGCCGATGAAACAAATATAATTAAATATATAAAACGAGATAATTCATAAACAAATTAAATATTAAATTTTTACTGCTAATTAAAAGAGATAACCATTTATTTAATTAACTAACTAAAAAATAGCAGATGAAAACTACTTACCTGTATTTGTGGATCTCGCCGTCTACTCTGCTGTGCAAAAAAAAATCCGCCAAACGCCTGCCGCTCGCCTCGCTTTACACGTCGCCGAAGGCTTGCTTATGCTGCGTTCGCCGTGGACTGAGACGCCGAAAGCGTGGGCCCCACATCATTGCAGATCTGACACAAAGCGCACGCCGGCCGAAGAGCAGTAAAAACAATTGCAACAGTAGCCGTCGGTGGGGATTAGTTTTCTTCCCGTCGTGTTGTCCCACCGCTTGGGCGCCGTGTGCAAAAACTGCCGGCTGCTTTCCGCTGGAGAATCCTCCTGTGTCAGCCGCCGTAGAAGCTAATGAAGAATGCCTGGGAGCACTAACGCCGTTGAATAAACATCTGAAAAAATTTTGTAGATGAACACTTTTGGTGGATGGCGATCTGTAGCCGAAACAAAAAGTGGACTGTAGATTGATCTGAAAACCACAATCATCTATCCCCAAGGGGATAGGGGCCTATTTATAGGCAAATCCTAATACATGAAAAGACTATTTTAACATCGGGTAAAATAAACTGAATCTAAAATAAATTCCGAAAATTACTAAAATATTCTTAGAAAAATTAACTGACTCGAATAAAAATATTCTAAACTTAAAAACTAAATATTAATATCCTAATAACGAATTAATGATAGATTGTCAGTTTTACGCCGAAACTGACAAAGCGTCCACCGTCTTCGCACCGGGTACCCGGATTGGGCCGACCCGACCCCGCAGCTCCCTCAGCCCGGCAATCGCTCGCCGCCCGTTTACCTGAGTCAAACCCAGTCTACAGACCAGTGGATCATCTGCCGCTCCTAGCCATGTACCCGGATTGGGCCAGCCTGACTCCGCAGTTCCTCTGCCCGGCCGTCGCTCACTGCCCGTGTACCTGAGTCACATGCGCCTCAGACTCGGCAGGTCTTCTTCTCTCCCTTCCTTGACTTCCGTTGACAATCACTCATCACATCTGGAATATCAAAACCATATTCTTCAACATGGTTTCTCAGCCGGAAGCCCCAAACCAGCTTCGAAGAAGGCTTCGAAGACGACCACTTCTCTGGGTCTTGGTGATGGAACGATTTCCTTCCCAGGTTTGCGAATCATAACCCCTGAACTAATCTTGCCTTCTACTGCAGCCGCAAGCGATTCTATTCTGCAGGTTGACAGCCCCAGTTGATAAGATTGGTCCGTATACTTCGTTGATGCCGGAAAGAGGTCTTGGGGGCCGACATTTTTGGGATTTCCTCCACCCGGCGCCATTACCGCCACTGAAGGATTCGGAGTTGCCGTCGCCGATGATGCTGCCGCTGCTGCTGCAGCCGCTTGCTGCCGGGCCAGTGCTGAAGTCGCTCCAGGACCCTTGAAACTAGTTTTCGCCATTGGATCTTGTGGATTGTTTCAGAGGAAAAACGGGGGCTAGGGCTAGGGTGATGGCTTGTTTGCACGAAAGCAGTGAAAAGGTACTCAAGAAGGGTCTGGGCCCTCTATTTATAGCCCAAACCCTGATTTTTTACCGTTTGCCTATGCCGCTTCGCATTCCCAACCGTTACTTTGCTCCAAAATTAAAGCATTCCGTAACTTCCGTTAGAAGAAAGAAGCTAACGGCTATTTCTTCTAAGTCTAAAAAGGCTTTCAGACTTTTAGAGTTAGTTCTAAGTTACTTCGAAAGTAATTTTATTAGAAACTGATTCAAAGTTTACATCTCCACGTAGTTCGGAGATGGTTTAAATCTGCTAACCCCTACGCATGATTATTTTTCTTGCGTATACTGCTCTCCTAACATTACAGATTTAGCGGAGAAGCGTATTCGAGGGGCTACTGTTGGGGGAAAATATTCCATCTTCAGGGTTATTGCAGTGACGAGATAAAGACTGGTGATTAAGACGAAGACTTCCAACATATAACTTCAGAGATGCATTAAGTCAAGTTCGAAGTATGATGACGGGCTCTAGTTCGGAGTATATCTTCGAACTTGGACTCTTCCGGGAGCTTCTTTGCCAGCTAAGATGGAAGACTTATCTTCTTTCTCATTAGATTAGTCTTTTACCATTTTAGCCCTATTAAGGGTACCGAATAGTTTCCACTATGTCGGTTGTAATAGAGGGGTAAAAAGGTCTTTTCCTTAATGTTTGGGCCTATAAATACCCCCGTTTTATCCTGTAATAGGGACCGAATACAAGTTATTCAATACACATTTTCAAACTATTCTAAGTTATTATCCTTTCGGAGGCTTGGAATAGTTTCCTTCGCAAACACTTCGTTTGTTAGTTTCTAACCTTCAGAAACCTGTTAGCGTAATCTTTTACGCCAACAGGAAGGAAAATAGAGGGAGAAGAAGGAAAGAGGAAAAAAGGAAGGGGAATGGAGAAATAGAAAGAGGAGGGTGTGGAGGTGGCTGCGTGCAGCCATGCATGATGGGAGGTGCGCACGAAAAAAGAAAGCGAGGAGAAAGAAGGGAAAGAGAAAGGAAGGAAAGAGAAAAAGGGAAAAAGGAAAGGAAAGGAGGAAAATATAGGAAAATATTTTTTTCTAAAAATTCAAATTTGGATTTTTAAGAAGAAGTAAAAAGTTTTTGGAAAGTTTGAAATTTAAAATAAATTTATAAATCTTGGATTTTAAAGAAATAACGCGCGGATATTTTTAACGAATAAACGGCGGTTTGAAAAATCAATTAATTTTGTATTCGCGTCGAAATTAGAAATTCCGAACATGAACACCAAAACAAGGTTTTTAATTCATTTTTGGGAATATAAAAATAATTTTTAAAGTGATTTTTAATGGAATTTAAACACGAAGTTAAAATGGGATTTTAATTTCGCGTCCGAAAATACAACGTTGATTCCTCCGGATTTTTGATTGGGAAAAGATATAGATAGTCAGAAATTATGATTCAAATTATATTTGAAAGAGAGTGATTTAATTACTTTTTTACTAAATTTATTGAAATATTATGGATTACTATTCTAGTTATAAAAATTCTTAATAAAAGCCTAAATTTATTTGAGGCGGGAGAAATTTACTTGAAATTTCTCTAGCCGAATTTTATTTGGTCTTATATTATTTTTAATTGAAATGATTTATCATATATTTTATTCACACAACATTCTTGTTGAAATATATTTTATTAATTAGTGTTATAGTTTTACGATGAAATGATATTGATTATATTTAATTCCTTTGCGCTAAAAATTTTGGAAAATTTTTGGGACGCAATTTAAGGCTAGGAAAATTTTTGGAAAATTACACTAGTTGCGATTTATTTTTTAAATGAAATTTTTAAGCTCGTATTTTAGATTTCTTATTTATCGATGTATACTGAATCCTTTTCTTGAAATTCATTTATTAATTACTTTATTTTATTTTTAACGCCTGATGAAATTCAGGGCATTACACTTGGGTGTTGGGATTAGAATATAGTTTAGTAAGAAATTTTTAGACGCCTATTCACCCCCCCTCTGGTCGCTACTTTCGGTCTTACATAGGTGTAGGTAATGAGGCCGTCATGTCAGTCTCCTAGCCGAACAAAGTGTTTGGCAAACCCTGCCTTATCGGGCCTTGTAGTGGTTGCACCGGCCGAGCATGTTGAGGGTTCTGCAGCAGGTGAGGACGATTGGTCGAGAAGTATACTAGGCCTTGTGTCGTCTCTTGAGAAATTGTCCTGTCAATGGTCTTCTTGATCAACCCATACAAGGTATTAACCAACACCTCAGACTGATTAATGAGAGCATGATGTAGAGCATTATTGACGGCTCCCTAAAAAGTAACTCGTGGACTCTCGGCCTGCTGAGGGATCTCACCGGCCGTGGCTGGTCTTGGAAACTAACTCCTCTGGACAGAACCAATTCGACCATGCCGAAAACATCGAGGCACAATCTGTTGTAGTTCTCCACGTGGTCCTGTACCTCCACTCTCTATTCATCCGTCAATGCGTCCATGATGATCGGGATGATGTTGCTGTCGTCAACCTCACCCACCATAGATGAGTGATATGAAAAAAGATCCCACTGGGCATGCCAAAAAGCTTATTGGTGTATTTTTTGATCACACGCGTGGCCTGGAAGACCTTCTTAATTCTAGTGCAGGTCCTATATCTTAGAAAAAAAGAAGGTTCTGAGCATGCCAATTAGTTTGACCCTACAACTGATAAGAAATCAGAAATAACAACGTTAGTAGCAACGCCGATAGGCTATCAAGTCAATGACTGTGGCAAGAATAGAATAAACAAGAATAAATGTGCCTATCGGCCATGGGGCCGATGACCAAGCCAATGCTATCGGGCTGAACACAGTATCGGCCAATAAGTGGAATGCATCAAGGCGATGAGTGTCTCTCAGGCACATATGAAATATAGCGTGGAAGTAAAGATAGCCTATTGGCTTATACTTCGATAGAAACTAATTCCATCATGCCAAACAACATGTTCATATCATTAAAGTACCGTTAGTGCAAGATTGGACCTAACTGACATAGTCGGTTATCACGATAAATAAATAACACTTTAACACATCGAGCACACTTTATTTAGATGAATGATATATAGTATAAACATGATACAATAGATCAAGATGTCGGACTTAACCAATGAAGTCTTAAACTATGAGGCTTAATTCACATAAATTTAAAAAATTAAAAACGATGCAATCTTAGACCTAACGGAAGTAGCAGTTTTTCTTCGCTGTTTTGCCTTTCGCTCGGTGTTCTTCGTGCCTGTGTTTATGTTTCCTTCGCACATGAATTTTTTCTGGGCATTGCTGCTGGATTTCTGTATCCAATTTTTGCTTCATCGGTGCTACTGTTCTCTGGCCACCGCACTACCTCGGTCAGTGCATTGCGTCTCGCCACGCTTTCAGCGGCAAGTGCATCGCTGGTGTTTTTGATTTCGCCTGCTCCCCGTCTGTTTTCCCTGGTGAATAGCCGGTGCTCCTCGGTCTATGCTTGAGCGCACGGGATTCTGTTCCCTAGGCTGCCACTGGTTTTGTTCCCATCACAGGGTTGCTTCGTTGCTATCTTCCTCTCGTAGTGCATGTTCGAAGTCAGGCGGCTGTTCAGAAAAGTCATCTTTGCAGAATACATCAAGACCCCGCAACCGTGGCTGGGAAGCATTTCTTGGGAAGTGTGCTGACAGAGTTGTAGCAACTAGCGACTGCACCTGTGTTCTCATTGCTGTTTCCTGTTCGCCTTTTCACTCCGGGCCTGCATTTTCTTTCACCATGAGTTCTGCTGTCAACTGGTTCGTTGGTTGCCGCCCTGTACACACGTATGCACTATCACTCAACAAATTCATGCACATCGGATTCTAATCCTTTTTATTTTGCACCTGTGCATCTTGGTCTAAACCTACGCTACAGTGATCAGTACATTTGAGACCACCACTACAACAAAACAGGCAACTTCCGTCGGCCAAAGCCGACGGAAGTTAGCCCTTTCCCGACGGAAGAAGCCAACTTCCGTCGGCAAAACGCTATCTTCCGTCGGCCTTTGGCCGACGGAAGCGCGGCGACGGAAGTTAGCTAACTTCCGTCGGCTTGACGTGGCCGACGGAAGTTAGCGCCGAACACTGCCACGTCACCAGGGGGCCTCTAACTTCCGTCGGCCAGGCTGGCCGACGGAAGTTAGGGGCAGCTAACTTCCGTCGGCTAGGGCCGAAGCCGACGGAAGTTAGCCTTTCTGCCCACGTGGCCGAAACCAGCTAACTTCCGTCGGCTATGGTCAAAGCCGACGGAAGTTACCTGGTATTTTTTTTTTTTTTCCTGGTTCCCCTACTCACACTCACATCCAACCACAATTTCACATACATTCACAATACACATCCAAAATCACATTTCACATCCAAAATCACATTCAAACTTCACATATAACATCCAAAATCACATCTCACATCCAAATTCACATCCACACTTCATACATCACATCCAAAATCACATAATATAACTGAATTCACATCCAAAGTCACAGTACACATCTGAATTCACATATAACATCCAAACTCACATACAAATTCACAAAACACAGCGAGAGCCACATACAAAGTCATATTTGTCCATATACTCACTGATCGCCCACATTTGGGTCGTGGGCGCCGCCGCTGCCTCCTGCTTCGTTCACATTTGCCCCGGAGGCTCCATCCTGGCCAGGCGTACGGAAACACTGAAGAAATAGACAAAATTAGAAACGAACTCAACTACCCTTCTAAACGCTAACTTAGGTATTTAGGAGGTACCTCAGGTGATGTAGGAGATAGTGGTGGTGGCGGGGGAGGTAGTGGTTGAAACAAAGACATGTCAAGTCCACTGTTTTGCTGGGCTAGTTGCTACACATGTTGTAATGTAATCAGTTAGTTCTAAACCTATTTCTGAATACTTTTGAACTGCAACACTCTAAAGTAAGCTTACTTGGATCATCGCCTGCTGTTGTGCTAAGCAGGCGGTATAGTACTCTTGTTGTTTGCTGTAGTGCTCGTCGCGCCGCCTCATTTCCTCCCTCATCCGAACCATCTCCGGGGTTTCTTCTGAGCGACGACGGCTGGAGCCAACTCCAACGGAGCTCTGCGACGACTGAGCTGACTTCTGAGCTCTCACCGCTCTCGAGTCAATAACTCCATTGAACATGGAGTACCTGCAACATTAACAGGAGTTAGTTACCATCACAAAACCATACACAAAACATTATTAAAAACACTGTCTCACCGTCCATGGCTTTTGCCACCTCCGCTGGAGTACACGGCCATTTGGTCCACAGGTTCTCTCCGCCAATCATAGTCCTCTCCATGGAGTCGAACCATGTGTTCACCATACTGCGCCTGCAAAAAACATGTCCGATTAGCTAGACGCAGAAAAATGAAATTACGTCAACTCTTAATAACATCTCACCAAATGGTCCGTGGCGCTCTGGCTACACAAGACATCTGACTGTGCCAGATCGCTTCCTTTGTGACCAGAGGTATACACCTCTATGTCACTTGGCACGTTGCCGGATTTAGCTTCCTGTGCATTAAAAATGAGTTAGTCGCATTACAATGTATCTATAGCTAGAGAGTGACAGATCGGTCTTACCAAGCGTTTAGCGTGGCGAATATGTCCGTCGGCACCATATCTGTGCTTCGGATCCGTCCCGCGGCATTGTCTTTTCTGCTCGGAAGTCTTCTTAAATGCGGCTGAAGACCAAATCTTGCAGAATTCAAAATAGGCGTCCTCGCGGTTTGCCAACCACGGAATCCTCACCTGAACAGAGATGCTATTTGTATTATATGACAACAAATCTCAACAATCGAAAAGGTAAAAAGTTAGAATTGTTTACCGAACGGTATTCTTCTTCAGTCAAATAGACTGACGATGAGCCCGTCGCCTTGCTCATTCGTTGCCCTAGCTTCTCCTTGTAGTAAGCATTGTTCGCTTGAATGCGGGCATACGAAATGGCGTCCTTCACCACCTTATGTGCATTGTTGTTGAAGACTACAAGCGCATGGTTATGGTGATTGCCGACTTCTGGCAAGCAAAAGCGTAACTGCAAAAATAATGATTAGTACAGTGTTGTAACTCGAAAATTCTAAAAGAAGATTGAAAAAACACTTGCATACCCAGAAGTCATGAGACACTGCCCCCTGAGCAGTTCCGTGGCGCCCGTCAGGAGCGAACCGGTACTGGTCCCATGTCTGGCATAGAACCCGCTCACCGGTCGGCATTGTCAGCATCCCTGGGTAGTGCAGACGGCACAGGTTACCCAATATCTGGTTAACCTGCCTGACCCTCGAAGTGCCGTCGAACCGAGAGTCAATCCAAGATCTAAAAATACATAATAAATAAAGTTAATTAGTTTAGTGAAAGAAATTTTTTGAAAACAAAAGCAAAACAACAGAAGAGTATTACACTTACCCGTCACCAACAGGCGTAATCTCGATCTTGGCTCCACCGGAAGAGACTACTGGTGGAGCGACCAAGTGGCTCGTCCTGAAAGATACCGAGGACCAGCCGGCAGCCTCAGCACCTTCGTCCTGACCCGCACCCTCCGGGAGATCCCCCTGCCCCGCACCCTCTGGGTCATCCCCCTGCCCCACACCCTCTGGGTCATCCCTCTGTGCCGCACACTCTGGGACATCCCCCTCTTGCCCGCCACCCACCAGATCATCCTCATGACCCGCACTCTCCAAGTGTTCTTCCTCCTACAAAACAGTATTGAAACAATTAGTAATAGTTTATAACTGGCATAAAAAACAATCTGAAAGTTACCTCCTCATCTAGTTGAAATGCAATAGGCCGACCAATTAATGTCGGATCTATGCATCTCAGGAGCTGCTCTTGACGACGTCTGTTTGAAGAAGAGGAACTACCCTGGAATAGGGTGTCCTCCTGACTCGTCGGTGTACTCGCCGGAGTACTCGCCGATGAACTCCCCAAGCGGAAGAGCTTCCTCGTGACACTCTTCATCTTTTTCGACATCCTGTTCAAAATAAGCACAAACAAGCATTTATTAGTAAAGAAGGTTTGTACATATGAAAAAACATGTAATATGAAGTATATTGCATATCCATGTATCAAAACAATTACTTGTCAATTATCATCAAAATCAGGATCAATTTGTCCTTTTCTCCCCAAAGCACGCCATGTTACTTTTTCTTCTTATGTTGGTGTTTCCTTTTCTCGGGAACTGCCACATCATTAGAATCGCCGAGAAAAGAATCTGTCGACGATTCTGACTCTACATTAAACGAAGTCGGCAATTCATCATCTTGATAAACCTCATCGACCTCTTCAACCTCCAATTGATAAGCGTCATCACTAGGGGTGTGTAGACGTTCCCGAGGATTCACTTTGTAGACTACCCACCAAGCACTTAGTTTTTCACATGGGTAGGGCATATAATACACCTGCTCGACTTGATGAGCAAGGACAAAATTGTCGCAACTAGATAATCGTTCCGCGTGTTTGACTTCAACCATCCCAAATTGGTTTTCACGAGTACCATGTTTAGGGTCGAACCAATCACAATCGAAGAAGACTACTTTAATCTCCTTATTCCCGGCAAAGTTGTACTCGATTATATTTTTGATGATTCCATAATACATAGTTTCGTGTCCTTGTCCATCAACGACCCTTGTAACAACACCAGTATTAGTTGTTGCCGCTAGAGGTCGATATGCTTCAAATATAGTTGAACGGAAGCGGAAACCATTAACATCATAGCGACCGTAACTTTTGGCACTAATACTCCCGTAAGAGAGCTGTCGCAAGTCTATATGTACATTGTCAGCGAGCACGCACTGCAAATCATAAGAGATTATAAGATAATTAACCCAGTAGAGTAAATAATACGTGTCAGAAAAGGTAAGGATTTACATGTTCTCTGAACCAAGTGAGAAAACTAGGCCCGCCATTTATTCCTTCTCGACGCAATTTATCTAATTGTTTCTCCGTTGGTTGACGACCAGAAGTCAAGTATTTCGAATCAAACATACTGTCAATGTAACGAATAGGTAAACAAACGGGTATAAAATTTGGAGGTAAAATATAAAACTAAAACGAATCACTTACGCGAAATATTGTTCCATCTCTTCCATATTTGAGTACATGTAGAGCAAGGCATTTGTTCGTTCTTCCTGAGTTACATAATATGTCGTGGAAACACCAACAGTTATGCCCTTCCACCCAAATATTTGGAGATCACTACAAGGATGGTCTTCATCCATATGGTACCGTGTAGCAGGTGTGTTGACATTGTGATGCTCAGCGAAGTATACACTAGTGAAGTATGCTATCTCTTTCAATTTAAATTCTTCTGCGATGCAACCTTCAACTCTGGCCTTATTACCAACCATCGCTCTAAGCTTCTTTAGGGACCTTTCAATATGATACATCCACCTATATTGCACAGGGCCACCTACCTTAGCTTCATATGGCAGATGAACCAGTAAATGTTGCATTGGATTGAAGAACCCTGGAGGAAATATTTTTTCCAGTTTACATAAAAGCATCGGGATCTCTTTCTCTAGCATCTCCATCATATCTTTCTTAATTTCTTTCGCACAAAGTTGTCTATAAAAATGGCTCAGCTCAGCTAACGCCTTCCACACATCATCATTCAGGTACCCACGAAACATTACAGGAAGGAGTCTTTCCATTATTATGTGGTAATCGTGACTTTTCAATCCATTTAATTTCCCTGTCTTCAAGTTCACAGCTCTTCTAAATCCCGCGGCGTAACCATCTGGGAATTTCAAATTTTTCAACCACCTCATTACTTGTTTTTTTCTTTAGGTTTTAAACAAAATGGGGCACGTGGCTTGCCACCACTATTCGTCAACTCAAGGGTTGGTCGATTACAAATCTCAGCTAAATCTCTTCTCGCCTTTACATTATCTTTTGTCCTGTCAGTAAAATCCATACATGTACTTATAATGCTTTCACCAACATTACGTTCCTGATGCATAACGTCAATGTTGTGCATCAGAATTAGTGATTTGACGTACGACAGTTCCCATAAACCACATATGTGGGTCCAATTATGTTCGGTTCCGAATCCTACAAATCCATCCTCATTTTCATTAAGGACCAACTCATTCAGCATATCAGCGATTTCTCTACCATTTAAACGCCTTGGTGGTCCCTTTACAACAATGTTGTCCTTCTTGAAATTGTTCCTCTGTAACCTAAATGGGTGATTCATGGGCAAAAAGCATCTATGGCAATCAAAGTAACAAATCTTTCCCCCGAAGTTCAGACGGAAACAATCTGTGTCCTTCGCACATATCGGGCATGTCAACCTTCCATGACAACTCCAACCAGAAAAAATACCGTATGCCGGAAAATCGTGGACCGACCACAGATACGCAACTCGAAGATTGAATTTTTGTTTCTGGTCATAGTCATATGCTTCAACTCCTTTCCACAATTGTTTTAACTCTTCAATTAAGGGCTTCAACATCACGTTTAGTCGTGTTCCAGGATGATCTGGACCGGGTATAATGAGACACAGGAACATAAATTCATATTTCATACAAAATGAAGGTGGAAGGTTGTATGGATAGCAAACACGGGCCAACAAGAGTACGACGATGTCGTTACATTGAAAGGCGTGAATCCATCAGTTGCCAACCCGATGCGAACATTCCTTGCATCACTAGCAAAGTCTGCATCAAAATCATCTAGAGCCTTCCATGCCGCACCATCAGATGGGTGCACCATTACTTGATTATTCTCACGTACACCTTCTTTATGCCATCGCATATGTCTAGCGGTTTTCTTTGATAGAAACAATCGTTTCACCCGAGGTGTAAGAGGCATGTAACGAAGTTGCTTATGAGCAACCTCTGTCGTCACCTTCTCTCCGTCTTCATTTACGACCTCTACGAATCTCGGTTTACCACATTTTAAGCATTTCACCTCATTACTATGTTCTTTCCAGAACAGCATACAATTATCTCGGCACACATCAATCTTCTCATACTCCATACCGAGAGCAGAAAGCATTTTCTTTGACTGATACATGTCTTTCGGCACCTTATGGTTCTTAGGAAGGATATCGCTGATCAGATTCAAGAGCTCCTTATAACAATTGTTTGAAAATGCAAACTTTGACTTAATAGCCATAATACGAGTCACGAAAGCGAGAACGCTTACGGTGGTGTGCTCATGCAATGGCTCTTCTGAAGCTCGAAGGATGTCGAAAAACTTTTGAACCTCCGGTGTTAGAGGATCCTCGGGGTTTGATTCAAACTCCGGTCGTATAGCATCAACCATCTCATCCATCCTATCGTCAGCAACGCTATCATCTTCTTCTTCCACTACTAATACCGTTTTTTCAAGGCCTGTCTCGCCGTGAAAAGACCAAACTTCATAACCTGGCACGAAACCATATTTGCAAATATGCAATGACAACGTCCTCTTGTCTTGCCAACGAGAATTTCTGCACTTCATGCATGGGCACCTCGCGCCAGTGTTTGTTGTCAAAGCGAATGCACGATCAACAAATTTCTCAGCGTTGATTACCCACTCCCTCGTGTGAGCTCCACTTTTCATCCAACCACTATACATCCACCGTCGGTCGTCCTCAGCCATTCTATATGCAAAACATTCATTCAATCAAGAAGATTCACGCACTGGCCGCTATAAAAGGGCTCGCAACATACACACACCCTGGCCACCCCCCGCCTCCGCCTCCGGACAACGGAGGGGAAGCAGAGGCGGCCGGGCGGCTGGCGACGCAAGGGGAAGAAGAGCCCGCGGCGCAAGGGAACAGGGTTAACCGAAAGGCCTGTGCCACACCTTAGACACTACCACGGACCCTAGGCGCCCGCCCAGACACGCCTGATGGCGATCGCGATTCACCATGACATCCGGCGGTGACCGCCTGGACGTCTAGTCGGCGCAGGCGACGCCATGGCAACCATGGTCTATAGGAAAAGATAGGTCCTAAACCCACCCAAGAGTGACCGACAAAACGTGGTATTTATGACGAGCCATGAGTTCGAACGAAATTTCAGCAGCATAACCCCGCTGTTCTCCAATTGCACGCCTGATAGTGGTGCAATGGAGAACAACAAGGTTATGTTACTGAAATCCCATTCGGACTCATGACTCATCATAAAACCACGCTCTGTCGCCCACTCCGAGGCTGTCCAAAAAGGGACAATTCCGGACCTACACATCTCACACGCATGACACGTGTGAGACATGTTGGTCCGAAACGGGTGACGCATAGGTTTCGTTACACTATCTACGTTGTTGTCAAATAAAAAATTGCATACGAAAAGAAAAATATATAAGAAAGTATATATAGATATAATACTAATCACCCAATGAAATCATAAAAAAACTATAAATTAATAGAATAATATAATTAGAATCATATATACATAATATCACAACATATATTGCATATTAAACAAAACATCACATATGAAACATATTTAAAAGCGTGAAACATACATAAAATCTCAATATTAATACATGACAAAATTCATATATGTAGCAAAAAATACCAAGAAGCAAGTCATACTAAAAAACATCTAAGAAACCTTTATAAAGCAAGATGCATACTACTATCATTCCACATTTCAATATATTGCAATCCAGTACAACGACAAAATTCAGAAATAAGTTAACTTTCAACTATACTAACAATATCATATCATGCACAAATTAAAAGCGAAAAAAATTAAAGCCGAAAAAAATTACTTAATCGTCGGGCGGCGACGAGTGGTGGGTGATGGTGTCCGGAGGCCGGCGGTGATCACAGTGGCACCACGCGACGGATGGCGATGGCCGAATTGGGGGCGGCGGTGGATCCTGAAAATTCACACATCTGATCATGCAAATTCAGAATTCCTAAAAATTATTCTAAATGACAACACTATTCCTTATCCGACCACATCCAATACAAAAAGATTTTAACTGCATATATACTTTCAGACTTCAAATTTCAGACACACAGATTGAATGGCCAGGCGGGCGCCCAACTCCACCAGGCGAGACTATAAATCTATTATTATGCTTTCCAACACCAATTATTCATATGCTAAAGAAAATAGGTGACAACTCACAAAACAAAAGATGAACTAAAGCTTCTATTTACATATCACATTTCATCAATTAGTTCACATTCTGTCAATTTTGCACAATTAATAAAAAATGACAACTCTATGACACAAAATTAGAAAGGATAGCAATTAATTCAGATCAACACTCACTATAGCATATCAAACAATTTAACTCAGCATTTACTCGTAGCAGTCAGGTATCACAAACTGAGATTGCCTCATCCAGAGTGTTTAATCAGCGAGACAAAATTTAACAACACACAATATAGAAACCCTTACTATCGCGGGACGGCGGCCGGTGCGGGGGCGGCGGCCGGGCGGTGCCGCGGGCGGGGCGGCCGAGGCGGCGGGCGGGCGGGCGGCCGAGGGCGGCGGCGCGGGCGAACGGCGGCCGGGCGGGCGGCGGGCCGGCCGGGCGGCGCGGCGGGCGGGCGGCGGGCAGGTGCGGGCGGGCGGGGCGCCGAGGCGGCGGCCAGGGCGGGCGAGGGGCGGCCGGGCGGGCGGTGCGAGGCGGGCGGCCGAGCGGCGGCACGGGCGGGCGGGAGGGCGGCGGGCGGGCGAGGGCGGCCGGCGGGCGGCCGGACCGGCGGGCGGCGCCGGGGGGCGGCCGTGCGGCGCGGGGCGGGCGGCGGGCGGGCGGGCGGGCGGGCTGGCGGCCGAGGCGGCGGCCGGGCGGGCGAGGGCGGCCGGGGGCGGCCCGGGCGGCGAAGCGGGCGGCGGGGCGGGCGCGCGGCCGAGGCGGCGAAGCGGCGGCGGCGGGAACGGGCGGGAGTGCGCGCGTGTACAGGGAGTTAGGGCTCCCTGTACGCGCGCGCGGTTGGGTGAAAAGCCCCTAACTTCCGTCGGCCAGAATTAAAGCCGACGGAAGTTAGCTAACTTCCGTCGGCTTTAATGCTGGCCGACGGAAGTTAGGGGGATCCGGGCGGCCGCGGAAAAACCCCTGCTAAATTCCGTCGGCCACTGTCAGAAGCCGACGGAAGTTAGGGGATCCGGGCGGCCGCGGAAAAACCCCTGCTAACTTCCGTCGGCCACTGTCAGAAGCCGACGGAAGTTAAGTTAACTTCCGTCGGCTTGTGGAGGCCGACGGAAGTTATTTAACTTCCGTCGGCTTGCCCAAAAGCCGACGGAAGTTAACTGGCCGACGAAAATGTTCTGTTTTGTTGTAGTGCACTGCTAGGACGTTTTAACTAATGCACCTTTATCCGTTTAACTAATGCATCTTGTACCTTCATGTCACTGATAAATGAGGTTTTACGTAACTTTATCTATCGATTTGTGGTAGTATACTTCGACGATATTCTCATTTACAGTAAGTCGATAGGATAACATAAGGAATATTTACATGATGTTTTCATTACTTTACGGAATGCACGTCTATTTGGTAACATCGAGAAGTGCATGTTTTGTACTGATCGAGTCTCTTTTCTTGGATATGTTGTGACCTTGTAGGGTATTGAAGTTGATGAGACCAAGATAGAGGCGATCCAGAGTTAGCTGACTACTAAAACGATTACTCAAGTGAAGAGTTTTTTCGGATTGGTGGTTTCAACAGAAGATTTTTGCACGATTTCAGTACCATTGCCGCCCCGATGAATGAACTCACGAAGGACACCGCTTTTCAATGGGGAAAGGCCCATGAAGACGCCTTCAATCGGCTGAAACAGATGGATTCTGAGCCACACACCACTACTCCAACTACCCGATTTCGGTAAGATTTTTAAACTCGAGTGTGATGCTAGTGGAATCGGGATCGGTGGCGTCTTAGTACAAGAAGGTAAGCCGATCGCTTACTTCAGTGAGAAGTTGTCTGGTCCTAGTTTGAACTATTCTACTTATGATAAGGAATTGTATGCTTTAGTTCAGTCATTAAAAATTTGGCAACACTACTTATGGTCAAAAGAATTTATCATTCATTCCGATCATGAGTCTTTGAAACACATTAGAAGTCAAGCTAATTTGAACAAACGACATGCCAAATGGGTAGAATTCATTGAATCATTCCCTTACATCATTAAGTATAAAAATGGGAAAGATAATATAATTGTTGATGCCCTATCTCGCCGATATACCTTGTTGTCTCAACTTAATCATAGAATTTTTGGAGTAAAGATAATTAAGCAATTATATGCTATTGACCCTGTTTTTAAAGAGGCATTTAGTCAATGTAGAGAAGGAAGAACACAACTACATTATGAATGATGGATTACTATATCGTGCTAACAAATTGTGTGTTCCCTCTAGTTCTGTCTGCCTTCTGTTTTTGCAGGAAGCACACGGTGGAGGGTTAATGGGGTATTTTGACGTGAAGAAAATAGAGGATGTGTTGACCGCACATTTCTTTTGGCCCAAGTTAAGGCACGACGTGGAACGCTATGTAGCTCAATGCACCACATGCAACAAAGCTAAGTCACGCCTTAATCCTCATGGTTTATACATGCCTTTACTTGTCCCTAGCGTCGCTTGGGAAGACAC
The DNA here is from genome assembly GCA_019279435.1 of Zizania palustris. Lineage (NCBI taxonomy): Eukaryota > Viridiplantae > Streptophyta > Magnoliopsida > Poales > Poaceae > Zizania > Zizania palustris. The sequence goes on along the minus strand of JAAALK010000285.1, from coordinate 35,693,287 downwards.
TTCTATGGATTTAATTTTGGGACTACCTAGAACTAAGAAGGGAAGGGATAGTGTCTTTGTGGTTGTGGATAGATTTTCTAAGATGACACATTTCATTCCTTGCCACAAGAACGACAATGCTACAATAGTTGCTGATTTATTTTTTTAGAGAAGTCATTCGTCTTCACGGTGTGCCACATGTGATTGTTTCCGATCGAGACACGAAGTTTATCAGCCATTTATGGAGGATATTATGGCACAAATTGGGGACCAAACTTTTGTTTTCCACCACATGTCATCCCCAAACTGATGGACAAACTGAAGTGGTGAACAGAACCTTGTCTTCCATGCTGCGAGCTGTGTTGAAGACCAATTTGAAGATGTGGGAAGAGTGTCTACCTCATGTCGAGTTCGCCTACAACCGATCATGACACTCTACCACGCAGCTAAGTCCATTCTAGGTAGTATATGGTTTTAACCCTCATGCTCTGATTGATTTATTACCTTTACCATCTGTTGAAAAGATGAATTTTGATGCCCAAACACATGCTGAGTTTGTCCTCCAACTGCATAAAACAACTAAGGAGCATATAGAGCGTATGAATGCAAAATACTAACCGTCGGGTAGCCGTGGTAGAAAAGAAGTTATTTTTGCACTATGAGATTTAATTTGGCTACATTTACTAAAAGAAAGATTTCCTGATTTACGAAAATCTAAGTTGATGCCTCGTGCTGCTGGACCTTTTAAAGTACAGGCCAAGATAAATGATAATGCATACAAGCTTGAATTACCTGTAGACTATGGTGTCAACAATATTTTAATGTCACCGATTTGAAGCGCTACTTGGGTGACAAGCTTGACGATGAGTCGAGGACGACTCCAATTCAAAAATGGGAGGATAATGAGCGCATCCTGTTGATGGCAAAAAATGGCATTAAATGGTTAGGATTGTCAAAATATCAATGTTGATAATTTGGGCCAAAAATACACATGTCCTGGATCGGGCTAAAGCCCTACAAGGCCAAAGGCCCATTGAGCTATGGGCTTCAGAAGCTTCCAGCAAGCCTTCTAGCTTTGGCCCGAAGGCCTTCGGAGGCCTGCCTCACCGAAGCTTCGGCCTAAGGAGCAGGCCTCGGCGGGCCTGGCCGAAGGCCCACTTCGGGCTAAATTCTAGAGATAGAGTCTGATTCTAGCTAATTTTATCTCTACACATGATTAGGCCAAATCTTAACAGATTAGACTTAGTGATTAGAAGACTAGCCCCTATAAATAAAGGGGTGAGGTCGGTTCATTAGAGGCCCCCAACACAAATCAATCATAAAGCCCTAGCTTTGAACCGTACCTTTACTTTTATCTTTACTTTTCTGCAACCTTCGTGGGTTTGCCTGGAAGCCCTCCGCCGGCCACTTCAGAATAGTGGTAATCCTTGTTACTTCTCCTGTGAAGTATCTGTTAATCTACGTAACAGATTGCTATCACCTTGTTACTTCGCCTATGAAGTACCCGTTAATCTACGTAATAGTTTGGTACCTTCGTCCCCCTATTGCAACACTTAGCAGAATTCGATCCCTAGGCTGAATTGGCACTTGATCTCTGTTCTGTTGCAGGTTTTCACACTCAGAGCCACTTCGCCGGAGGTGTCCGGAGCCAGGAGACTAATTTCGGAGGCTGCCAGAATGCCCTTCGGCGGAATCCTTGCTTCGACTACCAATGCCGGACCATCACGCTGTTGTTAGTTTTGAGGAGCCATGCTGAATAGTGTGGGCCTCATGGCTCCAGATGTGATGAGTCATTGTCAACGATAGTCAAAGAGGACTGAGAAGAGTGAAGATCTGTTGTTTCATGGGCCGCGTGTGACTCAGGTACACGGGCAGCGAGCGACTGTCGGGCTGAGAGAGCTGCGAAGTCAGGCTGGCCCAATCTGGGTAAATGGACCAGAAGCAGCAGAAGACCCACTGGGTTGTTGACCATGATTGACTCAGGTACACGGGCGGTGAGCGATTGCCGGGCTGAGAGAGCTGCGGAGTCGGGCCGGCCCAATCCGGGTACCTGGTGCAAAGTCGGTGGAGGCTTTCTCAGTTTCGGCGCAAAACTGACAACCGTTGATTCTGCATCGGACTGTCCAGAAGAGAAGCCGTAGTCGATACGAAAGCTTAGCTTCCGGATAAGTCATCTGTATCTCTAGGCCCACAGTCAGTCAGTTGTGTCTGTAAAAATTTCCTAAGGGCAGTTGAGTCTTTTCATTTTATTCCTGTGTCTGTAAAAAACCCTAAGGAGCTGGTGGAATATTCTAGGTCATTGGGCAGCCTATAAATAGGGCCCCAATCCCTAGGGTTGAACTACCCTTCTAGAAATCACTTTTTGAATCATTCATTGGGTCATCTTTTGTTCCTGCGTGACTGTCTCTCTCTCTCTTGCTGTGCGCCGCCAGGCACTTGTTTGTTGCATTTTGCCTTGCATTTACTCCTTCTCAGTAAGATTAAATCTTCTGTTCTTGTTGAAGTGCGTGCATAGATTTCTCTGGTTCAGAAGCTTCGATTCGTTTGTGCGGTGTTGAATTTATTCCTGAGAATGTGCCTCGGTTGCGTCTGTTCTTCACGCAAGTAGTACCAGTTCTTGCTGTTGCAAGTAGTACTACTACACTGTAGCAATAGTGCACTAGTACCAGCGTTGCCTTTTCTGCATAGCTTTTTAATCGAAGCAGACTGGGTTGAATGTCTTTTTGACTGTTTCTAGCGAAGCCCCTTCTCTCTGTTCGAAGTCCCTCAGCTCTGTGAGGCAGGCTTCGATCTGACAGTCTTGAGGGCTTCGTTTTTGACTTCACTCTGTGCTGCTAGCTTCGAAGTACATTTTTTGTGTGGACAGCATGACATACTTCGAACGACTGTGCGAAGGTACTCCGACTTGAGATCTTCGAAGTCCATACCTCGACAGGTTTCGAAGTTGGCTCCGAAGCATGTTTTTCTGTAGACTTCATTCGGAGTGTGTTGTTGTCTTTTCGAGGGTTTCAGTTCGAAGGTTTGGAGCTTGTTGTTCGGAGTGTGTTTGTGGCCTTCGACCGTTAGAGTGGCAACACTTGCAGACTTCGTTCGAAGCTGGCCTGTGGTTCGAAGGTCATACTTCGATTTGGCTAGCTACGAAGGTAGAGCATAGACTTCGATTTGTTCTCTCTGCAGTGTGTCGGGCTTCGCCTCACTCTTCGAAGGTTGTTTGTCTGTGCGTTGTATTCGAAGCTTCCTGCTCGAGGGATAGGCTTCGAAGTACTTGGTTCAAAGCTATTTTCGATACACTCGTCCTTAGCTTCGAAGCAGCTTCGCTCTTTTGCCACCTCGAACCAGGTTAGACCAAACCGCCTCAGCAGACTTCGACAATCATTTCCGAAGCAGGCTTCGACCAGCGAAGCAGGCTTCGACCTCCGAAGCTGACCTCGACCGGCGAAGCTGGCTTCGCCAAGTTCCGAACAGAAGACAGATTTGAACAGTAACTTCTCTTCTCATTCATAGTGCACTTAGATTGCTTTTTTGAGAAGTTTATCTAGCCTTGTCTCGTGTACTCTGTTTATCTGTCTATTAGCACAACATTGGCATTTCTCTGTTTATCAACGGTTGCTTCTAGGCTAGATACCTTTAGACATAGGCTATCTGTTCATTCTTTGCTGTTTAGTCTTAGAGGTGCGTTGGGTATTGGGAGCAGGCCATTGATTCGAAAGAATTTTTAGGCACCCATTCACCCCCCCTCTGGTCGCTACTTTCGGTCCTACAAGTGGTATCAGAGCTTGGTTAGGGTTTTTCCATACCTTAACCAGTTCTAAACCCCAGTAGTGATCATGACGTCTCCTGGCAAGGTCCTGTCCTTGGAAGCCTATGGCTATAACTATTGGAAGACTCACGTGCAAGCCTATCTCATGAGCCAGGGCTCAGACATCTGGGACATTTGCGTTCACGACACGTTTGTCATTTTGCTAGTTGCTGAGCATGGTACTCCTTGTATCATTGCTCAGCATCTGAGCAACAGTAAGGCCATGAAAATTCTTTTCTCTGGTTTAGGTCCCACTGAGTTTGAGCGTGTGAGCCATCTCTCCACTGCGAGAGAGATCTGGGCTACCCTCAAGGCACACCATGAGGGAACAGCACAGGTCAAGGCTCGGCTCTATCAGACCTACCGGTGTGAATATGAGAATTTCACACAGAAGCCGGGTGAATCTGTTGAGGCTTTGTTTGGTCTTTTTCAGTCGATCATAAACAAGCTTCGGGACAACAAGGCTGAGGATGCTCAGTTAGTCTCAGATCATGAGCAGGCGCTCAAGGTTCTCCATACCTTGGACCCAAAGATCTGGGAGATAAAGGTATCTTCTATCATTGAGAGTACTTCTTATGATACCTTGACCATTTCTGAGTTGTTTAGCAAGCTGAAGGCTACTGAGGTTGATCTCCAGCTGAGATCAAATCTCACTGGTTCTGGATCAAAATCTCTGGCCCTTGATACACCTTCTGTTGATCCCTCTTCTGTGAGTTGTGCTGGGTTCTCTTTGATGTCTATCATTGAGGACCAGCTTGAGTTGTTGGGAGATGATGATTTGTGTCTTTTTAACAACCGGGTGTGTCGTGTCTATGACAAGAGAATGTTCAAGAGACACGGCACAAAATCCAGGTGCTTTGAGTGAGGTGATCCAGGACACTTCATCGCCGACTGCCCCAAGCGCAATGGTCACAAGAAAGGCGGCGGTGGTGGCTTCCACGACTCCGACAAGCACGACAGCTCTTCCTTCAACAAGGGCAAGCCGAAGATTAGATTCTTCAAGAAGGACCTGAAGGACTACCGGCGAGAGAACAAGAAGCGTGACAAGGCCTTCTTCGCCGAGATGGAGAAGAGCTACTCCAAGCAATCCACGTCTTCTTCCTCTTCATCGAGCTCAAGCGATGAGCAGATCGTCATCAAGAAGGGGAAGGACAAGGATGATCCGGTGGGTCTCTGCTTCATGGCCTTCGGGGACAGACCAAAGAGCCGCTCACATCAGCGCCGAAGATCTCGCAAGAGCTTCTGCTCAATGGCTCTTGGGGATAAGGAAGAGAAGAGCTCCTCCGATGACTCCGACGACGACGACAATGAAAAGGTATCATCTTATGAGCGCGAAATTGTTGATTTACTTGAAAGCAATCGTCAGGAGTTAAAATATCGGGAAAAACTGTTTAGGGGGGCCAAGAAGAGGATATATGAGTTAGAGAGTGAGCTTGCCATAGCCAATGGCAGAATTGAGAGCCTATGTTCTTCCCCTTGCTTGGGTGATAGCAGTGAGTGCCCGAAGTGTGAGGTGCTTCTGTGTGACTTGTCGACTCTGAAGTCCAAGTACACAGAAAGGGTTGATGAGAGGGACGCTTTGTCCACTGAGCTTGAAAGCGCTCAGCTGGAGCTGAAAGATGCTCAAGCCACTGTCGTCGCACCCTGTGTTGATTGCCCATCTCATCTAGCTGCCTTAGCTGAGCTGAAATCCAAGGGCGATGAGCATTTGGGTGATTTGGAGAGGTTGAGAGCTGAGCTTGCGCAGACTAGGCTAGAGCTTGAGACATTGTCAGTTCCACCCACTGTCTGTGAGAACTGTCTGTCTCTTAGACTTGAGTTGATTAAGCTAAAAGCCAAGAAGTCTGTCCAGATAGATAGCGAGTGTGAGACCTGCTTGTCTCAGGTGGAGGTACTAGCTTCCTTGAGAGAGGAGCTAGCTGATTCTCAGAATGAGAACTTTTACCTCCGTTCTATCCTGAGTTGGATCAGTGCCAGAGATCCACAGCTCGGCATGATGATCCAGCAGTTCAAGAGGTAGGATGGGTTTGGGGTAGGTTACACCTACACCAAGGCTGACTTTGAGAGTGCCATTAGCTGGGCAGTGGAGTGGAGTAAAATGACTCCAGAGCAGAAGTATCCCAAGACTCACTCCACTGAGTCTTCCCAGGCTTGTCAGCCCAAGGATGGAGTGATCAATGAACCACCAAAAGCTCCACCCAAGAAACCTATCTGGGTTCCAAAGCCCAAACACCTCCACACTCCTCTAGACTCTCTTCCTGGACCCTCTCAGCCCAAGAAGACAACAACTAACACCACTAAGCCCAAGAACCCCAAGCCTCAACCACATCCCAAGAAGCCATCCTATCATTGTGAGTACTATCAGAGACGGGCATCTTGCGAAGTTTTGCTTCAGGAGGAAGCGGGTTGAGAGAGCAGAGAGAGCTTATGGTGGTCAGGAGCAGTTCTACCAGCAGGGTGGTAGACTGCGTGTTCCTCGACGCGGGGAGAGGCTGGAGGCCAGGCCGCGTCGTGTAGGTGGTGGTAGAGGAGACAACTTTCTTGCCCGTGCTCCAGTTGGTGGTGTCCGTTCCGGCAGAGTTCCAAGCCGTGTTGGCTATGGTCCTGGACCTCATGGCCGCAGGTTTAGGCAGAACCATGGACCGCGCTTTAAGCCGCCTTTTGGTCCAAACTCTCATGATGATTTCTGCTTTCCGTCTTTTAAGCAGATGGCTCGACACTGGTTTAGCTCTTTTGCTAAACCTGGTGCCGGACCATTTGCTCCCACTTACAGCCACTGATTGTGCAGGATCGGGGACTGGAGGATGTTTGGATCATGGACTCAGGATGCTCTCGCCACATGACGGGACATCGCAGATGGTTCTCCAGTCTCACTCCCCCGAGCTCCAAAGAGTACATTACATTCGGGAACAGTGGTCAAGGGAAGGTAAGTGGCATAGGCTCTATTCGCATTTCAGATCATTTCTCTTTGAAGAATGTTGCTTTGGTTAGAAACTTGAACTTCAATTTGATTTCTGTTTCGCAACTTCTTGAGGATGGTTTGGAGGTGCATTTTAGGAAGGGAAACTCTTCTGTGGTTGATTCTAGAGGGTCTTTGGTTTGCCAGATTTTACCCTTTGGTAAAGTTTTTCGAATTGACTTCTCTAGTTCTTTTGGCCCTTCTTAGTGTTTGATTGCTGGATCTTCTTCTGAGCTCTGGAAGTGGCATAGGAGGTTAGGTCATTTGAGTTTTGATCTTCTAGTCAGGTTAAGCTCTATGGACCTCATCCGAGGATTGCCCAAGCTTAAAATGGAGAAAGATCTAGTGTGTCATCCCTGTCGTCATGGGAAAATGGTTGCCGCTTCTCACTCACCTATGACTCAGGTGATGACTTCGTATCCTGGCGAGTTGTTACACTTGGACACTGTTGGTCCAGCTCGGGTGCGCTCAGTCGGTGGGAAGTGGTACGCGCTTATGATTGTTGACGACTTTTCTCGATTCTCGTGGGTTTTCTTCTTGGAGTCTAAGGATGAAACTTTTCAGTTTGTTCATGACCTGATTTTGAAGCTGAAGAATGAGAACAATGGTCGGATGCGAGCAATTCGCTCTAACAATGGCTCTGAGTTCAAGAACTCTCAGTTCGTCAGCTTTTTTAGTGATCAAGGTCTTGACCATCAGTTTTCTGCTCCTTACACTCCTCCACAGAACGATGTTGTGGAACAAAAGAACCGCACGCTAGTCGAGATGGCCAGGACGATGCTCGATGAGCACATGACTCCTAGGCGTTTTTGGGCTGAAGCCATGAACACTGCTTGCTATCTGGCCAACCGCATTTTTCTTAGAGCTTACCTTGGTAAGACATCATATGAATTGTGGTTTGGCAGACAGCCCAAGGTGAGCCACTTGCGAGCGTTTGGCTGCAAGTGCTTTGTGCTCAAGAAGGGTGGGCATTTGGACAAATTTGAGTCTCATTGCTGGGATGGAATTTTTCTTGGCTATGCTTTGCATTCACGAGGTTTCCGAGTTTGGAACCTCAACTCCCAGTTGCTTGTCGAGACTTGCGAAGTTTCTTTTGACGAGTCCATGCCTTCTTTGACTCCTTCTTTTGAGCTTTCTGGTGATGATGAGCTCGGAGAGTCCATCTTCGAGGAAGATGAGGATACTCCAGCTGCTGATGAGGGTGGGCCTTCTACACCCCCTGCAGAGCCCACACCTTCGGAGACTTCGACTGAGGATGAGGGCGGACCTCTGATCACCTCTTCAACTTCTATCGAGCCCCCTCAATCGAGTCCAGAGGTGCCAGCTGCTGACTTCGGTGAGGTGACTTCAGATCACCAGGGAACCCTAGCAGTTCAGCGTGACCATCCCTCAGAGCTCATCATTGGTGATTTGACTGAGAGAACTTTGCGTTCATCTAATGCCTCTCTTGCTGTGTTTGCTGAATCTGCTTTTGTTGCATCTTTTGAGCCCAGAGATGTTTCTCATGCTCTTTCTGATTCAAATTGGATTAATGCTATGCAAGAAGAGCTTGAGAATTTTGTCCGCAATCGGGTTTGGACATTAGTTGAGCCGCCACCAGGATGCAACCCCATAGGCACCAAGTGGGTATTTAAGAACAAACAAGGTGAAGATGGGGTTGTGGTGCGCAACAAAGCTCGACTAGTTGCCCAGGGTTTTTGGCAAAAAGAGGGTATTGATTTTGAAGAAATTTTCACCCCGGTTGCCCGTCTTGAGTCCATTCGCATTCTCTTAGCTTTTGCCACTTCGAAGGATTTTAAGCTTTTTCAAATGGACGTTAAGAGTGCTTTTCTAAACGGGTTCATAGAGGAGGAAGTTTATGTTAGGCTGCCCCCCGGCTTTGAGAACCCTAAGTTTCCTCGACATGTTTTTAAGCTGCAAAAGGCTTTATACGGGTTGAAGCAAGCCCCCAGGGCTTGGTATGACCGGTTGAAGCAGTTTTTGTTGGGGAAGAGCTTTGTGATGGGTTCAGTGGATAAACTCTCTTCTTGCTCAGAGTTGCTTCAGATTTTTTAGTCGCTCAGATTTACGTGGACGATATTATTTTGGCGGTACTACTAATGATCTTGTGTCCAAGTTTTCTGAGCAGATGCACAGTGAGTTTGAGATGAGCCTCATGGGTGAGCTCAAGTACTTCCTAGGGCTCCAGATCAAGCAGACCAAGGACGGCACCTTCATCCACCAAGGTAAGTACACTCGCGATATGCTTAAGAAATTTGACTTTGGTGGTGAATTGAAGCCGCAGATGACCCCGATGGGCACTTCTGGGGGTCTGGACAAGGACGAGAGCAGTGTCAGGTCAATGAAAGGGAGTTTCGAGGGATGATCGGTTCGCTACTATACTTGACGGCGACCAGACCGGACATTCAGTTCACCGTAGGACTGTGCGCGCTTCTAGTCTTCACCTCGCGCGTCTCATCGGCAGGCTGTCAAGCGCATATTCAGTTAGCTTACTTATGCGCCCGATCTTGGTCTTTACTATTCAGCTTCATCATCTCTCGATTTATCTGGCTTTTTGGACGCCGACTTTGGTGGGTGCCGGTTGGATCGCAAGTCGACTTCCGGTACCTGCCAGTTTCTCGGTTCTTCCCTTGTTTCTTGGTCTTCTCGAAAGCAATCTGGAGTTGCTCTTTCGACCACTGAGGCTGAGTATGTAGCTGCTGCTCACAGTTGGTTTGGATGATTTCCAGTCTGCGAGATTTTGGGTTGTTCTTTCCTACCAGGGTTCCATTGTTTTGCGACAGCACCAGTGCTATTAGTGTAGGGAAAAACCCTTGTCTCCATTCAAAAACCAAACACATTGATGTGCGCTTTCACTTTCTGCGGGATCAATATGAGAAAGGTGTCATTGACCTTGTTCATGTTGATACCCATCATCAGTTGGCTGACATTTTCACCAAACCCCTAGATCAGTCTACCTTTGAGCGTTTACGAGGGGATTTGGGTGTTGTGTATCCTTTCTAGGATATTTTGCGTCAGTTTTCTTTCTTCTTTACTCTTTTCTTGAGTCTTTTTGTGTGTGTTCATATCATACATATTCACATATCACACTTTAGAGCTGCTTCTGTTATATGATTGAACAGCTTTACTTATTCTAGCTGGTACATGCTTTTGAATACTTGTCATTGATCATGCTTTGATTCAGTTCACTTGATATGTCTGATATCTGTCATATGCATGGCTTTTATGCTTTAAAACTTGAAACATGATCACCATTGCTTCTGGTAACTAGCATGCGTAGGCTGAATGTTTTTGCTACCTGTTACATGCCTTGTAGCTAGTTCCTGACTTAGATGCAAATATGCAACTTGGACATCTTTCTGCTTTAAAACATGGAAATGTGCGTTCAAAATATTGAAAAATCAAGAAAAATGAAAATTCCATGCCTTTTTATGCCTAACTTGAAAAGATCCAGGTGGATTTTCTTTGTCGCATTACATTGTTCTGGACTGCATACCATAGCACTTTGGTATGAACTAGGACAGTGTAGTGTATGCCAAGACCAAAGTCTTAAACTTCTGATGGTCCAGTTCTGGCCTAGGCTTTACTTGGTCGGTCAGCATAAGGTTTGACTTGCAAATAACCCCTGGCAAAACTGAAAAAGGAAAAAGAAAAAGTCTGAAAAATGAAATGATAACAAGTTTGCTAAAGCACTTTGTTTTGGATAATGCTTATCTTGGTAGATATCAGTTAGCTTCTACATCTCATGCTTTACCTTGCTTGTTAACTGGAAAATATAGTGATGCTTTTGTTTTGCAAAAATTGAAAAATGCGTGCAAATGACTTTCCTTAGATATCATCTGTTGCACTGATCATGCCATGTGTCTTAGACAGTATGTCTTTTGCTATACTTGTTAGATGTTGTAATTACAATCAATCATATTTGAGAAGCATGCTTTCTACACTCCACATGCACTCCAGTTGAATTCACTGCATATTTTGAGGGGGAGTTGCATTTTAGGGGGAGTCTGTGTCTCTTTTGAGTGCTTGATGAGTTCACTTGTCAACAAGGGAGAGAAAATTTGGGATCAGAGTTTAAGGGGGAGTTTCTGTCTCGCTTGTTCTTACTCTGTTGATATCCTTGTTGTTCTGAAATCGCACTCATTTTGAGTTTTTACGTTTTGGTTAACCACAATGACAACTTCTTACTTTTGTCTGGCTTTCGGTCATTAAGGTTAAACTTTTACCTTTTCTTCTTCTTTGGTTTTCTTGTGCTTTGTTTTCGTGATTCCACATGTGTTCGTAGGTTCTGAGAAGCTGAAGAAATGAAGTGTTGACAATGCACTCATCAAGGGGGAGATTGAGGAGCCATGCTGAATAGTGTGGGCCTCATGGCTCCAGATGTGATGAGTCATTGTCAACGATAGTCAAAGAGGACTGAGAAGAGTGAAGATCTGCTGTTTCATGGGCCGCGTGTGACTCAGGTACATGGGCAGCGATGCGACTGTTGGGCTGAGAGAGCTGCGAAGTCAGGCTGGCCCAATCCGGGTACATGGACCAGAAGCAGCAGAAGACCCACTGGGCTGTTGACCAGGATTTACTCAGGTACACGGGCGGTGAGCGATTGCCGGGCTGAGAGAACTGCGGAGACGGGCCAGCCCAATCCGGGTACCTGGTGCAAAGTCGGTGGAGGCTTTTTCAGTTTCGGCACAAAACTGACAACCATTGATTCTGCATCGGACTGTCCAGAAGAGAAGCCGTAGTCGCTACGAAAGCTTAGCTTCCGGATAAGTCATCTGTATCTCTAGGCCCACAGTCAGTCAGTTGTGTCTGTAAAAATTTCCTAAGGGCAGTCGAGTCTTTTCCTTTTATTCCTGCGTCTGTAAAAAACCCTAAGGAGCTGGTGGAATATTCTAGGTCATTGGGCAGCCTATAAATAGGGCCCCAATCCCTAGGGTTGAACTACCCTTCTAGAAATCACTTTTTGAATCATTCATTGGGTCATCTTTTGTTCCTGTGTGACTGTCTCTCTCTCTCTTGTTGTGCGCCGCCAGGCACTTGTTCGTTGCATTTTGCCTTGCATTTACTCCTTCTCAGTAAGATTAAATCTTCTGTTCTTGTTGAAGTGCGTGCATAGATTTCTCTGGTTCAGAAGCTTCGATTCGTTTGTGCGGTGTTGAATTTATTCCTGAGAATGTGCCTCGGTTGCGTCTGTTCTTCACGCAAGTAGTACCAGTTCTTGCTGTTGCAAGTAGTACTACTACACTGTAGCAATAGTGCACTAGTACCAGCGTTGCCTTTTCTGCATAGCTTTTTAATCGAAGCAGACTGGGTTGAATGTCTTTTTGACTGTTTCTAGCGAAGCCCCTTCTCTCTGTTCGAAGTCCCTCAGCTCCGTGAGGCAGGCTTCGATCTGACAGTCTTGAGGGCTTCGTTTTTGACTTCACTCTGTGCTGCTAGCTTCGAAGTACATTTTTTGTGTTGACAGCGTGACATACTTCGAACGACTGTGCGAAGGTACTCCGAATTGAGATCTTCGAAGTCCATACCTCGACAGGTTTCGAAGTTGGCTCCGAAGCTTGTTTTTCTGTAGACTTCATTCGGAGTGTGTCGTTGTCTTTTCGAGGGTTTCAGTTCGAAGGTTTGGAGCTTGTTGTTCGGAGTGTGTTTGTGGCCTTCGACCGTTAGAGTGGCAACACTTGCAGACTTCGTTTGAAGCTGGCCTGTGGTTCGAAGGTCATACTTCGATTTGGCTAGCTCCGTAGGTAGAGCATAGACTTCGATTTGTTCTCTCTGCAGTGTGTCGGGCTTCACCTCACTCTTTGAAGGTTGTTTGTCTGTGCGTTGTATTCGAAGCTTCCTGCTCGAGGGATAGGCTTCGAAGTACTTGGTTCGAAGCTATTTTCGATACACTCGTCCTTAGCTTCGAAGCAGCTTCGCTCTTTTGCCACCGCGAACCAGGTTAGACCAAACCGCCTCAGCAGACTTCGACAATCATTTCCGAAGCAGGCTTCGACCAGCGAAGCAGGCTTCGACCTCCGAAGCTGACCTCGACCGGCGAAGCTGGCTTCGCCAAGTTCCGAACAGGAGAAAGATTTGAACAGTAACTTATCTTCTCATTCATAGTGCACTTAGATTGTTTTTCTGAGAAGTTTATCTAGCCTTGTCTCATGTACTCTGTTTATCTATCTATTAGCACAACATTGGCATTTCTCTGTTTATCAACAGTTGCTTCTAGGCTAGATACCTTTAGACATAGGCTATCTGTTCATTCTTTGCTGTTTAGTCTTTAGAGGTGCGTTGGGTATTGGGAGCAGGCCATTGATTCGAAAGAATTTTTAGGCGCCCATTCACCCCCCTCTGGTCGCTACTTTCGGTCCAACAAGTTTTACCGAGTCCTGCATGCCAACACGCTTCGCAACAGGTTTTGTCGAGACAAGCTTCGCCACGTTTGTACTCCGCGCTAGACAAAGTCACGCCCGTGTGTCGCGTTGGATATATTTTGTCGTAACAGAGACTTCGTGGCGAACTCCGCTGTTCGGAGGCGATTGTCGCGTCGAGATCTGTTCGGAGCCCACCTTCGGCCAGATCAGTTCGAACACCGAAGGTACCCTTTGGCGAGACCCTTCACATCGGACGTCGAAGGTACCCTTCGGATCAGCTAGGCTCCGTTTAGCTTGATGATTTATTTTATTTAATATATTTCTTTCGGCTAATTGGATTATTTCTATGTGATCTGATTACCTTGCGACTCCACCCCCTTGCCACTGTTGAGGGTAGTCGGAACGTGTCGTCAATGGTGTGTTACGCTTAGGCTTGTCCCTAAGTGTCCGCACACTTTTGGATCATCGAACTGACCCAAGTGTGGGGGCACGTTTTCATGTCAACACACTTTTTGGCGACTCCGCTGGGGAGAGATACACCAATATGACGGATACATCTACATCGGCTACGACTACATCTACGACAACTACTACGTCTGCATCACGATGGATCCCATGGGAGGCGCGGATATCGACAACCGCAACATCATGACGCCTACCCTTGAAGATATTCTCGTAGAAGACCGAGCAGAGATCGTGGCAAAGATGAAGGCACTCCAAGACCTCATGCTTGGGAGCTATGTCAAAACACGCGTGGGCTTCATCAAGCGCGACATCAACATCCCCGTCCTCGCTAGGATCTAGGTAACACCAGTATCGTCTCGTTTATCTTCTCTAGAGATTGAGCAAAAAATAGCCGCATCTGTAGACCAAGCTGCTAGCGCCTCGCTAGCCAACTATTTAGATTCGGCAGTTAGCTTCTAGGTAGAAGCGACACTTAGAAGGTTTGTCTTTATTGAGGTCGTACCTCCAGCTCCGATTGCTAGCATACCTCCGATAAATCACATTTACAGCAGAACTGACAGTAGTACCGGCAAAGCCATCACGTCTTCGGCCTCGATATCTATGGCCGAGACCAATCATTACTAGACTAGCACCGCCTACCATGCGCCACCTCCACCTACACCGACGCTAGCCTTTTCCACGCTGCCCGCACCACATGCACAAGCGCATAAGCCCGAACACGTCATACATCCCGAGCTAGCGCACGAAGAGGAGCCCCATGGCCTACACGCCGACATACCGCCGCGTGTCGTGCCCCCGCATGAGAGGCGCACGCAGGTAGCAGGCCAAGATGACATTGAGGAGTGAATCCGCGCACTGTTTAGGGACTGCACCATCTTCGTACCTAGGGGTCGAGCTAGGATTTACCGGAAGCCGTACCCTGACCATTTCGACACGATACTTTACCCTCATGACTATAGAGTCCCTGAATTCACCAAGTTCGACGGTGAGGGTAAAAAAACCACACTAGAGCATGTCAGTCAATTTTTAGCACACTGTGGTGAAGCTAGTGGGTCAGACGCTTTAAAACTTAGACTATTTTCTCTCTCACTATCCAGCACCGCTTTCACTTGGTTTTCGGCACTCCCGTCGAACTCTATCCAAACGTGGGCTGAATTAGAACAGAAATTCCATGACTACTTTTACACTGGTGAAACAGAACTTAGGCTTTCATACTTGACATTGGTTAGACAGAAATCGAGAGAGAGCGTCTCTGAGTATATCAAGCATTTTCGAGATACCAAAAACTGGTGTTTTAGTCTTAATATTTCAGAAAGGGATTTGGCGGATCTAGCTTTTAGTGGGTTGCACTATGAAATTAAAGAAATACTAGACAATCAACACTTATTAGAAGTTAGCCAAGTCTTACAACAGACTCTGTTCTAGGAAGGTCGAGCCAAGGATAAAAGGTTATTAAGACGTTTAACAAGCCTAGGGCTGAAGTCCACGTTATGGAACACTCTGATGAGGAAGAATCAGAGGAGGAAGAAGATTTGGCTGACATGTATATGACCGAATGGGTTTGGAACGCTAAGAGCAAACCTATTACTTGCTCCGAGTTACGGCCGTCTCCCACCAAGAATTAGCCTAGTGAAGTCAAGTACTCATTTGATATAACTAAGTGTGATAAAATATTTGACTTCCTCTTGAAGAACCAGCTTCTCAGGTTGCCTAAAGGCCAAGTCATTCCATCTGCCGACGAGCTAAAGAAACACCCATACTGTAAGTGGCATGATTCGCATTCGCATTATACTAATGACTACAATGTTTTTCGTCGACAGGTTCAATCGGCCATAGAGGAAGAACGATTGAAGATACACCCCAGTCCAAAGATGAAGCTGGACAAAGACCCCTTTCCCTTGAACACCGTTGACCTCGATGAAAAGAAAGTGCTGATTCGGCCGGGGCAGGCTGAGTCAACTCAAGGGAAAGCGGTTATTATTGGAGAATCACGCACACGTACACTTGTACCTAAGAACCCTGAAGTATGAGTGTGGAAATGGAATGTTAACACGTCTCCTTCGGCTAGGGCCCGCAAGAGGCCGAAGGTAACATATCAGATGCTGCTAAACAAACACCAACGAAAAGCTAAGGAAACAGGCCTCCGCGCAAAAAAGCTAAGTCAACGAAAGGGGCCAAGGTAGTCGGAGGGTGGCTTCGGACCACAGTGGCCAAACCGTCCGCATGATGACTTCGAGCCGCAGTGGTCAAACACTCCCTACGATGGCTTCGGACCCCAGTGTGACGCCCAGATTTAATAAATCCGGACCTTTATTGAAATTCCATAGAAAATCAATAAATCAAGACGTTCATCACACGACCACGTACAATACGACAAGCATTCACGGTTCGTAGACCGTATTAGTACAAAAGTGAATAAAGTGAAGAGAAACTAATAAAACAAGGGTCCTAGATGAACGCCTCCTTCCAGTCTCGCCTTGACTGGGTCGCTACTCCAGACCTTCATCCTCCTCGTAGTAGACGGGCTCTGGTGGTGTAAGTTAACGGGGGTGAGTACAATCGTATTAATCAAGCCACTAGATGCAAATATAATACAGAGTAATAACAAGGAAGGTAGTGGCTAATTTTGCGGAAAAGCATGTTTGTAAAGCAATTAAATGTGATCAAGTTATTAATACAGAAATGTAAACATGTGTATGCATCATCTTCTAACTCGAGGGGTACAGTCAGCCCAGCCTCGCTCAACAATCCTTACATGCCATGAATAACACTTTCACACAAGCAATAGTAAACTAACTGCGAGAAGTCACACAACCCACCCTTGACCGTGGGCTCAGCTTTTTGAAAAGATTTATATACTCTGATTAGAGGTGTACCACTGTACCCACAAGGCACGCACTCATCCCACACACCAAAGTGTAACGAGATGACCCATACCATGGGAACTCATGCCAAAACCTTCCATATGGTCTGCCTCGACCCGACAACACCCTCTTATGGGTTTCATATGGTGCCCCAACGCGTCGAGCCAACACCATACCCCCCTTGAGCCACGTCGGTACAAGTCACCCTCAGGTTGCCCCTTGCCCCCTCCACTATGGTGCATTGAGTCGGTTTGTTCCGTACTTCCGATTAGGACTTACCCATTAGACTTGTGGTTAGTACGGAAGTGCTTTGCAACAGATCCAGCAGACCGGTCCTTATAGTGCCCCAGGCGCGACCAACTAATGCCCTAGCTTGCACCTGGAACCCACCATACTTATAACATAGCCAACTCCAACAGAGTCCAGAGACGAGAATAACGGGGAAATACATATAGTAGAATCCATCTTTCTGCGACTCATTCTTTTTATCCTATAGCAGTTGTGTTGGTACATTGGACACTAGCTAATATATTATTGTAGAGTGACAAGGAGTGTAGGCTCAATAAGCATGGCTTGGGTTTACACACAAGGACGGGGATCTAATAAATATAGTGTAAGGCTTGAGATTAGACTAATGCAATATATCCTATGAGTTATAGCGATAATTTATTAAAACATGGGCTCAACGATGATCAAAATTGGGGTTGTGACTTGCCTTGATCAGAAAATGGTGATGG
The DNA here is from genome assembly GCA_019279435.1 of Zizania palustris. Taxonomy (NCBI): domain Eukaryota; kingdom Viridiplantae; phylum Streptophyta; class Magnoliopsida; order Poales; family Poaceae; genus Zizania; species Zizania palustris. The sequence goes on along the minus strand of JAAALK010000285.1, from coordinate 35,676,122 downwards.
AGGAACCTCGGGGTAAAACTCCGGCTCCTCGACGATCTCGTAGTCTTCTCGATACGGAAGAAGTAAACATAACATTTAATAAACAATCAAAATATCACAAATCATAAGCATACAAGTTTTATGATTTAAATATGTGAAATTAAGCTTTATTATTCAGAAGTTATGTTGAAAAATGTTAAAGATTAGATTTTGGGGTTTTTCCTAATTTATTTCATGAATTATCAATTTATCCCTAAGGGGTTTTAATCCATTTATTTAATAAGAATATTTTGGGCTAAAGTGACATACTGTTTTTATGGCATAAACATGTAGAGAATACAATGCTGAATTTAACAAAATTTGAATGGTAAAATTTGGAGTTAAAATGAGCAAGTTATGAATTTTCAAAGTTTAAATCAATTTCTGAATTTTATTTTAAACAGAAAATGGGTTCTGGTCCACGGTGAGCCAGGCCCACGGTGGACTGGGTTACTATGAACGTGGACTGGATTAACCAGAACCATCGGATCTGGATCCAGCGGACAGGCGCGAGGTGGGATCGCTTAAGTGGCAACGGACGGCCCGGATGGCCCTATACCGCTTTGACGAGATCAAGGGCTAGGATTAAATCCCGAAGGGATTTAATCTAGGCCCTCTGATCGGGATCTCATGGTCAGGGTGCCGTCTGGCACGGCACGTGCGTAAGGGGGCAAGTACCCCCTTCGTTCTCGGCAATGGCGAGGACCTAGGGGCCTAGTTCTCGGTGGAAATGGAAAGAGGAGGGGATGGCGGTCACGACCGTACCTGTGATGGCGGAGAAGGACGTCCGATGGCGACCGGCGGCGAGGGTAGACGGCGAAGGGTGTTCGCGTGCTTGATGGCGATGATGATCCGGTGGTCCTCATGGCCAATGAAGGCGTGGCCGAGGACGAGCGGTCGACGACGGTCCCGACGGTGGTAGTGGCGAGGACGGTGGCGGCTTGTGTCAGTGGCGAGGGGTTGCCGGAGTCGAAACAGAGCCGAAGGCCGAAAAGTGGGTAGCGGTGCTCTGGTTTGCGATGGCTTGGGCTAAGAGGGTGTGGGCAGAGGGCGGCGAGCCGAGGGGTTCTTATAGGGTCATCGGCGGTGGCCAAACGGAAGGGAACCGAGGGTTCCCATAAACTCCAACAAGGCTTTCCATTTGCAGCCAAGCTTCCAAATGCACGAAAACGCGTTGGCTAAAGGGGGAAAGTGATCGCCGGGGTTGGAGGAAGGGAGTACGGGGCGTATCCCGGCGGACAGGGGCGGCTGGCGGCGAGAAAAGGGAAGGGGTCGCCGGAAAGGAAAGGGGGGATCCCCTTCCATCGAAGACGATGGATCTGACAGGTGGGTTCCACCTGTTAGTGGGTGAGAGGGAACGGAAAGGGCCGACAGCTGGGCTTGGGCTGTCAGAGGCGGAGGGAGGCGCTAGCGAGGCTGATGGGTGGGGTCGAGGCGGGGCGCGGGTGGGTGAGAGAGAAGGGGAGCGGGGCCGACATCTGGGTCCCACCTGGCGGTGACACGGCGATAGACTGGGCTGGGCTCGGGGAGGATTCAGGGTTGTGGCCCATTAAGAATTAAAATGCTTTTCTGAATTAAAATATTTCCAGTAATTCATTTATTTATTTAAGAGTCGAATCACTATTGATTAAAAATTGGAAAAATTCCTAAAATTATATCTTGGCCTCTAGATTCCACCATAAATTTTCCAAGTTAAAATTTGAAGTATTCCCCCTTGTTTGACTTTAATAGGGCTCTTTTAGGGTTTTCTTTAATTAAATAACTCACTTATATTCCATAAAATTCTTTTTCTTTATTTTATTTATTTTTAATTCTTGGGATGTTACAATCCTATCCCCCTTATAGAGAATCTCGTCCTCGATATTTGGATCAATCCTCGAATAGCTCTGGATGATGTGGTTTTAGTTCTTCCTCTTTTTCCCATGTAGCTTCCTCTACGGGATGGTTGCTCCACTAAACTTTACAGAAACGGATGACTCGGCTCCTGGTGGTCCTTTCTTTGACTTCCAAGATTCTGACGGGCTTTTCAACATAAGTCAGATCCTCTTGTATATTCAACTGCTGAAGGTCAACTTGCTCTGCTGGGACTCAAAGACACTTCTTTAGCTGTGACACGTGAAACACGTCATGCACCCCAGCCAATGAGGGTGGTAGCTCTAACTGATAAGCGACCTCGCCTTGATGCCGGACAATGAGGAAAGGTCCAACGTATCGAGGTGCCAACTTTCCTCTCATGTTAAATCATTGAGTGCCACGGAGAGGAGTAACTCGGAGGTAGACGTGGTCTCCCTCTTCAAAGGATAAATCTCGATGACGATTGTCCGCATAGCTCTTCTGTCGAGATTGGGCTGTCTTGAGTCAGTCTTTGATAATCCGTACCTTCTCCTCAGCTTCCCGAAGGATGTTTATTCCAAACACTTGGGATTCACCGGTTTGATCCCAAAGTAAAGGCGTCCTGCACTTACGTCCATATAAAGCTTCGAACGGGGACATCTGAAGGCTGGCTTGATAACTGTTGTTGTACGAAAACTCGGTGTACGGTAAACTCTTTTCCCAAGTTCCTCCAAAATCCAAGACACATGCCCGGAGCATATCCTCTAATATCTGATTCACCCTTTTAGTTTGTCCATCCGTCTGAGGGTGGTATGTTGTGCTGAAGTTTAGTCTCGTTCCCATTTCCTCTTGAAGGTTTTTCCAGAATCGAGACATAAACTAACTCCCTCTATCGGAGATTATCATCTTGGGTACTCCATGAAGACATACTATGTGGGCCATATACAACTCTGCTAGTTTAGGGCCACTGATGTTCGTCTTGATGGCTATGAAGTGAGCTACCTTCATTAGCCGATCAATGATTACCCATATAGAATCATATCCAAGTTGGGTCTTTGGGAGTCCGATGATGAAGTCCATACCGATCTCTTCCCATTTCCGTTCAGGCACTTTAAGTGGCTGTAATAGTCCTGCGGGTCTCTGATGCTCTGCCTTCACTCGTCGGTAGGTGTCACATTCTGCGACGAACTGGGCAATCTCCTTTTTCATGCTAACCCACCAATATCGTTCCTTCAGGTCTTGGTACATCTTTGTACTCCCGGGATGGATGGAGTACAAAGTATCATGGGCCTCCCTTAGAACAAGGGTCTTTATCTCTGGTTTATTGGGTACACAGATCCTGGTTCCGAACCATACGGTGCCATTCTCATCCTCTGAAAATCCTGGGGCCTTGCCCTGCCTCATGTTCTTCTTAATTGCTTCTATGTCCGGGTCTTCTAACTGAGCCTCACGGATCTGCTCGAACAGGACTGGTCGGGTCTCAAGGGTGGCTAAATAGGCTCCTGTGGTTATCCCAAGGTTTAATTTTTCCATCTCCTTACATAACAAAGGCGCATGATCCTGAATCACGATGGCTGTGCAATATCCTTTACGACTTAATGCATCAGCTACCACGTTTGCTTTGCCGGGATGGTAGTGAATGCCTAGGTCGTAGTCCTTTATCAATTCTAACCATCGCCTTTGCCTAAGGTTGAGATCCGGCCGCGTGAAGATATACTTCAAACTCTTGTGGTCTGTAAAAACTTTGCAGCGGTTTTTGACCAAATAGTGCCTCCATATTTTCAAGGCGTGCACAACAGCGGCCAATTCCAAGTCGTGTGTAGGGTAGTTTAGCTCATGGGGTCTCAATTGCCGAGAGGCGTACGAGACAACCTTCCCGTCTTGCATAAGAACACATCCCAAACCCTGACGAGATGCATCGCAATAGACACAAAAGTCCTTCCTTATATCTGGTAGGGTCAGTATGGGTGCTGACACCAGCCGTGACTTAAGGGTCCGAAAACTTTCCTCACATTCGGGAGTCCATTCAAACTTCTCTCCCTTTTGCAACAACTTGGTCATGGGTTTGGCTATGTTGGAGAAATTTTCAATAAATCGTCTGTAGTATCCTGCCAAACCAAGGAAGCTATGTATCTCTGATACGTTGGTAGGTGGCACCCAATCAGTAACTGCTTCTATGGTAGTAGGGTCTACCGTGATACCTTGTGCGGAGATGATATGCCCAAGGAACTTTACTTCCGCCGTCGAAAATTTGCACTTGCTGTACTTGGCATATAACTGATGTTCCCTTAGTTTTCCTAGGGTCAATCGGATGTGGGTCTCGTGTTCTTCTTTGTCCTTTGAATAGATGAGGATGTCATCTATAAATACCACGATAAACTTGTCCAAGTATTCCATGAACACCTTATTCATCATATTCATGAAGAAAGCCGGGGCGTTGGTCAATCCAAAGGACATGACGGTGCACTCATAAAGTCCATAGCGAGAAGTGAATGTCGTCTTGGGTATATCTTCCTCTCGAATCCTCAGCGGATGATAACCGGACTGTAGGTAAATCTTGGAGAACACCGTGGCTCCTTTCAGCTGATCAAACAGATCATCAAACCTGGGTAAAGGGTACTTATTTTTGATGGTTACCTCATTCAAGGCTCGATAATCTACGCACATATGCTTAGCCTTGTCCTCCTTCTCAACGAAGATGACGGGGGCTCCCCACGGGGATGTGCTGGGTCTGATGTAACCCTTCTTCTCAAGATCTTCAAGTAGCTTCTTCATCTCAGCTAGCTCATTGGCGGCCATCTGATATGGTCGCTTGTAGATGGGAGTGGTTCCGGGCACTAGATCAATCCAGAACTCGATGTCCCTTTTGGGTGGCATCCCTGGTAAATCCTCTAGAAATACGTCCGGGTACTCACAGACTACTGGTATCTCTTCCAAGGTAATCTGGTGTAGACGAGGTCTTCCGGACTTCTGACTTGTCATCTGGAATGTGACAACAGTCCCTTCTTCACTGGTCGCAGTTACTTGCCTCCAGGCACATCTTATCACACCCTGGTGTTTGTTGAGCCAATCCATTCCTACTATCAGATCCAAACCTTGGCATTCTATTAGGATGGGGTCGGCCCAGAATATTGTACCTTGGATATCTACCCATACCGTTGTACTATAAGAGAAGGCTTGGGTTTGTTTGCCAGGGGTGGCTATCAATACTGGCCTTTCTAGTTCGCATTTGTTCAGATTATATTTTTCCACAAAAGTTGTTGAAATAAAGGAGTGCATAGCTCTAGTATCAAATAAGACCACTGCAGGTGCTGAATGTACGGTGAACTTACCCATGACAATCTTCGGTGCAGCCTGGGCTTCCTCGGCGGAGACATGGTTGACGTGGGCGTGGACGACAGGGTTGGCCGCGACTCCTTGCGGATGCTTGGGGTGGGGGCACTGGTGGGAGTAATGCCCTTCCTAGCGGCAATTGAAACAAATCACGGGCTTGCCATGCTTGTCGCGCAGAACCTCTGCTTTCTTGGCAAGGGCGGTTGGAGCAGTTGGTGCGGCAGGGGCGGGGCAAGGATGTCCTACTCCGAGGTTGGCAGCGGGTGGCGCGGGATGGTACACCGGGCGTGGGTGATATTGGGGCACTGGCGGGGGAGGTGCAAATCGTGGCCTCTGCGCCATTCCTTGATTCTGGCGGAAGGCGATCATCCTCTTCTTTTTCAGGTTAACTTTATTCTGCTCGGTCTCCTGAATAATCGCCTTGTTGACCAACTTTTGAAAGTTGGCGTAGTCTCCGAAGACCAGCTGAAGGGAAAGCTCGTCCTTCAGCCCCCTGAGAAACTTGGACTGTCGGGCCGTATCCGTACGGACTTCCTAGGGTGCCTACCGGGCCAGCCGGTTGAACTCATGCAAATATTCGGTCACGGACCTGCTTCCTTGTTGCAGGTCCCTAAATTCCTACTGTTTTTGGGCAATGACGCCGTCGGGGACGTGGGCCGCGCGGAAAGCGGCGGAGAACTCTGCCCAAGTATGGACGTGTCCCTCTGGCAGAGTCTCGCGCAGGTTATCCCACCATTCTACGACGGGTCCCTGGAGTTGGTGGGCAGCGAAGGCTACCCTCTCCTGCTCAGTGCAGGTCAGGAGATCTAACTTCTTCCCTATCGTTCTTAGCCAGTCACTAGCCTCCATGGGGTTGGTGGTGCTAGAGAACGTGGGAGGGCAGACTCAGAGAAATTCCGACAGTTGGGAGGCAGGTGCCGGAGCGGGAGTGGCGGGTCGAGGAATCTCGGGCGGCTGTTGGTGCAGGCGGAAGAATTGAGCTTGTTGCTCCTGCATCTGGTTTTTCTATTGTTGCATCTGGTTCAACAGCGTGGATATCAACTGGTTTTGGTTGGCCATCATCTCGGCCAATGTGGGGTGGTTGGCGACTGGGGCCTGCCTCTGCCCCGTTGCTCCCCATTGGGGCAAGTTTTCGTTGTCCCCTCCATTTTGGGGAGCATCGGATCCCTGAGTGTTGGTCATCCTAGAGTTTCCAAAACAGACAATAAACTTTTAGGGGAAATGTGGCTAAGTTTTATTTCGAAAATTTGTTATTCTAGACTATTACATATAAATCTTTTATTTAATCTTCACCCATGCCTTATATTAGACATGAGTGGCAATACAATCAAAAACAATGAAAAGGAAACAAGCAACTGTAGAAACGACGTCTAAGGCAGCTCGGGGGACGACTCGATCACGAGCTCGGCGGAGATGGTCGGTGCAGGGGTGGTGAGCTGGAGGGTCTGGCGGGAGGTGCACTGCGGGAGATCCTCTTGGGCCTAACTGTGGGGATCCGGAGTGATTTCGGCTTGCGGGGCGGAAGGGAAGCGACCTCCTCTAGGTTCTTCTGCAACTCTCGGATCTGGTGGTGAAACTGTGCGGTGTCGGTGATGCTCTGACGTAGGAGCTCATTCTGGCGCCTCAACTCCTTAGCCTCGGCAGCCGAACGGTGTCCCTGCTAGACACGACGATGAAGTTCTCCTATTCTCACGGTTCAAATCCTCTAAAGAGTGGCGATAGAAGTCAATGGTGTCACGCTGGCCATTGGCATCCTGTAGAGCCTCATAGTGGAGCTCATCCATTGCCTCCAATAGGCGTATAGTGTGGCCAACGATGGAGTGGTGCTGAGAGAGTGTGCTGACGTAGACGCTGTGTGGACTCCCCGGAGTGCACATGGGCATGAAAATATGGTCCATGTCATAGAGCTGGCTGTCGTAGATCACCCAGAGCTCGGTGAGGGCCTGAAGGGCGGTGCACTGACTGGCCACCAAAAAGGTGGGTCCTCTGGCTCGGTAAGTGTGGGCTGTCTGCGTGGAAGGGCAGATGACAATGGTGACCTCGCAGTAGCTCTCATCCTCGTCGGGGAAGACTCCGTGGAACATTGGCTCGTGCTCGAACCCAAGGAAACTAACGAGCATGCGAAGCTCGCGGACGAATCCGGCCTCGTCGCGGAGAGTCCGACTCATGGTATGGACCGACATCTACAAAAGAGAGAAAATTTGTGTGAAACTCCAGAAGATGAGAGGGTAAGTAATTTTGTAAGAAAATATTCCTAGGGTCAGGTCTGTTTGGCTTCCTACAGTCAAGTCGGCTTTGATACCATCTTGTAACGCCCAGATTTAATAAATCCAGACCTTTATTGAAATTCCATAGGAAATCAATAAATCAAGACGTTCATCACACGACCACGTACAATATGACAAGCATTCACGGTTCGTTGACCGTATTAGTACAAAAGTGAATAAAGTGAAGAGAAACCAATAAAACAAGGGTCCTAGATGAACGCCTCCTTCCAGTCTCACCTTGACTGGGTCGCTACTCCAGACCTTCATCCTCCTCGTAGTAGATGGGCTCTGGTGGCGTAAGTTAACGGGGGTGAGTACAATCGTACTCATCAAGCCACCAGATGCAAATATAATGCAGAGTAATAACAAGGAAGGTAGTGGCTAATTTTGCGGAAAAGCATGTTTGTAAAGCAATTAAATGTGATCAAGTTATTAATACAGAAATGTAAACATGTGTATGCATCATCTTCTAACTCGAGGGGTACAGTCAGCCCACCCTTGCTCAACAATCCTTACATGCCATGAATAACATTTTCACGCAAGCAATAGTAAACTAACTGCGAGAAGTCACACAACCCGCCCTTGATCGTGGGCTGGGCTTTTAGAAAAGATTTATATACTCTGATCAGAGGTGTACCACTGTACCCACAAGTCACGCACTCATCCCACACACCAAAGTGTAACGAGATGACTCATACCATGGGAACTCGTGCCAAAACCTTCCATATAGTCTGCCTCGACCCGACAGCACCCTTTTATGGGTTTCATATGGTGCCCCAACGCGTCGAGCCAACACCATACCTCCCCTTGAGCCACGTCGGTACAAGTCACCCACAGGTTGCCCCTTGCCCCCTCCACTATGGTGCATTGAGTCTGTTTGTTCCATATTTCTGATTAGGACTTACCCATTAGACTTGTTGTTAGTACAAAAGTGCTTTGCAACAGATCCCACAGACCGGTTCTTATAGTGCCCTGGGTGCGACCAACCAATGCCCTAGCTTGCACCCAGAACCCACCATAATTATAACATAGCCAACTCCAATAGAGTCCAAAGACGAGAATAACGAGGAAATACATATAGTAGAATCCACCTATCTGCGACTCATTCTTTTAATCCTATAGCAGTTGTGTCGGTACATTGGACACTAGCTAATATATTATTGTAGAGTGACAAGGAGTGTAGGCTCAATAAGCATGGCTTGGGTTTACACACAAGGACGGGGATCTAATAAATATAGTGTAAGGCTTCAGATTAGACTAATGCAATATTATCCTATGAGTTATAGCGATAATTTATTAAAACATGGGCTCAATGATGATCAAAATGGGGGTTGTGGCTTGCCTTGATCAGCAAATGGTGATGGAGGAACCTCGGGGTAAAACTCCGGCTCCTCGACGATCTCGTAGTCTTCTCGATACGGAAGAAGTAAACATAACATTTAATAAACAATCAAAATATCACAAATCATAAGCATACAAGTTTTATGATTTAAATATGTGAAATTAAGCTTTATTATTCAGAAGTTATGTTGAAAATGTTAAAGATTAGATTTTAGGGTTTTTCCTAATTTATTTCATGAATTATCAATTTATCCCTAAGGGGTTTTTATCCATTTATTTAATAAGAATATTTTGGGCTAAAGTGACATACTGTTTTTATGGCATAAACAAGTAGAGAATACAATGCTGAATTTAACAAAATTTGAATGGTAAAATTTGGAGTTAAAATGAGCAAGTTATGAATTTTCAAAGTTTAAATCAATTTCTGAATTTTATTTTAAACAAAAAATGGGTTCTGGTCCACGGTGAGCCAGGCCCACGGTGGACTGGTTTAGTATGCGCGTGGACCGGATTAACCGGAACCGTCGCATCTAGATCCAGCGGCCAAGCGCGAGGCGGGATCGCTTAAGTGGCAACAGACGGCCCGGATGACCTTATACCGCTTTGACCAGATCAAGGGCCAGGATTAAATCCCGAAGGGATTTAATCTAGACCTTTCAATCGAGATCGCACGGTCAGGGTGCCGTCCGGCACGGCATGTGCGTAAGGGGGCAAGTACCCCCTTCGTTCTCTACTCCGGTGGGCTCGGGCACGGCGGCGACGGCGGCGGCGAGGACCTAGGGGCCTAGTTCTCGGCAGAAATGGAAAGAGGAGGGGATGGCAATCACGACCGTAGCTTCGACAGTGGAGAAAGACGTCCGATGGCGACCGACGGCGAGGGTATATGGCGAAGGGAGTTCGGGTGCTTGACAGCGACGACGATCCGGTGGTCCTCATGACCAACGAAGGCGTCACCGAGGACGAGCAGTCGACGACGGTCCCGACGGTGTTGGTGGCGAGGACGGCGGCGGCTTGTGTCGGCCGTGAGGGGTTGCCAGAGTCGAAACAGAGCCGAAGGCCGAAAAGTGGGTGGCGGCGCTCTGGTTTGCGATGGCTTAGGCTAAGATGGTGTGGGAAGAGGGCAGCGAGCCGAGGGGTTCTTATAGGGTCGTCGGCGGTGGCCAAACGGAAGGGAACCGAGGTTTCCCATAAACTCCGACGAGGCTTTCCATTTGCACGGCCAAGCTTCCAAATGCACGAAAACGCATTGGTTAAAGGGGCAAAGTGATCGCCGGGGTCGGAGGAAGGGAGTTCAGGGCGTATCCTGACGGATAGGGGTGGCTGGCGGCGAGAAAAGGGAAGGGGTCACCGGAAAGGAAAGGGGGGATCCCCTTCCGTCGGAGACGATGGATCTGACATGTGGGTTCCACCTGTCAGCGGGCGAGAGGGAACGAAAAGGGCCGACAGTCGGGCCCAGGCTGTTAGAGGCGGAGGGAGGCACTAGCAAGGCTGATGGGTGGGGCCGAGGCGGGGCGCGGGCAGGAGAGAGAGAAGGGGAGCGGTGCCGACATCTGGGTCCCACCTAGCGGTGACATGGCGATGGACTGGGCTGGGCTCGGGGAGGATTCAGGGTAGCGGCCCATTAAGAATTAAAATGCTTTTCTGAATTAAAATAAATCTAGTAATTCATTTATTTATTTAAGAGTCGAATCACTGTTGATAAAAATTTGTAAAAATTCCTAAAATTATATCTTGGCCTCTAGATTCCACCATAAATTTTCCAAGTTAAAATTTGAAGTATTCCCCCTTGTTTGGCTTTAATAGGGCTCTTTTAGGGTTTTCTTTAATTAAATAACTCACTTATATTCCAAAAAATTCATTTTTCTTTATTTTATTTATTTTTAATTCTTGGGATGTTACACCCAGTGGGTGAACCCTCCGTACGGGGGCTTCGGACCCTAGTGGCCGAACCCTACGCAGAGCAGGCTCGGACCCCAATGGCCGAGCCCGGCTCCGCTCTGGACAAACCCTTCGGTGGGAGGCTTCGGCTCGCAATGGCCAAACATACCTCCGGACTGGCAAGACCCTTTGCTGATATGGTCTGAAATGCCATCAACATAGTCGAACCCCCTCCGGGCAGTGGGTTCGGCCCACAGTGGGCGAAGCCACTGGACCCGCCGATGCCTCCGCCATACAATTGGGTAGGGACCCTATGTGCTCCGTACACATCACAACCGGAGTACCTTCCGCAACTTAACATTGTCCCTTGTTTTCCTTCGGAGTATTATAATTGGCAGGGACAAATATACGCGGCAGAGGGAGACATCATCCACAGGCTGTCCGTAGTACCTCCGAATCGACTCACACAAGACGGAGCTAGGGGAGATGAGCGCGAAGAGGCGAAGGATAGGAAGTCCAAAGCTATCATAGTCAGAGTAGGGTCTCAGGAAGTCCCAATCCTAAAGGCCCCTTCGGCGAAGCCTAACAGAGGTAAGTCTCCTACTCCAGCCGAAGCCAGTGCTGGAGCCTGGTCCGACCGGCCAAATGAGGCCAGTCCGATTGGCAGGGTCCATAGCAAAGGGTGCTACGATTGTGAAGTGCGCGAGGCCAACCTAGGTAGTACCCCTTCAGTCAAAAATCACAGAGACAAGACAGTGGCGCCTGGTACCTGTCCACAACCATCTTGGGCACCTCTAGGTATGTCCAAATCACATAAAAGCCGAGGGCAATGCCTATGGGCACAGGAGATGCGTGAGAAGAAAGCTGAGGACGAGCGAGATGCCATCTTTGCGGAGATCCACCCTCGGCCAATGACGATACAACTGTGGAGGATTAAGCCGGTTGAGATAACTGTAACAGCCCCAAAATTAAAATAAAATAAAAATGAGGAAAAGGAATTTTCTAGAATAAAAGGAATTATTTAATTAAAGAAAAGGATAAAGGAACCCAATTAAAGAAAAACAGGGAGAAATATTTCAAATCTGAACCTGAAAAATTTATGGTGGAGTCTAGAAGCCAAGAAATATTTTTGAGAATTTTTACAAAATTTTTCCAATAGTGTTTCAAGCCTTAAACAAATATTTGAATTTCGGGAATTATTTTAAATAGAAAATACATTTTAAAGATTATTGGGCCGCCTCCCTCCTTTCCTCCCTCGGCCCAGCCCAGTCCGATGCCCGAGCCATTGAGCTATGCTCGTTCCATTTTTACGCTCGGATTAGCCTTAGGCCGTCGCCGCCGTCGGTGGCCGTTCGCCGTCGTTCGGCCGGCGCTGGGGACGAAGCCCTCAGCTTCCCCCATGCCGCGCATGTGCTGGACGATGCCTCGGTCGTTCGATCCAGACTGAACGGCTGAGATTAAATCACCCTATGATTAGATCTCAGCCGGCCGTTCTAGCGAAGGGGTATGAGATGATCTCAGCCCTCCGATCTCATTTAACCGCCCCGCCGCGCCACGGATCGTTGGATCTGGATCCAATGGTCCAGATGCGACCAGCCCACGCGCACAGTGTGCGGGTCCATGGTGGACCTGGCTCACCGTGGACCCACGCCTGATTTCTAGTTTAAAATAAAATTCAGAAAATGCTTTAAACTTTAAAAATTCATATCTTCCTCAAATTAACTCCAAATTTCACCATTTCAATTTTGAAAATTTTGTCTTTTTATTCTCTACACTTTTATGCAATAAAAACAATATGTTTAGTTGGCAGAAAATATTCTTATTAAAATATAAAGAAAAGTCCCCTTTAGATTTAATTGATATTTCATTTTAATAAGTAAGAAAAACACTTAAAAATTTATATAATAAGTTCAGAGGACTTAATGACTTCAGTTCACTATTTTACTGCAAATGTTTATTTTGCCCCTTTCATTTTTATTAAATAACATTTCCAAGGCCCTTTAGGATGAGTAATTAATTCATATAATAGAAATACAACACTTTACAAAAATATCATGAAAACTTATATAATAACTTCAGAAGGCCTAATCACTTAAGTTCACTATTTTTACTACAATTAAAATAATAATGTTATTCTATACCTTTTTACTTCATCTCTAAAAAGGGAAGATAAATAAAAACCTCCTTAAGGAAAAATACTTATATCAAGTATTAAAATTCCAAACCTCTTTAAAATTTAATCTTAAATATTTAGGTAATAAATTCATAGAACTTTAAACCCTATCTCCTTTACTTAACCCAACAGAAACATGTATGTAGGTATGGTTGATTTGTTTTGGATTGTTTATTGAATGCTTTATTTACTTTTCCGTATCGAGAAGACTACGTCGTTGTCGAAGATCCCGAGTTCTATCCCGAGGTTCCACCTTCACCGTTCACGGATCAAGGCAAGTCATCGAACCCTCCTGTGGAAATAGTTGATCATCATTGAGCCCAGTTTTCATAACTACCGCTATAACTCATAGGATATTATTGCATTAGTCAAATTCAAGCCCTACATTATATTTACTAGATCCCTGTCCTTGTGTGCAAACCCAAGCCATGCTTATTGAGCCTTAACTCCTTGTCACTCTACTATACAAGTATTAGCTAGTGCCCAATGTACCGGCACAACTGCTATAGGATAAAAGAATGAGTCGTAGATAGATGGATTCTAATATATGAATGTCCCTGTTATTCTCGTCTCTGGACTCTGTTGGAGTTGGCTATGTCATAAGTATGGCGGGTTCCGGGTGCAAGCTCGGGAATTGGTTGGTCGCACTCGGGGCACTATAAGGACCGGTCTGCGGGATCTGTTGCAAAGCACTTCCGTACCAACCACAAGTCTAATGGGTAAGTCCTAACTGAAAGTATGGAACAATCCGACTCGATGCACCATAGTGGAGGGGGCAAGGGGCAACCTGCGGGTGACTTGTACCGACGTGGCTCAAGGGGGGGTATGGTGAGGCTCGACGTGTCGGGACACCATATGAAACCCATAAGAGGGTGCTGACGGGTCGAGGAGAACCATATCGAAGGTTTTGGCACGAGTTCCCGTGGTATGGGTCATCTCGTTACACTTTGGTGTAAGTGATGAGTGCGTGCCTTGTGGGTACAGTGGTACATCTCTGATCAGAGTATTCAATTTTTTCGAAAAGTCGAGCCCCCGGTCAAGGGCGCGTTGTGTAACTACTCGTAGTTAGTTTACAATTGTTTGAATGGTTGAGTTATTCATGGCATGTAAGGACTGTTGAGCGAGGTGGGGCTGACTGTACCCCTCGAGTTAGAAGATGATGATGCATACACATGTTTACCTTTCAGTACTAATAAATTGCTCACATTTAATGCTTTACAATTATGCTTTTCCGCAAAATTAGCCACTATCCCCCTTGTTATTACTCTGCATTATATTTGCATCCGGTGGCTTGCTGAGTACGTTTGTACTCACCCCCGTTGACTTACACCACTAGAGCCCGTCTACTACGAGGAGGATGAAGGTCTGGAGTAGCGACCCAGTCAAGGTAATACTGGAAGGAGGCGTTCATCTAGGACCCTTTGTTTTATTAGTTTCTCTTCACCTTTATTCACTTTTGTACTAATACGGTCTACGAACCGTGAATGATTGCTCGTATTGTACGTGGTCGCATGATGAACGTCTTGTTTTATTGATTTTCTATGGAATTTCAATAAAGGTGCTGATTTATTAAATCGGGGCATGACAAGATGGTATCAGAGCCGACTTGACTGTAGGAAGCCAAACAGACCTGACCCTAGGATTTATATTAACCATATTTTCTTACAAAATCACTTACCTTCTCACCTTCCGAGGTTTTCACACAAAAACTATATCTCTTTTGTAGATGCCGGTCCATACTATGAGCGGGAACCTTCGCGATGAGGCCGGATTCATCCGCGAGCTATGCATGCCTCGGTTTCCTCAGATTTGAGCACAAGCCGATGTTCCATGGCGTCTTCCCCGACGAGGAAGAGAGCTACTGTGAGGTCACCATCGTCATCCAGCCCTCTCCTCAGACAGCCCACACCTATCGAGGCGGAGGACCTACCTTCTTGGTAGCCAGCCAGCGCACCGCTCTCCAGGCCCTCACCGAGCTCCGGATGATCTACGACAGTGAGCTCTACAACACGGATTATCGTTTTGTACCCTTTCGCACCCCAGGGAGTCCCCACAGCGTCTACATCAGCACGCTCTCCCAGCGCCACTCTGCAGTTGGTCACACCGTACGCCTGTTGGAGGCGATGGATGAACTCCACTATGAGGCACTGCAGTATGCCAACAGACAGCGCGACACGATCGAGTTCTACCGCAATTCTTCTAAGGATCTGAACCATGAGAACGGAGAACTTTGCCGCCGTATCCAGCAGGGACACCGATTGGCTGCCGAGGCAGAAGAGCTAAGGCGCCAGAATGAGCTCCTACGCCAGCGCGTCGCCAACAACCCTCAGCTTCGCCATCAGATTGAGGAGTTGAAGAAGGATATCGAGGAGATCGCACCTCTTCCGCCCCGCAAGCGGAAATCGCTTCGGATCCCCACTGTGATGCCTAAGAGGATTTCCCGCAGCGCACCTCCCGCCAAACCTTCCAGTTCCACCTCCCCGACCGTCTCCATCGAGCCCGTGGTCGAGCCGTCCCCTGAGCTGCCATAGACATAGTATTCACGATTGATTGTTTTCTTTCAATTGTTTTGAATTGTATTGCCACTCATGTCAAATATAAGACATGAGTGAAGATTAAATAAAAGACATAAATGTAATCGCAAGAACGACACATTTTGGAAATAAAGCTTAGTATCATTTCCCTCCTCCTCCTATACCTATTAGGTCATAGTCCCAATCTGAAGGAAAGAATCTACCTCCATCTTCAACTCAACATGATTCGTTCGTCGCTGTTTTGCAAGATCAACTCCAATCATGAAGTCAAGAAACGTTGTCAAGGAAGCCCTAACTTAGCCAAGCCCAATCTATGAAGATGTAGACTTAAAGCCTCTAGTGTAAAGAAGTGATTCATTGCTGAAGCATATCCATGACTTTCTATTTTCAGCCTTTCCGAATCTCGGGACGAGATTCTTGTTAAGTAAGTTAGAATTGTAACACCTTGAT
Source organism: Zizania palustris (assembly GCA_019279435.1). Taxonomy (NCBI): domain Eukaryota; kingdom Viridiplantae; phylum Streptophyta; class Magnoliopsida; order Poales; family Poaceae; genus Zizania; species Zizania palustris. The sequence continues at coordinate 35,660,295 of JAAALK010000285.1, read as the reverse complement.
TCTCGTCAGGCATTAAAAATAAAATAAAGTAATTAATAAATGAATTGCAAGAAAATGATTCAGTATAGATCAAGAAAGAGGAAAGCTAAAATACCAGCCTAAAAAATTCATTTAAAAATAACAAATGGCTAAAGCATTTTCCTAAAAATTCTCCTAAGCATTAAATTGTGTTCCAAAAATTTTTCAGAATTTTTGGGCACCAAGGAATTCAACAAGATATAATCAACATCATTTCATCCTAAACCTCTAACACTAATTAATAAAATATATTACAACATGAATGTTGTGTGAATAAAATACTTGGTAAATCATTTATAATGATATAAGGCATGAGTGTGAAAATTAATAAGAGATTAAAATAAAATATGTAAGCATCTAGGTCAAACTATTCATCTTCGGCAATAAAATCAGTAACAATTTCCCCTTAATTATTGGCACCTTCTTTCTGAACCCTTCAACTTCAGGATGGCCAACGACCAAGGATCAGAAGCCCTACGCGATGGAAACACCTCAGGCAATTTACCTTAGCGGGGTGCAGCTGGCCAATAGCAGACCCCCGTTGTCTATCATCCCACACTAGCGGAGATGATGGCAAAAAAAAACCAACTGATCGCCACGCTACTTACCCAAATGCAACAACAACAAAACCAGATACAAGAGCAGCAGGCACAATTGTTCCGTCTCCAACAACAACAACACGAGCTCTCCCTTTAGTTAATCTATGGGGACTTTGCCAACTTTCAGAGATTGGTGAACAAAACAATTCTTCAGGAAACCAGGGTGATTCCACCTCAAGCCCAACCCCTGTCAAGCCACGGACCACCCTTGGAGGGCCAAGCACAGGCATCCCACCCCAAGCACCGCCAGCCGGAAGAACACCAGCACTACAAGCCACCGGATACAAGAGGGATAGAAATGGTAAACCAATAATATGTTTCAACTGTTGCCAAGAGGGTCACTTCTCCAACAAGTGCTCCTACCCCAAGCAGGCGTCATCCTCCGTTCCAAGCCCAGTGGGACGTACCCGAGCTCACTCCAACTCCACTCAAGAAAACCAAGATACAACCAAAGACACTCCCAATTTGATCTCAACCAACCCAGTTCTGGAGATCCCCTTGCCTACTTCTGATGTAACACCTTCTCCTAATCCGTAGCACCCGTAGAACCCTCATCACCTTGTTTCCCCGAGGTTCGCTTCGAATCTCGAGGACGAGATTCCTTGTAAGGGGGATAGGATTATCACAGCCCCAAAATTAAAATAAAATAAAAATGAGGAAACGGAATTTTCTGGAATAAAAGGAATTATTTAATTAAAGAAAAGGATAAAGGAACCCAATTAAAGCAAAACAGGGAGAAATATTTCAAAACTAAACCTGAAAAATTTATGGTGGAGTCTAGAGGCCAAGAAATATTTTTGAGAATTTTTACAAAAATTTTCAATAGTGTTTCAAGCCTTAAACAAATATTTGAATTTCGGGAATTATTTTAAATAGAAAATACATTTTAAAGATTATTGGGCCGCCTCCCTCCCTTCCTCCCTCGGCCCAGCCCAGTCCGATGCCCGAGCCACTGACAGGAGGGACCCGCCAGTCGGCGCCGTCCCCCCCTCTGTCCTCTCCCGCACGCTCGGCCGGCTCACATGCTAGCCTCACGCGTGCGCCCCCCTCTCGCTGCCATCCCTGGCCCACCCGTCAGCCCCGCCCTGCGCCCCTCAGCCGCTGACAGCGATGGCCCGCTTGTCACCGACCCGTTCCCTAGCACACGGCCTATGATAGGTGGGACCCACCTGTCATATTCATCTTCTTCGATGGAAGGGGGGATCCCCTTCCATTCCCGTCGCCCCCCTTGACATATTCGCCGCCGGGCGCCACCATTCACCAGATCGAGGCCCTGGATCGCCTTCCCGCATCGCCGCGATCCCCTTCCGCCCTTAGCCAATGTGGTTTCGCCTCGATGGAAAGGTCTCGCTTGAATGGCAACCTCGCCGAAGGTTGGAAAGAGGCATCTCGATTTCCTTCGGTTTTATTGCCTTAACCTCGCTGGCAAGCCCCCTATAAGTAACCTTGACCCCGCCGCACTCCAGTCCTCACGTCTAGGCTCTAAAACCCGCACTCCCGAGTGCCCAACTCTCTCCTTTTCGCCACCACCCTTGCCCGAGCTCCGGTCGCTGATTGCCGAAGACACAAGCCCCCGCCGCCCTCACTGCCGACCTCTCGGGGATCGCCTCCACACCCACTACCCCGGCCTCGCCTCTGTTGGGACAAATCGCCGCCGGATCGCCGTCGCCACCGTCGACCCGAAGCTCTTCATCGCCTCCCCTCGCCGCCGACCACCTCCGGTCTCCGTCCGTCCCCACCTTTGGTACAGATGTGACCCTTGAGCTATGCTCGTTCCATTTTTACGCTTGGATTAGCCTTAGGCCATCGCCGCCGTTGGTGGCCGCTTGCCGTCGTTCGGCCGGTGCTGGGGACGAAGCCCTCGGCTTCCCCCGTGTCGCGCGCATGCCGGACGTCGCCTCGGTCGTTCGATCCAGACTGAACGGCTGAGATTAAATCACCCTGTGATTAGATCTCAGCCGCACGTTCTGGCGAAGGGGTATGAGATGATCTCAGCCCTCCGATCTCATTTAACCGACCCGCCCCGCCGCGCCACGGATCATTGGATCTTGATCCAACGGTCCAGATCCGACCGGCCCACGCGCACAGTGCGCGGGTCCATGGTGGACCTGGCTCACCGTGGACCCACGCATGATTTCTAGTTTAAAATAAAATTCAAAAAATGCTTTAAACTTTAAAAATTCATATCTTCCTCAAATTAACTCCAAATTTCACCATTTCAATTCTGAAAAATTTGTCTTTTTATTCTCTACACTTTTATGCAATAAAACAATATGTTTAGTTGGCACAAAATATTCTTATTAAAATATAAAGAAAAGTCCCCTTTAGGATTTAATTGATATTTCATTTAAATAAGTAAGAAAAACCCTTAAAATTTATATAATAATTTCAGAGGACTTAATGACTTTAGTTCACTGTTTTACTGCAAATGTTTATTTTGCCCCTTTCATTTTTATTAAATAACATTTCCAAGGCCCTTTAGGATGAGTAATTAATTCATATAATAGAAATACAACACTTTACAAAAATATCATGAAAACTTATATAATAACTTCAGAAGGCCTAATCACTTAAGTTCACTATTTTTACTACAATTAAAATAATAATGTTATTCTATACCTTTTTACTGCATCTCTAAAAAGGGAAGAAAAAATAAAAACCTCCTTAAGGAAAAATACTTATATCAAGTATTAAAATTCAGAAACCTCTTTAAAATTTAATCTTAAATATTTAGGTAATAAATTCATAGAACTTTAAACCCTATCTCATTTACTTAACCCAACAGAAACATGTATGTTGGTATGGTTGATTTGTTTTGGATTGTTTATTGAATGCTTTATTTACTTTTCCGTATCGAGAAGACTACGACGTCGTCGAAGATCCAGAGTTCTATCCCGAGGTTCCACCTTCACCGTTCACGGATCAAGGCAAGTCATCGAACCCTCCTGTGGAAATAGTTGATCATCATTGAGCCCAGTTTTCATAACTACCGCTATAACTCATAGGATATTATTGCATTAGTCAAATTTCAAGACCTACATTATATTTACTAGATCCTCATCCTTGTGTGCAAACCCAAGCCATGCTTATTGAGCCTTAACTCATTGTCACTCTACTATACAAGTATTAGCTAGTGCCCAATGTACTGGCACAACTGCTATAGGATAAAAGAATGAGTCGTAGATAGATGGATTCTACTATATGAATTTCCCCGTTATTCTCGTCTCTGGACTCTGTTGGAGTTGGTTATGTCATAAGTATGGTGGGTTCCGGGTGCAAGCTCGGGAATTGGTTGGTCGCACCCGGGGCACTATAAGGACCGGTCTGCGGGATTATTGCAAAGCACTTCCGTACCAACCACAAGTATAATGGGTAAGTCCTAACTGAAAGTATGGAACAATCTGACTCGATGCACCATAGTGGAGGGGGCAAGGGGCAACCTGCGGGTGACTTGTACCGACGTGGCTCAAGGGGGGTATGGTGAGGCTCGACGCGTCGGGACACCATATGAAACCCATAAGAGGGTGTTGTCGGGTCGAGGAGAACCATATGGAAGGTTTTGGCACGAGTTCCCGTGGTATGGGTCATCTCGTTACACTTTGGTGTAAGTGATGAGTGCGTGCCTTGTGGGTACAGTGGTACATCTCTGATCAGAGTATTCAATCTTTTCGAAAAGCCGAGCCCTCAGTCAAGGGCGGGTTGTGTAACTACTCGTAGTTAGTTTACAATTGTTTGAATGGTTGAGTTATTCATGGCATGTAAGGACTATTGAGCGAGGTGGGGCTGACTGTACCCCTCGAGTTAGAAGATGATGATGCATACACATGTTTACCTTTCAGTACTAATAAATTGCTCACATTTAAAGCTTTACAATTATGATTTTCCGCAAAATTAGCCACTATCCCCCCTTGTTATTACTCTGCATTATATTTGCATCCGGTGGCTTGCTGAGTACGTTTGTACTCACCCCCGTTGACTTACACCACCAGAGCCTGTCTACTATGAGGAGGATGAAGGTCTGGAGTAGCGACCCAGTCAAGGCGAGACTGGAAGGAGGCGTTCATCTAGGACCCTTTGTTTTATTAGTTTCTCTTCACTTTTATTCACTTTTGTACTAATATGGTCTACGAACCGTGAATGATTGCTCATATTGTACGTGGTCGCATGATGAACGTCTTGTTTTATTGATTTTCTATGGAATTTCAATAAAGGTCCTGATTTATTAAATCGGGGCGTGACAATAACCAACCCAACTCCTAGTCCGAGCGACTACGATGACGACACGTCCAACGACGACTACTCGCCCGTCTATGAGGAACCCGCACCTCAGGCAATGGACATTAACGTCGTCATGCTGCCCGCCGAGTTCGCCCTACCACAGGACGAGGCCGAGGTTGCTTAGCTGAACCTCGGCCAATGAAATGCTATTTTTGAAAAACCCAAGGATACGGCTCGTCATCTAAAGCCTCTCTACATCAGAGGACACATTGACGGGAAGCCGATCTCCCAGATGCTTATTGATTGTGGCGCCACTGTTAATCTAATGCCTTACTCGCTATTGAAAAACTTGGCAGGGATGAGGAGGACTTGAAGAAAACTAACTTAATGCTCAACGACTTCAACGGTGAGAGTTCTGAGGCCAAAGGCGTGCTCTCCATGGAGTTGACAGTAGGCAACAAGATGTTGCCAATGGCGTTCCTCGTCATTGACGTGCAAGGTAACTACAGTGTGCTACTCGGGCGTGACTAGATTCATGCAAACTTTTGCATTCCTTCTAATTTGCACCAATGCCTAATTAAGTGGGACGATCATGAGGTAGAGATCATACCCGCAGACACTTCAGCCCAGGTAGCATTGGCCGATGTGTCCATTGGTGCCATCCACAATAAAGTGGAATTTCTATCGGGTAGGGATCTTTTAGATTATGACTTTGTTAGCGTGTCCGGAGGACGTTTCGTACTAGTGTCTATAAAGCTGGCTGGTGTAGCATGGCTATTTCTAAATTAGTGGTCATGTCTAGCAAAAGTAATCTAGATTGGCTGAAGTCTCGTGTAGAGCAATATCGACCTGCTAAAAACGGTATTGCCGAGGCCATCGAAGACTTTAGCAAAATAGAGAAATTAGGATAAGGTTTTGCGTCGGCCGATCCCTTAGAAGAAATTTACATAGGCGATGGTAGCATCCCAAGGCCGACTTTTGTAAACCAACATTTACAGCCTGATGAAAACGATGTAGCAATAAAGTTGCTTTGGTCATACATCGATTGTTTCGCATGGGAGTATATCGAGATGCCTAGATTAAGCCACGAGCTCGTGGAGCATCAACTACCTATCAAATCCGGATTTAGGACTTATAAACAACCTCCTCGTCGCTTTAATTCATCCGTTTATGACCGAGTTAAAGAAGAAGTGAAGCAATTACTCAAGGCTAAGTTTATTAGGCCATGCAGGTATGCTGAATGGGTCGCTAGCATTTTGCCTGTAGAAAAGAAGAGGAGCAGCAAGATACGAGTTTGTATTGATTTCAGGGATCTAAACAAGGCCACTCCGAAGGATGAGTATCCAATGCCAATAGCCGACATGTTGATCAACGATTCTTCAGGACACAAGGTACTAAGTTTTCTTGATGACAATGCTAGTTATAATCAAATTTTTATGGCCGAAGAGGACGTCTACAAGACAGCCTTTCGATGCCTTGGTTTTGTCAGCTTGTTCAAGTGGGTCGTTATGACTTTTGGTTTGAAGAATGCTGGCGCTACATATCAACATACTATGAACTTGATCTTTCATGACTTGTTAGGAGTTATGTTAGAAGTATACATAGATGATGTTGTAGTCAAATCGGACGCTATGGGAAACCACTTAGCCGATTTGAAAGTTGATTTTGATAGGATGCGACAGTATGGTTTGAAAATGAACCCGCTCAAATGTGCTTTTGGCGTGTCGGTAGGCAAGTTCTTAGGATTCATGATTCATGAAAGAGGTATAGAGATTGATCCTAAGAGGATTGAGAAGATTAGAAACTTTGCAGCGTCGACATGCAAGAAAGATGTGCAAAAGTTGCTAGGCAAAATGAATTATTTGCGTCGCTTCATATCTAACTTGTCTGGAAAGATTGATGCCTTTGTCCCTATACTCTAGCTAAAGAATGAAGCCAAGTTCACTTGGGGGGCAAGTCAGCAAAACGCATTTGAAAAAATTAAAGAGTGCTTGTCATCACCACCCATGATGACAGCGCCCAAAGCCGGAATTCTATTTTGGCTGTACATCACCGCCGAAGATAGCGTGATAGGAGTCGTGTTAACCCAGGATGTGGAGGGAAGAGTGTACATCATCACGTTCTTGAGCCGCTGCCTGCTGGACGCTAAAACCAGGTACGTGCTTGTGGAGCGTTTATGTTTATCACTTTATTATGCATGTACCAAATTACGTCACTATCTTCTCCCCACTACCTGTATTGTCGCTTGTCAAACCGATGTTATAAACTACATGTTGCAAAAGCTGATTCTAAGTGGAAGAATCAGAAAGTGGGCTTACGCTTTAATTGAGTATGATTTGGCCTATGAACCTCTAAGAGCCATGAAAGGCCAAATTGTTGCTAATTTTATAGTTGATCACCACGTGGACGTCAATTGGGGTCACGATATTGCTCTAATTGAGGTAGTACCATGGAAACTTTATTTTGATGGTTCAGCTTGCAAGAATGGCCAAGGTATCGGGGTGGTTCTCATATCACCGAGTGGAATGCACTTTGAAACCTCGGCCCGTTTAGAATTTCTCTCTACTAATAACCAAGCTGAATATGAAGCTTTATTGCTAGGACTTCAATTGCTAGAATCCATAGGTGCTAAACATGTTCATGCACATGGTGATTCTCTGTTAGTAGTACAAAAAGTAGCTAAAAGTGCTCAATGCTTTAATGGCTTGCTAAATAGTTACTTGGATAAATGTTTAGACAGAATTGCTACTTTCGACGATTTCAAAATTTCTCACGTGTCAAGGGAAGCCAATTCAATTGCAAATGATTTAGCTCAGCGAGCATCTGGCTATCAAGTCAGGAGAGGTAAATTTTCTATACAGGAAAAGCCAATGCTTGGTCTAACTGCCGAAGCCAAAAGCTTCAAGGAGGCGCGAGGTCTGTCGAACCCTACTGGTCGGACCCCTTCGGCCACCGAAGGGTGTCACACGTCGGAGCCCTCGTGCCGGAGCACTCCATCCGCCGAAGGGCCTTGCACGCTGGAGCCCCTGTGCCGAAGCCCTCTAGACAGGAGAGGTCTTCGAGAACCAGAACCCTCCAGTGGAAGGCTTCGGTCTGACCGGCTCCGCACGGCCGATTCAGTTAGTTTTCAGTAGAAATGGGAAAGGCCCGGGAGGCACCCCGAAGTTAGCAGTTTAGACATCACCCTAGGAAAGGAGTCAGCAAACCCTCAGGGTGTCCATAAGGACGATTGGAGAATTCTAATCATCCAGTATTTAAGAAATCCCAGTCAAAGGTTTGATCAGAAAGTTTGGCGATAAGCGTTTAAATTTGTGTTGGTAGATGATGTACTATATCGCCGAACTATTGATGGGGTACTTTTAAAGTGTTTAGACGATGAACCGTCCCAAGTAGCTATGGGAGAATTCCACGAAGGGCTTTGTGGCACTCATCAGTCGGCCCAGAAAATGAGTTGGATGCTCAAAAGAGCAGGTTTCTACTAGCCGACTATGACTGAGGATTGTTTTAGATATTATAGAGGGTGTGAAGCGTGTCATAAGTTTGGTAATATTCAGGTAGCTCCTGCTTCATTACTTAACCCTATTATCAAGCCATGGACGTTCTAAGGATGGGGTTTAGACTTCATCGGCCAGATTTATCCTCCTTTAAAAGGGTATCGGTTTGTGTTGATGGCAACAGACTACTTCACCAAATGGATCGAAGCCGTGCCTCTCAAGAATACGACTCACAATGAGGTAATTGATTTTATCTTGAACCACATTATACATAGATTCATTATTCCCCAAACTCTCACTACAGATCAACGTAGTTCATTTGTTTCTAAAGAAGTGAGTGACTTTGCCGAATTTTATGGTATTAAGTTGGTAAAATCTTCACCATATTATGCTCAAGCCAATGGTCAAGTCGAGTCTAGTAATAAAATTGTGATTAAGACCATTAAGAGGAAAATCGAAGAGTTCCCTAAGAGGTGGCATGAAGTGCTTTTTGAGGCACTATGGGCTTGTAGAATCGTGAAGCACGGTGCTAACCAAAGTTAGTCCATATGAGCTACTATATGGGAAAGAAGTTGTTCTACCTGTAGAAGTGGATCTTGGCTCTTTAAGAGTTCTAAGGCAAGATGACTTATCGGTCGATGAATATGAGACTCTTTTGAAGGATAATGTAGAAGAAGTGACCGATAAGAGGCTAAGGGCTTTAGAAGCTATAGAAATAGACAAGAGAAGAGTAGCTAGAGCCTAGAATAAGAAAGTTAAACCAAAATCGTTTCAATTTGTTGACTTGGTTTGGAAGACGATTTTGCCCTTAGGCACTAAGGGCTCTAAATTTGGTAAGTGGTCACCTAGTTGGGAAGGCCCTTTCAAAATAGTTGAAATCGCTCGAGGTAATGCTATGTGTTGGAGTCTCTACAAGGAGGACGGTTTCGAAGAGCTTTGAATGGAAGGTACTTGAAAAAGTATTTCCCGAGTGTGTGGCAAACTGCTTGAAAGTGTCGAAAGGCCGATATGGGAGATATCGTCCTTAGCCCATTATGCTTTTAGTTCACTTAGTTCACTAAAAGGCAGGAGGCATGTGTTGATGGCAGTAAATAGCATTAAATGGTTAAGATTGTCAAAATATCATTTTTGGTAATTTTGGCCAAAAATACACATATCCTGGATCGGGCCGAAGGCCCATTGAGCTATGGGCTTCGGAAGCTTCCAGCAGGCCTACTAGTTTCGGCCCAAAGGCCTTCGGAGGCCTGCCTCGCCGAAGCTTCGGCCCAAAGAGCAAGCTTCGGCGGGCCTGGCCGAAGGTCCACTTCGGGCTAAATTCTAGAGATAGAGTTTGAGTCTGATTCTGGCTAATTTTATCCCTACACATGTTTAGGTCGAATCTTAACATATTAATCTTAGAGATTAGAAGACTAGCTCCTATAAATATAGGAGTAAGGCCGGTTCATTAGAGGCCCCCAACATAAATCAATCACAAAGCCCTAGCTTTGAACCGTATGTTTACTTTTATCTTTACTTTTCTGCAACCTTCATGGGTTTGCGTGGAAGCCCTCCGCCGGCTACTTCGGAACATTGGTAATCCTTGTTACTTCGCCTGTGAAGTATCCGTTAATCTACGTAACAGATTGCTATCGCCTTGTTACTTCACCTGTGAAATACCCGTTAATCTATGTAATAGATTGCTACCTTCGTTCTCGTATTGCAACACTTAGCAGAATTCGGTCCCTGGGCTGAATTGGCACTTGATTTCTTGTGTGATCGGAATTGGTACTTCAATTGCAGGGAAAAACCTTCACGCCAAAACGCTCCATCGAAGAAGCAAAACTGGATTTGAATTCTCTTTCAAAATAAAAGTTCTGGACATCTCTCTCGGTAGAGCAGCTTTTGCAAGTGGAAAAAACAAAATTGCATTCTCTTTGTTTGATCGAATAATCTGGATAGATGAAACGTTCTAGACCCCTCACGTCAAATTAAACAGGCAGACTACAAAATTCTGTTTACGATCATGAACTCAACGCACACGCTCTCAGACAAAACAAATCTCAGAAATTAAATTTGAAGAATACAGCACTAAACCTATACAGATAGCTCTCTTGGGATCATCGAAAGAATTACTCAGATTCACAGAAATTTGATGCAAATTTCGAAAATGGATCATTCATAACTTGTACAACAAAAAGTGTATAGACATCCACATCGAGTTCTGTAGCAAATTTGCAGGAAATTTGGATCTCAAAATTGCAAACAGACTGAAATTACCTCCAGCGCATAGGCAATGCGCTGGGGCTGGCTCTGTTCATCGTCACACGCAGGAACTCCAATTCTCACGGAAGAACACTTTTGCATGCAAAATACAAGTTCAATTCCATTTTGGATAGAATGTTCTGGCTAGATGTCCTATTCGGCCAGCACTCCTATGGGATATTTATCCCAACCACTCCCTATTCTAGAAGGCCACCATTTTCACATTGCCCCCTAGAAAAGACTCAAATAACAAACTGAAAATTACAAATAGAAAAACACTATTTTACTCTAGAAAATTACAAAAGACTCCTCTTTAGAATATTTTCAGAATTATTTAAACTACAAAAATACTCCAAAAAGTACACACTAAGACACTAAAAATTAAACTAACATTTCGACACTATTTATTGAAATAGTAAAAACAGAAAAAATTTCCAACGGTTTTCAGCAAAAACCGATAAAGCCTTTTCAGCTCATCAACTCGTGACACCGCTTCGCGACTCCGAGCACCACCAAGCCACTTCCGCTCTCGATCCCCTCGAGACACGGTTGACACGCCGTCGCAGTCAGTCGTCCATCCGTCAGCCGTCCGTCCGAGTCTCGCTCCGTCTCTTCGTGTACTCTTGAGATCTTCTCCAACTTCGCCCGGCCTCCCTGATCCTCAGCATCAAGCTCCCCGCTCGACCCTCGATCACCCGCCGTCGACAGTCGGTCAACATCTCCACCCTGCACAAACAAGATAAGCCAAAACAAGAACGCTACGCACTGTCGAAACACTCGGCAGCCACACCTTCACTCCACATCGATGACCCTCGATGCACTCCACAAACTCTCGATCAATCTCTCTCAGTCGCTCATCATTGTCAATCACTCATCATCTAGACCAAAACCACCCTTGGTTTCTCATCTCTATTTTGTTGAAGGTTTTCACGCTCGGAGCCACTTAGTCGGAGGTGTTCGGAGCCAGGAGACTGGTTTCGGAAGCTACCAGAACGCCCTTCGGCGGAATCCCTGCTTTGACTACCCATGCCGAACCGTCACGCTGTTGTCGGTTTGATCGAGTCCTGTGCGCCAACACGCTTCGCAACAGGCTTCGTCGAGACAGGCTTCGCCACGTTTGTAATCCACGCTAGACGAAGTCATGCCCGTGCATCACATTGGAGATATTTTGTCATAACAGAGACTTCATGCCGAACTCCGCTGTTCAGAGGCGATTGTCGCGTCGAGATATGTTTGGAGCCCGCCTTCGGCTAGATCAGTCTGAACGCCGAAGGTATCCATCGGCGAGACCCTTCGCAACGGACGCCGAAGGTACCCTTCGACGATACCCTTCACATAATACCCTTCGGATTAGTCAGGCTCCAATCAGCTTGGTGATTTATTTTATTTAATATATTTATTTCGGCTAATTGGATTATTTCTGTGTGATCTGATTACCTGATGACTCCACCCCCTTGCCACTATTGAGGTTAGTCGGAACGTGACGTCAGTGTTGTGTTACGCTTAGGCTTGTCCCTAAGTATCCGCACACATTTGGATCGTCGAACTGACCCAAGTGTGGGGGCACATTTTCGTGTCAACACATCCCTATAACTGATACACCCACAACTGAGTACTAAGGGTCGATGACTCATGCTCGAGTTTGACAAATTAATGATCAGGTGAATTCACTCCTTGTCATTCAGGCAAATTCTGCTACAAATGGAGTACTAAGTTCCAATTATGATTGTATTATACTTAGGAACATGGGAAAAGAAATGTTGGATCAACCGATTACCGACTATGCCCCCATCGGCATCGGCCACCACTCGGATCACCATCGGCACCGGCTACTAATCGGACATCGGCCCCCATCGGCATAAGCCATTGGGATGATTGCCACCACCATTGGCTGACTGCTGTCGACATCGACCATCATTTAGGTCTCCATCAATCATCGGACAAATCGACTGACCACCGACTGTCGACTGCGTGTTGGGGGAGATAATCCCAGCAGTATTTTAGGCGAGGTTAGCGGTCGTCATGAGTATCACGGCCTACGGCCATGTGGGCCCGAAGAGCAATAAGGAGATTGGTGGAAGGCACTCCGGGTTAGCCTCGAGGCCGAAGGGAGGTTCCGAGGAGTCTTAGGCCCTTGGGTCGAAGCGAGGTCCGGTGCGGTGCCTGCCCCGAGCTGGAAGCCTTCGGCCCCGAGCCCCTCGGCCCCCCGTCAAAAGGTCCGAAGCAAAGCCTTCAGAGGTCGGGAGCCCTTAGAGGATGACCTCAAAGACAACCGCACTAGGGCCCTGAGGGGGATCCATGGGAGTCCGGTCAAGGCGGGACGCCAACCACTAAAGCAGGAGTGCATCAACTGTGATGTCAAGTAATCCCTGTGAAGCGTGACAGGTGGGTCAATAGCGGTCTAGTTGGGGTTCGGTATACGACAAGACCGCACGTGTAAACCGTCACGCTAGGCAATGTAGCCATGCCACTGAATGACATGCAGAGTCGCTATGACCGTAACCCTACCGATTAGGGGTATTGGAGTTGTTTGACGTATGTAAGATTGGGGGCTTAGAGGGTATTGGCCCAGTGTAGGGCTCAACTATAAATACCCTCACACCAGTGTTGTACGGGGGACAGAACTCGAGATCCAAGAATACATCCTTTGAGCAAAACTTTTCACCTTAATCTAGTTTCCCCAAACTTGTCGGCATAATCTTTTACGTCAATAGTTGGCGCAGTCCGAGGGGACCTTAGTTCAAGAACCTAACGTCCTCTCCACTTCACGTTTGAAAGGAAAAAGCATGTCCTCCAAAAAGGGCGCCAGCACGGTTCCCCTCCAAACGTCCACTCAGACCTCGAGGCACGAGTCATCTCAAGCCAACCCTCCTCCTAAGGTGATGGAGACCGCCCCAGACCGAGCTTCGGATGCAATGCCAAGGTCTCGGGACCTCTTTGACTCAGCGGGCCCATCGACGGGCAACCGAGCAACTGCCCAGGAGGGGCTCGCTGGCCTCTGCCCACCAGGCAATTGCCTAGCCACTATCATCTGGACCCACTTCGTCCGCTCGTAGGATCCGGAAATGAACTCTCGAGGCAGCGGGAGCCAAGCCGATGCATTGGCCGCTGAAAACACTCGGCTCAAAGCCGAGCTTACACAATGGCAGCAGGTGGCCATGATATGGATACCAGAGCCCGCAAGGGTGCCAGAGGTCGAGGCCATTGCGCTAAGCGATGATGAAGACCAGGGAGACCAGAGGCAGGAGCAGAACGCATCCTTCGAAGAAGAATCTCCGTTGCACCCTGACTTGCAGAGGGTGCGGTTCGACTCGAAGTTCTACGCAGCAAAGCTCCCGAAGTATTCTGGGATTCCAACCTCGGCGACTTCTCTCGGTCCTACACTTTGGCGATAGAAGCTTGTGGAGGGGCCGGGATACGATGGAGAAATGTTCCCCCTCGCCATCGAAGGCATTGCCCTCTGGTGGTTCTGGTCGCTGAGACCAGGGTATATCAGATCATGGGACCAGCTGAAGAAAAAATTTGTCAACAACTTCCAAGGGACCTTCATGGCCCCCATGTCCACCGGAAGCCTCTTCTAGGTGAAACAGCAACCCGGCGAGACGCTGCGGCAGTATTCGTAGCGCTTCGCCCATACTAAGGCCTAGATCAAAGGGTTGTCGGCCTCCTCCATCATTGACGTGACCCACGAGGGCATCACCAACCCTGGCCTCCTCAACAAGCTCCACCAGAAGCCGATCTCCTCGGTGGCCCAGTTGATGATGTACTTTGAAGAGTACACCAAGTCAAAGGAGGGGCAGCTTCGTAGGCAGGCGATGATTGCCCCCATCCGAACTATAGAGGCCAAAGTTTACGAAGCAAGAAGCCACAGCCCTCCGCGCCCCATCCCCACAGAACCTCATCTCCACGACTCGCGGCGGGGGCGGAAGCATTATAGAGGGGAGGTGCTCAGCATCGCCGCCCAGCCCCCAAGCCCACAAAGTTCTAGCACGCCTTGGGCGGAGGGTGCTCTATCAGTGCGAAGCCACCTACGAAGACCCCAGCCGAGAATGTGATCTTCCATTGCAGCGTTCACGGTGAGAACCGGAGCCACGGCACTGACTCCTACCGAACCATCCTCGCCCTCCAAAACGACTACCTTGAGCGCAGTTCCAAACGAGGGTACTCCGATAGGGCGCCATCTGCCCCTCATGCTGAGTCTGTCCAAGTGGTAGGGCAGATTGACGAACCAGGGGATCCGAGCCACTTCCCAGAGTCAAACAAGTTTTTGGCTCCGAAGCTCGAAGAATGTTCAGATCGGGGGAAGCGCATGGTGCTACACATCTCCGAAGAGGCAGCGGTCGGAGTATGTTCGGGAGGTAGGGAACAATGGGACCTCAGCCTCACCACCTTGACGAGTGGTCGCATGTGCCCATCTCCTTCACCGCCAGTGACGCGATCGTCGTCAAGTTTCCACACGCCGACCCATTCGTCATCACGACCGACATCGCCGACGTCGAGGTGTGTTGGGTGCTTGTCGGCGAAGGCAGTTCCGCTGACATCATTTTTGTGCAGGCCTTCGACCAGCTCTACATCTCTAGGAAGCACCTGCTCCCTGCCAGCCGGCCGCTCCAAGGGTTCGCGGGCCCACCACTCGATGCCCACGGTAAGATAGGCCTTGAAGTAACCTTCGGAGAAGGCCCCCTCTCGTGAACCGAGGAAGTCATCTTTGATGTCGTCGATGCCCACTATGCCTACAACGCCATCTTCGGCAAGGGCATGTTAAACCGGTTCGAAGACGTCGCGCATCACAACTACCTATTCTTGAAGATGCTGACTCCGGGAGGGGTCCTATCCGTCCTCAACGACCAAGTCGCGGCCCACCGGGTGGAGTACGGCCACTTCGCCCCGCTAGAACCACAGCAAGTCAACAGCGTTCTAGAAAGTCCAGACGACAACGATGACCCTCCACTCCCCACCGAGCCCCCAAGGGGACTGGCTGCCAAGCCTCACCCCGAGGGGGAGGTGGTCACCAGAATCCTCATCAAGGAGGGGCGGGAGTACCCTATCTAGTTCGGTGGGGGATTGGAGCCCGAGGTCATGGCCAAACTGGAGTAAGTAGTATGAAACAACCTAGACATCTTCGCATGGTCGGACGAAGACATCCCGGGAGTGAACCGCGGCATCATCGAGCACTCCCGCTCGGTGAACCCAAAGGCACACCTAGTCCGTTAGGGGCTCCGCAAATTATCCATGGAGAGAGCTGACCTCGCCAAGGAAGAAGTTGAGAAGCTGCTCTGGGCTGGAGTCATCAGGGAGATTAGCCACACAGAATGGCTATCAGACCCCGTCTTTGTTAAAAATAAAAATTCCGGCATATGGCGCATGTGTATCGATTTCACCTCCTTAAATAAAGCTTGCCTCCGTGACCCGTACCCCATGCCTTGCATCGACCAGCTGGTCGACTAGACAGGCGGCTCAAAGCTCCTCAGCTTTATGGACGCATACTCCAGATATCATCAAATATGGTTGAAGCAAGAAGACCAGGCAAAGACTAGCTTCGTTACTCCCTCTAGAGTGTTCTACTATGTAAGAATGCCCTTCTGCTTGAGAAATGCCAGAGCCACCTTCTCTAGGCTAATCGTAAAGGTTCTAGGCCATCAAATAGGCCACAACATCGAGGCATACATGGACGATATTGTAATCAAGAGTGCACATAAGCACCAGCATAGCCTAGACATAGTAGAAACATTTGATAGCCTCCATGCTTGCGGGATCTGCTTAAACTCAGACAAATGTGTCTTTGGGGCGCGAGCCAACGGATTTTTAGGGTACCTGGTCTCGAACCGGGGCATCGAAGCCAGCCCTACCCAGATCAGTGCACTGCAGAACATGGCCCCTATAGAGAATCTGAAGCAGGCTCAGAAGTTGGCCAGGCGCCTCGCCGCTCTCAGCCGTTTCCTTGTCAGATATGCTAAGAGAAGCCTGCCCATATTCAAGGCGCTGCGGGGATCAGAACATTTCACCTAGAATCCTGAATGCTAAAGATGTTTCGGTGTGATCAAAGAATACCTCACCAATCTGATTACACTCACCACCCCCCGTAGTGGCGAAGCCTCTTCATCTACCTCGCCGCCACGGGCTTCACACCAAGCACCGCATTAGTTCAAGAAGAAGTTGGCAGGAAGTTGATCCAGTGGCCAGTGTAGTTTGTCTCTAAAGCCCTCTCAGGAGTGAAGACAAGGTACACCGAGCTCAAGAAGGTGGCCTACGCCCTCGTAATGGCTTCTCACAAGCTGCGTCACTACTTCCTAGCCCATGGTATGATCATCCCCACTTCCTATCCCCTTGGGGACATGTTCAGAAACAGGGACGCTATCGGAAGGGTAGGGAAATGGGCAGTGGAGGTCGCCCCCTTTGATATCAATTTCATCGCTAGAACTACCATCAATTCACAGGTCCTCACCGACTTCATCGAGGAATGGACCCCGTCAGCAAGTCGAACTCAAGACGAAGCAGGCGAGGGGATATGGACCATCTTCTCCGATGGAGCTTATCAGGCCTCCGGAGCAAGCGTCAAAGCGGTAATCATCTCACCTTCAGGTAGAAAGCATTGTACTCTGTAAGGCTAAATTTTAAAGCCACGAACAATAAAGCTGAATATGAAGGCATGTTGTTACGACTTCGAAAAGCCCGCGCACTAGGCGCTGTCAGGGTAACTGTAAAAATAGATTACCAAGTTGTAGCTGGGCATGTGGACAAGAGTTTCCAAGTCTAGCACCCAGAACTCACCGCTTACCTAGAAGTAGTCCGCAAGACCGAAGCAGCATTCAAAGGGATCTTGTGGCGCCCCGATTTATCAAATCGAAACATTATTGAATTTCCCAAGAAAAACAATAATACAAGAGGTTCATCATGCGACAACGTACATACGGCAAACATTCGTGGTACGCATACCACATTATTACAAAAGAGTAAAATTAAAATAAATAATAAAAATCATGACGAACGCCCTCTTCAGGATCTTCTTCTTGACTGGGTTGCTACTCCAGACCATCCTCATAGTAGGCATCCTCTGAATTATGTGTCCAACGGGTACGAGTACAAAAAGTACTCAACAAGCCACCGCAAATGCAATAGTAATGCAGGGTAACAACAAATGAAGGATAATGGCTAAAAGTGCAGAAAAGTACATTTTTCAATTGTTGCATTTAGTGTAGTCAGGTTTAATCATGCGGAAAAATAAACATGAACATCATAATATCATCTAACTCGAGGTGTACGTTTTCCCTCCTCGCGCAACAGTCCTTACATGTCAAATCATCATGCACACTTATTATAAGTAAACTAACTGTGGGATGTCACGCAACCCGCCCTTGACCGTGGGATCGGCTTTTCGAATAGATTTATGACTCTAATCAGAGGTGTACTACTGTAACCACAAGGCACACACTCATCCATACACCAAAGTGTAATGAGATGACCCATACCACGGGAACTCGTGCCAAAACCTCAGCATGAAATGCTCCAAGTGATAACCACCCGCTCTAGGTTTCGCCGGCGTGCCGGGCCGCATCCTAGATAATGTCGCACCACCTTTTGCGCCACATCGGTACAAGCCACCCACAGGTGCTGTTTGACCCATCTCCAAGTGGTGGCCTCGGTTTGGAACACTCCATACGTTAGTTAGGACTTACCCATTAGACTTGTGGTTAGTACGGAAGTGTATTGCAACGGATCCCGCAGACCGGTCCTTATAGTGCCCCGGGTGCTACCGACCAATGCCCTAGCTTGCACCTGGAACCCACCATGCATACACTCTCAACCATAACTCTATCACCAACCATGCTACGACTCATTTTTAATCCTATAGAAATCGTGTCAATACATTGGACACTAGCTAATAGTACTAATAACATGGTGACAAGGAGTTCAGGCTAGATAGCATGGCTTGGGTTGCAGATCAAGGTCGGGGGATCCTAATAAATATATTGTAAGGGTTTCATTTGACTAATGCATGTATATCCTATGTGTTTTAGCGATAGTTTAGTAAAACATGGGTTCAATATGCTCAAAAGATTGGTTTGGTGACTTGCCTTGTTCAGCGAAAGGCGACGGGGGAACTTCCGAGTAATACTCCGGCTCTTCGACGGCGTCGTAGTCTACCCGGTATGAATAAAATAAACATAACATTCAATTAAACAATCCAAAATCACACAACAAGCATATAGGTTTTGATTGGGTTAAATTAAGGAAAAAAAGTCATTAACTTTCTGAAATTTATCTTAAGAACATTTTAAAATGAACTTTAACGAAATAATGGCCTTTCTAAAAGGGATAATAATGTAAACTAATGTATTTTAAATTTTCTAACTAATTTAAAATAAGAGGTTCAGTGTAAACCTAGTGGTTTTGTTACACTAATATGAAAAGAATAAAAGATAAATTTTTCTAAAGTTGAAATGGACAAATTTGTAGTTTATCCTAAAGTGCAATTGAATATTTTATTAAATAAACATGAAATACTCAAAATAAATCTATTGTTTTATTGCATTAACATGTAGAGAATAAAATTATGAATTTTCTGGAATTAAAATGGTTAAATTTGGAGTTAAAATGAGCAAGATATGAATTTCCAAAGTTTAAATCAATTTCTGGATTTTTATTTTAATTGAAAACGGTCTCGGGTCCACGGTGAACCGGATCCACCGTGAACCCACGCACTGTGCGTGTGGTCCAGCCCATCCTAGACCGTTGGATCCAGATACAACGTGCGGGGGCAAGGCGGGGACGTTAAGTGGCGATCAACGGCCCACAGCGCTCGATACCCCTTTGATCAGATGGACGCGCGAGATTAAACGTCGCAAGAGTTCTAATCCACGCCGCCGGATCGATATCGTGCGGCTAGGATAGAATCCGACATGGCCCGCGTCAGGAGGGGTAAAGTACCCATCTTCCCCGACTCCGGCGAGGCGACGGCGAGCGATTCTGGCGACGGCGAGGACTACCCGACCAAGCAAGGGCTAAAAATGGAATGAGGGGACTACGGGGGACACGAGGGTACCGGTGGTGGTGGCGACGGCGAGCTGACAACGACCGGCGATGTAGAGGGGCGATGGAGCTCCTCGGGTTCTCGTCGGCGATGGCGCTCTAGCGGGGTATGTCGGCGGTGGAGGGGTGGCCGAGGTCGGGGAGGCGTCGACGGTCACGTTGGTGCGGTTGCTGAGGGTGGAGGAGGACTCCGGCGACGGTGAGCGGTGGCTGGAGTGAGGGCGGCAGTGCGGCGTTAAAGTGAGTGTCACGGTCATTCGGTTCAGTTTCAGTGCAATTGCTAGCGAGGGGTGGATGCGGGGTACCACGAGGGCTTAAATAGGGTCACCGGCGGGGCAGAGGGGGCGCAATTGAGGGAGGCCGGGCATAAAAGTGCTTCAACGCCGGCGAGCCTCTTTCCATGCATGCGGACGACAGTTCCGGGGCGATGACGTGGTGGAGTAATGGGGGAAATGGTCGGTGGGGCACGGGGAATTCAATGCCAGCGATGGATTAAAGGGAGGGGGCCGACGGTGGTGGATCCGATGCGGGGTAAGGGCTTTGGCCGTCGAGGGGCGGATTTGGGGGTGGATCCTGCGGGAAAGACGGATCCGACAGGTGGGGGCCACCGGGCTGCAGGTGCGGGCACGACAACGGCGGGGCTGATGGGTGGGGTTGGGTCCGGTTGAGAGTGGGGTGGCGCTGACAGGTGGGGCCGAGGTGGTGGGCGGGCGCGCGCGGGGGGGAGAGGGCCACTGACTAGTGGGATCCATTTTCAGTCGGGGGTACAGGAAGGAGTGGGCTAGGCCGGCCGGGGGAGGAAGAAAGAGGGGAAGGAGGCCCGTTACTGTTCCAATCATTTTCCGAATAAAAAGAATTACAGAAATTAGTTTAAAATATTTGGGCTACTTCCAAGGGTGATAAAAATTTGTAAAAAATCTCAAAAATATATCTTGGCCTTGGGATCACATACAAATTTTTCTAGCCCCTAGTTTGTTTTACCTAGGTTCTAGTTCAATTAAGTTAGAAGGTCATTCAAGGCATTTCAAAAAAATTATTTCTAGAAAAATACATTAAATGGTATTTTTATTTCTCTGAAAATTTGGGGTGTTACAAACCTATCCCTCTTACAAAGAATCTCGTCCTCGAGATTGGAATGTTACTCGAATAGCTTGGGGTATTGGGCTTTCAACTCATCTTCTTTTTCCCATGTGGCTTCTTCAACGGGGTGGTTGTCCCACTGAACCTTGCAGATGCGAACCACACGGCTCCTGGTTACTCTTTCCTTAGTTTCCAGAATCTTGACGGGTTTCTCAATGTAGGTCAAGTCCTCTTGGACGTTGAGTTGTTGGATGTCGGCTTGTTTGGTGGGCACACGGAGACACTTCTTCAGCTGAGAGACGTTGAACACATCATGGATTCCTGCCAAAGATGGAGGAAGTTCTAGTTGATATGCCACTTCTCCTTGCCATCGGAGGATCTGAAAAGGTCTGACATAGCGGGGTGCTAACTTGCCTCTCATGTTGAACCTTTGAGTGCCACGGAGGGGAGTGACTCGGAGATAGACATAATCGCCCTCCTCAAAGGTTAGGTCTCTCCGTCAGTTATCGGCGTAGCTCTTTTTTTCCAATCATTTTCCGAATAAAAAGAATTACAGAAATTAGTTTAAAATATTTGGGCTACTTCCAAGGGTGATAAAAATTTGTAAAATTCTCAAAAATATATCTTGGCTTTGGATCACATACAAAATTTTCTAGCCCCTGGTTTGTATGTTTTACCTAGGTTCTAGTTCAATTAAGCTTAGAAGGGCATTCAAGGCATTTCAAAATAAATTATTTCTAGAAAAATACATTAAATGGTATTTTTATTTCTCTGAAAATTTGGGGTGTTACAGATCTCCATCCAAAGCATCCTGAAGGGTGACAACCAGCAAGCAGACGCCCTCACCAAAGCAGCCACCGGAGGCTAGGACGTGCCCCTAGGGGCTTTCTTCGAAGAGTTATCTAGACCCTCGGTGTTGCCCCCAAAAGACACCTCGGTCCGTCCCACAGAAGGCACCTCGGTGTCACCTCTAGAGCCCGCACAGGTCCTCTGCACGACCACCGAATACTGGCAAGATCCGATCCTAAAGTTGCTGAGGGGCGACGATGATCTCCCCTCAGGCCCCGAGCTCTCACGACTCCAGCACAGGGCGCGATGCTACCGTATCATCAACGGAGCATTGTACAAGTATGGTGTGTGATCACCGCTGCTCCGATGTATCTCCCGCCCCAAAGGATAGGAAGTGCTTCGAGACATCCACGAAGGCCTATGCGCCATCCATTTAGCGCCTCAGGCCTTAGCAAGGAAGACTCTACGCCAAGGTTAATACTGGCCTACCATCATGACTGATGCCGAAGACATCGTGTGCGCTTGCCAAGGGTGTAAGTGGATGGGAAGATGAAGCAACCAACCCCCTACCCCATTGCAAGTCATTACCCCGTCTAGCCTCTATCCCGATGTGGGATGGACCTCATAGGCCCGTTCCCAAGAGCTAAGGGAAACTTTAGGTTTGCTGTCATCGCCATTGAATATTTCTCCAAATTGGTCGAAGCTAAACTACTGACCTCCATCACCTCGAAGAATGTCCAGAGATTCTTTTGGCCAAGTATCATCTATCGATTCAGAGTACCCAAGCAGCTCACAGTCGACAACAGCACCCAGTTCAATGCCAAAGCCTTCATGGCATTTTGTGAAGAACTAGGAGTGCATCTATGCTTCGCTGTCGTCCGACACCCGCAATCTAACAGAGCCGGCGAGAGAGCCAATGGGAACATTCTCTTCGGTCTCAACCGGCGAATCGTGGGCCTCGCCAAGGGTTTGTTGACCGACGAGCTACCAAAAATCATGTGGTCCATACGAACCACACAATCCAGGGCAACGGGATTCACCCTGTTCAGGCTGCTATTCAGAGATGAAGCGATGACGCCGACGGAGCTCAAAGCCGACTCCCTACGAGCCACGGATCCCGAGGCTGAGCAAGAGCGTGATACCTCCCTCGATCTCTCCGAAGAGACAATACTCCGAGCCATCACCAACCTCTCCAAGTATCATAACCATACAAAGGCTTGGTACGACCCCAAGGTCAAGTTGAATGAGTTGAAGCCAGGGCACCTCATTCTTCGAAGCGTCCTCGCCCCAAAGAATCTTGCCAACAAGTGGGAAGGACCGTTCATCATCGTATGCTCTGGTAGGCTAGGCTCATTCAAGTTGGCTACTTTAGAGGGAGAAGAGCTGAAACATACTTGGCATGCGGAGCACCTGAAGCGAATCTACGCATGACCTCAATGTAACTATTTTGTACTTGTTGACACGAAAACATGCCCCCGCACTTGGGTCAGTTCGACGATCCAAAAGTATGCGGATACTTAGGGACAAGCCTAAGCGTGACGCAGCACCGACGTCGCGTTCCGACTACCCTTAGTCGTGCTAAGGGGGGTGGAGTCGCCAGGCAATCAGATCACACAAAATAATCCAATTAGCTGAAAGAAATATATTAAACAGAACAAAATCAGCAAACTGGTCGGAGCCTGTCTACTTCGGAGTATGTTGCGAAGGGCTCGCCAAAGTATACCTTCGGCGTCCGGTGCGAAGTGTCCTGCCGAAGGGTACCTTCGGCATTCGGACTGATCCGGTCGAAGATGAACTCCGAACGGATCCAGGCGCGATAATCACCTCTGAACGGTGGGGTTCGGCGCGAAGTCCCTGATACAGCGAGGTACAAAATAATGACTCAAACGATACGCGTGGGCGTGACTTTGTCCAGAGCGGAGTGCGAACGTGGCGAAGCCTGTTGTGACGAAGTGTGCTGGCAAAGCATGCGGTCGAAGCAGAAGTCCCGATGAAGGGTGTTCTGGCAACCTCTGAGACCGATCTCTCGGCTTCAGACACCTCCGGCGAAGTAGCTCCAAACGTGAAAACCTGCAACAAAGAGGATTCAAAGTACTAATTCGGTCTAAGGACCGAATTCTGCTAAGTGTTGCACTAGTAGCGAAGGTAGTCTGTTACGCAGATTAGCGGATACTTCACTGGTGAAGTAACAAGGCGATAGCAATCTATTACGTAGATTAACAGATACTTCACAAGCGAAGTAACAAGGATTACCACTGTTCTGAAGTGGCCAGCGGAGGGCTTCCAGGCAAACCCACGAAGAGGTACAGAAAAGTAAAGGTAAATAAATGCAATCAAAGCTAGGGCTTTGTGTTTGATTTGTGTTGGGGGGCCTCTACGCTGGCCTCGCCTCTCTATTTATAGGGGCCAAACTTCTGATCTAATCTGCTATAATTCGGCTTGGAGAAAGAAAAAACTTAGCCGGAATTGTATCCAACTATGTCTCTGCCGAAGCGGGCTTCGGCCAGGCCCATCGAAGCCTGCTCCTCGAGCCGAAGCTTCAGCGGCGTGGGCCTCCGAAGGCTTCCTGGCTGAAGGCCGTGGGCTGGCCAGAGGCTTTCGGAGCCCATAGCCCAATGGACCTTTGGCCCTGTAGGGCTTCGTCCTGGCCCCGGACATGTGTATTTTTGGCCCAAATCACCAAAATTGGTATTTTGACAATCTCAGCCATCGATGCCATTTTTTGCTATCAACACATGCCCCCTGCCTTTTAGTGAACTGAGTGAACTAAAAGCACAACGAGCTAAAGACGATACCATCCATATCGGCTTTTCGACACCTTTCATGTTGTTTGCCACACGCTTGGGAAATACCTTTTCAAGTACCTACTATTCAAAGCTCTTCGAAACCGCCCTCCTTGCAGAGATTCCAACACGTATGGATTGCTAGGAGCGATTTTGGCTATCTTAAAAGGACCTTCCCAACTAGGTGACCATTTACCAAATTTGGGACTCTTCGTGCCTAAGGGTAAAATCATCTTCCAAACCAAATCTCCTACTTGAAACAATTTTGGTTTAACCTTCTTATTGTAGGCTTTAGCTACTCTCCTCTTGTCTACCTCTAAGGCTTCTAAAGCCCTTAGTCTCTTATCGGTCACTTCCTCTAGATTATCCTTCAAAAGAGTTTCATACTCATTGACCAATAAGCCATCTTGCTTTAACACTCTTAAGGAGCCGAGATCTACCTCTACAGGCAGAACGACTTCTTGTCCATATACCAACTCATATGGACTGACTTTGGTAGCACCGTGCTTTGCAATTCTACAAGCCCATAGCGCCTCGGAAAGCACTTCATGCCACCTTTTAGGAAACTCTTCAATTTTCTTATTAATGAGCTTAATCATAGTTTTATTACTAGACTCGGCCTGACCATTGGCCTAAACATGGTAAGGCGAAGAGTTTATCAACTTAATACCATAATATTCGGCGAAGTCCCTCACTTCTTTAGAAACAAATGAACTACCTTGATCTGTAGTAAGAGTTTGAGGAATGTCAAATCTATGTATGATGTGCTTCAAGATAAAATTATGTACCTCATTGTGGGTCATGTTCTTGAGAGGTACGGCCTCGGTCCACTTAGTGAAGTAATCTGTCGCCATCAACATGAACCGATGCCCTTTTTAGGAAGGAGGGTGAATCTGGCCGATGAAGTCTAAACCCCAACCTCGAAATGGCCATGGCTTGACAATAGGGTTGAGTTATGAGGCAGGAGCTAACTGAGTGTTGTCAAACTTCTGACATAGTCGGCCAATAAAAACATGCTCTTTTGAGCATCCAACTCATTTTCTAGGCCGATTGATGAGTTCCACAAAGTCCTTCATGGACTTCTCCCATAGCCACCTGGGAATGTTGGTGGTCTAAACACTTCAATAGTACCCCATCGATGGTTCGGTGGTACAATGTGTCGTCTATCAACACGAATTTGAATGCTTGTCGCCGAACCTTCCGATCAGCCCTTTGGCTAGGGTCTCTCAAATACTAGGACGATCGGAATTATCCAATCGCCCTTATGGGCTTCAGAGGGTCTTGCTAGCTTACCCTCTGAAAAAATCTCTAAACTACTGACTTCGGGATGCCCCCCGAGCCATTCCTGCTCCTGCCGAAGTCTGGTAGGGCTGACCATTTGGAGTGTGCTGGGTCAAAACCCTCTAGAGGGTTCGGACTCCTGGGAGCCCTTACCACGCGGCAGGCTTCGGCTTGCGGCCTTCGGCATGCCAGGTCCCTCGGTTGGCAGAATACTCCATTCCAGAGTCCTCGACGCGCAGTGGCCTTCGGCGGCCGGAGGGGTCCGACCCAGAGGGCGCGCTTGCCCATCGTCACTGGCTTCGGCAATGAGACCAAGCATCGGCTTTTCCCATACAAAAAATTTTCCTCTCCTGACTTGGTAACTAGATGCTTGCTGAGCCAAATCATTTGCGACTGAATTGGCTTCTCTTGACACGTGAGAGATTTTGAAGTCATCAAAAGTAGCAAATATGTCTAGACATTTGTCCAAGTAACTATTCAGCAAGCCGTTAAAGCATTGAGCACTTTTAGCTACTTGTTGCACTACTAACAAAGAATCACCATATGCGTGGACATGTCTAGCACCTACAGATTCTAGTAATTCAAGACCTAGCAATAAATCTTCGTATTCGGCTTGTTTATTAGTGGAAGGAAATTCTAGACGGGCCGAAGTCTCAAAGTGCATTCCATTAGGTGATACGAGAACCACTCCAATACCTTGGCCACTCTTGCAAGCCGAACCATCAAAATAAAGTTTCCATGGCACTACTTCAACTAGAGCAACATTGTCACTCCGGCTGACATCTATGTGGTGATCAACCATAAAGTTGGCTACGATTTGGCCCTTCATTGCTCTCAGGGGTTCGTAGGCCAAATCGTACTCAATCAACGCGTAAGCCCATTTTCCGATCCTTCCACTTAGAATCGTCTTCTGTAACATGTGCTTTACAACATCGGTTTGGCAAACGACAACACATGTAGTGGGGAGAAGATAATGGCGTAATTTGGTGCACGCGTAGTAAAGTGATAAACAGAAACATTCCACAAACGCGTACCTAGTTTTGGCGTCCAAGAGGCGGCGGCTCAAGAATGTGATGATGTACTCTTTTCCTTCAACCTCCTAGGTTAGCACGGCCCTGATCACGCTATCTTCAGCAGCGACGTATAGCCGAAACAGAATCCTGGCTTTGGGTGCCCTCCCCACAGGCGGCGACGACAAACACTCCTTAATTTTCTCAAAGGCACTTTGCTGGCTTGCCCCCCAAGTGAACTCGGCCTCATTCTTTAGCCGGAGTACGGGGACGAAGGCGTCAATCTTGCCGGACAAGTTGGATATAAAGCGACGCAAATAGTTCATCTTGCCTAGCAGCTTCTGCACGTCCTTCTTGCATGTCAGCACCGCAATGTTCCTAATCTTCTCAAGCCTTTTAGGATCAATCTCTATGCCTCTCTTGTGAATCAAGAAACCTAAGAACTTACCCGCCGACACACCAAAAGCACACTTGAGTGGGTTCATTTTCAAACCATACTATCGCATCCTATCAAAATCAACCTTCAAATCAGCTTAATGGCTTCCCATAGCGTCCAATTTGACTACAACATCATCGATGTAAACTTCCAACATAACCCCTAGAAAGTCATGAAAGATTAAGTTCATGGCGCGCTGATACATGGCGCCGGCATTCTTCAAACCAAAAGTCATGACGACCCACTCAAATAAACCGACAGAACCAGGGCATCGAAAGGTAGTCTTGTAGACATCCTCCTCGGCCATAAAGATTTGATTATAAACAGCATTGCCATCAAGAAAACTCAGTACCTTGTGTCCTGAAGCAACGTTGATTAGCATGTCGGCTATCGGCATTGGGTATTCATCTTTCGGAGTAGCTTTGTTCAGATCTCTGAAATCAATGCATACCTGTATATTGCCGCTCCCTTTCTTCTCTACAGGCACAATGTTAGCAACCCATTCCTTGTACCTGCATGGCCTAATAAATTCAGCCTTGAGCAGTCGCTCTACTTCTTTTTTAACTCGGTCATAGACGGCCGAGTTAAAGTGGCGAGGAGGCTTCTTATAAGGCCTAAATCCGGACTTGATAGGTAGTCGAGGCTCCATGAGCTCGTGGCTTAGTCTTGGCATCTCGCTATACTCCCATGCGAAACAATCGACATACGACCGAAGTAACTCTATTACTTCAGCCTTTTCCTCAGGCTGCAAATGTTGGTTTACAAAAGTCGGCCTTGGGATGCTACCATTACCTATGTCAACTTCCTCCAAGGGATTGGCCGACGCAAAACCTTGTCCTAATTTCTCTACTTCGCTAAAATCCCTGATGGCCTCGGCAACACCGTCTTTACTAGACCGATATTGCTCCACACGAGACTTTAGTCAATCTAGATTACTCTGGCTAGACATGACTATTAATACAAAAACAACCATGCTACTCTAGCCGGCTTTACAGACACTGGAACAAAACGTCCTCCGGATACGCTAACAAAATCGTAATCCGAAAGATCTCTACCTAACGGACACTCTACTTTGTTATGGACGGTGTCAACTAATACATCGGCCAATGCTACTTGGGCCGAAGTATCCACGGGAATGACCTCTACCTCATCGTCGTCCCACTGTATCAGGCACTAGTGGAGAGTAGAAGGAATACAACAATTCGTGTGAATCCAGTCGCGCCTGAGCAGCACATTGTAGTAACCTTGTACATCGACGACGAAAAATGTTGTTGGCAATGTCTTGTTGCCCACCGTCAACTCCATGGAGAGTACGCCCTTGGCCTCAGATCTCTCGCCGTTGAAGCCGTTGAGCATCAAGTTAGTCTTCTTCAGATCATCCTCGCCCCTGCCAAGTTTCTTCAACAACGAGTAAGGCATTAAGTTAACAGTGGCACCGTCGTCGATGAGCATTCTGGAAATCGGTTTTCCATCAATGTGACATCTGACGTAGAGGGGTTTCAGATGGCGAGCCGAGTCCTCGGGCTTCTTGAAGATGGCATTGCATGGGCCGAGGCTCAATTGAGCGACCTCGGCCTCATCCTGTGGCAGGGCGAACTCAGCGGGCAGCGTGACGACATTGATGTCCATCACCTGGGGTGTGGGCCCTTCGGAGACGGGTGAGTAATCATCGTCGAGCATGTCATCATCGTCGTCGCTCGGACTAGGAGCCGGGTTGGTTATCTCAATCGACTTCTCCCTCCATACCTGTCTTGTAACTGGCCGAGGGCGGATTTCCTCAAAGATAGCGCCGCACTCGTCCTCAGCTTTCTTCTCGCGCATCTCCTGTGCCCGTAGTCATTGTAGGCGTATCTTCTATGATTTGGACATGCCTGGAGGTGCCCAAGATGGTTGTGGCTTGGTGCCAGGTGCTACTGTTCGGTTTCTACCAACTGTGGCCGAAGTGGTACTGTCTCCTTTGGCCTTGAGTACCTTGTGTTTGAAGGGGTCTTCGCTGCGAACCCTGGTGGATGGACCGACCTTATTCGTCCGATCAAACCAGGCTTCGGTGCAGAGCCCGGCCGAAGCATGGTACTCACCTCCGTCAGACTTCGTTGACAAAGCCTTCGGGATTGGGACTTCCTGAGACCCCACTCTGATGGTGATGGCTTCGGACTCCCTGTCCTCGGCCTCCTCGTGCCTGTACCCTTCGGCTTCGCTCTGGATGGTCCGATTCGAAAGCACCATGGATAGTCTGTGGATGATGTCCCCCTCCGCTGCATTTGTTTGTCCCTGCCATCCATGATACTCCGAAGGAAAGCAAGGCATAGTGTTATGTTACAGAGGGTACTCTGACCTGGATATGTACGGAGCCCATGGGGTTCCTGCCCAGTTGTATGGCAGAGGCATCGATGGCTCTAGTGGCCTCACCCACTGTGAGCCGAACCCGTTGCCCGGAGGGGGGTTCGGCAGAGTCGACGGTGTCTCATACCATACCAGCGAAGGGTCCAGCCACGCCGGAGGTACATTCGGCCAGTGCGGGCCGAAGACTCCCATCGGAGAGTTCACCCAAAATGGTGCGAGATTCGGCCATTGGGGGCTGAAGTTACTGTATAGGGGGTTCGGCCGTTGAGGCTCGAAGCCACCGCATGGGGGTTCGGCCATTGAGGCTCGAAGCCTCCATACGGGGCGTCAGGCTACTATGGCCCGAAGCCGTTGTGCGGAGGGCTTGGCTTCTTCGGTCCAAAGTCTCCCTCTAAAAGTCTTGGTCCCTTCAGTTGTCCCAGTTTCCTAGTGCGGGGACCCGCTTCCCTGGCCCTTCTTCAATGCTTGTTCAACAGCATGTTGTATGTTACCTTCGGCCTCTTGTGTGCCTTAGCCGATGGGGTGTTAATGTTCTGTTTCCACACTCTTACCTCGGGGTTCTTTAGTATGAGCGTGCGAGTGCGTGGCTCCCCAACAATTACATCCTTCCCCTTGGCTGACTCGGCCTGTTCAGGCCAAATCAACACTTTCTTCTCGCCGAGGTCAACGTCGTTGACGGGAAAAGGGTCTTTGTCCAGCTTCATATTTGGATTATGGTCTATCTTTAATCGTCCTTCCTCTATGGCCGATTGGACCTGCCGTCCAAAAACATTGCAGTCGTTACTATTATGTGAATGTGAATCATGCCACTTACAATACAGATGCTTCTTTAACTCATCGGCACACAGAATGACTTGACCTTTAGGTAACCTGAGAAGTTGATTCTTCAAGAGAAAATCATATATTTTATCACACTTAGTTATGTTGAATGAGTACTTAACTTCACTAGGCCGATTCTTGGTGGGAGATGGCCATAATTCGGAGCACGTGATAGGTTTACTCTTAGTGTTCAGAACCCATTCGGCCGCATACATGTCGGCTGAATCCTCCTCTTCTGATTCTTCCTCGTCGGAGCGTTCCATGATGTGGATTTCATCCCTAGGCTTGTTAAATGTTTTAATAAACCTTTTATCTTTGGTTCGGCCTTCTTGGACCAGTGCCTGCTGTAAAACTTGGCTAACCTCTAAAAAGTTCTGGTTGTCTAATCTTTCCTTAATCTCAGAACGCAACCCATTAAAAGCTAGTTCCGCCAAGTCCCTTTCTGAAATATTAAGGCTAAAACATCGGTTTCTAGTATCCCTAAAACACTTGATGTACTCAGAGGCGTTTTCGTTAGATTTTTGCTTAACCGATGTCAAGTGTGAAATCCTAAGTTCTGTCTCACCCGTGTAAAAATAATCATGGAATTTCCGCTCTAAATCATCCCACGTCTGAATGGAGTTCGGCGGGAGCATCGAAAACCAAGTGAAAGCGGTGCCGGATAGCGAGAGAGAAAATAGTCTAACTTTTAGGGCATCTATCCCGCTAAGTTCCCCACATTGTGCCAAAAATTGACTAATGTGCTCTAGTGTGGTTTTGCTACCCTCGCCGTTGAACTTAGTGAATTCAGGGATTCTATAGCCGCGGGGGTAGGGTATTGTATCGAGATGGTCGGGGTATGGCTTACGGTAAACCCTAACCCGTCCCTTGGGCACACAGCCAGCACACTCTCTAAACAGTGTGTGGACCTGCTCCTCTATGTCATCTTGGCATGTCGCCTGCGCACGCCTCTCATGTGGGGGCGCGACACGTGGTGGGATATCGGTGTGTCGGCCATGGGCCTCTTCCCTGCGCGCTATCTGCATCTCGTGCTTGTGTCCAGGTGCCTGCGCATGTGGTGCGGGGAGCGTGGGTACCGGTGTAGGTGGTGGTGCATGGTACGCAGTGCTAGCTTGACCGTAAGTGTAATGATTAGTCTTGGCCATAAGTGTTGAGGCTGGAGACATCATGGTCGTGCCAGTGCCGCCATCAGTTCTGCCGTACACATGGTTTACCAGAGGTGTACTAGCAATAGGGATTGAGGGTACGGCCTCAGTAAAGCTGAACCTTCTAAGAGTTGCTTCTACTTGGGAGCTGACTGCCGAATCCAAACGGTTGGCTAGCAAAGCGCTAACGGCTTGATCTACTGATGCGGCTATTTTTTGCTCAATCTCTAAAGAAGATAAACAAGGCGATACAAGTGTTACCTGGATCTGAGCGAGGTCAGGGGTGATGATGTCGCGCTTGATGAAGCCTGCGCGTGTCTTAACGTAGCCCCCCAGCATCATGTCCTGGAGTGCTTTCAGCTTTGCCTCGATCTCTGCTCGGTCTTCCATGGGAATATCTTCAAGAGTGGGTGTTAAGATGTTGTGGTTGTCGATATCCATGCCTCCTATTGTGTCCATCGGCGGTGTAGACGTAGTAGTCGATGTAGATGTACTGGTGGACGATGTAGATGTACTCGTCATGTTAGCGTAGCTTCTCCCCAGCGGAGTCGCCAAAAAGTGTGTTGACACGAAAATGTGCCCCGCACTTGGGTCAGTTCGACGATCCAAAAGTGTGTGGATACTTAGGGACAATCCTAAGCGTGACGCAGCACCGACGTCGCGTTCCGACTACCCTTAGTTGTGATAAGGTGGGTGGAGTCGCGAGGCAATCAGATCACACAAAATAATTCAATTAGCCGAAAGAAATATATTAAACAGAACAAAATCAGCAAACCGGTCGGAGCCTGTCTGCTTCAGAGTATGATTCAAAGGGGGTCGCCGAAGTATACCTTCGGCGTCCGGTGCGAAGTGTCCCACCGAAGGGTACCTTCGGCGTTCGGACTGATCCGGTCGAAGATGAACTCCGAACGGATCCAGGCGTGACAATCACCTCCGAACGGTGGGGTTCGGCGCGAAGTCCCTGATACAGCGAGGTACAAAATAATGACTCAAACGTTGTGCATGGGCGTGACTTCGTCCAGAGTGGAGTGCGAACGTGGCGAAGCCTGTTGTGACGAAGTGTGTTGGCGAAGCGTGCAGTCGAAGCTGAAGTCCCAACGAAGGGTGCTCTGGCAACCTTCGAGACCGATCTCTCGGCTTCGGACACCTCCGGCGAAGTAGCTCCAAACGTGAAAACCTGCAACAGAGAGGATTCAAAGTACTAATTCGGTCTGAGGACTGAATTCTGCTAAGTATTGCACTAGTAGCGAAGGTAGCAATCTGTTACACAGATTAGCAGATACTTCACAGGCGAAGTAATAAGGCGATAGCAATCTATTACGTAGATTAACGGATACTTCACAAGCAAAGTAACAAGGATTACCACTGTTCCGAAGTGGCCGGCGGAGGGATTCCAGGCAAACCCACGAAGAGGTACAAAAAAGTAAAGGTAAATAAATATGATCAAAGCTAGGGCTTTGTGTTTGATTTGTGTTGGGGGACCTCTACGTTGGCCTCGCCTCTCTATTTATAGGGGCCAAACTTCTGATCTAATCTGCTATAATTCGGCTTGGATAAAGATAAAACTTAGCCGGAATTGTATCCAACTCTGTCTCTGCTGAAGTGGGCTTCGGCCAGGCCCGTCGAAGCCTGCTCCTCGGGCCAAAGCTTTGGTGGCGTGGGCCTCCGAAGGCTTCCTGGTCAAAGGCCATGGGCTGCCCAAAGGCTTTCGGAGCCCATAGCCCAATGGACCTTCGACCCTATTGGGCTTTGGCCTAGCCCTGGACATGTGTATTTTTGACCCAAATCACCAAAATTGGTATTTTGACAATCTCAGCCATTGATGCCAGTTTTTGCTATCAACAGTACCATCTTATAATATGATGCATCCCCTCGCTTTGTAGTCGTACTTGTCCGACACAATGTTTTACCGAAGTGGACGCACTAAGGTATAAAGATGTGTCTCGGGTCGATAGAAAAGTATCCCAACTAAGGTATCCGAGCCCCGGCTCGAAGCATCCAAACTAAGGATTCTGAGCCCCGGCTCGAAGCATCCTAACTAGGGATTCCGAGCCCTGGCTCGAAGCATCCTAACTAGGGATTCCGAGCCCTGGCTCGATGCATCCTAACTAAGGATTCTGAGCCCCGGCTCGAAGCATCCTAACTAAGGATTCTGAGCCCCGACTCGAAGCATCCTAACTAGGGATTATGAGCCCAGGCTCAAAGAATCCCAACTAGAGAATCTGAGCCCCGGCTTGAAGCATCCAAGCCAAGGACCCCACGTAGCCAAATCAAGGCATCCATCTTAGCTTTCCTAAATCTCCACTCCGAATATCAACAGCAAAATTGTGCAAAGCCGGCAAGCCACCTACCCGCAAGGAGGGGCAGGAGGAGTAAGTTCAGAGCGGCTAAAGTTTCCCAAAGCAGCTAAAGTTTCTCTAATAATGATAATAAGCACCGAAAACAAAGTGAATATCTCGATTTTATTAAAGTAAAATAAGTTTCAATTACAACACAAAGCGGGATTCGGGGCCCTAAGAGAAGTCGGTATCTAAGCCAAGTAGGGACCAGAAGCCTTTTCGGTCCTGTAGGCTGGCCCGATCTTGAGAGCCCTCCCCAGCTTGCGTCCTCGGAGCCCTAGGGGTTGCAAGAGCCACTCTTGCAGAACACTTCTTCTCCGCCTTCTTTAGAGCTCTCCAAGTCCTATGATATTCTTGAAGTTGCGCCCAAATGCGCTAAGGTTGATCTGTGGGCTCTGACTCGTCGGGGCCCAACTCTACGTCGGACCAATCCATGGATTTTGGTGACGACGATGAGGCCCACACCTCTCTCTCTTCTTATTTTATAAAAGCCAACACTTCAGGCAAAACATCGGAAATAACACACCCACGCTCGTCCCGAGGTATAGCGAAATGAGTGTGTCTGTTGGTCCTAAGGGCTTCAAAAATAGCCCACTGATGTCGAAGAGACTCGGTTTCGTCAAGTACCTCGACCTCGAAGTCCGAGGCATCAGCTGAACCCTGAATAATTTCCAAAAAGAAGCAGCCCCCCTTTTATTTATAAAGTCATGAAACCTTGCTTACAAGACTTTCTTTATAGAAAGAGGCCCTAAGGAGACTACACCTTCGGGTCCGAAGGAGGAACGGCGGAAGCAGGCTTCGAAGAGGGCCATGGCAGGGTCAATTAGTGGGCTTCATCCATCCAGACCTTCACCGCAGTTGGGCCTATGGCTTTTCAGGGCACTTGGAAGGCTTTCCAGGCCTTCGCCACTGATGGGGTCGGGGAGAGGAGATGATGCCCCCAATGATGATCGGGGTCATCCCCAACGTCGCCGGGAGAGAGCCCCCAATGGCTTCGAGGTGGTGGAGGATGCCAAGGGCAGCCACTCACCCCGAAACCTCCCCGTAACTGGCCACAGTAGCATCCACCTACCGGACGGCGGCCTGGATAAACTTCAGCCAACAGCTTAGGGGCTCCCAAAGTGCTCCAAGATGCCCCGGAGAGACCCCATGGCATCAGTCACCACCCTTTCGCCTTGCGCCATGGACTCCTTCATCGCTTTGTTTGAAGCCAATAGGTCTTCAATCGCTTGGTCTAACTTGACCCTCTAGATTTTGAGGGCCTCAGCATCGGTTGCCTGTGTGTGAAACCCTTCGATCTCAGCTAGTTAGGCTCCGAGTGCATCAGCTTCAGAAGACTAAGTTCGAAGCTCCTCGACCTCGGCCACCTGAGCCCGAAATTCATCGGCTTTGGCAGCCCAAGCCCAGAGCTCTCCCATCTCAGTGACTTGTGTCCGGAGGCTGACGACTTTTGTCTCCAACACCCGAAGCCTTTTAGCATCTATAGCCTGCTCTAGGAGCTTCGTCGCCTCGACCGCCAAGTCTACCTGTTTGGCCCAGAGCTCCCGCGTCGCTTCCTCGTCCGCCTCGGTGCGCTTGCGGAGCCTCGTGACCTTGCGGTCATGGCGGCTTCGCTCTGCAGAGAGAGACACCAGTGATCTCGGGGCCAAGACGATGAGCTATCCACAAGAATTAGAAGGAGGGTTACATAAGGAAAAAGGAGAGGAGCATGCTCAATGATGCCCGAGAATGCATACCTGACTCGCTGCACTTTCGATGGCAAATTTTAGGTCGACCCCGTCCGACCGACCGATCTCCGACACCAGGTCGATGCTCATCAGGCCCAGGTAAGCCTGGTGAAGAGGCACCATCCGCGCTGTGAGTTCCGAATCGGTCCCCATGAATGGGACTAGGAGGGGGACGCACGCGCGCGCATGGCCGGACTCTCCGCTCGGAGGGACCTCAGGAAGCGGAGTGGCCTCCCTTTGAGCCCTCCTCGAATTCACCTCCTCATCAGACGCCAGTATCTCCACTACCTCGATAGCGACCCTCGGCCTCACTTCGGTACCCTCTCGAGGAGACGGGGGTGGAGGACTGGAGTCCCTATCCAAAGCACCTGCTCGTGGGTGGATGTGTGTAAATAACGACGGGAAAATAAGACCAACAAAATCTGAAGGGTCGATCTTGAGCGGAACCGCTTACCTTCATGAGCTCCTTCTGGCGAGGGGTATGAAGTGCGAATGACCACCGGAGATGGGACCGGGTATAAGAACTCATCCAATGAGTTCACCAGGGATCCAACCAGCGCGGTGGTCAGCTCGTCCGCGACATTTTCACTTCCCACCTCCTCCGGTAGAGGATCGGCCAGGCCCCCAAAGGCCAAACTGTCCCCTTCAGGACTCCCGCAAGAGCTAGCTAGGGCTGTCATCCCGACTCCCCGTGGGAGCGGAATCAGAGGGAGGATATGCGGGGTGCCAGCGACCCCACGTCCGCCTCACGGGGTCGCTGTCACCCCCGCATCTCCTCCCTCCGCTTCCGCTCCCGCGGGGAGTCGGGACGACACCTCGGTGGCTGTGGCATCGACGACATCATCGCCACCCACTGTAGAGTTCGGCTCGAGGACACTAAGGACTAGTGTAGAGGCATCCGGGTCAACATCCACTACCGCGCTCGGAGTCCCCTCTTCCGAGTTGAGGTTAGAAGAGGAGCAAGGGGAAAGGTGCTAAGGCCCCTTCGAGGTCTTCTTTGAGAGATGCTTCGAGGGTCTGGTCGGGCCAGAGTCTGCCTTCCTCTTCTTCGGAGCCAGATCCGGGAGGTCTACGCTCGGAAGTCATGGAGGCTTGAGTCACAGGGCACTCCACACGTGGTTGAACCACTCCCAAGATCGCACGAGCTCCATCCTCCGCTTGCGCTCCACAGGAGTAGGGGCCCGGAAGATTTTTTCGACGACTCGGACCAGCTACTCTAGAGTTTTAACCACGCATGACCCTGCAAAGTCTGAAGGTATGCTTAGTGTTATAACTAACTTCACAAGGTACGACCTATTCATTGTAGGGGAAAAGAAGTAGGATGAACCGAGCGGGCCGGAGGATGTCTCTGAAGGTGTCCCCTCCTTGGTGCTTTGGAGGGCGAGAGGCCACACCTCCATCAGAGGCAGGATCTCGAGGGTGACGAACTCCTCGGCCAGGTCCCGCATGCTCATCCGCTGGGTCACTATCTATAGGAGCCTGATGCAAGCGGAGACCGAGCCGGCATTGACCTCGATATCCGCCTCCTCCCGATACCAAATGTGGCATGGAGGACCCGCCAGCCCGGAGTCCAACCCAACCACCACGTAGAACCAATGGCGGACCCACTATGAGTACCATCTCTCGTTGATGGCCTTCTGAGGAGCCATGCTGAAGAGCGTGGGCCTCATGGCTCCAGATGTGATGAGTCATTGTCAACGGAAGTCAAAGAGGACACGAAGAGAAGAGAAGACCTTATGTATCTAGGCCGCATGTGACTCAGGTACACGGGCAGCGAGCTACTGTCAGGCAGAGGGGCTGCGAAGTCGGGCTGGCCCAATCCGGGTACATGGGCTAGGAGCATCAGAGGATCCACTAGGCTGTTGACCAGGATTGACTCAGGTACACGGGCGGCGAGCAATTGCCGAGCTGAGAGAGCTGCGGAATCGGGCCGGCCCAATCCGGGTACCTAGTGCAAAGTCAGTGGATGCTTTGTCAGTTTTGGCGCAAAACTAACGACCGCTGATCTTGGATCGGACCATTCGGAGGCGAAGCCGTAGTCGCTACGAAAGCTCTGCTTCAGGATAAGTCATCTGTAAATAGGACTTTACTATTTTGTCCTTAGGCCCACAATCAGTCCGTTGAGGCTGTAAAAATATTCTAAGGACAGTTTGGTCTTTTCCATTTTATTTCAGCGTCTGTAAAAACCCTAAGGGTCTTTTGGTATATTCCTAGGCTATTGGGCTGCCTATAAATAGGGCCCCAATCCCTAGGGTTACGGTTACCCTTTCTGAAACCACTTTACTAATCCAAGAGTTTGGGTCATCTCCTTTGTTCCTCCTGTTTTACGCCGTCAGCAGGTGCTCTACTCTGTTTTCTCTGTTATCATCGCCGCGGTTTATCGATTTGTCTCACAGTTTTGGAAGTAACACTGAGAGATTTTGGTTTATTCTGTGTGCCTTGGTTTGCGTGTTCTATTTAATCGACTGTTTGAACTTTGCTGCAGAAAGTTCTTCGCTTACTCTCAATGCCAACAAAGTCTCTATGGCTGGTTTTATGTTCATCGAGTGCATTCATCCTACAACATTTCTTTACTCAGTAGCCTTGCAGAATAGCTTGAGCCGCAGGCAGCATAGCTCTGCAGGTGTTTGCTATACTCCTGTGTGCAGAAATTTTTCTTGTATCATGTCTCTCCAGCGCCTGGCATCAGTTGTTTGTTAACTATTTTTCTTGTCTCGTTTTTTGTGCGTTTATTTTTTCTATGGATGCTGGGTTTGTGCGGTTTACTGTTGATCGTTGAAATATAGTAGTGTGCTCACTCATTACCTACGCTAGCTAGCTGAACCATTCGTGTTTATGGGATTTACTAGCCATTGATTTTCATTGTAGCCTGGCAGCAATAGACATGCAGTTCTGTAGTTTTCAGGCTTAGAGTGACAGGCTAGTCTTGGTAGCTGCCTGGCATAGACTTCGCTCGTTTCTTGATGCTTCGCGGTTGCTTCCTGACAGCCAGAAATTTTTTGTGCAAAGGGTGTCTGCGTGTTTTTCGCCTTTCGAAGCTGGCCTCGCAGGCCGTGTGTACTTTGTTGTTTCAGTGACCTTCGACATGTGTTGAAAGTGGGCGAAGGTTGAGCCATCGTGTTAGGCCTCGGAATTTTGAAGGCAAGGTTTAGAGTTGCAGGCTTCACAACGAAGTTAGAGTGCGAAGTGTTTTATCTGGTGTGGACCCCACTTCGTGAAAGTACTAGACTTCAAATTCTGTCCTGTAGGCTTCGAGGTTTTTGTAAACATTTCCGAAGTGCACATGCTGTAGCTTCGAACGGGACAAGTCTATCGAAGCATTTTGCTCTGTTCAAAGTTCTGTGTTAGTGCAGGCTTCGCAGCTGACTTTGATCAGAGTTGTGATAAAGGCTTCGTAGTTGGCTCAGCTGGTCACGGCTTTCTGAGTAGAGACCTCGCGGTTGTTGGTTTTTATCTGGTTGCTTCGAAGTTCTATTTCTGTGAAGTTTGATTTGCCATGATTTAAATGCTTTGTTAATCTGCCTTTAAGCACTGTGTTGGTGTTTCTTTGTCTAGGACACCGATCGTTTATAGGCTAGATACTTTTAGGCTTTGTTGATCTGTTTACTATTCCCTGCTAAGGGTCCCTTTGGTTTGGCTTTCGGGAGCAGCTTTTGGTTCCTGGAAGCCAAAAGCCAAACCAAAGGGTATATTCCAAGCCAGCAGCTTTTAGTAAAAGCAGCTTTTGGTGCAGTGAAAATGTGAAAGCTCATCCAGACCTGCTTTCTATGGCTTTTGACTTTTGGCTTCGCAACCATACAAAATTTCATAAATTGACATTTCAAATTTCATACAACCATACAAAATTCTATAAATTGATATTTCAAATTTCATACAACTATAGAAAATTTCATAAATTGACAATTCAAATTTCATACAACCGTACAAAATTTCATAAATTGACATTTCAAATTTCATACAACCATACAAAATTTCATAAATTAATATTTCAAATTTCATACCACAGAAAATTTCATAAATTGACATTTCAAATTTCATACAACCATATAAAATTTCATAAATTGACATTTCAAATTTCATACAACCATACAAAATTTCATAAATTGACATATCAAATTTCATATAACCATACAAAATTTCATAAATTGAATTTTTTACACAGCTCACAGCTCAAAGTAGCTTGTTCACAACTGTTTTAGCCAAACGACTTTCAGCTTTCTCACAGCTGACTTCCCACAGCAGTTTTTCCATAGCCAACAGCCCACAATAGCTTTTTCCCACAGCCACAGCTCAACCAAACACACCCTAAGTATGTTGAGGTGTGTTGGGTGTTGGGAGCAGGCCATTGATTTGAAAGAATTTTTTAGGCGCCCATTCACCCCCCCCCCCTCTGGTCGCTACTTTTGGTCCTACACCTTCGCTGGAAAGAAGTCAGCATACTCCTTTCGGAGCTGCAAGTTGATGCTCCCATACGCCATGTGACGCCCCGATTTACCAAATCAGAACATTATTCAATTTCGAAAGAAAAACAATAATAACAAGAGGTTCATCATGCGACAACGTACATATGGGCAATCATTCGTGGTACGCAGACCACATTAGTACATAACTGTAAAAATAAAATAAACATCAAAAATAAATAGCATGATGAACGTCTTCTTCAAGATCTTCTTCTTGACTGGGTCGCTACTCCAGACCATCTTCCTTATAGTAGGCAGCCTCTGAATTATGTGTCCAACGGGTATGAGTACAAAAAGTACTCAACAAGCCACCGAGAATGCAATAATAATGCAGGATAATAACAAAGGAATGGTAATGGCTAAAAGTTCGAAAAAGTACATTTTTTCAGTTAAGGCATTTAGTGTAGTCAAGTTCAATCATGTGGAATATTAAACATGAACAACATAATACCATCTAACTCGAGTACGTTTTCCCTCCTCGCTCAACAGTCCTTACATGCCAAGTCATCATGCACATTCATCAAAAGTAAACTAACTGTGGGATGTCA
Organism: Zizania palustris; assembly: GCA_019279435.1. Taxonomy (NCBI): domain Eukaryota; kingdom Viridiplantae; phylum Streptophyta; class Magnoliopsida; order Poales; family Poaceae; genus Zizania; species Zizania palustris. The sequence goes on along the minus strand of JAAALK010000285.1, from coordinate 35,619,935 downwards.
CGCAACCCGCCCTCAACCGTGGGCTCGGCTTTTCGAAAAGATTTAAGACTCTGATCAGAGGTGTACCACTGTACCCATAAGGCACGCACTCATCCCAAACACCTACTGTACCCACGGGAACTCGTGCCAAAACCTCAGCATGAAATGTTTCAAGCGATAATCACCCGCTCTAGGTTTTGCCGGCGCGCCGAGCCGCATCCCAGCCAACGTCGCACCCCCTTTTGCGCCACGTAGGTACAAGCCACCCGCAGGTGCTGCTTGACCCATCTCCAACTGGTGCCTCGGATTGGAACACTCCATACCTTAGTTAGGACTTACCCACTAGACCTGTGGTTAGTACGGAAATGTATTGCAACGGATCCCGCAGACCGGTTCTTATAGTGCCCCGGGTGCTACCGACCAATGCCCTAGCTTGCACCCGGAACCCACCATGGATACACTTAACCAGAACTCAATCACCAACTGAATTCCAGAGATGAGAATAAAGGGGATCATATAGTAGATTCCAAATCGCTACGACGCATTTTTAACCTATAGCAATTGTGTCGATACATCAGACACTATCTACTAGTACTAATTATATGGTGACAAAGAGTTTAGGCTAGATAGCATGGCTTGGGTTGCACATCAAGGTCGGGGATCTAAATAAATATAATGTAGGGCTTTCATTTGACTAATGCATGTATAACCTATGTGTTTTAGCTATAGTTTGACAAAACTGGGTTCAATATGCTAAAAAGATTAATTTGGTGACTTGCCTTGTTCAGCGAAAGGCGACGGGGGAACTTCCGGGAAGTATTCCGGCTCCTCGATGGCGTCGTAGTCTTCTCGATATGCATAATAAACATTACATTCAATTAAACATTCCAAAATCACACAATAAATATAAAGGGTATGATTGGGTTAAAATACTTGAATTGAAACCATTAACTATTCTGAAATCATTATTTAAATTATTTAGATAATTTTATTGAGTTATGGAATTTTCTAAAGGGACTATGAAATTACCCTAAAGTGCCTTTAAATGGTTTATTAAATAAAAATAAAATACTCCAAGTAAACCTACTGTTTTTATTGCATAAACATGTAGAGAATAAAATTATAAATTTTTTGGATTTGAAATGGTTAATTTTGGAGTTAAAATGAGCAAGATATGAATTTTAGAAGTCTAAAACTAATTCTGGAATTTAATTTAAATCCAAAAATGGTCGTCGGTCCATGGTGAGCTGAACCCACCGTGAACCCGCGCACTGTGCACGTGCGCCATATCGCAGATCACCGTTGGATCGTGATCGAGCGGCTGTAGGTGAGGCGGGAGTATTAAGTTAACGTGGACGGCTAAGATTAAAACGCTGAAACGGTACGCGAAGGATGGTTTAGATTAAATGTGAGTTTTAAATACTAACGGACGATCCAGATTAAAACGTACAACTTCGCCGAGATCTGACGGATCTGATTAAACCACGCAAATGATCTAATCGCCACCGTCGGATCCAGATCACACGGTTGCGATTGAATCCGACATGGCACGGGTACTTTCCCGTGCCGATCATCTTCTCCGGTGACGGTGAGCGGACCAGCGGCCACGGCGAGCGACGGCGGTCCTAACCAAGCCTAAAAATGGAAAGAGGGCGACTAGGGGAGCACGAGGGTACCACTGCGGTGGTCTGAGGTCGACGGAGTGCAGCCGGCAACGAGCGAGGGCGGCAGAGGCGTTCGGGTCTCTCGTCGGTGGTGGGGTTCATCGTCGAGGGTGATGAGGACATCAGTACATCTACACCAGCTGCACCTTCTTCAGCGCCATCTCCTCCTGGGATAATCACGAGGGCCCGTGCAAGAGAGCTGAACTTTGTCATACTACTAAAGAATGAAGGCCCAGAAGAATAAACGCAGGCCTGCCTAGAGTAGGCCTTCCTAGGGGCGCCCCCCCTCTTTGGGCGTACACATTAGGGGGCTGCACCCACCTTTCCCCCCCTCTATTTAAATAGAGCCTTGTCATTCCTATAGACTCGAGTTTTGATTTACAATTAGCTTTTGCTACTTTCGACACGCGCCAAACAGCGCTGTCCTCGTGTGATTCAGAACTCCACCTTGAGTGATATTCATATTGCTCGCATCTCTTTCTTGTTCGTTCTTCGATTGCGAACAGGAAACGATCTTCGTGATCAGGCTGATCTTGCATCAACAAGGTCGGTAACCACAGGGAGTTGGTTCAGCGATTGCATTGGCGCTTCGGGTTCGCTCGTCATAGTCGGATCGTGAGGGTCTTCTTCCACCAAATCGAAGTTATCTCCACTCACCGAAAGATCGGGCACTTCAGCTCTATCAAGTGGTATCAGATTTTCCAGGTTGATCGGTGAGTTTATCGAGTGTTTGTCCCTTCCTACAGTCCACAAAACCACAACACAAAAATATATTTCAGGTTAGATCCTTGTCCCAGCACCTTTTTGAGCCTTGCACTATCTTTCAATAATTTGCTTTGTTGAATTTGTGTGCTTACGCGTGTCAATTGTTGCTGGTTACTTGTGCATCTTCATCTGCATATCACGCAAAACTCCCCTGGCCGTGCGCCCCTCCCTTCCCTGCCTTGTGTGTCATTTGGAAAGTTACAAAAAAAAATAGGTTGCCTCATTCTGCTCAACCTCATTTGAGAAAGTTTTGGTTGCCTTCCATACAAAGGGTAGTCAATTATTGCTGGTTGCCTAATATTGATCACACTCATTTGAGAAAGTTTTGGTTGCCTTCCATACAAAGGGCAATCAATTATTGCTGGTTGCCTAATATTGATCACACTCATTTAAGAAAGTTTTGGTCGCCTACCATACAAAGTGCAGATTGCTTCATTTCCGAAATTCTTGATCACCTACCATACAAAGGGGTCGTCCATTATTGCTGGTTGCCTATTTTTACTTGCAAGTTTCTCCGGATAAAAAAAACGAAAAAAAAAGAAAAAAAAAGAGAAAAAAAAAAGAAAAGAAAGAAAGGAGAAAAACAGCAAGGAGGTGATCCCCCTGGCCGTGCGCCCCTCCCCCTTTCCATCCCTGCTCACCTCTTCGGTTTTCCTTTTTTTTGTGTACCGCCTTTTGCACTTTGTTTCCAGCAGCTTTTGGTTACGTCTTTGGCACTATAATTCAACCTCGCATTATTGTTTGATTGTGCTAATCCTTGTTTTGAGTGCAGCCTACCTAGAACCCCACATAGTTCTACAACGAGCAGATTTTGTTTCTCCAAGCAATCGCTGCTCCAATCTTTCGCCGGTTTCACCTGTTGGTTGCAGGTCACCCCTGTGTGCTTGGTAAGAACGGATAAGAATTTGATAACAGCACGTCTGTGAGCGACCAATCCACATTCGTGTTGTCGTAGGTTTTTGCTTTGTGTTTGCACTAACTATGGCAGGCAATGACGAAACGAAGGAGGCACAACTACTGGATGTACGGGCACAGGTTGATGGCCTTGCTGCGGACATGACAACGATGCATGAGCGGTTTGATTCTACGATCACTTCGTCGACCAAGCGGTTCGACCAGATCAACCTCGCTCAGACGGCCATGGTGACCACGCTCGACACCATCATGTCACGACTCGATGCGTTAACTTCGTCGCTCACCGAATTACAGAAGGATTATGGTGGCGATACGGAGCAGGATGATGGACCTCGCCATGGTCGTGCACGTCGCGTGGTACGTCATTCCCCTCACGATTCATTTGCTAAGATTAAATTTAAAATTCCATCTTTTAATGGCAAATATGATCCTGCTGCTTATCTTGATTGGGAACTAGAGGTCGATCAGAAATTTTCATGCCATGATATTCCTGCTCATTCTCAAGTTAAAGCTGCTATTAGTGAATTTACTAATTTTGCTTTAATATGGTGGCGTGAATATAAACTAACACATCCTACTGCTACACCCATCACTTGGACTCAATTAAAAGCTGCTATGCGACACAGATTTGTTCCTTCATATTTTGCGCGAGATTTGCTAAAGAAAATGCAGAGTTTTCGACAAGGACAGCAATCTGTCGAGGACTACTATCAAGAGCTCCAAAAAGGTATGATTCGTTGTGGTTTGTTTGAGACAGATGAAGCTGCGATGGCCCGTTTTCATGGTGGTTTGAATAGAGAAATTCAGGACATCCTTGACTATAAGGAATATTCTGATATGGCCACATTGTTTGCATACGCTTGCAAAGCTGAACGTGAAGTGCAGGGACGTCGCTCGAAGACATATCCTAACTCTTTTGCAGGTAGAGGCGTAGCAATCAATTCAGCGTCTCCTCCGCCTACACCATCCACGATCAGCACTCCATCGCGCGAAACGACGGCCAAGCCTAGCGCATCCTCGTCCCCAGGCGCTGCTCCTTCCACAGGACGTACACGGGATATTCGGTGCTATTGTTGCCATGGACTTGGACACGTGAGTCGGGACTGTCCAAACAAGCGTATTTTGCTCATACGTGACAATGGTGAGTATTCATCCGCTAGTGATTCCGAGGAAACCCAACATACTATGCTTGCCACTGACCATGCAGCTAAAACGGAGGTACATGTCGATCCCGGCGATGCCGATAAGTATGAAAGTCTTGTTGTGTAGCGTGTTCTTAGCACACAGGTCACCACGTCTGAGAAAAACCAACGGCACACACTTTTCCACACCAAAGGTGTTGTACAAGAACGGTCGATTCGCATCATCATCGACAGTGGCAGCTGCAACAACTTGGCAAGCACAGCCTTGGTTGAGAAGTTGTCCTTGCCCACTCGTAAGCACCCAAACCCGTATCACATTCAATGGCTTAATGATGGTGGAAAAATTAGAATCACACGTTCGGTACGCGTTCCTTTTTCATTGGGATCTTATTCTGATTATGCTGATTGTGATGTTGTTCCAATGGAAGCATGCTCTTTGTTACTTGGTAGACCTTGGCAATATGATACTGATAGTGTACATCATGGTCGTTCGAATCATTATTCCTTCATGTTTAAAGGTCAGAAAATAATTATACATCCAATGACCCCCGACCAAATTTTTAAAGATGATCTTGCTAGGGCTACTAAAGCGGCAAAACCACTAGCACCCCAACCAGCCGCCAATGTTACTTCTGAAATCAAGTTGAATGCGCCTGTCTTGCTTGCTACACGCGCTGATTTTGCGGATTTACGCCATGATCATTTGCCCTGCTATGCACTTGTTTGTTCTAGTATGCTCGCTGCCCTTGATGCTCCCCCATCTTTGGATATTCCCCCCGCTGTTTCTAACCTTTTGCAGGAGTATGCTGATGTGTTTCCCACAGACTTACCCTCGGGTCTCCCTCCACTCCGTGGTATTGAGCACCAGATTGACCTCATCCCCGGCGCCCAACTACCTAACCGCACCCCATACCGCACGAATCCGGATGAGACGAAGGAGATCCAGCGCCAGGTGCAGGTGTTGCTTGATAAGGGGTACATTCGTGAATCTCTTAGCCCTTGCTCGGTTCCTGTTTTACTTGTGCCGAAGAAAGATGGGTCATGGCGTATGTGTGTAGACTGTCGCGCTATTAATAACATCACCATTCGTTATCGATATCCTATACCACGCCTTGATGATATGCTAGATGAACTTAGTGGTGCCATGATTTTCACTAAGATTGATTTACGTAGTGGCTACCATCAGATTCGCATGAAATTAGGAGATGAATGGAAAACGGCTTTTAAAACGAAATTTGGGTTATATGAATGGTTGGTTATGCCGTTTGGATTAACTAATGCTCCTAGCACCTTTATGCGCTTGATGAATGAAGTTCTTAGACCCTTCATAGGACTGTTTGTTGTTGTCTACTTCGATGATATCCTTATTTATAGCAAGACTATGGAAGAGCAGTTAGAACATTTGAGTGCTGTTTTTGATGCCTTGCGTGCTGCCCGCTTGTTTGCTAATATGGAAAAATGCATCTTTTGCACACAACGCGTCTCGTTTCTTGGTTATGTTGTTACCCCACAGGGCATCGAGGTGGATAGCAGCAAGGTTGATGCAATTCGGGAATGGCCCACGCCGACGACGGTCACACAGATTCGGAGTTTTCTTGGACTTGCAGGTTTTTACCGTCGGTTCGTACGTGATTTTAGCTCCATTGCAGCACCTCTACATGAGCTTACAAAGAAAGGTGTGCCATTTGCTTGGGGCGACTCGCAGGAGGTAGCGTTCAGCACTTTGAAAGATAAGTTAACACATGCCCCCCTCTTGCAATTGCCTGATTTTACTAAAGTATTTGAGCTTGAATGCGATGCTAGCGGGATTGGATTAGGTGCTGTTTTGTTACAAGAAGGCAAACCGGTTGCGTATTTCAGTGAAAAATTAAGCGGTGCTAGCTTGCGATATTCTACTTATGATAAGGAGCTTTATGCTTTAGTCCGCACTTTGCACACATGGCAGCACTATCTTTGGCATCGCGAGTTCATAATTCATTCTGATCATGAGGCCTTGAAACATATTCGTACCCAAACAAATCTAAACCGTCGTCATGCTGGTTGGGTAGAATTCATCGAGTCTTTTCCTTATATTATTAAACACAAGAACGGGAAGGAGAATGTCATTGCTGATGCGTTGTTTCGTAGATATACCATGCTTTCACAACTCGATTTTCAAATTTTTGGTTTGCAAACTGTGAAGGATCAATATGTCAACGATGCTGATTTTAAAGATGTTCTAACTCATTGCACGCCTGGCAAACCTTGGGGTCAATTCCACATGCAGGATGGGTTCCTGTTTCGCGCTAACAAGCTGTGTATTCCAGCAAGCTCGGTCCGTCTTTTGTTGTTACAGGAGGCACATGGTGGTGGTCTCATGGGACATTTTGGTGTCCACAAGACGCACGAGGTGCTGGCCGCACATTTCTTTTGGCCCCGGATGCGCCGTGATGTCAAGCGCCTTGTTGCACGCTGCACTACATGTCAAAAAGCTAAGTCCCGGTTGAACAACCATGGTTTGTATATGCCTTTGCCTGTTCCTACTTCCCCTTGGCTTGATATTTCTATGGACTTTGTTTTGGGATTGCCTAGAACTAAGAAGGGGAGGGATAGCATTTTTGTGGTTGTTGATAGATTTTCCAAAATGGCGCATTTTATACCTTGTCATAAAACTGATGATGCTCGCACTGTTGCTGAATTGTTCTTTCGGGAGATTATTCGTTTGCATGGCATTCCAAATACAATAGTCTCAGATCGTGATGCTAAGTTTCTCAGTCATTTTTGGAGATCTTTGTGGAATAAAGTGGGAACTAAATTGCTGTTTAGCACAACTTGTCATCCTCAAACTGATGGGCAAACTGAGGTAGTTAATAGAACCTTGTCAACCATGCTTCGGGCTGTTTTGGATAAGAATTTGCGACGTTGGGAGGATTGCTTGCCTCATATTGAATTTGCTTATAATCATGCCACACACTCTTCTACAAAGATGTGCCCTTTTCAGATTGTTTATGGTTACATTCCTCGAGCACCTATTGATTTGTTCGCCCTTGATGCTGCGGAAGCTCCACATCTCGATGCAGTTGCCCATGTTGAACAAATGATTGACCTTCATGCACAAACACACCAAAACATTGCTGCTGCTAATGCTAAAAATCAGGTTGCTGGTAGTAAAGGAAGAAAACATGTTACTTTTGCACCTGGTGATTTGGTTTGGTTGCATTTACGAAAGGATCGTTTCCCTAGTTTGCGCCGTTCTAAATTGATGCCTCGTGCTGCTGGTCCTTTTAAAGTGCTAACCAAGATTAATGATAATGCTTATATCCTTGACCTACCTGCGGAGTTTGGTGTTTCCACTAGTTTTAATGTTGCAGATTTGACACCTTATGTGGGCGAGGATGAAGAGTTACCGTCGAGGACGACTTCGATTCTAGAAGGGGAGGATGATGAGGACATCAGTACATCTACACCAGCTGCACCTTCTTCAGCGCCATCTCCTCCTGGGATAATCACGAGGGCCCGTGCAAGAGAGCTGAACTTTGTCATACTACTAAAGAATGAAGGCCCAGAAGAATAAACGCAGGCCTGCCTAGAGTAGGCCTTCCTAGGGGCCCCCCCCCCCCCCCTCTTTGGGCGTCCACATTAGGGGGCTGCACCCACCTTTCCCCCCCTCTATTTAAATAGAGCCTTGTCATTCCTATAGACTCGAGTTTTGATTTACAATTAGCTTTTGCTACTTTCGACACGCGCCAAACAGCGCTGTCCTCGTGTGATTCAGAACTCCACCTTGAGTGATATTCATATTGCTCGCATCTCTTTCTTGTTCGTTCTTCGATTGCGAACAGGAAACGATCTTCGTGATCAGGCTGATCTTGCATCAACAAGGTCGGTAACCACAGGGAGTTGGTTCAGCGATTGCATTGGCGCTTCGGGTTCGCTCGTCGTAGTCGGATCGTGAGGGTCTTCTTCCACCAAATCGAAGTTATCTCCACTCACCGAAAGATCGGGCACTTCAGCTCTATCAGAGGGAGTGGTGGCCGGGGTTGGGGAGGCGTCGATGGTCACAAAGGTGCGATCGCTGAGGGGGAAGGAGGACTCCGGTGACGGCGAGCGGTGGCTGGAGCGAAGGTGGCGGTGTGGTGTTAAAAACCGCAGTGCGGGCGTTCTGTTCGTTCTCAGTGCGAATTAGTGTGGGGGTCAAACGCGGTGGAGGCGTAGGGTTTAAATAGAGGTGTCGGCTGGGTCAGAGGGGGCGCAATTGGGGGATACCGGAGTAAACATTTCCTTAACGCCGGCGAACTTGGGATGCTCGGGGGTTCATCGAACCTAGACGCGGTTCAGTTGGAATTGAAGGGGGAAACGGTCGTCGGGGATCGGGCGACTTAACGCCGGGCTCAATTTGGGGGGAGGGGGTCGGGGGCAGCGGATCCGAGGGGAGTTAGGGCTTCGGCCGGCGAGGGGGGATTTGGGGGCGGATCTCGTGGAGACGATGAGTCTGACGAGTGGGGGCCACCGGTCAGCGGGCGTAGGGCGAGGGCGTTGCAACGGGACACGACTGACGGGTGGGGCTGAGGCATCGGGCGCGCGCGTGGAGGGAGAGGGGGTGGCTGACGAGCGGGGCCCATCTATAAGTACGGGGCATGGGGAGGGAGTGGGCTGGGCCAGCTTGTTGGGGGAGAATGGGGGAGGGAGGCCCGTTACTATTTAAAACCTTTTCTGAATAAAAATAAATGCTGAAATTGGTTTAAATTATTTGGGTTGCTTCCATGAGTGATAAAAATCTGTAAAAATTCTCAAAAATATATCTTGGCCTTGGGATCATATACAAAGTTTTCTAGCCCCTGGTTTGGACATCTCCTCTAGGTTCTAGTTCATTTAGGCATAAATGGCATTAAAGGAATTTCAAAAATAATCTTTTCCAGAAAAACATAATAAAATGTATTTTTATTTCTTTGAAAATTTGGGGTGTTACAAACCTATCACCATTACAAAGAATCTCATCCTCGAGATTCGGAAAGTTACTCGAATAGCTTGGGGTATTGGGCTTTTAACTTGTCTTCTTTTTCCCATGTGGCTTCCTCGACAGGGTGGTTGTCCCGCTGAACCTTGCAGAAGTGAACCACACGGCTTTTGGTTACCCTTTCCTTAACTTCTAGAATCCAGATGGATTTCTCAATGTAGGTCAAGTCTTCTTAGACATTGAGCTATTCGAGATCGGCCTATTCAGTGGGCGCACGGAGACATTTCTTTAGCTGAGAGACGTGGAACACATCATGGACTCCTGCCAAAGATGGAGGTAGTTCTAGCTGATATGCCACTTCTCCTTGCCGTCGGAGGATCTGGAAGGGTCTGACATAACGGGGTGCTAACTTGCCTCTCATGTTGAACCTTTGGGTGTTACGGAGGGGAGTGACTCGGAGATAGACATAGTCACCCTCCTTAAAGGTTAGGTCTCTCCGTCGGTTATCGGCATAGCTCTTTTGTCGGGACTGGGCTATCTTCAATCTATCCCTGATCATCTTGACTTTCTCTTTGGCTTCTCACAATATGTCGGTCCCGAATAGTTGCGACTCTCCGGTCTGATCCAAGAGTAGCGGCGTTCTGCACTTGCGACAATAAAGTGCTTCAAAAGGGGACATTAGCAGGTTGACTTGGTAGCTGTTGTTGTAGGAGAACTCTGCATATGGCAAGTTCTTATCCCACATTCTGCCAAAGTCTAGAGCACAAGCTCTAAGCATATCCTCCAATACCTGGTTTACCCTTTCAGTTTGACCATCGGTCTGTGGATGATAGGTGGTGCTAAAGTTTAGCTGGGTGCCGAGTACTTCCTGGAGATTCTTCTAAAACGTGGAGGTAAACTGACTCCCTCGATCAGATATGATCCTCTTTGGAACTCCGTGTAGGCACACAATCTGGTCATGTACAACTCAGCCAATCTAGCGACGGTGTAAGTCATTTTGATGAGGATGAAATGAGCCACCTTGGTGAGTCGATCGACGATTACCCAGATAGAGTCATGACCGGCTTGGGTCCTGGGCAGTCCCGTGATGAAGTCCATCCCTATTTCTTCCCACTTCCATTCGGGGGACCTTGAGCGGTTGCAATAATCCGGTAGGTCTCTGGTGCTCTGCCTTGACTCGCCATCATGTGTCGCACTTGGCCACATACTCAGCTATTTCCCTCTTCATACTGACCCAACAATATTTCTCCTTTAGGTCTTGGTACATCTTTGTACTCCCGGGATGTATAGAGTATAGAGTTTCATGGGCCTCTTGAAGGATGAGGGCCTTCAACTCTAGCTTGTCAGGCACGCATATCTGGTTGCCGAAGCAGACGGTACCGCTCTCATCCTCGGAGAATCCTGGGGCTTTACCTTTTCTCATGTTCCATTGGATCTCTAAGATGTTCGAGTCTTCTTTCTGTGTCTCATGGATCTGGTCCATGAGGACAGGTCTGGTCTCTAGGGCGGTGAGATATGATCTGGTAGTGATCCCTAGGTTCAACCTTTCCATCTCCTTGTATAACAATGGGGCCTGGTCTTGCACCATGATGGCATTACAGTACCCTTTTTGGCTTAGGGCATTTGCCACTATGTTTACCTTGCCTAGATGATAGTGGATGCCTAAGTCATAATCTTTGATCAACTCCAACCATCTTCTATCTGAGGTTCAGGTCTGGTTGGGTGAATATGTACTTCATGCTCTTGTGATCGGTGAAGACCTCACACCAATTCCGCACAAGGTAATGTCTCCATATCTTCAAGGCATGAACAACGGCTGCTAATTCCAGGTCGTGGGTTTGTTAATTTAGCTCATGCGGCCTTAGCTGGCGAGAGGCGTAAGATATCACCTTCCCGTCTTGCATTAAGACACACCCCAACCCTTGGCGAGAGGCATCACAGTAGACGTGGAAGTCCTTCCGGATGTCTGGCAGGGTCAGAATTGGGGCTGATATGAGCTTTTTCCTAAGGGTCTGGAAGCATTCTTCGCAGTCTGGAGTCCATTCGAACTTCACTTCCTTCTGCACCAATCGGGTCATGGGCTTGGCTATCTTTGAGAAGTTCTCGATGAACCGACGGTAATATCCGGTCAATCCAAGAAAACTCTGGATCTCGGTCATGTTCGTGGGTTGTAGCCAATTGGTCACTGCTTCCACGGTGGTTGGGTCCACTGCTATTCCTCTAGCAAATATGACATGGCCGAGGAACTTCACTTTGGACGACCAAAACTCACACTTGCTGTATTTGGCGTACAATTGCTGCTCCCTTAGCTTTCCGAGGGTCATCCAGAGGTGAGTTTCGTGCTCTTCCTTGGTCTTGGAGTAGACGAGGATATCATCGATTAATACCATGATGAACTTATCCAAGAACTCCATGAATACATTGTTCATCATATTCATGAACAAGGTCGGGGCATTCGTGAGTCCGAACGACATCACAGTATACTCGTACAGTCCATAGCAGGACGTGAATGCGGTCTTGGGGATGTCTTCTTCCCTAATCCTCAATTGGTGGTAGCCTGACCTGAGGTAGGTTTTGGAGAATACTGAGGATCCCTTCAGTTGATCGAATAGGTCATCGATCCGAGGCAGGGGTACTTGTTCTTGATGGTCATGTCATTCAAGGCTCTATAGTCCACGCACATCCTTTTGGTCTTGTCCTTCTTCATGGCGAAGATAATCGGTGCACCCCAGGGTGAGGTACTCGGTCGGATGTACCCTTTTTGTTCTAGGTCTTCAATATTGCTCTTAACTTTGGCTAGTTCATTGGCGTCCATCCAGTATGGGCGCTTGGAGATTGGGGTGGTCCTGGGGACAAGTTTGATTTTGAATTCGATGTCCCGCATGGGAGGCATTCCTGGCAGGTCTTCCGGGAAGACGTCCATGTATTCCCTGACCACGGGCACTTCTTCTAGGGCTAGCGAGTGAAGGGATACCCCGCTAGAACCATGGTTGGTCATCTGAAAGGTGACGGCTTCGCCTTCGGAGTTGGTCACAGTGACGAACTTGCTGGCGCAGTCAATTACTCCCTAGTGCTTCATCAACCATTCCATCCCTAGGATGAGGTCGAGTCTGGTGCACTCGATGAGAACTGGCTCGGCCCAGAATAGTACTCCTTGGATTTCTATCCTAACCTTAGGGCTGAACAAGTTAGCTAGGGTCTTCTTGTCAGGGGTAGCAATCATCATAGGGGCGGGTAGAGGGAGTACTTCCAAGTCATTTTTTCACAAAACCTTCGGATATGAAGGAATGTGTTGCTCTAGAGTCAAATAATACTATTGCAGGTATGGAATTCGCGGTGAACATACCGAGTACGACTTCGGGAGCCTCCTAGGATTCCTCCGCGCTGATGTGGTTGACGCGGGCACGTGCTGCTTGGTTGGGCACCGCGCCTTGGGGTTGCTTGGGGTGAGGACACTGGTGGGAGTAGTGCCCTTCCTTCCGGCAGTTGAAGCAGACAACTGGCTTTCCGTTGCGGTCCCTCATGATTGGGGCCTTGGCGGAGGGTGCCGGTGGGGCGGCCGGAGCTGGTGGAGCGGGGCGAGGATGCCCGGCGTTGGATCCACTAGCGGCATGTGGCGGCCTGTAGATGGGCCGAGGATGCTAGGCGGGTGTCGGTAGCGGAGGGATGAAGCGGGGCCTCTGGGGGTTCGCCTGATGATGCTTGAACGCGATCATCTTCCTCTTCTTGAGGTCCAGCTTGTTCTGCTCAGTCTCTTCGATGAGCGCCTTGTTCACTAGCCACTGGAAGTCGGCATAGTCAGTGGCGACAAGCTGGATGGAGAGCTCATCCTTAAGTCCATGGAGGAACTTAGCCTGGCGGAGGGCGTCGATCCGCACTTCTTCTAGTGCGTAGCGGGCCAGGCGGTTGAATTCATGGAGGTACTCCATGATGGTCCGGCTTCCTTGCTGCAGGTCCCAGAACTCCTGATGCTTGACCGCGATCACTCCGGTGGGGACGTGGGCGGCGCGGAAGGCGATAGTGAATTCCGCCCAAGTTACCTTGTGGTCCTCCGGCTGGGACTCACGGTAGTTGTCCCACCACTCCACGGCGGGACCCTGGTGTTGGTGAGTGGCGAACGCCACTCTCTCCCGGTCGGTGCAGGGGAGGAGGTCCAACTTCTTCCCAATGGTCCAAAGCCAATCGCCAGCCTCCATGGGGTTTGTCGTGCTGGAGAAGATAGGGGGTCGCACGCGCAAAAACTCTGAGAGTTGAGGCGCGGGAGCGAGGGCTGGTGCACGTGGGATGGGCTCCATGTTCTGTTGTTGCATTCGGTCCAACTGTGCCTGTTGGTGCTGCATTTGGGCGAGGAGGGCGGTGATCAGCTGGTTTTGATTTGCCATCATCTCCGGCAAGGTGGGATGGTTGGCGGATGGTGGCCTAGTCTGACGTTGGCCCGTGGCGCCCCAGTTGGGCGCAACACTTTCGGGCAGACCATTGCTTAACCCTTCTCCATTGTTGGACCCGGTGTTCTGATTGTCGGCCATCTTCTGAACACAAAGTATTTCCAATCATAAGGAAAAAACTTTTGAAATGAACCTTATTCAAAAACAGCTCAGAGGGGTTCACGTATATATAAGTGGTAATAAAATGGTCATTACATCAAAGCTCTTATTTTTAACCCACTCACAACACAAGCTGTATCAATGAGATTTATCGCCTACTCACCATCAGGGGCAGTATCCGTGCTCTCGGAACCACAAGAGTCCTGAGGGACGGTGGGCTCGAGAACATTCTCGATGATAGGGTCGGCGATGACGGCGGGGCATGAAGCAGTGGTGCTGGAGCTGGATGGTCCAGCGGGCGTGGGGTGCAGTGGGATCCTCTTGGGGCGAGGGGCGAGCTCGTGGATGGGTTTCTTCCTCCTCGGGACGAGGGGAATAATGTCCGCTATGTCCTTCTGCAGCTGTATAATCTTACGTTGCAGCTCGCCATTCTGTTGGATCAGGCTCTTCATCTCTTGACGAAGAAACTCGACCGCCTCATGGTGCTCTTCCACGTCGAGCACAACCTCAGTATGGAGGTCGTCCATGGCCTGAAGAAGACACGTCTACCGGGCCATGACTAGATCATGATTGGAGTGGACTCTGATGTAGATGTTGTGGTGGGCACCGGGAGTGCACTTCGGCACAAGCTGGAAGGATGAGTTCTGAAGACGATCATCGTAGATCATCCTCAGCTCCATGAGGTCTTGGAGGGCGACGCGTTGTCACACGACGTCGAAGGTCAGGCCCCCAAGTGCTGACGTGAAGAATGGCAGGTGATCGCCGGACCCATGGATGGTGAGGGAGACATCACACGGTCCTGCGAACTCCTCCATGTAGATGCCATGGAACTCGTGCTCGAAGAGGAACCCAAGGAAGGTCACCTTCATCCGGAGATCCTGGACGAAGCCCTTGAAGTGACGGCAGAAACAGTGGACTTGGTAGACTGGCATCTACAAAAACAACAAATTGAAAAGAATAAGGGAAGGAACAAAGTGATGAAGCAAGTTTTCGCGAAATAGATTTTATCAAAACTAAGTGGTAGGCTGGTTCGTTTGGCTTCCTATAGTCAAGTCGGCTCCGATACCATCTTGTGACGCCCCGATTTACCAAATCGGAACATTATTAAATTTCCAAAGAAAAACAATAATAACAAGAGGTTCAAGATGCGACAACGTACATACGAGCAATCATTCGTGGTAAGCAGACCACATTATTACATAAGTGTAAAAATAAAATAAACATAAAAAAATAGCATGACGAACGTCTTCTTCAGGATCTTCTTCTTGACTGGGTCGCTACTCCAGACCATCTTCCTCATAGTAATCAGCCTCTGAATTGTGTGTCCAACGGGTATGAGTACAAAAAGTACTCAAAAAGCCACTGAGAATGCAATAATAATGCAGGATAATAACAAAGGAATGGTAATGGCTAAAAGTGCGAAATGGTACATTTTTCAGTTAAGGCATTTAGTGTAGTCAAGTTCAATCATGCGGAATATTAAACATGAACAACATAATACCATCTAACTCGAGGAGTATGTTTTCCCTCCTCGCTCAACAGTCCTTACATGCCAAGTCATCATGCACATTCATCAAAAGTAAACTAACTATGGGATGTCACGCAACCCGCCCTTGACCATGGGCTCGGCTTTTCGAAAAGATTTAAGACTCTGGTTAGAGGTGTACCAATGTACCCACAAGGCACGCACTCATCCCAAACACCAAAGTGTAGCGAGATGACCCATACCACAGGAACTCGTGCCAAAACCTCAGCATGAAATGTTCCAAGCGATAATCACCCACTCTAGGTTTCGCCGGCGCACCGGGCCGCATCCCAGCTAACGTCGCACCCCCTTTTTCACCACGTCAGTACAAGCCACCCGCAGGTGCTGCTTGACCCATCTCCAAGTGGTGCCTTAGATTGGAACACTCCATACCTTAGTTAGGACTTACCCACTAGACTTGTGGTTAGTACGGAAATGTATTGCAACGGATCCCGCAGACCGGTCCTTATAGTGCCCCGGGTGCTAACGACCAATTCCCTAGCTTGCACCCGGAACCCACCATGCATACACTTAACCATAACTCTATCACCAACAAAATTCTAGAGATGAGAATAACGGGGATCATATAGTAGATTCCAAATCGCTGTGACTCATTTTTAACCTATAGCAATTGTGTTGATACATCGGACACTATCTACTAGTACTAATTATATGGTGACAAGGAGTTTAGGCTAGATAGCATGGCTTGGGTTGCACATCAAGGTCGGGGATCTAAATAAATATAATGTACGGCTTTCATTTGACTAATGCATGTATAACCTATGTGTTTTTGCGATAGTTTGACAAAATTGGGTTCAATATGCTCAAAAGATTAATTTGGTGGCTTGCCTTGTTCAGCGAAAGGCAACTGGGGAACTTCCAATAAAGATTACATTCAATTAAACATTCCAAAATCACATAATAAATATAAAAGGTTTGATTGGGTTAAAATAGTTGAATTGAAACCATTAACTATTCTGAAATCATTATTTAAATTATTCAAACAATTTTATTGAGTTATGGAATTTTCTAAAGGGACTATGAAATTACCCTAAAGTGCCTTTAAATGGTTTATTAAATAAAAATAAAATACTCCAAGTAAACCTACTGGTTTTATTGCATAAACATGTAGAGAATAAAATTATAAAATTTCTGGAGTTGAAATGGTTAATTTTGGAGTTAAAATGAGCAAGATATGAATTTTAGAAGTCTAAAACTAATTCTGGAATTTAATTTAAATCCAAAAATGGTCGTCGGTCCACGGTGAGCTAAACCCACCGTGAACCCGCGCACTGTGCACGTGCGCCGGATCACAGATCACCATTGGATCGCGATCGGGCGGCTGCGGGTGAGGCGGGGCATTAAGTTAACGTGGATGGCTGAGATTAAAATGCTGAAACGGTACGCGATGGATGGCTCAGATTAAACGCGAGTTTTAAATACTAACGGACGATCCAGATTAAAATGTACCCCTTCACCGAGATCTGACGGATCTGATTAAACCGCGCGAACGATCTAATCACCACTGTCGGATCCAGATCGCACGGTTGCGATTGAATCCGACACGGCACGGGTACTTTACCCGTGCCGGTCGTCTTCTCCTGCGATGGCGAGCGGACCAGCGGCCACGTCGAGCAACGGCGGTCCTAACCAAGCCTAGAAATGGAAAGAGGGCGACTAGGGGAGCACGAGGGTACCATTGCGGTGGTCTGAGGTCGACGGAGTGCAGCTAGCGATGAGCGAGGGTGGCAGAGGCGTTCGGTTCTCTCATCGGCGGTGGGGTTCTTATGGGGTTCATCATTGAGGGAGTGGTGGCCGGGGTCGGGAAGGCGTCGGTGGTCACAACGGTGCGATTGTCGAGGGGGAAGGAGGACTCCGACGACGGCGAGCGGCGGCTGGAGCGAAGGTGGCGGTGTGGTGTTAAAAACAGGAGTGTGGGCATTCTGTTTGTTCTCAGTGCGAATTAGCATGGGGGTCGAACGCGGTGGAGGCGTAGGTTTTAAATAGAGGCATCGGTGGGGTCAGAGGGGGCGCAATTGGGGGAGACCGGAGTAAACATGGCCTTAACGCCGGCGAGCTCGGGATGCATGGGGGTTCATCGAACCTGGACGTGATTCAGCTAGAATTGAAGGGGGAAACGGTCGTCGGGGATCGGGCGACTTAACGCCGAGCTCAATTTGGGAGGAGGGGGAGGGTGCAGCGGATCCGAGGGGAGTTAGGTCTTCGGCCGGCGAGGGGGGATTTGGGGGCGGATCTCACGAAGACGATGAGTCTGACGAGTGGGGCCACCGGTTAGTGGGCGTGGGGTGAGGGCGTGGCAATGGGACGCAACTGACGTGTGGGGCCGAGTGTAACATCCCAAGATTTAAAAATAAATAAAATAAAGGAAATACATTTTCAGGGAATTAAAGGAATTATTTAATTAAAGAAAACCCTAAAAGAGCCCTACTAAAGCCAAACAGAAGGAAATATTTTATATTTTGACTTGGAAAATTTATGGAGGAATCTAGAGGCCAAGATATAATTTTAGGAATTTTTACAAATTTTTATCAATAGTGATTCAACTCTTAAATAAATAAATGAATTACTGGAATTATTTTAATTCAGAAAAGCATTTTAATCCCAGTGGGCCGCAAACCTCCAATCTACCCCGATCCCGGCCCAGTCCAGCCTTGAGCCACTTCCATGTGGGACCCACATGTCAGCGCCAACGTCCCTCCTCTCTCTCCCACCCGCATCCGACCGGACCCACACGTCAGCCTCTTCCCTCTTGCCTTCGCTCCCTGACAGTCGTGGCCCGCTTGTCGGCAGTGTTGGCTTCGCGCTCGGCCACCTGTCGGGATCGTCTTCCCCGATGGAAAGGGATCCTCTTTCCATCGCCGGTGACCCCCACCTTCCAAATCCGCCGTCGGTCGCCTCTATCCATCAAATTGCCCCGAATTCCTTTTCCCCATCTGCCGGCGATCACATTCCCTCTAATCCCCACGCGTTTTCGTCATTTATGGCTAGTAACCGAGAGAATGGAACCGCGCCGGAGTAATTTTGGAACCCTCTTGGGTTTCCTC
The DNA here is from genome assembly GCA_019279435.1 of Zizania palustris. Classification (NCBI taxonomy): domain Eukaryota; kingdom Viridiplantae; phylum Streptophyta; class Magnoliopsida; order Poales; family Poaceae; genus Zizania; species Zizania palustris. The sequence goes on along the minus strand of JAAALK010000285.1, from coordinate 35,601,400 downwards.
CGTTTACCCTACCATAACAACGTCGGTGACCCCTAAAAATACCCTGGCGATCACCGCAGCCGTGGCCTCACACCTTTGCCGTTAGCCACGCATTCCTGAGCCCTACCGCTCCTTTTTGAGTTCCTCCCCTGTTTCACCTCCGATCACCGCTCGCCGCCGCCTCGGGCCTCCTCTGTCCACGCCGCCGCCACCTTCGTGACCGTCGGAGCCCGCCTGTCCTCGGCCATGCCTCCGTTGGCCGTGAGGACCGCCAGATCATCATCGTCGTCAATCACTCGAACACCCTTCGTCGTCTACCCTCGCCACCGGTCACCATCGGACGTCCTTCACCACCGTCACAGGTATGGTCGTGACCGCCGTCCCCTCCTCTTTCCATTTCAGCCAAGACCTAGGCTCCTAGGCCCTCGCCGTCGCCGTCACCACCACACCCGAGCCCGCCGGAGCCGAGAACGAAGGGGGTACTTGCCCCCTTGACTCGTGTCGTGCCGGACGTGCTCTCAGCCGTTCGATCTAAGATGGAGGTCTAGGATTATAACCTGCACGGGTTTAATCTGGGCCATCCATCCGGTCAAACCGGTATGGAGCCCTCTCGGCCATTGATCGCTATTTAAAAGCTTGACTCAATCTCGTGCGTCCACGAAGTACTCTTTCACGCGTTTTAATCTCAGCCGCACGATTTCATTTAAACCCCCCGCCTCACCGTTAACCGTTGGATCTGGATCCAACGGTCCAGATTAGCCTGGTCCACGCGCACAGTCACGGGTTCACCGTGAGCCTGGCTCACCGTGGACTAAAACCCATTTTCTGTTTAAATAAAATTCCAGAAAATTGTTTAAACTTTGAAAATTCATAACTGGCTCATTTTAACTCCAAATTTCACCATTAAAATTTTGTTACATTCATCTTTTTATTCTCTACTGATTTATGCCATAAAAACAGTACGTTACTTTAGCACAAAATATTCTTATTAATTAATTAAATAAAAACCCCTTAGGGATAAATTGATAATTCATGAAATAAATTAGGAAAAACCCCAAAACTTTAACCTTTAATATTATTCAATATAACTTCACTATAATAAAGCTCAATTCACATATTTGAATCATAAAACTTGTATGTTTATGTTTTGTGATACTTTGATTGTTTATTGAATGCTATGTTTAATTTTTCCGTATCGAGAAGACTACGAGATCGTCGAGGAGCCGGAGTTTACCCCGAGGTTCCTCCATCACCATTTGCTGATCAAGGCAAGTCACAACCCCCATTTTGATCATCATTGAGCCCATGTTTTAATAAATTATCGCTATAACACATAGGATATATTTGCATTAGTCTAATATCAAGCCCTAAATTATATTTATTAGATCCCCGTCCTTGTGTGTAAACCCAAGCCATGCTTATTGAGCCTAAACTCCTTGTCACTCTACTATATTAAATTAGTTAGTGTCCAATGTACCGACACAACTGCTATAGGATAACAGAATGAGTCGTAGATAGATGGATTCTACTATATGTATTTCCCCGTTATTCTCGTCTCTGGACTCTGTTGGAGTTGGCTATGTTATAAGTATGGTGGGTTCTGGGTGCAAGCTAGGAAATTGGTTGGTCGCACCCGGGGCACTATAAGGACCGGTCTGTGGGATCTGTTGCAAAGCACTTCCGTACTAACCACAAGTCTAATGGGTAAGTCCTAACTGGAAGTATGGAACAAACCGACTCGATGCACCATAGTGGAGGGGGCAAGGGGCAACCTGTGGGTGACTTGTACCGACGTGGCTCAAGGAGGTATGGTGTTGGCTCGATGCGTCGGGGCACCATATGAAACCCATAAGAGGGTGCTGTCGGGTCGGAGCGGTCCATATGGAAGGTTTTGGCACGAGTTCCCGTGGTATGGGTCATCTCATTACACTTTGGTGTAAGTGATGAGTGTGTGCCTTGTGGGTACAGTGGTACACCTCTGATCAGAGTTTAAATCTTTTCGAAAAGCTGAGCCCACGGTCAAGGGCGGGTAGTGTGACTTCTCGCAGTTAGTTTACTATTGCTTGCGTGAAAGTGTTATTCATGGCATGTAAGGACTGTTCAGAGAGGGTGGTCTGACTGTACCCCTCGAGTTAGAATATGATGCATATACATGTTTACATTTCTGTATTAAAAACTTGACCACATTTAATTGCTTTACAAACATGCTTTTCCGCAAAATTTGCCACTACCTTCCTTGTTATTACTCTGCATTATATTTGCATCCGGTAGCTTGCTGAGTACGATTGTACTCACCCTCGTTGACTTACACCACCAGAGCCCGTCTACTACGAGGAGGATGAAGGTCTGGAGTAGCGACCCGGTCAAGGCGAGACTGGAAGGAGGCGTTCATCTAGGACCCTTGTTTTATTAGTTTCTCTTCACTTTATTCAGTTTTGTACTAATATGGTCTACGATCCGTGAATGCTTGTCGTATTGTACGTGGTCGTGTGATGAATGTCTTGATTTATTGATTTTCTATGGAATTTCAATAAAGGTCCGGATTTATTAAATCTGCGCGTTACACCGAGGCATCAGGCGCGCGCGCGGAGGGAGAGGGGGTGGCTGATGAGAGGGGCCCATCTGTCAGTGCGGGCGTGGGGAGGGAGTAGGCTGGGCCAGCTGGTTGGGGGAGAATGGGGGAGGGAGGCCCGTTACTATTTAAATCCTTTTCTGAATAAAAATAAATGTTGAAATTGGTTTAAAATATTTGGGTTGTTTCCATGAGTGATAAAAATCTGTAAAAATTCTCAAAAATATATCTTGGCCTTGGGATCATATACAAAATTTTCTAGCCCCTGGTTTGGACATCTCCTCTAGGTCCTAGTTCATTTAGGCATAAATGGCATTAAAGGAATTTCAAAAATAATCATTTTCAAAAAAACATAATAAAATGTATTTTTATTTCTTTGAAAATTTGGGGTGTTACACGCCATGACTAGGTCTTCCTTCTTCATCAGTTTACAGCAGGCTTCGTGCATCCACGCGAAAACATCGTCCCTTCCTTCGCAGCCCTCAACCCTCATGGCCCATTCAAAGATGGCTAAGCGGGTGACGGTGTTCGGAGATAACTGCGGCAACTCCAGATGGAATGCATGGAGGACCCCCGCTAGGAGCCCCGGAGCGGGGAATCTGAGTCCAGCGTCGAAAAGGCTTCGAATACGACTACCTCACCCTCGCATGGTTCCAGAGTAGTCTCCACCCCCGGCAGCCTGGCCTCTATGTCGGGGCCGAGGCAGTTCTGGACCGCGCTCGTCATCGACCCCTCTGTGTTGGTCGTCCTCTCCAATACTAGAGTCTGCTCTCTAAACCTCTTCGAGGTGGGTTGGAGGTCCTGAGAGCCAAGAGCCTTTGTGGAAATTGGGGCCGCCGCCGTAGTAGCCACGACCGCTGCTTGTCGTTGAAGGAAATGGGAGTCGACGGTGGGAGCGGCGCTCCCCTTCTTCATCATCGCTTTGGGCGCAACACTGCTAGAGGGAGAGGTGGTGTGTGAGTGGGAGCAAGTGCAGCACACGAGTAGGAAGTCGTCAACAAGATTTGAAGAACGTTTGAAAGCCTAGCTCGTGGCTGGAGAATAACGGTCTATATAAAGCCCGGGCTCAGGAGACACATTAACTCTCTTGTCATCTCGTATGCCCAAAAGGGCAGCGCGTGAACCACGTCAGGGTCGCACGAAGAGTCATCCTAGTGGCCTCGGCCCTAAGGCGGGAGCTTGCGCATCGAGGCGTCCATCCACCTGCTCCTGTCGGTCCAGATCCTCTATCGCTTGGTGTCCCCAGGAAGCATCAGTGGTGAGTTCATTTCTAAGAGTTCCTTGTCGCGGGATTATCTCTGGCACACCCTCCCCTTCTCATTTGCAGGTCACTTGAACGGATGGATGTGAGGGGCTACTTATGGGGGAGATAATCCCAGTAGTATTCCAGGCGAGGTTAGCGGTCATCATGAGTATCACGGCCTACGGCCACGTGGGCCCGAAGAGCAATAAGGAGATTGGCAGAAGGCACTCTGAGTTAGCCTCGGGGCCGAAGGGAGGTTCTGAGGAGGCTTAGGCCCTTGGGTCAAAGCGAGGTCTGGTGGGGTGCCTGCCTGAGCCGGACGCCTTCGGCCCCGAGCCCTGAGCCCCCCCCCCCCCACGTCAAAAGGTCCAAAGTGAAGCCATCGGAGGCCGGGAGCCCTCAGAGAACGATCTTGAAGACACCCGCACCAGGGCCCCGAGGGGGATCCATAGGAGTCTAATCAAGGCAGGATGCCAACCACTAAAGCAGGAGTGCGTCAACTATGATGTCAAGTAATCCCTATGGAGCATGACGGGAGGGTCAATAGCGGTCTAGTCGGGGTTAGGTATACAAAAAGACCGCACGTGTAAACCATCAAGCTAGGCAATGTAGCCATGTCACTGAATGACTGGCAGAGTCGCTATGACCGTATCCCTACCAATTAGGGGTATGGGAGTTGTATGACGTATGTAAGACTAGGGGGCTCAAAGGGTATTCGCCTAGTGTGGGGCTCCACTACAAATACCCTCTCCCCGGTGTTGTATAGGGGACAGAACTTGAGATCCAAGAATACAGCCTTTGAGCAAAACTTTCCACCTTAATCTAGTTTCCTTAAACCTGTCGGTGTAATCTTTTACGCTAATAGTATTATACTTACAAACATGGGAGAAGAAATGCTAGATCGGCCGATTGCCGACTGCAACCCCCATTGGCATCGGCCACCACTCGTATCACCATCGACACCGGCTACCAATCGAACATCGGCCCCCATCGACATAAGCCATTAGGACGATTGCCACCACCATTGGCTGACTGCTGTTGACATTGGCCATCATTCAGATCTCCATCAATCATCAGACAAATCGACTAACCACCGACTACCGACTTTGTCCGACAAACAACCACACTTAGTTCATAATCAAAAGCCAACTACCACCTCTATCGGCATCGGCCACCATTCGAATGATGGTTTCCCTCCGTCATCAAGCCGATCTGCTTGTGAAGCCACCGATCGGGAGCCAAGCGTCTAATTAAGTTAAGTCTGAGTTTTGTCAGGATCTTGAGTATGTTAGGACTGAGTCCTTTGTAGGACCGAAAGTAGCGACCAGGGGGTGAATGGGCGCCTAAAAAATTTTTGCTAAACTATGTTTTAATCCCACCACCCAAATGAACTTAACCAGACAAATAATATTTGCAAAGCTAGTTTCAGGAATTAAAGTTGTCTAGCTCAAAGAAGACCGGTGTCGTAATTAAAATGATATTAAAAATAAACTAAATAGAAAAATTGTAGTAAATAAAAACACCTAAATATATCATGAAATATTTATATTGAAGTCTAGAAATAAAATGCTAATCAAATGAATAAAACATGGATCAAATAAAAATTAATTCAATAATAAATCGAAAATATTGCACTTAGAAACTAGAATAAAAATATTACTTGTGATTAATAATTTTTTCTGTTTATTTTTATACGAGCAGATTAAAAAAACTACTTAAACAAATAATACGAGATAAGTAAAGAAAAATTAAACAGATTAAATAATTTACTGTGAGATTAATTTTTATGCTAATACAATAAAACTAACTGATAAAATTAACTGCAAAATAACTAACAGATTTAAACTAATTAAAATTAAAAGACAATAAAACTTACCTGTGATATTCGTTGCATGCATCTATTCCTTGGAAAACGTGTGGTGGTTCCTGCTTTGTTTTCTCCCACGTCGATCAGAACCTTGCATCAAGTACTGCTGCACGCCGGCGGCTAAGCAATTGCAGTCGGTTTAGCTGCTGCGAGCTGCACGGTCGCCGTGGGTCTCGCTCAAACACCAGGGAAGCTGAAATCGCACGGCGTGCGAGGCTGCGTTCCTGCATGCGCCGGTGGGTCCCGCCCAACTGCTGCACCGCCTGACAATTGTTGATGCACCGGGCTAGAAGCTAGACGCCGGCCTTGGCTGCCGTGCCCTTTTTTCCCATGCCAAAAGCTGACCAGAAACGAAAAGCTGCGCTGCTTTCGCTGCTGTTGCCGGCCAAAACGAAACCGAAGCCACGCGCAGGTGAAATCAGCCGCACGGAGAAAAACTTCAACAACGGTGGCGAAAAGATTTACAGATCGAAAACGGAGAAAAAATAGGAGATGAAAAATTTGTTGTGGACCGAAAATAATCTCAGAAAACAGTCATCTATCTCCAGTGGGTAGGGGCCTATTTATAGGCGACTCCTAATATATGAAAAGACTAATTTATCCCTAGGGTAAATTAAACTAACTCTAAAATAAATTTCGAAAAATACTAAAATACTCTTAGAAAAATCACCTGACTCAAATAAAAAATATTCTAAACTTAAAAACTAAATATTAATATCCTAAAAACAAATTAATCATAGATTGTTAGTTTTGCGCTGAAACTGACAAAGCGTCCACCGTCTTCGCACCGGGTACCCAGATTGGGCCGACCCGACCACGCAGCTTCCGCAGCCCGGGAATCGCTCGCCGCCCGTGTACCTGAGTCAAAGCTAGTCAACAGACCAGCAAATCATCTAACGCTCCTAGCCAAGTACCCGGATTGGGCCAGCCCAACTCTACGGCTCCTCTGCCCGGTCGTCGCTCACTGTCCGTGTACCTGAGTCACATGCGCCTCAGACTCGACAGGTCTTCATTTCTCTTCCTTTGACTTCCGTGGACAATCACTCATCACATCTGGAGTATTAAAGCCATATTCTTCAACATGGTTTCTAATCCTTGTAGGGCACGACCCATAACCCTAGGGCATGACCCATGCCTCGGGTCCTGTAAACCCTATAAATAGTTGGCAACCACCACAATTAGGGTTGGGTTTTTCTTAGATTATTCTACCATCACAGTTTTGCTGTGTATCGGTTTGTAAAACCCCAAACCTCGAATCTTCATATTATCATCTGCAATTCTAGATCGCGTTTATCTTGTTCTTTCAAAGTTCTATGATTGATTTGCAGGATCAAAACCTTCGTGGCCAAAGCCGACGGAAGTTAGGCTAATATTGACGGAAGAAGCTAACTTCTGTTGGCAAAACCTTAACTTCCGTCGGCATTTGGCCGACGAAAGCGCTTCGACGGAAGTTAGCTAACTTCCATCGGCCACCGACGAAAATTAGTTAATTTTCGTCGGCTAAACCTAGCCGACGAAAGTTACCAAGTAATCGGTAACTTCCGTCGTCCAAACATTAGCCGACGAAAGTTACTAGCCAATAACTTCCGTCGGCTAATGTTTGGCCAATGGAAGTTCACTTTTTTTCACATTCCGGGCCAATAACTTCCGTCGGCCAATGTTGGCCGACGGAAGTTACTTCTTTTTCTCTTTTTTGCTATTTTCTATCCATTCCAACAGATTACATCTTCAATAGAATTTTACACATAGTAAACAAACATCCTCAACAATATATTTCTATGTTCATTTTGACTGAAAACTAAAATTAGGTGACAATGTGATATTTCTATGTTCAAACAGACATCAACAAGCACAATATCTATTGATACAAAATAGGCCAAACATCAAACAAGTTTATAGAATCAATTAATGTCAAATAAAGATTTGGATTTCGAAATCCTTATTAATATCAAGAAGGATCACACATTCACACTCAAACATACCATTGTAACATATTTTCAGCATTAACTAGAAAAATAGGTGATCTCACCCATTCAGTTAAGATATTTATATTAATAAATCACATTCATATAAGACATTCACACTCACATGATACGGATAATCAAAAAGTACTTCTAGAGATCTATAATACCGACTTTGGAGATCTGAAGCTGCTATATGCTTGTGACCAAATGTGCTCTAGATTTGTGACTCAAATTGAGCCATAGGCAGGAACTTCAAGGATCTAATATAGTCCATAGACACGATATATGACACGATATATTAGCAACAATGATATATAGTTCTGATCTCTGATGAAAATAAAAACTTATAAAATAAAACTAGAAGGCATGGTAGCCGAATGCAAGAAAATAATCCACCTGAAAATAAAAGGAAAGGGAAAACAGACCTTGTAGTACTTTATAGACCAACCACTCGCATTTCCTCCAAGGGTCTTCTTCCATTGTTCATATTTTAGCATAGAGTAAAATGACAAGATAGATTTGTTCCTGGTGTTGGTAGCCTGGGTAAATGTATTCAAGAATTATCATCTCATCCAACCAAGCACATATAAAATATATTAACATTGCAAAAAAAAGTTGACTACTTCAGTGACAAATTCAGGATGAAATTTTCAGAAAATAAACATCTGACATAAAAATCCCAAGTTGTCCACCTTGATAATAAGAGTAATAAACTCAACCAAGAAAGATGAACTTTAAGAAGAGAAGGCCAAAACGAGTGGATGAAGTTGATCAGCAGCCCGTTGATGTGATCGTGGTCCTGAAATTTTCTTAAATATGAGCGGTGAAGCAACTTTAGTTAAAACTAGCCTAGGAGGTGCCCTTCGGGCACCCCATCTACCTTCGCCTTTCCCAAACACAAAACAAAAACATCATCCAATCATAAATACTTTTGCAATAAGGATATAGGTTACTGCAAACACTTGTCTAATGATTGTTTACTTGTAATGGATTTTAAATAATTGATTGGCAGAGCTGCTTTGCTTTGCTCAGAAGAAATTAAAAATAAGATTGTCTAATGATGAAGGCACTTAAAGCCAGAACATTGTCAATTCAAACAGGAAGCTAGCAAGATCCACGCATTGTTACTGAAAGGCAAATGAAGATAGATATTTTGTTAATTTCCTGTATATATATATATACACATCCATAGCTACCAAATGAAGATATACACATCCATAGCTATTTGCAAAACCTGAGTGATTAGATGTGCCATTAGGGGTAATATCCTGTATATATACACATCCATAGCTACCAAATAACTGCATACCTTTGTTCAGAATCCCAATCTATTTTTCCATCAACTACAGGATAATAGTGATATATGTGCTATTAATTTTTCTAGAATTCCACTCTCCATCAATCACACATACACCAAGCAACCAACATTTCATCCACGAAACATAATGGTGAAACAAAGAAGAGAAACATAGTATGCAGACCTGGCAGACATTTTTCAATTTGCAACATATCTGGCAGATCTCTGTCTTCTTGTACCTTGCATCTCGTCCAGGTCGCTAGTGGAAGACTGTAAAACGGTGTGCACATAATTTGCCCTCTTTATCATATTCTTCTCTTAACTGCCAAGATAAACAAGAAAGTCAGTAAACAATGTATATAAATCAAGAATTGAAGGAAACTAGATGTAAAAACCAAGATATAATTTGATTGAGGCAGTTATGACATCCCAACCACTTTGCTTGAACCCCTAATGTTTTGTCTTTAGCCAGATAATTCCTTATTCTGTTATCTCGGATGAATAGCTTGAACCAAATTCTCTAATCGCACTAACTTTGCAAGCATAAATAACAAGTGCATGAAAATGAAACAGTTAAATTCCCCGAGAGCTCTGATAGAAATACCAACAATCACGTCAATTTTTTATTGGCCTAATTCGTAATGATATTGCTACAGCGAAGCTACAGTAACACACGCACTGTGATGCGATGTGATGCATGCCACCGCAACTGCAACAGATACCTAGCTTTGCGCCCCTCGCCCCCGATCTACACATACCGCAACACACAAACAACAATCGTACATACCAGATCGACGCGAAGAACGTCAAACACCTCCGCCACCGACCGCCACAACAATCACCAAAGGCATGAATCAATCAGGTAAGGTTAGGGTTTGGGGGCAAGGGTATGGATGGTTACCATGCGGACGTAGGGATTGTCGCCAAGGCAGGACTCGCAGATGATGGGGAAGTCTGACCGTGCGCGATCCCACCCATCCGCCTGTGCATCGCGAAGCAGCCAGTGCACCATCTTCGGCTCTCCGCCTCCACCTCTGCCGCCGCCGAGAGGAAGGAGAGAAGAGATCTAGGTCAGAGTGGGAGGAGGAGGAGATCGGAGGTGGCGGCGGTCGGGGAGGCACACAGAGGTGGCACCGAGGCGGCGGCGACCGGGCAGCGCGGAGGTTGCGGCGGGGAGGAGCTGAAGTGGCGACGGGGGCTCGGGATAATTAGGGATAGGGATGTGCACAAGCGCGGGCCCGTGGGGATAAGGAAAAATAACTTCCGTCGGTAAAACAATGGCTGATGGAAGTTAATGGTAATTTTCGTCGGCTACAGTGAAAGCCAATAGAAGTTAAGTTAACTTCCGTCAGTCTGTACAAGACGACGGAAGTTACGTAACTTTCGTCGGTTTTTGAAAATGCCGACGAAAATTAAAAAAGCCAACAAAAACTTACTGTTTTCTTGTAGTGTGGTGAGGTTAACTACGTGAAAGTGTGGTTGATAATGACTAGATGAGAGGGTGTAGTGATCGTAAGGTTTCGATCCCCGATCGGAAACCTTAAAGCGTGAACATCCACTCGCTGCCTCAATCGTACCTATCGAAGATCGGGCCACCCTTTTGCACGTCCCCATGCTCATCATTTTATGTTTGGCCTAATGACCTTTCTAGCTTTTGTTTGGCTTTTGGTCATTAAGTTGAACTCTTATTTTCTATTTTTCTTGTTTTGTTTCTTTGTTTCCACATTTGGTTATAGGTTAACGAAGTGAAGAATGGAGTATTGACAATGCACTCATCAAGGGATAGATTGAGGAGCTATGGTTGAGACCGTGGGCTTTATGGCTCTCAGATGATGAGTGGTTTTCAATGAAAGAGATGATGAAGGAAGCCCTCTAAGGAGAGAAACTTCAAAAGGGCACTTCGAAGGAAGAGGTCATGTTGTGGTGTTGGTCGGTGTGACTCCGATATATGGACAGGTGATCAGCGAGTTGAAGGAGCTGCGGAATCATGGTGGTCCAATCCAAGTACACGGCGCAAGGGAGGCAAGCGAGTTGTCGTGGTATTGGTCATGTGACTCAGGTACACAGATAAGCGATTGTCGGGCTAAAGAGGCTTGCGGGGTCGTGGTGGTCCAATTTGGGTACACGGTGCAAGTGCGGCACGTGCTTTGGTGGTTTCGGTGTAAAACCATCAACCACATCAACCGTAGACATAAAGATCGACACACCTGATGTGAAGCCGTTGAATCCAAGAAAACAAAGCATTTGGAAAAATATCTAGGAATAATATTTTTACTCTTTTGCCCCTCGAGTTCGGTGTTTGTTTTAATGGAGTCTGTAAAAAAATTACTAAAGGTATTTTAGTTTTTTTTCTTGTTTTTTGGGCAGCCATAAAATGGCTCCCGTACCCTAGGGGTAATATGATACTTTCCTTAACCTCTTTATACTATAAAGGGGAGGTTAAGATTAGGGTTAACAGATTTTGAACACAATCAAAACTATTCAAAAATTTATTCTTGATTGGGGAGTGTTCCGGTTGGTGTTTCTTCTAGCCGCTGTCGTGTTTTCCTGTCGTCTAGCCGGTCGCGTTTCTTTGCACCGAGTAGCAGTCTTTCTTCGTTGTTTTGCTTTTCGCTCGGTGTTCTTTGTGCTGGTCTTTCTGTTTCCTTGGCGCATGAGTTTTTTCTGGGCGTCACTGTAGGATTTTTGTATTCGATTTTTGCTTCATTGCTACTCCCTCCACTTCTTAAAAAAGTCGTTTGTCTAAAAGAAGTTGTTTTATATTGTATTATGTATTTTGGACGTTTATACCCCTAAAATAGTACTACTTTCTTCTCATTTCTCATGATATATTTATTAATGTATCATATTTAATACGAGCAAACAAAAAAATTATACATGAATTAATCGTACCTTAGGGCATTCCCAACCAAAAAATCATCTAGTAGTTTCTATACATACCATGTCACTAAGAAACTACTCATAGAAACTTGCTCTCACAATGCATGGTTTCTTGTCCCTATTTATTTTTCCCTCTTTTGCCCAATCATAAATAAGTCGGCCTCGTCTATAGAAACTACTACACTCTCCCAATGCATGTAGAGTGATTTCTTCATCCTTGGTATTAGTGATAGAAACTATTTCTTGCATGAGAAACCATTTCCTCAACTTTTCTCCTCTTTCCTCATTAACTCTCATGCCACATCAGATTTTTGCTTATGTGGACTGCTATTTAATGCTATAGAAACCATCCTAGTCATTGCATTGGAGATGCCCTTAGGGCATTCCCAACCAAAAAACCATCTAGTAGTTTCTATATATGTCATGTCACTAAGAAACTACTCATAGAAACTAACTCTCACAAAGCATAGTTTCTTGTCTCTATTTATTTTTACCTCTTTTGCCCAATCATAAATAAGTGGGCCCCATCTATAGAAACTACTACACTCTCCCAATGCATGTAGAGTGGTTTCTTCATCCTTGGTATTAGTGATAGAAACCATTTCTTGCATGAGAAACCATTTCCTCAACTTTTCTCCTCTTTCCTCATTAACTCTCATGCCACATCAAATTTTTGCTTATGTAGACTACTATTTAATGCTATAGAAACTATACTAGTCATTGCATTGGAGATGCACTTACTATCTTGAATCACATGCAAAAGACATCTTTTTAAAACCGGAGTGAGTAGCCACCGCACTACCTCGATCAGCGCACGGTGCCTCGATAGGCTCTCGGCGGCAAGTGCATCGCTGTTGTTTTTGATTTCGCCTGCTCTCTGTCTGTTTTCCCTATTGAATAGCCTGTGCTCCTCGGTCTCTGTTTGGTGCATGGGATTTTGTTCCCTAGGCTGCCCACTAGGAATGGATACCGATCTTATAATATTCAAATTATTTATGTTCGTATTGATATATGAATTAAATATAGATTAAATTAAATATAGATGTTATTTGAAAACATTCAAATTCGTTTTATAAATATGGATATGGAAACAAGTATTCGAAATCTGCTGAATGTAGATATGAAAATGGATACATTCGTAATTATTTTAGGATTTCACACAAATTAAATTTAGAATCAAGATGATATATTACCACTATATTAATGGTTTATTTATTATTTATATAATTATGGAATACTTAAGTTAGTGAATATTAATAAGCTATATGTTGATAGCAAAAATGATATTAATAATCAAGATTGTCAAAATATCAATATTGGTAATTTGGGCCAAAAATACACAAGTTCTGAACCAGACCGAAGCCTTACAGGGCCGAAGGCCCATCGAATGTTGGGCTTCAGAAGCCTTCTAGCGGCCTGCTACCTTCGGCCCGAAGGCCTTCGGAGGCCTGCCTCGCCGAAGCTTCGGCCTGAGGAGCAGGCTTCGGTAGGCCCTGCCGAAGGCCCACTTCGGGTTGTTTTTCAGAGATAGAGTTTGAGTCTGATTCTGATTGTTTTTATCCCTAAACTTAATTAGACTGAATCCTACCAGATTAACCTTAGAGATAATAAGACTAGCCCCTATAAATATAGGGGTGAGGTCGGTTCATTAGAGCCCCCAACACAAATCAACTTCAAACCATAGTTTGAACCGTACCTCTACTTTTCATTTACTTTTCTGTAAATCTTTGTGGGTTTGCCTGGAATCTCTCCATCGATCACGTTGAAACAGTGGAAATCCTTACTACTTCGCTCGTGAAGTATCCATTAATCTACATAACAGATTGCTATCGCATTGTTACTTCGCCTGTGAAGTATCTGTTAATCTACGTAACAGATTGCTACCTTCGTTTCTCTACTGCAACACTTAGTAAATTCGGTCCCCAGACTGAATTGACACTTGATCTCTATTCTAATGTCGGTTTCCACGTTCAGATCCCCTTCGTCGGAGGTGTCCGGAGCCAAGAAACTGGTTTCGGAGGCTGCTAGAACACCCTTCGGCGGGAACCCCTGCTTTGACTACCCGTGTCGGACCCATCACGCTATTGTCAGTTTGATCAGGTTTGCGCGCCAGAATGCTCCACACCAGGCTTCGCCACGCCCACACTTCACGCCTGACGAGGTCACACCAGCGCGTCGCGTTGAAATATTTGTCGAGTCAGAGACTTCGCACCGAACCCCGTTGTTCGGAGGTGATTCCGCATCGAGATCTATTCGGAGCTTGCCTTCGGCCAGACTAGTCTGAACGCCGAAGACTACCTTCGGTGAGACCCTTCGCACCAGACATTGAAGGCCCCCTTCGGTGACCCCTTCACACGGTATACTTCAAACCAGTTAGGCTCCATTCAGCTGGCTGGTTTATTTTATTTATATATTTCTTTTCGGCTAATTGAATTATTTCTGTGTGATCTGATTACTGATGACTCCACCATCCTTGCCACTGTTAAGGGTAGTCAGAACACGACGTCAGTATTGTGTTACGCTTAGGCTTGTTCCTAAGTATCTGCACACTTTTAGATCGTCGAACTAACCCAAGTGTGGGGGCACATTTTCGTGTCAACACTATGGTTTAAAGTAAATTGATGTTTAAATATTTGTTTGAAATTGAAACTTTTTTTATATCCAAATACAACATATCTCATTCCATATAAAATTTCTGTATTTTTCTACATCCATTTGTTGTTTTTAACTCATTAATTGTGTTTCTGTGATTTAAATTGGAATATGTGAAATTTGAACTACAAGTATCTAAAATAATACACTAAAATTTATAGAAAAATCATATTCACTATGTTACGTCTATTTTTAGTTCTTATCCACTAAATTTAAATAAATATTAAAAAAATATAAGGGTTTTTTAATTATAAAAAAATTAAATAAAGTCTGGAAAATACGAGACTTGTCATGATGTCATAATATTATATGTAGATACTATAATAAAAGTTTTAAAATGTTTCAATAAAGTTATCATATAATATGTTAAGAAACTTGAGATTCTCTTGAGAGGAATTAGAGTTTTGATAAGTAATAGACTATGGTTTAAAGTAAATTGATGTTTAAATTTTTTGTTTGAACTTGAAACTTTTTTTAATCAAAATACAACATATCTCATTCCATATTTTTTTTGTATTTTTCTAGATCAATTTGCTTTTTTTAACTCATTAATTGTGTTTCTAGAATTTAAATTGGAATATGTGAAATTTGAACTGCATGTACCTAAAATAATATACTAAAATTTATAGAAAAATCATATTCACTATTTTGTGTCCATTTATATTTCTTATCCACTAAATTTAAATAAATGTTAAAAAATTATGTTGTGACACTTCATCGGTAATGCGGAGCTTAAGAGTTACTTAATTATAAAAAATCAAATAAAGTCTAAAAATACGAGACTTGTCATGGTGTTATAATATTATACGTAGATACTATGATAACATTTTGAAAATGTTTCAAGAAAGTTATCATATAGGATGTTAAGAAACCTAATATTATCTTTAAAGGAATTAGAGTTTTGAGAAGTAATAGGCTATGGTTTAAAGTAAATTGATGTTTAAATGTTTGTTTGAATTTTAAACTTTTTTTAATAAAAATACAACATATATAATTCCATATAAAATTTTTGTATTTTTCTAGGTCAATTTGCTATTTTAACTCATTAATTGTATTTCTAGGATTTAAATTGGAATATGTGAAATTTGAACTGCAAGTACTTAAAATAATGCACTAAAATTTATATAAAAATAATATTCACTATGTTGTGTCTATTTTTAGTTCTTATTCACTAAATTGAAAGAAATGTTAAAAAATCTATGTTACGACACTTCATCGGTAACGTGGAGCTTAAGGGTTTGTTAATTAAAAAATCAAATAAAGTCTAAAAATATGAGACTTGTCATGATGTTATAATATTATACGTAGATACTATGATAAATTTTTAAAATATTTCAATAAATTTATCATATACGATGTTAAGAAACTTGAGATTCTCTTAAGAGGAATTAGAGTTTTGATAAGTAATAGGCTATGGTTTAAATTAAATTAATGGTTATATATTTATTTGAACTTGAAACTTTTTTAATAAAAATATAACATATCTCGTTCCATATTGTTGGGACGATGGATTGAACCAGCAGGTTTCTTGGTGGATGAGAGTAATGGAATGCTGTGCACAAATTGTATTCTCGGATCGTGTGTGTTATTACAACTACAGTTGGGGGGTATTTATAGGGTGGCCCGCTCTGAAGGGCCGGGTTCCCACAACCCCCAACTACTACTCCATTTGACATCGGTCAGCAGTACAAACAAAATAGACATTACATAGTACAGACAGGAAGGTGTGATCTGACGGTGTATCGGCCGTGTCGGGCGCTGCAAAGGCTGCCTGACACGGCGTAGTCGATCACGATCTTGTCCCCCTATGGCCTGGGCTAGGTCTTCTCGGTGTACGGACTTCCTTCGGAGCTTCGGCTCCATCCGAAGGGTGGCCTCCGGCACCTGGCTGGTCACTCCTCCCTTGAAGACTCCTCCGGCATGTCTCAGGGCCTCCGAAGGCTTCCGGCTTCCTCGTTTGGAGACCCAGGCACCTCCGGCGTAGGACTTCGGGCCTTCCGGCCGCAGCCTTCCTCCGGGGCCGTACAGGCCTTCGCGTTCCCCTACTGTCATCGGGATTATCTCCCCCAACAGTAGCCCCTCGCTTCTTTCCTCTCGGGGATCCTGTGTAAGAGAGGGTGGAAGCGCACATGATAATTCCGATAATCTTTATAAGAAATCGACTTACGTAGAGATGCTGAACCCTGCAGCGGGACGGCCCCGTTCGACCATTCCGGAGATGCTTGGGAGCCTTGAGATGTCATAGGATTCAGAGGCCGGGAGCTGCCTTCGGAGCACCTCCGACGGGCTACTCGTTCCTTGCTCCTTCGAAGGAAAAGGCCTTGACTGACTGCCTGACGCCCACGCGGCTTTGACCGCCAGGTTCTGGCGCCCGAGGAGGCGAGTTAGTGCGTTACCGGGCGCAGTTAATGTGGCGGGCGTGCAAGCGACGCGGGGGAGGTGGACCGTCAGAGACGAGCGCGCCCGAGGCGCCAGCAGTCTTAAATGTGGGGCCGTGCGACCGTCGCGCGCGTGCGCCGAGCGGCGGAAGGTGGACCGGCGGCAGCCCCTGTGCTTAAATAGCCCCTGCTGAGCCAGCCACGCCCTCTCCTGCCCACTTTAGCCTTCTAGCTTCATCCCTGACGGCGAGCGCTTGTCTTTGAGCTCCTGCTTTCCCCCTGCTTCCTCTTGTCATGGCGGAGAAGAGTGCCCCTGCCGCGGCGGTAGATCCCCGCTTCTTGCAGCGTCAGATGGCGGCAGCGGCGGCCGCGGCGGCAACTGCCTCAGGCTTGGCAGAGGCGCGCGACTCGCGGGAGCTCCGTCCCACTTCGGAGCAGTTCCGGGAGCAGACCCTGGAGCTGGAGCCATCGGCGAGCACCGATGCATCCATTGAGAAAGTGACTAGGGGCCGCCTTGGCCCCGAATCACGGGCCAGGAAGCCGGGCCCGGAGTCAGTCCCAGCGCCACAAGAAGGGGAGGTCGTCGTCTTCGAGGCCTTCTTCGACGCAGGGCTAGGGTTCCTCGCTTCGGAGCTTCTCGCCAGAGTGCTGGACGCTTTCCACTTGGAGCTCCCGCAGCTGTCTCCGAACGCCGTGGCCCGCCTCACCGTCTTCGAGTGGGCCATGCACGCTGAGGGCTGCGAGGGCAGGGCGGAGGTCTTCGCGCAAATGCACTAAGCCCTTTGCCATCCAAAGAAGAAGGACGGTCGGGTGCTAGCCTTCGGGAGCATCAATTTCCAGCTCCGGAGGAGGTACGCAGACTCTTTCTCGGCGAAGGCCATCAATGAGCGGTGGTACTCCAAGTGGGTTTACCGCTGGTTCTATGTACGGGTGGGGCTCAGCTCCAGGCTCGCTGGGCCCAAGCGCCACATCTGGTTCTAGAGGGAGGCGTGCATTGAGGCCAGCGCCGGCTCGGTCTCCGCGAGGATCCAGCTCCTCCAAATCGTCGCCCGCCGGATGAGCATGCGGGACCTGACGAAGGAGTTCGTGACCCTCGAAATCCTACCGCTGAAGGAGGAGTGGCCGGCGTCACTTCGGAGCAGCCGAGACGAGTCGACATCGACGGAGCTCTCCCGCCAGCTTGGTAAGCGTCTGCACTCTCTTTGGCTCCGCTTGCTTTTACTGCGCTTAGGGGGAGCTCGGCCCTAACCTTCGAATCACAGGGTCGCTCGTCGCCAGGACACCCGAGGAGGTGGCCCGAATGGCGGAGAAGATCCTCGGGGCTCCTACCCCGGCCGAGTACAAACGGCGGGTGGAGCTGGTGGGGTCCTGGGGGCGATACAACCGCGTGTGGGATGCACTCGAGCTCTCCTCTCCACTTCTTCCGGAGGGGGAGGTCCTCCGCGCCACTTCGAAGAGGAGGGTGGCCGACCCCGACGGTGGCCTTTCCCCCCGGCGCCCTTCGAAGAAGAAGAAGATGGTGAAGGGCCCGAAGAGGCTCTCTCCGGCTCACTCCTCCACCTCCCATTCCGAATGGGGATATTCCAGCGAGGGGGCAGGGTAAGAGTTAGAGGACCCTCCGACGATTCCGGATCCGGTCTAGCCAGACCGACCGAGCACCGAAAGAGCTAGGGACGCTCCTGTCCCTCTGAACATTTCGACGCCCGCTCCGAGGACTGGGCAGGTAGCGTCGGCTACCGAAGTGGTGCCGTCCCCCAAGACTACCCCTCCGCGCGATCCAGCCTTGGAGGGGATCTCCGCCAGCTCTCGGGGGAGCAGGGAGACTGACAGCCTAGACCGGGGGGGCTGGCCGACCCCCTCGGCGCTGTCGAAGGAAGTGCCGATGTTGAGGCCGAACTTGCCGTGGCGGCGGCAGGTTCCCCGGTGAATTCGATAGATAACCTGTTCTATCGGCCGGGTACTCCGAGGCGTGTCCAGCCTTAGGAGGTCTTTGTCGAGGCCGCGGACGAAGGTACGCGAACTTGTTCAGCCTTTATTCAATGCACCGGGCCTTTTCATTCCTAACCTTTGTTTCCTTCGAACAGGTACGTCCGTCCGGGCCTCTTATCCAGCCCCGATCCCTTCCGAGGATGATGCCAACGCGGGGTCCAGAGTCCTCGCTAATGCGGCGGGGGCTTCGGAGCCGTGTGACGGGGCGGAGTCAGGAGGAGTCGCCGAAGAAGCTTCTCCAGGGGCCGACCGAGGGACCGGGATTCGGCCTTGGCCGCCCTCCAGCTCGTGGGGCGCGCGCTCTAGCGTGCCCTCCTGTGTCCCTTCTTGGTGGAGGGCGAGGATTTCACGTCAAGGGTGGCCCCGGTCCACGACTACTACCTGTGTTTGCGGGAGGCTCTGGTGATAGACGAGCTTAGTCTGTCCGACGGTCTCGAACTCGGCTGGGCCATCGAGAATGCCGCAAGCCATGTATTCTCTCAGAGTACCCCCTGGCGAGCCCCTAGCCCCCTTTTTCTCATTCACCATTTCATGTGCAGGTAGTCACGCTGGCACAGGGCTCGCTGCTCTCCCTACTGATGAGGACATCGCTGCCATTGATACAACCACAACAGCAGCCAACACTTCACCGCTTACACCTAAGCAACGACCAATGACACGTGCCCGTGCACGTGAACTTAATTATCTGGTGAACTCGTTCCTAGCTGTTCAAGTTAATTATTTTTCCAATGGGGTACTATTAAAGCCTTGTGATGACTTTATTATCCTTAAGTGCTTAGGAATTGAACCAGCTAGGAGTGGAGAAGGCAACAATGCAATAAATATTTGTACTCCCCAAGGGACTCTTGTAACTGCAGAAATCCAAGATTAAATGGAGCATATCTTTCAACTCCCAAGGTTGTTTAATGCAAATAAGTACTTGTTGGAAAGGTCTCTTCATCTGCTTTCCAACGGATCAAGAATCAATGGCAGAGGAGAGACGAAACGTCCAGAAACTGCCGAAGAACACTCGTGACTCCATCCTGAGTTTCTAGATTTCCCTTTAAAAACAAGTGGTAGCCACAAAAGAACTCGGGTTTTGTTTGATGTAAGTTAGCTGCTGCTACTTCCTTGTAAACGCGTGTGTCGGCTAGACCGCCCGATTACTTGAATCAAAACTCCAACTTCTATCATATCTGTGAGTGTTTGCTTGTCATCTTGTTCTTGCTTGTTCTTTGATTGCTTGCAGGTTCAAGGCTGTTCTTGGCACGGCAAGAGCAGCAACAACTGGAGTCGGTGTAACTATCGCTAAGGCGCAGCATCCTTGTGGTTGTTGTAGTCGAGTAGCACAACGTCGATCTCCACCCCCAAATCGTAGTTATCAGGAGACGGTGTACCTGTCGCTCAAGGCGCCACACCATCTTGGTTGTGGTAGTCGGGCAGCCAATGTTGGCTTCCACCAAATTCACCACATCCCCCATATCTCATCGAAAGATCGGGCTCCCCCGTACCCGTCGGGTCCATTAAGTGGTATGAGATTTCAGGTTGATCGGTGAGAGATCTCCTTCTCCTTTGTTCTTTGTTTTTCCTACAGTCCACTTTTGCCCAAAGATAAGTTTCGATCTGAAAATCCCAAAAACATTTTGTTCCTTTGCTTTGCTACTTAGCTCTCGGCTTGTTGAATTCACGGTTACTTCTTTGTGTCAAGTTGCTGGTCCTAAGTTTTTACCGCTAGAGTTTTGAGTTCGTGCACCTTGTTCTATCTCCATTTTCATTCTCTAGCTGAAGTTACAAAGAGAGAAAAAGGCAAGTGCAAAACAAAAGCCGCACATATCAGCAAGAAACAAGGCACAGGCCAAAAAAAAACAAAAAAAGGCGCACTAATTCAATTTTCTATATAAAGATTCCAAGTACAAAAAAAAGAAAGACATTTTGTGTGACCTTTGCTTCAAAGTTTCGAAATTCATATTTTGAGCATTTTGGTGATTACATTTGGGTGACGGCTCACGTCTCTATCACGGTTTGGACTAGGACCAGCACAATACCATCGCGGAACATTTATTCAACTTGCGGTGACTAGCGTGGTACTAGCTGTTCCTTTGTGCAATTGTTTTAGCAGCCACCTACAACTCCACAAAATTATCTACAACACCACCGGGTTGTGCTGGCAGTCACCGTTTGTTGTTGTTCTTGCTGTTTGCCGACGCCTCCTGCATTGTGTGGTAAGAACTTGCAAGAGCTTGATTTCTTGCTAGTGAGAAAGTGTTTGTGTCCTACCATCTCCTAGCAACTTCTAGGTTTAATCTGCTTGCTTTTGTACTTCTTTTGTACTAACCATGTCAGCTGATGCGAGTGAGACTCTTCCACATTCACCACGTACGAGGGGCATCATTCAACATTTTGAACGCCAACTAAGATTGCACACGGAAGCCCTCAATGAGGATGTTCAAGTCACCAATGAGCGCATTGGTCAATTAGAGGCGGCGCAGATTCTTGCCAACAACCAACTGACCACATTAGAGAGAACAGCTGGGGCTATTAACACCTCTCTTGCAGCAATCAATGTGCGATTAGAGAGGATGGAACAAGCTGGGATCGGAGAGAGGGAACAACGTGATGATGACGGCCATACCTCCATTGCCAGCGCCGCAAGATATGACGAGCTAGAGTATTCAGCGGATACTGAGCTTGATGATGGATCTTTCAGGTATCAACGGCAACCACGTCGCAACTATCATGGTATGGTTGGCCGAGCTCCACGACGTGAGGTACGTGACAACGATGATTCCCTACGCAGGATTAAATTCTCCATACCATCTTTTGATGGGAAATATGATCTTGATGCATATCTAACTTGGGAGCTGTCGGTAGATCAAAAATTTGCATGCCATGAATTTCCTGATGATAAAAAGGTTAGAGCTGCCACTAGTGAATTCACTGACTTTGCTTCTGTTTGGTGGCATGAGTATCAAACTAAAAATCCAGCTATTGTACCACAAACTTGGAATGCTTTAAAAAGAACCATGCGTAGTCATTTTGTTCCTTCCTATCATGCTCGTGATTTGTTGCATAAATTACAACAACTTAGGCAAGGCAACAAATCGGTTGAGGAGTACTATCAAGAACTACAAATAGGCATGATGAGATGTGGTCTAGTTGAAAATGAAGAGGCTGCGATGGCTCGATTCATGGGTGGTTTAACTAGAGAAATTCAGGATATACTGGCTTACAAGGAGTACACTAATGTCACTCGATTATTTCATCTTGCTTGCAAGGCTGAAAGGGAAGTGCAGGGACACCGCACAATAAATAACACTCCTGTAGGTCGGACTACATCGTGGCAGCCCCGCACAAGTGCCGTTGTCCCTAAACATGATTTTCAGAGAGATGCTTCCAATCGGCAGTCCACAACTACATCAAAATCAGCACATGTCCGTACTACCGAGACAGCAAAAGGATCCACCCAAGCTGCAGCCAACACTTCTTCTTTCGTCGCTTCCACCGGGAGAATGAAGGACATCCAGTGTCTCCGATGCAAAGGATTTGGGCACATACAAAGGGACTGTCCAAGCAAGCGTGTGCTGATCGTACGAAAAAATGGTGAGTATTCATCAGCTAGTGATTAGATGATGAAACATATGTCATGCTTGCTGCCCAAGATGCAGGAAACAAGAATGATGATGAAGAACACATTGGGGCTGAACATGCTGAACACTACGAGAGTCTTGTTGTGAGGCGTATCTTGAGTGCACAAATGATTCAAGCTGAACAGAACCAGCGACACAATCTGTTCCAAACAAAGTGTGTAGTTTTGGAACGATCGTGTCGCGTTATTATTGATGGAGGAAGCTGCAACAACTTGGCGAGTGCCACCATGGTAGCAAAACTTGGGATGAAAACACTTCCACACCCACATCCCTACTACATCCAATGGTTCAATGATAGTGGTAAGCTTAAGGTAACACGTATGGTTCGAGTGGAATTTACAATTGGTTCATACCATGATTACATTGATTGTGATGTGGTACCTATGCAAGCTTGCTCTATGTTATTTGGTAGACCTTGGCAATTTGATAAGGATACATTGCATCATGGTAAATCAAATCAATATTCTTTCATGCATAATGAGAAGAAGCTTGTTTTGCACCCTATGTCCCCCGATGCTATTTTGAGGGATGAAGTTGCTAGAGCTTGCAAGGAGAAAAAAAAGAAATCTGCTCAAAATGAAAGTGGTGTTGTGAACGGATCGGTTCAACCTACGAATGACAAAACTAAATCTGCTCATGTTGGGAAAAATGACATAAAAATGAAAAGTGCTTGTTTCCTTGCTTCAAAATCTGATTTACTTGAATTAAATGATGACGCCACGATCTGCTATGTGTTTGTTTGCAAAGAAGCTTTGTTCTCACTTCACGACATACCATCTACTTTGCCTCCTACTATCACTAATCTTTTGCAGGAATATGCTGATGTGTTCCCACAAGAAGTGCCACCCGGAATACCACCAATCAGAGGTATTGAGCATCAGATTGACCTCATCCCTGGGGCTTCCTTGCAAAATCGAGCGCCATACAGGACCAACCCGGAGGAGACCAAGGAGATTCAACGACAAGTTCAGGAATTACTCGACAAAGGTTATGTGCGTGAGTCCCTTAGTCCTTGCTCTGTTCCTGTTCTGTTGGTTCCAAAGAAAGATGGATCATGGCGCATGTGTGTAGATTGCCGAGCAATTAATAACATTACCATCAGATATCGTCATCCTATCCCTAGGTTAGATGATATGCTTGATGAACTTAGTGGTTCGATGATTTTCTCTAAAATTGATTTGCGTAGTGGATACCACCAAATTCGCATGAAGCTAGGAGATGAATGGAAAACAGCGTTTAAAACCAAGTTCGGTTTGTATGAGTGGTTGGTCATGCCTTTTGGCCTCACTAATGCACCTAGCACTTTCATGAGATTAATGAATGAAGTTTTACGTGCTTTCATTGGGAGATTTGTGGTAGTTTACTTTGATGACATCTTGATCTATAGCACATATCTAGAAGAACATCTTGAACATTTACGTGCTGTTTTTAATGCTTTACGCAAGGCACGCTTATTTGGTAACATTGACAAGTGCACCTTTTGCATAGATAGAGTCTCTTTTCTTGGCTATGTTGTGACACCAGAGGGAATTGAAGTTGATCAAGCCAAGGTGGAGGCAATACACAGTTGGCCGGTTCCTACCACGGTCACGCAAGTCCGAAGCTTTCTCAGGCTTGCTAGATTCTATCGCCGATTTGTGAAGGACTTCAGCACCATAGCAGGCCCACTGCATGAGCTTACGAAGAAGGGTGCTCCGTTCACCTGGGGGAAGGCGCAAGAGGTTGCATTTAACACTTTGAAGGATAGGTTAACTCATACATCCCTTCTCCAATTACCAGATTTCAATAAGACTTTTGAATTGGAATGTGATGCTAGTGGTATTGGGTTGGGAGGTGTCTTGTTGCAAGAAGGAAAGCCTATTGCTTATTTTAGTGAGAAACTGAATGGGCCTAGTTTGAACTATTCTACTTATGATAAAGAATTATATGCTCTAGTTCGAACTTTGGAAACATGGCAACATTATTTATGGCCTAAAGAATTTGTTATACATTCTGATCATGAATCTTTGAAGCACATTAGGAGCCAAACCAATCTGAACCGTAGGCATGCCAAGTGGGTAGAATTATTGAGTCCTTTCCTTATGTCATCAAACATAAGAAAGGAAAAGATAATGTCATTGCGGATGCCTTGTCTCACCGTTATACTATGTTATCCCAACTTGATTTTAAGATCTTTGGCTTGGAAACAATTAAAGAACAATATGCTTTTGATGATGATTTCAAAGATGTGTTGCTGCAATGTAAAGAAGGGAGAACATGGAACAAGTTTGTTCTCACTGATGGCTTCGTGTTTCGGGCTAACAAATTATGCATTCCAGCTAGTTCTGTGCGTCTGTTACTATTGCAGGAAGCACATGGCGGTGGGTTGATGGGGCACTTTGGTGTAAAGAAAATAGAAGACATCCTAGCAAGCCATTTCTATTGGCCAAAGATGAGAAGGGACGTGGAGCGGTTTGTTGCTCGCTGCACCACCTGTCAAAAAGCTAAGTCCCATCTTAATCCACATGGTTTGTACATGCCTCTCCCTGTTCCTAGTACTCCATGGGAGGATATTTCTATGGACTTTGTTTTAGGACTGCCTAGAACAAAGAAGGGGAGGGATAGTATTTTTGTTGTTGTGGACAGGTTTTCTAAAATGGCACACTTCATACCATGTCACAAAACTGATGATGCTACCCATATTGCTGATTTGTTCTTTCATGAAGTTGTTTGTTTGCATGGGGTACCAAACACTATTGTTTCAGATCGGGATGCCAAATTTCTTAGTCATTTTTGGAAAACCTAATGGGCTAAATTGGGAACTAAATTACTTTTTTCTACTACTTGTCACCCTCAAACTGATGGACAAACAGAAGTTGTAAACCATAGTTTATCTACCATGCTTAGGGCTGTTCTGAAACATAATATCAAATTATGGGAAGAATGTTTGCCTCATATTAAATTTGCTTACAATCGTTCGCTGCATTCGATTACTAAATTATGCCCTTTTGAGATTGTGTATGGTTGTCCCTCGTGCTCCCATTGATCTTATGGCCATTCCACCTTCATAAAAATTGAATTTTGATGCTTCTAGCCGTGCTGAACTGATTCTTAAGATGCATGAGCAAACTAAGGCAAACATTGAGGCCATGAATGCTAAGTATCAACAAGCCGGTAGCAAGGGTAGAAAGCATGTTACTTTTGAACCTGGTGATTTAGTTTGGGTTCATTTGAGAAAGGATAGATTTCCGGATTTAAGAAAGTCTAAATTACTACCACGAGCTGCTGGACCCTTCAAAGTGCTTCAAAAAATAAATGATAATGCATATAAAATTGAGTTGCCTGCAGATTTTGGGGTTAGTCCCTCTTTTAACATTGCAGATTTGAAACCATACTTGCGTGAGGAGGACACGTTCAAGTCGAGGACGACTCTATTGCAAGAAGGGGAGGATGATGAGGACATCGCTGCTATTGATAAAACCACAACAACAGCCAACACTTCACCGCTTACACCTAAGCAAGGACCAATGACATGCGCCCGTGCACGTGAACTTAATTATCTGGTGAACTCGTTCCTAGCTGTTCAAGTTAATTATTTTTCCAATGGGGTACTATTAAAGCCTTGTGATGACTTTATTATCCTTATGTGCTTAGGAATTGAACCAGCTAGGAGTGGAGAAGGCAACAATGCAATAAATATTTGTACTCCCCAAGGGACTCTTGTAACTTCAGAAATCCAAGATTAAATGGAGCATATCTTTCAACTCCTAAGGTTGTTTAATGCAAATAAGTACTTGTTGGAAAGGTCTCTTCGTCCGCTTTCCAACGGATCAAGAATCAATGGCAGAGGAGAGACGAAACGTCCAGAAACTGCCGAAGAACACTCGTGACTACATCCTGAGTTTCTAGTTTTCCCTTTAAAAACAAGTGGTAGCCACAAAAGAACTCGGGTTTTGTTTGATGTAAGTTAGTTGCTGCTACTTCCTTGTAAACACGCGTGTCGGCTAGACCGCCCGATTACTTGAATCAAAACTCCAACTTCTATCATATCAGTGAGTGTTTGCTTGTCATCTTGTTCTTGCTTGTTCTTCGATTGCTTGTAGGTTCAAGGCTGTTCTTGGCACGACAAGAGCAGCAACAACTGAAGTCAGTGTAACTATCGCTAAGGCGCAGCATCCTTATGGTTGTTATAGTCGGGTAGCACAACGTCGATCTCCACCCCCAAATCGTAGTTATCAGGAGACGGTGTACCTGTCGCTCAAGGCGCCACACCATCTTGGTTGTGGTAGTCGGGCAGCCAACGTCGGCTTCCACCAAATTCACCACATCCCCCATCTCTCATCGAAAGATCGGGCTCCCCCGTACCCGTCGGGTCCATTACCTGCTTTCCGAGCATCACCGCCGTGAGAACGACACCTTGAAGCTCTCCGGCTGCGCGGACGCCGCCGAGAGGCTGGTCCGCGAGCAGGCGGCGGAGATCGAAAGCCTTCGCTCCCGGGCTGCTAGAGCTGAGGCGCTCGAGGCCCAGGTGGCGGAGGTCGATTCCCTCAAGGCTCGAGTCGCTGAGCTGGAGGGGCTCCGGGCTCGGGCCGCCTGAGCGGACGAGCTCGAGGTGGAGGTTGACGCCCTTCGGGCCCAGGCCGCCGAGATGGAGAGGCTTCGGTCCCGAGCCGAGGATGCGGAGCGACTCGAGGGAGAGGTCTTCGTGCTTCAGGCTCAAGTCTCAGAGATGGACGAACTGCGGGGGGCAGCGGCCAACGCCGAGGCCCTCGAAGCCCGAGTGCTCCAGCTGGAGCGAACCGAGGCGAACCTCCTAGCTCAGAACGAGGAGATGAACGAAGCACTCGCCCAGGGGGAAAAGATGGCGGCCAACACTGTAGTGTCTCTTCGGAGGGCACTGGCGCGCTATGGCACCAGGTGCACAGCCTTCGACGTTGCCCGAGAGCCCCTTGGCCGCCGGCTAAAGTTCGTCCAGGCCACCGTCCGGTAGATAGGCCACACCGTGTCGAAGTACGGTGAGGTATCAGCCCGAGTAACCGCACTCGGGATCCTCCGGCACCTTGAGTCGTCCGGCCTCTCCCTTCCTTCGTCTTCGAGCTCACATCCCGTCACCTTCGGGGGGAGCCACCTCCTGTCGCCGAGTCCGGCGGTAGCTCAGTCTTGGAGAGCCCTCCAGGCGACTTGGCATGCCGAGGGCCCTGATGCGGTTAAGGCTTGGTTGGAGGAGGCCCTTCGCTCTAGCGAACCTCTGGCTCCTTCGAAGCCCTCGGCCACGACACGCCAACCGGACCCGAAGGTGTAGTTCCCTTAGGATCTCTGTGCTGCAAATCTTGTAATAGTTTAGAAACTTATCTATGCATTAAAAAGAGTACTTTCTTTTCGGGGATTATTCAGGGTGTCTACGCCTACGATTGCGACATTGAGGTACTCGAGCCCGATAATGCTCTTCGACACTGATGGGCTATTCTCGAAGCCCTGAGAGCGAATCGGCCCGCGCGCTTCGTCCTTCCTCGGGGTAGCGATGGGTATGCGGACCCCGAAGTTCTTCAGGGGGTTCTGAGCCTAATTAAGGAAGAAGAGAACGAGCCCCGAGCTCCATCTTCGTCTCCTGAACCAGTGGATTGGTCCGACGTGGAAGATGGTCCGGGCGAAGAACCGTCTGGGGGCGAAGGTTTGCGTAGCTGGGCTCAATTGCAAGAAGACCAGAGGACCTTTCGCGCCCAAAGAAAGGAGGAGAAAAGGCAGAAGAGGAAAGAGAAGTCTACGCGTGTAGCGCCGGAGCCTCGGACTAGGGCGGGCTTCGGCCTGAGTGATTCTTCGGATTGAAAAGGCTTTCGGTTCCTGCTTGGTTTGGATGAAGACTTCTCTTAATCTCTCTTGCTTTTGATTTGCAACAAACACTGTATACTACATGTTGTATTGATGATGCAAATAATCGAAGCCTTCCTCCTTGCTCCTTCCCCCCCTCCGTCGCGGGTAGACGGCTTGCCTACTGGGCGCGAACAGCAGTGAGGAAGGCGGAAGGACTAAGTTGTATCGAACGGGGGCTCGAAGCCCGAATCGAGGGTGCGTCGAGCTGGAGCTCAGAACCCGAATCGAGGGTGCGTTGAGCCAGAGCTCGGAACCCGATTCGAGGGTGCGTCGAGCTGGAGCTCGGAACCCGATTGTAGGGCGCATCGAGCCGGAGCTCGGAACCCGATTCGAGGGTGCGTCGAGCCGGAGCTCGGAACCCGATTGTAGGGCGCGTCGAGCTGGAGCTCGGAACCCAATTCGAGGGTGCGTCGAGCCGAAGCTCGGAACCCAATTGTAGGGCGCGTCGAGCCGGAGCTTGGTACTTGATTCGAGGGCGCGTCGAGCCGGAGCTCGGAACCCGATTGTAGGGCGCGTCGAGCTGGAGCTCGGAACCCGATTCGAGGGTGCGTCGAGCCGGATCTCGGAACCCGATTGTAGGGCGCGTCGAGCCGGAGCTCAGAACCCGATTCGAGGGTGTGTCGAGCCGGAGCTCGGAACCCGATTGTAGGGCGCGTCGAGCCGGAGCTCGAAACCCGATTCGAGGGCGCGTCGAGCCAGAGCTCGGAACCCGATTGTCTGGCGAAAAACGATGTCTAGATACCGAAGAGTGTCTACTTTGGCCAAAACGCCCGCCTGATAGTATTAGTGGATTGTAAATTGGTTACAACAGCGGCCGACATCGACCATCACCGGTATATACTTATAGAATTATGCAAAATAGCGCTTCAAGTGTTCGACGTGCCAAGTGTGCTTCAGGTCTTCGCCTTCTAAGGTAGCCAGGCGGTAGGACCCGGGCCTCCCGGAGCCGGTCACAATGTATGGACCTTCCCATTTGTTGCCCAGCTTCGTCGGGGCGGCCACTGCGCGCAGGACGAGGTGCCCAGGCTGGAACTCATTGCGCTTGACCTTGGGTTCGTACCACTCCTTTGTTTGCCTTTGGTATTGTGAGAGGTTGGCGATGGCTCGGAGCCGTGTCTCCTCCGTGAGATCGAGGGAGACGGCGCGTTCTTGATCACTCTCGGGCGACATAACTCGCATCGAGCCAGCCTGGATCTCCGTCGGTGTCATTGCTTCGTCGCCGAAGAGGAGCCGAAACGAGGTAAATCTAGTGGCGTGGGAAGGTGTGGTCCGAATGGACCACAAGATCTTTGGGAGCTCTTCGGGCCACAATCCCTTAGCTAAGCCAACGATGCGTTTGTTAAGGCCGGAGAGTATATGTCCGTTAGCCCGCTCAACAGCCCCATTTGACTGAGGGTGCCGAACTGTTGCGAAGCAGAGCTGGACTCCCAATTCTTCGCAAAATGCTTTGAAACGCCCAACATTGAACTGTGTGCCATTGTCCAGCGTGAGCTGCTTGGGCACTCCGAAGCGGCAGACGATGTTATGCCAGAAGAATTTCTAGACACTTCGGGAGGTGATGGAAGTCAGTGGCTCAGCCTCGACCCACTTGGAGAAATACTCAACGGCGACAACAGCGAAGCGCAGATTGCCTCTTGCCCTAGGGAACGGCCCAATGAGATCCATTCCCCAGCGAGCCAGAGGCCACACGGGTGGGATGAGCTGCAGGCTGACCAGGGGCCTGTGACTCTATCGCCCCATCCATTGGCACCCTTGGCACATACGTACCAGGTCTTCGGCATCGGCGACGATTGTGGGCCAGTACACACCCTGCCGAAGGGCCTTCCCAGTAAGTGCCCGAGGTGCTAAATGGCTGCCACACAGCCCCTCGTGGATTTCTCGGAGCATGGCCATCCTGTCCGAATGAGAGATGCATCGGAGCAGCGGGGAACATACCCCTGACTTGTACAAGATGCCATCAATGACTTGGAAAGACCTGGCGCGGAGTCGGAGCCGCGCTTGATCCGTACTGGGTCGGTCGTCCGTGTTGCCGCCGAGTGTTCGTAGAATGGGCTCCCGCCAATCGTTGCTGACCGTGCAGAGAACTGTGGCTGGACGAAGTGGCGTTGGGGGTTTGACTAGTGAGGAGGTTGATGCTTCGTCGCGGAGGAGCGCCAAAGGTTGGGTAATTTCTTCGAAAAAGGCGCCCGGCGGCAAGGCTTGGCCGCCGGCTCCGGCTTTAGTGAGGGCGTCGTCTTGATAGTTTTCGCTTCTTGGGATGCTTTGGACGGAGATCCCCTTAAAGGATGCTTCGAATTTTCGAATGGCTTCGAGGTAGGTGACGAGGTCTGGGTGCTGGGCCAGGAAGCTCTTGTCTATATGCCCGGCGACGACCTGAGAATCGGTCTTGACTACGATACGGGCGGCTCCGAGCGCATGCGCCTTGCGAAGACCCAACAGCACTCCTTCGTACTCGGTGATATTGTTTGTAGCCTTGAAGTTCAGCCGAGCGGAGTACGAAGCGTGCTGGCCGGAGGGGGAGACAATGACCGCTTTGGCCCCGGCCCCTGAAGCCTGGTAGGCACCGTCCGAATAGATGGTCTAGACCCCCTCACCTGTTTCGGTACTGGCGTGATCAGCCGCAGACGTCCATTCGGCAACGAAGTCGGTGAGAATTTGAGACTTGACGGCAGTTCGGGCAACGAAGGAGATCCCGAATGGGGCCAGTTCTACCGCCCACTTTCCGATGCGTCCGGTGGCATCTTTGTTTCGGAACATGTTGCCCAGTGGGTATGCGGTTGGAATAATGATATCATGAGCCAGGAAGTAGTGTCGAAGTTTCCAGGACGCCATGACAAGAGCGTACGCCACCTTTTCGAGCTCGGAATACCGCGTTTCTACTCCGGAGAAGGCTTCGGATACGAAGTAGACGGGGCGTTGCACCAGCTTCTCGCCAAGGTCTTCTTCTTGGATCAGGGCCGCGCTCGCCACGCTGCTGGAGGCGGCAAGGTAGACCAGAAGAGGACTGCCGGCCCGAGGTGTGGCGAGGGCCACGAGGCCGGAGAGGTACTCCTTTATTTGATCGAAGCAGTCTTGACATTCGGGGGTCCACTCAAAATCTTTAGAGCCCCGAAGCGCCCTAAAAATGGGCAAGCTTTTTTCGGCCGAGCTCGCCAGAAATCGGCCAAGAGCGGCTAAGCGCCCGGCTAGCTTCTGCGCTTGCTTCAAATTCCGAGGAGGGGACATGTTCTGCAACGCGCTGACTTGCGTTGGACTGGCTTCGATACCTCGGCTAGAGACCAGATACCCGAGAAGCTTCCCAGCGCGCGCTCCGAAGACGCACTTCTCCGGATTAAGGCGGATTCCACACCGCCGAAGGCTGTCGAAGGTCTCAGCTATGTCTGCACTATGGAGATCCTTGATGGTACTTTTAATGACAATATCGTCCATATATGCTTCGATGTTGCGGCCTATCTGATGGCCCAAATCCTTGGATATCAGTCTCGAGAAAGTGGCTCCGGTGTTGCGGAGGCCGAAAGGCATTCGAACATAGCAAAACACTCCCGAGGGGGTAACGAATCTTGTCTTGACTTGATCTTCAGGCTTCATACAGATCTGGTGGTATCCCGAATAAGCGTCGAGGAAACTGAGGAGCTCAGCACCGGCAGTGGAATCGACTAGCTGATCAATGCAAGGCATGGGGTAGGGGTCACGAGGGCAAGCTTTATTCAGAGAGGTAAAGTCGATACACATACACCATTTGCCAGATGTTTTCTTCTGGACAAACACTGGATTAGACAACCACTCAGTGTGACTCACTTCTCGAATGACCCCCGCTCGAAGCAGCTTCTCAGTCTCGGCCTTGGCAAGCTCGGCCCGCTCGATGGAGAGTTTTCGGAGCCCCTGGCACACCGGCCGAGCCTTTGGGTTGACCGCCAGTGAATGCTCAATAATTGAGCGGTCAACGCCCGGGATATCTTCGTCGGACCACGCGAAGATGTCTAGGTTGTTGCGGATGACTTCCTCGAGCTGCTCCGACACCTTCGGCTCTAGGCCCCCTCCGAACTGGATCGAGCACTCCTTCTCGTCCTGGATCAAGATCTTCGTGATGATCTCCCCCTCCGGGAGAGGCTTGACCGGGCGCCCCTTCGGCACAGAGTCTCCGGCGCCGGGGAGGCTGATTCCTTCCGAGCCTTCGCGGACGCTGTGAATCTGGCGCAGCTCCAACAGCACCGAGTGGCCGTACTCGACCCGATGGGCTGTGGCCTGGTCGCCTAGGACTGACAGCACCCCTCCTGGAGTCGGCATCTTGAGGCACAAGTAGTTGTGGTGGGCGATGGCTCCGAAGCGGTTGAGCATCCCCCTCCCGAAGATGGCGTTGTAGGCGTACGGGGCGTCGACGACGTCGAAGAGGATTTCCTCTCTACGCCGAAGGGGGGAGTCTCCGAAGGTCACCTCCAGCACGATCTAGCCCAGGGCATCGAGCGGGGGGCCCGCGAAGCCCTGGAGTGGTCGGGAAGCCGGTAGCAAGTGCTTCCGAGAGAGACACAGCTGGTCGAAGGCCTGCACGAAGATGATGTCAGCAGAACTTCTGCCATCGACCAGGATGCGACGCACCTCGACTCCGACGATGTCTGCAGAGATAACGAGGGGGTCGGCGTGCGAGAACTTGACACCAGCGGCATCTTCGGCGGTGAAGGAGATGGGAACATGGGACCATTCAGGGAGCACGGAGGGGCTGGACGTGCCGATATGCCCGACCTCCCGGACGTAATCTCGTCACTAGCGTTTAGACAAGGCTCCCATGGCCCCTCCTCCAGATATGGGGAGGACCACCCGTTTCCCCCGGTCCGGCGCATCTTCGAGCTTGGGAGCCTGGGCCTTTCCGAACTCCAGGGCCAGACCCAGGACTTCTGGCTCGTCGCGGCGCTCGACTACCCGGACTGCTTCCGGGCGAGGTATAGTGATTCCCTTGTCGGTGGAACCACGGCCGGCATTTCGCTCGAGGTAGTCATTCCGGAGGGTGAGGATGGTTAGGCAGGAGTCGGTGTCGTGGCTCCGATTTTCGTTGTGGACGCTGCAGTAAAGCATGGCCCCTCTGGAGAGCGCCCGCGGCGGAGCCCTGGACCCAGTCAACCGGCCTCCGCCGGACGTGTGCTGGTGCTTGGCGGGGACTCGAGTGGTGATACTGAGGACCTCCCCGTGAAGGTGCTTCCGGCTTCGCCGGGAGTCTCGGTGAACGGGGTCTTGCCGGCTGGAGTCTTGTCGGCGGAAGTTAGGAGCGGGGCGGGCTCCACGGTCGAGGTCTGGTGAGACTTCGTACGCCTTGGCATTCGTGGCTCGGACAGGGACTATCATCGTCTGTCGACGTATCTGGCCTTCCTTGGACCGGGCGTACTCTTCGAAGTACGTCATGAGTTGTGCCACCGATGAGATAGGCTTCCGGTGAAGCTTGTCAAGGAGGCCTGGGTGGGTGACGCCTTCCCGGGCAGCGTCTATGATCGAGGAAGCCGAAAGCCCCTTGATTTGGGCCTTGGTATGCGCGAAGCGCTGGGAGTATTGTCGCAAGGTCTCCTCGGGCTGCTGCATTACTTGGAAGAGACTCCCGGTGGACATAGGGGCCACGAAGGTTCCCTGGAAGTTGTTGACGAATTTTTTCCTCAGCTGGTCCCATGAACGGATGGTTCCAGGCCGGAGCGACCAGAACCACCGGAGGGCGATCCCCTCGAGCGCCAGGGGTAAGCACTTGGCCATGGTGTCTCGGCTCCCTCCGGACGCTTCTATCGCCAGAGCGTACGAGCGGGAGAATTCTCCGAGGTCAGAGTCCCCAGAGTACTTGGGAAGCTTGACGGCGCGAAACTTCGAGCCGAAGCACACCCTCTAGACGTCGGGGTGCAGGGGAGACTCCTCATCGTACGACGCGTTTTCTTCCTCCACTTGATCTTCATCGTCGCTTAGGGCTACAGCCGCGACCCTCATAGCGCGGGAGGGCTCAGGAGGGCGGAGCGATGCCTCCTGGCGCCATTGGGCCAGTTCTGCCCTCAGCCTGGCGTTTTCTGCGGCTAGAGCATCAGCCTGACCTCCGCCTCCTCCTGAGGCGGTCTCAAGGTCTTGTGAGCGGACGTAGTCGGTCCAGAGGGCCACCACCGGGGGCCCGTTTGGAGGGTGCACCTCCGACGGCCCCTCCTGGAGCTCGCAGGATTGACGGAGGCTGTCTCCGGAATGCCAACAGGGCCCCAAACCTCCGGCGTCCCCTCCGGGACCTGAGTTGGCTCCATGGCAGGCGCCCCGATGGACGTGACGACCGGATTGTCGGGAATGGCGACTAGGGTGGGCTCGACTCCAGTGGTGCGGGCTGACCATCGCAGAGGAACCGTGCTCGCGCCCTTCCGACCCGACATGTTTTGGTGACTAGATGTAGAGGACGCTAGTAGCTTCTTGAACTAGAATCCCCATGGACGGTGCCAACTATTGGGACGACGGATCGAACCAGCAGGTTTCTTGGTGGATGAGAGTAATGGAATGCTGTGCACAAATTGTATTCTCGGATCGTGTGTGTTATTACAACTACAGTTGGGGGTATTTATAGGGTGGCCCGCTCTGAAGGGCCGGGTTCCCACAACCCCCAACTGCTACTCCGTCTAACATCGGTCAGCAGTACAGACAAAATAGACGTTACATAGTACAGACAGTAAGGTGCAATCTGACAGCGTATCGGCCGTGTCGGGCGCTGCAAAGGCCGCCTGACATGGCGCAGTCGATCACGATCTTGTCCCCCTACGGCCTGGGCTAGGTCTTCTCGGTGTACGGCCTTCCTTCGTAATTTTGGTTCCAGCCGAAGGGTGGCCTCCGGCACCTGGCTGGTCACTCCTCCCTTGAAGACTCCTCTGGCACGTCTCGGGGCCTCCGAAGGCTTCTGGCTTCCTCGTTCGGAGACCCAGGCACCTCCGGCGTAGGACTTCGGGCCTTGCGGCCATAGCCTTCCTCCGGGGCCGTACAGGCCTTCGCGTTCCCCTACTGTCATCGGGATTATCTCCCCCAACAGTAGCCCCTCGCTTCTTTCCTCTCGGGGATCCAGCGTAAGAGAGGGTGGAAGCGCACATGATAATTCCGATAATCTTTATAAGAAATTGACTTACGTAGAGATGCTGAACCCTGCAGCGGGACGGCCCCGTTTGACCGTTCCGGAGATGCTTGGGAGCCTTGAGACGTCATAGGATTCGGAGGCCGGGAGCTGCATTCGGAGCACCTCCGACGGGCTACTCGTTCCTTGCTCCTTCGAAGGAAAAGGCCTTGACTGACCGCCTGACGCCCACGCGGCTTTGACCGCCAGGTTCCGGCGCCCGAGGAGGCGAGTTAGCGCGTTACCGGGCGCAGTTAATGCGGTGGGCGTGCAAGCGATGCGGGGGAGGTGGACCGTCGAAGATGAGCGCGCCCGAGGCGCCAACAGTCTTAAATGCGGGGCCGTGCGACCGTCGCGCGCATGCGCCGAGCGGCGGAAGGTGGACCGGCGGCAGCCCTTGTGCTTAAATAGCCCCTGCTGAGCCAGCCACGCCCTCTCCTGCCCACTTTAGCCTTCTAGCTTCATCCCTGACGGTGAGCGCTTGTCTTTGAGCTCTTGCTTTCCCCCTGCTTCCTCTTGTCATGGCGGAGAAGAGTGCCCCTGCCGCGGCGGTAGATCCCCACTTCTTGCAGTGTCAGATGGCGGTGGCGGCGGCCGCGGCGGCAACTGCCTCAGGCCCGACAGAGGCGCGCGACTCGCGGGAGCTCTGTCCCGTTTCGGAGCGGTTTCGGGAGCAGACCCTAGAGCTGGGGCCATCGGCGAGCACCGATGCATCCATTGAGCAGGTGACTAGGGGCCACCTTGGCCCCAAATCGCGGGCCAGGAAGTCGGGCCTGGAGTCAGTCCCAGCGCCACAAGAAGGGGAGGTCGTCGTCTTCGAGGCCTTCTTCGACGCGGGGCTAGGGTTCCCCGCTTCGGAGCTTCTTGCCGGAGTGCTGGATGCTTTCCACTTGGAGCTCCCGCAGCTGTCTCCGAACGCCGTGGCCCGCCTCACCGTCTTCGAGTGGGCCATGCGCGCTGAGGGCTGCGAGGGCAGGGCGAAGGTCTTCGCGCAAATGCACGAAGCCCTTTGCCAGTCGAAGAAGAAGGACGGCTGGGTGCTAGCCTTCGAGAGCATCAATTTCAAGCTCCGGAGGAGGTACGCGGACTCCTTCCCGGCGAAGGCCATCAATGAGCGGTGGTACTCCAAGTGGGTGAACCGCTGGTTCTATGTCCAGGGTGGGGCTCAGCTCCGGGCTCGCTGGGCCCCCGCGCCACATCTGGTTCCAGAGGGAGGCGTGCATCGAGGCCAGCGCCAGCTCGGTCTCCGCGAGGATCCAGCTCCTCCAAATCGTCGCCCACCGGATGAGCATGCGGGACCTGACGGAGGAGTTCGTGGCCCTCGAAATCCCACCGCTGAAGGAGTGGCCGGCGTCACTTCGAAGCAGCCGAGACGAGTCGACATCGACAGAGCTCTCCCGCCAGCTTGGTAAGCGTCTACACTCTCTTTGGCTCCGCTTGCTTTTATTGCGCTCGGGGGGTGCTCCGGCACCTGGCTGGTCACTCCTCCCTGGAAGACTCCTCTGGCACGTCTCGGGGCCTCCGAAGGCTTCCGGCTTCCTCGTTCGGAGGCCCAGGCACCTCCGGCGTAGGACTTCGGGTCTTTTGGCCGTAGCCTTCCTCCGGGGCCGTACAGGCCTTCGCGTTCCCCTACTGTCATCGGGATTATCTCCCCCAACACATATAAAATTTTTGTATTTTTATAGATTCTTTTGATATTTTTAACTCATTAATTGTGTTTCTAGGATTTAAATTGGAATATGTGAAATCTGAACTGCAAGTATCTAAAATAATGCACTAAAATTTATAGAAAAAAACATATTCACTATTTTGAGTATATTTTTAGTTCTTATCCACAAAATTTAAAGAAATGTTAAAAATCTATGTTAAGACACTTCATGGGTAATAAGAAGCTTAAGAGTTTTTAATTATAAAAAAATCAAAGAAAATATGAAAAATACGAGACTTGTCATGATGTTACAATATTATAAGTATATACTATGATAAAAAATTTAAAATGTTTCAACAAAGTAATCATATAGTATGTTAAGAAACTTGAGAATCTCTTGAGAGAAATTAGAGTTTTTAGAAGTAATAGGCTATGGTTTAAAGTAAATTGATGTTCAAATGTTTATTTGAACTTAAAACTATTTTTGTAATCAAAATACAACATATATCATTCCATATTTTTTTTTGTATTTTTCTAAATCCATTTGCTATT
This sequence comes from Zizania palustris, assembly GCA_019279435.1. Classification (NCBI taxonomy): domain Eukaryota; kingdom Viridiplantae; phylum Streptophyta; class Magnoliopsida; order Poales; family Poaceae; genus Zizania; species Zizania palustris. The sequence continues at coordinate 35,563,801 of JAAALK010000285.1, read as the reverse complement.
TTTAACTCATTAATTGTGTTGCTAGGATTTTAATTGGAATATGTAAAATTTGAATTACAAGTACCTAAAATAATGCACTAAAATTTATAGAAAAATCATATTCAATATTTTATATCCATTTTTAGTTCTATCTACTAAATTTAAAGAAATGTTAAAAAATTTATGTTACGACACTTCGTCGGTAACGTGGAGCTTAAGGGTTTTTTAATTATAAAAAATCAAACAAAGTCTGAAAAATACGAGACTTGTCATGGTGTTATAATATTATACGTAGATAATATGATAAAATTTTGAAAATCTTTCAAGAAAGTTAATAATTTAGGATGTTAAGAAACTTAAGATCCTCTTGAGAGGAATTAGAGTTTTGATAAGTAATAGGATATGGTTTAAAGTAAATTGATGGTTAAATGTTTGTTTGAACTTGAAACTTTTTTTGTAATCAAAATATATCATTTCTCATTCCATATAAACTTTTGTATTTTTCTAGATCATTTTGCTATTTTTAACTCCTTAATTGTGTTTCTAGGATTTAAATTGGAATATGTCAAATTTGAACTGCAAGTACCTAAAATAATGCACTAAAATTTATAGAAAAATCATATTCACTATTTTGTGTCCATGTTTAGTTCTTATCCACTAAATTTAAAGAAATGTTAAAAATTTATGTTACGACACTTCATCGGTAATGTTGAGCTTAAGTATTTTTTAATTATAAAAAATAAATTAAAGTCTGAAAAATACAAGATTTTTCATGGTGTTATAATATTATACGTAGATACCATGATAAAATTTCGAAAATATTTCAAGAAAGTTTATCATATAGGATGTTAAGAAACATCAGAATCTCTTTAGAGGAATTATAGGTTTGAGAAGTAATAGGCTATGATTTAAAGTAAATTAATGGTTAAATATTTGTTTGAACTTGAAACTTTTTTGTAATCAAAATATAACATATCTCATTTCATATATTTTTTGTATTTTTATATATCCATTTGCTATTTTAACTCATTAATTGTGTTTTCTAGGATTTAAATTGGAATAAGTGAAATTTGAACCGCAAGTATCTAAAATAATGCACTAAAATTTATAGAAAAATCATATTCACTATTTTGTGTGTATTTTTAGGTCTTATCCACTAAATTTAAAGAAATGTTAAAAACTTTATGTTACGACACTTCGTTGGTAATGTGGCGGGGATTGAGCAGTTCTGCGACGTCGACAAGATGCCATTCGAGGAGGCACTCGGTAGGCTGAAGGCGTTCGACGAGCATTCCCAGCGGCGCACCCGTGTCGGCGGCGAACGACGCGACGACCAACTTATGCTCACGGAGGCCGAGTGGGAAGCTCGGCAGAAATCGAAGAAGTCCTCGATCGAGAAGTGCTTCAACTGCGGCATTCGCGGTCATTTCGCGCGGGACTGCCGCAAGCCCAAGAAGGAGGAGGCGTTGCTCGTTGACGTCGATGAGGAAGCGACGCTCCTGTGAGTGCAGGACGGTGGCGCTGAGTTTAGGGGGAGATTGTTAGGAATAAACACAGCGCGCGCATTGATCGTGAGGCGATCATAGTGCGTGCGTCGGCGTGTGGCGTTCTACCGAAGCTAGCTGCGTGCGTTTAGCATAGTGGGGGCTGCATGCAGTAGATTTGTTGCAATTCTGTTGGAGGCAGTTGCGCTCAGCGCGTGTGGCGCGTCAGATTGTTAGGAACAGCCGTGTTGATTTGGTCTAAGTACGTGAGCTGCATCGTGGGCGTCGTTTGCGTCGGGATGCATGCAGCCATGCAAGCACGTTTGAGTGTGTGTCCTGGAGAGTGGCCTGGGGCCTTTATTTATCTCTTGATGTACTGCTGTACTGAAAACACACAGCAAGAAATAGAAAAGTGCACTATGCGGGCAGCTGCAGCGTTTGGCGCAACATTTCTTGTCTCGTGCTACTATTCATCATCTTCTTCCTCCCATCTCTCTTTGTTCTTCCATTGTTTTGTTCCCAGAAAGCTAACAATTGCCCCGCTGTGCGCCCTAGTCGCCACCATGTTGTGCCTCCGGTAGGGGTGGCAATACACTTCATGAAGCCGGGGACTTGTCCCTATGGTGCCGAGTTTCTCAAATATTTACTCACGGATCCATTGGGTCAAGGTCTCACATAAGATTAGGGTTGGGTTAGAGTCCATTATTTAACCAGTGAGTCCCCGTGAGTCCCTATGTCAGGGACTACCTAAGAGGGGTTAGCAGGAAATTAGTAGATGTTTAGTAAGAAACTTGAGGGTTAAGTTTAGTATTAATAGGATACTTGGAAGTCAAATAAGCATGGTTATATATATAGGGAGCAATACACTTGTATGAACTTGAACAAGAAGAAAGGATTGAACAAGTCGGCTCAGTTTGGGGGCTTCTAGACTTGAGAGTTTATATTTTCTATTTACTTTGTTCTTGATGCTTGAGAGAGATTAGGCTGTTAACACCCTGGACCTAAGAAAAAACTAATATATGTGCTTTGCAACGAAGTCATATTTCTAATGACATAGTTAGATGTTATGTTTTGCAACAAATCTTTGTTTTTAATGGCAAACACTATTTAGAACATGACATATATTTATTTAAGCGCGCTTAGCAATGATATGATGATAAGAAGTAAGGAATTAATAGAATGTTACGTTCTTTTAGTAATCTATTATTATCTATTAGTATTGTGTTATACCGGTGAAAATAAATTAATAGAATACAAACAAACCTATGAATAAAGATCATCTAGTGAAGTAACCGGAAAGGTTGGCACATGACTGTAGTGATAAAATTTACTCCTAACACAGCCAACTCCCATATCATGCAAGCAGTTGTGAAATAGAGCATGAGCATCACATAAACTACTAAATCACAAATACAGAGTTAAGTCCGAATCTTATTTGGAGTTTGTAGAAAAAATCATCAATCGAGACCAAACAACACAATTTGTACTTTCACTCCCACATTCAGAATCCTTCATCGAATAATGCAATCTTGAGGATGTTGCAATATGTTCTCAATTTAAAGGGTGGTGCATCTCATGATTTTTATACACGTATAAATATATTTAGGTTCATAATTCGAAGTAATAATAGATTTATCTCATTTTTGTGCATGATTTAAAATAAAATAGAGTTGTATGATGAAATAGGTAACAATATTACAAAGAAATAGGGTAACAAAATTTTAAAATACTATGCTTATAGTTTTATGAGTTTTGTAAGGTTGCCGATCTCCTTTGGAATAGGTCCATACAATGCATTGATGTGAAAAGTCCTTGCATGTTCATGGGAGAAAATATGAGATTCAATTCGAAGCATACCAATTATACCAATTAATGAAATAATATTGTGTTCTAAATCCCTAAAGCTCCACGATGAATGATGGTAAAGTAAAGGCTCTGTTAATATATTTTGATCTAAATCCCTGAAGCAATATTGATTTGATCTTATATCAGAAACATCAGTTTTCTTGAATATTAAAAGTTGGTGTATAGCTGTATATATAGAAATACCTTTCTAAGTACTTCAATAGCTTATAAGAAATAGTAGCACTATAATGGTTATCACAACCAACAACTGAACTACATAGCAGCTCTAAAACACTAAAGAATAAGTATGCTGGTGGTGGCAAAAGCTAGAACTCCAACAAAAAATAATTCTAATGGCACAATAAGCCAACATACATCAAAACTGAACCATGCTCTATGCTACAAATGAAGTGTTTTGGATCATAGGCCATAAGTTGAGAGTTCATTCGTACAAACCGGTCAAGTGGGTAAGGTTCAGCAGCTCCTATGGTATTTGGATAGCTACTTCGACGGCATATATTTTCAGGCACCAACATGTATTGCATTAGCTTTCACCTTTTCAAATTTACATGTTATCATTGTCAGTTAGATGAGAAAATTGAAATTATGTCACTCCAATATATCGGTTTCGATAAAATGTCACCTACTACATGGCAATTATTAAAACACCACTCAACATATGGAATTTGCATAATTTTAGTTTTCTCGTGAGACAATAGGAGCTAGTCATCATACACTATTTGCAAGTTCAGGGGTTAATAAGAGATATGCATGACATGGTGTGTGCCCTGCATGTCTAAGACAAGCAATTCGCCAAACACCTCCTGTGCTCGCCTAGGCAGGACACACTTACAACATTGTGATGTGGCATACGGTGTAGTTTTGGTCAGTGCAGACACACTTGATGTCAGGATTGAAGTTGGGTTTGCCAGAACGTCATATTCTAAAACAAAAGATGCTGGGACCATCTCCACACCCCCAAATTATGATTTCTGTACTTCAAGCGAATCAAACAATGAAGTCAGTAGCAAGATCTTTTGAAACCCAAGAAATTCATTAAATTAAATAAGGACTAAGACCAAATCCCCACTCACCAAAGGGGAAGAATGCAGGCCATCAACACGAGAGTTATCACACCAAAACATCCAAGAGAAAATGCAGCACTGACCTATGTGTGATGGAAGAAACGACAGTGGTGATGGAAGGACGAGATCACAAGGGGAGCCCGGTGTAGAGTCCCTTCCCCTTCTCTCTCTTTCTCCCCTCTCCCTCCCAATGGCAGAGCAACGGAGCCAGCTGTAGCAGGAAGGAACAAAGAACAAGGATCAAAGAGACAAATGATGAACTGCACCCACAAGGAGTCAGGAACAAGGATCAAAGAGACAAATCATCCCTTGTGCCCCCGACATGGCTAGACAGCTACACCTCATGACACTCTCTGTTATCTGTCATGCAACCATCGAACAATTAAGAGGAGCAAAAGAGTCACTACAACAAAATAAGGAACTTTCGTCGGTCAAAGCCGACAGAAGAAGCTAACTTCCGTCGGCAAAAGACTAATTTCCGTCGGCATTTGGCCGACGAAAGTGGGTAGACAGAAGTTAGCTAACTTCCGTCGGCCAAACCTAGCCGACGGAAGTTACCAGGAAATCGGTAACTTCCGTCGGCCAAATCCTAGCTGACGGAAGTGAATTAACTTTCGTCGGTTTTTCTAAAAGCCGACGAAAATTAAAATTGCCGACGAAAATTTCATGTTTTCTTGTAGTGAGTAGAGAATTAACATAATCTCAAGATGTCTCCCTTTGTCGCATGTCAGCACCAAAATCAATGAGGTAGAAGCTCATGGCCATGCTGCTGCTGCAATGGAACACAACACTCGCATCGTAGAAAAAAGCATGCACGGGATAGCGGCCACAGACATCTACCAACCTTGCACGGCGGCACAGATTCCTCCACCCCCCACACGATGGCACACACGAACCCAGAATCGAGCGAGCACCAACAGATTGAACAAAATAATAATAAGCAAAGAGCACTCAATGATGTCATAACCAACCACACGTAATAATCCAACTCAACTAACCCAAAATCAAGCCGAACAACTTGTTTTAGAAAACCGCCTTCCGATCCTGGCAAGTTGGAAGGAGGAGGGTGCGGTCGAGCGGATACCTCTCGCTGTTGTAGCCTCCCTATGCCCGACGATGCTCTACCTAGCACCGCCTGAATCCGCCCTACCCGACGCCCTACGCTCGACAATGCTCCGCCTAGCGCCGCCTAAATCTGCCCCACCTGACGCCCGCTAGGCGTTGGATGGCAAGATCTGGCACGAGGGCATCGATGGCGTGGGGTGGCAGGAAAAGGGGGAGGCATGATTCAGCGATGTGTGTGTGCGGCGGTTGCGGCATTGAGCGCGTATGGCGGGAGTTGCGGGTTCTCATGGAGGCCATGACCGGCGTGCTGAGTGCTTGGGAGGGAGGGATGGGATTGAGGTGCTACGTGTGTTGGGGAGGAGTGGTTGCAGCGCTGCGTGCGAACGGAGGGGAGCTGCGGACCGACTGACGGAATTTGTGTGTTTGCGACGAAGAGTGAGAGAGTAGGCAGTTGCGGGAGGGCTGAGCGTGGAAAGGAAGCGAAATGGCTAACGCGCGAGCGATGGGCCGACGATGGCGCTAGCACGCTGCGCGCGAGTAGGCTGCAGACGAAGCCGGACGTGCGCGCGGACGGAAGAAACGGATAACTTCACGCTTTATAATAGTAGAGATATAGGCCCGATATGAGATAACACAATAAAAACCCTAGTTAAATCCTCAGCAGTCCAACTCCAACTCCCATCCAGACTTGACGGTTGGCTTTTCTAGTTCCTGATGCTTCCTAGATACAAAACGACGGTGTGCGCCGGTGGCCAGTGTTGTTCCACCGTAGTTCCTAGCACTTGGCCTTGATGAAATAATTGCTCACCTTCCTGCCTACGCCATCGTCCCTAAGTGTTGTGTCATGCCACAATCTGAAGCACTAGGCATTGTGCCTTATCGTCGTCCCTAGGCACTAGGCGCATCGTTGTCCCTAGGTGGCTAGCCCTAACACTAGGTACATCACCTTCCAAAGATGGCTGACCTAGGCATGACAAAGGTGGGCGACCCAGGTGCGGCATTGCGTCGCCATTCGCCCATTTTTAGTGGGTATGCGGGGATCCAACAAGTTTGAGTGAGGAAATCCACCCATAGGACTAATAGGGTCGGGTCCTACTAGATCCGGGTTCGAGTTCGGTATTAACCAACATGAACTTAACCTGTCATGTTGCCAACCCTATTATCAAAGTGTCCTGTCCTGCTCCTACCTCGCTCTATCTGCTCGGCCTAGCCTCAGCCGGCACCCTTCTCCACTCAACTCCATCTTGGCCGGTGCCCAGCACAACCTTGCCGCAACCCGAGCCACGTGGCTCTGCCTAAGATAGAAAGGGAAAGAAAGAGAGAAAAAGAATGAGAAAAGAGGAAGAAAGATGAAAGGGAGAAAAAATAGAAAGAAAAGAGAGAAAAGAAAGAAAAAAGAGAGAAAATAAAAATAAAAGGAAAATATTTTCTACTTATAAATGAAAGATTTTTTAGGTTAAAAATTTATCGTATTGTCTAGAATTTTAAATAAAAAGGTTATTCTTTTAAGAGATTTTATAATTAAAAAACTTCTAAATTTATCTTATTTTAATAAATATATTCGTATCCAATAATATTCGTTTCATAACCATATTCAAAATATCTGAAACCGATTAAAAAATATAAAAAATGATATCTATCCGTTTTTGATCCGTTTTTACATTGCATATGCTTAAAACATGCAAATCATACAGAAGAATGATTAGCGTTAGGGCATAGCTGCAGCATGCCAGATTACCAGCATCTCCTAATTTGTAGAAAGCTGTAATTACAGGGAAATGTTTTTCTTCTTCACTAACATGTCGGGCACAAAGTAAAAAGGGCACTGCGAGTCCTATCATATCATATCATATGTCAACGGATTGCGAGCATATCTTGCCGCCTGTGCTTCTGGATCTTCATCTCTGATGTTTGCAGTCTTCCCCATGGACTTTTGGCTGAGCATTCTAGCAATGCCACCCCTCAAGCTTTGCGACTGGGATCCATTGGCGGATTCGCTGCCTCCCATTGTCCTCTCAAGCTCTAGCAAGAGTGCCTTTACAAGAACATCAAAACGTCGCTTGGCTGTAGGATACCTTGATATTGACTTTGTGATCCCTTGCAATCTTGAAGCAGCAGAGTAGGAGCAAAAGAATTACGAAATGTCAGTCATGGTTACATGGCATGCGTCAATTCAGAGAGTGAAGAGTAATTAAGTACCTCCGAGCAAATGCATCTATTTCGGCTCTTTTGCACTCATCCAGTGATGGCACATGGGGAAGACTGGCCTTGATGCGATCAGGCTCACCAATCAACAAAACTCTCATTTTGAGATATTCTTCCTCTTCCTCTGTAAAATTCTTGGCTTTTATCTGTTCTTTGATGACCATAAGAGGGTCGAAGAACCAATCAAAGAGAGTACTTTTAGGCCTATTGTCAGATGTAATCTCAGAGCCATCACCTGCAAGTTTTTTCAAAGAAACTCGGAGTAAGGCCATAGCCTCCTCCTGATGGAAGAAAATCATTTTTACGGGACACTTACTTAAGATTAGGCCAACAGAAATAGCTTTTGCAGACCGAAGGAGTGCATTAAGGATGACATATGCTGGTAAACCAACATTAAGAACTCCGCTGCCTATTTTGCCTGACTTTGTTTCCTCAATGTCTTTCAGTGTTATCACTCCTTCATTAACCAAAGTCTCCCCTTGGTGCTTGCATTCAACAAAGAGGTGATCTAGCAACTGCATATCATATTAGTTCAGTTAAACTGTCCAGATTCCATAAGTTAAAATATTGTAGCAGGAAGCATTGTTCAATGAAATTTACAAGACAGAATGGCCTATTCTAGGCAATTAGGTATTGCAAGAAGTAATTCTGTTTCAGAAATTGCAACACAAATAAGCATAAACATTACAATTTATCAATTTGATCTTCTAATTTGTAGCAACAAAAGATCACCTTGAATGGATTGAACTCGTCAATACTGTTCTTAAAAGATGTAACGCGTGCTGGAGGTTTCTTTCCATCTTGCTTCTCCTTGTTGAATGAGGTCGGCCTGGATAAGTTACCGCCATGCGAAGAAGCTTCATTTTCCCGATATTTAAATCTGGAGTGTTCAAACTTCAAACATCAGAATGACAAACTCTATTTAGGAAATGGACCAAGGCTTATACTTGGTTATATACCTTGGAAAACAAGATCCTGGTGCCATGTCAAGCACATCATTTGTGTATTCATCAAAGATGGACACAGATGAGACAACATAAAACAAGCCCATGGCAAGAGAGGATTCCTAGCATATCAACAAAGGTAAGCTCCATGAAAAACTAAACATAAGGTAGATTAGCACATATTTTTCACTAGATAACATATTCAATTACCATGAAAAACTGTCATCAATATACTTGAAAAGGAAATGTTAGCCATTTGGCATACCTGATAAGCTACAACGGCACCATATGCACCTAGAGGAATACTGGATAGGATGGAGGCCAGAACAGATCCTACTACAGCAAATGGCCAGAGGAGAATAGCAAGACCTGCGAATGGAACACAAGCTGTTTCTAGAAAAGGTCCTTCTCTCCCAATCATATCCTGGATCAGTCGTTTCCATCCTTTAAAAAGCATCACAGGGAATTTGTAGATGGCAATCAGTGTGAACATTATTCCATCCAGTATGAGTCCACATGCAGCAGATAATAATGCCGCAGGAATGTCAAGCAATCTGGAAGACAGATGTTCCTCGATTTATTGTTCACCATTCCACATGTAACAAAAAAGATAAAAATGCCACCTAAATATGTACAATTGCATTTCTCCTAAAAAGGTATAAAATGGCATGGTATTTGAGGATCATTTCACCATAAAGGGTTAAAAGAATGTCTGAACTTGCCTTTATGCTTTTGGAAATGTTATATTAAGTCAAGCAAAAAGAGTGTTATTTTCACATTAATCTGAGGTCCATAAGATGGAGGAAAGATAATCTAGAAATGTTTGTGATTTTAAGGTGTAAGGTAAAATACTAAGCGAGAGCAGGAATCACACCTTATCTCATATGGCTTTTCATCAGGAGGGGCCTGAAGACGAAGATCATCCATAATTGAAAAATAAGAGTGGAAAAGCAAATCTTTCACATCCCTGACTATTGTACAGCTTCGGGTGATAGTACCCCATGTTCCATCCTGCAATTTGAGATAGTTATTAATTAGCACATGAAAATTAAAAATTTGTAAAAATGAAGATGAGGAAAGGAAAATTTTACCACAAAACAATGAACAAACGGTTTTTCTTTCCCTTCTCCAACTGCACCGAACGTTGCCATTATAGGTGCTAGAAAGCCGTATACCAGTCCAGCTAGGGTGCTTCCAGGGATGCCAATTATCAACCATATGATTAAGATTGCAATAGCAGCAATAAGGAGCAGAAACTTTACCACAGGTCCTACCAGCTTAGTTCTGTCTTCAAGAAAAGGACACAGAATATGAGTTTTGATGACAAATTACATGAGATTGCTAAAATATGGATGCAGAAGATGCACACTGTACCTGATAATGCAGTAGTATGTCCAAATCACATGCATGGGCCACAATCCCAGGATTAGTGCAGATAATCCAGTTGCCATAATAAGGCATGCCCAAGGGCATAGCAAAACACCTTGTAGAAAAACAATGTAAAATGAGGATTGTGCATCAAATTTGAGGTTAAAGAAGAATCAAAACAAAGATGAACACACTGACAGATGAACATAGATAAGTACGTAACAACAAAGTGGCATTGTATTTTTATAATTTACTTAGTATTATATATAGTATTATGCATTTAATTTGCAAGATCACACTCAGTTGAATCTCTTGCTGCCACTCATAATTATTGTTGCAATATATGACTGAATTTGTATTACCATATGATGATACAAATAGCCAATGTATTAAACTAAAATCTTCCATGAGGGGCAACAAATCCACATGGCCACAAATGAGAAAATTAAGGTGGGAAAAGAAATTCTTTTCAGTCCAGTTGCAATTTGTGTTTTCTTGTGGTTCTCTTCCTTCCAACCCTTTTAATTCTTTGCTGTGGCTTAACTGTTCAAGCCATAAAATTCTGTTTTCCCTTCTAGTAATGGTAATACATGTAAAGCTACCAGTTGTTAGCAAGCCCAGCTAAATTTTCAATCATAGAATATCTACATTTACAGTTAAAAATACATGGTTAATTTAAAGCACACCACATAGTAGTTCATTAAATAACCGCTCATTTTACAAATTAGTGATTATCCAAGCCAAGCCAAATTACTTTGGACACATAAGAACTTCAATCATAACAATACAGGAAAAAATGACTGTTGTAATTAAATCTCTAAACAGATGCTCCAAGAAAGAGAGAGAATCAAGCATTTATTCCATAAGGCTAAAGGAAAACAATAGGTTTGCACACATGGCATTCTCACCACCCATTAGTCCCAAATGAAACTATAATACATACATGGACTCAGTTTATCAGAAAAAAAATTGCCAAAATGGACAAGAGAGAAGAACAACGTAATCACCTTTGATGATGCCCAGAAGGAGGAGGCCACAGAAGTAGGGCAAGAACTTGAGGAAACTCAATAGGGAGGCCCGGAACCCCCTTGGTGGCTCCATTGGCAACTACTTTCTTCAGCCCCCTTCAAACTCTCCTCTAAACCCCTCGATTCTGAACACCGAAGGGAATCCTCACAGACACTTCCCCTTCCTCACAATCCAAACTGGGCAAACTGTCTGCAGGTTCACAGACAACGACAACAACCCAAAACAAAAGAAATGCTAGGCTAGCACATATCCTCGGAAGGGGAAAACAGCATGGCTTTCAATAACCGGCCATCGTCCACCCAAGATGAAGAATTCGAGAAACAGGAAAACCCTGAGGATGACGGATGGAAACCAAGAACCAAACCCAGGCAAAGCAAGGACAGACCACCTACACCTAGAGGCTGTGCATCCCAGCAGGGTGAGCAACAAGACAGGAGAAGTGGGACCTCCCACTGGTGACACACACGCTGTGCTGTTGGCAGGAGCTTGGAGGAGAGAAAAACAAAAAGGTGCAGTGCAGGGAAGAAGCGGTGGACAATGGACGGCAATGGTAGATGCGAAAAAAAAAAGAAACAACACCTCAATCCAATCCGCTGGCGCCGGGAAGGAAATTGTCAATTAATTAGAAGAGAGAAAAACCGTCATGGCAGAGCTAAGTATCCGATGCTAGGCAGAGAACGACGAAACTTGAGCGCGGAGGAAGAAGGGGATTGCGACTGCGCTGCTGCCTTGGGCAATGTTCTTTGCTTCCTTTTGTTTAGTGGGAGCTTTTTGAGGCGGTTTGCTGCGTAGGAGTCTGCCGTTGCACGCACGCTGCGGCCGTACGCGGAGGATGCGGCAACTGCTGGACGAGAAATTTAACAATTTACCGTACTTAACGAATTGTTTAATTACTAGTGAGAGGCCTGTGCGTTGCAACGGATGCATAATTTTAACGGCAATATATTTAGAACATGATATATTTGCCGAACACATTTAAATTATTCTCCAATTTAAATAGGACGTTGGTCTTATAAAAATCGGAAAACAACATAGAAAATGCTCTAAAAAATTCTATAAAATTCAGAATAATACTACTGAATGTGATGAAATTTACAAAATTATCCCCGCATCAAACTCAATTTTATCTTATTTTTGGGCATTTTTCTTAATTTCTAGAGAATAATTAAAAACAGAAAATAATTTATTAATTCTGGAAAAATTAAAAGCAAATTTCGGCCCAACAGTGCAAAAAGGCCTGGCCCAAGAGCGCCTTTCGGCAGGCCGATGAAGTCCTGGGCCCAGGCCAGGAATTCGGCGCACGCGCGCACCCGCAACCTGGGCCTGGGCCATGAAACCTCCCCTCCGCCTGGGCCGATTTAGATCCAGTTAATCCTGGCCGTCGGATCTGATCCGACGGCCAGGCGCCGTTTTCGCCCGCATAAGTACCCACGCGCCGGCGAAAACCTAACCCTAAAAAATTCCCCCCCCCCACTTCGGCCCGAGAGCGAGAGCGTGCGCGCGGCGGCCGCGACGGCGACCGGCGGTCGGCCGCCACCGGCTTGCTCGCCGGAGCACCGCGCTCACCCGAGGGTGAGCGGGGCTCCGTCGAGCTAGCCCGCGGCGGCCAAAACCCTAGGAACCCGAGCGGCGGCGCGCGGCGGCGGCGGCCCGCGACGGCGACGGCGACCGGTGGTCGGCCGCCACCGGCTAGCTCGCCGGAGCACCGCGCTCACCCGAGGGTGAGCGGGGCTCCGTCGAGCTAGCCCGCGGCGGCCAAAACTCAAGGGTCCCGAGGGCTCCGCCGGCTCCGCCGGCCTCTTCCCGGCCTCCGGCGAGCGGCGGCTGTGGAAGCTAGGGCTAGGGGTAGCTAGGGCTATGGGAGGGGAGCGGGTGCGTAATGGGCCGAGGCGGCGTGAAGGCTTATTGGGCCGAGGCGGGGAGGGAGGCGCGCTGCGCGCGGTCGAGGCGGGGAGGGAGGCGCGCTGCGCGCGAGCGGACGGACGAGTAAGTCCCCGCTTTAATATAGTTAAGATTATTTATCACTTTAACTCGTTAGATGGTCAATTATATATATGACAAATAATTAAATGTCACTCACTTAAGAGTGATAAATAATTGAATTCCCCGGGCTTAATAAGAAGAGAGAGGTCGTGCAGTAGATTAACTTGGTTTACTAAATTCTTTTAGCCAAATTCATATCACTCGCAACTGCCACTCACCTAGACCATCACGGAGGTCATCCTCCTTTTTAGTTGACGTAAGCATGACTTTTTGATTGCAAATAGGTGGCGTTTGGTTCAGGAGTCCGGTGGAAGCGAATGGCTCCGTTCCATTTTTGATGTGTTTGACTTAGAATCAGGTGTAACGGAGTGGCTCTAAAAAGATAATATTTCTTTCAGAATCCGGAACCATCCGTTCCAAAAAAAGAAGGAACCGAGCGGCTCCTTCCTTCCCCATCCCTCCCGATCCGCAGCCCGCACGCCTCCATCCCCGAAAAAAAATCAGGTGTGCTCTTCTTCTTCCTCCCGCGTCCTCTCCTCCCGGCACCGACAGCGGAACGGAGCGCTAGCGCCGCGCGCCTAGCGGTCGCGCGCTGGAGGCCGTTGCGCCTCATGCGTTGGCTGGCGGCTGCGTGCGCCTGGCTGCAGGGGCCCGCGGCTGCTCCTAGATCTGCTTCCAGATCTGGGAAATATTTGTTGAATTTTTTTTGAATAAATTTGCAGGCTTTCTGAATTAAATTGAATATTTTACAGGAGCATAAAAAATGGGAATTTGAAAAGGTGGACTATTTGCCTCAAGGTAATGAATACTTGATTTGTAATGCACTAAAAATACTTGATTTGTAATGCAAATTGGTAATATTATCTTTGTTGTATCATATAGATGGATGAGATCAACCGACTCGTAGTAGTGTATATGGCCACTGCTCATTTGTTGCTTTCTATGATGGCGGCGGCGGCAGCCATTGAGTCTAGAAAAAGAAAGTGTCATGCTCGTACGTCTATAGGTGAAATTAGTTATGGCCCAATTGAAAATAGAGATAAGAGTAGAATTGACTATCTTAATAATAAGATTTGGAGAAATGATATCATTTGTGTTAATATGCTTAGACTTACTGAAGGCTCATTCTTTCGTTTTTGTGATCTTATTCGGGAACGTGGTCTATTGGAAGGCACCGTTCACGTGTGTGTTTTGAACAACAAGTTGCAATGTTTTTACATACCATAGGTCACAATGTTAAGAATAGAGTAGTGGGCACTAATTTTAGTAGGTCCGGTAAAACCATTAGTTGATATTTAAATAAAGTACTTTATGCAATTAGAGAGCTACGCAATGACTTCATTAGACCTCCATCATCGACAAGACCGGCTAAAATCTCAGGGAACACACAATGGGATCCTTATTTTAAGGTAGTATCACTATTCTTGACAATGTTGATTCAAATGGTAGTGTTTGTATTAGGGCTCATCTATTGTCATTGTAATGATTAACTAGGATTGTATTGGTAGCTATTGACGGCACACATGTTCGAGCCTCTGTTTCTAAGGAAATGGAGGCTCCGTTCCGTGGTAGGAAGATCTACCCTACTCAAAATGTAATGGATGCCGTTGATTTTGATCTACGGTTCACATTTGTGGTGGCCGGTTGGGAGGGGACAGCTCACGTTGCTCTAATTTTACGAGATGCTCTAGAACGACCTAATGGTCTTCGTGTCCCCGAAGGTAAATAAAATTTTTTATAGCTCATCCCTTTAGATGTTACATACAATAGATCACATACATCTCCTTATATGATAGGAAAGTTCTACCTAGTTGATGCCGGATACGGAGCCAAACTAGGATTTTTGCCCCGTTTTCGTGGTGTAAGGTACCACTTGAATGAGTGGGGCAACAATTGTAGCGCCCCGATTTATCAAATCGAGACATTATTGAATTTCAGAAGAAAAACAATAATACAAGAGGTTCATAATGCGACAACGTACATACGACAACATCCATGGTACGCAGACCATATTTATTACATCAAGGTTTTGGTAAAAACGGTAATAAAGATAATTAAAATTCTGCATGACGAACGTCTTCTTCAGGATCTTTCTTCTCGACTGGGTCGCTACTCCAGACCGTCTTCATAGTAAGCATCCTCTGTGGGGTCCAACGGGTATGAGTACAAAAAGTACTCAACAAGCCACCGCAAATGCAAGTAGTAATGCAGGATAATAAACAAGGAAGGGTAATGGCTAACATTGCGGAAAAGTACAGTTTCAGTTATTGCATTTAGTGTAATCACATTTTAATCATGCGGAAAAGTAAACATGAATATCAACAACATCAACTAACTCGAGGAGTACGTTTTACCTCCTCGCACAACAGTCCTTACATGTCAATCCATCATGCACATACATATCCAAAGTAAACTAACTGGGGGATGTCACGCAACCCGCCCTTGACCGTGGGCTCGGCTTTTCGAAAAGATTTTAGACTCTGATCAGAGATGTACTACTGTACCCACAAGGCACGCACTCATCCCAAACGAGATGACCCATACCACGGGAACTCGTGCCAAAACCTCGGCATGAAATGCTCCAAGCGATAACCACCCGCTCTAGGTTTCGCCGGCGCGCCGGGCCGCATCCCGGCTAACGTCGCACCCCCTTTTGCGCCACATTGGTACAAGTCACCCGCAGGTGCAACTTGACCCATCTCCAAATGGTGGCCTCGGTTTGGAACAATCCATACCTTAGTTAGGACTTACCCACTAGACTTGTGGTTAGTACGTAAGTGTATTGCAACGGATCCCTCAGACCGGTCCTTATAGTGCCCCGGGTGCTACCGACCAATGCCCTAGCTTGCACCCGGAACCCACCATGCATTCACTCACAACCACAACTCAAACACCGACAGAATTCCATAGATAAGAAACAATGGGGATCATATAGTAGAACCATGTACTACGACTCATTTTTATCCTATAGCGATCGTGTTGATACATTGGACACTAGCTAATAACATTTATCATATGGTGACAAGGAGTTTAGGCTAGAGAGCATGGCTTGGGTTGCACTTCAAGGTCGGGGATCCTAAATAAATATATTGTAAGGGTTCATTTGACTAATGCATATATAACCTATGTGTTTTAGCGATAGTTTAATCAAACATGGGTTCAATATGCTCAAAAGATTGGTTTGGTGACTTGCCTTGTTCAGCAAAGGGAGAGGGAGGGACTTCGGGGAAGTACTCCGGCTCCTCGGCGACGTCGTAGTCTTTTTTATATAGTAAAGTAAAATAAAAAAAACACAACATTCAATCAAACAATATAACATTACATTATAAGCACATAAGTTAAAGTTGGTTTGATTAAAAATAAAATAAATTCAATGGTTAAGGTTCTGTGGTTTATTTCATAAATAAATTTTAAAGGAATTAAAGAGTTGTCCTTTTTAGAAAGGGGTGTTTAAATGTGAATAGCCTCCTATTAAATTTCCTGGTAAATTTTAAAATGAAGGGTCCATGTTAATTTAGTGGTTTACAATACATGAACAGAAAAGGAATAAATATGAATTTTTCTGAAGTTTAAATATTTGAATTCATATTTTAATTCTAAGGGCATTTGAATATTTATTTAAATAAACATGAAAAAGTCAAAGTAAACCTACTGTTTTTATTGCATAAACATGTAGAGAATAATATTATGAATTTTCTAAAATTGGAATGGCAATTTTTAGAGTTCAAATGCACCAGATATGAATTTTACAAGTTTAGAAGTATTTCTGAAATTCATTTTCAATTTTTAAACCCCTCGGGTCCACGGTGAGCCAGGCCCACGGTGAACCCGCGCACTGTGCGCGTGCGCCGGGTCGATCTGGACCATCGGATCCAGATCCGACACGCGCAGGCGAGGCGGGGCGCGTAAGTTGACGTGGACGGCTGAGATTAAAACATCGAACCGGTACGCGATGGACGGCTTAGATGCGATGCGGGGTTTTAAAACTAACGGACACACGATATTAAAACGTACCCCTTCGCACAGATCCAACGGCGCCGATTAAACCGCACGAGGGATTAAATCAGTACCGTTAGATCCAGATCGCACGGCACGGATCGAATCCGACACGGCACGGGTACTCGACCCGTGTCGGTCGTCTTCTCCGGTGACGGCGAGCGGGCAAGGGGCCACGGCGAGCTATGGCGGTCGAAGCTAAGGCCTAAAATGGAAAGAGGATGCTACGGGGATCACGAGGGTACCCTTGCGGCGAAGAAAGGTCGACGGAGTGAGGCCGGCAACGAGCGGAGGCGGCGAAGGCTTTCGGTTCCTTGGCGGCGACGGCGATCCAGCGGGGTCCGGTGTCGATGGAGGGGTGGCCGAGGTTGGGGACGTCCTGGCGGTCACGTTGGTGGCGGAGGCGCGGATAGAGGCGGTCCGAGGCGATGGCGAGAGGTGGCCGGAGGCGAAACAGGAGGGATGCGCTAGGAGGAGGAGTGCGGGCGCTCTGCTTGGTCTGAGTACAAATGGACGCGTGAACTGAATGCGGTGGAGGGCAACAGTTTAAATAGGGGTGCCGACGGGGGCAGGGAGGGCGCCATCGGGGGGGCTGTGAGTTAACGCCGGCGAGCGGTTTCTCTGCATGCGGGCGACAGCGGGGGGGATTACGCGTGGGATTAAGGGGGAAACGGTCGACGCGATATGAGGAATTGAATGCTGGCGATAAATGGAGGGGAGGGGACCGGCGACGAGTGGATCCGAGGGAGTAAAGGCGGCCGGCGAAGTTTGGGGGCGACGGCGCGAGGTTGACGATGGACCTGATGAGTGGGGTCCACTGGCCAGCGAGTGCGGACGAGCGAGGGAGGCAGCTGATGGGTGGGGCCAGGCTCGGACGCGAGAGGGAACGGTTGGCGCCGACAGGTGGGGCCGGGGTGTCGGGTGCGCGCGTGAAGAGAGGAGGGGTCGCTGACAGGCGGGGCCTGGTTGTTAGTCCGAGCGCGCGGGTGGGAGCGGGCTGGGCCGGCCGGGAGAGAGAGAGGGGAGGGGGAGGGCCCAATACTGTTTGAACTATTTTCTGATTAAAAATAATTGCAGAAATTGATTTTAAATAATAGGGCTACTTCCATGCTTGGTAAAAATTTATAAAAATTCTCAAAAATATATCTTGATCTTAGGACCATATACAAAAAGTTTCACCTCCTAGTTTGGCCATCTACTCTATGCTGTAGTTCATTTTGGTATAAAAGGGTATTTAAATTATTTTCAGAAATATATATTCTAAGAAATTGAATTTAATAATATTTTTATTGTATTGAAAATTTGGGGTGTTACAAACCTATCCCCCTTACAAAGAATCTCGTCCTCGAGATTGGAACGCTACTCGAATAACTCGGGATATTGGGCTTTCAGTTCGTCTTCCTTTTCCCAAGTGGCTTCTTCGGCGGGATGGTTGTTCCATTGAACCTTGCAGAAGCGAACGACGCGGCTTCTGGTTACTCTCTCCTTGGTTTCCAAGATCTTGATGGGTTTCTCTATGTAGGTCAAGTCTTCCTGGACGTTGAGCTGCTGAAGGTCGGCTTGCTCGGTGGGTACACGGAGGCACTTCTTCAGCTGAGAGACATGGAACACCTCATGAACTCCTGCCAAGGATGGAGGCAGTTCGAGTTGATATGCCACTTCTCCTTGTCGTCGGAGGATCTGGAAAGGTCCGACGTAGCGAGGTGCTAGTTTGCCTTTCATGTTGAACCTTTGAGTGCCACGGAGGGGAGTGACTCGGAGATAGACATAATCACCCTCCTCAAAGGCTAGGTCTCTTCGACGGTTGTCGGCATAGCTCTTCTGACGGGATTGGGCTGCCTTCAATCGGTCTCTTATGATCTTAACCTTCTCTTCAGCTTCTCTTAATAGATCAGTCCCAAACAGTTGTGACTCTCCGGTTTGATCCCAGAGCAACGACGTTCTGCACTTACGTCCATAGAGTGCTTTGAATGGGGACATTTGCAGGCTGGCTTGATAGCTGTTGTTGTAGGAGAACTCTGCATATGGTAAGTTCTTGTCCCACATTCCGCCAAAGTCTAGAGCACAAGCTCTAAGCATATCTTCCAATATCTGGTTGACCCTCTCAGTTTGACCGTCAGTCTGTGGATGATAGGCGGTGCTAAAGTTCAGCCGGGTGCCGAGTTCCTCTTGAAGGTTCTTCCAAAACTTGGAGGTAAACTGACTCTCGCGGTCAGATACAATCTTCTTAGGAACTCCGTGAAGGCACACGATCTGGGTCATATACAACTCAGCCAACTTGGCGACGGTGTAAGTTGTCTTGACCAGAACGAAGTGAGCTACCTTGGTGAGTCGGTCGACGATCACCCAGATAGAATCGTGACCAGCTTGGGTCCTGGGCAGTCCCGTGATGAAGTCCATTCCTATCTCTTCCCACTTCCATTCAGGGACCTTGAGAGGTTGAAGAAGTCCGGCAGGCCTCTGATGCTCTGCCTTGACTCGTCGGCATGTGTCGCACTTGGCCACATACTCAGCTATTTCCCTCTTCATGCTGACCCACCAATATTTTTCCTTCAGGTCTTGGTACATCTTTGTACTCCCGGGGTGGATGGAGTATAGAGTATCGTGGGCTTCTTGAAGGATGAGGGCCTTCAACTCAGGTTTGTCGGGTACGCAGATCCGGTTTCCGAACCAGATGGTACCATGCTCGTCCTCGGAAAATCCGGGGCTTTACCCTTCCTCATGTTCTGTTGGATCTCCAGGATGTCCGGGTCTTCCTTTTGCTTCTCTCGGATCTGGTCCATTAAGACAGGCCGAGACTCCAAGGCAGCGAGGTACGCTCGAGTGGTGATCCCTAGATTTAGCCTTTCCATCTCCTTGTAAAGTAAAGGAGCTTGGTCCTGAACCATGATGGCATTGCAGTACCCTTTTCGACTAAGGGCGTCTGCCACCACATTCGCTTTGCTCGGATGATAATGGATGCCCAAGTCATAATCCTTGATCAGTTCCAACCATCTCCTTTGCCTGAGATTCAGATCTGGTTGGGTGAATATGTACTTGAGGCTCTTGTGGTCGGTGAAGACCTCACACCGATTACCCACAAGGTAATGTCTCCATATCTTCAAGGCATGAACCACGGCTGCTAGTTCTAGGTCATGGGTGGGGTAGTTCAGCTCATGCGGTCTCAGTTGCCGGGAGGCGTAGGATATCACTTTCCCTTCTTGCATTAAGACACATCCCAATCCTTGACGAGAGGCATCACAGTAGACGTGGAAGTCTTTCCGGATGTCTGGCAGAGTCAGAATGGGAGATGATACCAACTTCTTCTTGAGGGTCTGGAAGCTTTCTTCGCAGTCGGGGGTCCATTCAAACTTCACTTCCTTCTGCAAAAGTCTGGTCATAGGCTTGGCGATCTTGGAAAAATTCTCGATGAACCGGCGGTAGTATCCGGCCAATCCGAGAAAACTCCGGATCTCGGTCACGGTCGTGGGGCTGTAGCTAGTTGGTTACCGCTTCAACGGTGGTTGGGTCCACTGCTATTCCTCTGGCAGATATAACATGGCCGAGGAACTTCACCTCAGACAACCAAAATTCGCATTTGCTGTATTTGGCGTACAGTTGCTGCTCTCTTAGCTTTCCGAGGGTCAGACGGAGGTGAGTTTCGTGTTCTTCCTTGGTCTTGGAGTAAACGAGGATATCGTCGATGAATACCACGATGAACTTATCCAAGAACTCCATGAATACATTGTTCATCATGTTCATGAAAAAGGACGGGGCATTCGTGAGTCCGAACGACATCACTGTATACTCGTAGAGTCCATAGCGGGAGGTGAAGGCAGTCTTGGGTATGTCCTCTTCTCTAATCCTCAATTGATGATAACCTGACCTGAGGTCAATCTTGGAAAACACCGAGGATCCTTTCAGCTGATCGAACAGGTCGTCGATCCGAGGTAATGGGTATTTGTTCTTGATGGTTACGTCATTCAAGGCTCTATAGTCCACGCACATCCTCTTGGTCTTGTCCTTCTTCATGGCAAATATAACCGGTGCACCCCAGGGTGAGGTACTCGGTTGGATGTACCCTTTTTGCTCTAGGTCTTCGATGTTGCTCTTGACTTCGGCTAGTTCATTAGCGGCCATCTTCTGAATCCATAAGGTTATAAGGCAAAAAGTTGACAACACAATTAACAAGAATAGTTCATGCATATAAATTAAGTGGTAAAATGTTCATTACAATCAAGTTCTTATTCTACCCACAACACACTCATCGTGGGTAGCACCACATACAAAATTATGCTTTTTTATTTAAATAGCGACTCCTAACGCCTACTCGCCACCGGAGGCGGTCTCCGTGCTCTCGGAACCACGAGTACGCGGCTCCAGCGGGATGGTGGGTTCGAGAAAATTCTCGATGATGGAGTCGGAGACGAGGCCGGGGCGTGGTGCAGGGGCGCTGGTGGAGGGTCTGGCGGGGGAGGGTCGTGGCGGGATCCTCTTGGGGCGAGGGAGGGGCTCACGGATGGGCTTCTTCTTCCTTGGAAGAAGAGGAACCATCTCCGCAATATCCTTCTGCAGCTGCATGATCTTGCGCTGTAGCTCTCCGTTCTGTTGGATCAAGTTCTTCATTTCTTCACGAAGGAACTCAACCGCCTCATGGTGCTTGTCGGCGTCGAGCACCGCCTCGGTATGGAGATCGTCCATAGCCTGTAGGAGACGCGACTGCCGGGCCATGACCGGATCACGCACGGAGTGAACTCCGAGGTAGATGCTACGGTGGGCGCCGGGAGTACGCTTCGGCACAAGATGGAAGGACGAGTTCTGAAGGCGATCATCGTAGATCATCCTCAGCTCCATGAGGGCCTGGAGAGCGACTCGTTGGCACGCGACGTCGAAGGTCGGGCCTCCAAGGGCTGTGGTGTACGGCGGCAGGTGTTCTCCGGAGCCGTGGACGGTGAGGGAGACGTCGCAAGGCCCGGCGAACTCGTCGGGGTACACTCCTTGGAATTCGGGTTCGAAGAGGAACCCGAGGAAGGTGAGCATCATACGGAGCTCCCGGACGAAGCCCTCGTAGTGGCGGCAGTAGCTGTGGACTTGGTAGACAGGCATCTACAAAACAGCAAGTTGAATAAAAGTGAGGAGAGGAACAAAGTTTATAAAGTAGATTTTCGAGAAATAATTTCCTGTGGCTAATGGCTAGGCGGGTCTGTTTGGCTTCCTACAGTCAAGTCGGCTCTAATACCATCTTGTAGCGCCCCGATTTATCAAATCGAGACATTATTGAATTTCAGAAGAAAAACAATAATACAAGAGGTTCATAATGCGACAACGTACATACGACAACATCCATGGTACACAGACCATATTTATTACATCAAGGTTTTGGTAAAAAAGGTAATAAAGATAATTAAAATTCTGCATGACGAACGTCTTCTTCAGGATCTTTCTTCTCGACTGGGTCGCTACTCCAGACCGTCTTCATAGTAAGCATCCTCTGTGGGGTCCAACGGGTATGAGTACAAAAAGTACTCAACAAGCCACCGCAAATGCAAGTAGTAATGCAGGATAATAAACAAGGAAGGGTAATGGCTAACATTGCGGAAAAGTACAGTTTCAGTTATTGCATTTAGTGTAATCACATTTTAATCATGCGGAAAAGTAAACATGAATATCAACAACATCAACTAACTCGAGGAGTACGTTTTACCTCCTCGCACAACAGTCCTTACATGTCAATCCATCATGCACATACATATCCAAAGTAAACTAACTGGGGGATGTCACGCAACCCGCCCTTGACCGTGGGCTCGGCTTTTCGAAAAGATTTTAGACTCTGATCAGAGATGTACTACTGTACCCACAAGGCACGCACTCATCCCAAACGAGATGACCCATACCACGGGAACTCGTGCCAAAACCTCGGCATGAAATGCTCCAAGCGATAACCACCCGCTCTAGGTTTCGCCGGCGCGCCGGGCCGCATCCCGGCTAACGTCGCACCCCCTTTTGCGCCACATTGGTACAAGTCACCCGCAGGTGCAACTTGACCCATCTCCAAATGGTGGCCTCGGTTTGGAACAATCCATACCTTAGTTAGGACTTACCCACTAGACTTGTGGTTAGTACGTAAGTGTATTGCAACGGATCCCTCAGACCGGTCCTTATAGTGCCCCGGGTGCTACCGACCAATGCCCTAGCTTGCACCCGGAACCCACCATGCATTCACTCACAACCACAACTCAAACACCGACAGAATTCCATAGATAAGAAACAATGGGGATCATATAGTAGAACCATGTACTACGACTCATTTTTATCCTATAGCGATCGTGTTGATACATTGGACACTAGCTAATAACATTTATCATATGGTGACAAGGAGTTTAGGCTAGAGAGCATGGCTTGGGTTGCACTTCAAGGTCGGGGATCCTAAATAAATATATTGTAAGGGTTCATTTGACTAATGCATATATAACCTATGTGTTTTAGCGATAGTTTAATCAAACATGGGTTCAATATGCTCAAAAGATTGGTTTGGTGACTTGCCTTGTTCAGCAAAGGGAGAGGGAGGGACTTCGGGGAAGTACTCCGGCTCCTCGGCGACGTCGTAGTCTTTTTGATATAGTAAAGTAAAATAAAAAGAACACAACATTCAATCAAACAATATAACATTACATTATAAGCACATAAGTTAAAGTTGGTTTGATTAAATAAATTTTAAAGGAATTAAAGAGTTGTCCTTTTAGAAAGGGGTGTTTAAATGTGAATAGCCTCCTATTAAATTTCCTGGTAAATTTTAAAATGAAGGGTCCATGTTAATTTAGTGGTTTACAGTACATGAACAAAAAAGGAATAAATATGAATTTTTCTGAAGTTTAAATATTTGAATTCATATTTTAATTCTAAGGGCATTTGAATATTTATTTAAATAAACATGAAAAAGTCAAAGTAAACCTACTGTTTTTATTGCATAAACATGTAGAGAATAATATTATGAATTTTCTAAAATTGGAATGGCAATTTTTAGAGTTCAAATGCACCAGATATGAATTTTACAAGTTTAGAAGTATTTCTGAAATTCATTTTCAATTTTTAAACCCCTCGGGTCCACGGTGAGCCAGGCCCACGGTGAACCCGCGCACTGTGCGCGTGCGCCGGGTCGATCTGGACCGTTGGATCCAGATCCGACGGGCGCAGGTGAGGCGGGGCGCGTAAGTTGACGTGGACGGCTGAGATTAAAACGTCGAACCGGTACGCGATGGACGGCTTAGATGCGATGCGGGGTTTTAAAACTAACGGACGCACGAGATTAAAATGTACCCCTTCGCACAGATCCAACGGCGCCGATTAAACCGCACGAGGGATTAAATCAGTACCGTTAGATCCAGATCGCACGGCGCGGATCGAATCCGACACGACACGGGTACTCGACCCGTGCCGGTCGTCTTCTCCGGTGACGGCGAGCGGGCCAGGGGCCACGGCGAGCTATGGCGGTCGAAGCTAAGGCCTAAAATGGAAAGAGGGTGCTACGGGGATCACGAGGGTACCCTTGCGACGAAGAAAGGTCGACGGAGCGAGGCCGGCGACGAGCGGAGGCGGCGAAGGCTTTCGGTTCCTTGGCGGCGACGGCGATCCGGCGGGGTTCGGTGTCGATGGAGGGGTGCCCGAGGTCGGGGACGTCCTGGCGGTCACGTTGGTGGCGGAGGCGCGGACAGAGGCGGTCCGAGGCGACGGCGAGAGGTGGCCAGAGGCGAAACAGGAGGGATGCGCTAGGAGGAGGAGTGCGGGCGCTCTGCTTGGTCTGAGTACAAATGGACGCGTGAACCGAATGCGATGGAGGGCAACGGTTTAAATAGGGGTGCCAGCGGGGGCAGAGAGGGCGCCATCGGGGGGCTGTGAGTTAACGCCGGCGAGCGGTTTCTCTGCATGCGGGCGACAGCGGGGGGGATTACGCGTGGGATTAAGGGGGGAAACAGTCGACGCGATATGAGGAATTGAATGCTGGCGATAAATGGAGGGGAGGGGACCGGCGACGAGCGGATCCGAGGGAGTAAAGGCGGCCAGCGAAGTTTGGGGGCGACGGCGCGAGGTTGACAATGGGCCTGACGAGTGGGGTCCACTGGCCAGCGAGCGCAGACGAGCGAGGGAGGCAGCTGACGGGTGGGGCCGGGCTCGGGCACGAGAGGGAACGGTTGGCGCCGATAGGTGGGGCCGGGGTGTCGGGTGCGCGCATGAAGAGAGGAGGGGTCGCTGACAGGCGGGGCCTGGTTGTCAGTCCGAGCGCGCGGGTGGGAGCGGGCTGGGCCGGCCGGGAGAGAGAGAGGGGAGGGGGAGGGCCCAATACTGTTTGAACTATTTTCTGATTAAAAATAATTGCAGAAATTGATTTAAAATAATAGGGCTACTTCCATGCTTGGTAAAAATTTATAAAAATTCTCAAAAATATATCTTGATCTTAGGACCATATACAAAAAGTTTCACCTCCTAGTTTGGCCATCTACTCTATGCTGTAGTAACGGGCCTCAACCTCCAAAGTGACCGAGCCCAGCCCAGTCCAACCCGTGAGTCACTGACCAGTGGGACCCAGGTGTCAGCGCCGCTCCCCTCCTCTCTCTTCCGCCAGCACCCGCCTCGGCCCCACATGGCAGCCACAGGCGCCCGCCTCCGCCCTCTGACCAGCCTGGCCCATCTGTCGGCCCCCTTCCTTTTTGGATCGCTCACTGACAGGTGGAGCCCACCTATCAGGATCGTCTTCCTCCCGGGAAGGGGATCCCCTTTCCTTTCTCCGGCGATCTCCTTCGGATTCCCTGCCGCCGGCCGCCCGATCCCGCCCGATCGACCCTGGATCACCTTCCCTGGTCGCCACCGCTCCCCTTCCATCTACGGCCGACGCGTTTTCGCGCTTATGGAAAGCTTCCCGAAGCTTTTGGTAACCCTCGCCGGAGCTCTCGGGAGCCCTCGGTTCCCTGCCATCCAGACGCCGGCGACCCCCTATAAAAACCCCCTCCAGCCACCGCCCTCATCCACACCGTAGCAGCCCGAGCCGAGCGAGAACAGAGCGCCCATTTCCCGTTTTTCGGGCTCCCTCTCTGCCTCGCCTCCGGCGAGCCACCGCCGTCGACCCCGGCCTCCTCCGCCCTAGCCACCGCCCCCAGATTGACCGTCGACGACCCCCCGTCCCCGGCCACCCCTCCGTTGGCCTTGGAACCAGGCGGATCATCGTCGCCGTCGAGCACCCGAGACCTCCCCGCCATCTACCCTCGCCGTCGTCGCCGTTCGTCGCCCTTCTTCGCCGCTGAAGGTATCATCGTGACCCCCATCACCTCCGCGTTCCATTTCTGGCCCTAGCTAGGCACGTAGGCACTCGCCGCCGCCGCCGTGGCCCCACCCGAGCCCGCCGTCACCGGAGACGAAGGGGGGTATGCGCCCCCTTGCGTCGTGCCGTGCCGGATCACACCATGGCTGTCCGATCACGATCGGAGGGCTACGATTAAATCCCTTCGGGATTTAATCAGGGCCCTCAGATCGGGTCGAAGGGGTACGGTGCCATCTCGGCCGTTGATCGCGACTTAAGGTGCTGGAGCGATCTGGTGCGACCACGTCATACCGGTTCGCGAGATCTAATCGTGGCCGTCCATTTTCACTTACGCCTCCCGCCTCGCGCCCGATCGCTGGATCCGGATCCAACGGCCCTGATTGATCCGGTCCACGCGCACAGTACAGCGGTCCACTGTGAGCCTGGCTCACTGTGGACCAGAGCCCATTTTCTGTTTAAATAAAATTCCAGAAATTGATTTAAACTTTGAAAATTCATAACTTGCTCATTTTAACTCCAAATTTCACCATTCAAATTTTGTTAGAACCAGAAAAATGTGCTCTACACATTAATGCCATAAAAACAGTATGTTATCTTAGCACAAAATAAACTTATGGATTAAATAAATAAAAACCCCTTAGGGATGAATTAATAATTCAGGAAAAGAATTAATAAAAACCTCTAAAACTTAACTCTTAATATTATTAAAAGTAACACCAGAATAATAAAGCTCAAATCACATATTTAGATCATAAAATTTGTATGATTTTGTTTGGTGATGCTTTATTGAATGTGTTGTCCATTTATTTTTCCGTATCGAGAAGACTACGAGGTCGTCGAGGAGCAGGAGTTCTATCTCGAGGTTCCTCCATCCCCCTTTGCTGATCAAGGCAAGTCATCGACCACCTCTGTGGAAACAGTTGATCATATTGAGCCCATGTTTTAATAAATTATCGCTATAACTCATAGGTTAATATTGCATTAGTCCAATAATCAAGCCTTACACTTATATTTATTAGATCCCCGTCCTTGTGTGCAAACCCAAGCCATGCTTATTGAGCCTTAACTCCTTGTCACTCTACTATAAAAATATTAGCTAGTGCCCAATGTACCGGCACAACTGCTATAGGATAAAAATAATGAGTCGTAGATAGCTGGATTCTGTATATGAATTTTCCCGTTAATCTCGTCTCTGGACTCTGTTGGAGTTGGCTAAGTTATAAGTATGGTTGGTTCCGGGTGCAAGCTCGGGCACTGGTTTGTCGCACCCGGGGCACTATAAGGACCGGTCTGCGGGATCTATTGCAAAGCACTTCCGTACCAACCACAAGTCTAATGGGTAAGTCCTAACTGGAAGTATGGAATACTCCGGCTCGATGCACCATAGAGGAGGGGGCAAGGGGCTAGCCTGCGGGCGACTTGTACCGACGAGGCTCAAGGGGGGGTATGGTGGGGCTCCGATGCGTCGGGACACCATATGAAACCCATAAGAGGGTGCTGTTGGGTCGGGGAGGACTATATGGAAGGTTTTGGCACGAGTTCCCATGAAATGTGTCATCTTGTTACATTTCGGTGTAGGTGATGAGTGCGTGCCTTGTGGGTACAGTGGTACATCTCTGATCAGAGTAATTTAATCTTTTCGAAAAGCCGAGCCCACGGTCAAGGGCGGGTTGTGTGACTACTCGCAGTTAGTTTACAATTGTTGGAATGGTCGAGTTATTCATGGCATGTAAGGACTGTTGAGCGAGGTGGGGCTGACTGTACCCCTCGAGTTAGAAGATGATGATGCACACACACATGTTTACTTTTCCGTACCAATAAATTGCTCACATTTAAAGCGTTACAATTATGCTGCTTCCGCAAAACTAGCCACTATCTCCCTTGTTATTACCTTGCATTATATTTGTATTCGGTGGCTTGCTGAGTACATCTGTACTCACCCCGTTGACTTACACCATCAGAGCCAGTCTACTACGAGGAGGATGAAGGTCTGGAGTAGCGACCCAGTCAAGGCGAGACTGGAAGGAGGCGTTCATCTAGGACCCTTATTTTATTAGTTTCTCTTCACCTTTATTCACTTTTGTATTAATGCGGTCTACGAACCGTGAATGATTGTCCGTATTGTACGTGGTCGCATGATGAACGTCTTGTTTTATTGATATTATATGGAATTTCAATAAAGTCCTGATTTATTAAATCGGGGCGCGACAAGATGGTATCAGAGCCGACTTGACTGTAGGAAGCCAAACAGACCTGACCTTAGGACTTATACTTACCCTATATTTTCTTACCAACACTACTTATCCTCTCATCTTCCAAGATTTTCACACAAAAATTTTCTCTCTTTTGTAGATGCCGGTCCGTACCATGAGTGGGAACCTTCGTGATGAGGCCGGATTCATCCGCGAGCTGCGCATGCTCTGTCGGTTTCCTCGGATTTGAGCACGAGCCGATGTACCATGGAGTCTTCCCCGATGAGGAAGAAAGCTTCTGCGAGGTCACCGTCGTCGTCCAGCCCTCCCCTCAGACAGCTCACACCTACCGCGGAGGAGGTCCTACCTTCCTGGTTGCCAGCCAGCGCACCGCCCTCCAGGCACTCACAGAGCTCCGGATGATCTATGACAGTGAGCTCTACGACACGGACTTTCGCTTCGTACCTCTTCGCACCCCAGGGAGTCCCCACAGCGTCTTCGTCAGCACACTCTCCCAGCGCCATTCTGCGATTGGTCATACCATGCGCTTGTTGGAGGCCATGGATGATCTTCATTACGAGGCACTACAGGACGCCAATGGACAACGCGACACGATTAGTTTTTACCGACAGTCTTCTGAGGATCTGAACCGCGAGAACGGAGATCTTCGTCGCCGTATCCAGCAGGGACATCACTTGGCAGCCGAGGCAGAGGAGTTACGGCATCAGAATGAGCTCCTTCGGCAGCATGTCGCCATCAACCCACAGCTCCGTTACCAGATCGAAGAATTGAAGAAGGACATTGAGGAGATCGCGCCTCTTCCGCCCCGCAAGAAGAAACCCCTTCGGATCCCTACCGTGAGGCCCAAGAGGATCTCCCGTAGTGCACCACCCGCCGGACCATCCAGCTCTTCGACCCCGACCGTCTCCCACGAGCCTGAGATTGAGCCGTCCCCCGAGCTACCATAGACGTAGTTTTACGGTTGATTGTTTTTCATTTTTGCTTGCTTGTATTACCATTCATGTCAAAATATAAGGCATGAATAAAGAAATAAATGTAACCGCAAGAACGGTACCTTTTGAAATAAAACATAAAGAGTTCTGTAAAAATAAATGTTGTCTACTTTGAAAACTCCAGGATGACCAACACTCAGGGTTCCGACGCTCCTCAGAACGGAGGAGATAATGGAAACTTGCCTCAGTGGGGAGCAACTGGGCAAAGGCAAGCCTCGGTTGCCAATCACCCCACTCTGGCCGAGATGATGGCCACGCAAAACCAGCTGGTCTCAGCCCTTCTGAACCAGATGCAGCAGCAACAACAGCAGATGCAAGAGCAGCAGGCTCAGTTCTTCCGACTTCACCAACAGCCCGAAATGCCCCGACCCGCCACACCAGCTCCCGCTCCCGCCTCTCAACTCTCGGAATTCCTCCGAGTCCGCCCACCGACCTTCTCAAGCACCACCAACCCCATGGAGGCTGGGGATTGGTTACGAGCTATCGAGAAGAAGCTCGACCTCCTTACCTGCACCGAGCAGGAGAGGGTGGCCTTCGCCACCCACCAGCTTCATGGTCCCGCCGCAGAGTGGTGAGACAATCTCCGTGAGACCCTGCCAGAGGGACACACCCACACTTGGGCAGAATTCTCTGCCGCTTTCCGTGCCGCTCACATCCCCGACGGCATTATCGCACAGAAACAACAGGAGTTTAGAGACCTGCAGCAGGGGAGCAGGTTTGTTACTGAATATCTGCATGAGTTCAACAGGTTGGCCAGGTACGCACCTGAAGAGGTCCGTACTGATGCGGCCAGGCAAGCCAAGTTCCTCCGGGGACTGAAGGATGAGCTGTCCCTACAACTTATCTCCGGAGATTTCACTAACTTTCAAAAGTTGGTGAACAAAACTATTATGCAGGAGACCCAACAGAATAAGGTTGACCTGAAGAAGAAGAGGATGATAGCCTTCAGGCAGAACCAAGGAATGGCACAGAGGCCCCGATTCACCCCTCCTCCACCAGCACCGCAGTACCACCCCCACCCAGTGTATCGTCCGGCACCACCTGCCGCCAATGCCGGAGCCGGACAACCTCGCCCCACTCCCACCGCACCAGCCGCCCCAGCTGCCCCGGCCAAGAAGCCGGAGATTCTGAGAGACAGGCACGACAAGCCTGTGGTATGCTTCAACTGCCGCCAGGAGGGACACTACTCCCATCAGTGCCCTCATCCCAAGCGTACTCAAGGCGTCGCTTCAAACCCCGCCGCCCGCGCCAAAGTCAACCACGTCACCGCCGAAGAAGCCCAGGCCGCACCGGAAATAGTCATGGGTAAGTTTATGGTTCATTCATCACTTGCAGTGGTATTATTTGACACCGGAGCTACACACTCCTTATATCAACTGCTTTTGTGGAAAGTAATGCCCTGGACATAAGTGAACTACCCAGACCAGTATTGATAGCTACCCCGGGCAAGCAAACCCTCGCCTATTCTTTTAGTCCAAAGGTATGGGTAGATATCCAAGGCACGATATTTTGGGCCGACCCCATTCTAATAGAATGTCAAGGTTTGGATCTCATTCTAGGGATGGATTGGCTAAATAAACATCAAGGAGTGATAGAATGTGCCTAGAGAAAAGTGACTGTGACTAATGAAGAAGGGACTATCGTCACATTCCAGATGCCAAGCATGAAGGCCAGAAGGACAAGACTACATCAGATTACCTTGGAGGAGATACTAGTAGTCGGTGAATACCCGGACGTGTTCCTAGAAGATCTACCAGGGATGCCACCCAGGAGGGATATCGAGTTCAGGATCGACTTGGTGCCCGGAACCACCCCTATTTATAAGCGACCATACCGGATGGCCGCCAACGAGTTAGCTGAGATGAAGCAGCAGTTGGAGGATCTCGAGAAGAAAGGCTACATCAGACCAAGCACATCGTCGTGGGGTGCCCCCGTCATCTTCGTCGAAAAGAAAGAAGACAAGGCAAAGCGTATGTGTGTGGATTATCGTGCTTTGAATGAAGTAACCATCAAGAATAAGTACCCGTTGCCTCGGATCGACGATCTCTTCGACCAGCTAAAAGGGCTACAGTATTCTCGAAGATCGACTTGCGTTCTGGTTATCATCAGTTAAGGATTCGAGAAGAAGATATACCCAAAACGGCCTTTACCACCCGTCATGGATTGTATGAGTGTACAGTTATGTCCTTTGGATTGACCAACGCCCCTGCATTCTTCATGAATATGATGAATAAGGTGTTCATGGAGTATTTGGACAAATTCATCGTAGTCTTCATAGACGACATTCTCATTTATTCCAAGGACCAGAAAGAGCACGAGGCTCACCTCCGGTTAACCTTAGGGAAGCTAAGGGAACACCAATTGTATGCCAAGTACAGCAAATGCAAGTTTTGGACGGCAGAAGTAAAATTCCTTGGACACATCATCTCTGCGCAAGGAATCGCAATAGACCCTGCCACCGTAGAAGCAGTTACGGATTGGCTGCCACCCACGAACGTATCTGAGATACGGAGTTTTCTGGGTCTGGCCGGATATTATCGGAGATTCATTGAGAATTTTTCTAAGATAGCCAAGCCAATGACCAAGTTGTTGCAGAAAGGAGAGAAGTTTGAATGGACTCCTGAATGCGAGGAAAGTTTCTGCACTCTCAAGACCCGTCTGGTGTCAGCACCCATACTAACCCTACCCGATATCCGTAAAGACTTCCATGTCTACTGTGACGCATCTCGCCAAGGATTGGGATGTGTTCTTATGCAAGACGGAAAAGTTATCTCTTATGCCTCCCGTCAGTTGAGACCTCATGAGTTGAACTACCCGACCCACGATTTGGAATTAGCCGCTGTGGTACATGCCCTTAAGATTTGGAGGCACTATTTGGTTGGAAATCGCTGTGAGATCTTTACGGACCACAAGAGCTTGAAGTACATCTTCACACAGCCAGACCTCAATCTGAGGCAAAGACGATGGTTGGAACTAATAAAGGACTATGACTTAGGTATTCACTACCACCCCGAAAAAGCAAATGTGGAAGCTGATGCATTAAGTCGCAAGGGATATTGCACCGCCATGATGATTCAAGAACATGCACCCTTGTTATGTAGAGAGATGGAAAAGTTGAATCTTGGATTAACCACAAGAGCATATCTAGCCACCTTGGAGACTCAACCTGTCTTGTTCGAACAAATCCGCGATGCTCAAATGGAAGACCCAGATATAGCTGCCCTTAGGAAGAACATGAGGCAAGGAAAAGCCCGAGGATTTTCAGAGGACGAGAACGGCACCATATGGTTTGGAACCCGGATATGTGTACCGAATAAGCTAGAGATAAAGACCCTTATCCTGAGAGAAGCCCATGAGACATTGTACTCCATTCATCCCGGTAGTACCAAGATGTACCAGGACCTGAAGGAACGTTATTGGTGGGTCAGCATGAAAAGAGAGATTGCCCAGTTCGTCGCCGAGTGTGACACCTGCAGAAGAGTAAAGGCTGAACATCAGAGGCCTACAGGATTGTTACATCCACTTAAAGTGCCTGAATGGAAGTGGGAAGAGATCGGTATGGATTTCATCACCGGATTACCAAAGACCCAACTTGGGTATGATTCTATTTGGGTGATCATCGATCGGCTTACGAAAGTAGCACATTTCATAGCCGTCAAGACGACCTTTAGTGGCCCTAAGCTTGCAGAACTATACATGGCCCGGATCGTATGTCTTCACGGAGTACCCAAGAAGATAGTATCCGACAGAGGAAGTCAGTTTACCTCTCGTTTCTGGAAGAACCTTCAAGAGGATATGGGCACGAGATTGAATTTCAGTACCGCCTACCACCCTCAGACAGATGGACAAATAGAGAGGGTGAATCAGATATTGGAGAATATGCTTCGAGCATGTGTCTTGGATTTTGGAGCCACTTGGGACAAGAGCTTGCCGTACGCTGAGTTTTCATACAACAACAGCTATCAAGCCAGCCTTCAAATGTCTCCTTTTGAAGCCCTATATGGACGTAATTGCAGGACGCCTCTACTTGCGACCAAACCAGTGAATCCCAAGTATTCGGAACAGACATTCTGCGTGAAGCTGAAGAGAAGGTACGGATCATCAGAGATCGACTCAAGACGACCCAATCACGACAGAAGAGCTACGCAGACAATCGTCGCCGAGACCTAGCCTTTGAAGAAGGAGATCATGTTTACCTTCGAGTTACGCCTCTCCGTGGTACTCAACGGTTTAACATGAGAGGAAAGTTGGCCCCTCGATATGTTGGACCATTTCCCATTGTTCGACGCCAAGGCGAAGTTGCATATCAGTTGGAATTACCACCCTCATTGGCTGGAGTACATGACATATTTCACGTATCCCAACTCAAGAAGTGTCTGCGCGTTCCGACAGATAAAGTGGACCTACAGCAGTTGGATGTTCAAGAGGATCTGACCTATGTGGAAAAGCCGGTCAAAATATTGGAAGTCAAAGAAAGGATCACCAGGAGTCGAGTCATCCGCTTCTGCAAAGTGCAGTGGAGCAATCATCCGGTAGAGGAAGCTACATGGGAAAAAGAAGATGAACTCAAGGCACAGCATCCTGAGCTATTCGAGGATTGATCCGAATCTCGAGGACGAGATTCTCTGTAAGGGGGATAGGATTGTAACACCCCAAGAAATAAAAACAAATAAAATAAAAGAAAATTATTATTTAAATCAATTCTGGATTTGTTTATTAAAGGAAAATCATAAAAGAACCCAAGTAAAGCCAAACAGGGAGAAATACACAAAATATGGACCTGAAAATTTTATGAGATGAACTAGAGCCCAAATATAATTTTAGGAATTTTTACAAATTTTTATCAACAGTGATTCAACCCTTAACCAAATATATGAATTACTGGATTTATTTTAAATCGGAAAAGAATTAAAAAATGCTTAACGGGCCTCAACCTCCAAAGTGACCGAGCCCAGCCCAGTCCAACCCATGAGTCACTGACCAGTGGGACCCAGGTGTCGGCGCCGCTCCCCTCCTCTCTCTTCCGCCCGCACCCGCCTCGGCCCCACATGGCAGCCACAGGCGCCCGCCTCCGCCCTCTGACCAGCCTGGCCCATCTGTCGGCCCCCTTCCTTTTTGGATCACTCACTGACAGGTGGAGCCCACCTGTCAGGATCGTCTTCCTCCCGGGAAGGGGATCCCCTTTCCTTTCTCCGACGATCTCCTTCGGATTCCCTGCCGCCGGCCGCCCGATCCCGCCCGATCGACCCTGGATCACCTTCCCTGGTCGCCACCGCTCCCCTTCCATCTACGGCCGACACGTTTTCCGCGCTTATGGAAAGCTTCCCGAAGCTTTTGGTAACCCTCGCCGGAGCTCTCGGGAGCCCTCGGTTCCCTGCCATCCAGACGCCGGCGACCCCCTATAAAAACCCCCTCCGGCCACCGCCCTCAGCCACACCGTAGCAGCCCGAGCTGAGCGAGAACAGAGCGCCCATTTCCCGTTTTTCGGGCTCCCTCTCTGCCTCGCCTCCGGTGAGCCACCGCCGTCGACCCCGGCCTCCTCCGCCCTAGCCACCGCCCCCAGAGTGACCGTCGACGACCCCCCGTCCCCGGCCACCCCTCCGTTGGCCTTGGAACCCGGCGGATCATCGTCGCCGTCGAGCACCCGAGACCTCCCCGCCGTCTACCCTCGCCGTCGTCGCCGTTCGTCGCCCTTCTTCACCGCTGAAGGTATCATCGTGACCCCCATCACCTCCGCGTTCCATTTCTGGCCCTAGCTAGGCACGTAGGCGCTCGCCGCCGCCGCCGTGGCCGCACCCGAGCCCGCCGTCGCCAGAGACGAAGGGGGGTACGCGCCCCCTTGCGTCGTGCCGTGCCGGATCACACCATGGCCGTCCGATCACGATCGGAGGGCTACGATTAAATCCCTTCGGGATTTAATCAGGGCCCTCAGATCGGGTCGAAGGGGTACGGTGCCATCTCGGCCGTTGATCGCGACTTAAGGCGCTGGAGCGATCTGGTGCGTCCACG
Organism: Zizania palustris; assembly: GCA_019279435.1. Taxonomy (NCBI): domain Eukaryota; kingdom Viridiplantae; phylum Streptophyta; class Magnoliopsida; order Poales; family Poaceae; genus Zizania; species Zizania palustris. The sequence goes on along the minus strand of JAAALK010000285.1, from coordinate 35,528,312 downwards.
TCATACCGGTTCGCGAGATCTAATCGTGGCCTTCCATTTTCACTTACGCCTCCCGCCTCGCGCCCGATCGCTGGATCCGGATCCAACGGCCCTGATTGATCCGGTCCACGCGCACAGTACAGCGGTCCACTGTGAGCCTGGCTCACCGTGGACCAGAGCCCATTTTCTGTTTAAATAAAATTCCAGAAATTGATTTTAAACTTTGAAAATTCATAACTTGCTCATTTTAACTCCAAATTTCACCATTCAAATTTTGTTAGAACCAGAAAAATGTGCTCTACACATTAATGCCATAAAAACAGTATGTTATCTTAGCACAAAATAAACTTATGGATTAAATAAATAAAAACCCCTTAGGGATGAATTAATAATTCAGGAAAAGAATTAATAAAAACCTCTAAAACTTAACTCTTAATATTATTAAAAGTAACACCAGAATAATAAAGCTCAAATCACATATTTAGATCATAAATTTGTATGATTTTGTTTGGTGATGCTTTATTGAATGTGTTGTCCATTTATTTTTCCGTATCGAGAAGACTACGAGGTCGTCGAGGAGCAGGAGTTCTATCCCGAGGTTCCTCCATCCCCCTTTGCTGATCAAGGCAAGTCATCGACCACCTCTGTGGAAACAGTTGATCATATTGAGCCCATGTTTTAATAAATTATCGCTATAACTCATAGGTTAATATTGCATTAGTCCAATAATCAAGCCTTACACTTATATTTATTAGATCCCCGTCCTTGTGTGCAAACCCAAGCCATGCTTATTGAGCCTTAACTCCTTGTCACTCTACTATAAAATATTAGCTAGTGCCCAATGTACCGGCACAACTGCTATAGGATAAAAAGAATGAGTCGTAGATAGCTGGATTCTGTATATGAATTTCCCCGTTAATCTCGTCTCTGGACTCTGTTGGAGTTGGCTAAGTTATAAGTATGGTGGGTTCCGGGTGCAAGCTCGGGCACTGGTTTGTCGCACCCGGGGCACTATAAGGACCGGTCTGCGGGATCTGTTGCAAAGCACTTCCGTACCAACCACAAGTCTAATGGGTAAGTCCTAACTGGAAGTATGGAATACTCCGGCTCGATGCACCATAGAGGAGGGGGCAAGGGGCTAGCCTGCAGGCGACTTGTACCGACGAGGCTCAAGGGGGGGTATGGTGGGGCTCCGATGCGTCGGGACACCATATGAAACCCATAAGAGGGTGCTGTTGGGTCGGGGAGGACTATATGGAAGGTTTTGGCACGAGTTCCCATGAAATGTGTCATCTTGTTACACTTCGGTGTAGGTGATGAGTGCGTGCCTTGTGGGTACAGTGGTACATCTCTGATCAGAGTAATTTAATCTTTTCGAAAAGCCGAGCCCACGGTCAAGGGCAGGTTGTGTGACTACTGAGGAGCCATGCTGAATAGCGTGGGCCTCATGGCTCTAGAAGTGATGAGTCATTGTCAACGATAGTCAACGAGGACTGAGGAAGAGAAGAAGAGATCTGCTGTTTCATGGGCCGCGTGTGACTCAGGTACACGGGCAGCGAGCGACTGTCGGGCAGAGGAGGCTGCGAAGTCGGGCTGGCCCAATCCGGGTGCATGGGCCAGAAGCAGTAGAAGACCCACTGGGCTGTTGACCAGGACTGACTCAGGTACACGGGCGGTGAGCGATTGCCGGGCTGAGAGAGCTACGGAGTCGGGCCGGCCCAATCCGGGTACCTGGTGCAAAGCTGGTGGAGGCTTTGTCAGTTTCGGCGTAAAACTGACAACCGTTGATTCTGTATCCGACTGTCCAGAAGAGTAGCTTCCGGATATGTCATCTATTACTCTAGGCCCACAGTCAGTCAGTTGTGTCTGTAAAAATTCCTAAGGGCAGTAGAGTCTTTTTCTTTATTTTTGAGTCTGTAAAAACCCTAAGGGGCTGGTAGAATATTCCTAGTGTTGGGCTGCCTATAAATAGCACCCCAATCCCTAGGGTTTGGACAACCCTTTTGTGCTGAAATCAAATCCAGCCATTGGGTCACTTTTGTCTCTCTTCTCTCTCCTGTGTGCACCGCCAGGACTGGCTCCTCTCTGTGTATGCATTTTTCTTGCTCAAATCTCTTGAATGCGTAAATGCCTTGGTCCCTGGTGAATTTATTGCTTGCATTTTGTTCGGTTTGGGAAGTTAATGCTTTGGGCACGAGCTGGTGAATTTATTTCTTGGGGAGAAGCTTCTTCTGTTGCTTCTGTTCTTCACGAACTGGGTACTAGTTCTTGCTGTTGCAAGTAGTACTGCTGCTGTAGCTACAGTGTCCTTGTAGCAGCTTTTCACCTTCTATTGCCCAGCTTTTTGATCGAAGCTGACAATCTCTTTTACCTTTTTCTGAGTGTGTCTGCGAAGCTCGGTTCTGTGCGAAGCCCCTTAACTCCGTGAGGCAGGCTCCGATCGAACATCTTTAAAGGCTTCGCTCAGACTTCGAACCTAAATCTTTGTGTCCTGTGTTGCTAGCTTCAAAGTATTTTCTAACGGACACCATCGCATACTTCGATCGACAGTACGAAGGTACTCCGGCCCTAGCTGTTCGAAGTTCACACTTCGTTAAGTCTCGGAGTTGTCATCGAAGTTTGCCCTTCCACTTAGCTTCGCATCGATCTCTTGGTAGCATGTCACCCTTCGCCTCTCTTTTCGGAGCTTGATCTTTTCGAAGGTAGGGCATTGGCTTCGGACTTGCTTTTCTGTCGCGTGACAGACTTCGCTTCTCTGTTCGAAGGTTGTCCGTCTGCTTTGTGTGTTCGAAGCTTTTCTGTGTCGAAGGTTGTGCTTCGAAGCTTTCGGTTCTAAGGGTGTTCGAAGTTTTGTCTTCGAAGTGCATACTTCGAAGCAGGCTCCGGCACAGTTTTACTTCGCTCCGAAGCTCGTGGTTCGAAGTTGTGTTCGAAGCCTTGTCTTCGAAGTACATACTTCGAACCAAGCTCCGACACTGTTTTACTTCGCTCCGAAGTACACTTCGCTTCTTACCACTTCGAACTAGGCTAGACAGAGACACCTTCGGCATTTCGGACAGACTCCGTCTCCAACCTCCGAAGCAGACCTCGACGTGCGAAGGGGGCTTCGCCAAGTTTCGAACAGGAGACAACTTTGGACAGTAACTTCTCTTTTCACTTTATACATACTTAGATCATTTCATTGAGAAGTTTAGGCCTGTTATAACTTGTACATCTGCCTAGATTGCACTTCTTTAGATTCACACTGTTTATCATCAGTTGCTTCTAGGTTAGAAACCTTTAGACTTAGGCCTTCTGTTTATTTTCTGCTGCATAGTATTTTGAGGTGTGTTGGGTATTGGGAACAGGCCATTGATTCGAAAGAATTTTTAAAGGCGCCCATTCACCCCCCCCTCTGGTCGCTACTTTCGGTCCTACAAGTGGTATCAGAGCCTGGTTAGGGTTTTTCCATACCTTAACCGGTTCTAAACCTCAGTAGTGATCATGACGTCTCCTGGCAAGGTCCCGTCCTTGGAAGCTTATGGCTATAATTATTGGAAGACTCGCATGCGAGCCTATCTCATGAGCCAAAGCTCGGACATCTGGGACATTTGCGTTCACGCTACGTTTGTCATATTGCCAGTTGCTGAGCATGATTCTCCTGGTATCATCGCCCAGCATGTGAACAATAGCAAAGCGGTGAACATCTTGTTTTCTGGTTTGGGTCCCACTGAGTTTGAGCGTGTGAGCCATCTCTCCACTGCGAGAGAGATCTGGGCTACCCTCCAGGCACACCATGAGGGGACAGCTCAGGTCAAGGCTCGGCTCTATCAGACCTACCGGCGTGAGTACGAGAATTTCACACAGAAGCCGGGTGAATCTGTTGAGGCTTTGTTTGGTCGCTTTCAGTCGATCATTAACAAGCTTCGGGACAACAAGGCTGAGGGTGCTCAGTTAGTCTCAGATCATGAGCAGGCGCTCAAGGTTCTTCATACCTTGGACCCAAAGATCTGGGAGATCAAGGTATCATCTATCGTTGAGAGTACTTCATACGATACCTTGACCATTTCTGAGTTATTTAGCAAGCTAAAGGCCACTGAGGTAGATATCCAGTTGAGATCAAATCTCACTGGCTCTGGATCAAAATCCCTGGCCCTTGCTACACCTTCTGTTGATCCCTCTGCTGTGAGCTGTGCTGGGCTCTCTTTGATGTCTATCACTGAGGACCAGCTTGAGTTGTTGGGAGATGATGATTTGTGTCTCTTTAACAACCGGGTGCGTCGTGTCTATGATAAAAGAATGTTCAAAAGACACGGCACAAAATCCGGATGCATTGAATGTGGTGATCCAGGACATTTCATCGCTGACTGCCCCAAGCGCAGTGGATACAAGAAGGGCACCGACAACAGCTTCCACGACTCCGGCAAGCATGAGAGCCCCTCCTTCAACAAGGGCAAGCCGAAGACTCGGTTCTTCAAGAAGGCCCTGAAGGACTACCGGCGAGAGAACAAGAAGCGCGACAAGGCCTTCTTCGCCGAGATGGAGAAGAGCTACTCCAAGCAGTCCACGACTTCTTCCTCTTCATCGAGCTCAAGCGATGAGGAGATCGCCATCAAGAAGGGGAAGGACAAGGATGATCCGGCGGGCCTCTGCTTCATGGCCTTCGGTGACAAGCCGAAGAGCCGCTCTCATCAGCGCCGAAGATCCCGCAAGAGCTTCTGTTCGATGGCTCTTGGGGATAGAGAAGAAAAGAGCTCCTCCGACGACTCCGACGACGACGATAGCAAGGTATCATCTTATGAGCGTGAAATTGTTGATTTACTAGAGAGCAATCGTCAGGAGTTGAAGTATCGGGAAAAACTGCTTAGGGGGGCTAAGAAGAGGATAGATGAGCTAGAGAGTGAGCTTGCCATGGCCAACGGCAGAATTGAGAGTCTGTCTTCTTCCCCTTGCTTGGGTGATAGCAGTGAGTGCCCGAAGTGTGAGGTGCTTCTGTGTGACCTGTCGACTCTGAAGTCAGGTACACAGAAAGGGTTGATGAGAGGGACGCTTTGGCCACTGAGCTTGAAAGCGCTCAGCAGGAGCTGAAAGATGCTCACGCCACTGTCATCGCACCCTGTGTTGATTGCCCATCTCATCTAGCTGCCTTAGCTGAGCTGAAATCCAAGGGCGATGAGCATTTGGGTGATGTTGAGAGGTTGAGAGCTGAGCTTGCCCAGACTAGGCTAGAGCTTGAGACACTGTCAGTTCCACCCACTGTTTGTGAAAACTGTCTGTCTCTTAGAATGGAGTTGATTAAGCTAAAAGCCGGAAAGTCTGTAGAGAGTGAGTGTGAGACCTGCTTGTCTCAGGTGGAGGTTCTAGCTTCTTTGAGAAAGGAGCTAGCTGATTCTCAGAATGAGAACTTTTACCTCCGGTCTATCCTGAGTTGGATCAGTGCCAGAGAGCCACAGCTTGGCATGATGATCCAGCAGTTCAAGAGGCAGGATGGGTTTGGAGTAGGTTACACCTACACCAAGGCTGACTTTGAGAGTGCCATCAGCCGGGCAGTGGAGTGGAGTAAAATGACTCCAGAGCAGAGGTATCCCAAGACTCACTCCACTGAGTCTTCCCAGGCTTGTCAGCCCAAGGATGGAGTGATTCATGAGCCACCTAAAGCTCCACCCAAGAAACCTATCTGGATTCCAAAGCCCAAAAATCTCCACACTTCTCTTGACTCTCTTCCTGGACCCTCTCAGCCCAAGAAGACCACACCAAACACTACCAAGCCCAAGAATCCCAAGCCTCAACCACATCCCAAGAAGCCTACCTATCATTGTGAGTTTTGTCAGAGAGACGGGCATCTTGCGGAGTTTTGCTTCAGGAGGAAGCGGGTTGAGAGTGCAGAGAGGGCTCGTAGTGATCAGGAGCAGTTCTACCAGCAGGGTGGTAGACTGCGTGTTCCTCGGCGCGGGGAGAGGCTGGAGGCCAGGCCGCGTCGTGTAGGTGGTGGTAGAGGAGACGGTTTTCGTGCCCATGCTCCAGGTGGTGGTATTCGTTCCGGCAGAGTTCCAGACCGAGTTGGCTACGGTTCTGGACCTCGTGGCCGTAGGGTTAGGAAGAACCATGGACCGCGCTTTGAGCCGCGTTTTGGTCCAAACTCTTTTGATGGTTTTCGCTTTCCATCTTTTGAGCAGATGGCTCGACACTGGTTTAGCTCTTTTGCTAAACCTGGTGCCGGACCATTTGCTCCCACTTACAGACATTGATTGTGCAAAACCGGGGACTGGAGGACGTTTGGATCATGGACTCAGGATGCTCTCGCCACATGACGGGACATCGCAGATGGTTCTCCAGTCTCACTCCCCCGAGATCCAAAGAGTACATTACATTCGGGAAAAGCGGTCAAGGGAAAGTAAGTGGCATAGGCTCAATCAGCATCTCAGACCATTTCTCTTTAAAGAATGTTGCTTTGGTTAAAAATCTGAACTTTAATTTAATCTCTATGTCGCAACTTCTTGAGGATGGTTTGGAAGTGCGTTTTAAGAAGGGAAATTCTTCTGTGATTGATTCTAGAGGGTCTTTGGTTTGTCAGATTTTACCCTTCAGTAAAGTTTTTCGAATTGACTTCTCTAGTTCTTTTGGCCCTTCTCACTGTTTGATTGCTGGATCTTCTTCTGAGCTCTGGAAGTGGCATAGGAGGTTAGGTCACTTGAGTTTTGATCTGCTAGTCAGGTTAAGCTCTATGGACCTTATCCGAGGATTGCCCAAGCTTAAGATGGAGAAGGATCTAGTTTGTCATCCCTGTCGTCATGGGAAAATGGTTGCCGCTTCTCACTCACCTGTGACTCAGGTGATGACTTCGTATCCAGGCGAGCTTTTACATTTGGACACTGTAGGTCCAGCTCGGGTACGCTCAGTCGGTGGGAAGTGGTATGCACTTGTGATTGTTGACGACTTTTCTCGTTTCTCGTGGGTTTTCTTTTTGGAGTCTAAGGATGAAACTTTTCAATTTGTCCATGACCTTATTTTGAAGCTGAAGAATGAGAACAATGGCCGGATGCGAGCAATTCGCTCCGACAACGGCTCTGAGTTCAAGAACTCTCAGTTCGTCAGCTTCTGTGGTGATCAGGGTCTGGACCATCAGTTTTCTTCTCCTTACACTCCCCCACAGAACGGCGTTGTGGAACGAAAGAACCGCACGCTAGTTGAGATGGCCAGGACGATGCTCGATGAGCACAGGACTCCTAGGCGTTTTTGGGCTGAAGCCATGAACACGGCTTGCTATCTGGCCAATCCGCATTTTTCATAGAGCTTACATTGGTAAGACATCATATGAGTTGCGATTTGGCAGACAGCCCAAGGTGAGCCACTTGCGAGCGTTTGGCTGCAAGTGCTTTGTGCTCAAGAAGGGAGGGCATTTGGACAAATTTGAGTCTCGTTGCTGGGATGGTATTTTTCTTGGTTATGCATTGCATTCTCGAGGCTTCCGTGTTTGGAACCTTGAATCCCAGCTGCTTGTCGAGACCTGTGAGGTTTCTTTTGATGAGTCCTTGCCTTCTTTGACTCCTTCTTTTGAGCTTTCTGGTGATGATGAGCTCGGAGAGTCCATCTTCGAGGAAGATGAGGATACTCCAGCTGCTGTTGAGGGCGGGCCTTCTGCATCCCCCGCAGAGCCCACACCTTCTGTGACTTCGACTGATGATGAGGGCGGACCTCTGATCACTTCTTCCACTTCGATCGAGCCCCCTCAGTCAAGTCCAGAGGTGCCAGCTGCTGACTCCGGTGAGGTGACTTCAGATCACCAGGGAACCCGAGCAGTTCAGCGTGACCACCCCTCAGAGCTCATCATTGGTGATTTAACTGAAAGGACTTTGCGTTCTTCTGCCTCTCTCGCTGTGTTTGCTGAATCTGCGTGTGTTCATATCATACATATTCACATATCACACATTTGAGCCTGCTTCTGTTATATGATTGAACTGCTTTACTTAGTCTAGCTGGTACATGCTTTTGATTACTTGTCAATGATCATGCTTTGGTTCAGTTCACTTGATATATCTGTCATATGCATGGCTTTTATGCTTTAAACCTGAAAAATGATCACCATTGCTTCTGGTAACTAGCATGTGTAGGCTGAGTGCTTTTGCTATTTGTTACATGCCTTGTAGCTAGTTCATCACATAGATGCAGATATGCAACTTGGACATCTTTATGCTTTAACATGGAAAATGTGCTATAAAATGATAAAAATCAAAAATGAATGAAAATTCCATTCCTTTTTATGCTTAAAGTCGAAAAGATCCAAGTGGGTTTGCTTTGTCGCATTATATTGTTCTGGATTGCTTACCATAGCACTTTGGTATGAACTAGGACAGTATAGTGTATGCCGAGACCAATGTCTTAAGCTTCTGATGGTCCAATTCTGGCCTAGGCTTGACTTGGTCGGTTAGCATAAGGTTTGACATGCAAATAACCCTTGGCACAAATGACAAAGGATAATGAAAAAGCCTGAACTGTAAACGGATAACAAGTTTGCTGAAGCACTTTGTTTTTGAACAATGCTTATCTTGGTAGATATCAGTTAGCTTCTGCATTTCATGCTTTACCTTGCTTGTTTTACTAGAAAATGTGGTGATGCTTTTATTTGCCAAAACTGAAAAATGTGTGCTAAATGACTTTCTTTAGATATCATCTGTTGCACTGATCATGCCATGTGTCTTGGACAGTATCTCTTTTGCTATACCTGTTAGATACTGTATTTGCAGTCAATCATATCTGAGAAGCATGCTTTCTTCACTCCACCTGCACCCCAATTGCATTCACTGCATATTTTGAGGGGGAGTTGCATTTCAGGGGGAGTCTGTGTCTCTTTTGAGTGCTTGATGAGTTCACTTGTCAACAAGGGGGAGAAAATTTGGGATCAGAGTTTAAGGGGGAGTTCTTACTCTGTTGATATCCTTGTTGTTCTGAAATCACACTCATTTTGAGCTTTTACGTTTTGGTTAACCATAATGACCGTTTCTTGCTTTTGGTTGGCTTTTGGTCATTAGGGTTAAACTTTTACCTTATTTTTCTTCTTCTTTGTTTCCTTGTGTTTTGTTTTCGTGTTTCCACATTTGTTCGCAGGTGCTGAAGAGCTGTGAAAAGAGGAATGTTGACAATGCACTCATCAAGGGGGAGATTGAGGAGCCATGCTGAATAGCGTGGGCCTCATGGCTCTAGAAGTGATGAGTCATTGTCAACGATAGTCAACGAGGACTGAGGAAGAGAAGAAGAGATCTGCTGTTTCATGGGCCGCGTGTGACTCAGGTACACGGGCAGCGAGCGACTGTCGGGCAGAGGAGTCTGCGAAGTCGGGCTGGCCCAATCCGGGTGCATGGGCCAGAAGCAGTAGAAGACCCACTGGGCTGTTGACCAGGACTGACTCAGGTACACGGGCGGTGAGCGATTGCCGGGCTGAGAGAGCTGCGGAGTCGGGCCGGCCCAATCCGGGTACCTGGTGCAAAGCTGGTGGAGGCTTTGTCAGTTTCGGCGTAAAACTGACAACCGTTGATTCTGTATCCGACTGTCCAGAAGAGTAGCTTCCGGATATGTCATCTGTTACTCTAGGCCCACAGTCAGTCAGTTGTGTCTGTAAAAATTCCTAAGGGCAGTAGAGTCTTTTTCTTTATTTTTGAGTCTGTAAAAACCCTAAGGGGCTGGTAGAATATTCCTAGTGTTGGGCTGCCTATAAATAGCACCCCAATCCCTAGGGTTTGGATAACCCTTTTGTGCTGAAATCAAATCCACCCATTGGGTCACTTTTGTCTCTCTTCTCTCTCCTGTGTGCGCCGCCAGGACTGGCTCCTCTCTGTGTATGCATTTTTCTTGCTCAAATCTCTTGAATGCGTAAATGCCTTGGTCCCTGGTGAATTTATTGCTTGCATTTTGTTCGGTTTGGGAAGTTAATGCTTTGGGCACGAGCTGGTGAATTTATTTCTTGGGGAGAAGCTTCTTCTGTTGCTTCTGTTCTTCACGAACTGGGTACTAGTTCTTGCTGTTGCAAGTAGTACTGCTGCTGTAGCTACAGTGTCCTGTAGCAGCTTTTCACCTTCTATTGCCCAGCTTTTTGATCGAAGCTGACAGTCTCTTTTACCTTTTTCTGAGTGTGTCTGCGAAGCTCGGTTCTGTGCGAAGCCCCTTAACTCCGTGAGGCAGGCTCCGATCGAACATCTTTAAAGGCTTCGCTCAGACTTCGAACCTAAATCTTTGTGTCCTGTGTTGCTAGCTTCAAAGTATTTTCTAAACGGACACCATCGCATACTTCGATCGACAGTACGAAGGTACTCCGGCCCTAGCTGTTCGAAGTTCACACTTCGTTAAGTCTCGGAGTTGTCATCGAAGTTTGCCCTTCCACTTAGCTTCGCATCGATCTCTTGGTAGCATGTCACCCTTCGCCTCTCTTTTCGGAGCTTGATCTTTTCGAAGGTAGGGCATTGGCTTCGGACTTGCTTTTCTATCGCGTGACAGACTTCGCTTCTCTGTTCGAAGGTTGTCCGTCTGCTTTGTGTGTTCGAAGCTTTTCTGTGTCGAAGGTTGTGCTTCGAAGCTTTCGGTTCTAAGGGTGTTCGAAGTTTTGTCTTCGAAGTGCATACTTCAAAGCAGGCTCCGGCACAGTTTTACTTCGCTCCGAAGCTCGTGGTTCGAAGTTGTGTTCGAAGCCTTGTCTTCGAAGTACATACTTCGAACCAAGCTCCGACACTGTTTTACTTCGCTCCGAAGTACACTTCGCTTCTTACCACTTCGAACTAGGCTAGACAGAGACACCTTCGGCATTTCGGACAGACTCCGTCTCCAACCTCCGAAGCAGACCTCGACGTGCGAAGGGGGCTTCGCCAAGTTTCGAACAGGAGACAACTTTGGACAGTAACTTCTCTTTTCACTTTATACATACTTAGATCATTTCATTGAGAAGTTTAGGCCTGTTATAACTTGTACATCTGCCTAGATTGCACTTCTTTAGATTCACACTGTTTATCATCAGTTGCTTCTAGGTTAGAAACCTTTAGACTTAGGCCTTCTGTTTATTTTTGCTGCATAGTATTTTGAGGTGTGTTGGGTATTGGGAACAGGCCATTGATTCGAAAGAATTTTTTAAGGCGCCCATTCACCCCCCCTCTGGTCGCTACTTTTGGTCCTACAACTACTCGCAGTTAGTTTACAATTGTTGGAATGGTCGAGTTATTCATGGCATGTAAGGACTGTTGAGCGAGGTGGGGCTGACTGTACTCCTCGAGTTAGAAGATGATGATGCACACACACATGTTTACTTTTCCGTACCAATAAATTGCTCACATTTAAAGCGTTACAATTATGCTGCTTCCGCAAAACTAGCCACTATCTCCCTTGTTATTACCTTGCATTATATTTGTATTCGGTGGCTTGCTGAGTACATCTGTACTCACCCTGTTGACTTACACCATCAGAGCCAGTCTACTACGAGGAGGATGAAGGTCTGGAGTATCGACCCAGTCAAGGCGAGACTGGAAGGAGGCGTTCATCTAGGACCCTTATTTTATTAGTTTCTCTTCACCTTTATTCACTTTTGTATTAATGCGGTCTACGAACCGTGAATGATTGTCCGTATTGTACGTGGTCGCATGATGAACGCCTTGTTTTATTGATATTCTATTGATATTCTTGTGTATGGTGCTAAAATTTGCTTATGTATGGTGCTGAATTTTTCTTGTGTATGGTGCTAAAATTTGCTTATGTATGGTGCTGAAATTTGCTTATGTATGATGCTGAAATGTTCTAATTTTCAGGCAATGGAGGGAGAGGGAAAAAGTGGTGGTGGAAACACTCAATGGATAGCAAGTCAATCATCTTTTGTGCAAACTTTTCTTGCCAACCTTTATGCTAATGCTTTGAATGATCATTTCAAGATCAACAGGACGACTGATCAGATTGCTAATCACTTGAAGACATTGAAAAAATATTCCAGAATTAACTACCTCAAGAACCTCATTGCTGCTGGTTGGGATGAAGTTGATTTCATCGTTACCTTTGATCATGAACACTACACAAATCATTTTGAGGTATAATATGTGACTCCAATTGTATATTATATTGTTCCATTTGGTGTTGACATATATATACTAATTATGATGCTACTTGTTAGGATGGAAAAAATAAAGGCGATGATGAATTCATAAATAAGCCTCTTTCATACTATGGTATTTTGGCTACAATATTTAGCAACAGTGTGGCAACATGACAATTTGTGAGGACCTCACAAAAACAGTGTTATGCAGATATGTGTGACAACTCACAGAAGGATGGGATGACTCCGAATGAGAGTGGGACATCATTGGGTAATAAACCATCAAAGAAAGCTAAAAAGGATGACAATGTAGTAGATGACTTAGTTGGAGCAATTGATCGTGGTACTGAAACACTAGCCTCATTAGCAGAAGTCATCAAGGAAGTAGTCGCAGCTAAGACAACACCAGATGGTTTGTTTGAGGAGGTGGACAATCTTCCAGGTTTTGAGCTCGAGCACAAATCCAAGTATTTCTCTTATTTGGTGGCTAATCTCGATATTGCAAAAGCATTCATGAAGTTGCCTTTGCTTTACAAGATATCATGGATCTCAACCTTTCTTAATCAAAACTAATTATTAGCTATGTTTAAACGTATCATTTTAGTATGGACCTAATTATGTGTTTTGAATTATGTGTGATGAATTATGGATCTATGTATGTGTGAAACTATGTGTGATGAACTGTTGAAATTATGTGCCGTTGAACTATTGAAATTATGTACTAACTATTGAAATTATGGACCTAATTATATGTTTAGAATTATGTGTGTTTAACTATGGAAATTATATACTAATAATTGTATTTTGTGTTTGATTTCCGCTCTTGAACCAAACAAGGGATAGAACCGTTCTGTTCTATCAGATTCCAGAACCAAACAAAAACAGAGCAGCTCCGTTCTTGCTTCCAAACGCGGAACAAAGCCATTCTGTTCCATCAGACTCCTGAACCAAACGACATCTTAAGAGTGTGTTTGGTTTTGCTGTTAGCTGTGAAAAAAGTTGTTGTGAAAAAGTTGTTGTGAGTTGTGTGCTGTGAAAAAGCTAAAAGTCGTTTGGTTCAAGCTGCAATAAAAAAATTATTGTAAGCTGACTGTTTTTTATAACTGACATAATTTACAAATAGGAAATAGTCAACATTGATGCAACTAAATAACTGGAAAATATATTAAATAAATAAAAAGTCCATAATTCATCTTATAGAGTAACCGACAACCACATAGCTAGATCAATCAAGACACCTTGAATTCATGTTATCCAATTTATACTAAAAACACAAAAGTAGAAAAGTAGGGTCCAATCTGCTTTCAAATTTGTACCGAAAAAATTATTTTTTGTGGGAGAAGTAGTTTTGATAAACTCGTTTAGTTCAACTTCTGTTTTTTCATAGCAGAAGTAGATTTTAAAAGCAGAATCAAACACACCCTAAGTATAAGTATGCATACTAATAAATTGAAAACAAGAACAAACCCAACTTTATGCATTTTGGTTTTTTGTGTTAATGTTCGGTTTTTGTAAGTAAATTCTGTTTTTAGTTTTTTTTTGGTTTTTAGATATGAAAATTTTCAATGTTATGTTTTAATAAGTTGATATATTAAATTTTAATCTAATTTAATTTTATTTATCTTACCGAACAATGCTTTAAAAGAACAGTAATATTATATATTTCTGTAAAACCGAAAAACACACCAAATAGTATATATTATAAAAACTGAATTTGTTAAAACACGACGATGAAACCTGAAAAAAAAACGATGGCCCCTAACTGGAATCCTCCTGCCAAGCAGCAATTGTGACTCGTGGGCTGTGGCACGTGCTATCCTTTCCTGTACCACGCGTCCACGCCGGACGCCACGCCCGAATCACGTTTACCTCTCGCTAACCGGCATGATTAGATTGACATCTCATCTCACAGTTTCTGCAAATGATCTCGCCGTGGTCTCGCTGCACTCATGCCGAGCCCCACCCGATTCACTCGGAAAAAATACACTGCAGTCAACAGGACCTATGTCTGTGGTGAGTGGCAGCTCTAAGTTTTTTTCTCGTTTTTTATTACACACTTTAAATTTTACGATACCATGAACTAGATGTATAATACGATTATTTAAAAAAAACATAGCATATGTATCTTATAACATCGTAAATATACTAAATCAATATTTAAATCCAAAATTTATAAAATTACAACATAAACAGAATTGTAGAAATTAAATAAAACATTATTCAATGCAATTTAAATTGAAAAGGAATTGATTATATTGAACAAAGACATAATCAAAAGCAGTAGCAAGCCCGACATTGTGGGATTTATAGCTCCATGCGTAGCAGTGGCAGACTCAAGATTTATACGATGTGATACGAAATTAAACCGACTATAAACCATACACATAATATACCAAAAAATAGCTTGACAACAACGATAAACTAAATAAATGATTTCTAGTGAATAATGATAAAATAGAAGAAAAATAGAATTTTTTCCATCTAGACAAGATAGGAGCTAGCAGACGTCACCACGACTGCCATGCCAACCACCGAGGTGGTGGTATACACCTTATGGGCAATGTGTGTGCTCAACAAATTGCATTGGATGGTACCAATAAAAATACCTTCTACAAAGGATTGTAGAAATTACTTATACTTGAAGGATGAACACACTAAATTTGGTTGTCTAAAGCATGCAACTTTCACAGTTACCATAAAGATCAAATCCACAAAAGAAAATTTGTGGCACCTTTATAAAAAATTATAGAAAACTACATCAAAGACTATCCTGTAACAAAAGAGAATTCCTTGTTTTTCCAAAAAACTTATTTGAAAGAACTAAAAGAATTGTAATAGAATTATATGAAATGCATACTATTTTCAGTGGTATGTAGTGGCGTAACACAATTCGTTTATTGTTGAGAAAATATGAAAAAAGAAGAATAGAGTTAGTCGGATAGACAAATAGGTTATAGCACTAACTATTAAATTACTGGGCTAGATTTTAATCTGCTTAAAACGCATATATATACACATATACATATATATATATACATACATATATATATACCATATACATATATATATACACACATATACATATATACACAATTTTTACAAAAAAAATTAGGGGTGCAATTATACCCCCTTGCTTCTATATTAGGTCTGCCCCTGATGCATAGCTAGCCCTGCTCAAGAGGAGCTCTACAATTGTTTTCTTCAGAAATCAACTACTACTAGTATTCGATCCACCCAGCAAAAAAATCTACAAAAAAATTGATTGGCCGAAACAATTTCTAATATACTAGAGTATAATGGACCAAATTACATGATGATCAAGGGCCTACCTGGACCACTTGTAAAACCACCCATGCCCATTGTTGGATTGACGTTGAGTGGCATCCCTTAGCACTAGACGTTCGCGCAACTTGCTTCATGTCAACGTCGCGTCGTCCTTAGCCAGGGATGCCTGCTCCTCTGGCCACTGACGCCATGGCCCTTTGGCTAGATGCCGCTCGCCCCCCGCCGACGCAGGTAGGTGATTTTTATTGAAGTCTATTCACATTTCATGAAGAAGCACCAACCAAGAAAACATCCAGTGGACAAAGGAGTGCATCAGTTCACCCAAGCATCTGGTGAACAAAAGCGTATGCCAATTTATCAAGCATCCGCTGGTCCAAATGAGGCATCCATTGGATAATAATCACATGCGTCTCGCTAGGTCTTTATATACACAATGTATTGTACTATCAAATCAATCAATAAAGCATTCCCTGTTCTTGCACATTAATTCCTCTATTTCATTGTGTAATACATTATCACGCACTGTTGCTCTCCACGTCAGTTCTAAGGAAAACTGGAAACTTGAAATTAAGACAAATCCGATAGAAAATACTAACTTTCATCTATTTTTGGCCGACGAAAGCCCCTAGGAAAAAGTTACTAATCTTCTGTCGGTTAGGCATGGCCGATAGAAGTTATATATTCGACAGAAAAAAATTAACTTCTGTCGGCTCACTGTAGCCGATGGAAGTTAACTATTGATAACTTCCACCAGTTGACCATAGCCAACAAAAGTTATTATTTTTTAGCATTGTTCTATCACATTATATTTACATTCACATTCACAAACCATTTACATTCACAAACACATTCACAAACCATTATGTTGGACCGAACAGACAACCAGAGGGAGGGTGAATGTGAGCTTAAAAATTCTCTACTAAAAATAGACTCCGAAAATAGCCTTTGCTAGATCTAGTTCGGAGGTACTGATAACACACCGAACTGGACTTCACACTGTACTTGTATTTCGAAAGCACCCTTCACTGGTCTTAGTTCGGAGATATTGGCGATACTCTGAACTAGATTTCACACAAAGCTCCACACACAAAAAGTGTTCATGATAGGCTTCACAAATATGGACTCCGCACGACACACTGAACACAAGTGGAAACTTCCTGAGTAGTACTTCACACAAGGGTTTGCACTAGTGACTAGCACTAGCCTTCGCACTAGAGACCGTACTTAGAAAAGCTTTGTAGCAAGGCTCCGAAGGGG
Organism: Zizania palustris; assembly: GCA_019279435.1. Taxonomy (NCBI): domain Eukaryota; kingdom Viridiplantae; phylum Streptophyta; class Magnoliopsida; order Poales; family Poaceae; genus Zizania; species Zizania palustris. The sequence continues at coordinate 35,511,751 of JAAALK010000285.1, read as the reverse complement.
ACTTCACAAACTGACCTTCGCAAAATGAGTTTCACACATAGAAATAGCAAAACACAGTTTAGCTAGTGTATTTTTGAGGAATGACCTCTATTACACAACAAAGCGAAAGATACTGCTAAACTTAAGAATCATAGCAAAAGAAAAACATTTGTGTAACTTTGCTCATGGATTTTGAGGGATTCACACAAGGTGACAAGTAATCCATGGTGAAACAAGTTACTCATGCATCGGAGAATGGTTTCTTCTTGTGCAAGCAAAACATAAAGAACTCAGCAGAACTCAGAGTATATATGCATGGAATAACAAAAGCATAAACTTGTTCATGCAAGAGACAAATCAAATATTAACTAGAAATTTCATTTCAAGAAACACGAACACACAAACAACCTCTCTGTATCTAAAAGTATGGGTGGCATCTAGCCCTCAAATAAAAAGTAAATCAAAAGGTTCTAAACCTAGGAAAAAGTGTTCTTTCCTAGATCTCGGCCTAGCCTTTCTTTTATAGATCTAATAGATATGTGAAGTGACTACTATATCCCTAGGGTTTATAGGATTTCTAACTCACACAGTCCATAGGGTATTACATGTAATCCTACTTTACACTTTGTTCAAAGCCCTGTGGTGTGTCAACTTTTCTGGCTTCTTTTCGATGGAGCCTTGTAGCACTTGACGAAGTTCCTGAGTGAATTTGGTTGTAGGCTCCAAAACACTGAGGCTTCGATGCACCGAAGTCTTGACTTTGAGAGTGACAGTTTTGAGCCTAAGCCGTCAAAGCCCTTGTCGCCTTCGCACCATGTCCTCAGAGTGGATCACTATGACTTCGCCACTCCTTCAGTTCTACTATTGTCCATCCATGTACAGAAGCCACGCATGGTCGAAGTCATGACAAGTCATCTATACTTCGAAGTACCCCTTCGAAGTACACCTTCGAAATGTCTCCCTCCGGAGCACACCTTCAAAGTGCCTCTCCTCAAAAGTCTTCATCTACCACCCTTCGAAGTATATCCCTCTAGAGAACACCTTCAAAGTACCCCTCTGAAGTGCCTTGCTTCAGAGCACACTTTCGGAGTGCCTGACTGTCTTCGTTCAATGCACATGTGTCCAAGACCCTCCATCTAGAGAGCCTCCGAACACCTCTTGGACCACCCTTGACTTAACCCAGCTTCTTTAATCCTCTAGCACCAAGCTTCCCACTTGGTCTTGATCTCTCTCTATTAACAGTCACGCTCCATCCACTTTCCTACACATCATGAGATAAGCATACATATTTTACAACACCCTTCGGTACTTTCTGAACCCTTTAGTGAGTACTCTATTTCAACCGAACCCTTCGGTGAACATATCAAACACTGACCCCTTCGGTAATCCCTTCGATGAACACTTCGGTGCATAACTCCAAAATATAGAACACTTCGGTAAAACCATCCAAGCACCGATTCCCTTTGGTGAAAAACCTGTTGACACTAAAACCTAACGGTCAATGCGCCAAACACACTAACGCCGATTCGACGATCCAAAAGTGCGTGGATAATTAGATATCAACCTAAGTGTAACACGATGCCGACGCCACGTTCTGACGACCCTTGATAGTGACAAGGGTGGGTAGAGTTGCCAAACAATTAAAATATCAGAATAATTCAATTAATCGAAATGAAAATAATTAAATCTAATCGGCTAACCAAAACCGATTAAACTAAACAGGGGATGCACGATCGGACTGGCCTAGGGTTGCTGGTCAGACCGACTAGAAGGTGGCGATCAGACCGGCCGTCAAACAGCGGTTGGTCCAGCAATGCTGTGAAGATGGCACGCGGGTCAACCAGAGGAAAAATAGACCGGCTAGAGGCTGGCGGTTGGACCGGCCTAGCACTGCCAGTCGGACCGTCCTGTGCCAGCAAGGCCCGGTTGGACCGACTGTAGTTGGCTAGTCAGACCGACCGATGATGCAGCAAGCAGATTGGATTGCCGGTGATCTTGCCGATGAAGATAGCTCAATACAAAATATATTTGGAGATGAAGAAGAAGATGGAACACTTCAAAAAACACCAAAAACACAAAAGAAATTCGGCCAAGAGACCAAATTACCGATAAAAACGATAGAATCCGTTATGTGGATGAAACAGGTGATTCACAAGTGAATCAACAAGGCTTACCACGATTACGACATTGTAGGACCGAAAGTAGCGACCAGAGGGGGGGTGAATGGGCGCCTAAAAAGAATTCTTTCGAATCAATGGCCTGCTCCCAACACCCAACGCACCTCAACAGACAATCAAAGGTAGTAAACAGATCACAAGAGATAAAATAATCTAGCCCAAAAACGATCGGTGTCCTAATCGAAAAGACACCATCAAAGTGCTTAAAGGCAGATAAAAAAAACTACTCACAGATCGAGCATCAGAATTAACACATATTCAATCAAACTCATGGTTCACACAAATGTGTAGACATAAATCAATTGTTACGGTTAACATGCATTTAAACAAACATATGACATGCTCTTGGATCTCACGGATGAATCAATGTATATGCATATCATAGTATAAAAATAAAGTGCTTCAAGAGATTGAATCAAGCATGGATTACTGCGCTTCAATGGGATTAGTATGTTCAGTGTACAGAATTAGTCCAGCCAACAACAAGTAAAACAAAGTGCTTAGGCACGATTTTCAAGGATAAACTAATCTCAAAAATCAAACAGTGCTAGCCATAATTTGTATATTAACCATGCACATTTCCGAACAGAGGGAAGAAATAACAGGAATAACAATAAAAAACTGCATGCAAATAGGAAGGCCAACACAGTGTGCACCTTGGAACATACGCCGAACAGGTTGCGTGCACTAGAACTCCACGCTGCTAGCAGCTTCTGCTCTATCCAGGAAATGACACCCACAGCCTTGACCACGCGTCGTGAGTGTACTCCACCCGTGAGTTGTCTTCACAGCCGAGGGCTTCACAGCCTGGGGCCTGGCCGTGCAGTCTCACACAGCAATCAAAGCTCGCACTGCTCACATGCGCCGACTCCGCTGCAACGCATCAGTGCACCGTGATGCACAGTGCACAGATGAAAACTGGAAACAAGAGTTCCCTGAGAAAACCGGATCCAACGCTAAAGCCAGCGATGTTTGTTATGCTTCCAGAAAACACGCGATGACCAGTGAAGATTTTGTGGCGGCTGGAAAAACGAGGAGAAACGGTGGGGAAAGTAAACTTGAACTCTGATTTTTCTGATTAAAAGAGTTACCCCTAACCCTAGGGATTGGGGCCTATTTATAGGCAGCCCAATAAAAGGGTAAAATGCAGAAATACCCCTAGGGTTTTTTACAGACGCTGAAATAAATGGAAAAGACCGAAATGCCCTTAGGATTTTTTACAGACTCGACTGACAGACTGTGGGCCTAAAGGCAAAATAGTAAAAACCTAAATAAAGGTAACTTGTCCTGATGCGGAGCTTTCGTAGCAGCTACGGCTTCACCTCAGGACGGTTAGATCTGAAATCAACGGTCGTCAGTTTTGCGCCGAAACTGACAAAGCGTCCACCGTCTTCGCACCGGGTACCCGGATTGGGCCGGCCTGATTCCGCGGCTCCCTCAGCCCGGCAATCACTCGCCGCCCGTGTACCTGAGTCAATCCCGGTCAACAGTCCAGTGGATCCTCTGCTGCTCCTAGCCCATGTACCCGGATTGGGCCATCCCGACTTCGCGGCCCCTCTGCCCAACAGTCGCTCGCTGCCCGTGTACCTGAGTCACACGCGGCCCAGACGCAGCAGGTATTCTCTCTCTTTTCAGTCCTCTTTGACTACCGTTGACAATGACTCATCACATCTGGAGCCATGAGGCCCACGCTATTCAGCATGGCTCCTCAATCTCCCCCTTGATGAGTGCATTGTCAACACTTCTCTTCTTCAGCTTTCCAGTACCTGCAAGCAACTGTGGAAACACGAAAACAAAAAAAAACAAGAAAACAAAGAAGAAGAAAATAAAGTAAAAGTTTAACCCTAATGACCAAAAACCGAACAGAAGCAAGATACGGTCATTATGGTTAACCAAAGGTAAAAGCTCAAAACGAGTGCAGTCTCAGAAACATCAACAAGGATATCAAAAGAGTAAGGACAAACGGGACTAAAACTCCCCTTGAAACAAATCCCAGAGAAAGCCAAAACTCCCCCTTAAACTCTTATACCAAAAACTTCTCCCCCTTGTTGACAAGTGAACTCATCAAGCACTCTAAAAAGACACGGACTCCCCCTGAAATACAACTCCCCCTCAAAATATGCAATGAATGCAACTGGGGTGCAAGTGGAGTGCAGAAAGCATGCTTCTCAGATATGATTGACTGCAATTACAATATCTAACAAGTATAGCAAAAGACATACTGTCTAAGACACATGGCATGATCAGTGCAACAGATGATATCTAAAGAAAGTCATTAGCACGCATTTTTCAGTTTTTGCAAACAAAGGCATCACCACATTTTCCAGTTAACAAGCGAGGTAAAACATGAGATGCAGAAGCTAACTGATATCTACCAAGATAAGCATCGTCCAAAACAAAGTGCTTCAGCAAACTTGTTGTCTTTTAAATGTTCAGGCTTTTTCATTTTCCTTTTTCATTTTAATTTTTGCCAAGGGTTATTTGCATGTCAAACCTTATGCTAACCGACCAAGTCAAGCCTAGGCCAGAACTGGACCATCAGAAGCTTAAGACATTGGTCTTGGCATACACTACACTGTCCTAGTTCATACCAAAGTGCTATGGTAAGCAGTCCAGAACAATGCAATGCGACAAGGCAAACCCACTTGGATCTTTTCAACTCAAGCATAAAAAGGCATGGAATTTTCATTCATTTGATTTTTATCATTTTTATAGCACATTTTCCATGGTAAAGCATAAAGATGTCCAAGTTGCATATCTGCATCTATGTGATGAACTAGCTACAAGGCATGTAACAGATAGCAAAAGCACTCAGCCTACACATGCTAGTTACCGGAAGCAATGGTGATCATTTTTCATGTTTAAAGCATAAAAGCCATGCATATGACAGATATCAGACATATCAAGTGAACTGAACCAACGCATGATCATTGACAAGTAATCAAAAGCATGTACCAGCTAGAATAAGTAAAGCAGTTCAATCATATAACAGAAGCAGGCTCAAAAGTGTGATATGTGAATATGTATGATATGAACACACACCAAAAGACTCAAGAAAAGAGTAAAGAAGAAAGAAAACTGACGCAAAATATCCTAAAAAGGATACACAACACCCAAATCCCCTCGTAAACGCTCAAAGGTAGACTGATCTAGGGGTTTGGTGAAAATATCAGCCAACTGATGATGGGTATCAACATGAACAAGGTCAATGGCACCTTTCTCATATTGATCCCGCAAAAAGTGAAAGCGCACATCAATGTGTTTGGTTTTTGAATGGAGACATGGGTTTTTCCCTACACTAATTGCACTGGTGCTGTCGCAAAACAAAGGAACTCTGGTAGGAAAGAACAACCCAAAATCTCTCAAAGTGGAAATCATCCAAACCAACTGTGAGCAGCAGCTAGCAGCAGCTACATACTCAGCCTCAGTGGTCGAAAGAGCAACTCCAGATTGCTTTCGAGAAGACCAAGAGACAAGAGAAGAACCGAGAAACTGGCAAGTACCGGAAGTCGACTTGCGATCCAACCGGCACCCACCAAAGTCAGCGTCCGAAAAGCCAGATAAATCAAGAGAAGATGATGCTGAATAGTAAAGACCGAGATCAGGCGCATAGGTAAGATACCTGAAGATGCGCTTGACAGCTTGCCGATGAGACGCGCGTGGTGAAGACTGGAAGCGCGCACACAGTCCCACGACGAACTGTATGTCTGGCCTTGTCGCCGTCAAGTACAGCAGCGAACCGATCATCCCTCGAAACTCTCTCTCATTGACCTTGACGCCGCTCTCGTCCTTGTCCAGGCCCCCAGATGTACCCATTGGGGTCATCTGAGGCTTCAGCTCTCCACCAAAGTCGAATTTCTTCAACATGTCTCGAGTGTACTTACCCTGGTGGATGAAGGTGCCGTCCTTGGTCTGCTTGATCTGGAGCCCTAGAAAATACTTAAGCTCACCCATGAGGCTCATCTCGAACTCGCTGTGCATCTGCTCAGAAAACTTGGACACAAGATCATTAGTAGTACCGCCAAAGATAATATCGTCCACGTATATCTGAGCGACTAAAAAATCTGAAGCATCTCTGAGCAAGAAGAGAGTCTTATCCACAGAACCCATCACAAAGCCCTTCCCCAACAAAAACTGCTTCAACCGGTCATACCAAGCCCTAGGGGCTTGCTTCAACCCGTATAAAGCTTTTTGCAACTTAAAAACATGTCGAGGAAACTTGGGGTTCTCAAAACCGGGGGGCTGCCTAACATAAACCTCCTCCTCTATGTACCCGTTCAGAAAAGCACTCTTGACGTCCATTTGAAAAAGCTTAAAACCCTTCGAAGCAGCAAAAGCTAAGAGAATGCGAATGGACTCAAGACGGGCAACAGGAGCGAAGGTTTCTTCAAAATCAATACCTTCCTTCTGGCAAAAACCCTGGGCAACTAGTCGAGCTTTGTTGCGCACCACAACCCCATCTTCACCTTGCTTGTTCTTGAACACCCACTTGGTGCCTATGGGGTTGCATCCGGGTGGCAACTCAACCAATGTCCAAACCCGATTGCGGACAAAATTCTCAAGCTCTTCTTGCATGGCATTAATCCAGTTCGAGTCAGAAAGAGCATGAGAAATGTCTCTAGGCTCAAAAGATGCAACAAAAGCAGATTCAGCAAACACAGCAAGAGAGTCAACAGACGAACGCAAAGTTCTTGAAGACACATCACCGATGATGAGCTCTGAGGGGTGATCACGCTGAATTGCTCGGGATCCCTGGTGATCTGAAGTCACCTCACTGGAGTCAGCAGCTAGCACCTCTGGACTCGACTGAGGGGGCTCGATCGAAGTGGAAGAAGTGATCAGAGGTTCGCCCTCATCCTCAGTCGAAGTCTCAGAAGGTGTGGGCTCTGCAGGAGGTGCAGAAGGCCCACCCTCATCAGCAGCTGGAGTATCCTCATCTTCCTCGAAGATGGACTCTCCGAGCTCACCATCACCAGAAAGCTCAAAAGAAGGATTCAAAGAAGGCAAGGACTCATCAAACGAAACCTCACAAGTCTCGACAAGCTGCTGGGAATCGAGGTTCCAAACACGGAAGCCTCGAGAATGCAAAGCGTAACCAAGAAAAACACCATCCCAGCAACGAGACTCAAACTTGTCCAAATGCCCTCCCTTCTTGAGCACAAAGCACTTGCAGCCAAACGCTCGCAAGTGGCTCACCTTGGGCTGTCTGCCAAACCGCAACTCATATGAGGTCTTACCTAGGTAAGCTCTAAGAAAAATGCGGTTGGCCAGATAGCAAGCCGTGTTCATGGCTTCAGCCCAAAAGCGCCTAGGAGTCCTGTGCTCATCGAGCATCGTCCTGGCCATCTCGACTAGCGTGCGGTTCTTTCGTTCCACAACGCCATTCTGTGGGGGAGTGTAAGGAGCAGAAAACTGATGGTCAAGACCCTGATCACTACAGAAGCTGACGAACTGAGAGTTCTTGAACTCAGAGCCGTTGTCGGAGCGAATTGCTCGCATCCGACCATTGTTCTCATTCTTCAGCTTCAAAATCAGGTCATGAACAAATTGAAAAGTTTCATCCTTAGACTCCAAAAAGAAAACCCACGAGAATCGTGAAAAGTCGTCAACAATCACAAGTGCGTACCACTTCCCACCGACTGAGCGTACCCGAGCTGGACCGACAGTGTCCATGTGTAACAGCTCGCCCGGATACGAAGTCATCACCTGAGTCACAGGTGAGTGAGAAGCGGCAACCATTTTCCCATGACGACAGGGATGACAAACTAAATCTTTCTCCATTTTAAGCTTGGGCAATCCTCGGATGAGGTCCATAGAGCTCAACCTGACTAGCAGATCAAAACTCAAATGACCTAACCTCCTATGCCACTTCCAGAGCTCTGAAGAAGATCCAGCAATCAAACAGCAAGAAGGGCCAAAAGAACTAGAGAAGTCAATTCGAAAAACTTTACCGAAAGGTAAGATCTGGCAAATCAAAGACCCTCTAGAATCAATCACAGAAGAGTTGCCCTTCTTAAAACGCACCTCCAAACCATCCTCAAGAAGTTGCGAAACAGAAATCAAATTGAAGTTCAAGTTTCCAACCAAAGCAACGTTCTTTAAGGAAAAATGGTCTGAAATGCGAATTGAGCCAATGCCACTTACTTTCCCTTGACCACTGTTCCCGAAAGTGATGTACTCTTTGGAGCTCAGGGGAGTGAGACTGGAGAACCATCTGCGATGTCCCGTCATGTGGCGAGAGCATCCTGAGTCCATGATCCAAACGTCCTCCAGTCCTCGATCCTGCACAATCAGTGGCTGTAAGTGGGAGCAAATGGTCCGGCACCAGGTTTAGCAAAAGAGCTAAACCAGTGTCGAGCCATCTGCTCAAAAGGCGGAAAGCAGAAATCATCAGAAAAGTTTGGACCAAAACGCGGCTCAAAGCGCGGTCCTCGGTTCTGCCTAAAACCTCGGCCACGAGGTCCAGGACCGTAGCCAAAACGGCCTAGAGCTCTGTTGGAACGGACACCACCATCTGGAGCACGGGCATGAAAGCCTTCTCCCCCACCACCACCTACACGACGCGGCCTAGCCTCCAGCCTCTCCCCGCGTCGAGGAACTCTCAGTCTACCACCCTGCTGGTAGAACTGCTCCTGACCACCACGAGCACATTCTGCTCTCTCAACCCGCTTCCTCCTGAAGCAAAACTCCGCAAGATGCCCGTCTCTCTGACAATACTCGCAATGGTAAGTGGGCTTCTTGGAATGTGGTTGAGGTTTGGGGTTCTTGGGCTTTGTGGTGTTTGGTGTCGGCTTCTTGGGTTGAGAGGGTCCAGGAAGAGAGTCTAGAGAAGTGTGGAGAAGTTTGGGCTTTGGAACCCAGATGGGTTTCTTGGGTGGAGCTTTGGGTGGTTCATGGATCACTCCATCCTTGGGCTGACAAGCCTGGGAAGACTCAGTGGAATGGGTCTTGGGATATCTCTGCTCAGGAGTCATTTTACTCCACTCCACTGCCCGGCTAATGGCACTCTCAAAGTCAGCCTTGGTATAGGTGTAACCTACCCCAAACCCATCCTGCCTCTTGAACTGCTGGATCATCATGCCGAGCTGAGGCTCTCTGGCACTGATCCAACTCAGGATAGAACGGAGGTAAAAGTTCTCATTCTGAGAATCAGCTAGCTCCTCTCTCAAGGCAGCTAGAACCTCCACCTGAGACAAGCAGGTCTCACACTCGCTATCTATCTGGACAGACTTCTCGGCTTTCAGCTTAATCAACTCCATTCTAAGAGACAGACAGTTCTCACAGACAGTGGGTGGAACTAACAATGTCTCAAGCTCTAGCCTAGTCTGCGCTAGCTCAGCTCTCATCCTCTCCAAATCACCTAGATGCTCATCGCCCTTGGCTTTCAGCTCAGCTAAACTAGCAAGATGAGATGGGCAATCAGCACAGGGTACGACGACAGTGGCTTGAGCATCTTTCAGCTCCAGCTGAGCGCTTTCAAGCTCAGTGGCCAAAGCATCCCTCTCATCAACCCTTTCTGTGTACCTGGACTTCAGAGTCGACAGGTCACACAGAAGCACCTCACACTTTGGGCACTCACTGCTATCACCCAAGCAAGGGGAAGAAGATAGACTCTCAATTCTGCCGTTGGCCACTGCAAGCTCACTCTCTAACTCATCTATCCTCTTCTTAGCCCCTCTAAGCAGTTTTTCCCGATACTTTAACTCCTGACGATTGCTTTCAAGTAAATCAACGATTTCGCGTTCATAGGATGATACCTTTTCGTTGTCGTCGTCGTCGGAGTCATCGGAGGAGCTCTTCTCTTTCTTATCCCCAAGAGCCATTGAGCAGAAACTCTTGCGGGATCTTCGGCGCTGATGTGAGCGGCTCTTCGGTCTGTCACCGAAGGCCATGAAGCAAAGGCCCGCTGGATCGTCCTTGTCCTTCCCCTTCCTGATGATGATCTCCTCATCGCTCGAGCTCGATGAAGAGGAAGAAGATGTGGACCGCTTGGAGTAGCTCTTCTCCATCTCAGCGAAGAAGGCCTTGTCTCACTTTTTGTTCTCTCGCCGGAAGTCTTTCAGGGCCTTTCTGAAGAATCTGGTCTTTGGCTTGCCCTTGTTGAAGGAGGAGCTGTCGTGCTTGCCGGAGTCGTGGAAGCCACCACCGGTGCCCTTCTTGTGGCCATTGCGATTGGGGCAGTCGGCGATGAAATGTCCTGGATCACCACACTCAAAGCATCCGGTCTTTGCGCCGTGTCTTTTGAACATCCTCTTATCATAGACACGACGCACCCGGTTGTTAAAAAGACACAAATCATCATCTCCCAACGACTCAAGCTGATCCTCAGTGATAGACATCAAAGAGAACCCAACACAACTCATAGAAGAGGGATCAACAGAAGGTGTAGCAAGGGCCAGAGACTTTGATCCAGAGCCAGTGAGATTTGATCTCAACTGGGTATCAACCTCGGTGGCCTTCAGCTTGCTAAACAAATCAGAAATGGTCAAGGTATCATAAGAAGTGCTCTCAATGATAGAGGATACCTTGATCTCCCAGATCTTTGGGTCCAAGGTATGGAGAACCTTGAGCGCCTGTTCGTGATCTGAGACTAACTGAACACCCTCAGCTTTGTTGTCCCGAAGCTTGTTTATGATCGACTGAAAACGACCAAACAACGCTTCAACAGATTCACCCGGCTTTTGTGTGAAGTTCTCATATTCACGCCGGTAGGTCTGATAGAGCCGAGCCTTGACCTGAGCTGTCCCCTCATGGTGTGCCTGGAGGGTCGCCCAGATTTCTCTCGCAGTGGAGAGATGGCTCACACGCTCAAACTCAGTGGGACCCAAACCAGAAAATAAGATGTTCACCGCTTTGCTATTGTTCACATGCTGGGCGATGATACCAGGAGAATCACGCTCAGCAACTGGCAATATGACAAACGTAGCGTGAACGCAAATGTCCCAGATGTCCGAGCTTTGGCTCATGAGATAGGCTCGCATGCGAGTCTTCCAATAATTATAGCCATAAGCTTCCAAGGACGGGACCTTGCCAGGAGACGTCATGATCACTACTGGGGTTTAGAACCGGTTAAGGTATGGAAAAACCCTAACCAGGCTCTGATACCACTTGTAGGACCGAAAGTAGCGACCAGAGGGGGGTGAATGGGCGCTTAAAAAGAATTCTTTCGAATCAATGGCCTGCTCCCAACACCCAACGCACCTCAACAGACAATCAAAGGTAGTAAACAGATCACAAGAGATAAAAATAATCTAGCCCAAAAATGACCGGTGTCCTAATCGAAAAGACACCATCAAAGTGCTTAAAGGCAGATAAAAAAAACTACTCACAGATCGAGCATCAGAATTAACACATATTCAATCAAACTCATGGTTCACACAAATGTGTAGACATAAATCAATTGTTACGGTTAACATGCATTTAAACAAACATATGACATGCTCTTGGATCTCACGGATGAATCAATGTATATGCATATCATAGTATAAAAATAAAGTGCTTCAAGAGATTGAATCAAGCATGGATTACTGCGCTTCAATGGGATTAGTATGTTCAGTGTACAGAATTAGTCCAGCCAACAACAAGTAAAACAAAGTGCTTAGGCACGATTTTCAAGGATAAACTAATCTCAAAAATCAAACAGTGCTAGCCATAATTTGTATATTAACCATGCACATTTCCGAACAGAGGGAAGAAATAACAGGAATAACAATAAAAAACTGCATGCAAATAGGAAGGCCAACACAGTGTGCACCTTGGAACATACGCCGAACAGGTTGCGTGCACTAGAACTCCACGCTGCTAGCAGCTTCTGCTCTGTCCAGGAAATGACACCCACAGCCTTGACCACGCGTCGTGAGTGTACTCCTCCCGTGAGTTGTCTTCACAGCCGAGGGCTTCACAGCCTGGGGCCTGGCCGTGCAGTCTCACACAGCAATCAAAGCTCGCACTGCTCACATGCGCCTACTCCGCTGCAACGCATCAGTGCACCGTGATGCACAGTGCACAGATGAAAACTGGAAACAAGAGTTCCCTGAGAAAACCGGATCCAACGCTAAAGCCAGCGATGTTTGCTATGCTTCCAGAAAACACGCGATGACCAGTGAAGATTTTGTGGCGGCTGGAAAAATGAGGAGAAACGGTGGGGAAAGTAAACTTGAACTCTGATTTTTCTGATTAAAAGAGTTACCCCTAACCCTAGGGATTGGGGCCTATTTATAGGCAGCCCAATAAAAGGGTAAAATGCAGAAATACCCCTAGGGTTTTTTACAGACGCTGAAATAAATGGAAAAGACCGAAATGCCCTTAGGATTTTTTACAGACTCGACTGACAGACTGTGGGCCTAAAGGCAAAATAGTAAAAACCTAAATAAAGGTAACTTGTCCTGATGCGGAGCTTTCGTAGCAGCTACGGCTTCACCTCAGGACGGTTAGATCTGAAATCAACGGTCGTCAGTTTTGCGCCGAAACTGACAAAGCGTCCACCGTCTTCGCACCGGGTACCCGGATTGGGCCGGCCTGATTCCGCGGCTCCCTCAGCCCGGCAATCACTCGCCGCCCGTGTACCTGAGTCAATCCCGGTCAACAGTCCAGTGGATCCTCTGCTGCTCCTAGCCCATGTACCCGGATTGGGCCAGCCCGACTTCGCGGCCCCTCTGCCCGACAGTCGCTCGCTGCCCGTGTACCTGAGTCACACGCGGCCCAGACGCAGCAGGTCTTCTCTCTCTTTTCAGTCCTCTTTGACTACCGTTGACAATGACTCATCACATCTGGAGCCATGAGGCCCACGCTATTCAGCATGGCTCCTCAGACATGACGGACATGTGATTTACAGTGCAAACCAGCAAAGATGTATGTGATAAGCTAGTCCTAGGGCAAGGAAAGTAAATTGAAAGGTAAAAGTACAATTCAAGGTAATAGATTGGATCTATTAGGGTTTTTTTGGGGGAGAGAGCCCTTGAATCGGCCTTGCCTCTATATTTATAGGGGTTGGACATGACGTGCATGGACTCTAATTGGACTTAAATACGGATCCAAGTCATCAAAAATTAATTAGAGATAAAACTGACCCGAAATTAACTAATTTGACTCGGATACAGAGTGGGCCGGTCTGATCGGACCCATATGGATGATCGGACTGGGCCTACATGGTCGGTCAGACCGGGCCTACATGACCGGTTAGACCGGCCTGTGCTAGGTCTTGGCATATTTTCAGCCCAAATTACCAAAAAGTGATATTTTGACAATTTTGACCATTAATGCCATTTTTTGCTATCAACAGAACCCTTTGTCCACAGATACTTGTCAATCATTCATCACAAATAAAACCAAGGTACATCTCAACTTGGTTTCTCAATCTCTTCCTTGACGAGTGCTTTGACAATATTCATAAAGCTCAAGGTAAATTTGAAAATTAGCGCACATGTGACCACAAAAACTCAAACAGAGCCAAAACAACATGTCATTTGATTTCAAATTTATTCCTCTTAAATATCCCCCTTTAAAAAAGGCATGAAATAAATTCTCCCCTTGATTAGCAGCAATTCTGCCTCTTGGCAAAATCTTGATAATTCTACCCCTTTAGCAATGCAAGCATCAAGGTGACACACATGATGCAAAGTGAAGTGTGCGGGTGTAATGGAGATACAAGCTTCTTAAATATGATTACTTAACAATTACATGACCTTGAAAATATTGCCTACAATATTGTCTTTAAATACTAGATGACAAGCTCAAGTGAAACATATCCAAGAAAATCATGAGCAAGCAATTTTCACATTTGAGCAAACAAAAGAATCACCACTCGGACTAGCAGACTTGGCATGAAAAGACATGAAGTGCAAAAGCTAGAAAATATATACCTAGATATGCATACCAAAAACATGGAGCTTCAACAAACTCGATATCAAGCTTTATGATTCATTTTCATTTTGATATAGTGCAGGGGTTATTTAATTGTCAACCTTATGCTAACCGACCATGTCAAGCCGAGACCAAATCGAGACCATCGAAAGCTTAAGACAATGGTCTTGGCATACATTGCAAAGTTCTAGTTCATACCAAAGTGCTATGGTAAGCAATCTATAACAAAAACAATGTGACACAGTAAACCCAACTGGATCTTTTCAGTTTAGCACAGAGGCATGGATATCAATTTCATGTTTTATATCATTTTTCATTACAAGATTTCCATGAAAAGCATATAGACGTCCAAGTTGCATATTTTCTTTCAATGTAAGGAACTTAGCTACCAGGCATGTAAAAGATAGCAAAATCATTCAGCCTACACATGCTAGTAATATGACTAAGTGTGATCATGTTTTAGAATTTTAAAGCAAAAGAGTCATGCTGATGACAAATATCAGATATATCAAATGAGTTGAATCATCATGATTATATACAATAATCCAAAGGCATATACATGCAAGTATATGTAAAAGAAGTTAATCACATACAAAAGCTTGTATAGGTGTGTGAATGGAGATAATGTATGGAATGCACACACACACAAATAAACCGAGAAACTCCCCCTCACAAAATGCCATAAGGATGACACACACCAAGCTCTCCTCTAAAAAATGAAAATCTCAAAGCATCAAGAGGTTTGGTAAAGATGTCAGTAAGCTGGTTCTAAGTATCAATATATTTCAGCTCAATGTATCCCTTCTCATTGTGATCTCTCAGAAAATGATATCTCACATCAATGTGTTTGGTTCTAGAATGCTAAACTAGCTTGTTGGCTAAATTAATGGCACTCGTTATCACAAAGAAGTGGAACACTCTTAAAATCCAACCCAAAATCTCGCAAAGTAGAAACCATACCAAAATCTAAGAGTAATTGATAGCAGTAGCTACATATTAAACTTTAGTAGTAGACTACGCAACACTAGATTATTTGCGAGAAGACCAACACACAAGAGAAGAACCCAAAAAAATAACAAGTACCAGATGTACTTTTCCTATCAATTATACAACCAGCAAAATCTGCTTCAAAAATCCTCTATGGCATAAAGATGAAGATATTGAATACCAAAGCCCAAATTCGAGAGTATGCTTGAGATACCTCAGTATGCGCTTCACGGCTTGACGATGTGATGATCTCGGAGAAGCCTGAAAATGAGCACACAGACAAACGACGAAGTGGATGCTTGGTCTCGTGGCCGTCAAGTAAAGAAGGGACAAAATAGCGAGAGTAATCATCCACCACGACAAGGACATACCATTTGCCTCCAACTGAACTAACTATGGATGGACTAACAATATCCATATGAAGTAATTCTCCAAGTTGTTCCATCATCACCAGATTAACTGGTGAATGCGAGACAACCACCATCTTTCCATATCGAGAAGGAGCACAAACAAGGGTTTTCTCAAACTTGAGCTTGGGCAATCCTTAGATCAAATCTAGGGCACTCAAATGAGTGAGAAAATTAAAGCTCATATGCCCTAATCTCTTATGCCACATCCAGAGCTCAGAAGAAGGTTGAGCAATTAAACAAAGAGAAGAACCAAGTGACTCAAAAAGTCAGCTCCAAATACTCTCCCTATTCTAGAAATCTTACAAACCAAAATGCCAGATGCATCAAGAACTTGATAAGTATCACATTTGAAACACACTTCTAAGCCCTCATCAAGTAGATGAGATACACATAGAAGTTTGTATCACATATGATCTACCAAAGCGACATCTTTAAAAGTGAAGTTTTCATTGATCTTTATCGTTCCTTTACCTTTCACTCTTCCTCTTCGATTGTTACCGAATGTGATATACTCGTGTCGATTCGTTGGTGTGAGGCTGGAGAACCA
Organism: Zizania palustris; assembly: GCA_019279435.1. Lineage (NCBI taxonomy): Eukaryota > Viridiplantae > Streptophyta > Magnoliopsida > Poales > Poaceae > Zizania > Zizania palustris. The sequence continues at coordinate 35,495,789 of JAAALK010000285.1, read as the reverse complement.
TGATGACTTCCCGGTCATATGGTGCAAATAACTGAAATAAATGATCCACTTGTTCCCTAGTCCTCCGTCTGCCACCTACACAAAGTAAGATCATCTCGCATCCTTAGTGTTGGGGGAAAATATTCCATCTTCAAGATTATCGTAGCAACAAGATAAAGACTGATGGTTAAGATGATGTCAGGTGTATAATTTCGAAGGTGCATCCAGTCAAGTTCGAAGTATGATGACGGGCTCTAGTTCGAAGTATATCTTCGAACATAGACTCTTCCAGGAACCTCTTTGCCAGCTAAGATGGAAGACTTATCTTCTTTCTAACTAGATTAGTCTTTACCATTTTAGCCCTATTAAGAGTACCGAATAGTTTCCACTATGTCGGTTGTAATAGAGGGGTAAAAAGGTCTTTTCCTTAATGTTTGGGCCTATAAATACCCCCCGTTTTACCCTGTAATGAGGACCGAATACAAGTTATTCAATACACACTTTCGAACTATTCTAAGTTATTATCCTTTCGGAGGCTTAGAATAGTTTCCTTCGCAAACACTTCGTTTGTTAGTTTCTAATCTTCAGAAACCTGTTAGCGTAATCTTTTACGCCAACAGTTGGCGCCGTCCGTGGGGAACATAGACCAAGAAACTTCGTTCTCTACCAACTTCTTACACCATGCCTCCTAAGCGGAGCGCAACTGGTAACCCTGTTCGGAGGTCCCCTCGGACCTCCGGAGTTATATCTCCAGATACAGTTGAAGTCGGAGGACCTTCGACGTTTCCTCCACCTCAAACTCTGGAAGGGATTCCCATTCCTCGAGCATACGGAGTTCCTCCGCCAACTCCATCTATACTTCGACCACCCGGAGTTCCTCTTCCACCTCAAGTTCCACTCCGAACTAATCCTTACAGTTCTCAAGACCCGGAAGATCCTTCCGGAGGAGATGAAGACAATCTTGGTGATATGGACGCTCAAATGGCCAGTCTCCAAGCTGAAGTAGCGAGATGGCGACAAGAAGCTGCAAATTGGCTTCGCTCTCAAGCCATCCCAGTTATTCCAGAAGTGCCTGAAGACGACGAACCTATCTATCCTGAAGCCCCGGAGAACGCCTCCTTTGATACTGAATCTCCGCTACATCCTGAACTGCAAAAAGTTCGCTTCGACCCGAAGTTTAAGACTTCGAAGCTTTGCAAGTATGCTGGAGATGAATATCCTAGAGAATTTGTTCGATCTTATGCTTTGGCGATTGAAGCCAGTGGAGGAGTGCGGGACACCATGGCAAAATGTTTCCCCCTAGCTCTTCAGGGAGTAGCTTTGCGATGGTTCTGGTCTTTAAAACCAGGATCAATCAGTTCATGGGGGCAATTGAAGAAAAAGTTCGTGAGTAACTTCCAAGGCACCTTCGTGCCTCCAATGTCGACGGGAAGTCTTTTCTAGGTGAAGCAGCTCCCTGGAGAAACATTAAGACAATACTTCAAGCGCTTCGCTCATACGAAGTCGCAGATCCGAGGGTTAACTACGTCTTCAGTAGTTGACGCAGCTCGAGAAGGAGTCATTCATCTAGGCCTCCTTGATAAACTCCATCGGAAAAGCATATCTTCTGTTTCTCAGCTGATGTCCTATTTTGAAGAATATGCAAGATCAGAAGAAGGCTGGCTTCGAAGAACTACAGCTACTCCGTCCATACTGCAGGAAGTAAAATTGGAAGTGAAAACTTCGGCACAGCCGCAGGAACCTATCTTCGAAGTTCAGCATGATAAGAGAAGGGGGCAAAAGCATCCTCGTTCAGAAGTTCTGAACATTGCACCCCCGCAGAAATTTGCCCAAAGAGCTCCGCAACCTTCGGGAAACAAGGCCAGCGGTTGGAGGCCGCCAGGGAAACCGGCTGGCAAGGGCCAGACCCTTTTCTGCTGTGTTCATGGTGAAAACCGAAGTCACGCTACTGATGCGTGCAAAGCTATACTTGCCCTGAGAGGAGAATATCTAGAGAGAACTTCAGGCCGAGGTACTTCTGACCGAGTTCCAGCTGAAGTGCGTCCGGAGCCTGTCCAGGCTGTGGCGCGGATAGAAAACTTCGAAGCTGCAAGGCGCCCTCCGGTGGTCAATATTATGCCACCTCCGAAGCAAGAAGAGGGGCAAGACCGAGGAAAAAGAGTAGTCCTCCCTATCTCCGAAGGAGGTACTCTCGGAAGCATGTCAAAAAGGCAGAGAAGAGAGTATGTCCGAGAAGTGGGGCACATTGGAACTTCGTCGTCTGCAGCTGCTATGCCTGAATGGTCCCATGTGCCAATATCTTTTTCTGCAGAGGATGCAGCTGGCATTAAATTTCCACATGCAGACCCACTTGTCATTACTGCCGACATTGCAGGAACTGAGGTTCGAAGAGTGCTAATTGACGGAGGGAGTTCGACAGACATTATTTTTGTTCAAGCCTTCGATCAATTATGCATCTCCAGAAAGCACCTCCTTCCAGCGGCTCGTCCTTTGCAAGGCTTCACGGGACCTTCGCTTGATGCATTCGGCCAAATTGGACTGGAAGTTACCTTCGGAGAAGGATTGTTAGCCAGGACAGAGGAAGTAATCTTCGACGTCGTGGATGCTCCATATGCCTACTATGTCATCTTCAGAAGAGGCATGTTAAATCAGTTCGGAGCTGTGGCACACCACAATTACTTGTGCATGAAGATGCCCACACAAGCGGGAGTGCTCACTATCTTCGGAGATCAAGCTACCGCTCGAAGAGCGGAATATGGTCACGGCCCCCCTCTTGATCCAAGACAAGTGAATAATGTGCAAGATAATCAAGAAAATTTTTTTGCTCCTTCCGAATCTTCGAAGAAATCCTTCCCAAGACCAAGTCCTGAAGGAGAGATTGCAACGAAGATTATCGTTAAAGATGGTAAAGAATATGCATTTCAATTTGGTAAAGATTTACCTCCAGAAGTTGCCACCTCCTTGGAAAAAGTAGTTGAGGAGAATTTAGATGTCTTTGCTTGGTCTGACGAGGACATCACCGGAGTCAATCGGGATATTATTGAACATAGTTTACTTGTAAACCCGAAGGCTCGGCCTGTTCGGCAAGGACTCCGAAAAATGTCTGCAGAAAGAGTTTTTCTTGCAAAAGACGAAGTTGAAAAATTGTTGAAGGCTGGGATTATCAGAGAAGTGGCTCACACAGAATGGTTAGCCAACCCAGTCTTCATCAAGAAGAAATCCTCCGGGAAGTGGCGCATGTGCATTGATTTCACATCCTTGAATAAAGCATGCCCTCGTGACCCCTACCCCATGCCCCGAATTGATCAATTGGTCGACTCCACTGCAGGTTCGGAGTTATTAAGCTTCCTTGACGCATACTCCAGTTATCATCAAATATGGTTGAAACGCGAAGATGAGATCAAGACAAGATTCGTAACTCCCTCGGGAGTCTTCTGTTATGTAAGAATGCCTTTTGGCTTAAGAAATGTCGGGGCTACTTTTTCGAGGTTAGTTGCTAAGGCTCTAGGTCATCAATTAGGTCGCAATGTGGAGGCCTATATGGATGATATTGTAATAAAGAGTGCTTTAAAGCACCAACATAGCCTAGACTTAGCAGAAACATTTAATAGCCTTCGGGCATGTGGGATTCATCTTAACCCCGAGAAATGTATCTTCGGAGCTAAGGCTGGGAAGTTGTTAGGGTATTTAGTTTCAAGCAGAGGGATTGAAGCTAGCCCTACTCAAATAACTGCCCTATAGAAGATGGCTCCTCTAGAAAATTTAAAGCAAGTGCAAAAGCTGACTGGTCGTCTGGCAGCACTTAGCAGATTTTTAGCAAGGTCTGCGGAGAGAAGTTTGCCCATCTTTAAAGCATTGAAAGGGTCCGAAGATTTTGCATGGACACCAGAGTGTCAGAAAAACTTCGAAGATATTAAAGAGTATCTCAGTATTCTTGCTACACTCACGGTGCCTACTGCGGACGAAACCCTACTCCTTTACCTTGCAGCTACAGGCTCTGCTGTCAGCGCAAGTCCTTGTCAGAGAAATGGATTTCAATGGGAAGTTGGTACAAAATCCAGTTTATTTTGTGTCCGAAGCATTATCAGGAGCGAAGACAAGGTATTCCGAGCTTGAAAAGTTCACTTATGCTCTGATAATGGCTTCGAGGAAGTTGATACATTATTTTTTAGCTCATAATGTAATTGTACCAACTTCGTATCCTTTGGAGATATGCTCCAAAGTAAAGATTCCACTGGAAGAATTGGAAAGTGGTCAGTTGAACTAGCACCCTTCGGCATATCCTTTTTCTGAAATCAAGTGAAGGAATTTGGACTATTTTTTCTGATGGGGCTTTCCAAGCATCCGGAGCAGGTGTTGGAGCAGTTTTAATTTCACCTTCAGGGCAAAGAGCAATGTACTCCGCAAGACTCAACTTTAAGTCTACCAATAATATAACGGAGTATGAAGGGATTTTACTGGGACTCCGAAAAGCATGTGCTCTAGGGGCTACAAGAGTTGTTATAAAAACAGATTCTCCAATAGTAGCAGGGCACGTAGATAAAAGTTTTCAAGTTCGACATCCACAACTTTCAAAGTACTTAGAAGAAATCCGTAAGATCGAAGCACAATTCAAGGGTATATCAATTCGGAGTATACCAAGAACAGAAAATGTGCAAGCGGACATCTTAGCAAAAGCTGCAGCCGGAGCTATGGATATACCAGAAGAAGCTTTTTATGAGGAGCTCAGTACACCTTCGGTGCCACAAATTCCCTCCGCAGAGATTCTTTGCATTCCAAGTACAGATTGGAGAAATTCGATCATGGAACTTTTGCAAGGAGGAGCAAATTCGTTTGAAGAGCCATAGTTTTCAAGATTGAAACTCAGGGCTAGGAATTATCAAATAATCAACGGTATTTTATAGAAGGCCGGAGTATGTTCCCATTTACTCCGATGTATATCCCAAACCGAAGGCCAAGATATTCTTCGAGATATTCATGAAGGGCTTTGCGGTAGCCATCTGGCCCCTCGAGCTTTGGCAGGGAAAACACTTCGCCAGGGGCTTTATTGGCCTACGATAGTAGCAGATGCGGAGAATTTAGTCCGCACATGCCAAGGATGTCAGTGGATGGGTTGACGGAGTCATCGCCCACCAACATCTCTTCAAGTTATTGCTCCGGTATGGCCTATGGCCAGATGGGGTATGGATTTGATTGGTCCCTTTCCAGTAGCTAAGGGAAATTTAAAGTTTGCAGTGGTAGCTATTGAATATTTTTCTAAGTGGGTAGAAGCAGAGCCCTTAACAGCTATCACTTCGAACAATGTACATAAATTCTTTTAGAAAAGTATCATTTGCCGGTTCGGAGTGCCTAGACAACTCACAGTTGATAATGGAACACAGTTCGATGCAGAACCTTTCAGAAAGTTCTGCGAAGATCTAGGCATCCAGTTATGTTTTGCTGCAGTAAGGCATCCTCAGTCTAATGGAGCTATAGAAAGAGCCAATGGAAATATTTTGTTAGGGCTAAATCGAAGGATAGTAGGATTAGCAAAAGGACTATGGACCGAAGAACTTTCGAAGATTTTATGGTCCATTCGGACTACGCAAAAAAGGTCCATAGGTTTCACTCCATTCAGATTGCTATTCGGAGATGAAGCTATGACTCCAACAGAGCTCAAAGGAGGATCACTTCGCAGCACCGAACCGGAGATTGAAGGAGAAAGACAAGCTTCGCTGGATTTAACAGAGGAGACAAGACTTCGAGCTGTAGCCAATTTATCAAAGTATCATCAGCAGACGAAGGCTTGGTTTGACCCGAAGGTTAAGATCAATGAGCTTAGACCGGGTCATCTCGTTTTACGAAGCATCATAGCGCCAGGAAAATTAGGAAATAAATGGGAAGGTCCATACTTAATTGTTCGTTCAGGACGTCCTGGCTCTTTTAAATTAGCTAATTTGGAAGGTGAAGAATAAGCGCATACTTGGCATGCGGAGCACCTAAAGCGATACTTCGCATAGGAGCTCCTTGTAATCATTTGTAATCATCCTCTGAATTAATAAAGCATATGGTTCAGATAGTGCCTACCCCTCATAAACTTCCAGCTTCCGAGTGGACGCACTGGAACCGTGGAGTTTACCGAGAGGGAAGTGTCATTAATTTGAATCATATTTTCGGGCTTTGAACCATTGGTTCAAAGTTTCTGATGTGGGGGCTGACATAATCCGAAGTCCAAGCCACCGGCTTGTAGGCATCCGTAAAAGAGCCCAAAACCACATCATACGGAGTCCAAGCCATCGGCTGGTAGACATCCGTAAAAAGAGTCCAAGGAGACCAAATCATATGGAGTCCAAGCCACCGGCTTGTAGACATCCGTAAAAAGAGTCCAAAGAGACCAATGCGAACTCCAAACCACCGGTTTGACAGAATTCGCAAAAAAGAGCCAAAGGAGGCCAAAACAAAACAGAGTTTAAGCCATGAGCTTCGAATGTCTGTTAAGAAAGTCCAAAGTTACAAATTATCTAAGACACTAAAGTGTTTGGAAAGTTATCTCAAGTGATTTCTTTCAAAAGCATAAGGTGTTAAGTCGCCATTCTTCAGACTACAAATAGTCGAAGACATTTTATAAGATTTTAAAAGATCTTTAAATTACACAGGGGCTCCGAACCCCCAAAATTGTACTCCTAAGTTTTTCTTTGTGCCTAACCATCTTTGAATACAGTTCGAAGTTGCTCACGCCCAAAGAGGGGCTAATAAATAGGGAGACAATTTTAAATTGATATTTATTATTCAAGCAAATATGATTACATCATGAAAAATTGGTATCTATACCAAGAAGGAATCGAAGACCTCTTCGATCTCTAGAGCTAGGGTTGGAACGACTAGTTCCAGTGCCGGGAGTCCTAACAACTTTGCGTTTAACTCTCCTACCTCCCTTCGAAGCTCTAAAGTCCTTTTGTTCTTGTTGAAGCTCGGCCCAAGTTCGAAACCGTTCGGGACTTCTTTCCCAGCTTCCAAGTTCTTCAGGTTTTTTTACCTTGATCCTCATCTTCGTCTTCGGACCATATAATGTCTTCAGAAGACGAAGTTTCCAAGTTAACTTCTTTTTCTTCTTCTTTAATACAAAATAATATATCTTTACTTATTTCGGACGTAATTGCTCGGAACTATCTCGAGGAACTAGAAATCGAGGACGCTTGTGAAGTTTTAAGATATCAAAGGTAGCCCATAATAAGCGAAGTTCGTCGTTAACATCTAACACTTCAACATCTTCCATATGAGGCAAAGCCTAAAAACATGATAAACAAATCTTCATTCATAAATGTACATAAGCATAATGCTTTACATAGTTAAAGACCCTAAGGTATTTCTAAACCTGCGGGTTTGGAGGAGGCTGACTGCTCGAAGCTTGGGACCGAGCCTGCTTCTGGCGTTGTCCTTCGTCAATCCAGGCCTTGATCGCAGAACGACCTTTGGCTCTCCATGAAGTTTGAAAGGCTTGCCAAGCAGCGGCCACACCTTCGGAAGGAGTAAGAAGCTGGTCGTCATCGAAGGTAATAGGACCCTCTCCTGCGCTCGGAGTTATCGATCGACCCAGATCTTCATAGTAACGAAGTAGACCAACGGCAGCCACTTGTCCGGAGATTTCTCCGTAACGAATGCCTGCTGTCTTCATTTGCTTCGCTACTCCTTGAATCCTTTTCAACCGGCGCAGTAGGGAGATGTTGTCATCCGAAGGAAGCATCCCAGTAGTACCGAAGTACTCCAGAACGCCTAGAAATTGGTCCATGACCTCCGCAGCTACCTTCTCAGACTTCAACTTATCTTCAATTAACACATCTTTCATCGAAGTTAGATCTTCTATTACTCCAGAGAGCCTAGCCGCTTCCGTAGTTAAAGAATTCTTGTGATTCAGTAGCTGGCTATCTTCTTCTCGGAGCCTAACAAGCTCGGCCCCCGCAGTAGTGTGCTCCGCCCTCATCTTTTCAATTTCTGCTCGAAGCACATTTTTTTCTGCTTCGAGCTCCTTGTTCGCAGCCTCCAAGATTTGTCTGGCCCTGCGCTCCGTTGAAACCATGTTGTCCATGTGGACCACTCGACCTTCGGAGATAGTCAAATTTCGTTGAAGAGTTGCATTTTCCTCTCGAAGGCGAATGTTTCCACGTTCATTGGAAATGTTTGCAGCTCGGGCCAAGACTGTTTGCTGCAAAAAGAAAAAACCAAGGTGAGAAATTATTCGTATATAAATTTGATTCTGTTTTGCAGATACTTCGTACCTGGTATGCTGCGCGTTCCATGGCAGCATTAAGCTCCGAACTCTCCGCCTCGCTCAAGATGGCCACCAAGTCCGTCTCCCCGACTTCACGACTAGCTCGATCCAAAGGCTCGAGCAAAGTCCGAAGCCCAGTTCTTCGCTCCAAGAAAGGAGCTAGAAGGGGGAGCATTCTTAAGGCTTGTTTGTCATCTTCATTTGGTGAAGGTCCGGAGTGTTGAGCTGTAGTCTTCGGAGCCCCAGTAGTTTGGCCCCCCTCAGTAGATTGGCTCTCGTCTGTTGACTCAGACGGAGTTGATCCTGAGCTCAGAGCAGGGAGGGAGTCCATCTTCCCTTTGCCTTTTCCAGGCCCCATTTGAGTGGCTCCTAGAATTGGCTCCGAAGTTGTCGAAGGTCCAGGAACTGTAAATTTGGGATGGACCTCTTCCATGGAAGTGGACTCTATAAAAACAAAGGTATTATACATTGTATAATTTCGCATTTTAAAAAAAAGGATAAAAGAATTATTCGAAGTTTACATTCGACATTTTGGCGACGGGTGAGCATTGGACTGCTTGGCGGATCGAAGGCAAGATCTTCGTCAGAATCAAGTGTCAAATCTTCAACTGTCGGAGCATTTTCCTGAACAGTCGTTGTTGCTTCATCCGGAATCGAAGCCACAGTGACTTCGACTCCACTCTCATCCATAGGAGCTCCGTCCTGAGGTAAATCTTCTTAAACAGCCGGAGTCCTCACTTGCTCAAGATTCTCTTGAGACTCCGGCACGTTCGCAGGTTCGTCAATTCGTACAGCTCTTTGAGCTGCATCCTCATCAATCAACCTCACAAGTAACCTACCTTCATCCTCCTGAGAATCAGAGATTGAAGCTCTTGGGCTTGGAGGCGCAGGAACTTTTGGCTTTCGAGCCACCTTTTTAACCGGAGTCTTGGCGGAGCTCGAAGTTCCAGCTTCGGCTTTCCTCTTCTTGGGCCCTTTCTCCGAAGGTACCCAATCCATCAGAGAGGGCGGAGCAATTTCCAGCAGTCCCCACACTCTGTTGGATTGTTCCCAACTTCCAACCAACTTGATTCTCCATTCTTTCTCGGTCGGAGTTGGAATGCCTAAAATCTTCTCCGAAGCCCGTACGATTTGTTCCGAAGTTATAGGGGCTGAAGAAGGTAAAAAACGAGTTAAGTTTGTTAATTCTTCGAATAAATATACATAGAGTATGTTGTTCTCGAAGTTACCTGCAGGACTCGAAGTTGAGGAAATTTTTTTTCGAAGACCGCCTTCCGAATCCTCTTCGAAGATGATAGGCCAGTTGGCCATCAGGGGAGAAATTTGAAGCCCTAAGAATTCTTCGGCTAAATCCCGCATGCTCAAACGACGACTGATTTTTTGAAGCAAGCTCAAGCGAGCTTCGAGTTGGCCTAGATCCGGGTGCACTAAGGCTTCCTTTCGGAAGTGGATTTCTCGCAGAGGTCCAGCTAGGCGGCTGCTCGCGCCAACTTTGGCGTAAAACCATCTCAGGATCCAATCAGTATACCATCTAGCATTAATGGCCTTGGCAGGAAACCGGAGAGCATATTCGTCCCGGAGTCTAAAGTTGATACTTCCAAAGGCCACTACTATCTTTTCACCTCCAGAGCCTACGAAGGTCTTCGGTTGACATGATGCTCTGTGTAGTGCTGCGAAGATCTCCGCTCTTCCTTCACAACCTTCGGCTCGCAACGCCCATTCGAAGATGGCAAGGCGTACTACCGCACTCGGAGAAAGTTGGGGGAGGGTGACATGAAACAAGTCCAATACCTCCGCTAAAAAGTCGACTGCCGGAAGCCCCAACCCAGCTTCGAAGAAAGCTTCGAAAACAACCACTTCTCCGAGTCTCAGTGATGGAATGATTTCCTTCCCAGGTTTGCGAATCATAACCCTAGAACTGATCTTGCCCTCTACTACGGCCGCAAGTGATTCTCTTCTGCAGGTTGAAGGCCCTAGCTGATAAGATTGATCCATATATTTTGTTGACGCTGGACAGAGGTCTTGATAGCCAACATTTTGGGGATTTTCCCCCGCTGTCGCCATTGTTGCTGCTGTAGGTGTAGGAGCAGTCGCCACCAATGTAGCGGCCGCCGCTGCCGCCGCAACTTGCTGCCGAGTCAAGGTCGAAGCCGTTCCCGGACCCTTGAAGCAAGTTTTCGCCATTAGATCTCTTGGGCTACTTTGAAGGAGAAGGGGAGGCTAGGGTTCGAGAGTTGGTCTGTTTGCATGAAAGCGGTGGAAAGGTACAAGAAAGGGTTGGGTCCTCTATTTATAGACCAGACCTCAATTTTTTACCGTTTGCTTATGCCGTTTCGCATTCTTGACCGTTACTTTATTCCGGAATTAACGCATTATGTAACTTCCGTTAGAAGGAAAAAGCCAACGGCTATTTTTTCCAAGTCTAAAAAGACTTTCGGATTTTCCAAGTTAATTCTAGAATACTTCGAATGCAATTCATTTAGAAAATAATTCGAACTTCGCATCTGTATACATTTCGGAGGTATATTGAGTCTGCTAATCTCTGCACATGAATATGTTTCCTTGCGTATACTGCTTCCCTAACATCACAGATTTAACGGAGAAGCGTATTCGAGGGGCTACTGTTGGGGGAAAATATTCCATTTTCAAGATTATCGTAGCAACAAGATAAAGACTGATGGTTAAGATGATGTCAGGTGTATAATTTCGAAGGTGCATCCAGTCAAGTTCGAAGTATGATGACGGGCTCTAGTTCGAAGTATATCTTCGAACATAGACTCTTCCAGGAACCTCTTTGCCAGCTAAGATGGAAGACTTATCTTCTTTCTAACTAGATTAGTCTTTACCATTTTAGCCCTATTAAGAGTACCGAATAGTTTCCACTATGTCGGTTGTAATAGAGGGGTAAAAAGGTCTTTTCCTTAATGTTTGGGCCTATAAATACCCCCCGTTTTACCCTGTAATGAGGACCGAATACAAGTTATTCAATACACACTTTCGAACTATTCTAAGTTATTATCCTTTCAGAGGCTTAGAATAGTTTCCTTTGCAAACACTTCGTTTGTTAGTTTCTAATCTTCAGAAACATGTTAGCGTAATCTTTTACGCCAACACTTAGTGCTGGGGTAAGTGTGTAGGACCAAGAGTAGCAACCAGAGGGAGGGTGAATGGGCACAAATAAAAATTCATAAATCATAGACAAAACAAGTGTTATCACTCTCCTGTCAAATGTGATGTGAAGCGACAGTCTGAGAGATCACAAGCATGATTAAAAGAGTTCACACAAAGTTTCTTGAAAGAAACACCAAGTGTAAAGGCACACACAAAGTACTCATAGACAATCAATGAAACACATGATGTTCAAGCCACAAAGCTCATAAGAAACTTGATATACAATTATATTTCCATTCAATCAAATAAGTGGAGTGCATCTGAGATTCACAGATCAATAAAAACATTTTAACAAATATGTAGAGCACATCCGAACTCACAAATCACTTGGCATGCATCTCAAAAGCAATTAGGCATAGTATCAAAACACATGGAAAGCACAATATACATATGCATTTAATCAAACAAAATAAATGTGGGAGATCAAATGTGCTTACCTATACTTACATGTGAAGTTTGCAGTGAAGGCTCGATGAAAAACCGCCCTGAAGTATCAGACAGTGGTCGGCACAGTTCCCAACTACGCCTAGGTAGAATAGACTTGTGCAAGTGCCTGGCGGAGCTTCTCAATCATGAGGGCACGTGGACTGAGGTGAAGCTGCGCCACAGACGTCGGTCGGACAAAATGCAGGTGTCAAGATCCACACGTGTTTGCTGTGTAATAGAGCCTCCACGCGCTGCTCAGGGATTGAACTGCACAAATCTGGAGGTGACGCACTCCATGCGTGTGGGTGCCTAGATCTAGTGCACGTCGTACGCGGAAGGGGCTGTAACGATGTGAATAATGGTGAGTTCGCCGGTTTGTCCTAGCGTCGTGTGGACTTTGGTAGCTACAACCAAAGCAATCTAGCGGCTGCTTTGCACTAGAGATCGCTACGAGACAACCAATGAAAAGCACGAATAGTGCCGACGACAGCAGATGGTGGGAAGAGAGGAAATTTTTTGAGAAAATAATAAAGGTGTTTCTTAATTGAGTACTTCAAACCCTAGAGGCACTAGCTCTTTTTATAGGCTAGACTCCAAATCAAAAAGACAAAACTACCCCTTAGGTGTTTTTAGTACAGACGTAGTCCCACTAGGCAAAATAGTAAAAACCTAAATTTGGATAGTTTGTCCGATGCAGAGCTTTTGTGGCTTCCACGGCTTCGCATCACGACCGTTGATCTTCGTATTGACAGATCGATGTAGTCGACGGTTTTTAGCCCAAACCTCCCAAGCGCTTGTCGCCCTTGCACCGGCTACACGGATTGGACCACCACAACCCCGCAACTCTCTCAACTCGGTAATCACCCATCCATTTACCTGAGTCACACCGACCAACACCGTGGGAAGTTGCTTGCCGCCTTTGTGCCGTGTACCCGGATTGGACCGGCACGACCCAGCGACTCCTTCATGTTGGGACATGGGGAAGCTACACTAGTTGGCAATTTCAAAAATTTTACCCCAAACCCTAGAACCACGCGCATGAGAGATCATGAATCCATACCTTCCAACGCGAGACGCGCTAGTGCAGTGGAACAAGATGTTGGGGAAGCATGTCCTCGCTTATCCTCGTCTCGCTCTGCTCGTTCCCTGCCAATCCAATTGGCGAATACCGATGATTTCCACGTGAAGAAACCCATAAGTGTGACCATTCAAGAAGAGCCTCTACGAAGTCCACACGTACAAGGATGAGATTGATCTCACACCAGTGTGCTAGAACCGCTCGTGAGAATCGAGGAGAAATACCAGTCTCAACTATTGAGATCAAGAAGGAAGGGATATGAGAGGTGAGGAGACTAGGGTGAAGCAATTGGTCTTCTGAAAACCTATATCCATGACCTCCTCCTCCCTATTTATAATGCCAAGGTGTGGGCCTTTAACCATAACACATCGGAACATCTGATAAAACTATGAGAACTTCCGATCAACCGATTCCAAATCTAAACTTCTAGTTTTAACTCTCTGTCTCCAAATTAGAAATAATCAAAACTTTCGATTCCAAATCAGAACTTCCGATTTGAGCTCTCGGTTTCTCAAACCCTAAATTATCTGAACTTACGATACCATATCGGAACTTCTGATTTGAGCTCTCAGTTTCTAATTTAGAAAATAATCAGAACTTCTGTTGTAGCAATTGTGTTAGCTATAGCACATGTTTTGTATGTGTGTGTATGGTGTGTAAAAATGAACCTCGAAGGGTTCTCTCAGAGGGAGAAAGGATTTATACTAGTTTGGACCTCCCCTAGGGGATAATAGCCCTACGTCCAGTTTGTGGTGGATTTGGCATGGTATGCCTCGGTGTGGTGTAGTGAACTCCAGAGTTTCATGGCCCTGGAGAAGGTGTCCTGTTACAAGGGCTTGGCCTTGCTTTTATAGGCACGCATGCCTTAAGGAAAAGACCAAAATGCCCTCTATAAGTCCTAGGCTCATAGGGGCGAAAAAGGGAAGAGAAGCTAGCTACTGTACAAAAGTGCTTTACAGCTTTACAGACGTGTCAGACAACATCACATCTTGACCACCTAAACGACATACTAGGGGCTGAGGGGCCCCCGGTATGGCTTCTACACTGTAGCGAGGTCCAGATATTTCCTGGGTTCAGAGCAGGGGCCAGAGCTCTTCAGGCGGAGGCTGCAAGGGAGTCTTCGAAGTACACTCTGAAGTGGGGTTCGAAGTATACTCCGAACCGAGCTCCGAACTGGGGCTCCGAACTGGGGCTCCGAACCGGGGCTCCGAACCGGGGCTCCGAACTGGGGTCTCGGAGACTTGGCTTTGAATTGGCTGGAAAGGGTCCGGAGACTGGCTCTGAGGTGTTCCGAAGGTATCCCGAAGGTTAACTCCGAACAGAGCCCGAAGGTTAACTCCAAACAAGGCTCGAAGGCTAACTCTGAACAAGGCCCGTAGGCTAACTTCGAAGTTAGCCTGAGACTTAGCTTCTGGCAATCTTTAAGGGATCTTAAGGGCTTCACTCCAGAGGACTCCGAAGGGGTTCGGAGGCTTCGCTCCAACGGGCTCCGAAGGTGGTAGGAGGCTTCGCTCCAACGGGCTTCGAAGTGTACCCTGGGACTTGGAAACAGCTTCTTCAGAAAGGAACAGGCTTCGACGGTGTTGGGCTCCGGGCCGAAGGTTGTCGGAGGCTGACGTCATTTGGCCCCTGTTCAAGGGAAACTTATTCCCCCAACAGTAGCCCCTCACTTGTAGGCCTTCGGGACAAAGGGGTGTGTGCGCCCTTGGGACAAATGACAGAAAATTACAACTTTAGGGAAAATAGGTCTTCGGAGCTTGGACCGAAGGTAGCTTCGAAATGCGCAGGTAATAACTGCCTGCGTCAGCTGTCAGAATGACCTCGGGGAGATCAACTGACTCCGCAACGGCTATAAAATTGATCGTTACTGCGCGTCGGGCCGCTTCGCCTTCGCTGGAGGCCCACCTGTCAGCGGGTTCGGACCACGAACCGTCGGAATTTTTACCGCCTATAAATAGGGGTTTACCGCACACGGCTTTGGCACACTTCTCATTTGCTTTCTTCTCAACGCCTTGCACCCTTCGCTCTCTTCTCTTCCTTAGCTTCGCACGAAGCACCCCTCGCAAGGTTTAGCCCCTTCGTGCCGAAGCTCCACAAAATGCCGAAGAAGGTTGCTTCGAAGGCTTTGGCCTTGGGCGTGAACTCGAGCTCCGCCCAAGCACAGGCAGCGACAGCGAAGCCTGCACCGAGGCAGTTGGGGCCGAGGGACCTTCGGACACCATCCGACAAGTTTGAGCAAACACTAGAGATGAGGGCCTCGATCTCCACAGAGGAGTCTGCCCAGAGGGCCTGCGAAGGAAGGATTGCGGCGAAGATCCAGCTTCGAATTCCGGAGAAGTCAGAGGCTATACCAAGACCTCGGGCTGACGAAGTGGTGCTATTTGAAGCATTCTTCGAAGTCGGCCTCGGGCTACCAGCAGTGGGGATGTTGAGCGAAGTCCTGAGGGCTTACAACCTCGAACTTCCTCAACTTTCGCCCAACGCTGTGGCGAGGCTTGCTGTCTTTGAATGGACCATGAGGGCCGAAGGTTGTGAAGGCCTCGCAGACGTCTTCGTCGCCCTCCACGACGTCAACTGCCAACCGAAGCCAAGGGAAGGTACAGACCGCATCAAGAGGGCTCTAGCTTTCGGAAGCGCCAACTTCTAGCTTCGGAGGGAGTACCAAGATGTCTTCCCGGCGAGGGCCGCCAACAGCAAATGGTACTCAAAGTGGGATCAAAAGTGGTTCTACGCCTCCGTCGGCGCAAACTCTCCCCTTTGGAGTACCAATGCCCTTATTTCTTACCGACCCGAAGGGGTGGTGAAGACGAGCCCGACACCCTTCGCTCGAGGATCTCGCTCCTTCGGAGGGTGGCAGCGAAGATGAGCATGAGGGACCTCGTGGAGGAGTTCATCACCCTCTGGCTCAGCCCCCTTGCGCGCTCTTGGCCAGAGGGGCTCTTCCAAGCTTTGGGCCGACGGGGCCTAAACGAGGTGGCATTTGAACGCCTCTGTAAGACTTCGAAACCTTTCCACTTTCATACTTCGCAAAAAGCTTTACTCTGACTTGGATCTTTATGAAGCCCATCTTGAAGTGAGGACTCTGGAGCAGGCCATCGCGGTGGCGGAGCGTGTTGTTGGGGCCCCGACACTGGAGGAGCAAGCCCAGTGACTTGCTTTGGTGGGGTCTTAGGAGCACTGGAACAGGGTGTGGACCCTGCTTGGCTACGAAGAGGTCCAGGCTCTGCCAGACTTCTCCCACCTCGCAGCTTCGACAACCGGCTTCAAGAGGAAGAGGGGGAAGACGACGAGCATGAAACTTTGAGGGCTCGGCCGGAGGTCCCCGCGACCGAAGCCTCTACTCCGGAGGAGGCAGCGGCTGCGGACCCTCAAACATAAGCGGAGCCCACAAATGCTCCGGCTACCAAGGTGGTAGCAACGACCTCGACAGCGATGGCTTCGGGCGCGGAGGTTGACGTGCCAACTTCGCAGCGAAGGGACTGGGGGGCACACATTGACCCCTCTACCTTCGAAGAAATCTCCGACGAAGGTAACCGCTACAAACACACTTCTCTTTTATATGTGGATTTTGACTTGATCTTTTTTTGCATAAGATGACGCCGGTGCGAGGCCCATCGCGCCGAAGCCAGCGGAGGCCTCCGGCAGTAGCGGCAGCAGCAGTGGCAACAACAGCTTGGGGTCCGACAACTCCTCGTCAGAAGAAGACGGAGGCAACGGCCGTGATGAAGGGGACCCCCAGAGCGACGAGGAAGTCGAGGTAGTGGAGGTAGTGGATCGAAGCCCCGCACTGCCGAAGCCTGTGCAGGCAGTTGTGGCGGAGGAGATCGTCCGACCTCTGCAGCCGAAGGGAGTCGTGATGGAGGCGGCCATCAACAGCTTCCGCAAGGGCTACGCAGCTGCGGAGGCAGCAGGCTTGGTGGCTCAACTTAGCCACGCGAACCCCATGGACCTCTTCATCAATGCGAACGAAGCCCTCATCCAGGTGAGCGAAGTCCTACGCAACCTTCGAGTTATACTTTGGTCTTCGATCAATACTTATGATTTTCTTGAATTCTTCCAGGCCTTCGCATTGAACGCAGCAGTATCAACCTCAGCGGACAGGCAGATGACACGCTTGGTGGAGGAGAAAGAGGCCCTTCGGTGCGAAGTCTCGGTGGAAGCCGAGAAGCGGAGGCGGGCCGAAGCTTCTGCCAAGGCGGTGAGGGCAGAGGCTGACAAGGCGAGGGAAGCCTTGGCCTCGGAGACCGACAGGCTCTGAGCGGAGCTTCAAGCTGCAAAGGATGCCGAAGCCCAACTAGCGAAGGAGAACTCCGAGCTCCGCCAACGAGCTCAGGGCCTTGAGAGCTTCATCGTTGACAACATCAGCGAATCCACTCAAAGCCTGACCGAGGTCCTTCAACAGATAGGGACCGAGTGCCAGGCTCCAGACTTCGGCAACCAAGATCCAATTGGGGACCGGGCCACATTCTTGGAGGTGGTGGCTTCGACGGCGGAGCAATCTCTGAAGGGCTTCGCCTTGATGGACGGCCGAGTAGCGAGTCAAGGAGTGTTGCAAATGCTTCACGACGCGGGGTGCAACCACCTCGAAGCAGCGACCTCCATGACTCCGGTGGCCTTCGGAGGCCAGCACTTGGTGACGCCTCCGGCCGGCGTCCACGGAGCTTGGCGGTGACTTCAGGAGCCTTGGAAGGACCAAGGTTGCGAAGCAGTCCTCGAGCTTCAGAAGGCTCTCCGCCTTCGCCGATCCAGAGCGCTTGCCTCGCCAAATCATCCTTCGACGTCGGCACCTCCTCCTCCGAAGGTGTAGATCTCCTTAGGCTCCTTGTAATTCTTAGCTGTAGGCTTGTAGAAACTTATCAGTTTATTAATATGAATGCGAGGGTTCTTTATACCTTCCCAGGCTCAGTCTCCGAATGTTGACTTCGAAGTACTTGAGGATTCTGAAGAACTTCGCCAGTTATGGGCGGTCCTCGAGGTAGCTAGGTCCGAAGGCCCCCCTCGGTTTAAACTTCCGAGGGGGCCTAACGACAAAGCCATCCCCGAAGTAGTTTAGGATCTGTTGGCCATCGTGAAGACAGAGTCCCTTCGGAGTTCTTCATCCTTGCCTTCACGAACGGCCTTGGCAGGTGATGAAGCTTTAGACTTTTCTGCCTTCGACACGACGCCGCCTGCCTCGCAGACTTGGAATGACCTGCAAAGTGGAAGGCGAGGTCTGCGGGCTTCGGGGCATGGACGAACCGGACGTGGGAGAGCAGGCTCCGACGAGGCTTCTTCCAGCCGAGGGGGCCCTGGCCGAAAGAAGGGCAAGCGAGGGCTGGTGCCTCGAGCTCGCTTTTTCTTAGGCTTAGATACATACTACTTGTAGTTTTGTTTTCGAAGTATATTTGTAACACACTTCTCAATTATCATTCAATGAATGGAGTTTGTTGTATTTGCATACTTCGTCTGCATGCTTCGCATTGTTTGATGACTTCGAACGTTTTTTAGCTTGTCACGCTCGTACTGCGTATTACATTCGCACACTTCGCATACATGCTTCCCCCCTTGATCGTGGCAGCTAGGGACTTAGCCGTTGCTGGTGTGGGAAAATAAAAAATGCGAAGGGGTGCGCCTTTTGGCGGCTTCAGATGCTTATAACATATCGGGCGAAGGCCTCTTTTGGGCTTTGAACTTGTTAATTTGGAGCGAAGCAAGGCTTCAGCATAGCCAAATTAAGCGAAGCATGCTTGGATTTTGATGCTGTGCGTGAGCAAGGCTCCGAAACACACTTAGATTTTAAGCGGAGCATGACTTCGAGATGCTTAATTTTTAGCTTAGATCATGTCACGCGAAGCGAGGCTTTGGTGCGTGTTTAGATAGCGAAGCAAGGCTTCTTGAGCTTGGTCCTGTAGTGAAAAGGATATTTGGTGTGGATTCACCGAACCTGTGATAAATTGAGCCACCTTCGACTCTGGGTCACCTACGACCCATGGGCCACCTTCGACCTTGGGCCACCTTCGACCCGGGGATGCATCAGGCCGGAGCCTGGAATCCCAGACATGTCGAGCCGTCGCCCGGAAGTCTCAAAGCCCACTACTATGGGCCCGGAGGCGCTGGGTAGCCTTCGGAGGGATGCTCCGGGTTTTATAAAGCGAAGCAAGGCTTCGAATTTTGAATAAGGGCAAAGCAAAAGCTTCGGGTTTTGAAAGGAAATGCGAAGCAAGGCTTTGAATTTTAAATAGATGGAGCAAAAGTTTGCTTTAAAGGCGAAGCAGGGCTTCGATTTTGTATTAATGTAATTGCAGATTGGTACATTGAAGTGGTACTTCGGATAGTGTACATACCTCGTAAAGTGGGTGAAAGCTTGCCTCGTAGCCCCTAAGGCTTTGACGGCCTTCGACACATGGAGCGGAGCCCCTTGCATGAGGGCGAGCTCCGCAATGCAAAGGATGAGGGAAGGCGAAGATGACCTTTGAACTGCACCCGAAGCCCCTTGCCGAAGGGTACACGAAGCAAGAAAGCTTCGAAGCTCCCCCCTCAAGCGTACTTCGAGTTACAGACAGTGGCAGAGAACTTAGCTTTTAGGACTAAGGTTCCCACGGACGGCGCCAACTGTTGTAGCAATTGTGTTAGCTATAACACAGATTTTGTATGTGTGTGTATGGTGTGTAAAAATGAGCCTCGAAGGGTTCTCTTAGAGGGAGAAAGGATTTATACTGGTTCGGACCTCCCCTAGGGGATAATAGCCCTACATCCAGTTTGTGGTGGATTTGGCATGGTATGCCTCGGTGTGGTGTAGTGAACTCCAGAGTTTCATGGCCCTGGAGAAGGTGTCCTGTTACAAGGGCTTGGCCTTGCTTTTATAGGCACGCATGCCTTAAGGAAAAGACCAAAATGCCCTCTATAAGTCCTAGGCTCATAGGGGCGAAAAAGGGAAGAGAAGCTAGCTACTGTACAAAAGTGCTTTACAGCTTTATAGACGTGTCAGACAACGTCACATCTTGACCACCTAAATGACATACTAGGGGCTGAGGGGCCCCCGGTATGGCTTCTACACTGTAGCGAGGCGTAGATATTTCCTGGGTTCAGAGTAGGGGCCGGAGCTCTTCAGGCGGAGGCTGCGAGGGAGGCTTCGAAGTACACTCCGAAGTGGGCTTCGAAGTATACTCCGAACCGAGCTCCGAACTGGGGCTCCAAACCGGGGCTCCGAACTAGGGTCTCGGAGACTTGGCTTTGAATTGGCTGGAAAGGGTCCGGAGACTGGCTCTGAGGAGTTCTGAAGGTAGCCCGAAGGTTAACTCCGAACAGAGCCTGAAGGTTAACTCCGAACAGAGCCCGAAGGTTAACTCTGAACAAGGCTCAAAGGCTAACTTCGAAGTTAGCCTGAGACTTAGCTTCTGGCAATCTTTAAGGGATCTTGAGGGCTTCGCTCCGGAGGACTCCGAAGGGGTTCGGAGGCTTCGCTCCAATGGGCTCCGAAGGGGTTAGGAGGCTTCGCTCCAGCGGGTTTCAAAGTGTACCCTGGGACTTGGAAACAACTTCTTCAGAAAGGAACAAGCTTCGACGGTGTTGGGCTCCGAGCCGAAGGCTGTCGGAGGCTGACGTCATTTGGCCCCTGTTCAAGGGAAACTTATTCCCCCAACAACTTCAGATTCCAAATTAGAACTTCCAATCGTTTGAGAATTTTCTTGGGCATAATTTCTTCAATCTCCGATTTGCACAAGAACTAATTCTTAGGAAGTTTCTTAATCCATTCCCTTAAGTGTGTGACCCGATGGGTTCATACACAAATGATTGTTCACCAAAAACCCTTTCCGGCTCACTGATCAATAGCAGTACCTAGCAGCACATATTGACCCCCGAAAGCATACAAAATCAAATTATCACTGAACCTTGATATATGCATGCACCAGTCTCTTTACCACACAACATCATTCAAGCTCAAGGCGAGATATGTGCCACCCTTATTGGATTGCTCAACTTTTCACTCGATCAAGTAACGGATTCAAATCATGACTAACTCTTTAGTCATAGTGGCATGGTCATGCACTTTTCCAATCCGACTACTTTGAGGGGCCTAGAGACATCTCTCCTGTTATAAGGTGGGGTAAATTCCATCTTGACTACTCACATCCCACGACATGTTTCACAACACACGTAAAAAACCCTTATGGTTACCCAGTCACGGAATACCATTAGGAAGCATCTAAGTGTGCCGCTACACATTATGGAATCAAATGATGATCTCAGGTCCGAGGACTCTGCATGTACACAATTTGAGATGAGAACTGATGGCACATAAAAATAATAATCCAAGTGGTATCTCAAGTGGGTCTATCCAACGCCATATTCTCCCACATGTATCCACATCTCTGATTTGACATCTCCATGTCTATGATCCATGAAACATGATCATCAATTAGCCAGATGTGCTAATCTGTGTATCATCATTGTCCCAAATGATGGTAAGATCAGGGATTCCTTTTGAACAATGTCATTATAAAACAAAGAGTCTCACAGATAAGTCATCAACTCATCAATCAAAGTAAACGACATTTATTCAAGGAACAAGATAACAATTATCCTCATACATAAGCATAGACTCCCATAACATCTTTTACATACACGTGATTCACTCACGCAAGTATCTAATACCCATGGTGCTCAAGTTAGCCTCATTCTTGGGATGTGGAATAGGTTTTGTCAACGGATCTGCTATGCTCAAATCCATGTGCACCTTGCAAATCTTCACCTCACCTCTCTCTATGATCTTGTGGATCAGGTGATATCGCTGAAGTATATGTTTGGACTTTTGTTGTGACCTAGGCTCCTTGGCCTGTGCAATGGAACCACTATTATCATAATAAAGGTCCACTGGACTGGACATACTAGGGACAACACCCAACTCAGAAACAAACTTTTTGATCCAAACAACTTCTTTCGTAGCTTCCGAAGCTATGATATACTTAGCTTCAGTTATAGAATCGACCACCATCTCTTGTTTAGAACTCTTCCAATTTATTGCACCTCCATTGAGGCAGAACACAAAACCAGATTGCGATTGAGAATCGTCTTTATTGGTCTAAAAGCTAGCATCGGTGTAACCGCTTACAACGAGCTCCTCATCACCACCGTAAACTAGAACATATCATCAGTTCTTCTCAAGTACTTGAGGATACTTTTTACAACTTCCCAGTGACTTTCACTCGGGTTTGACTGGTATCTGCTCGTAACACTTTGAGCATAGGAGACATTTGGGTGTGTACGCAACATGGCATACATGATGGACCCGATCGCGGAGGCATATGAGATCACACTCATTTTCACCAGCTCATCAGGTGTCGAGGCACACATAGTCTTACTAAGAGAGATACCATGTGACGTTGGCAGAAAACCTTTCTTGGAATTCTCCATTTTGAAGTGTTTCAAAAACTTGTCAATGTACATACTCTGGCTAAATCCAATCATCTGTTTTGATCTATATCTACAGATCTTTATGCCCAAAATGTATGATGCTTATCAAAGATCTTTCATTGAGAAACTATTTTTCAACAAAGTCTTGATAGAATTCAACAAAAGAATGTTGTTTTCGATCAACAATATGTCATCTACATATAATACCAAAAATACAAGTGAGCTCCCACTAGCCTTCTTGTAAACACAAGGCTCTTCTTTTTCTTGATGAAGCCAAACCCTTTGACTACCTCATCAAAACGAAGATTCTAACTCTAAGATGCTTGCTTCAGCCCATAAATGTACTTCTGTAACTTACAAACTTTCCCAACATTTTTTGTATCATCAAGACCTCAAAGTTGTGTCATGTACACATCCTCACTTAGGTTTCCATTCAGGAAAATCGTCTTAACATCCATTTGCCATATCTCATAATCATAAAATATAACAATTGCTAGCATGATCCAGATAGACTTGAGCATGGTGACGGGTGAAAATGTTTCATCATAATCAACACCTTGAATCTGTCTGAAGCCTTTTGCCACCAATTGTGCTTTATAGACATGAACATTTCCAGTGCAGGTCCTATAATCTTAGAAAAAAAGAAGGTTCTGAGTGTGCCAATCAGTTTGACCCTACAACTGATTAGGAATCATAAAAAACAATGTTAGTAGCAACACCGATCGTCTATCAAGCCGATGACTGTGGTGAGAATAGAATAAATATGAATAAGTGTGCCTATCGGCCCTAGGGCTGATGACAATGCCCATGCTATCAAGCGGAGCTCTCTATCGGCTGATAGGATAGCACCTTTGCCAATCAGGGCTGATGAGCACCATCCATGCGAAGATGGGACATAGTGTGGAAACCATGATAACCCATCGACTTGTAGTCTGATAGGAACTAAAACAAGCATGCCAAATAACACATTCATATCATCAAATCACCCTAATCGCAAGATCAGACCTAACCGAGACTGTCGCTAATCACGATAAATCAGTAATACTTCAACGCATCAAGCATACTTTATTTAGATGAATGGTACACAACATGAACATGATACAATAGATCAAGATGTCGGACTTAACCGATGAAGCCTTAAACTATGACACCTAATTCACATCAATCTAAGAGTTCAAAACTAATGTAGCCTTAGACCTAGCAAAATACACCAAGATAAACCCGACAGTCACACCAATAAGGCTGATACCTCAAGAGATCGATACGATGCAACCTTGAAGAACAAACCTCAAGTGATGTGACCATCGGGATGATGGGACTCACCTCTTCACCGGAGATCAAGATGATGCAGCCTGGTTCCAAGTGCCAAGTCCCACTGGGATTAACCTTGGGAATCCAAGGGGGGAGATGCGCCGAAGATAGTTGTTTGTAGGGATTGATTGTGTGTAAACCTAGCTAATTAGATACATATTTATAGTCCGAAGACTTGTCGCCCAAGTAATCCACACTGTAACCAATTCTGGATGAATCTCATATTCTCTCTCCTTCATCGGTTCATGCATGTCCGGTCATGTTGTAACAACATGGACAAGCTTCTTTGACCACCTTTGATCGGACCCCTCTTTGACTTCAATTGACCACGTGGCTTCCCTAGTGGTCCTGGGTTGTGCTAAATCTTGGCGTCAACATCCATTTACACTCAATAGTTTTTACACCATCGGGTCGATCGACCAAGTTCCAAACTTGATTTTCTCACATGGACTCTAATTCAGATTTGATGGCTCCAAGCCATTTCTTAGAGTCTGGTCCCAACACTGCTTACACATAGGTCTTAGGCTCGTCATTATCTAAAACACTTCGCGCTGCCCAGTGGTCAAAAACATGAATCGCTTTGGCACATGACTCACCCTCTCGGACCTTCGTGGGGCTAGTGTTTCAACAACGGGTTCTGCAACCCCTTGCATGTCCTGTTGTGGTTTAGTGGGATCTAGAACACTTTCCAGTGGCTCTTGAACTTCAATGAGAAGCACCGTTCTCCCACTAACCCCTTTCGAGAGAAATTCGTTCTCAAGGAACACACCATTCTGTGCAACAAACACTTTGCCCTCTTCTCTATTATAGAAATAGTATCCTTTGGTTTTTCCTAGGATATCCCACAAAAAACACTTGTCAGATTTTGGAGTGAGCTTGTTAGACGTCAAACGTTTGACATACGCCTCACAACCCCAAATCTTTAGAAAAGACAAACTAGGACACCTCCCAGACCACATCGCATATGGCGTCTTCTATATTGACTTAGATGGAACTCTATTTAATGTGAAAGCGACAGTTTCTAGAGCGAGTCTCCAAAAGGATAATGGAAGATCAGCATGACTCATCATAGACCGAACCATGTCCAATAAAGTGTGGTTTCTCTGCTCTGACACCCTATTCTATTGAGGCATGCCGGGTGGAGTCAGCTGTAAACAATTCCACACTACTTTAGATGATCACTAAACTCTTGGCTCAAATATTCACCTCCATGATCAGATCATATAAATTTGATTGTCTTGCCCGTATGATTTTGTACCTTATTTTGGAACTCCTCGAAATTTTCAAAGGATTCCCACTTATGCTTCATTAAGTAGACATAACTCATTGGTCCACTTACATCAGTATGTACAATGGCCAATAGCTCATTCGCCCTCTCACTTTGACCAATGAAAAGCGTCTTTGTCATTTTGCTAAGCAAGACTCACATGTGTCATATGATTCAAAATCAAATGACTAAAAAAGTCCATCTCTATGAAGCTTCTACATGCGCTTCTCATTTATTTGACCCAAACAACAGTGCCATACATAGGTAGGATTCAAATCATTGAGTCATTATTTCTTTGTACTAATTTTATAAACATGTGTATCTTCAAGACTCGGAATATATAATCCATTCACCAATTGACAAACACCATAGAGCATACCATTCGAAAGTACTGAACAATACTTATTATTATTTATGAATTCAAAACCATCTTCTTCTAAACATGAAGTAGATCTTAAGGCATGAATGAAATAACAATTATTCAACTCCAAAACTAATCCTGAAGGTAGCGACAGTGAATAAACGCTGATGGCCAATGCTGCAACTTTTGCACCATTTCCGACACGGACATCTAGTTCACCACTAGCACACTTTCTTGACCTACTCAGCCCCTGTAATGATTTGCAAGTATGAATCATCGAACTAGTATCAAATACCCATGAATCATTTGGACAAGTAGCAAGATTAATTTCTATAACATTTATACCTGAAGTGGAAGTCACACTTCCTTTCTTGTTCTTTTGCTTTTACAGATACACCTTGCAGTTTCTCTTCTAATGCCCAGGCTTGTGGCAATGGTGGTAAACATCATAGTTAATAGGACCCGACTTGGACTTTCCAATCGGTTTAGGCTTCGCACTAGAGATCGTATCTGAAGTTTTAGCCTTGCTCTTCCTCTTTCTCTTTTTGCCCTACTTCTGAACCATCATCACATGATTGGGAGCTTTCTTGATACTCTCCTCAGTAGTTTTAAGCATTCCGTGCAACTCGGCTAGTGTTTTCTCCAGTCCATTCATATGAAAATTCATGATAAAAGGCTTAAATCTTAAGGTGAGTGACTGGAGAATCACGTCTATAGCCAAGTATGGATCCAGTGGAGAACACAGTCTCTCTAAGGTCTCAATGTAACCAATCATCCTGATCACATGAGGACTCACAGGGCTCCCTTCTGCCAACCTGCTCCAAACAAGGAGTTAAATACATAGTACCTCTCACTCTGTGCCTAGTTCTGAAACATGCCCTTGAGGCCTACGATCATATCATAAGCATCTCTTTCACCATATTGTTTCTGAAACTCATAGGACATACAGGAAAGCATCAGACAAGTGACATCCACAGAATCACTAGCATGCTTCTCATAAGCACGCTTCTCATAAGCACGCTTATCTACTATAGAGGCATCTTCCCCTGGTTCATTAGGATGGGGTTCCTCTAGAACATAATTATTTTTTCCTACTTTAGAACAATTCTCAAGTTTCTGTGTCAATCCATAAAATTTTTCCAGACAATTTCTCTCGTTGAAGAATAGATCGCAAATTAAAAACTGAAGTTCTCTTAATAGTAGTCGGTGCCATGATCTACAAAATTAAATGCAAGGTTTAGCATTATGCTATGTTTATATTCTATCTATAAAAGATGTATCACCATTAAAACCAGTCATTTTCCCTCTAATGACTAATAGTGTGACAAGATCCATATTCAACTAACTCCATAGTGAGCTTTGGCATCACTGCTAGAAGCTAACAGACATAGGTAAGCAACACTTTGCTAATCACATCATATGTGACTCTTGTTCGATGGAGTAGCATCCAATGCACAACCTCCAACTCCATGCCCCAAAGTCCAAAACCGTTTTGATAGCTTTGTTAAGCAAATCAATACTATGCGTGCGGAACTCCAACTTTCACCCTAACTAGTCAAGATAAAAGATAGCACCGTGCTTTGGCAGACCCACTATCGATGATCGAGATCCTTGGTAGGTGCAACTATTGGAAAGAGCATCAATACTTAATTTTCTAAGGGAAAACTATTCTAGAAAGGTGACGTTCCCTAGCGCACACGAAACATGCAAGAATAGTATGACGGGAACATAAGTAAGCACCACATGCAACACATTGACTGTGACATAGTATGACCCCTTCACATGGTCATCTCAATATCCATGGCTCCCATCATTTAGGGTGTGCTTACGGCTTCCATGAACCTGTACTAGCCTATTAAAATAGCACCTATACTAGTTACGTGAGCAGAAGCATCACAAATTGACACGCATGTCGTATGAATGTACACTAGCCTTGGGCTGTAAATAATCATGACACATAGGCCACATTTAATTTACATTCAATGCATCTTATACATCACATTCAACAAGGCTATACTAGTCACAACATTCTCTACAAAACAAAGTTAGGTGAAGAATCTACAATTGACTGATATCTAGATCTGAAAATATCAGCTCAATAGGCTCGAAATTTCCAATTTTGTGTGGATTGGAACTTCCGATCTGACATCGAAACTTCTGATCTGCCAAAACTTCTGGTAGCAAATTTCAAACTGTATCGATTAAAAACCGACATAGGAACTTCCGATCCAACATCGGAACTTCTAATCTATTGGAACTTTCGATCTAATATCGAAACTTCTCATAGAAAAATTACTCTATGTATCAAATTATATTTGGCATCTGAACTTCTGATCGAACGAAAACTTCCGATCAGTATTGGAACTTCCGAAACCCGACTAGCGGAAAATAGATCTGATCTATTTTTCACCACGTATCTCCATACGTGATCGATCCAGATCGAACACTACGCACATAGGCTTTGATACGACTGTTGGGACATGGGAAAGCTACGCTAGCTGGTAATTTCAAAAATTTCATCCTCAAACCCTAGAACCATGCACGTGAGGAATCATGAATCGTTACTTTCTAATGTGAGACACTCTAGTGCGGTGTAAGAAGATGTTGGGGAAGCACGTCCTTGCTTCTCCTCATCTCGCTCCGCTCGTTCCTCAACGATTCAATCAACGATGACCGGCGATGTCCACGTGAAGAAATCCACGAGCGTTGCTATTCAAGCAGTGCCTCTACGGAGTCCACATGTACAGGGATGAGATTGATCTCATGCCAGCGTGCTAGCAGTGCTCATGAGAATCGGGGAGAAATCCCAATCTCAAATATTGAGATAAAGAAGGAAGTGAGAGAAGAGGTGTGGAGGATAGGGTGGAGCAATTGGGTCTTTTGAAAACCCATATCCATGACCTCCTCCTCCTCCCTATTTATAATGCCAAGGTGTGGGCCTTTAACAATAATTAAATCCCTAACAGATCCAATCTGTTATGTCCTGATCGAAACTTTCGATACCCCTATTGGAACTTCCAATTTAGCCTTTTGGTCTACAAAACAAAACACTTCGGAACTTCTGGTTTGAACTATCTGTCTCTGAGTTAGAAATAATTGGAACTTCCAATTCCAAATCGAAATTTATGATTTGAGCTCTCGGTTTCTCAAACCATAAATTATCGGAACTTCCGATACCATATTGGAACTGCTGATTTGTGCTCTCAATTTCTAATTCATAAAATAATAAGGACTTCTAATTCCAAATCGGAACTTCCGATCCTCCAAGAAGTTTTTATGGCACAGTTTCTTCACTTCAGGCCAGCGATCACCCGTCGGTGTTCCTGAGTCAAATGACCAAACCACGATGAGCCCTATTCCTCCGAAGTGCCTCATCCCCACGAAGGACTTCCTCATCTTCTTTCCTTCGTTGACAATCACTCATCATCTCGGAGCCATGAGGCCCACGGTCTTCACCATGACTCCTCAAAGTGAAAAACTTCTTGGGAATCTAGCACTGAGATACTCGAGAGGTAGAAGTAAAAATAGTAGACTACATATCAATGAAGGTTATTCCCAAGAAAATTTCATGTATCAGAAGTTCTGATTATTATCTAGTCTCGATACAAAGAGCAAATGTTGATTCGGAAGATCCGATATGGTATCAGAAGTTCCAACGAGCCAGAAGTTCTGATTCAAAATCAGGGAATTTTGCACTGATCGGAAGTTCCGAGGTGGGCGATAATAGATTGGATCTGTTGCATGTCATATTGTATCGGCATAACTAAAATACCCTGTCGAAAGTTCCGATCCATGATGGGAAGTTCTGACGTGGGAAAATAGATTAGATCTGTTACGATTTTGAGGGTTTCGATATAGGCACGACTAAGGGGCTACCAGTCCTATAAAAGGAGAGGAGGAGGACGTCTTGGTACGAGGAATAAGCCTAGACTATACCTAGCCACCAAAGACTCCTCTCCTCCCTTTCTTGATCTCAATCGTTGAGGTCCAGGATCCCTGTCTCTCACGTGCGGTGCTAGCACATTGTCATGGGAGGTACTCCATCCCTGTACGTGTGGATATCGTGGAGGCGTTGCTCCAACAGCAACGCTCGTGGACATCTACATACGAATGACTACGTCATCTTCATCGATCGGATCGACAAGAGACGACAAGGAAAAAGCAAGTATAGGCTTGACACGCTACTCTGACATTTTCTTCCGCTGCACCTAGCGCATCTTGTGCTAGAAGGTACCGATCCATGATCTCGCACACGCATGAGTCTTGGGCTTAGGGTGTAAATTTTGAATTTGCTGGCTAGCGTAGCTCCCCTATTCCCCTATAGTGGTGTTAGAGCCTACGTGCATGGTGTTCGATCTAGATCCCTCATGTATGGAGATACATGGTGGAAAAATATATTGGATATGTTTCTGTCCGTGGAAAATCGAAAGTTCTGATAATGATCAAAAGTTCCGATCGCAGATATGATTTGATACATAAAGTAATTGTTGTGGTCCAGGATTCCAATATTGATCAGAAGTTCCGATGGATCGGAAGTTCTGATGCTAGATCATAAGTTCTGATGCCAGATCAGAAGTTCCGACCCACGCGAATTTGAAATACCAAGCCTATTGAGCTGGGTTTTTCAGATCCAAAATCCAGTCACTTGTAGATTGCTCGCCTAACTTTGTTTTACAAAGAATGATGTGACTAGCATGGCCTTGGATAAATGTAATGTATGAGATGCATGCAATGAATGTAAATTAAATATGGCCTGCCTGTCATGGTTATTTACAACCCAAGGCTGATGTAATATTTATCACGACTTGCATGTCATTTCCACAGTGCTTCGACCCATGTAATTAGTATAGACTATACGACATAGACTAGTACTCTTCATGGAGGCCAGGAGCACACACTCAATGACGGGAACCATGGAGATTAAGATCGCCATGTGAAGAGGGCCATGCTATGTCACAGTTAATATGATTGCCTATGATGCTTTCTTATGTTCCTGTTATTCTATTCATGCATGATTCGAGTGCGCTAGGGACGTTACAGTGCTATAATAGTTTTCCCTCAGAAAATAAAGTGTTAATGTTCTTCCCAATAGCTGCACCCACCAAGGTTCATGCTCATCGATAGTGGGTCTGCCAAAGCAGGGTGCTATCTTTTATCTTGACCAGTTGGGGCGGACGTCGGACTTCTGCACGCATAGTATTGGTTCACTTGACAAGGCTATCAAAACAGTTTTGGGCCTTAGAGTATAGGAGTTGGGGTCGAGCATTGGATGCTTATCCAACGACAAGAGTCACATACGATGTGATTAGCAAGGAGTTGCTTACCTATTTCAACTAGCTTCTATCAGTGATGCCAAAGCTCACTAGGAGATAGCATGACCATGGATCTTGCGCCACTATTAGTCACTAGAGTGAAAGTGACTTGGTTTAAAATAGTGGAACATATTTTATTAGATAGAAGATAAACACTGTATAGTGCTAAATCTTGCATTTAATATTTTATAGATCATGGCACCTACTACTTCTAATGTTAAGAGCACTCCAATTTTTAATTTGCGATCTATAGTTGAACGTGATAAAATATCTGGAACACACTTTATGGATTGGTATCGAAATTTGAGAATTGTTCTTAAACAAGAGAAAAAAGATTATGTTCTAGAGGAAACTCATCCTGATGAACTAGGAAAGGATGCTTATACAGAAGACAAGCGTGCTTATGAGAAGCATGCTAGTGATTTCGTCGATGTCAGTTATTGATGCTTGCCTGCATGTCCTTTGAGTTTAGAAACAATATGAGGAACATGATTCTTATGATATCATCGTAGATCTTAAGGGCATGTTTCAGAACCAGGCAAGGGCAGAGAGATACAATGTGTCTAAGTGCTTGTTTGGTTGCAGGCTGGCTGAAGGGAGCCCAGTGAGCCCTCATGTGATCAAGATGATTGGTTGCGTAGAGACTAGGCACTCCACTGGATCCATACCTAGCTATTGATGTCATTCTCCAATCGCTCCCCCTAAGCTTTGAGCCATTCATCATGAATTATAACATGGTTGGACTGGAGAAGACACTAGCTGAGTTACATGGGATGCTAAAAACTATTGAGGAGAGTATCATGAAGTATCCAAATCAAGTGAAGTTAGTTTATAAGGAGGGCAAAAAGAGGAGGACGAAAAGGCTAAGACTGCAGATTCAATCTCTAGTACGAAGTCTAAACCGACTGGAAAGTCCAAGTCAGATCCTGCTAACTCCGATGTGTTCCATCACTACCACAAGCCTGGGCATCGGAAGCGCAATTGCGAGGTGTACCTAGAAGAGTAGAAGAACAAGAAGGGAAGTGGGACTTGTGCTTCAGGTATTAATGTTATTGAAATTAATCTTGCTACTCGTCCAAATGATTCATGGGTATTTGATACCGGATCGATGATTCATACTTGCAAATCATTGCAGGGGCTGAGTAGAGTAAGAAAGTGTGCAAGTGGCGAGCTGAATATCCGTGTCGGGAATGGTGCAAATGTTGCAGCGTTGGTTGTCGGCGTCTATTCACTGTCTCTACCGTCAAGACTAGTTTTGGAGTTAAATAATTGTTATTTCATTCCCGCCTTAGGCAGAAACATTACCTCTTCTTCATGTTTAGAAGAAGATGGTTTTGAATTCTTGAATGGCATGCTCTATGGTGTTTGTCCATTAGTGAATGGATTCTATATTCTAAGTATTGATGATACACACGTTTATAACATTAGTACTAAGAAACAACGACTTAATGATTTAAATCTTACATGCGTCTGACATTGTCGTTTAGGTCATATAAATGAGAAGTGTGTGCAGAAGCTCCATAGTGATGGACTTTTGGAGTCATTTGATTTTGAATCATATGACACATGCGAGTCTTTCTTACTTGGCAAAATGACAAAAACGTCTTTTACTAGATAGAGTGAGAGGACGAGTGAGCTATTGTCCATAGTACATATTGATGTGTGTGGACCAATGAGTCACATGTCTAGGAAGGGCTTTCAGTACTTTATCACTTTTACCGATGACTTTAGTAGATATTGCTATGTCTACTTGATGAGACATAAGTGGGAATCCTTCGAAAAGTTCAAGGAGTTCTAGAATGAGATACAAAATCATATGGGCAAGACAATTAAACTTCTACGATCTGATCGTGGGGGTGAATATTTGAGCTATGAGTTTAGTGATCATCTCAAGCAGTGTGGAATTGTTCCACAGCTGACACCACTCGGCACGCCTCAATGGAATGGGGTATTTGTGTGGAGAAATCGTACTTTATTGGATATGGTGTGGTCCATGATGAGTCACACTGATATTCCATTATCCTTTTGGGGTCATGCTCTAGAAATGACAAGGATGAAGCAAGGATAGACTTGATGTGCTACTCCGACATCTTCCACTGCACCTAGCGCGTCTCGTGCTAGAACGTACCGATCCATGATCTCGCACGCACATGAGTCTTGAGCTTAGGGCGTAAATTTTGAATTTGCTGGCTAGCGTAGCTCCCCTATTCCCCTACAATCAATGGGGTGCGAATCCTGATAAAATGTGCGTAGTCTACCAACATAGTGAGAACAAAAAATAGGATGATGTCTCCTATCCTGTCGAAAATCAAAACCTGTTACCTGTGGTCTAGCATAACATGAGAAATGTAAGAACCATGCTAGGCTAAGCCTCTAGCATGAAAATGAGGATCCACGACAAAACAGGGTTGAGAGTGATAAAAAGGCTCATGTATACCAACTAAAGGGTGATACATGTCCCGCATACTCATCTCCCAAGAATGTCTCTCATCCTTCCTGCGACAAAAATAAAAACCAACCAAATGACCCACCCTCTGACAATATGAGCAATGAAAAATATTTTTAGGGACTTGGGCATTTGTAATTTGAACTTTTCTCACTTGTTCTCTTGAGTTTGGCTTAGTAACTTTCTTTGGTGGAGGAAATGCCTTTTTCTTAGGAGATTGAACCGGTTTCTTTCTCAAGGGTAGTGGGTGGAGTGAATTTTTTCCCCATTCCTCTCAGGTGTAGTTCTCTCCAAACCCAATCCTAAAGCTAACTGAGCCCTGTCAGCACACATCTTAGTCTTGGCCAAGAGCAAATCCATTCTACCCTTTCCCTCAAAACATTTTTCAATCACAGAGAGAAGATACTCATTTTTTTCATGAGTTTCTGAGCCTGTCCTCTAACAAAGCTAAGTTTGTCTTGAAATATAGTACAGGTGGAACATTCTGTTTGCATCTCCTTCAAACTCCCAGCACTCTCCAATCCAGACTCTAAATCTTTGATATGCTTGTATTTTGGTTCAATCTTTTCAGAAAGCAATGGACAATTTAAAAAAGCATCTAAAGATGATAATCTATACTCCTCCTAAACAAGCTTCTTCTCTACAATCTCAAACTGATTGACGACTTGAGTGTGCACAGAACATAGCTCAGTAGGCTCACCCATGACAACAAGACAAGACCCATCACCTTCATCCATCTTAGACCTAGTCTTAGCAAGTTTAGTTAATGCAAACTCATATCTAGGTCTAAGTCCTTTTAACTCATGAATAACTTTCCTAAGTAACCTATCCTGACTAACCAGAGCATCATTCAAAGTATCTACTTTGATGGAAAGCTAATCATAGGATAGAGTTAACTCAAATGATTTAGGCTCGTTGTCGCTATCAGAGTTAACATCTGCCATGAAGAAAAGGCCAGTGATGTCTTTCCCTTTCTTCTCATCCTTCTCTCATGATTCATCCTCATCCGAGCTCAGCTCCTCGCTTGATGATGTGCCGATGTCGCTGAGGGCCGCCATAAAAGCTCTGGAAGCTGCTTTGACTGCTCTTTTAGCCATCTTGTCATGATTCTTTTTGTGGAATGCCTTTTTTTCTCAGTTTTGGTGTTTGTTGTGAACACTCTCTTCTCTCTTCTAGATATTTGGACACTCCGCCTTAAAGTGAGAAGTGTCACCATACTCAAAACACCCATGGAAACCTCCTATCCTTTGATCCCGTCTATCATTGTAAAGCCAAGTGAACTTTTTGACAATGAGAGCGAGCTCTTCATCATCCAAGGTGTCCACTTATTCTTTTGTGACAGATATGAAGGAGGACAAAGTGAAGCCTCCTAGAAAAACATTTGAGCAAGAGGTAGCTCCAACTGTATTATATTGCCACTACTAGGACCCAAAACTAATACCATGCTTTGTGACAAAGAGTTTCCATGTCCTAGTCAAGGTGCCTTGGCGATCGCAGTGGACTTGAGCTTATTGAAGAGTTCATCACAATTTAATATGTTGTAACTTGATGAATCTTCAATACTAGAGATCTTAACCTCCTATATCCTACGATCAAGAGCATAAAGAAGTTTGATTGCCCTCTTATGATTAGAGTAAGCTAAAACTCTAGTTGAACGCAAATTGCTAACTATTCCATCAAATCTGGCAATCATGGCATATACAAATTCACCAAGGCCTCGCACATACATTTGATATTCTTGATTGTAAGTTCTTTGGCGCCTGGCCTTGATCTGACAAGTGCCCTCATGAAAAATAGGTAGAGTAGTCCAGATTTCTCTTGCTGTGCGAAGGTGTTGCACCCTATCGAATTCATTCCGACTCAAGCTTGTGAATAATATATTTCTAGCCTTGTTGTTGAAGTCATACTATTCAACCTAAGTCTGAGTGGAACGAATATGTAGGATCTCATAGTTAGAGCCAACTATATCCAAAATCGCACTTTTTGGCTTTGAAGATAAGACTCCTTGCACACCTTTCAGTAAGAGAAATCCTTCCTATCAAACATTGGAATCTTGCCATGTCTTTCCATGTTGCCAACTGATCACGCAACCGGTTAAGGTCAAATAGTGATCTAACTGGCTCTAATACTAATTATTGGAACGAACAGGTGACCAAAGGGGGTGAATGGGAGCTTAAAAATGCTCTACTGAAAATAGACTCTAAAAACAACCTTTGCTAGATCCAATTAGACTTCACACTATACTATACTTCAAAAACATCCTTCACTTGTCTTAGTTCGGAGATAATGGTGATACTTTGAACTAGACTTCGCATTGTGGTGTATATCAGAGCGAATGGGACTTCGCACAAAGCTCCGCACACAAAAAGTGTTCATATGGGCTTCACAAATATGGACTCCGCACGACACACTAAACACAATTGCAAACTTCCCGAGTAGTACTCCGCACAAGGGTTCACACTAGTGACTCGCACTATGCTTCGCATTGGAGACCATACTCAGAAAAGATTTATAGGAAGGCTCCAAAGGAGACTTCACAAACTAACCTCTACAAAATGAGTTTCACACATAGAAATAGCAAAACACCGTTTTGCTAGTATATTTTTGAGGAATGACCTCCGTTACACAACAAAGCGAAAGATACTACTAAGCTTAAGAATCACAGCAAAAGAAAAACATATGTGTAACTTTTCTCACCGATTTTTAGGGATTCACACAAGGTGACAGAAGTAATCCACGATGAAACAAGTTACTCATGCATCATAGAATGGTTTCTTATTGTGCAAGCAAAACACAAAGAAACTCAGTAGAACTTAGAGTATATACACATGGAATAACAAATCCATAAACTTGTTCATGCAAGAGTTTTGGTGTCGTTTTTGGTCACACGCATGGCCTAGGAGATCCGCTTAATTCTAGTGCAGGTCCTAAATTCTCAGGGTGTTGAGCATGCCAATCAGTTTGACCCCGCAACTGATAAGGTACGAAAAATCGTTAGTAGCAACATCGATCGGCTATTGATACGATGGACACGATACACTCCAAAACACATGTATCGGTGAAGGGCCATTAGGAGTGATTAGGTGATTGGACGATATGCAATGCCCGCACCATCGGACCGATAGAGGGGAAGTTACTGCATTATACGCTCGAGTCGATCGGTAATCCCTGTGCTAATGAGATGTAATGAGGAATTAGAGGTATCCTATCAGCTTGTACTCCGATAGAATCTAAATTTAGTATTCCAAAAAATGTATACATAATATTAAAAAACCATAACAGTAAGATCAGACCTAACCAATATAGTTGCTAAATCATGAATGACTAACAATCCTTCAACATATCAAGAATACTGTATTCAGATGAATGATGTACAACATAAACCAGATGCAATAGATCAAGATGTCAAACTTAACAGATGAAACCTTGAACTACGATATCTAATCTACATCAATTTAAGAGATCATAAAGATACAACCTCAAACCTAGCTAATACACCAAGATAAACTAATGATTATACTAACCTAACTGGCTTGCTCCAAGAGATCGAAGCGATGCAGCCTTGAACGACACCAACTTAGCCGATAT
The DNA here is from genome assembly GCA_019279435.1 of Zizania palustris. Taxonomy (NCBI): domain Eukaryota; kingdom Viridiplantae; phylum Streptophyta; class Magnoliopsida; order Poales; family Poaceae; genus Zizania; species Zizania palustris. Next base: position 35,459,209 of record JAAALK010000285.1, on the reverse strand, counting down.
AATCACTAGGGTAGCGGGACTCACCTCTTTGCCGAAGATCGAAATGATGTAGCCCAGCTCCGAGTGCCAAGTCTTGTCGGAATTAACCCTGAATAAACAAGGGTGGCTATGCACCGAGAGTAGTTTTGTGGTTGTAGTTGTGTGTTTTAACCTACCTACTAGGTACATATTTATAGTCCGGAGACTTGCCATCCACTACGATCACAACTGATTTTTTATCTTTCATCTCTATCTCTATCGGCTCCTCCATATCCGGTCACGTACAACGGACGTACTTCTTTGACCAACTTTGACCGGACTTCTTTGACTTCTATTGACCACGCTGGGTCCTTACTAGGCTTGGGCCTCAACCAATTTTAGTCATCAACACATGCCCCCAGTTTAGGAGTATAAGTGTAGTTAATGCTTCAAAATTATCACTCATTTAAGGCTTTCTGCACCATGTCACCTCAAAATTCCCATCGAATTCTCCATCAGTAACCAAATATTTTGCCTTCTGGTGTCTTTTAAGACTTTTATATATCTTCGAAACATTGCTTTCGTGTAACACCCCAAATTTTCAAGGAAATAAAAATATCATTTAATCTATTTTCCTGGAATTATTTATTTTGGAAATACCTTTAATGCCCTCCTTAACCTTTTTGAACTAGAACCTAGATGTAATGACAAACCAGAGGCTAGAAAATTTTGTATATGATCCTAAGGCCAAGATATATTTTTGAGAATTTTTACAAATTTTTATCAACCTTGGAAGTAGCCCAAATATTTTAATCCAATTTCTGTAATTATTTTTATTCAAAAAGGTATTGAAACAGTAATGGGCCCTCCCCCTCCTTTTCTCTCTCTCCCGACCAGCCCAGCCCAATCCTTACCCCACGCCCGTACTGACACTCGGGCCCCGCCTGTCAGCGAGCCCCTCTCTCTTCGCGCGCGCCCGACGCCTCGGCCCCACCTGTCGGCGCCAACCGCCTCCCTCCCTCGGCCAATCCCGACCCCACCCGTCAGCCACCGCACTCGTGCGCTCGCACCCGCTGACCGTCTTGGCCCACCTATTAGGACCATCGTCCACCTCGCACCACCGCCCCCAAACCTCTCCGGCCGAATCAATTCCCCTCGGATCCGCCTCGCCGACCCCTCCCCCATTAAATTGTCGCCATTACTCGTTTCCCCTCGTTAAATCTCGCGATTACACCCCGAGATCGCGCTGCGCGTGCATGGCCGAGACCTCACCGGCGAGTTAAAACCTCCCCTCGGCTTTCCTTTCATGCGACCCCCTCTGAACCCCTCCGGCGCCTCTATTTAAGCCCTTGGCCTCCACCGCGCCCAGCCCACACGCCCGATCGCGTTGAGAGCAAACCAGAGCGCCACATTTCACTTTTAGCACCTCACCGCCGCCCGCACTCCGGTCGCTGCTCACCGCCGCCGGTGACCTCCTCCGCCCTAGGAGACCACACCTTCGTGACCGCCAGGACCTCGCCAACCTCGGCCACCCCTCCTCCAACGACGAACCCCGTCGGATCGTCGTCGCCAACAAGGAACCCAAACCACTCCGCCGTCTACCCTCGTCGCCGGCCACGCTCCATCGACCTCTCGCCACCGCAACGGTACCCCCGTGTTCCCCTTAGCGTCCTCTTTCCATTTCTAGGCTTAGATAGGGCCGCCGTCGCTCGCCGTGGCCTCTGGCCCGCTCGCCATCGCCGGAGAAGACGACCGGCACGGGCTGAGTACCCATGCCATGTCGGATTCGTTCCCAATCGTGCGATCCTGATCCAACGGTGGAAGTTAGGTTGTCTCTCGATTTAATCTGATGCGTTGGATCGTAGCGAATCGGTACATTTTAATCTCGTGCGTCCATCGGTATTTAAAACCCGCATTCAATCTGAGCCGCACAACGCGTACCGGTTCAGCGTTTTAATCTCAGCCATCCACGTCATTTTAACTCCCCCGCCTCGCCCGTGACCGCCCGATCACGATCCAACAGTGGATCTCGATCTGGCGCACGCGCACAGTTCGCGGGTTCACCGTGAGCTCGGTTCACCGTGGGCCCGAGGCTGTTTTGGGATTTAATTTAAATTCCAGAAATAGTTTTAAACTTCTAAAATTCATATCTTGCACATTTTAACTCCAAAAATTATCATTTCAATTCTAGAAAATTTGTAGCTTTATTCTCTACATGTTAATGCAATAAAAACAGTATGTTTACTTTGAATATTTCATTTTTATTTAATAAAGTATTCAAATGCCCTTAGGGTAAATTACAAATTTAATTATTTGAATTTCAGCAAAATTTATATTTATTCATTTCCTGTTAATATAATGAAACCACTAAGTTTTCTCTGAACCTCTTACTCTAAATTTGTTAGAAAACTTAAAATAAGATTATTCTCATTTAAAATCTCTTTTATAAAGGACCATATTTCATTATAGTTCATTTTAAATATTCATAAAGTGAATTTCAGAAACTTGACATCTTTATTTTCCTTAAATTAACCCAAGCAAAACCTTTATGCTTGTTGTGTGATTTTGTATTGTTTATTGAATGTTATTTTTATTATCCATGTTAAAAAGACTACGACACCGCCGAGGAGCCGGAATACTTCCCGGAAGTTCCTCCCTCTCCTTTCGCTGAACAAGGCAAGTCACCAAACCACTCTTTTGAGCATGTTGAACCCATGTTTTATTAAACTATCGCTAAAACACATAGGATATACATGCATTAGTCAAATGAAGACCTTAGAATATATTTATTAGGATCCCCCGACCTTGATGTGCAACCCAAGCCATGCTATCTAGCCTAAACTCCTTGTCACCATATGATTAATATTATTAGCTAGTGTCCAACGTATTGACACGATTGCTATAGGATTAAAAATGAGTCGTAGCGTTGGAATCTTTTATATGATCCCCGTTATTCTTATCTCTGGAATGTTGTTGGTGATAGAATTATGGTTGAGAGTGTATGCATGGTGGGTTCCGGCTGCATGCTAGGGCATTGGTCGGTAGCACCCGGGGCACTATAAGTAGGGGTGAAAGTGGTTTGGATAGTTTCCGACCGTATCCGAAAAAATGGATTCGGATTCGGATTTTTTTGATTCGGATACGAATTTTTCGGATACGGATTCAGATTCGGATATTTTTTTCGGATACGGAAACGAATATGATCTGTCTGATATCCGTCGGATTCGGATACGGATTCGGATAATCCGGATATCTAGCCCATTAAAAATGTAGGCCCAGTGGCCAAACTGCTAAAGCCCACAGGCCATGCTTGCACAAGTGTTGACAGCCCATGAGGAGATTAGAAATTAAAAAATAAAAATATTTTTAAAAAAACGTTTAAAAAAATAAAGAAGATTTTTTAAAAAAATATATATTTATATAAATGGGATAATTTCTATAATTTTAAACAGAGAAAAAAAATTTACCAATAAAATAAAAAAGATTTTTTTAGTTCTTTCAATTTAAATTTTAGAAACATAATGAATTAACTAAAAATAGCAAATTGACATATAACAATATCGATTTTTTTCATAAAATAATATATAGTATATTTTAATTATAGAAAAAGTTTAAACAAAGATTTAACTATTAATTTGCTTTTAAACCTAACACATTCCTTTTTAACATTCTAATTTGTTACTCTCAAATCTCCATCTTTCTTAACATCGTACATGAAAACTTTGTCAAAAAAATTTTAAATTTTTATCACAGCCTTTATGTATTATATGATGATACCATGAGACATCTCGTATTTTTTAAACTTCATTTGAATTTTTTAGAATTAAAATTTTGTTAAGCTCTATATTGTCCATCGAGTGTCGTAACATTTTCAAAAAATAAATCTTTCAATTTAGTGGATACTAACTTAAAATATACTCAAATGCATGAATATGATTTTTCTAGAATTTTTAGTTCATTATTTCATGCACTTGTAGTTCAAATTTGACAAATTTCAATATAAATCAAAGAAAGATACATAATGAATTAAAAATAGCAAAATTATGTATAAAATGTGAAATTTTTTTATAAGATTATATATGATGTATTTTTATCATAGAAAAAAAATCAAGTTTAAACGAAGATGTAACTATTAATTTGCTTTTAAATCTAACACATTCTTTCTTAACATTTTAATTCGTTGCTCTTAAATCTCCATCTTTCTTAACATCGTACATGAAAACTTTGTCAAAATAATTTTAAATTTTTATCACAGTATCTATGTATCATATGATGATACCATGAGACGTCTCGTATTTTTCAGACTTTATTTGAATTTTTTAGAATTAAAATTTCATTAAGCTCTATGTTGTCCATCGAGTGTCGTAATATTTTTTTGAAAACAATATCTTTAAATTTAGTGGATACTGACTTAAAATAGACTCAAATTCATGAATATGATTTTTTTAGAATTTTTGGTTCATTATTTCATGCACTTGTAGTTCAAATTTAACAAATTTCAATATAAATCAAAGAAACATACATAATGAATTAAAAATAGCAAAATTATGCATAAAAATGTGAAATGTTTTTATGTGATTATATATGTTGTATTTTGATATTATAAAAAAATTAAAATTTAAACGAACATTTATATTTCAAATTTACAATTTTAAACTTTATCTCTCTTACTCCAAAAATAAGTAAATAGTCAACTTTGACTAAAACCCTATCAACCCTAATTTTTCTTTCTCTCTCCCGGTCTCTCCTACTCTTGCCACCTCTCTCTCCCCGTTCATGATGATTTACGTGATGTTAACTATTATTTGTCATTTATGTATTGTGATCGTGAATAAATAAATACATTATTGATATTCGGTAAGTATTCGTAACCGTATTCGTATTCGATTCATATCCACTCCGTATTCGTATTCGATGATATCCGACTCCATATCCATATCCAGATTATCCGAATCCGAATTCGAATCCGAAAAAATATATGAAAAAGGATATGATATTAGTGATATTCGTCCGTATCCGATCCGTTTTCACCCCTAACTATAAGGACCGGTCTGCGGGATCTGTTGCAATACACTTCCGTACTAACCACAAGTCTAATGGGTAAGTCCTAACTAAGGTATCGAGTGTTCCAAACCGAGACCACCACTTGGATATGGGTCAAGCAGCACCTGCGGGTGGCTTGTACCGATGTGGCGCAAAAGGGGGTGCGACGTTAGCCGGGATGCGGCCCGGCGCGCCGGTGAAACCTAGAGCGGGTGGTTATCGCTTGGAGCATTTCATGCCGAAGTTTTGGCACGAGTTCCCATGGTATGGGTCATCTCGTTACACTTTGGTGTTTGGGATGAGTGCGTGCCTTGTGGGTACAGTAGTACACCTCTGATCAGAGTCATAAATCTTTTCGAAAAGCCGAGCCCACGGTCAAGGGCATGTTGCGTGACATCCCACAGTTAGTTTACTTTTAATATGTATGTGCATGATGGTTTGACATGTAAGGACTGTTGCGCGAGGAGGGAAAACGTACTCCTCGAGTTAGATGGTATTATTGATGTTCATGTTTATTATTCCGCATGATTAAAATTGACTACACTAAATGCAATAACTGAAAAATGTACTTTTCCGCACTTTTAGCCAATACCCTTTCTTTGTTATTATCTCACATTATTACTTGCATTTCCGGTGGCTTGTTGAGTACTTTTTGTACTCATACCCGTTGGACACACCATTCAGAGGATGCCTACTACTAGGATGGTCTGGAGTAGCGACCCAGTCAAGAAGAAGATCCTGAAGAGTGCGTTCGTCATGCTTTTAATTATTTATTTTATGTTTACTCTTATGTAATAATTGTGGTCTGCATACCACGGATGATTGCTCATATGTACGTGTCGCATGATGAACCTCTTGTATTATTATTTTTCTTTGAAAATTCAATAATGTTCCGATTTGTTAAATCAGGGCGCCACATTTCGCATTGCAGAAGTCTTCATCAACTTCCTCATCTTCTTCTTTGCTTCTCCTTTTGGCCATGGACAAATATGATGGATGTCCCTTGGTTCGACGTATCTAGTTCTCTCTTGTACTGGCGTTAGACCAGGCTTCATTCCTCATAGTCCAACAATGGTGTCGTTCAACAGTTTTGCCAAAAATCTAGTGCCTTCAATCTCGGTCCTGCGATCAATCCAGCACTTCAAAACCTGCACGTAATCATCATACCTTTTGCCGAACATTGTAGCCAGCCCTACCAAATCTGCAGGTATCGGTTTGACCCGACTGCTGAGGCGTTGCCTCCGCTCTATAAGTAACCACCAGTCTATGGCTTCCCCTCTATGCCTTCCAAGCACATACAACACCTCTTTCTTCATCCTTGAGCTCAGCACCGACATCTCTCGCACTGTTCTCACCATCCTCATGACCACTGTAGGACTGAAAGTAGCGACCAGAGGGGGGTGAATGGGCGCCTAAAAATTCTTTCGAATCAATGGCTTGCTCCCAACACCCAACACACCTCAAAAGACTTAGCAGCAAAACGTAAACAGATCGCCAAAGCTTAAAAGTATCTAGCCTAGAAACGACCGGTGTTCTAAACAAAGAAACACCAACACAGTGCTAATAGGCAGAATAATTAAAGCGTTCAAATCATGGCAAATCAAAACTTCACAGAAATAAATCACAGCAATCGATTGAGAGGTTACTGTTCAAAGTTGTCTCCAGTAAGGTACTTGACGAAGCCTGCAGTGTCGAAGCCTGCAGTGTCAAAGCCTACTTCGAAGTCCTTGGTATCGAAGCCTGTTGAGACGAAGCCTGTAAGACGTGGACTTCGCTTGGAGCAGTAAGCAGCTGAGTCACGTGAGATGCTTCGGAGATCCTAGTGCGAAGCTATGCTATCAGCGAAGCATGCATGCAGCGAAGTCTGCTGACCCAGACAAACAGATTGTGCATGAAGGTTAGACTTGTACTTCAAAACAGTCCAAAGCTTAGTAGAAATGCATTTCGCTGTAGGGTCCACGATTGGAAAACTTTAGGACAAGAAAAAAATTGCTTCGGCGAGGCTATCGCATGGGCTTCACTAGATACGCTGTAGACCGAAGCCTGCTGCGTAGCGACGGTCACTCAGCTTCGAGGCTGTAGACTTCGCTTGGCTAGTGAAAAGGTGTGCAGAGCTTCGAAAGAACAAATCATGCGAAAATAAACAGATCCCGGATAGAAACTTTGTTTCTTCAAACAGACAAGAAGTACACTTCGAAGCAGGACACTCCGAAAGAATCTGACAAAAACACGTACTGCGAAGTTGACTGGCTGAAGATTAAACTTGGAGTACTACTTCGCATGCAACGAAGCACAATAGTAAACGAGGTTAAGTCAGTGTGAAGCCTGCATCAAACTTCACAAAAGAACCATTTTGCAGATTCTGATGACGTTCATACTTCGAAGATAAACGTTGCGAAGTATCTCTAACTCAAAACACACTTCACATTCAGAGCAAAAAGGGCTTCGAAATTTATCCTTTTACCTTTGCCTGGACAGTAGTACTCCGCGAGGAGTACTTTGAATTCTATAGCAAAATGGCTGAAAAACTCAAGGCAATCTGAGCAGATTTCAGATTCTAGACTGCACTAGGCCTATATCAAAATAAAGCTAGTTGTAAACCTGTTCATTGCCTGACATATGATGGACAGCATCCTGACACTATGGTCAAAAACCGAGGCAAAGACAAGCAGCAAATAAAGCAGTGCACTGTTCTTCTTGAAACTAGAGAATAAAAACCAGGAGCACGTAGCTGCTAGCTGGCAGTGCTGCCACAAGCAAACACCGGTCAGCCATTAAGTATTTTAGCCTACTGGCTAGGCTTGGCTTAGACCCGAAAGGCTAAAAGCCTAGGTTCTACTTTGTTGCTACAACACCTCAGTGCAATGAAGATGAACAGAGAACAAATGGCCGGAAAAAATAGAAACACAGAATCAGAACTTCTCTTTCGCACACAGAAATCATAGGCTAGGCACGCAAAACGAGGTGATTAAGAAATAGATTCACAGCGTTGTCAGATGAGAAAGACAGAAGGCATAAAAACTAGATCAAACAATTTCTCGATGAACCTGAGATACGGAAGTAGTGACGACGCTCAAAACAGGAGACGAATAGGAAGGCAGCATGGGGAAAGTGAACTCAAGTTTGTCATTAAGTGAGTTTCCCCTAACCCTAGAGATTGGGGCCCTATTTATAGGCAGCCCAATAAATGGGGACAATGCAGAAATACCCCTAGGGTTTTTTACAGACGGTGAAATAAAAGGAAAAAACCAAACTGCCCTTAGGATATTTTTACAGACTCGACTGACTGACTGTGGGCCTAAGGACAAAAAGGTAAACTCCTATTTACAGATGACTTATCCGGAAGCTAAGCTTTCGTAGTGGCTGCGGCTTCACTTCTGGACAGTCTGATGCGAGATCAGCGATCATCAGTTTTGCGCCGAAACTGACAAAGCCTCCACCGACTTTGCACCAAGTACCCAGATTGGGCCGGCCCGACTCCGCAGCTCTCTCAGCCCGGCAATCGCTCGCCGCCCGTGTACCTGAGTCAATCCCGGTCAACAACTCAGTGGATCCTCTGCTGCTCCTAGCCCATGTACCCGGATTGGGCCAGCCTGACTTCGCGGCCCCTCTGCCCGACAGATGCTCACTGCCCGTGTACCTGAGTCACACGTGGCCCAAACGCAGCAGGTCTTCTCTCTCTTTTCAGTCCTCTTTGACTATCGTTGACAATGACTCATCACATCTGGAGCCATGAGGCACACGCTATTCAGCATGGCTCCTCAATCTCCCCCTTGATGAGTGCATTGTCAACACTTCTCTTCATCTGCTCTTCAGTACCTGCGAACAACTGTGGAAACACGAAAACAAAAAAACACAAGGAAACAGAAAAAGAAGAAAATAAAGTAAAAGTTTAACCCTAATGACCAAAAGCCAAACAAAAGCAAGAAACGGTCATTATGGTTAACCAAAGGTAAAAGCTCAAAACGAGTGTAATCTCAGAATTATCAACAAGGATATCAAAAGAGTAAGGACAAACGGGACAAAAAATCCCCCTGAAACAAATCTCAGAGAAAGCCAAAACTCCCCCTTAAACTCTTCTCCCAAAATTTCTCCCCCTTGTTGACAAGTGGACTCATCAAGTGAGACTAAAAACACTCAAAAGAGACACAGACTCCCCCTGAAATGCAACTCCCCCTCAAAATATGCAATGAATGCAACTGGGGTGCAGCTGGAGTGAAGAAAGCATGCTTCTCAGATATGATTGACTGCAATTACAACCTCTAACAAGTATAGGAAAAGACATATTGTCTAAGACACATGGCATGATCAGTGCAACAGATGATATCTAAAGAAAGTCATTAGCACGCATTTTTCAGTTTTTGCAAACAAAAGCATCACCACATTTTCCAGTTGACAAGCAAGGTAAAGCATGAGATGCAGAAGCTAACTGATATCTACCAAGATAAGCATTGTCCAAAACAAAGTGCTTTAGCAAACTTGTTGTCTTTTAAATTTTCAGGCTTTTTCATTTTCCTTTTCCATTTTTGCCAAGGGTTATTTGCATGTCAAACCTTATGCTAACCGACCAAGTTAAGCCTAGGCCTAAACTGGACCATCGGAAGCTTAAGACATTGGTCTTGGCATACACTACACTGTCCTAGTTCATACCAAAGTGCTATGGTAGGCAGTATAGAACAATGCAATGTGACATAGCAAACCCACTTGGATCTTTTCAACTCAAGTATAAAAAGGCATGGAATTTTCATTCATTTTTGATTTTTATCATTTTTATAGCACATTTTCCATGTTAAAGCGAAAAGATATCCAAGTTGCATATCTGCATCTATGTGAGGAACTAGCTACAAGGCATGTAACAGATAGCAAAAACACTCAGCCTACACATGATAGTTACCAGAAGCAATGGTGATCATTTTTCAAGTTTAAAGCATAAAAGCCATGCATATGACAGATATCAGACATATCAAGTGAACTGAAACAAAGCATGATCATTGACAAGTAATCAAAAGCATGTACCAGCTAGAATAAGTAAAGCATTTCAATCATATAGCAGAAGCAAGCTCAAAAGTGTGATATGTGAATATGCATGATGTGAACACACACAAAAAGACTCGAGAAAAGCGTAAAAAGGAAATAAAAATTGACGCAAAATATCCTAGAAAGGATACACAATACCCAAATCCCCTCGCAAATGCTCAAAAGTAGACTGATCTAGGGGTTTGGTGAAAATGTCAGCCAACTGATGATGGGTATCAACATGAACAAGGTCAATGACACCTTTCTCATATTGATCCCGTAGAAAATGAAAGCACACATCAATGTGTTTGGTTTTTGAATGGAGACACGGGTTTTTCCCTACGCTAATAGCACTTGTGCTGTCGCAAAACAGAGGAACTCTGGTAGGAAAGAACAACCCAAAATCTCGCAGAGTGGAAATCATCCAAACCAACTGTGAGAAACCGCTAGCAGCAGCTACATACTCAGCCTCAGTGGTCGAAAGAGCAACTCCAGATTGCTTTCGAGAAGACCAAGACACAAGAGACGAACCAAGAAACTGGCAAGTACCGGAAGTCGACTTGCGATCCAACCAGCACCCACCAAAGTCAGCGTCCGAAAAGCCAGATAAATCAAGAGATGATGATGTTGAATAGTAAAGACCAAGATCAGGCGTATAGGTAAGATACCTGAAGATGCGCTTGACAACCTGCCGATGAGACGCGCGTGGTGAAGACTGGAAGCGCGCGCATAGTCCCACAGCAAATTGTATGTCCGGCCTTGTCGCCGTCAAGTACAGCAGTGAACCAATAATCCCTCGAAACTCTCTCTCGTTGACCTTGACGCCGCTCTCGTCCTTGTCCAGGCCCCTAGATGTGCCCATTGGGGTCATCTGAGGCTTCAGCTCTCCACCAAAGTCAAACTTCTTCAACATGTCTCGAGTGTACTTACCCTGGTGGATGAAGGTGTCGTCCTTGGTCTGTTTGATCTGAAGCCCTAAAAAATACTTGAGCTCACCCATGAGGCTCATCTCAAACTCGCTATGCATCTGCTTAGAAAACTTGGACACAAGATCATTAGTAGTACCGCCAAAGATTATATCGTCCACGTAAATCTGAGCGACTAAGAAATCCGAAGCATCTCTGAGCAAGAAAAGAGTTTTATCCACAGAACCCATCACAAAGCCCTTCCCCAACAAAACTGCTTCAACCGGTCATACTAAGCCCTGGGGGCTTGCTTCAACCCGTATAAAGCTTTTTGCAACTTAAAAACATGTCGAGGAAACTTGGTGTTCTCAAAACCGGGGGGCTTCCTAACATAAACCTCCTCCTCTATGTACCCGTTCAGAAAAGCACTCTTGACGTCCATTTGAAAAAGTTTAATACTCTTCGAAGCGGCAAAAGCTAAGAGAATGCGAATGGACTCAAGACGGGCAACAGGGGCGAAAGTTTCTTCAAAATCAATACCCTCCTTCTGGCAAAAACCCTGGGAAACTAGTCGAGCTTTGTAGCGCACCACAACCCCATCTTCACCTTGCTTGTTCTTGAACACCCACTTGGTGCCTATGGGGTTGCATCCTGGTGGCAGCTCAACTAGTGTCCAGACCCGATTACGGACAAAATTCTCATGCTCTTCTTGCATGACATTAATCCAATTAGAGTCAGAAAGAGCATGAGAAATGTCTCTAGGCTCAAAAGATGAAACAAAAGCAGATTCAACAAACACAGCAAGAGAGTCAACAGAAGAACACAAAATCCTCGTAGACAAATCACCGATGATGACCTCTGAGGGGTGATCACGCTGAACTGCTCGGGATCCTTGGTGATCTGAAGTCACCTCACCGGAGTCAGCAGCTGGCACCTCTGGACTCGACTGAGGGAGCTCGATCGAAGTGGAAGAAGTGATCAGAGGTCCGCCCTCCTCCTCAGTCGAAGTCTTAGAAGGTGTGGGTTCTGCAGGCAGTGCAGAAGGTCCACCCTCATCAACAGTGGGAGTGTCCTCATCTTCCTCGAAGATGGACTCTCCGAGCTCACTATCACCAGAAAGCTTAAAAGAAGGAGTCAAAGAAGGCAAGGACTCATCAAATGAAACCTCACAAGTCTCGACAAGCTGCTGGGAGTCGAGGTTCCAAACACGGAAGCCTCGAGAATGTAAAGCGTAGCCAAGAAAAACTCCGTCCCAGCAACGAGACTCAAACTTGTCCAAATGGCCTCTCTTCTTGAGCACAAAGCACTTGCAGCCAAACGCTCGCAAGTGGCTCACCTTGGGCTGTCTGCCAAAACCGCAACTCGTATGAGGTCTTACCTAGGTAAGCTCTAAGAAAAATGCGGTTGGCCAAATAGCAAGTCGTGTTCATGGCTTTGGCCCAAAAACGCCTAGGAGTCCTGTGCTCGTAGAGCATCATCCTGGCCATCTCGACTAGCATGCGGTTCTTTCATTCCACAACGCCATTCTATGGGGGAGTGTAAGGAGCAGAAAATTGATGGTCAAGACCCTGATCACTACAGAAGCTGACGAACTGAGAGTTCTTGAACTCAGAGCCATTGTTGGAGCGAATTGCTCGCATCTGACCATTGTTCTCATTCTTCAGCTTCGAAATCAGGTCATGAACAAAATGAAAAGTCTCATCCTTAGACTCCAAGAAGAAAACCCACGAGAATCGAGAAAAGTCATCAATAATGACAAGCGCGTACCACTTCCCACCGACTGAGCGTACCCGAGTTGTACCAACAGTGTCCATGTGTAACAGCTCGCCCGGATACGAAGTCATCACCTGAGTCACAGGTGCGTGAGAAGCGGCAACCATTTTCCCGTGACGACAGGGATGGCAAACTAGATCCTTCTCCATCTTAAGCTTGGGCAATCCTCGGATGAGGTCCATAGAGCTCAACCTAACTAGCAGATCAAAACTCAAATGACCTAACCTCCTATGCCACTTCCGGAGCTCAGAGGAGGATCCAGCAATCAAACAGCGAGAAGGGCCAAAAGAACTAGAGAAGTCAATCCGAAAAACCTTACCGAACGGTAAGATCTAGCAAATCAAAGACCCTCTAGAATCAAGCACAGAAGAATTGCCCTTCTTAAAACGAACCTCCAACCCATCCTCAAGAAGTTGTGAAACAGAAATCAAATTGAAATTCAAATTTCCAACCAAAGCAACGTTCTTCAAAGAGAAATGGTCAGAGATGTGGATTGAGCCAATACCGTTTACCTTCCCTTGACCACTGTTCCCGAATGTGATGTACTCTTTGGAGCTCGGGGAAATGAGACTAGAGAACCATCTGCGATGTCCCGTCATGTGGCGAGAGCATCCTGAGTCCATGATCCAAACATCCTCCAGTCTCCGATCCTGCACAATCAGTGGTTGTAAGAGGGAGCAAATGGTCCGGCACCAGGTTTAGCAAAAGAACTAAACCAGTGTCGAGCCATCTGCTCAAAGGAAGGAAAGCAGAACACATCAGAAGAGTTTGCACCAAAACGCGGCTCAAAGCGTGGTCCTTGGTTCCGCCTAAAGCCTCGGCCACGAGGTCTAGGACCGTAGCCAAAACGGCCTAGAGCTCTGCCGGAACGAACACCACCATCTGGAGCATGGGCATGAAAGTCGTCTCCTATACCACCACCTACACGACGCGGCCTGGCCTCCAGCCTCTCCCCGCGTTGAGGAACTCTCAGTCTACCACCCTGCTAGTAGAACTGCTCCTGACCACCACGAGCTCTCTCCGCTCTCTCTACCCGATTCCTCCTGAAGCAAAACTCCGCAAGATGCTCGTCTCTCTGACAGTACTCACAATGATAGGTGGGCTTCTTGGGATGCGGTTGAGGCTTGGGGTTCTTGGGCTTAGTGGTGTTTGGTGTAGTCTTCTTGGGTTGAGAGGGTCCAGGAAGAGAGTCAAGAGAAGTGTGGAGGTGTTTGGGCTTTGGAACCCAGATGGGCTTCTTGGGTGGAGCTTTGGGCTGTTCTTGGATCACTCAATCCTTGGGCTGACTAGCCTGGAAAGACTCAGTGGAGTGAGTCTTGGGGTATCTCTGCTCAGGAGTCGTTTTACTCCACGCCACTGCCCGGCTAATGGCACCCTCAAAGTCATCCTTGGTGTAGGTGTAACCAACCCCTAACCCATCCTGCCTCTTAAACTGCTGGATCATCATGCCGAGCTGAGGCTCTCTGGCACTGATCCAACTTAGGATAGAACGGAGGTAAAAGTTTTCATTCTGAGAATCAGCTAGCTCCTCTCTCAAGGAAGCTAATACCTCCACCTGAGACAAGCAGGTCTCACACTCGCTATCTACCTGGACAGACTTCTCGGCTTTCAGCTTAATCAACTCCAGTCTAAGAGACAGGCAATTCTCACAGACAGTGGGTGGAACTGATAGTGTCTCAAGATCTAGCCTAGTCTGCGCCAGCTTAGCTCTCACTCTCTCCAAATCACCCAAATGTGCATCACCCTTGGCTTTCAGCTCAGCTAGACTAGCTAGATGAGATGGGCAATCAGCACAGGGCACGACGATAGTGGCTTGAGCATCTTTCAGCTCCAGCTGAGCGCTTTCAAGCTCAGTGGCCAAAGCATCCCTCTCATCAACCCTTTCTATGTACCTGGACTTCAGAGTCGATAGGTCACACAGAAGCACCTCACACTTTGGGCACTCACTGCTATCACCCAAGCAAGGGGAAGAACATAGGCTCTCAATAAGCAGTTTTTCTTAGCCCCTATAAGCAGTTTTTCCTGATATTTTAACTACTGTCGATTGCTTTCAAGTAAATCAATGATTTCGCGTTCATAATATGATACCTTTTCGTTGTCGTCATTGTCGGAGTCAACGGAGGAGCCCTTCTCTTCCTTATCCCCAAGAGCCATTGAGCAGAAGCTCTTGCGGGATCTTCGACGCTGATGTGAGCATCTCTTTGGTCTGTCCCTGAAGGCCATGAAGTAAAGACCCGCCGGATCGTCCTTGTCCTTCCCCTTCCTGATGACGATCTCCTCATCGCTTGAGCTCGATGAAGAGGAAGAAGACGTGGACCTCTTGGAGTAGCTCTTCTCCATCTCGGCTAAGAAGGCCTTGTCGCACTTCTTGTTCTCTCGCCGGTAGTCCTTCAGGGCCTTTTTGAATAATCTGGTCTTTGGGTTGCTCTTGTTGAAGAAGGAGCTGTCGTGCTTGCCGGAGTCATGGAAGCCACCACCGGTGCCCTTCTTGTGGCCATTTCGCTTGGGGCAGTCGGCGATGAAGTGTCTTGGGTCACCACACTCAAAGCACTCGGATTTGGTGCCATGTCTTTTGAACGTTCTCTTGTCATAAACACGACGCACTCGGTTGTTGAAAAGACACAAATCATCATCTCCTAATGACTCAAGCTAGTCCTCAGTGATAGACATCAAAGAGAACCCAGCATAGCTCATAGAAGAGGGATCAACATAAGGTGTAGCAAGGGCCAGAGACTTTGATCCAGAGCCAATGATATTTGATCTCAACTAGGTATCAACCTCAGTGGCCTTCAGCTTGCTAAACAACTCAGAAATTGTCAAGGTATCATAAGATGTGCTCTCAATGATAGAGGATACCTTGATCTCCTAGATCTTTTGGTCCAAGGTATGGAGAACCTTGAGCGCCTGCTCGTGATCTGAGACTAACTGAACACCCTCAGCCTTGTTGTCCCGAAGCTTGTTTATGATCGATTGAAAACGACCAAACAACGCTTCAACAGATTCACCCGGATTTTGTGTGAAGTTCTCATATTCACGCCGGTAGGTCTGATAGAGCCGAGCCTTGACCTGGGCTGTACCCTCATGGTGAGCCTGGAGGGTAGCCTAGATCTCTCTCGCAGTGGAGAGATGGCTCACACGCTCAAATTCAGTGGGACTTAAACTAGAAAACAGAATATTCACAGCATTGTTGTTGTTCTAATGTTGGGCAACAATATCTGGAGTAGTGCGCTCAGCAACAGGCAACACAGTGAAAGTAGCGTGAATACAAATGTCCCAAATGTCCGAGCTTTGGCTCATGAGATAGGCTCGCATGCGAGTCTTCCAATAATTATAGCCATAAGCTTCCAAGGATGGGACCTTTCCAGGAGACGTCATGATCACTACTGGGGTTTAGAACCGGTTAAAGTATGGAAAAACCCTAACCAGGCTCTGATACCACTTGTAGGACCGAAAGTAGCGACCAGAGGGGGGGTGAATGGGCACCTAAAAATTCTTTCGAATCAATGGCCTGCTCCCAACACCCAACGCACCTCAAAAGATTTAGCAGCAAAACATAAACAGATCGCCAAAGCCTATAAGTATCTAGCCTAGAAATGACCGGTGTTGTAAACAAAGAAACACCAACACAGTGCTAATAGGTAGAATAATTAAAGCGTTCAAATCATGGCAGATCAAAACTTCACAGAAATAAATCACAGCAATAGATTGAGAGGTTACTGTTCAAAGTTGTCTCCAGTAAGGTACTTGACGAAGCCTGCAGTGTCGAAGCCTGCAGTGTCGAAGCCTACTTCGAAGTCCTTGGTATCGAAGCCTATTGAGACGAAGCCTGTAAGACGTGGACTTCGCTTGGACCAGTAAGCAGCTGAGTCACGTGAGATGCTTCGGAGATCCTAGTGCGAAGCTATGCTATCAGCGAAGCATGCATGCAGCGAAGTCTGCTGACCCAGACAAACAGACTGTGCACGAAGGTTAGACTTGTACTTCAAAATAGTCCAAAGCTTAGTAGAAATGCATTTCGCTGTAGGATCCACGATTGGAAAACTTTAGGACAAGAAAAAAATTGCTTCGGCGAGGCTATCGCATGGGCTTCGCTAGATACGCTGTAGACCGAAGCCTGCTGCGTAGCGATGGTCACTTAGCTTCGAGGCTGTAGAATTCGCTTGTCTAGTGAAATGGTGTGCAAAGCTTCAAAAGAATAAATCATGCGAAAATAAACAGATCCCGGACAGAAACTTTGTTTCTTCGAACAGACAAGAAGTACACTTCGAAGCAGGACACTACGAAAGAATCTGACAAAAACACGTACTGCGAAGTTGACTGGCTGAAGATTAAACTTGGAGTACTACTTCGCATGCAACGAAGCACAATAGTAAACGATGTTAAGTCAGTGTGAAGCCTGCATCAAACTTCGCAAAAGAACCATTTTGCAGATTCTGATGACGTTCATACTTCGAAGATAAACGTTGTGAAGTATCTCTAACTCAAAACACACTTCGCATTCAGAGCAAAAAGGGCTTCGAAATTTATCCTTTTACCTTTGCCTGGACAGTAGTACTCCGCGAGGAGTACTTTGAATTCTGTAGCAAAATGGCTGAAAAACTCAAGGCAATCTGAGCAGATTTCAGATTCTAGACTGCACTAGGCCTATATCAAAATAAAGCTAGCTATAAACCTGTTCATTGCCTCACTTATGATGGACAGCAACCTGACACTATGGTCAAAAACCGAGGCAAAGACAAGCAGCAAATAAAGTAGTGCATTGTTCTTCTTGAATCTAGAGAATAAAAACCAGGAGCACATAGCTGCTAGCTGGCAGTGCTGCCACAAGCAAACACCGGTCAACCATTAAGTATTTTAGCCTGCTGGCTAGGCTTGGCTTAGACCCGAAAGGCTAAAATCCTAGGTGCTACTTTGTTGCTACAACACCTCAGCACAATGAAGATGAACAGAGAACAAATGGCCGGAAAAAATAGAAACACAGAATCAGAACTTCTTTTTCGCACACAGAAATCATAGGCTAGGCACGCAAAACGAGGTGATTAAGAAATAGATTCACAGCGTTGTCAGACGAGAAAGACAGAAGGCATAAAAACTCGATCAAACAATTTCTCGATGAACCTGAGATACAGAAGCAGTGACGACGCTCAAAACAGGAGACAAACAAGAAGGCAGCATGGGGAAAGTGAACTCAAGTTTGTCATTAAGTGAGTTTCCCCTAACCCTAGAGATTGGGGCCCTATTTATAGGCAGCCCAATAAATGGGGAAAATGCAGAAATACCCCTAGGGTTTTTTACAGACGCTGAAATAAAAGGAAAAGACCAAACTGCACTTAGGATATTTTTATAGACTCGACTGACTGACTGTGGGCCTAAGGACAAAAAGGTAAACTCCTATTTACAGATGACTTATCCGGAAGCTAAGCTTTCGTAGCGGCTACGACTTCACTTCTAGATAGTCTGATGCGAGATCAGCGATCGTCAGTTTTACGCCGAAACTGACAAAGCCTCCACCGACTTTGCACCAGGTACCCGGATTGGGCCGGCCCAACTCCGTAGCTCTCTCAGCCCGGCAATCGCTCGCCGCCCGTGTACCTGAGTCAATTCCGGTCAATAGCCCAGTGGATCCTCTGCTGCTCCTAGCCCATGTACCCGGATTGGGCCAGCCTGACTTCGCGGCCCCTCTGCCCGATAGTCGCTCGCTGCCCGTGTACCTGAATCACACGTGGCCCAGACGCAGCAGGTCTTCTCTCTCTTTTCAGTCCTCTTTGACTATCGTTGACAATGACTCATCGCATCTAGAGCCATGAGGCCCACGCTATTCAGCATGGCTCCTCAACCATGGTACTGACGTCCTCATCTACTTCATCTCCGTCATCGGCCTCAATTCCATCAGACGTTACAATGGAGACCAACACCTTCGTCCCCGAGGTAAGTCTCTAATATTTTCTTCCTCTTTTCTCTTTTTGCTGTTCTTCGGTGTTCTTGACTACATTTTGGCCTTCACTTTGGATTTATTCTCTTTTTCTTCTATAGAATCTAAGGAGCCAGATCTTAGTCCCCATTGCTAACTATCCTTCATGCTATTTCCTAGGTCCGATGGGTTGACTATGATCCTTATAACATCATAAATATCGAAACTTACCGAATCCCGTTTAAAAACTCTAGGGTGCTTCTCTCTGATTATAATTTGAGCTTTAGAGTGTTTCCTTCTCCTTTGCCCGATTGGAGGGACTGGTACCTTAGGGTATCGGCCGCCAATCATACCTTTTGGGATGAGATTGACATCGGGCATTGCATCGGCCTCTCTCACGCTGAACCCTACAAAAATGAGACGATGCTTGACGCTGCCTGTTATTTTTGGTCTGATGCTCTCAATGCCTTCCTTTTCCACCACGAACTGATGAGTCCTAGTTTGCTTGCTGTATTAGCTTTAACTTCTATTGACATTATTTCTCCCAACAACCCTCTCTTTTTCCGATCCAAACCAACCCATCGCCTTGACATCAAATCCTCTAGTGGTTTGAGCAAATACATTTCCAAGCTCAATAAAAGACTAGGCTTGTAGATACCCACAAGCACGTTGCTTTGCTTAACCTCTAGTTGGAAAAATTTGTCTTTTGTGGATCCACCATAGGTCTAACTTCTCACCTCTAGCTCCTAGCTGAGCAGCTTGCTGCGAACAAGAAAATTCCCATCGGTCGATACCTACTTGGGGCCACTTACCATCTTCTCCACTAAGTATCGACCAAACTATCGGCTGGTGAACCCGTAGGCCACTTCGGTGGTCCTTGGTGATTTCTTCAACTTTTGCTTAAAGTTTATACAACTGAAGTCACCAATGATCCTCTCTTGCCCTGATGGAATTCCCTTCTGACTACCTTAAATCGACCAACCCTTCCTATCGCTGATGCTTATCGTTGGGTGAGGCAACTGCTTGCCGTACCGGTGTCCGAATGTTGTCTGATCCACTGAGCCACTAGTTCCAAGGTTATCACCATGGATTCATCCATGAGAAAGTTATCAGGTACCCGTATGACTCTTTGTCTGAATATGAACACCCTCATCGGTTGCTTCTCACTGATGTATGTAGGGACGAGAAGGCTATTAAGATTTTTAAAGCCTTTATCACTCCTTGTATCCTGTTGTTGGTGTCATTTTTGGTCACACACGTGGCCTGGGAGGTATGCTTAACTTCAGTGTAGGTCCTACAATCTTAGAAAGAGGTCTGAGTGTGTTGTTGACACGAAAACGTGTCCCCGCACTTGGGTCAGTTCGATGATCCAAAAGTGTGCGGATACTTAGGGACAAGCCTAAGCGTAACACAATACTGACGTCGTGTTCCGACTATCCTTAACCGTGGTAAGGGGTGCAGTCACCAGGTAATCAGATCACACAAAAATAATCCAATTAGCCGAAAAGTAATATATTAAACGGAATAAATCAGTGAGCCGAGCGGAGCCTGACTGATCTGTAGTATACAATGCGAAGGGTATCACCGAAGGGTACCTTCGGCGTCTGATGTGAAGGGTCCCGCCAAAGGGTGCCTTCGGCGTTAGGACTTATCTGGCCGAAGGCAGGCTCCGAACAGATCTTGACGTGACAATCACCTCCGAACAGCGGGGTTCGGCGCGAAGTCTCTAACACGATAAAATAACTCGGATGCAACGCACTAGCGTGACTTCTTCTGACGTGGGGTACGAATGTGGTGAAGCTTGTCGTGACGAAGCCTGATTCGAAGCGTGCTGGTGTGCGGGACTCAGTCAAATCAACAACAGCGTGACAGTCCAGCATGGGTAGTTGAAGCAGTATTCCCGTCGAAGGGTGTTCTGGCAGCCTCCGAAACCAATCTCTTGGCTCCGGACACCTCCGGCGAAGTGGCTCCGAGCGTGGAAACAAGCAACAGAACAGATCAAATGCCAATTCGGCCTGGGGACCGAATTCTTCTAAGTGTTGCACTAGAGAGCAAAGGTAGCAATTTGTTACGCAGATTAGCGGATACTTCACAAGCGAAGTAACAAGGTGATAGCAATCTATTACGTAGATTAACAGATACTTCATAAGCTAAATAACAAGGATTACCACTATTCCGAAGTGGCCGTCGGAGGGCTTCCAAGCAAACCCATGAAGGTTGTAGAAAAGTAAAGGTAAAAGTAAAGGTACGGTTCAAAGCTAGGGCTTTGTGTTTGATTTGTGTTGGGGGGTTAATGAACCGGCATCACCCCTATATTTATAGGGGCTAGTCTTCTAATCTCTAAGTTTAATCTGTTATGATTCGACCTAATCAAACTTAGGGATAAAATTAGCCAGAATCGGACTCAAACTCTATCTCTGGAAATCAGCCCGAAGTGGGCCTTCGGTAGGGCCTGCCGAAGCATGCTCCTCGGGCCGAAGCTTCGGCGAGGCAGGCCTCCGAAGGCCTTCGGGCCGAAGCTAGCAGGCCTGTTGGAAGCTTTCGAAGCACATAGCCCCAATGGGCCTTCGGCCCTGTAGGGCTTTGGCCCGACCCATGACATGTGTATTCTCTGCCCAAATTACCAAAATTGATATTTTGACAATCTTAACCATTTAATGCCATTTTTTGCTATCAACATATCCCCCTGCCTTTTAGTGAACTAAGTGAACTAAAAGCATAACGGGCTAAGGAAGATACCTCTCATATCAGACTCTTGACACTTTCAAGTCATTTGCCACACACTTGGGAAATACCTTTTCAAGTACCTGCCATTCAAAGCTCTTCAAAATCGCTCTCCTTGCACAGATTCTAACACATATGAATTACCTGGAGCGATTTTGGATATTTTGATTGGGCCTTCCCCACTAGGTGACCATTTACCAAATTTAGGGCTCTTAGTGCCTAAGGGCAAAATCGTCTTCCAAACCAAGTCACCCACTTGAAACGATTTTGGTTTAACCTTTTTATTGTAGGCTTTAGCTACTCTCCTCTTGTCTATCTCTATAGCTTCTAAAGCCCTTAGCCTCTTATCAGTCACTTCTTCTAAATTATCCTTCAAAAGAGTCTCATATTCATCGACCGATAAGCCATCTTGCTTTAGAACCCTTAAAGAGCCAAGATCTACTTCTACAGGTAGAACGACTTCTTATCCATTTACTAACTCATATGGACTAACTTTGGTAGCACCGTGCTTTGCAATTCTACAAGCCCATAGTGCCTCGGAAAGCACTTCATGCCACCTCTTAGGTAATTCTTCGATTTTCCTCTTAATGAGCTTAATCACAGTTTTATTACTAGACTAAGCCTGACCATGGGCCTGAGCATAGTACAGTGAAGAGTTTACCAACTTAATACCATAAAGTTCGGTAAAGTCTCTCATTTCTTTGGAAACAAATGAACTACCTTGATCTGTAGTGAGAGTTTGGGGAATACCGAATCTATGTATAATGTGCTTCAAGATAAAATCAAGTACCTCGTTGTGAGTCATATTCTTGAGAGGCATGACTTCAGTCCATTTGGTCAAGTAGTCTGTTGCCATCAACACGAACCGATGCCCTTTTGAAGGAGGATGGATCTGACCGATGAAGTCTAAACCCCAACCTCGGAATGACCATGGCTTGATAATAGGGTTAAGCAATGAAGCAGGAGCTAGCTGAATATTGCCATACTTCTAGCATGCTTCACACCCTCTATAATATCTAAAACAATCCTTAGTCATAGTGGGCCAGTAGAAACCTGCTCTTTTGAGCATCCAACTCATTTTTTGGGCCGACTGATGACTGCCACAAAGCCCTTCATGGACTTCTACCGTAGCTACTTGGGACTGTTCATCGTCTAAACACCTTAAAAGTACCCCATCAACAGTTCGGCGATATAGTACATCATCTAGTAATAAAAATTTAAACGCTTGTCACCGAACTTTCCGATCAACCCTTTGACTAGGGTTTCTAAAATACTGGACGATTGGAATTCTCCAATCACCCTTATGGACCTCCGGAGGGTCTGCTGACTCCTTTCCTAGAGTGATGTCTAAGCTACTAATTTCGGAGTGCCCCCCGGGCCTTTCCCACTTCTGCCGAAGGCTGACTAGGTCGGCCGTGCAGAAACGATCAAATCAAAGCCTTCCGCTGGAGGGTTCTGGTTCGCGAAGGCCTCCACTGTCCAGCAGGCTTCAGCGTAGGGGCTCCGGCACGCAAGGTCCTTCAATGGGCGGGGTGTTCCGACACGAGGGCTCCGACACATGACACCCTCCAGTGGCTGGAGGGGTCCAACCCGCAGGGCTCGACAGACCTCGCGCTTGCCTGAAGCTTCTGGCTTCGGTTGTGAGACCAAACATTGGCTTCTCTTGCATAGAAAATTTCCCTCTCCCGACTTGATAGCCAGACGCTTTCTAAGCCAAATCATTTGCAATGAAGTTGGCTTCTCTTGACATGTGAGAAATTTTAAAGTCATCAAAAGTAGCAACTATGTCTAAGCATTTATCCAGGTAACTATTTAGCAAGCCATTAAAACATTGAGCACTCTTAGCTACTTGTTGTACTACTAACAGAGAATCACCATGTGCATGAACATGTTTAACACCCATGGATTCTAGCAATTCTAGTCCTAGCAACAAGGCCTCATATTCAGCTTGGTTATTAGTAGAGAGAAATTCTAAACGAGTCGAGGTTTCAAAGTGCATTCCACTAGGTGATATGAGAACCACCCCAATACCTTGTCCACTCTTGCAAGCTGAACCATCAAAATAAAGTTTCTATGGCACTACCTCAATTAGAGCAACAACGTCACTCCAATTGACATCTATGTGGTGATCAACTATGAAATTAGCAACAATTTGGCCTTTCATAGCTCTTAGAGGTTCATAGGCAAAATCATACTCAATCAAAGTGTAAGCCCACTTTCCGATTCTTCCACTTAGAATCGGCTTTTGCAACATGTATCTTATAACATCGGTTTGGCAAGCAACAATACATGTAGTAGGGAGAAGATAATGACGTAATTTGGCACATGCGTAGTAAAGTGATAAACATAAGCGCTCCACAAACATATACCTGGTTTCGGCGTCCAGCACGCGGCGGCTCAAGAACGTGATGATGTACTCTTTTCCCTCCACCTCCTGGGTTAGCATGACCCCTATTACGCTATCCTCGGCGGCAATGTATAGCAAAAACGGGATTCCGACTTTTGGTGCTCTCACCACGGGTGGCGACGATAAGAACTCTTTAATCTTTTCAAAGGAACTTTGCTGACTTGCCCCCCAAGTGAACTCGGCTTCATTTCTTAGTCGGAGTATAGGGACAAAGGCATCAATCTTGCTAGACAAGTTAGATATAAAGTGACATAAATAATTCATCTTGCCTAGTAACTTTTGCACATCCTTCTTACATGTCAACGCCGCAAAGTTTCTAATCTTCTCAAGCCTCTTAGGATCGATCTCTATACCCCTTTCATGGATCATGAAGCCTAAGAACTTGCCCGCCGACACGCCAAAAGTGCATTTGAGTGGGTGCATTTCCAAGCCATACTGTTGCATCCTATCAAAAGCAACTTTCAAATCGGCTAGATGGTTTCCCATAGCGTCCGATTTGACTACAACATCATCTATGTAAACTTCTAACATAACTCCTAACAAGTCATGAAAGATCAAGTTCGTAGCACGTTGATATGTAGTGCTAGCATTCTTTAAACCAAAATTCATAACGACCCACTCGAATAAACTGACAAAACCAGGGCATCGAAAGGTTGTATTGTAGACGTCCTCTTCGGCCATAAAGATTTGATTATAACCAGCGTTACCATCAAGAAAACTTAGTGCCTTATGTCCTGAAGCATCGTTGATTAGCATGTCGGCTATTGGCATTGGATACTCGTCCTTCGGAGTGGCCTTGTTTAGATCCCTAAAATCAATACAAACTCGTATTTTGCCGCTCCCTTCTTTTCTACAGGCACAGTGTTAGCAACCCATTCAGCATACCTGCATGGCCTAATAAACTCAGCCTTGAGTAATCGCTCCACTTCTTCTTTAACTCGGTCATAAATGGCCAAATTAAAGCGACGAGGAGGCTGCTTATAAGGCCTAAATCCGGATTTGATAGGTAGCCGATGCTCCACGAACTCGCGACTTAATCCAGGCACCTCGCTATACTCCCACGTGAAACAATCGACGTACGACCGAAGTAACTTTATTACTTCGGACTTCTCATCAGCCTGTCAATGTTGGTTTACAAAAGTCGGCCTTGGGACGCTACCATTGCCTATGTTAATTTCTTCTAAAGGATCGGTCGACGCAAAACCTTGTCCTAATTTCTCTACTTCGCTAAAGTCTTCGATGGCCTCGGCAATACCGTCTTTAGCAGACCGATATTGCTCTACACGAGACTTTAGCCAATCTAGATTACTTTTGCTAGACATGACCACTAATTTAGAAATAGATGTGCTACGCCAGCCGGCTTTATAGACACTGGTACGAAACGTCCTCCGGACATGCTAACGAAGTCGTAATCCGAAAGATCTCTACCTGATAGCCATTCTACTTTATTGTGGATGGCGTCAATGGACAGATAGGCCAATGCTACCTAGGCCAAAGTATCTGCGGGTATGACCTCTACTTCATCACCGTCCCACTGAATTAGGCATTAGTGCAAAGTAGAAGGAATACAGCAGTTTGCGTGAATCCAGTCATGTCCGAGTAACACACTGTAGTTACCTTGCACGTCGATGATGAAGAATGTCGTCGGCAACGTCTTGTTGCCCACTGTTAACTCCATGGAGAGCACGCCTTTGGCCTCGGAACTCTCGCCGTTGAATCAGTTGAGCATTAAGTTAGTTTTCTTCAGGTCCTCCTCGTCCCTGCCAAGTTTCTTCAAAAGTGAGTAAGGCATTAGGTTAACGGTGGCACCACCATCAACAAGCATCCTTGAGATAGGCTTCCCGTCATTGTGACCCCTGATGTAGAGAGGCTTTAGATGGCAAGCCGAATCCTCGGGTTTTTCAAAAACAGCATTATGTGGGCTGTGGTTCAACTGAGCGACCTCGGCCTCGTCCTTTGGTAGGGTGAACTTGGCGGGCAGCATGACGACGTTGATGTCCATCGCCTGAGGTGCGGGTCCCTCAGAGACGGGCGAGTAGTCGTTGTTGAGCATGTCATTGTCGTCGTCGCTCGGGCTAGGATCCAGGTTGGTTATCTCAACCGGCTTGATCCTCCATACCTGTCTCATCATTGGCCGAGGGCGGATTTCCTCAAAGATGGCATCTCGCTCATTCTCGGCTTTCTTCTCGCACATATCCTATGCCCATAGGCATTGCAGACACCTCTTTTGTGATTTGGACATACCTGGAGGTGCCTAAGATGGTTATGGCTTGGTACTAGGTGCCACTGCCTTGTTCCTGTTATTTTTGGATGAAGGGATATTACCCAGATTGGCCTCGCATGTTCCATAATCAGAGGGGCCTTTGCTGCGAACCCTGCCAATCGGACTGGCCTCGTCTGGCTGATCGGAGCACGCTCTGGTGCTGGCTTCAGCCGGAGCAGGGTACTTACCTCTATCAGGCTTCGACAAAGGGGCCTTTGGTATTGGGACTTCCTGAGACCCTATTCTGATTGTGATAGCTTCGGACTCCCTGTCCTCTGCCTCTTCGCATTCATCTCCCCTGGCTTCGTCCCGTGCGAGTCGATTCGGAGGTACTACGGACAACCTATGGATGATGCCTCCCTTCGCCGCGTCTATTTGTCCCTGCCAGTTATAATACTCCGAAGGAAAACAAGGGACAATGTTATGTTGCGGAGGGTGCTTTAATTGTGATACGTACGGAGCCCACGGGGTCCCCGCCTAGTTGTATGGAAGGGGCATCGGTGGCTCCAGTAGCTTCGCCCCCTGTGAGCTGAACCCATTACCCAGAGGGGGGTTCAGCCAGGTCGACGGTAGCTCTGACCATATTAGCGAGGGGTCCTGCCAAGCCTAAGGTACGTTCTGCCATTGCGGGCCAAAGCCTCCCACCAGAGGGTTCGTCCAGAGCGAAGCTGGGTTCGGCCATTGCGGTCTAAACTCGTTCTGCGTGCTCGGCCACTAGGGTCCAAGGCCACTGTATGGAGGGTTCGGCCACTGGGGTCCGAAGCCACCATAGGGGTATTAGGCCACTATGGCCCGAAGTCCTCATGCAGAGGGTTCAACCACTGTGGTTCGAAGCTACTATGCGGAGGGTTCGACCACTGTGCACCGAAGCCATCATGCGGAGGGTTTGTCCACTGTGGTCTGAAGCCACCCTCCGACTGCATTGGCCCCTTTGGCTGACTTAGCCTTTTTGCATGGGGGCCTGTTTCCTTAGCTTTTCTTTGGTGTTTGTTTAACAGCATCTGATATGTCACCTTCGGTTTTTTGCGAGCCCTACTTGAAGGAGGCATGCTAACATTCTGTTTCCACACTCCTACTTTAGGGTTCTTAGGTACGAGTATGTGTGTATGTGATTCTCCAATAACGACCATTTTCCCCTTAGTTGACCCGGCCTGTTCTGGCCGAATCAGTACTCTCTTCTCGTCGAGATCGACGGTGTTCACGGGAAAGAGTTCTTTGTCCAGCTTCATCTTTGTACTGGGTTCTATCTTCAATCGTCCTTCCTCTATGGCCGATTGAACCTATCGATGAAAAACGTTGCAGTTGTTAGTATAATGTGAATGTGAATCATGCCACTTACAGTACGGGTGTTTCTTTAGCTCGTCGGCAGATGGGATGACTTGGCCTTTAGGCAACCTGACAAGCTGGTTTTTCAAGAGGAAATCAATTATTTTATCACACTTAGTTATATCAAACGAGTATTTGACCTCGCTAAGCTTATTCTTAGTGGGAGACGGTCGTAACTCGGAGCAAGTAATAGGTTTGCTCTTAGTGTTCCAAACCCATTCGGCCGCATACATTTCGGCCGAATCTTCTTCCTCTTCCGATTCTTCCTTGTCGGAGTGTTCCATGACGTGGACTTCGGCCCTTGGCTTGTTAAACGTCTTAATAGACCTTTTATCCTTAGCTTGGCCTTCCTAGACTAGAGCATGTTGTAAGACTTGGCTTACCTCTACAAAGAGCTGGTTGTGTAATCTCTCTTTAATTTTAGAACGCAACCCGCTAAAATCTAGATCCACCAAATCCCTTTCTGAAATGTTAAGACTAAAACACTGGTTCCTGGTATCTCGAAAACGCTTGATATACCCCGAGATGCCCTCGCTAGATTTCTGCCTAACCGATGTCAAGTGTGAAAGCCTAAGTTCCGTTTCACCTGTGTAAAAGTAGTCGTGGAATTTTTGCTCCAATTCAGCCCACGTGTGGATAGAGTTCAGCGGGAGCGCCAAAAATCAAGTGAAAGTGGTGCCAGATAGTGAGAGAGAGAATAGTCTCA
The DNA here is from genome assembly GCA_019279435.1 of Zizania palustris. Classification (NCBI taxonomy): domain Eukaryota; kingdom Viridiplantae; phylum Streptophyta; class Magnoliopsida; order Poales; family Poaceae; genus Zizania; species Zizania palustris. The sequence goes on along the minus strand of JAAALK010000285.1, from coordinate 35,431,177 downwards.
ACTTTAAAGCGTCCGACCCACTAGCTTCTCCACATTGTGCTAAAGACTAACTGACATGCTCTAGTGTGGTTTTGTTACCCTCACCATCGAATTTGGTGAATTCAGGGACTCTATAGCGGCGAGGGTAAGGGATCGTATCGAAATGATTAGGGTACTGCTTCTGGTAAACCCTAGCCCGACCCCTAGGTACGAAACCGGTGCATTCCCTAAACAGTGTGCGGATCCGCTCCTCAATGTCATCCTAGGCCACTGCTTGCACGCGTATCTCATGCGGGAACACGACACGCGGTGGTATGTCGGCGTGTAGACCACGGGTCTCTTCCTCATGCACTAGCTCGGGACGTACAACGTGTTCGAGCCTATGTGCTTGTGCATGTGGCGCAGACAGCGCGGGAAAAACTGGCGCCGGTGTAGGTGGAGGCGGTGCAGGGTGAGCAGTGCTAGTTTGGCCGTAAGCATAATGGTTGGTCTCAGCCATGGATATCGAGGCCAGAGACGTAATGGCTTTGCCGGTACCACCGTCAGTTCTGCTGTAAATGTGATTTATCGGAGGTATGCTAGCAATAGGATCTAGAGGTACGACCTCAGAAAAGTCAAACCTTCTAAGTGTCGCCTCTACATGAGAGCTAACTGCCGAATCTAAATGGTTGGCTAGCGAAGCGCTAACGGCTTGGTCTACTGATGTGGCTATCTTTTGCTCAATCTCTAAAGAAGATAAGCGAGGCGATACTGGACTAACCTGGATCCGAGAGAGGTCGAGGAAATTGACGTCGCGCTTGATGAAGCCCATGCGTGTTTTGATGTAGCTCCCAAGCATGAGGTCCTAGAGTGCCTTCATTTTTGCCTCAATCTCTGCTCGGTATTCTGTGGGAATGTCTTCAAGGGTAGGCGTCATGCTGTTGTGGTTGTCGATATCCGAGCCTCCCATGGGATCCATCGGCGGTGTATACGTAGTAGGCGTTGTAGACGTACCGGTGGCTGATGTAGATGTACTTGTCATGGTGGCGTAGCCTTCCCCAGCGGAGTCACCAAAAAGTGTGTTGACACGAAAACGTGCCCCCGCACTTGGGTCAGTTCGTCGATCCAAAAGTGTGTCGATACTTAGGGACAAGCCTAAGTGTAACATAACACTGACGTCGCATTCCGACTACCCTTAACCGTGGTAAGGGGGTGGAGTCTCTAGGTAATCAGATCACACAGAAATAATCTAATTAGCCGAAAAGAAATATATTAAACAGAATAAATCAGTAAGCCGAGCGAAGCCTGACTGATCCGAAGTATACAGTGCGAAGGGTATTGTCGAAGGGTACCTTCGGCGTCTGATGCGAAGGTTCCCGGCGAAGAGTGCCTTCGGCGTTCGGACTGATCTGGCCGAAGGCGGGCTCCGAACAGATCTCGACACAACAATCACCTCCTAACAGCGGAGTTTGATGCGAAGTATCTAACATGATAAAATAACTCAGACGCAACGCACTAGCGTGACTTTGTCTGACGCGGGGTACGAACGTGGCGAAGCCTATCGTGATGCAGCCTGATGCGAAGTGTGCTGGTGCGCGGGACTCGGTCAAACCGACAGCAGCGTGACGGTTTAGCACGGGTAGTCGAAGCAGTATTCCCACCGAGGGGTGTTCTGGAAGCCTCTAAAACCAATCTCTTGGCTCTTGACACCTCCAGCGAAGTGGCTCTGAGCATGGAAACCTGCAACACAACATATCAAGTGCCAATTCGGGCTAGGGATCGAATTCTGCTAAGTATTGCACTAGAGAGCGAAGGTAGCAATCTGTTACACAGATTAACGGATACTTCACAGGCAAAGTAACAAGGCGATAGCAATCTATTGTGTAGATTAATAGATACTTCACAAGCGAAGTAACAAGGATTACCATTATTCCAAAGTGGCCGTCAGAGGGCTTCTAGGCAAACCCACGAAGGTTGCAGAAAAGTAAAGGTATGGTTCAAAGCTAGGGCTTTGTGTTTGATTTGTGTTGAGGGGTTAATGAACCGGCCTCACCCCTATAGTTATAGGGGCTAGTCTTCTAATCTCTATGTTTAATCTGTTAAGATTCGACCTAATCAAACTTAGGGATAAAATTAGCTAGAATCAGACTCAAACTCTATCTCTAGAAATCAGCCCGAAGTGGGCCTTCGGCAGGGCCCACCGAAGCCTTCTCCTCGGGCTTAACCTTCGGTGAGGCAGGCCTCCGAAGACCTTCGGGCCAAAGCTAGCAGGCCTGCTAGAAGCTTCCGAAGCCCATAGCTTCAATGGGCCTTCGGCCCTGTAGGGCTTCGGCCTGACCCAGGACATGTGTATTCTCTGCCCAAATTACCAAAATTGATATTTTGATAATCTTAACCATTTAATGCCATTTTTTCTATCAACATGTGCGTATAAGTTTGACCCTACAACTGATAAGGGAAAATAGAAATATTAGAAGCAATGTCGATCGGCTATCGAGCCAATGACTATGGTGACAAGAAATACCCATGAAAACCTGTGCTTATTGGCTACTAGGCCAATAGCAACAACTAGGCTATCAGGATTCGGTTACATCATCGGCCATTGCATATAACCCTCCATCAGGCCGATGGACATGCAGACAATGCGCCGCGCACAAAGGCTGATGAACAACCCCCGACGTCGATGAAATATAACATGGAATTAAATATAACCTATTGGCTTGTACTCTAACAGAAACTAAATCTAGCATACCAGATAATGCATCCATACTATCAAACTACCATAACATCAAGATTGGACTTAACCAAGACAGTCACTAAATCATGATTGATTAACAATACTTTAACACATCAGGCACACTTTTTTCAAATTAATGGTGGACAACACAAATCAGATACAATATCTCAAGGTGTCAGATTCAACCGATGAAGCCTTGAACCATGATACCTAACCCACATCAACCTAAGAGATCATGATGATGTAGCCTTAGGCCTAGCAAAAACACCAAGATAAAATCGGCGATCGTACCAATCAAGCCAGGACTCCAAGAGATCGCAATGATGTACCCTTGAAGGACAATGATCGGTTGATACGATCGTCGGGGTGGCGGGACTCACCTCTTCATCAGAGATTGAAGAGATGCAACCCAGCTCTGAATGCCAAGTCCCGCCGGGGTTAACCTTGGAAACCAAGGGTGGCGGTGCACCGAGAGTAGTTTGCGGTTGTAGTTTTTTCTTTTTCTAACCTAGCTAATACATACATATTTATAGTCTAAAGACTTGTCGTCTGTTACAATAACCATAACCTATTCTAGATTTATCTCCGCCTTCTTAATATCTATCGGATCCTTCATATCCGGTCAAATATAACCATATGGACAAGCTTCTTTGACCAACCTTTGACCGGACTTCTTTGACTTCTGTTGACTATGTGGCACTCCTGATGGGTCTGGGCCTTTACCCAAATTTTGGTGTCAACACATGCCCTCAGTTTCGGAGCATAAGTATAATTGTTGGTGTCTTTTTTGGTCACAATTTGACACACACATGACCTAAGATATCTGCTTAACTCCAGTGCAGGTCCTACAATCTTAGAAAAATGGTTCATTGCGTGTCAATCAGTTTGACCCTACAACTGATAAGGAAACAAAGAAAATATCATTAGTAGCAAAGCCAATCAGATGGCAAGATGATGACTGTGGTGTGGATGGGACAATCATGAGCGAATAACACCAATCGGCCACAAGGCCGATAACCAAGGCAGAGCGATCGTGATAGATGCGCCATCGGCCGATGAGATAGACAGTTTATACATATGGATCGATGAGCATTCCTTGATAGCGGATATAATATAACGTTGAACTAAAGATAACCTATCGGCTTGTACTCCGACATAAATAAATAAAACATGTGAGATAACATATCAGTATTACCAAAATCATCACAATAACAAGATTGGGCCTAACCAAGATAGCAGCTAGTCATGATGAACACAACAATACTTCAAAGTATCGGGCACACTTTATTTAGATGAACGGTATACAACATGAAGAAAATACAATAGAAAGAGATGTCGGACTCAACCAATGAAGCCTCAGACTACCACACCTAAATCACATCAATCTAAGAGATCAAACTGATGCAGCCTTAGACCTAGGCAATATACTGAGATAAACCAACGATCGTACTGTTTCAGCCGATGCCTCAAGAGATCAAATTGATGCAGCAGTGAGGACTCACCTCTTCACCAGAGATCAGAATGATGCAGCCTAGCTCCAAGTGCTAAATCTCACTAGGATTAACCTTGGGAAGCCAAGGGTGGCGATGTGCCGAGTAGTTGTTTGATAGAGTTGTGTGTTTTTGACCTAACTAAGGGATACATATTAATAGTCTGGAGACTTGTCGTCCAAGTAATCTATCCTAACCGATTCTGGATAATCTTCATCTTCTTATCATTGACTCCTTCATATCCGGCCATGTTGTAACATACATGCTTCTTTGATCACCTTTGATCGGCCTCTCTTTGACTTTTGTTGACCATACAATATTCTTGGTGGGCCCTAGGCGTTACCAAATCTTGGCATCAACACATACCCCCTGTTTTGGATCATTAAATGGCTTCTGATGCTTCGAAATTTCCAATCGTCATCACCTCTATGAAACCAGGTGAGGTCGCACTGTAGTTTTTGTCTGTATGATGAGTGATTGACAAGCTTGAGCGATTTGAAGTGGAGTGAGTGATGGCTTGATTGCATCGATGGGATCGATGTGTGGATATGGGGAGTGGATGTCGAGGGGATCGGTGTGCGTCGCGTTTCATGTTTTGGCTTGTCTCATGTGTGCAGGGTGGAGATGCTAACCAACTGTCAACGGCAGGTGATCAAGAGTCAAGCGGGGAGCTCGATGCCAGAGGATCAAGGATGTTGGGTGAAGTTGGAGATGATCTCAGGAGTGTACGAGGAGATAGAGCAAGACATGGACGGATGGATGGTCGAGATAGCGTGACAGTCAAGTCAGCAAAAGAGAGGCCAGTGCAAGTGATCAGGCGGCTCGAGGGGATCGAGAGCAGGAAAGACTTGCTGGCGGTCGAGTTCGCGGATTGGTGTCACATATCGGCGATCGAGGAGGCTTTGTCCGTTTTTGCTGAAACCATCGCATCATAAAATGTTTTTAATTCCAGTAATTAGGAGTTTATTTTTTCTGTTTTGTCATCTAGATTAAGTGTAATCTTTTAGTATTTTTCGAAATTCTTAATTCTGAAAAAATATTAAAAGAATAGGTTCAATGATGTAATAAATTAGGATTTTGCATTAATGGATTTTTCGGATTAGGGTTGTCATTTGGGGCTACCAACCACAAAAATTCTATTGAGTGCTCAGCCATTTTTCTTGTATATACATTGTTCATCGCATTAAAGATTTTAGGCGTGCGAGATATGAAACAGTGCAGCGATTCCAGCGAAGGGAGTTTCCAGCGCGCAGGTATTGTTCATCCCTCTGAGATTCACTTTTGGAGTTGATTTCTGAGCAGTTTTGATGCAGTTTTTGGGTATGAGTTCTTCACGAGTTTTGTTGTACAAGTTTCTAGGGTTCCATTCTTTAAGTTTTCAAAAGTTTTGGACCACTGCTGCATATATTTTTCTATCCAACAAAGTGCCTAAAAAGTTCTGAAAACTTCTGATTTTTGTGAGTGTTGAGTTCTGTTTTCAGTTTGGATTCAATCTTTGAGGCGATTTTTGATCTGTTTTGGTATTGTTTTTGGACCTAAGGTCTACATAACTTTTGTTTTCCAAGTTTCAAGGGTTCTATGTTTGAAATTTGCAAAAGGTTCTGACCATAGCTACATATAGTTTTTGGCTCATCAAGTGTGCTAAAAATATTTCTAGAAGGTTTGTTTCTGTGATTCAGTATTTTAAGTTTGGTCTGAGTTCTTGATGATTCTTCTTGATTGTTCATCAAGTTTGGCAAAGGATATTCCAGAGAAGTAGCTGATTTTTCCCGGGTTCTTTGTTGAGCTATGTTTGTCGGCCGTTCTTGATTCTAAAGATAACTCTTCCACTCCTGATCTGAAGAAAGGACCATCTCAAATCAGCATGTGAATCTAAAACTCTATTCACATCTTCTTGAATCAAGTTTATTTGCAAGAATTCAATTCAGAGTATGTTTTTCTTTTGTCCCTCTTAGTTCTTGTTGTCCTTACTAGATTGTGATATAACAGTGTTGTTCATCTTCACATTTACTAGTCTAAAGTCTCTGAATATTATTGTTTCTAGTGTGGAATTCCTGCTAAAGCATGTTACTACTCATCATCATCCGACACTTTTGATAACTATTCAGTTTGTCGGTTGAGTACTATACTGAAATTGCTGATTCTGCTTTTCAGTCCTCTAAACAGTCACAGTTTGAAGACATCAGAACAACCTCAAAACAGGTTCTGTTTTGATTTCTGATTAGGTCCTGTTGCATCTGATTGTTCTCTGTAATCAGCTGGTAACAAATCAATGTTTATCTGATTGAACTCTGTTAACACTGGTGTCAATTGTTCTTGTTTCAGATTATTCTGTGAGCAGTCAATGAATATCAAGGCAGAAGTTTCAATTCAATAGATATTATATTTCTTGTCTTGATTTATATTCTGCTTAAACTAGTGTTCTTCATCATCAGTATAGCTTTATTCAATGTTTCTATATGGAAATTACTTCCAGCAAGGTTCATACTCCTGAGTTCTTGTGTTCTTCAATTCAGAAGTAATACTCTATTTTAAAAAGGACCTGCTACCTATTGTTGCTTTTCAAAATCTTTTGGAAAGTTGTTCATTCAGGGGGTCATTCTATCTCTGCTGCATTTGACAAGTTTTTACATCACTGTACTGATTGGAAGTCTGTTGTTGACACTAGTATTCTGCTTGTACTGAAACAGAACTTTTTCTGAATGTTCAGTACATATAGTCAGTGCTTAAATTTCTGAATCTGCTATTTGATGGATGATTTGTATTCTTCTGCTTGAAGCTTTCAGTCTATGATAAGGATTGTGAAATGAAGTTGATTGATGTCAAGTGAGTGACCATATATCTGTAGAGTAAACAATCTTCAAAATTGCATGTCTGAAGCATATCTGAAACTTGAGTGTTCTTGACCAAATATGAATTTTTACTTGAAGATTCAATTGAAATGGGTAATTAAAACTGTATGTTCAAGCTTATGTGATTGTTTTTTGATTGAATACTCAACATTACATAACATGATCTATCACAAACTGTTTGAATTCTGTTTCTATTGATTTTTCTGGTGTTGTGAATCCTGTCGACCGATTAGTTACCGACTGAACCCTGTCGACAAATCAAATGTCAATCTAAGTAGTTAGTTTTGGAGATTCAAAGGCTGACAATATAAATCGACTGTTCAAATTCCAATTTAAACAGACATTTGAATTTGATTTGATTTTTGTATTGAGTTTGAATTGTGAGTCACACTTTTGCTTCTGACAGTATTAGAGGAGCATTGGGTTATTTGAAAAGGCCATCATATTCGCGAGAATTTGTTGAGGCGCCTATTCACCCCCCTCTAGTCTCCATTCCGATCCCACAACCTCCTGCCAGCACGTCTTCTCGAACGTCTATCCGCATGATCCTTTCATTTTGATTGCGAGCCGATACCCTTCATTTTCTTGTACCTATATAATTTTACCCAGGGTTCTGGCTTTATAATCTTTCCTCCTCATTTTTCTACTCCTTAATCCTCGGCCATTCACGACTGCTTTGGGTGTCGCCTGGTCTAACACATTTACATTTCTTCATCGTGGCGTTGGACTAGGCTTCATCCCACATAGTTTTGTACTGGTGTTCTTTAAGCCGAAGATTCAATTCCACTAATCTTGGGCCTACAAAGATCTCGGTGCTTTGAAAACTATACTAATGATTACGTTTTGCAGAACGTTGCAGGTGGCCCCACTAGGTCCAGCAGAATCATCTTGACTCGATTGCCAAGGAGTTACTTCTTGCTTTATAAGTACCCCGGTCACTCCACCTTTTTTCTTCACGCTTTCTGCCCACTATTTATTATTGCCCCCTCGAGCTCGCCTCCGTATACTTGCAACCGATGTCATTTGTCGTCTTCTTATTCTTTGTTGAACTGCACGCTGGCAACGCCAATGATGGCCACCATTGATGTGATCCCGAGGTACACTTTTGGCATCCTTTTCTTTCCATTGTTCTTTGGCTCTTGGTTTGTCCGCTATTTTTACTCATTTCCTTCCATTTCTTATTGTCTTCCCTATTTTATTTATGTAGAATCTGCGGAACCAAGTTTTGATCCCTCTTTCTAACCATGCCACTCATCACTTTTTGGGTCCAATGGGTAACCCCGATCCCGTCGATATTATCAATGCAGAAACCAATTGGATGACCTTTAAAGATTCTTCCATGGTTTCTTCTGATTGGTATCTTAGCTTTAGGGTTTTTCCTTCACCTCTCACTAGCTGGCTTGATTGGTACCTTAGGGTATGGGCCGTCAAGTGTCCATTCTAAGAGGAAATCGGTATCGGCTTTTCCCTCACGGAACCCTACAAGAACGAATCGCTCCTTGCTGCCGCTTGCTAGTTTTGGTCTGATACCTTTAATGCTTTTATTTTTGGTAATGGTTGGGTCATTGATCTCATTCGCCATGGTTGGGTCATTGGAGATGGTCCCACCGGGCGTGCCAAAAAGCATGTTGGTGTGTTTTTTGTCACACTTTGATACACGCGTGGCCTGGGAGATCTGCTTCACTCCAGTGCAGGTCCTATGTTCTTATAAAAAGGGTTCAAGGCGTGCCAATCAGTTCAACCCTATAATTGATAAGGTAACATAAAATATGACATTAGTAGCATGGCCTATTGGCTATCGAGCCGATGACCGTGACGAGGATGAGATATTCGTGGAATATCATGTCGATCGGCCATAAGGCCGATGACTTGAGATAAAGCGATCGGGCGAGCATGCCATCGGCCGATAAGATGAACAGTGAACCGCGCAGGCCGATGGATGCTTTTCTGATGACTTATAAGATGCATCGTGGAATCAAGGATAACCCATCGGCTTGTACTTCGAAGAAAATAAATAAAATGTGCCAGATGACAAAGATATATCATGAAAATCATCACAATAACTAGATCAGACCTAACCAAGATAGCAGCTAGTCACGATGATCTTAATAATATATCAAAGAATCAGGCATGCTTTATTTAGATGAATGGTATACAACATGAAAGAGATAAAATAGCAAGAGATGTCGGACTTAATCGATGAAGCCTCAAACTTTCACACCTAGATCATATCGATCTAAGAGATCAAACTGAACTGATGCAACCTTAGACCTAGCCAATACACCGAGAAACCGGCGACCGTACTATTTCAAGGTTCACCTCAAGAGATCAAACTAAATAGATGCAGACGTGAGGATACTGATCTAATCGGTACGAATGTCGGGAGTGGTGAGACTCACCTCTTTGCCGGAGATTGAAACGATGCAACCCAGCTCCGAGTGCCGAACCCTGCCGGAATAAACCTCGGAGACCAAGGGTGGTGATGCTCCGAGTAGTTGGTTGATAGAGATGTGTTTTCTAATATAACTAGGGATACATATTTATAGTCCGGAGACTTGTCGTCCAAGCACTCTATCTTAACTTGTTGGATCGGAAACGGCTACTAGAGGGGGGTGAATGGGAGATTTTAAAATTTCAGACTAAAAATAGCCTTCTGTTTTAATTCTGTCTTCTGCGGAACAGACTTCGAACACACCCTTCGAAGTTCTGGTTCTGAGGTATTTCACAGCTCCGAAACCAGGCTTCGCAAGGAGCAAAAGTTCGAAGTCAAGAAGAATTCGCTCCACTCACAACTCCAAAAATTCAGCTCTGCTAAGTCAGTGCAGGCTCCGCACACTGGGTGCCTTCGAGCAGACTTCGCACTTCACCCTTCACAAGAGCAGACTTCCCTCTGAGGACTTCAACCAAACACTCAGCGCTAGCAACTGGTACTAGGCTTTGTACTTCGAAGGTCTAAATGCACACAGAACACACTTCGTCGAGGACTTCAACAAGGGAAGAAAACGGGCTTCGATTCAACCCAGGGACAGTGCTTCGCTAGTAATCAGAGAGGTCTAGCCTCCAGTTTACACAGAGCGAATAGACACTGAAAAACACACACTTCATACGAACAGACCTCTCACACACTTCTCCAGAAGAGATCCAGTACACAAACTCAACCCGGAAGAGGATGATGCACAGAGAAATCAAAACATGCAGTGCAACACAAAATACAAGTTCAAGCAGTGAAAGAAGAATAGAATCAGAACTTCATTGCATGATCAGGGAACACAAAATGAGCTCCCAGATCTGAATACCAGTTGTGTGGCGGCTAGCACAGGAGCTCAAAATGGCTGCTCAAAGTGTTACTGTGGCCTAGGCTAGCCTCCACTATTTATAGGCACTATTCAGCCCTGTGAATAGACTACTTTACCCCTAGGGTTTACACTGATTTTGTCTCATCAGAACAGGGGGTACAGCTAGTAGTCTACTTTATTTGGAGGCTTCTTTTGTCAGCTTTGCAGAGGAGACAGCATCAGCTTTTGCAGAGCAAACACAGTCAGCCTTTGTAGTTTTGGAGCCTTCTCAAGCCCCCTTCGCACGCGAGGGGTGCGGTAGCTTCGGTGAGAAGCCTTGAGCCTGACGGCCTTCGCTTCACCGAAGTCAGCCTTCGATACAGAGATGGTTTTGAGCCGAAGCCGTCAAAGCCCTTGGGCCTTCGTACCAACACCTCTGGAGTGGACCACCACGGCTTCGTAGCTTCTCCCAACTCGAACTCCGTTAGTCCGTGTACCGAAGCCATGCATGGCCGAAGTACCTCAAGTCAGCCTCACTCCGAAGCCCCACCTTCGGAGTACTACCCTTCGAAGTCCCTCCTTCATCCAAGGCCTCCGCATGAAGCATTACATTGAGCACTTCGTCGCAGTGTCTCTCCCCGAGCACACTCCTCGACAAACCTCACCTGAATCATGCCTTCGATGCACCTCGACTTCTGAGACCTTCGTCGGGTATACCTTCGAGTGCCTCCCTCTGGAGCACACTTCGAACGCCTTGCCTCATTGCTGAGGACTTTGTCCACCATACTCTGAAGTCACTCCATTCGGAGTACCCTTCGAAGTGCCTCGCCTCCGAGGACTTCGTCTCAGGGTACCTTCACCCGGAGCCATGCTCCGCACTCTCTGCCTTCATCTGGCGCACCTCGAGCCCTTCGCAGCCTTTGTGACCGAGCTCCCCGCTCGCTTGGCATCAAGCCTCCCGCTTGACCCAGGTTCACTTACTACGAACCGTTTGTCGCCTCTGAAGTCACCTGTGCACCACAGACAAACAGACAAGTGTATCCAGTACCCCGGAGACCTCTTCGGGTAAGCAACCTTCGGCACACACTCCGGTGTACCGCCCAAAGTACCGAGACCTTCGGTATGACCCGGTCATCGTGTACTATCGGACCCCTCCGACAGGCACACTCCGCTCCAACAGCTGAAGCAAATAGACCCACGGAACCCTTCGGTGAAACAACCTCCGAACCCCTTCGGAGGGACCCCTTCGAATTAGAGGATAAAATCTGTCAATCACTCATCACAGACTCCGAAACCAAACCTTGGTTTCTCATAACTGATTCCAGATAATCTTTATCTTCTTCTCTTCTACACCTTATCTTCATTGGCTCCTTTTACGTCCAATCGTTTTGTAATAGTATGGACGGGCTTCCTTGACTTTCTTTGACCGGACCTCCTTGACTTTTGTTGACCGTGTGGCATTTAGTGGGTCTGGTCTTAACCAAATCTTGGCATCAACAGATGCCCCCAGTTTTGGAGTATCAACAAGCTTTTGATGCTTCAAAACTATCATTCATTATTTTCTGCAACCCAGCCTTTTCACACGATCTTTTTATACTTATTACTGTTAGATGAAACCCTTCATATTCCATATCTCGTAGTATTTCATCCCTAAGTAATAACTCCTCATCTTTTTACTCTACCAGGATTGGCCAAGCATGGCAGACGAAGAGTCATTTTGGCCAATAAGTACTTGGCTTTCCTCGTCCTCGCTGTTTACGCCTCCTTCATATCGCTCCTCGCTTCTACTCTGGGCTTTCCTTCATCGGCCTTTAGTGCTCTTCCGATTGTCCCCACCTTGTCACCTTCTCCTTCTTTGTCATGGTTGATATCGACATGATCCCCTTGGTGAGTCTTAGTGGTCGACCGATATAATATGGGTCGATATCGGCCACTACGAACTTGGACGCTGGTGCCCCAACTCCTTATGCATGGGTGAGTGGGAGAAGGGCCTAGGTCATCGATCGAGCAGATGCAATTCAACCGACTATCTAGGGGTAGGAGTTGATTCAAGGGTAGGACTGATGGGAGCCCTTTGGACAATTCTCTCCTTTTGTAAATTTTGTGTAATTTTTCTTCATCTTGTAATTCAGAAGTTTGAATATATCTTCTTTACTTCATTCTCCAACCTCGAATTCTTTCTGTGGCATAAAATGCTCCAGCATCGGCTATCTAAAGGTGGTATCATCGACGTCGACTGACTCGTGTGTTAGCCCTTCATATTCCATTCGACGACTTACCTTAAGTCCTTCTCGTCTTGTCCCCTTCATAATTTGCTAGAGGTGATACCTTTGCATCGGTTGTCTCGAGGTGATGCCATTGGCTTTTATATGTAGAGACTTCTAGGCTTCGTCCGAACGATCAAAAGTTTTCCTTCATTATTCCTTGTCCGGCCTCTTCTCATGCCTTGGACCTGTCTTGGCCTTCATCGATGTAGTCATGTTTGTGCTTTGGTCTAAGGGTGATGCCTTTGCATTGGCTGCCTCAAGGCGATGCCATCGGCATCAGCTGTTTGGGTTCTGTCTGAATGGTTGATAATCTTATTTCAGTGTACCCATTTAGCCTTTTCCCAGATCTTCTGAAGTAACCTTTAGTTCACTCATTTGTCGGAGGCCTTCTGCTTCCTTTGGTGTCATCTTTTACAAGATGAGTTTAGGGAGTTCTTTTGTGATTGGCTTTATACCGTCATCTGATACTTCAATAAAATTGTCGTCCCAAGCTTCTCCCGATAAACAGACAACCCCTTCTACTTCCCATATTGATAAATCGGTTGTATCTAAGTTGACCGACTTGTTAGCGGGAACTACTTCCACCTAATTGTTGACCCACTATATGAGGTTATGGTGTAGCAGTTTGCATGTATCCAATCGCGTCCTAATAACAAGTTGTAGGATCATTTCTCCTCTATCACAGAGAATGTGGTCGGCATTGTCTTACTTCCAACTATCAGCTCTACGTTTAGCACTCCCATCATATATGACGAGTTGTCGTTGAAATCCCTCAATACCATGGTAGCCCTTATGAGGTCTTCCGGCGTCTTTCCAAGCTTGCGGAAGGTGGTATAAGGCATTACATTGATAATTGCCCCTCCGTCTATCATCATCTTGGACATTGGCTTCATATTGACCAACCCCTTGATGTAGAGAGGTCTTAGGCGTCGATGCTCAAGATCTTCTGGTTTATCAAAGATTGCTGGCTAGGGAGCCAGCATCAACTGAGCAATCGTATTGGCGTGATCCTCGTCATCTTCGCGGGTTGCCTAATACTCTACGAGGAGGAAGAAAACCATGTTTACCTCTTCACCCTTGTTTTTGTTGTTCTGATCGGCCTTGTTCTTTGGTCGCCATTCACTTTTAATTCTTCGTGGCCGATCAGTCTCCTCTTCATGTACCTGTGCTTTCCCTTCTCTTTGCCACAGACATTGCACCCATCTCTTTTGGCTTCTCGTGAAGATCCCCTGAGGACACCACTGCGGTTTCTTCGTCATGTTTTAACCATCATCGGCCATCTGGCCGATTGTTTTGGGATTGAGGGGACCGAGTATTTCTAACGTCGGTACTGTTGGACCGGAAACGGTGACCAGAGGGGGTGAATGGGAACTTTTAAAATTTCAGACTAAAAATAGCCTTCTGTTTTAATTCTGTCTTCTACGGAATAGGCTTCGAACACACCCTTCAAAGTTCGGGTTCGGAGGTATTTTACAGCTCTGAAAATCAGGCTTCGCAAGGAGCAAAAGTTCAAAGCCAAGAAGACTTCTCTCCACCCACAACCCCGAAGATTTAGCTCTGCTGAGTCAGTGCAGGCTCCGCACACTAGGTGCCTTCGAGCAGGCTTCGCACTTCACCTTTCGCAAGAACAGACTTCCCTCTGAGGACTTCGACCAAACACTCAGCGCTAGCAACTGGTGCTAGGCTTCGTACTTCGAAGGTCTAAACGCACACTGAACACACTTCGCCAAGGACTTCGACAGGGAAAGAAAACGGGCTTCGCACAGTGCTTCGCTAGTAATCAGAGAGGTCTTCCCTCCAAGTTACACAGAGCGAACAGACACTGAAAAACACACACTTCACACGAATAGACTTCTCACAAAGTTCTCCAGAAGAGATCCAGTGCACAAACTCAACCCAGAAGAAGGTGGTGCACAGAGAAATCAAAACGTGAAGTGCAACGCATAGTACAAGTTCAAAGCAGTGAAAGAAGAACAGAATCAAAACTTCATTGCATGAACAGGGAACACAAAATGAACTCCAGGATGAATACAGAGAGTGTGGCGGCTAGCACATGAGTTCTACAATGGCTGCTCAAAGTGTTGATGTGACCTAGCTAGCTTCCACTATTTATAGGCACTATTCAGCCCTATGAATAGACTACTTTACCCCTAGGGTTTACACTGTTTTTGTCTTATCAGAACAGGGGTATAGCTGGTAGTCTACTTTATTTGGAGGCTTCTTTTATCAGCTTCGCAGAGGGGACATCATCAACTTTTGCGGAGCAGACACGGTCAGCCTTTGCAGTTTTGGAGCCTTCTGAAGCCCTCCTTCGCACGCGAGGGGTGCGGTAGCTTCGATGAGAAGCCTTGAGCCTGACGGCCTTCGCTTCACCGAAGTCAGCCTTCGATACAGAGATGGTTTTGAGCCGAAGCGGTCAAAGCCCTTGGGCCTTCGCGCCATCACCTCTGGAGTGGACCACCACGGCTTCGCAGCTACTCCCAGCTCGAACTCCGTCAGCCCGTATACCGAAGCCATGCATGGCCGAAGTACCTTAAGTCAGCCTCACTCTGAAGCCCCATCTTCGGAGTACCACCCTTCGAAGTCTCTCCTTCGTCCAAGGCCTCCGCATGAAGCATTCCATGAACACTTCATCGCAGTGTCTCTCCCCGAGCACACGCCTCGATGAACCTCACCCGGACCATGCATTCGATGCACCTCGACTTCTGAGACCTTCGTCGGGTATACCTTCGAGTGCCTCCCTCCAGAGCACACTTCGAATGCCTTGCCTCATTACTGAGGACTTTGTCCACCATACTTCGAAGTCACTCCATTCGGAGTACCCTTCGAAGTGCGTCGCCTCCGAGGACTTTGTCTTGGAGTACCTTCACCCGGAGTCACACTGCGCACTCTCTGCCTTCTCCTGGCGCACCTCGACCTGAGGTTCGACCTCGACCCCTTCGCAGTCTTCGTGACCAAGCTCCCCGCTTGCCTGGCATCAAGCCTCCCGCTTGACTCAGGTTCATCACAGACAGACAGACAAGTGTATCCAGTACCCCGGAGACCTCTCCGGGTAAACAACCTTCAGCACACACTCCGGTGTACCGTCAAAAGTACTGAACCCTTCAGTACAACCAAGTCATCGTGTACTGTCGGACCCCTCCGACAGGCACACTCCGCTGCAACAGCTGTAGCAAACAGACCCACCGAACCCTTCGGTGAAACCACCTCCGAACCCCTTCGAAGAGACCCCTTCGAATTAGAGGATAATATATGTCAATCACTCATCACAGACTCCAAAACCAACCCTTGGTTTCTCAATCTCCCCCTTGATGAGTGCATTCACAACCAAATTCAAGTTCAAGAAAATTTGAAAAATTTCAGCGCACAAGTGACCATAAAACTCAGAAACGAGTCAAACCATGTCACTTGACAAAAGAATTTTCCTCCCCCTTTTCAAAAGAGTAAAAGCCCTTTCAGCAAATCTTTCCCTTTGCAAGATAAACCTCCCCCTGAGTTATTTTACCCCTTGCTACAGAGAACTCAAAAATTTCTCCCCCTTTGGCAATGCAAGCATCAAGGAGCATTCAAAAGATGCAAAGCTTCAAAATGGGCAGAATTGCAAAGACATATAAAACAAAAATATGCCATCATTAATACCAATTATCATGTGCTCATCTCAATTTAACATTCTCTGGAAAACATGATGACAGCATTTGATTTTATCATTTTGAAATAAAAGCATCACCACTCAATCAAGGTAATTAGACAAGTAAAAGTAGGGACTGCGCAAAGCTAGTCAATTTCTACTCTAGACAGACAAGTCCAGTTCAAGTGGAGCTTTGAAAGCAATCTTGACGATCCATGAATTTGTTGTTCTTTTCATAATGCCAGGGGTTATTTGTTTGTCTACATTATACTTTCCAATCAAGCCAAGCCTAGGCATGAAAACCATCAGAAGCTTAAGGTTGTGATTTTGGCATACACTACACTATCCCAGTTTAGACCAATGTGCAATGGTAAGCAGTCTAGAACAGAGTAGTGCGATAAACAAACCCACCTGGATTTTTTCACTTGTATCATACAAATCATGGATTTTTGAATTTTTTAATTAAGTGAACAAATTGTTTAGAACTTGATGAATATCCATGAGTAAGTAGAACAATTTTTCAAGTTGCAATGTTAGCATCCAGAGAAAATGAGTCTTGCTATCAAGCAGATAAAAGATAGCTAAAGCAGTCCTGTCTAAACATGCTAGATTCAAGATTAAGCAGTGAGCATGATTTGATTTTGGAAAGAAGAATCATTCACATAATGTTTCAGACATATTAAATAGAGCTGAGCTGACATGATTTCATGCATTAGAATCAGGCATATAAGTGAAAAAATGTAAATGCAATTTCACACACAATGAGCATATGCAAGACAATCAAAATCTGCTCCCCCTCACAAAATGTCATATGGGTGACAAACACCAAGTTCCCCACGCAAGTAGGCAAAACGAGAAGCATCAAGGGGTTTTGTGAAAATATCGGCTAGCTGGTGTTGGGTATCAACATATTGAAGCTCAATATCACCCTTCTCATTATTATCTCTGAGAAAATGATATCGCACATCAATGTGTTTGCTTCTGGAATGCTGAACCAGGTTGTTTGCAATACAAATAGCACTAGTGTTATCACAGAAAAGTGGAACACTCTTATAATATAACCCAAAATCCTGCAAAGTGGAAACCATCCACAAAATCTGAGAGCAACAGCTAGCTGCAGCAACATATTCGGCCTTAGCCATCGATTGTGCAACACTAGACTGTTTGCGTGAAGACCAGCAAACCAGTGAAGTACCTAGAAAATGACAAGTACCAGAGGTACTTTTCCAATCAATCCTACACCTAGCAAAGTCCGCATCGGAATAACCTCGAAGACACAAAGAGGAAGACGCAGAATACCAAATGCCAAATTCGAGGGTATGTTTGAGATACCTAAGAATGCGCTTTACCACTTGGCGGTGCGAAGCTCGTGGTGAAGCCTGAAAACGAGTGCACAGACACACTGCAAAGTGTATGTCCGGCCTCGTAGCAGTTAAGTAGAGGAGGGAGCAGATCATGCTTCGGAACTCCTTCTGATCTACGGCTTCTCCATCTTCGTTAGGATCCAATGCTACAGATGTAGCCTTTGGAGTGGCGAGTGGCTTCGCATCAGCCATGTCGAATTTCTTGAGCAGGTCCTTGGTGTACTTCGTCTGGTGGATGAAAGTATCTTGTTTGCTTTGCCTTATTTGCAAACCAAGGAAAAAAGTGAGTTCACCCATCATGTACATTTTGAACTCCCTGCTCATGGCACCTGCAAACTCAGCAACCAAAGCATGAGAAGAGCCACCAAAGATGATATCATCCACATAAATCTGGACTAGGAGGAAATCTTTGCCATGTTTGAGAGTGAACAGGGTTTTATCAACAGATCCCATCAAATACCCCTCGCTCAAGCAGAAAAGACTTAAGTCTATCATACCATGCCCGAGGGGCCTACTTGAGTCCATAAAGAGCCTTATGAAGTTTAAGTATTTTATGTGGGTATTTGGGGGTTTCAAAACCAGGGGGTTGTTTTACATAAACATCTTCGCCTATGAAGCCATTAAGAAATGTACTTTTGACATCCATTTGATAGAGTTTGAATCCTCGAGATGTCGCAAAGGCAAGCAAAATCCTAATGGCCTCTAGACGCGCAACAGGTGCAAAAGTTTCAGTAAAATCAATCCCTTCTAATTGAGAATAACCCTGAGCTACAAGTCTAGCCTTTTTTCTAACTACAGTCCCATCCTCCCCTTGTTTGTTTTTGAAAATTCATTTTGTTCCAATGAAATGAACATTTTGTGGAGGATCAACTAAATTCCAGACTTGGTTTCTCTCAAAATTTTCAAGTTCTTCATGCATGACATTGATCCAACTAGAATCAGAAAGTGCATGACTAACATCTAAGGGCTCAAAACAAGAAACAAAAGCGGAATCAATGAAATGAGCATGAGAACGTGTTATCCTTTGATCAAGCTCACCAATGATCTGCTCAGGAGGATGCATCCTTTGAACATGATGTGGAGCCTCGCGGCGAGATGCAGTCTACCCCTCAACTTGTGCGTTGGAGTTGTCCAAGATGACCGATGTCGAGGTAGTTGCTTCGGGACCTTGTGCCGAAGTGGTCGAAGCGGGGTCGGCTTCAGGGGTTGATGTCGAGGGTAGTAGGGGTTCATCCTCGAAATCTCTGGAATCTTCTTCTTCAAAGATGGTCTGCTCCATATCGTGTTCATTTGCCTGTTCAAAGGTAGAACTAACAGAGGGGGTTGATTCATCAAAAGTCACATCACATGACTCGATGATAGTGTTAGTTTCCAAATTATAAACACGATAAGAATGACCATGTGTAGTGTAACTCAAAAAGATCCCGTCAGAAGAGCGTGACTCAAATTTATCCAAATTTCTACGTTTTAGGATAAAGCAACGACAACCAAAAACTCAAAGATGAGTAACTTTGGGCTGTCTCCCAAAACGTAGCTCATAAGATGTCAAGTTCAAAATTGAGCGCAAGAAGATTTGGTTTGAGATGTAACAAGCAGTGTTCATGGCCTCAGCCCAGAATTTCCTAGGAGTTCTGTGCTCATCGAGCATCGTCCTAGCCATCTCAACCAAAGTATGGTTCTTTCTCTCAACAACACCGTTCTGTTGAGGAACCCGCGGAGCAGAAAATTGATTTTCTATGCCATGCTCCATGCAAAAGTCAACAAAGCGACTGTTCTTGAACTCAGTGTCATTATCACTTCGAATGAATTTCAATGCACCAGGGAGTTCAGTGAAAAGTCTCAAAGCCAGGCTCTGAAAGTGTGAAAACACTTCATCCTTGCTGGCAAGAAAGAAGACCCAAGAGTAGCGAGAGAAATCGTCGACAATAACTAGCACATACAATTTGCCGCCTAAAGAACTAACCCGAGAAGGACGTACATTGTCCATGTGGAGAAGTTCTCCGGGTTGTTCAGTCATCACTGTGGTGACTGGCAAGTGTGAAGCGGCAATCATCTTTCCATGACAACATGGAGCGCAAACTAAATTCTTCTCAAACTTGAGCTTGGGCAATCCTTGGATCAGACCTAGGGCACTCAGATGAGCAAGCAAATCGAAGCTCATATGCCCTAGTCTCCTATGCCACTTCCAAAGCTCAGAAGTCGAATGTGCAACAAGACAATGTGAATAACCAGATGACTCAGAAAAATCAGCTCCAAAAACTCTCCCAACTCTAAAAATCTTACAGACCACAGCGCCATCAAAATTGAGTACTTGCGAAGTATCGCGATGGAATCGCACTTCGAAGCCCTCATCAAGCAATTGAGATACATAAAGCAAATTGTATCCCAAGTTTTCAACCAAAGCAACATCTTTGAGAGTGAAGTTCGAGTTGATTCTTACCACACCTTTACCTTTCACTCTACTCCTTCGATTATTGCCGAAGGTGATATGTTCCTTTTGCTTGGTTGTTGTGAGGCTGGAGAACCATGTTGCATCTCCGGTCATGTGGCGCGAACAACCGGAGTCCATGATCCACGTGCCCTCCAAGCCTCGGTCCGGTGCCTACACATGATAAGAAAATCTCGATCGCTCAGTGCTGGGGTGAGTGAAAATATGACGAGGCATCCAACACTGAGTGATACGAGTAGTAGGCACAGTAAAAGTAGACTGTCTACGCACAGGATAATCAGAATGATGCAAAGTGCGAGGTCTACCTACATGCTGTGATCCAAAAGCATGACGAGGTCTCCTACTCTGACGAGGTACAAAGCTACTCGCACGGGGTCTACCACCATATGGAACATGGTGAACACCTCGAGGAGAAAAACCTCTTCGAGAAGTACGAGGAGCCTCGAAAACAGAACGAGAGTAAAACTCAGACTCATGCATACCTAAAGATGGGTAGTGCATGTTCTGGATCCTCATCGCCTGAGAGCGTCTCTCATCCTTGATGCGACGAAAATAGAACCCAACCAGATGACCCACCCTCTGATAGTAGGAACAATGAAAAACTCTCCTAGGGACACTCTCATGGGTCATAGGAGCAATGCTCACAGGCTCCTTGGGCTTCTGCTGAGTGGTTTTCTTGGGAGGAATTTTCTTTGTGGGAGGAGTAGTTTTCTTCGGAGTTCGGGTGGGCTTTTTGGCTGATGAAGTGTCTAACAGAGCTCTCTCTTTCTCTAGGGTAGTGGGTGAGGTAAAGACAGTTTTGTTCTCACTGTTTGAAGGAATCCTCTCAAAACCCAATCCCAGAGCTAACCCTGCCCTGTCAGCACACATCTTGGTTTTGGCCAAGAGCAAGTCCATCCTACCCTTTCCCTCAGTGCATTTGTTAACCACAGAAAGAAGGTATTCATTTTCAGTCATGAGGTTCTCAGCTCGCTCTCTAACAGTGCCTAGCTGGTCCTTAAGGGTTATGCATGTGTCACATACAGGTTGCACATCCTTAGAACTACCGGCCCTCTCCAATCTAGCCTCTAAGTCCTGAACATGCTTATCATGTAAATTAATGCTCTCACGTAATAAGGGGTAGTTCATGCATTCATTTGTATCATGAGGACTAGAATCAACCATCAAAAGCTGCTTATGTGCAGTATCAAGCTCAGACAGAGTTTGAGCATGCACAGAGCGCAACTGAGCAAGCTCACCTATGACAACAGTGCAAGATTCACATTCAGCATCATTAACCCTAGACTTAAGCATGGCATAATCAGTAGAAACAGTTTCTAACCTAAATCTAAGGTCTTTTCTTTCTCTAGCGGCTTGCACAAGTAATCTATCCTGCCCAAGAACTACTTCATTTAGTTCATCTAATTTAATTGAAAGCTGGTCATAGGATAGAGGTACCTCAGATGAGTCATGCTCAACGCCGTTGTGATCGCTGTCGGCCATGAAGCAAAGGCCGGTGAAATCTCGTCCCTTCTTGTCCTTCTTCTCCTCCTTCCTAGGGGAATCCTCCTCCTCATCAGAGCTCGACTCCTCAGTTGAGGAAGTGTTGATGTCGCTAAGAGCAGCAACAAAGGCTCTGGAAGTGGCTTTGGCTACTCTCTTAGCCACCTTGCCGCGCTTGCCCTTCACAAAGGGTTTCCTCTCCTTTTTGTGGTATCTGGGCGCTCACTCTCATCTCTCTTCTTAAGTTTTTGGCAATTGGCCTTGATGTGAGAAGTGTCTCCACACTCGAACAACCACTAAAACCACCTCTCCTATGATCCCGTCTCTCATGGTGAAAACGGGTGAACCTTCTGACAATGAGAGCAAGCTCATCATCATCCAGAGTATCCACCTGCTCCTTAGTGACGGAGACCAGGGAGGACAAGGCAAAACCATCTGCAAGAACACAAGTGCCTGAAGTGCTTGGTTCTGCAGTGGTGCCACGACTAGTGCTAGAAACTAGTGCCAATGGCTGTGGCAAAGAGTTCCTATGCACTGCAAGAGATGTCTTGGCAATCTCTATGGACTTCAGCTTGCTAAAGAGCTCATCACAAGTCAATGTGTCATAACCTGCGGACTCCTCAATGCTGGATATCTTCACTTCCCATATGATACGATCAAGAGCATAGAGAAGCTTGATAGCCCTATCATGATCATTTTAAGCAAGCGTCCCGTTGGACCGCAAGTTACTCACTATCGCATCAAAGCGAGAAAACATGGCATCAATAGATTCACCAGGCGCCTGCACAAACAGCTGATACTGTTGATTATATGTGCTTTGGCGCCTAGCCTTAATCTGTGTAGAGCCCTCACGAAAGATAGTTAGTGTAGTCCAAATCTCCCTAGCTGTCCTAAGGTGCTGCACCCTATCAAACTCACTCCGACTCAAACCAATGAATAGTATATTTCTAGCCTTGGAGTTGGCATTGTATTGATCCTTCTCTGTTTGAGAGGTGCGAGTTTTAGGGATGGAGTATTGTGAGTTCACAATCTCCCAAATTGCATTTCCTTGGCTTAACAAGTAAGCCTCCATGTGCACCTTCCAGTATGCAAAGTCCGTCCCATCGAATAGAGGTATTTTACTAACTTTGTCCATGTCGCCAATAGATCACAAAACCGGTTAAGGTCAACTGGTGATTTTAACCTGCTCTGATACCAATTGTTGGACCGAAAACGGTGACAAGAGGGGGGTGAATGGGAGCTTTTAAAATTTCAGACTAAAAATAGCCTTCTGTTTTAATTCTGTCTTCTGCGGAACAGGCTTCGAACACACCCTTCGAAGTTCTGGTTCGGAGGTATTTTACAGCTCCGAAATCAGTCTTCGCAAGGAGCAAAAGTTCAAAGCCAAGAAGACTTCGCTCCACCCATAACCCTGAAGATTCAGCTCTGCTAAGTCAGTGCAAGCTCCGCACACTAGGTGCCTTCGAGCAGGCTTCGCACTTCACCCTTCGCAAGAACAGACTTCCCTCTGAGGACTTCGACCAAACACTCAGCGCTAGCAACTAGTGCTAGGCTTCATACTTCGAAGGTCTAAATGCACACTGAACAAACTTCGCTAAGGACTTCGACAAGGGAAGAAAACGGGCTTCGAACAGTGCTTCGCTATTAATCAGAGAGGTCTTGCCTCCAAGTTACACAGAGCGAACAGACACTAAAAAACACACACTTCACACGAACAGACTTCTCACACAGTTCTCCAGAAGAGATCCAGTGCACAAACTCAACCCAGAAGAAGGTGGTGCACAGAGAAATCAAAACGTGAAGTGCAACGCACAGTACAAATTCAAAAGCAGTGAAAGAAGAACAGAATCAAAACTTCATTGCATGAACAGGGACCACAAAATGAACTCACAGGATGAATACAAAGAGTGTGGCGGCTAGCACATGAGTTCTACAATGGCTTCTCAAAGTGTTGATGTGACCTAGCTAGCTTCCACAATTTATAGGCACTATTCAGCCATGTGAATAGACTACTTTACCCCTAGGGTTTACATTGTTTTTGTCTCATCAGAACAGGGGGGTACAGCTGGTAGTATACTTTATTTGGAGGCTTCTTTTGTCAGCTTCACAGAGAGGACAACATTAGCTTTTGCAGACCAGACACGGTTAGCCTTTGCAGTTTTGGAGCCTTCTGAAGCCCTCCTTCGCACGCGAGGGGTGCGGTAGCTTCGGTGAGAAGCCTTGATCCTGACGGCCTTCACTTCACTGAAGTCAGCCTTCGATACAGAGACGGTTTTGAGCTGAAGCCGTCAAAGCCCTTGGGCCTTCGCGCCATCACCTCTGGAGTGGACCACCACGGCTTCGCAGCTACTCCTAGCTCGAACTCCGTCAGCCCATGTACCGAAGCCATACATGGCTGAAGTACCTCAAGTCAGCCTCACTCCGAAGCCCCACCTTCGGAATACCACCCTTTGAAGTCCCTCCTTCGTCCAAGGCCTACGCATGAAGCATTCCATGAGCACTTCGTCGCAGTGTCTCTCCCCGAGCACACGCCTCGACGAACCTCACCCGGACCATGCCTTCGATGCACCTCGACTTCTGAGACCTTCGTCGGGTATACCTTCAAGTGCCTCCCTCTGGAGCACACTTCAAATGCCTTGCCTCATTGCTGAGGACTTTGTCCACCATACTTCGAAGTCACTCCATTCGGAGTACCCTTCGAAGTGCCTCACCTCCGAGGACTTAGTCTCGGAGTACCTTCACCCGGAGTCACACTCCACACTCTCTGCCTTCTCCGGTCGCACCTCGACCCGAGGTCCGACCTCGACCCCTTCGCAGCCTTCGTGACCAAGCTCCCTGCTTGCCTGGCATCAAGCCTCCCGCTTGACCCAGGTTCACCTGTGTAGGACCGAAAGTAGCGACTAGAGGGGGGTGAATGGGCGCCTAAAAATTCTTTCGAATCTATGGCCTGCTCCCAACACCCAACGCACCTCAAAAGATTAAACAGCAAAGCGTGAACACACTACCTAAGTCTAAAAGTATCTAGCCAAGAAAAGACAGGTGTGCTAGACAGAGAAACACCAATACAGTACTAATAGGCAGATAAACAAAATATTCAAGACATGGCAAATCATACTTCTCAGCAGATGATCTAAGTGTCTCCTGGTCGAAACTTGGCGAAGCCTACTTCACTGTGTCGAAGCCTGCTTCGCAGTGTCGAAGCCTGCTTCGGAGTCCCTTGTCAAAGTCTACCGAAGGCTGTCGTGGAAGTCCCAAAGGTCTGTGGAAACTAGCCTAGTTCAACTGTGACAAAGTGCGAAGGATGCTTCGAAGCGAAGTATGATAGTATCGAAGCTTTCTTCGAACAGTGTACTTCGAAGCCTGTACTTCGAACAGAAAGCTTCGAACAAGGTTCACAAAAGGGCAACCTTCGAAAGAGAAGCGAAGCTCAACACACAGTAGCAAGACAAAATCAAAGCCTGCATTCTTCCTTCGAAGCTAGCTTGGTCGAGGTATGATAAATGAAGTGGTAACCTTCGACCCGAGGGGTAACTTCAAATGACAAACTTTGAACTCACAAACTGAGACCTTCAGAAAAGACAGCAGCAGAAAAGCCTCAGAGAACACACATAGAGCGAAGTCTACCAGAGAGACATGCTTTGGAGCTAACTTTGAAGCCTGTCAAAGTATTGACTACGTAAAGCTCGAGTCAGAGCACACCTTCGCAAGAACTGTCGAAGTATGCTAACAGAACAGAAACGAAGCACAGAACATACTTCGAAGCTAGGTTCACAGTTCAAAATCGGAGCTAAAAGTTCTTAGCAAAGCCTTCAAAGAAGTCAAGTCGAAGCCTGCTTCACTGAGCTAAAAGGGCTTCGCACCGGACATGGAGCTTCGCCAGAAATAGCCAGAGAAAAGCTAAGTCATGTCTACTCGATCAAAAAGGCTATGCAGTCAAAAGCAAGGCTAGAGTACTAGTGTACTGTTGCTACAGGAAGAAGTACTACTTGCTAAAGTACACAAGAACTAGTACTCACGTGAAGAACAAACCGAAGCAACCAGAGAAGCTTCTGCTCAGGAATAAAATAGCTGCACACAAACCAAAAACTACAGGAATAAAATCATCTGGACCAGAGAAAAATCGAGATGAACTCACGAAGGAACAAAAGCAATCTTCTTGGCGGCGCACGCATGAACAGGAGAGAGAGAGAACGCAGGAAACGAAATGATCCAATCCTTGATTAAAAAGTGATTTCCTGAAAGGGTGACCTAACCCTAGGGATTGGGGCCCTATTTATAGGCTGCCCAATAGCTAGGAATATTCCACCAGCCCCTTAAGGTTTTTTACAAATGCTGAAATAAAAGGAAAAGACTAAACTGCCCTTAGGAAATTTTTACAGACTCGACTGACTGACTGTGGGCCTAGGGACAAAATAGTAAACTCTTATTTACAGATGACTTATCCGGAAGCTAAGCTTTCGTAGCGACTACGGTTTCTCTTCTGGACAGTCCGATACAAGATCAGCGGTCGTCAGTTTTGTGCCGAAACTGACAAAGCCTCCACTAACTTTGCACCAGGTACCCGGATTGGGCCGGCCCGACTCCGTAGCTCTCTCAGCCTGTCAATCGCTCACCGCCCGTGTACCTGAGTCAATCCTGGTCAACAGCCCAGTGGGTCCTCTGCTGCTCCTAGCCCATGTACCCAGATTGGGCCAGCCCGACTTCGCGACCCCTCTGCCCGACAGTCGCTTGCTGCCCGTGTACCTGAGTCACACGCGGTCCATGACGCAGCAGATCTCCTCTCTTCTTTTGTCCTCTTTGACTATCGTTGACAATGACTCATCACATCTAGAGCCATGAGGCCCACGCTATTCAGCATGGCTCCTCAATCTCCCCCTTGATGAGTGCATTGTCAACACTTCATTTCTTTAGCTCTTCAGTACCTGCGAACACATGTGGAAACACGAAAACAAAGCACAAGAAAACAAAGAAGAATAAAGTAAAAGTTTAACCCTAATTACCAAAAGCCAAACAAAAACAAGAAGTGGTCATTATGGTGAACCAAAATGTAAAAGCTCAAAATGAGTGCGATCTCAGAAACATCAACAAGGATATCAAAAGAGTAAGGACAAACGAGACAAAAACTCCCCCCAAAACAAATCCCAGAGAAAGCCAAAATTCCCCCTTGAACTCTTATCCCAAAATTTCTCCCCCTTGTTGACAAGTGAACTCATCAAGCACTCTAAAAAGACACAGACTCCCCCTGAAACGAAACTCCCCCTCAAAATATGTAATGAATGCAACTGGGGTGCAAGGTGGAGTGAAGAGAGCATGCTTCTCATATATGATTGACTGCAATTACAACATCTAACAAGTATAGCAAAAGACATACTGTCTAAGACACATGGCATGATCAGTGCAACAGATGATATCTAAAGAAAGTCATTTGCACGCATTTTTCAGTTTTTGCAAACAAAAGCATCACCACATTTTCCAGTTAACAAGCAAAGTAAAGCACGAGATGCAGAAGCTAACTGATATCTACCAAGATAAGCATTGTTCAAAAAAAAGTGCTTCAGCAACCTTGTTATCTTTTTAAAGTTCAGGCTTTTTCATTGTCCTTTGTCATTTTTGCCAAGGGATATTTGCATGTCAAACCTTATGCTAACCGACCAAGTCAAGCCTAGGCCAGAACTGGACCATCAGAAGCTTAAGACATTGGTCTTGGCATACACTACACCGTCCTAGTTCATACCAAAGTGCTATGGTAAGCAGTCCACAACAATGTAATGTGACAAAAGCAAACCCACTTGGATCTTTTCAACTCAAGCATAAAAGGCATGGAATTTTCATTCTTTTTTATTTTTATCATTTTATAGCATATTTTCCATGTTAAAGCATAAAGATGTCCAAGTTGCATATCTGCATCTATGTGAGGAACTAGCTACAAGGCATGTAATAGATAGCAAAAACACTCAGCCTACACATGCTAGTTACCAGAAGCAATGGTGATCATTTTTCAAGTGTAAAGCGTAAAAGTCATGCATATGACAGATATCAGACATATCAAACGAACTGAAACAAGGCATGATCATTGACAAGTAATCAAAAGCATGTACCAGCTAGACTAAGTAAAGCAGTTCAATCATATAACAGAAGCAAGCTCAAAAGTGTGATATGCAAGATATGAACACACACAAAAAGACTCAAGAAAAGAGTAAAGACAAAAGAAAACTGACGCAAAATATCCTAGAAAGGATACACAACACCCAAATCCCCTCGTAAACGCTCAAAGGTAGACTGATCTAGGGGTTTGGTGAAAATGTCAGCCAACTGATGATGGGTATCAACATGAACAAGGTCTAGAATACCTTTCTCATATTGATCCCGTAGAAAATGAAAGCGCACATCAATGTGTTTGGTTTTTGAATGGAGACAAGGGTTTTTCCCTACACTAATAGCACTGGTGCTGTCGCAAAACAAAGGAACTCTGGTAGGAAAGAATAACCCAAAATCTCGCAGAGTGGAAATCATCCAAACCAACTATGAGCAGCAGCTAGCAGCAGCTACATACTCAGCCTCAGTGGTCGAAAGAGCAACTCCAGATTGCTTTCGAGAAGACCAAGAGACAAGAGAAGAACATAGAAACTGGCAAGTACCGGAAGTCAACTTGTGATCCAACCAGCACCCACCAAAGTCAACGTTCGAAAAGCCAGATAAATCAAGAGATGATGATGCTGAATAATAAAGACCAAGATCAGGCGCATAAGTGAGATACCTGAAGATGCGCTTGACAGCCTGTTGATGAGACGCGCGTGGTGAAGACTGGAAGCGCGCGCACAGTCCCACGGCGAACTGTATGTCCAGTCTTATCGCCGTCAAGTACAGCAGCGAACCGATCATCCCTCAAAATTCTCCCTCATCGACCATGACGCTGCTCTCGTCCTTGTCCAAGCCCCCAGATGTGCCCATCGGAGTCATCTGCGGCTTCAACTCCCCACCAAAGTCAAATTTTTTCAACATGTCACGAGTGTACTTACCTTGGTGGATGAAGGTGTCGTCCTTGGTCTGCTTGATCTGGAGCCCTAAGAAATACTTGAGCTCACCCATGAGGCTCATCTCAAACTCGTTGTGCATCTGCTCAGAAAACTTGGACACAAGATCATTAGTAGTACCGCCAAAGATAATATCATCCACATAAATCTGAGCAACTAAGAAATCTGAAGCATCTCTGAGCAAGAAAAGAGTTTTATCCACCGAACCCATCACAAAGCCCTTCCCCAACAAAAATTGCTTCAACCGGTCATACCAAGCCCTGGGGGCTTGTTTCAACCCGTATAAAGCCTTCTGCAACTTAAAAACATGTCGAGGAAACTTAGGGTTCTCAAAACCGGGGGTTGCCTAACATAAACCTCCTCCTCTATGTACCCATTC
The DNA here is from genome assembly GCA_019279435.1 of Zizania palustris. Classification (NCBI taxonomy): domain Eukaryota; kingdom Viridiplantae; phylum Streptophyta; class Magnoliopsida; order Poales; family Poaceae; genus Zizania; species Zizania palustris. The sequence continues at coordinate 35,402,262 of JAAALK010000285.1, read as the reverse complement.
AGAAAAGCACTCTTGACATCCATTTGAAAAAGCTTAAAACCCTTCGAAACGACAAAAGCTAAAAGAATGCGAATGGACTCAAGACGGGCAACAGGAGCGAAGGTTTCTTCAAAGTCAATACCTTCTTTCTGGCAAAAACCCTGGGCAACTAATCGAGCCTTGTTGCGCACCACAACCCCATCTTCACCTTGCTTGTTCTTGAACACCCACTTGGTGCCTATGGGGTTGCATCCTAGTGCCGGCTCAACTAGTGTCCAAACCCGATTACGGACAAAATTCTCAAGCTCTTCTTGCATAGCGTTAATCCAATTAGAATCAAAAAGAGCATGAGAAACGTCTCTGGGCTCAAAAGATGCAACAAAAGCAGATTCAGCAAACACAGCAAGAGAGGTACCAGATGAACGCAAAGTTCTTTCAATCAAATCGCCGATGATGAGCTCTGAGGGGTGATCACGCTGAACTGCTCGGGATCCCTGGTGATCTGAAGTCACCTCACCGGAGTCAGCAGCTGGCACCTCTGGACTTGACTGAGGGGGCTCAATCGAAGTGGAAGAAGTGATCAGAGGTCCGCCCTCGTCCTCAGTCGAAGTCTCAGAAGGTGTGGGCTCTGCAGGAGGTGCAGAAGGCCCACCCTCATCAGCAGCTGGAGTATTCTCATCTTCCTCGAAGATGGACTCTCCGAGCTCACCATCACTAGAAAGCTCAAAAGAAGGAGTCAAAGAAAGCAAGGACTCATCAAATGAAACCTCACAAGTTTCGACAAGCTGCTGGGAGTCGAGGTTCCAAACACGGAAGCCTCGAGAATGTAAAGCATAGCCAAGAAAAACTCCATCCCAGCAACGAGACTCAAACTTGTCCAAATGCCCTCCCTTCTTGAGCACAAAGCACTTGCAGCCAAATGCTCGCAAGTGGCTCACCTTGGGCTGTCTGCCAAACCGCAACACATATGAAGTCTTACCGAGGTAAGCTCTAAGAAAAATGCAGTTGGCCAGATAGCAAGCCGTGTTCATGGCTTCAGCCCAAAAACGCCTAGGAGTCCTGTGCTCATCGAGCATCGTCTTGGCCATCTCGACTAGCGTGCGGTTTTTTCGTTCCACAATGCCGTTTTGTGGGGGAGTGTAAGGAGCAGAAAACTGATGGTCAAGACCCTGATCACTACAGAAGCTGACGAACTGAGAGTTCTTGAATTCAGAGCTATTATCGGAGCGAATTGCTCGCATCCAACCATTATTCTCATTCTTCAGCTTCAAAATCAGGTCATGAACAAATTGAAAAGTTTCATCCTTAGACTCCAAAAAGAAAACCCACGAGAATCGAGAAAAATCATCAACAATCACAAGCGCGTACCACTTCCCACCGACTGAGCATACCCGAGCTGGACCGACAGTGTCCATGTGTAACAGCTCGCCCGGATACGAAGTCATCACCTGAGTCACAAGTGAGTGAGACGTGGCAATCATTTTCCCATGACGACAGGGATGACAAACTAGATTTTTCTCCATTTTAAGCTTGGGCAATCCTCGGATGAGGTCCATAGAGCTCAACCTGACTAGCAGATCAAAACTCAAATGACCTAACCTCCTATGCCACTTCCAGAGCTCAGAAGAAGATCCAGCAATCAAACAGCGAGAAGGGCCAAAAGAACTAGAGAATTTAATTCAAAAAACTTTACCGAATGGTAAGATTTGGCAAATCAAAGACCCTCTAGAATCAAATACAGAAGAATTGCCCTTCTTAAAGCGCACCTCCAAACCATCCTCAAGAAGTTGCGAAACAGAAATAAAATTGAAGTTCAAGTTTCCAACCAAAGCAACGTTCTTCAGAGAAAAATGGTCTGAAATGCGAATTGAGCCAATGCCACTTACTTTTCCTTGACTACTGTTCTCGAAGGTGATGTACTCTTAGGAGCTTGGGGGAGTGAGACTGGAGAACCATCTGCGATGTCCCATCATGTGGCGAGAGCATCCTGAGTCCATGATCCAAATGTCCTCTAGGCCCCGATCCTGCACAATCAATGGTTGTAAGGGGGAGCAAATGGTCTGGCACCAGATTTAGCAAAAGAGTTAAACCAGTGTCGAGCCATCTGCTCAAAAGAAGGAAAGCGGAAATCATCATGAGAGTTTGGACCAAAACGCGGCTCAAAGCGCGGTCCTTGGTTCTGCCTAAAGCCTCGGCCACGAGGTCCAGGACCATAGCCAAAACGGCCTGGAGCTCTGCCGGAACGAACACCACCATCTGGAGCACGGGCATGAAAGTCGTCTCCTCTACCACCACCTACACGATGCGGCCTGGCCTCCAGCCTCTCCCCGTATCGAGGAACACGCAGTCTACCACCCTGCTGGTAGAACTGCTCCTGACCACCACGAGCTCTCTCTGCTCTCTCAACACGCTTCCTTCTGAAGCAAAACTCCGCAAGATGCCCTTCTCTCTGACAATACTCATTAAGAAACCAAGGGTTGGTTTCGGTGTTTTGTGATGAGTGATTGACTGGATTTTACCCTCTGTTCGAAGGGTACCTCCGAAGGGGCTTCGGAGGTGGTACCTCCGAAGGGTGTTCGGAGGTGTTTTACCGAAGGGTGTTCGGTGTTTGCTTGCTGCAGCTGTGCAGCGGAGTGTGCTCGTCGGAGGGGTCCGACAGTACGCGATGACTGGGTTCGTACCGATGGCTTCGGTACTTTGGGCGGTACACCGGAGTGTGTACCGGAGGTTGTTAACCCGGAGAGGTCTCCGGAGTACTGGATACACTTGTTTGCTTGTCGGTGATGCGCAGGGACTTCGGAGGCGACGGACAGGGTTCGAGCCAGGTGAACTTGGGTCAAGCGGGAGGCTTGATGCCAGGGGAGCGGGGAGTTCCGTCACGGTGGCTGCGAAGGTGGTCCAGGTCGGTCCTCGGGTCGAGGTGTGCCAGGTGAAGGCAGAGAGTGCGGAGCGTGGCTCCGGCTGAAGGTACTCCGAGACAAAGTCCTCGGAGGTGAGGCACTTCGAAGGTATTCCGAATGGAGTGACTTCGGAGTTGGTGGATCAAGTCCTCTGCGGAGGCAAGGTGTTCGAAGTGTGCTCCGGAGGGAGACACTCGAAGGTTACCCGACGAAGGTCTCAGAAGTCGAGGCGCATCGAAGGCATGGTCCGGGTGAGGCTCGTCGAGGAGTGTGCTCGGAGTAAGGCACTGCGACGGAGTGCTCATGGAATGCTTCATGCGGAGGCCTTGGACGAAGGAGGGACTTCGAAGGGTGGTACTCCGAAGGTGGGGCTTCGGAGTGAGGATGACTTGTGGTGCTTCGGCCATGCATGGCTTCGGTACACGGACGGACGGTGGTTGAGCTCGGAGTAGCTGCGAAGCCGTGGAGGTCCACTCCGAAGGTGGTGGTGCGAAGGCCCAAGGGCTTTGACGGCTTCGGCTCAAAACCGTCACTGTATCGAAGGACTTCTTCGGCGGAGCGAAGGCCAACAGGCTGCAGGCTTCTCGCCGAAGCTACCGCACCATCCGGTGCGAAGGGAGGTTCCAGAAGTCAACACTGTAAAGGCTGACACTGTCTGTTCTGAAAAAGGCTGACACTGTCCCCTCTGCAGCTGACAGAGAAGCCTCCAGAATAAAGGTGGACTACCTTTTGTACCCCTTAGTTCTGAAGAGACAAAATGAATGTAAACCCTAGGGGTAAAGTAGTCACTTCCTTAGGATGAATCCATGGGCTATAAATATGGGGGCTCGGTAGGTAACATTTAACACTTTGAGCATTTACTATTGAGCTCCTGTACACACAGACCTCGCTGGTTTTCATCCAGAGTTCAATATATTTTGTGTTCCTTGTTCAAGCGGCGAAGCCCTGCTTCTGTGTGCTTTTGCTTGAGCTCGCTTTACATACCTCGCTAGTTTTTAGTTCACCGGAGCCTGTCTTGGCGAAGGGTGTTTTTCTCGCGAAGTGTGTTTTTCAGTGTGCTGTCGCTCTGTGTAACACGAGGCAAGACCTCGCTGCTTACTAGCGAAGCCCTGATCGTTTCCCGTTTTGCTTCCTGTGTCGAAGCCCTTAGCGTAGTCCGTTTTGTGTGCGTGTAGACCTTCACGTACGAAGCCCAGCACCAGTTGCTGTCGCTAAGTACTTGGTCGAAGTCCTCAGAGGGCTGTCCACTCTTGCGAAGGGTGAAGTGCGAAGTCTGCTCGAAGCACCCTGTGTGCGGAGCCTGCACTGACTTAGCAGAGTTGGTTGTCGAGGGTTGTTAGTGGAGCGAAGTCTTCTTGGCTTCGAACTGTTGCTCCTCCGAAGCCTGTGTTCGAAGGTGTCGAAGTACCTCCGAACCAGACCTTCGAAGGTAGTGTTCGAAGCCTGTTCCGCAGGAGACAGAACTGAATCCGAAGGCTAGTTTTAGCCCGAAATTTTAAAAGCTCCCATTCACCCCCCCTCTGGTCGCCGTTTCCGGTCCAACAATTGGTATCAGAGCCAGTTAAGATCACCAGTTGACCTTAACCGGTTTTGTGATCTGTTGGCGACATGGATAGAGGCAGTAAAATTCCTCTGTTCGATGGGACAGATTTTGCATACTGGAAGGTGCGCATGGAGGCTTACTTGTTAAGCCAAGGAAATGCAATTTGGGAGATTGTGGACTCACAATACTCCATCCCTGATACCCGCACCACTCAAACCGAAAAAGATCAGTACATTGCCAACTCGAAGGCAAGGAACATACTGTTCATTGGTCTGAGTCGGAGTGAGTTTGATAGGGTGCAGCACCTTAGGACTGCTAGGGAGATTTGGACAACACTCACTGTCTTACATGAGGGCTCTGCTCAGATTAAGGCCAGGCGCCAAAGCACCTACAATCAACAGTATCAGCTGTTTGTGCAGGCACCTAGTGAATCTGTAGATGCCATGTTTTCTCGTTTTGACGCGATAGTGAGTAACTTGCGATCCAACGGGACGCTTGCTTACAGTGATCACGATAGGGCTATCAAGCTTCTCTATGCTCTTGACCGTAGCATATGGGAGGTGAAGATATCCAGCATTGAGGAGTCCACAGGCTATGACACTCTAACCTGTGATGAACTCTTTAGCAAGCTGAAGTCCACAGAGATTGCCAAGGCATCTCTTGCAGTGCACAGAAGCTCTTTGCCACAGCCATTGGCATTGGTTTCTAGCACTAGCCGTGGCACCACTGCAGAACCAAGCACTTCAGGCACTTGTGTTCTTGCAGATGGTTTTGCTTTGTCCTCCCTGGTCTCCGTCACAAAGGAGCAGGTGGATACTCTAGCTGATGACGAGCTTGCTCTCATTGCCCGGAGGTTCACCCGCTTTCATCATGAGAGACGGGATCAGAGGAGAAGTGGTTTTAGTGGCTGCTATGAATGTGGCGACACCTCTCACATTAAGGCCAATTGCCCCAAGGTCAAGAAGAGAGAAGAGAGTGACCGCCCCAAATTCCACAAAAAGGAGAGGAAGCCCTTTGTGAAGGGCAAGCGCGGCAAGATGGCTAAGAAAGTAGCCAAGGCCGCTTCCAGAGCTTTTGTTGCTGCTCTCAGCGACATCGACACATCCTCAACTGAGGAGTCGAGCTCTGAGGAGGAGGAGTCCCCAAGGAAGGAGGACAAGAAGGACAAGAAGGGACGTGACTTCACCGGCCTTTGCTTCATGGCCGACAGCGATCACAGCGGCGATGAGCTTGACTCATCTGAGGTAAACCTATCATCTGACCAGCTTCTAATTAAATTAGATGAGCTAAATGAAGTTGTGCTAGGTCAGGATAGATTACTTGTGCAAGCCGCTAGAGAAAGAAAAGACCTTAGACTTAGGCTAGAAACTATTTCTACTGAATATGCCATGCTTAAGTCTAAATTTGATGATGCTGAATGTGAATCATGTTCTGTTGTCATGAGTGAGCTTGCTCAGTTGCGTTCTGTTCATGCTCAAACTCTTTCTGAGCTTGAGACTGCACAGAAGCAGCTTTTGGAGGTGGATTCTAGACCTCATGAAGTTATTGATTGCATGAACTGTTCATTATTGCGAGATAGCATTAATTTACGTGATAAGCATGTTCATGATTTAGAGGCTAGATTGGAGAGAGCCGGTAGTTCTAAGGATGTGCAACCTGTTTGTGACACTTGCATCACCCTTAAGGACCAGCTAGGCACTGTCAGAGAGCGAGCTGAAAATCTCATGTCTGAAAATGAATACCTTCTTTCTGTGGTGAATAAATGCACTTAGGGAAAGGGTAGGATGGATTTGCTCTTGGCCAAGACCAAGTTGTGTGCTGACAGAGCCGGGGTAGCTCTAGGTTTGGGTTTTGAGAGGATAGCTTCAGACAGTAAGACCAAAACTGTTTTTACCTCTCCTACCACCCTAGAGAAAGAGAGAGCTCTGTTGGACACCCCACCAGCCAAAAAGCCTACCCATCCACCAAAGAAAACCACTCCTCCTACCAAGAAAAATCCTCCCAAGAAAACCACTCAAAAGAAACCCAAGGAGCCTGTGAGAGTTGCTCCTGTGACCCATGAGAGTGCCCCCAGGAGAGTGTTTTATTGTTCTTATTGTCAGCGGGCGGGTCATTTGATTGGTTTCTGTTTCCGTCGCATCAAGGATGAGCGACGTGCTCAGGCGATGAGCTATCAGGACATGCGTTACCCATCTTTAGGTATGCATGAGTCTGAGTTTTACTCTCGTCCTGTTTTCGAGGCTCCTCGTGCTTCTCGGAGAGGTTTTGCTCCTCGAGGTGTTCACCATGTTCCATATGGTGGTAGACCTCGGGCGAGTAGCTTTGTACCTCGTCAGAGTAGGAGACCTCGTCATGCTTTGCATTCTTTGCATGTAGGTAGACCTCGCACTTTGCATCATTCTGATTTTCATGTGCGTAGACCGTCTGCTTTTACTGTGCCTACTACTCGTGTCACTCAGTGCTGGATGCCTCGCCATTATTTTACTCACCCCAGCACTGAGCGATCGAGACATTTTTATCATGTGTAGGCGACAGGTCGAGGCTTGGAGGGCACGTGGATAATGGACTCCGGTTGTTCGCGCCACATGACCGGAGATGCAAATTGGTTCTCCAGCCTCACCACAACCAAGCAAAGGGAACACATCACCTTCGGAAACAATCGAAGGAGTAGAGTGAAAGGTAAAGGTGTGGTAAGAATTAACGCGAACTTCACTCTCAAAGATGTTGCTTTGGTTGAGAACCTGGGATACAATTTGCTGTCTGTATCTCAGTTGCTTGATGAGGGCTTCGAAGTGCGATTTCATCGCGATACTTCGCAAGTGCTCAATTCAGATGGCGTTGTGGTGTGTAAGATCTTTAGAGTTGGGAGAGTTTTTGGAGCTGATTTTTCAGAGTCATCTGGTTCTTCTCATTGTCTTGTTGCACATTCGACTTCTGAGCTTTGGAAGTGGCATAGGAGACTAGGGCATATGAGCTTTGAGTTGCTCGCTCGTCTGAGCGCCCTAGGTCTGATCCGAGGATTGCCCAAGCTCAAGTTTGAGAAGAATTTAGTTTGCGCTCCTTGTCGACATGGAAAAATGATTGCCGCTTCGCATTCGCCAGTCACCACAGTGATGACTGAACAGCCCGGAGAACTTCTCCATATGGACACTGTAGGTCCTTCTCGGGTTAGTTCTTTAGGCGGCAAGTGGTATGTTTTAGTTATTGTCGACGATTACTCTTGCTACTCTTGGGTCTTTTTTCTTGCCAGCAAGGATGAAGTGTTTTCACACTTTCGGAGCTTGGCTTTGAGACTTTTCACTGAACTCCCAGGTGCATTGAAATTCATTCGAAGCGATAATGGCACCGAGTTCAAAAATAGTCTCTTTGTTGACTTTTGCATGGAGCATGGCATAGAACATCAATTCTCTGCTCCGCGGGTTCCTCAACAGAATGGTGTTGTTGAGAGGAAAAACCGCACTTTGGTTGAGATGGCTAGGACAATGCTTGATGAGCATAGGACTCCTAGAAAATTCTGGGCTGAGGCCATGAACACTGCATGTTACATCTCAAACCGAATTTTCTTGCGCTCAATTTTAAACTTGACATCTTATGAGCTGCGTTTTGGGAGACAGCCCAAGGTTACTCATCTTCGAGTTTTTGGCTGTCGCTGCTTTATCCTAAAACGTGGTAACTTGGATAAATTTGAGTCGCGATCTTCTGACGGGATCTTTTTGGGCTATACTACTCATGGTCATTCTTATCGTGTTTATAACTTGGAAACTAACACTGTTATCGAGTCATGTGATGTGACTTTTGATGAATCAATCCCCTCTGTTAGTTCTGCTCTTGAACAGGCAAATGAACACGACATGGAACAGACCCTATTCGAAGACGAAGATCCCGGAGAATTCGAGGATGAACCCCTACTACCCTCGACATCGACCCCCGAAGCTGACCCCACTTCAACTACTTCGGCACGAGGTCCCGAAGCGACTACCTCAACATCGGTCATCTTGGACCACTCCAACGCACAAGTTGAGGGGGAGACTGCATCCCGCCGCGAGGCTCCACATCATGTCCAAAGGATGCACCCTCCCGAGCAGATCATTGGTGAGCTTGATCAAAGGGTAACACGTTCTCATGTCCATTTCACTAATGCTGCTTTTGTTGCTTCTTTCGAGCCCTTAGATGTTAGTCATGCACTTTCTGATTCTAGTTGGATCAATGCCATGCATGAAGAGCTTGAGAATTTTGAGAGAAACCAAGTCTGGACTTTAGTTGATCCTCCACCAAATGTTCATTTCATTGGAACAAAATGGATTTTTAAAAATAAACAAGGGGAGGATGGGACAATTGTTAGAAATAAGGCTAGACTTGTAGCTCAGGGCTTTTCTCAACTAGAAGGGATTGACTTTACTGAAACTTTTGCACCTGTTGCTCGCCTTGAGGCCATTAGGATTTTGCTTGCCTTTGCGACATCCCGGGGATTCAAACTCTATCAAATGGATGTCAAAAGTGCTTTTCTTAATGGCTTCATAGGTGAAGATGTTTATGTAAAACAACCCCCTGGTTTTGAAAACCCCAAGTACCCACATAAAGTCCTTAAACTTCATAAGGCTCTTTATGGACTCAAGCAGGCCCCTCGGGCGTGGTATGATAGACTTAAGTCTTTTCTGCTTGAGCGAGGGTATTTGATGGGCTCTGTTGATAAAACTTTGTTTACTCTCAAGCATGGCAAAGATTTCCTTCTAGTGCAGATTTATGTGGATGATATCATCTTTGGTGGCTCTTCTCATGCTTTGGTTGCCGAGTTTGCAGATACCATGAGCAGGGAGTTTGAAATGTCGATGATGGGTGAACTCACCTTTTTCCTTGGTTTGCAAATCAAGCAAAGCAAACAAGGTACTTTTGTCCACCAGACAAAGTACACCAAGGACCTGCTCAAGAAATTCGACATGTCCGATGCGAAGCCCCTCGCCACTCCAATGGCTACATCTGTAGCATTGGACCCTGACGAAGATGGAGAAGCCGTAGATCAGAAGGAGTTCCGAAGCATGATCGGCTCCCTCCTCTACTTGACTGCCACGAGGCCGGACATACACTTCGCTGTGTGTCTGTGCGCTCGTTTTCAGGCTTCGCCACGAGCTTCACACCGCCAAGCGGTTAAGCGCATTCTAAGGTATCTCAAACACACCCTTGAGTTTGGCATATGGTATTCATCGTCTTCATCTTTATGTCTGAGAGGCTATTCAGATGCGGATTTTGCTGGGTGTAGAATTGATAGGAAGAGTACCTCTGGTACTTGTCATTTTCTGGGTACGTCTCTGGTTTGCTGGTCTTCCCGCAAACAGTCTAGTGTTGCACAATCAACGGCTGAGGCCGAATATGTTGCTGCAGCTAGCTGTTGCTCTCAGATTTTGTGGATGACTTCCACTTTGCGGGATTTCGGGTTAGATTATAAGAGTGTTCCACTTTTCTGTGATAACACTAGTGCTATTTGTATTGCAAACAACCCGGTTCAGCACTCCAGAACCAAACACATTGATGTACGATATCATTTTCTCAGAGATCACAATGAGAAGGGTGATATTGAACTTCAATATGTTGATACCCAACACCAGCTTGCCGATATTTTTACAAAACCCCTCGATGCTTCTCGATTTGCTTACTTGCGTGGGGAACTTGGTATTTGTCATCCCTACGGCATTTTGTGAGGGGGAGCTGATTTAAATTGACTTGCATATACTCATTATGTGTGGAATTGCACTTACATCTTTTGCTATTATATGCCTGCTTTTAACTCCAAGAAATCATGACAGCTCAGCTCTATGAAATATGTCTGGAACATTGATTGTGCATGATGTTTTATTTTCTAAAATCAAAACTTGCTCACTGCTCAATCGTGTATCTAGCTTGTTTAGGCTGGACTGCTTTTAGCTATCTTTTATCTACTTGTCAGCAAGACACTGTTCTTTGGATGCTAAAAGTTGCAACTTGAAAAACTGTGTTCTTTTTCATGGATATTCATCAAAATAATTCATTCATCTGAAACAAAATCAAAAATCCATGATTTGCCTGGTTTAAATGAAAAGATCCAGGAGGGTTTGTTTGTCGCACTACTCTATTCTAGACTGCTTACCATTGCACTTTGGTCTGAACTAGGATAGTGTAGTGTATGCCAAAATCACCGCCTTAAGCTTCAGATGGCTTTCATGCCTAGGCTTGGCTTGATTGGAAAGTATAAGGTGGACAAACAAATAACCCCTGGCACTAAGAAAAGTCCAACAAATTTAATTGCTCATCAAGTTTGCTTTCAAACGCTCCTTTTGAACAAAACTTGTCTGTCTAAGGTAGAATTTGTTAGCTTTGCGCAGTCCTTGCCTTCTCTTGTCTAGCTGCTGTGATTAAGTGGTGATGCTTTTACTTCCAAAATGTCAAAATCACATGCCATCATCTTGTTTCACAGAATGTTAAATTGAGCTGAGCACATGAACTTTGGTATTACTGTTGGCATATTTTTGCATTATATGTCTTTGCAATTCTATTCATTTCGAAGCTTTGCATTTTTGACTGCTCCTTGATGCTTGCATTGCCAAAGGGGGAGAGATTTGCCTTGTTCTCTGTCGCAAGAAGGCATAATTTCGCAAGGGGAGAGATTTTTGACATAAAGGGGGAGAAAAATTTGCTTAACTCAGGGGGAGATTTGCCAAAAAGGGCTTTTACTCTTTTGAGAAAGGGGGAGAAAAATTCTTTTATCAAGTGACATGCTTCGGCTCTTCTCTGAGTTTTTATGGTCACTTGTGTGCTGAAATTTTAAATTTTCTTGAACTTGGATTTGGTTGTCAATGCACTCATCAAGGGGGAGATTGAGAAACCAAGGGTTGGTTTCGGTGTTTTGTGATGAGTGATTGACTGGATTTTACCCTCTGTTCGAAGGGTACCTCCGAAGGGGCTTCGGAGGTGGTACCTCCGAAGGGTGTTCGGAGGTGTTTTACCGAAGGGTGTTCGGTGTTTGCTTGCTGCAGCTGTGCAGCGGAGTGTGCTCGTCGGAGGGGTCCGACAGTACGCGATGACTGGGTTCGTACCGATGGCTTCGGTACTTTGGGCGGTACACCGGAGTGTGTACCGGAGGTTGTTAACCCGGAGAGGTCTCCGGAGTACTAGATACACTTGTTTGCTTGTCGGTGATGCGCAGGGACTTCGGAGGCGACGGACAGGGTTCGAGCCAGGTGAACTTGGGTCAAGCGGGAGGCTTGATGCCAGGGGAGCGGGGAGTTCCGTCACGGTGGCTGCGAAGGTGGTCCAGGTCGGTCCTCGGGTCGAGGCGTGCCAGGTGAAGGCAGAGAGTACGGAGCGTGGCTCCGGCTGAAGGTACTCCGAGACAAAGTCCTCGGAGGTGAGGCACTTCGAAGGTATTCCGAATGGAGTGACTTCGGAGTTGGTGGATCAAGTCCTCTGCGGAGGCAAGGTGTTCGAAGTGTGCTCCGGAGGGAGACACTCGAAGGTTACCCGACGAAGGTCTCAGAAGTCGAGGCGCATCGAAGGCATGGTCCGGGTGAGGCTCGTCGAGGAGTGTGCTCGGAGTAAGGCACTGCGACGGAGTGCTCATGGAATGCTTCATGCGGAGGCCTTGGACGAAGGAGGGACTTCGAAGGGTGGTACTCCGAAGGTGGGGCTTCGGAGTGAGGATGACTTGTGGTGCTTCGGCCATGCATGGCTTCGGTACACGGACGGACGGTGGTTGAGCTCGGAGTAGCTGCGAAGCCGTGGAGGTCCACTCCGAAGGTGGTGGTGCGAAGGCCCAAGGGCTTTGACGGCTTCGGCTCAAAACCGTCACTGTATCGAAGGACTTCTTCGGCGGAGCGAAGGCCAACAGGCTGCAGGCTTCTCGCCGAAGCTACCGCACCATCCGGTGCGAAGGGAGGTTCCAGAAGTCAACACTGTAAAGGCTGACACTGTCTGTTCTGAAAAAGGCTGACACTGTCCCCTCTGCAGCTGACAGAGAAGCCTCCAGAATAAAGGTGGACTACCTTTTGTACCCCTTAGTTCTGAAGAGACAAAATGAATGTAAACCCTAGGGGTAAAGTAGTCACTTCCTTAGGATGAATCCATGGGCTATAAATATGGGGGCTCGGTAGGTAACATTTAACACTTTGAGCATTTACTATTGAGCTCCTGTACACACAGACCTCGCTGGTTTTCATCCAGAGTTCAATATATTTTGTGTTCCTTGTTCAAGCGGTGAAGCCCTGCTTCTGTGTGCTTTTGCTTGAGCTCGCTTTACATACCTCGCTAGTTTTTAGTTCACCGGAGCCTGTCTTGGCGAAGGGTGTTTTTCTCGCGAAGTGTGTTTTTCAGTGTGCTGTCGCTCTGTGTAACACGAGGCAAGACCTCGCTGCTTACTAGCGAAGCCCTGATCGTTTCCCGTTTTGCTTCCTGTGTCGAAGCCCTTAGCGTAGTCCGTTTTGTGTGCGTGTAGACCTTCACGTACGAAGCCCAGCACCAGTTGCTGTCGCTAAGTACTTGGTCGAAGTCCTCAGAGGGCTGTCCACTCTTGCGAAGGGTGAAGTGCGAAGTCTGCTCGAAGCACCCTGTGTGCGGAGCCTGCACTGACTTAGCAGAGTTGGTTGTCGAGGGTTGTTAGTGGAGCGAAGTCTTCTTGGCTTCGAACTGTTGCTCCTCCGAAGCCTGTGTTCGAAGGTGTCGAAGTACCTCCGAACCAGACCTTCGAAGGTAGTGTTCGAAGCCTGTTCCGCAGGAGACAGAACTGAATCCGAAGGCTAGTTTTAGCCCGAAATTTTAAAAGCTCCCATTCACCCCCCCTCTGGTCGCCGTTTCCGGTCCAACACTCATAGTGGTAGATGGGCCTCTTGGGATGTGGTTGAGACTTGGGGTTCTTGGGATTAGTGGTGTTTGGTATTGTCTTCTTGGGTTGAGAAGGTTCTAGAAGAGAGTCTAGAGAAGTGTGGAGATGTTAGGGCTTTGGAACCTAGATGGGCTTCTTGGGTGGAGCTTTGGGCTGTTCTTGGATTACTCCATCCTTGGGCTGACTAGCCTAGGAAAGACTCAGTGGAGTGAGTCTTGGGATATCTCTGCGCAGGAGTCATTTTACTCCACTCCACTGCCCAGCTAATGGCACTCTCAAAGTCAGCCTTGGTGTAGGTGTAACCTACCCCAAACCCATCCTGCCTCTTGAACTGCTGGATCATCATGCCGAGCTGTGGCTCTCGGGCACTTATCCAACTCAGGATAGAACGGAGGTAAAAGTTCTCATTCTGAGAATCAGCTAGCTCCTCTCTCAAGGAAGCTAGTACCTCCACATGAGACAAGCAGGTCTCACACTCGCTATCTACCTGGACGGACTTCTCGGCTTTCAGCTTAATCAACTCTAGTCTAAGAGACAGGCAGTTCTCACAGACAGTGGGTGGAACTAACAATGTCTCAAGCTCTAGCCTAGTCTGCGCCAGCTCAGCTCTCACTCTCTCCAAATCACCCAAATGCTCATAAGATAGGCTCGCATGCGAGTCTTCCAATAGTTATAGCCATAAGCTTCCAAGGACGGGACTTTGCCAGGAGATGTCATGATCACTACTCGGGTTTAGAACCGGTTAAGGTATGGAAAAACCATAACCAAGCTCTGATACCACTTGTAGGACCGAAAGTAGCGACCAGAGGGGGGTGAATGGGCGCCTAAAAAATTCTTTCGAATCTATGGCCTGCTCCCAACACCCAACGCACCTCAAAAGACTAAACAACAAAGCGTGAACAGACTGCCTAAGTCTAAAAGTATCTAGCCAAGAAAAGATTGGTGTGCTAGACAGAGACACACCAATACAGTGCTAATAGGCAGATAAACAAAATATTCAAGACATGGCAAATCATACTTCTCAGCAGATGATCTAAGTGTACATGAAAAGAGATGAGAAATTTACTGTTCAAATTTGTCTCCTGGTCGAAACTTGGCGAAGCCTGCTTCGCAGTGTCGAAGCCTGCTTCGCAGTCCCTTGTCGAAGTCTATCGAAGGTTGTCATGGAAGTCCCAAAGGTTTGTGGAAACTAGCCTAGTTCAAGTGTGACAAAGTGCAAAGGATGCTTCGAAGCGAAGTATGATAGTATCGAAGCTTTCTTCGAACAGTGTACTTCGAAGCCTGTACTTCGAACAAGGTTCACAAAAGGGCAACCTTCGAAAGAGAAGCGAAGCTCAACACACAGTAGCAAGACAAAATCGAAGCCTGCATTCTTCCTTCGAAGCTAGCTTGGTCGAGGTATGATAAACAAAGTGGTAACCTTCGACCTGAGGGGTAACTTCGATTGACAAACTTCGAACTCACAAACTGAGACCTTCGGAAAAGACAGCAGCAGAAAAGCCTCAGAGAACACACATCGAGCAAAGTCTACCAGAGAGACATGCTTCAGAGCTAACTTCGAAGCCTGTCAAAGTATTGACTACGTAAAGCTCGAGTCAGAGCACACCTTCGCAAGAACTGTCGAAGTATGCTAACAGAACAGAAACGAAGCACAGAACATACTTCGAAGCTAGGTTCACAGTTCAAAATCGGAGCTGAAAGTTCTTAGCAAATCCTTCTAAGAAGTCAGGTCGAAGCCTGCTTCACTGAGCTAAAAGGGCTTCACACTGGACATGGAGCTTCGCTAGAAACAGCCAGAGAAAAGCTAAGTCTTGTTTACTCGATCAAAAAGGCTATGCAGTCAAAAGCAAGGCTAGAGTACTAGTATACTGTTGCTACAGGAAGAAGTACTACTTGCTACAGTACACAAGAACTAGTACTCACGTGAAGAACAAACCGAAGCAACCAGAGAAGCTTCTCCTCAGGAATAAAATAGCTGCACACAAACTGAAAACTGTAGGAATAAAATCATCTAGACTAGAGAAAAATCGAGATGAACTCACGAAGGAACAAAAGCAATCTTCCTGGCGGCGCACGCATGAACGAGAGAGAGAGAGAGAACGCAGGAAACAAAATGATCCGGATTGGGCCGAAACTGACAAAGCCTCCACTGACTTTGCACCAGGTACCCGGATTGGGCCGGCCCGACTCCGCAGCTCTCTCAGCCCGGCAATCGCTCATCGCCCATGTACCTGAGTCAATCTTGGTCAACAGCCCAGTGGGTCTTCTGCTGCTCCTAGCCCATGTACCCGGATTGGGCCAGCCCGACTTCGCGGCCCCTCTGCCCGACAGTCGCTTGCTACCCGTGTACCTGAGTCACACGCGGCCCATGACGCAGAAGATCTCCTCTCTTCTTCTGTCCTCTTTGACTATCGTTGACAATGACTCATCACATCTGGAGCCATGAGGCCCACGCTATTCAGCATGGCTCCTCAACCTGCTGCGAACCGTCCGTCGCCTCTAAAGTCACCTGCGTACCATAGACAGATAGACAAGTGTATCCAGTACCCCGGAGACCTCTCCGAGTAAACAACCTTCGGCACACACTCCGGTGTACCGTCCAAATTACCGAACCCTTCGGTACAACCAAGTCATCGTGTACTGTCGGACCCCTCCGATAGGCACACTCCGCTGCAACAGCTGCAGCAAACAGACCCACCGAACCCTTCGGTGAAACCACCTCCGAACCCCTTCGGAGGGACCCCTTCGAATTAGAGGATAATATCTGTCAATCAATCATCATAGACTCTGAAACCAACCCTTGGTTTCTCAGGTACCCAGGGGATGACAACCTTTGGTGCACTGTCTCCCGATCATGTGGCCCAAACTTGATGTTGTGTGGCCGATGACCATCTTGTGTTCTGCCTTGGACACCACACTCTGGGCAGTCTTCTATTGGTAGGCATGTTGGGGAATAGGCGAGCTACGCTAGCTGGAAAATTCAAAATTTCCACCCTAAGCCCAAAACCCATGTGCATGTGAGATCATAGATCATTACCTTCTAGCACGAGACACGCTAGGTGCAACGGAAAAAGATGTCGGAGTAGCGCATAAAGCCTATCCTCGCTTCATCCTTGCCGTCCCTCGTTAATCGATTGGTGAAGATGACGTAGTTGTTCACGTGAAGAAGTCTGTGGGCGTCGCTGTTGGAGCAACACCTCCATAGTATCCACACGTACCGGGATGGAGTTCCTTCCACGGCAGCGTGCTAGCACCGCACGTGAGAGATGGAGAAGCCTCGACCTCAACAATTGAGATCAAGAAAGGGAGGAGAGGAGTCTATGGTGGCTAGGTCTAATCTATGCTTATTGTTTATATCCAAGACCTCCTCCTCCTATCTTTATATAGGGCTGAAAGCTCCTGGTCATCCATATCTCGAAACCCACAAATTGGTTACAACCAATTCGTCTTCGTAAATATCGAAACCCACATACTTGTTCTTTATTATGAATTCAAAACCATTTTCTAAACATGAAGAAGAGATAATATTTTTGTCTAAAGCGGGAATGAAATATCAATTATTCAACTCCAAAACTAATCCTGAAGGTAGCGATAGTGAATAAACGTCGACGGGCAACACTGTAACTTTTGCACCATTTCCAATGTGGACTTCCCTTATTGTTCTTCTGCTCTTCTAGGTACACCTTGTAGTTACGTTTCCAATGCCCAAGCTTGTGGAAGTGGTGGCAAACATTAGAGATAGTAGGACCCAACTTGGACTTTCCAGTCGGTTTAAACTTTGTACTAGAGATCACATTTGAAGTCTTAGCCTTGCCCGTACGCTTTATCTTTTTGCTCTCCTTCTGAACCATCATTACATGGTTGGGAGATTTCTTGATACTCTGCTCAGCAGTTTTAAGCATCCCATGCAACTCGGCCAGTGTCTTCTCCAATCCATTCATAATGAATGGCTCGAAGCTCAAAGGAAGCGAGTGGAGAATCACGTCTGTAGCCAAGTATAGATCCAGTGGAGAACCTAGCCTCTCCAAAGTCTCAATATAACCAATCATTTTGATTACATGAAGACTAACTAGGCTCCCTTCTACCAACGTACTCCCAAACAAGGACTTATATACATAGTATCTCTTAGCTTGTGCCTAGTTCTGAAACATGCCCTTGAGGCCTACGATCATATCGTAAGCATCATTTTTCTCATATTCTTTCTAAAACTCAGAGAACATGCAGGCAAGCATAAGACAACTGGTTTAGCACTATCCTATGTTTATATTCTATCAAAATAAAAGTTGTATCACTATTAAAACCAGCCACTTTCCCTCTAATGACTAATAGTGTGATAAGATCCATATTCAACTAACTCCTAGTGAGCTTTGGCATCACTGCTAGAAGCTAACTGACATAGGTAAGCAACATTTTGCTAATCACATCATATGTGAATCTTGTTAGTTAGAGCAGCATCCAATACTCGATGTCCAACTCCATGCCCTAAAACCAAAAACCTTTTTGATAGATTTGTTAAGAAAACCAATACTATGCGTGTGGTAGTCTGACTTCCACCCTAACTGGTCAAGATAAAAGATATCACTCTACTTTGGCAGACCCACTATCGATGATCAAGATCCTTGGTATGTGCAGCTATTGGAAAGAGCATCAATACTTAATTTTCTGAGAGAAAACTATTCTAGCAAGGGTGGCGTTCCCTAGCGCGTACGAAACATGCAAGAATAGTACGACAGAAACATAAGTAAGCACCACAAGCAACACATTGACTGTGACATAGTATGGCCCCTTCACATGGCGATCTCCATCTCCATGGCTCCCGTCATTTATGTGCGCTTCTGACCTCCATGAACTTGTACTAGCCTATTACAAATAATAGCACCTATACTAGTTATATGAGTCGAAGCATCACCGGTCGATACGCAGGTCGTATAAACTTTGAATAACCTTAAGTTGTAAATAATCATGACATGCGGGCCATATTAATTACATGCAATGCATCTCATACATTCTCAGCAAGATCATATTAGTCACAACATTCTCTGCAAAACAAAGTTAGTCGAAAAATTTACAAGTGATCGATATCTAGATCTGAAAATTTTAGATCAACAGGCTAAGAATTTCTAGTTTTGTGTGGATCGGATCTTTCGATCCGCCAGAACTTCCAATGGCAAATTACTCTATGTATCGATTAAAAAATTGACATTGGAACTTCTGATCCAACATCAAAACTTCTAATATGTCAGAACTTTCGATCTAATATCAGAACTTCTGATAGCAAAATTGATTTCTATATCGAATTATGTTTGGCATCGAAACTTCCGATCAGTATTAGAACTTCTTAAATCCAACGAACAGAAAATAGATCTAATCTATTTTCCACCACGTATCTCTATATGTGATCGATCCAAATCGAACACTATACATGTAGGCTCTGATACTACTGTTGGGACATGGGAAAGCTATGCTAGCCGGTAATTTCAAAAATTTCGCCACCAAACCTTGAAACTGTGCGCGTGAGGGATCATGAATCATTACCTTCTAACGCGAGACGCGCTAGTGCAACGAAAGAAGATGTTAGGGAAAGTGTGTCCTCGCTTATTCTCGTCTCGCTCCGTCCGTTCCCCAACGATCTAGTCAGCGAAGACCATCGATGTCCACGTGAATAAACTCATAAGCGCCACTATTTGAGCAGCGTCTCTACGGAGTCCACATGTATAGGGATGAGTTTGATCTCACGCCAGCGTGCTACCACCACTCGTGAGAACTAGGAGAAATCCCAAACAACTATTGAGATCAAGAAGGGAGAGGAGAGGTTCTTGGAGGCTAGGGTTTATATCTAATCTAAATTGCAACTTACCTTATCTCTATGATCTTCTTCTCCTCCCTTTATATAGAGCTAGGACTCTGGGCCCAAATTCACATTAAGGCCTAACAGATGTAATCTGTTTTGTTCACCTCAGAACTTTCGATCCTGGATCAGAACTTATAATCTGGACTCTCGGTCTGCAACCCAGAAATTATCGAAACTTCCTATTCATAATCAGAACTTCCAATTTGAGCTCTCGGTTTCTCAAACCATAAAATATTGAAACTTTCGTTACTATATCGGAACTTTCAATTTGAGATCTCAGTTTCTAATTTAGAAAATAATCGGAACTTCCAATTCTAAATCGGAACTTCCTATTCTCCGAGAATTTTCTTGGGCAATATTCTTTCATATCCGCCACCGCCAAAGCCCCATCACCGGCCGAATCTACCGCCACAACACCTCTGCTAGCCAGATCTGTCGCCGCCGCCAGCCCTTGGCCCCTCGGCCGCTCTCTGGCTGCCCCAGCAGCTCTTAGTCTCCTTGCTGGCCTAAGCCACCAGGTTTACAGGGGATCGACTAGGTTTGTGGGGACCCGATGGATTCGGGTTCAGAGCGGGATTTCTACTCGTGGGTCCAAGCGAGTTGGGTCCTAGTGGAGACAAGTTCAGGTTCGATATGAGCAAACGCAACCCTAATCCGCCCTGTTGCCACCTGTACTAACAAGAGTGCTTGACAACTCAATCAAAATGATCGACCACTTAAACCAATCAAAACTAATTTGTTCAACATCAAACCAATTTATTCATCACTTATCTATGATCATTCGCATGGTCTCACATTTTATTAGGGGTGAAATGTTTAGAATTTTATATTGAGTGCCAATTCAAACATACAAATAGTGCTTCTTTATAGAATCATGTAGAATTGTATGTGTTAAAATTACACAAATAGATGCTTCTTGAAAAAACATTTTCTAGCATAATATTTAATGAAATGTTGTGTAGTGAAGACATGCTAATTTTCTTTATATGCAGAAGAGAAAATTTGAGATCTGGTTTTCTTTCACAAAAGAAAATGAAATGCCAAAAATCAAGTGTATACTTGAGTGGATGCGAGATTAAACAGTGGAAAACTAGTTAGATTCTTTGATTAAACAGAGGCCAGAGGCCATATGCCTAATTTTTCTTTGTAAAAAAGTGAACTCTTTCATTCAGTATTGGTGCATAGATGGAGTAAAGTTGCTTACTTGCTCAGATTCATTATGGATAGCACCAACCCGACCCGTCTTGGTGGAGATGGACGATCTTAGTGCTGCTTCCTCTTTGATGACGACGAGCTCCTCATTGACGAAAGCTGCCCATTGCTGCCCATGACGGAAGATGGTGACACACAAGAGGAGTCCCTGGCTACTAGCGGCGCGAGAGGAGCCCGGTTTGCTCTCCTCATGGTTCGTGGCGTCGACGGCGGCGCAGAGGAGAAAAGCGGTAATGATAAGGGTTTTCCGTTAAGTTAGGGTGTAATTGATTTTCTTCATTAGTTGATTATAGTTTAATTTAAACAAACACAGAGTAATATTTTTTATTAGCTCTGTAATTTTTGATGTGGGTTAAAATTGACTTAACTAATCATCCTCTTAATTCTTAAGCAGATTCCGGGTGACCGATTACTGATCGGCCAGTTTACTATACGACAACGTGGCGTGCATTGCCTGCATGGCGACCAGCTCACCTGGGATGAATTCGATATGAGCAAAACTTGCTTCGTTACGAACGGACGGACAGGATGCATCCAGGGCGGTAAAGCCTGGCATTTTACGTGCGCAATCTGGGATGTCTGTCCGTCCATTCGTCCGTCCAGACATGAGCGCCACACCTGCCACGTGGACAAAATATTATGTGCTCCCCTAACGTGGCCGCACGAGATCCCACGCCGTCCCATCATCATTTTTAGTTTATTTCTATTTAGCTTACTAAATTTTAGCCTATTCTTAATTGGTTATAGTGATTAAAAGTCATTAATATAGTTGAATAAAGACCAAACTGTCCCTAATAAATACATGTAGATATCATTTTTCTCACCCCAAGAGATATTAATGAGGGACAAATTCTATCATTACTACATTTTAGTCCCTTTTAGCAACTTTGTGGTGACTAAATGCCTAAATTTTAGTGACTAAATTTTTAGTCCCTTTTAACCCCATGTTTGATAGTTTAGAAACTAAAATAATTAAATTTATACACCGTGTTGAAACACCGAGAACCCGCCCGCTACGCCGCACCAACCTGAACACGCGAGCGTACACATAAATACACTGACTGGTGGGCCCTAAAGGTTATCTCCACGAGAATCTAGGTGCGCGTAGCAGCTTTCCTCAAACAACACGACGAAACAGCCTACTTCCCTCTCCGTCCTACTTGGGAAGTAAGAAAAGAGAAGCTTGAGTGGAAATTTTACAGCTAAGCCCATCAGATTAATTTAAGACACGGAGTAAAAATAAGGGACTAAAAATAATTAGAGAAGTAAGAAGCGTCCGAGACAGGAGCACGATAACTCTCACATCTCCGGTTCGCGTCCCCCACTGCCGCCCCCGCTCCCCTCGCCACGCGGCGCACCGCACGGCGCACGCCTGAGATCCGAGTCGGCCTCGTCGTCTCCAGCACCATCCTGCCGCCTCTGATCTCCACAGGTAACGCTCGTCTACCCCTTCCGATTCGCCACGCGGTTGGTTTGGTTCCGCCTTGATTTTTTTTTTTTGTGTGTGGCGGTGATCTGATTGATTGCGGTGTGCCGTGTGACTTCTGCTGCGGTGTGTGTATGGTGTAGGGAGGGCAGAAGAGGTACGGGGAGATGGCGGCGGAGGAGGGGCTGAGGTCGCCGACGAGGATGCTGGTAGAGGGGTACCTGCGGGTGGCCACAGGCGGGGGCGCGCCGGCCGACGGTGGGATCGCCGTCCGCCACCTCCCACACCACCACGCCGCTAAGAAAGGTAACTGCCTGAGCCCTATGGGCGCCTGTGTATGTCTGTATGCTGTCTGTACTCTGTAGCACTGAATTATGCTATGCTGTGAGATTTTGTTTGAGAATTAAGTTCATACATCCGGCGTAGCTTAGAAGCAGAGAGCACTCTCACATCCAAAAAAACTGGTCTAGTAGGGGATGATTACTCTCCCTTATAAGCTGCTCATAGCCCCTTTTGTGGATGAGGTAGTAGGATTAAAGTTGCTAGCAACGCAGCTCACCGGCTCAACAGCCCGGTAACCTAACACTGTTCATTGGGGTTATGGTAGCTAGAGGGTGATTTGACGATGGCAGGTAGCAGAGGCAATGTTTACAAGTCGCCTAGTCGAACCTAGTCGCCATGGGACCGACTAGGTGTCTAATCGCGATTAGTCGTCGACCAGGGCCGATTAGTCGTGTAGTCAGTCCTAGAGTTCTAGCTGAAAAGAATCACTCACCTTAGGAGGCGGATCTTGAGTCTTGATGGCTGGAGGGCTGGAACAGGCACCAGAACATGAGCGTTGTGGATGGCTTGGCCTAGAGCACACGTGCACTTGAGCACGTGCTGGCCACCGGAGCATGCGCGCGCTACTGGAGCATGGTTGCGCGCCGTTGGACGGTTGGAGCATTGGTCGTGCACCGCTGGAGCGTTGGCTAGAGCATCACTGGACAAGGCATGCACGTCGGCGTCGGCTGGACATGCGGTGTGAGAGGCCAGGCAGCGCACAAGGGGAATAGGCTGGGTGGCACACCGTGGGTTGGAGCTTCGCTCGGCGTGCACACGGCGTCGGTTGGAGCTTTGCCCGACGTGCGTGCAGCGAAGCTGGACAAGCATGCAGGCGGCGTGAGACTCAGGCGGCGCACAAGGGAGGAGATAAGGAGACTGTGCATCTAGGTCAAACAGAGAAATAACCCTAACAGGCTAGGTAAAAAACCCACTAGAACAAGAACAGGCCCACTAAAATCATAAACGTGTTCCTGGTCGACTGGTCGTTGTTTTCTCCCTAATCGGCCGACTAATCGCCCCTAATCGTCGACTAATCGGACGACCAAGTTTCTGGGCGTGCTGATCGGGTCGGAGCATCTGGTCGTGTCCACAAAACCGACCAGGGCGATTAATCGCGATTAATCGCGACTAATCGGACGATTTGTAAACACTGAGCAGAGGTGAGGGATGTGGATCCTATTTGGGTTACAAATGGATTGGCTTGGCGTTGGAAGCACAATGTTTAATAAGTGTGGAGACAGTCATACATCTTTGATGTACATGAAGCCATACCAGCAAGTAGTAGTACAATTGTTTATGCTTGTGCTATTTAATATCATAGGCATATAAGCATATTGTAGTTTAGAATGACAGGAAGAACAGATGCCGTGGCAATGGCAGGAAGAGAAAAAGGCATTTGATTTGAACTCTGTTTGTTGTTGGTATATTTATGACGGTTTCTAGTAGTTCTAGGTTGTATTGTTCTTGTCTGTACATGCTGAAAACCTAATTTCACTAGGATGGAAAATCTGGCTGAGAAAGTTGAAATTTCCAAACATGGACAATAAAAATACATCATAATGTTATTTTATTATTGGAACCTAGTTCCTCTCTTGTGTCTGTTCATGCCATTGGTATCGGTTTCAATGCAGAGGATTGCCCTTGCATTTCGTGTTTGATTTGTATTGTAGTTATGTGTTTGGAAGTGATTAAGTTTCAGTGTAAAGCAGCCAAAAGAGTATGTTGGTGATAGTTTCTGATAGTTTCAGTTGCCCGTGAACAAAATCCATATGGGTTCAGCGAAGTATGGACATACTGCACTTTTAATGCATGCAATTAATATGCATTTGTCAGTTTCAATGTAGTCCAATGTGAGTACTGTCTTTTGGTTTTATGATTATTGATTGGTCGGTTTTTATATATATGTATTTGGAGGGGATTAATATGCAGTTTAAATTTCCAATCAAGGTTCTTTTTTCTATTTTTAGCAGAAACGATCATATGTCATTATTTATTGCGAAACTTAACTATGTGCATCTGATTTACACTTGGTTGGGTGGTTTTGTAATTGATATGATTATGAGTGATCTATTTCTTGAATATTCAATCTATTTTATTGATATGGTTGTTTAGGAAGTTATTTATTGTATGGTGAATTCGTTTTTTAGCAGGCACATCCATCCTTCATTTGGTTTGTGTACATAGTAGTCACTTTTAACATTACACATCCGCACTTTGGGAATCTGAACTGTGGATGTCTAAACCGCTAGCCAAGTAGCCAATTGTTAGTTACTGCAGTATGAGTTGAGAATGTTTTGATGTCTATTAAGGTTAAATATCAGTATGTTGGGTCATCGTACTCTGGTCTTATGGCCTTATGGTAGACGATATTAATATAAGCATCTGTTGTTAATGTTGGACACAAAAGGAAGCATGCCATAAAGCTCATTGATGTTATTGCCAGTGAAGAAAATGTAGAGATCAAAATTTGTACTCCTGTTGACCTTTTACATATTTGGTGGACAATCAATACAAAAATGTACTTAAATCCAAATTACTTTCCACAAGGTTCTGCTTTATTCATTTACGGTATTACCTGTAAATATTGTGTTGGTTTCTCACCTTAATACACTATGCTGCTGTCACCGGGCAGGGAATCAGCGGTATTTGTTGGAACTAAGGTATGTAGTTGATACTTGAAAGACGTCACCGGCCATGGCCTTGGACCTCTCTTGCGTGGTGGCGCCGTGGTGCCACACCAGAGAGGGAGAGGGAGAGGGAGACGGTGGGAAGTTCAGGCAGAGAGCTGATTTTATTCAAGCATGCAAAACAGAGTTGTGGAGATTGGTTTATATAATACCAATCTCTCTTCCTAACAGCAAGAGCTAAAAACAAAATGAATCTTTACTTGCTATCTTTAAAGCTAAACAAAATAACTAGCAGATACTTAATATAGATGCTCATCTGAACTTGGGCCCATATTTCTTGTTTATCCGGACTGTTTCTTGCTGCTTGCCTGTTCTGGAGATTTCACCAGCTGCCCTTCCTTTTCTGGGTGAAAGAGGATGGCTGGGAATTAGTAGATTGATTATGGGGGAGCCCAAGGCTCAATATATATAGGCAAGGATGTCCCAAGAAATAGGAAAGCTCTAATCTAGAAGGAAAGGGCTAAACAAGGAAATAGCTAAACAAGGAAGGAGCTAATCCAGCTAATCTAGGAGATCCTTGCCAAATAATCTAGGGAATCCTTGCCAAATATAAATACTACCAAAACCAGGGAGGGAGGCACCTCTAGGGTTCCAGCCGAACCCCCCTGGGCCCGTGGGCCTATACATCACGCTAACACGCCCCCGCAGTTTGAACGTCGGTGCTTAGCCACGGACATTCAGACTGGACCGAAACTCAGTGAACACCGAAGAAGGCAGCCCCTTCGTGAAGACGTCGGCGAACTGGGATGTCGTGGGAACATGAAGAACCCGCACGGCACCCATGGCGACCTTCTCACGGACGAAGTGAAGATCGATCTCGATGTGCTTCGTCCGTTGATGTTGTACCGGGTTGGAGGACATGTAGACTGCGCTGACATTATCACAGTAGACAATTGTGGCGCGGCGAAGCGGAATGTGGAGCTCGTGGAGGAGCTGGCGTAGCCAAGAAGCCTCAGCAACACCATTGGCGACAGCGCGGTACTCAGCTTCTGCACTGGAGCGAGAGACAGTATTCTGTCGCTTGGAGGACCAGGAGACCAAGTTGTCGCCGAGGAACACAGCATAGCCCGAGGTGGACTTGCGCGTATCGGGACAACCAGCCCAGTCAGCATCAGAGTAGACCACCAAGTCATCCTGAGTCGATGGTCGGAGATGAAGACCCAGGTGAAGAGTACCCCGAATGTACCGAAGAATGCGCTTGAGAGCGGACAGGTGAGGCTCTCGCGGATCATGCATGTGAAGACAGACCTGCTGCACGGCGTAGGCAATGTCGGGCCGTGTGAAGGTCAGGTACTGCAGGGCGCCAGCAAGACTGCGGTAATCTGACGGGTCGGCGACTGGAGCTCCAGAGTCGGCTGAGGTCTTGGGACTGGTGTCAACAGGCGTAGTGCAAGGTTTGCACTCCGCCATGCCAGCACGATCCAAGATGTCCAACATGTACTGTCGCTGAGAGAGAACCATACCATCAGCAGTGCGCTGAACCTGCATCCCCAAGAAGTGATGAAGGTCTCCCAAATCCTTCATGGCAAATTCCCGCTGGAGAGCCAGGATGACTTTCCGCAGAAGATGTGTCGAAGAAGCAGTGAGAATAATATCGTCGACATAGAGGAGCAGATAGGCCGTGTCAGATCCTTGGTGGTAGACGAACAACGAGATGTCTGACTTGGCCTCCACAAAGCCGAGAGAGACCAGGTACGTGGCGAAGCGGCTGTACCAAGCACGAGGAGCCTGCTTCAACCCATAAAGCGACTTATTCAGGCGACAAACAAAGTCGGGGTGAGCAGGATCCTCGAATCCGGAGGGCTGAGCGGCGAACACCGTTTCTGTCAGGGTGCCATGGAGGAAGGCATTCTTGACGTCGAGCTGGTGAATTGGCCATTGGCGGGAGAGAGCCAGAGAGAGCACCGTGCGGACTGTGGCAGGCTTGACGACGGGACTGAAAGTCTCGGCAAAGTCAACTCCAGGACGCTGGGTGAAACCACGAAGGACCCAACGAGCCTTGTAGCGTTCCAGAGAACCATCGGCGTGGAACTTGTGCTTGAAGATCCACTTGCCCGTGACAGTGTTGGCATGTCGGGGGCGAGGAACCAAGTCCCAAGTCTGGTTCTGGAGAAGCGCTGTATGCTCTTCCTCCATAGCAGCCCGCCAATTGGGATCGGCAAGGGCACTACGGAAGGTCTTCGGAACCGGAGACAGGGGCGCAACATGGTATAGTACCGGCACGCGGAAGCCATCCTTGGCCCGAGTCACCATGCGATGTTGGTTGACTGTAGGTGGGACGGCGACAGCACCCCGGGGAAGAGGGCCGGGTGATGGGGAAGCAGCCGGTGTTGCAGGGGCTGGCGCAGGAGCCGGTCCAGCCAGGGCTGGAGCGGCCGGCTTGGGGCGCCTGGAGTAGACGCGCAGAACTGGGGGCTGCGCGCTTGGTGGAGACGGTGCCGCGCGTGGCAGCGCGGGGAAGTCGCCCGGTTGTCCCGCACGTGGGGGTGCAGAGGGGGCCGGCGTGTCCGCGCCTGGTGAGGACAACAGCGCCCCGGTCGGCGAGGAGGGAGTCGAGGCCGCACGTGACGCCGTACCCGCACGTGGGAGTGCGGGGAACCCCGGGGGGACTGGGGGTGCAGGAAGAACGGCACCACGAGAGCCTGGAGATCCTGCAGAAGACATGGTCGGCAGTCCTAAAGGGACTGTCGGGTTAGGGAATTCATCTAAAAAGGTGAAGTCCGTAGCCGTGGGTGGCGAGGGTTGCTCGGCGAAAGGGAAGGTGGACTCGTCGAAGACAACGTGACGAGAGATGATGACTCTATTGGTGGTAGGATCAAGGCATCGGTACCCCTTATGGTGAGCGGAGTAGCCAAGGAAGATGCAAAGGGCAGAACGAGGTGCAAGTTTGTGGGGAGCAGTTGCCGAGAGATTGGGATAACACTTACAACCAAAAACGCGGAGATGATCGTAGGACGGCGCACTACCAAGCAGGGCAGAGTGCGGGGTCGAGAAATCGAGCGTCTTGGTTGGTAAGATGTTAAGGAGGAGGGTCGCAGTGTGCAACGCCTCGGCCCAATATGGAGGGGGCATGCTCGCCTGAAACAGAAGAGAGCGGATGACATCATTAGTGGTACGAATGATCCGCTCCGCTTTGCCATTCTGTGGGGACGTGTAGGGACACGACATGCGAAACAAGACGCCATGAGTGAGGAAGAAGGTGCGGGCGCTGGAGTTGTCGAACTCCTTGCCGTTGTCACTCTGGATGGCCTTAACGCGGGTGCCGAACTGGGTAGACACATAGGCAAAGAAGTTAGACAGAGTGGTAAAAGTGTCAGATTTCAAGCGTAAAGGGAATGTCCACAAGTAATGTGAGCAATCGTCAAGAACAACAAGATAATATTTGTAACCAGAGACACTAGCAACAGGTGATGTCCATAGGTCACAATGAATAAGATCAAAGTTGTTTGACGCCCGAGACGCTGAAGTACCAAAAGGAAGACGAATATGTCGTCCCAACTGACACGCATGACATAGAGAATCCAAACTTTTATTACAAGCCGGAATAGCTGAAGCGAGTTTGGAGAGGGCCTCGCGACCGGGATGGCCGAGGCGACGGTGCCACAGGTACGGTGGCGAAGAGCTGGCGACAAGGGAGTGAGCGACAGGCAGCTGCAAGGGGTAGAGCGGACCGGAGCTATTGCACCTGATGATCACGTTCCGCGAGAGAAGATCCTTCACAGAACAACCATACGGGTCAAACTCCACAGAGCAGTTGTTATCGACAGTGAATTGGCGAACAGAAATAAGATTCTTGATAAGCTGAGGCGAAACAAGAACGTTATTTAAAGCAAGGGGGCCAAGTTGCGCCTTGCCGGTGGCAGTGACGGGCAAGAGCGAACCATTACCGACAACAATGGATGTGGGAGAGGGAAACCGAGGGATTGAGGAGTGAGAGAGAGTACCATCATCGGAAGTCATGTGGGAGGAAGCACCGGTGTCAAGGTACCAGTCGTTGTTCACCGGCGGAGTGACCGTCATGGTACTGAATGTAGAGGCCAGTGAGTTCTGGTCCCAAACCGGAGAGCCTACCATGGGCTGGTAGTGGGACGGCGCCAGCTGCGGCGGCTGGAAGGCCTGTTGGGCGGAGACGCCGGGGGCTGGCAGGTAGGCCGGCTGGGGAAGCTGCATCTGCTGAGCCAGCAGAGCCTGCTGCAGCGCCTGCTGCTGAGGGCCGGCACGGCCCTGAGGGAGCGGGGCCAGCGGGGGAGTCCGGGGACCGGGCCACATTTGAATGGACCCGGTCCACGGATTGTAGACGGAGGGCCAGGTCGCGCCAGACCCAGCAGGCGCCCCAGGTGCGGAGGAGGGAGCATTGGGACCTGGAGCAGAGGTGCTGCCAGCCCGACGGTCCTTCTTCTTCTTATTCTTCGGCTTGGGGGCGCCACCACCGGTCCGAGGAGGGCCACCGCCGGTCGCTGCAGGCTGGCGAGAGGAGCCAGTGGCGACAAGAGCAGTGGAGGGGGCAACAGGGTGCTGCACCATGTTGATCTCCTCGAGAAGGAGTTCGTTGCGGACGGCG
This sequence comes from Zizania palustris, assembly GCA_019279435.1. Classification (NCBI taxonomy): domain Eukaryota; kingdom Viridiplantae; phylum Streptophyta; class Magnoliopsida; order Poales; family Poaceae; genus Zizania; species Zizania palustris. Next base: position 35,372,931 of record JAAALK010000285.1, on the reverse strand, counting down.
GCGAAGGAGGGAAACGGGCGCCCGCGCCGGAGATGGACGCCGATGTCCTTGTAGCGCTCGTTGAGCCCACGAAGCACGTTGAGGACCAAGGTGCGGTCAGTGACGTGCTCGTTGAGGTCAGCGAGATCGTCGGCCATCTTTTTGAAGCGCTTGCAATACTCGGTGATGGAGAGATCACCTTGAGCAAACGCGCGGAATTTGGCGTCGAGGTGGAGGGCACGGGTCTCCTGGTTGCCGAGGAAGTGATCCTCGATGGCGAGCCAGGCCTCGCGGGCGGAGGCGCGGTGGTCGATCACGGCGTCGGCGAGGTCAGCGGAGACCGTGCTGTAGAGCCATGACTTGACGACGGCGTCCATCCGAGTCCAGTCGGCAAGGGCCGAGACGGAGTCGCTGTGGACGTGATCCAGCAGCGAGTATTTGGTGACGGCGAGGAGGAACTGCTCGCGCCAACGGGGGTAGTTGCCGGCGGTGTCGAGGACGGTTGGCACCAGGCTGCGTGCATTCTGCACGGAGACTGCCTGGGCGTGGAGGTTGAGGACGGCAGCGGCCTCGTGGAGCATCATGGCGTGGGTGACGCTCATGTCGCCGCCCGCGTGAGGCTGATCGACGGGATCAACCGCGGCGGCGGCGTCGGCCCGGGCCTTGGCCGCCCGAGCGAGGGCAGCGCGGACGCGCTCCGCGGCAGCGTCGCGCTCGTTGGAGGCGGCGGCGGCTTCCTGCTCAGCGGCCTGAGCGGCGGCCAGAGCAGCCTCGCGGAGGGCGCGGCGAGCCTCGGCGTCGGTCTGCGAAGAAGCATCGCCATCTAGGCGAGGCTGATCAGCAGGATCGACGTGGGAGGAGGGAGGAGTCCCAACCATACCGGTGCACAGCTAGTGTGCGCAGGGGCAGCGGAAGGGCGAGAGGGAAGAGTCCCGGTCTCGTGATACCATGAAAGAGGATGGCTGGGAATTAGTAGATTGATTATGGGGGAGCCCAAGGCTCAATATATATAGGCAAGGATGTCCCAAGAAATAGGAAAGCTCTAATCTAGAAGGAAAGGGCTAAACAAGGAAATAGCTAAACAAGGAAGGAGCTAATCCAGCTAATCTAGGAGATCCTTGCCAAATAATCTAGGGAATCCTTGCCAAATATAAATACTACCAAAAACCAGGGAGGGAGGCACCTCTAGGGTTCCAGCCGAACCCCCCTGGGCCCGTGGGCCTATACATCACGCTAACACTGGGGATTGCACCAGCTGCATTTCCATTGCAGGTTGTGCCAGCTGCCTTTCCATTGCCTGGGCTCTCTTCCCTTTGCGTCTACTATACATGATGTTAGAGTGTGTGTGTGTGTGGGACTGGTGTGTGGGCCCCGGGTGGGCCTTTCCTGTAAGGCTCCCCTTTTATCCTCCCAACCCAAGGGAGAGGAATCTATCCAAAACCTTCCTACATGGTATCAGAGCCTTAGGCTCCTCCTCTTCTCTCCTTCCTCGCCGCCGCCGCCGTCTCCATGGCCGACGAGCTTCCTCCGGCGAGCCCCACCTTCTCCTTCTCGTCTCCGGCCTCCTCCTCTCCTTTTCGTGGTCTGGGTACCGCCACAATGACCGGATCCGCTTCTCTCCCGCCCGGATCCGCCCCCGGGGCGGCCAGATCTGGCGCCGCCGCCCCTTCCCCACTCAGATCCGTCGCCGGAGCGGCCGGATCTGGGGCCGGCGGCCTCCCTCCGCCGGGTTTCGGCCTCTCCCCGCCCTGCCTCGGCGCCGCCGGCCTCCCCCCGCCGGGGTTTGGCCTCTCCACGCCCTGCCTCGGCGCCGGCGGCTTCCCCCCGCCCTGCCTCGACGCCGGCGGCTTCCCCCCGCCCTGCCTCGACGCCGGCGTAGCCGGTTCTGCCGCCGCCGGGCTTCCCCCGGCCGTTTTCGCCGCCGGGCCGGCCGGATCTGGGGCCGCCGGCCCTCCCCTGGTCCCTAGGGCGCCGGACACCACCCCCTCCGCCACGGCCGTGGACTGGCCGGCCCTGGGGGGGCCTCTCTTGCTGCTGCCGGCCTCCACCAGGCCCCGGGGGCGCCGCCTCACCTTCCCCCCACCATGGCCATGTTCTGGCCGAACCTGAGTGGACCGCCCACCCTCCCTTCCGCTGTGACCTCGGGCTGGACGACCCCTACTGATGTGGTAGCTGCCGACGCTGCCCTTGCTGCCGCCCTTGCCACTGCCAAGACCGCTGCCGCTGCTGCCCGGTCGCGCGAGCGGGCAGCCGCTCTTGCTTGGGAGAACGCTCGCCAGACCGCGGATGCTCTAGCCCAGCATGTCGCTGAGGCCGAGCATCACCTCGGGAGGGTTGACCCCACTGCCACCCCGACTCCAGCTATCGCCACAGATCCGGGTACCGCACAGCTCCACGCCCAGGCGGCCCGTGTCCAGAACATCCGGGCGCTTGTGCCAGTCACCCTGGATCCCTCCTCGTCCTCCTACGCCCGCTGGCGCGACCTGGTGCTCCTCACCCTCCAGCGCTATGCCCTGGATGACCACGTCCTCATCGACACTCCGGTGGTCGCCCAGGGGTCCGTGTGGCGACGCATGGACAGCGTGGTGCTGTCATGGATCCTTGGGTCCATCACTGTCGAGCTCCAGGACATCGTGCGAGAACTGGGTGGCACCGCTCGGTAGGCCTGGGTTGCGATCGAGGGGCAGTTTCTTGGCAACCGCGAGGCTCGTGCTCTCCAGTTGGACGCTGCTTTCCGCACCTTCGTCCAGGGAGATCTCTCCATCTCGGAGTACTGCCGTCGCATGAAAGGGATGGCGGATTCTCTTCGTGACCTTGGCGAGCCTGTTGCGGACCGCACCCTTGTCCTCAACATCCTCCGTGGTCTCGGAGACAGCTACGCCCATCTCCGAACATGGATCACCAGGACAGTGCCGTTTCCCTCCTTCCACAAGGTTCGTGATGACCTTGTCCTCGAGGAGCTGACCCGGGGACTCGCTCCCACCTCTACTACCGCGACTGCCCTAGTCACCCCCGGCTCCATCCGGCCGGTCTCCCACCCACCGCCGTCGCCGGCTCCCTCCCTTCTTGGTACTCCCACCGCCGGTTCCCCCACTGGCGGGGGGGGGGGGGGCGTGGTGGCGATCGCGGTGGCGATCGTCGTCGCCGGGGAGGGGGGCGCCGTGGTGGTACTGGTCGCGCTCCGGCTCCTACCTCCGCCATGCCAGCACCTGCCGCCGGGAGTGCGCCCTGGCCATCCTTCTCCAACCCATGGACGGGGCGCATTTCCATGTGGCCGGGACAGTTCACTCCTCGGCCTCCTACTCCGCCTGCGGCCATGCTCACCGGGTGGCCGGTCCCGCCTGCTCCTTCGGTGTGGGGCCCGTGGTCCGGTGGGTGGGATCAGACGGCCCTCGCACAGTCATTCAACACCATGGCGTTGACTTCCGCCGGCCGCTACGGATTGGGTGGCCGACTCGGGTGCTTCCTTCCACACCACTCCCCATGATGGTATTATCTCCACTCACAGGCCCCCCCACCCATCTCACCCTTCTTCCATCATGGTTGGGAATGGCTCTTGCCTTCCGGTCACTTCCGTGGGTGATGCGACTCCTTGTGGGTCTTTTCGCCTGCACAACATTCTTGTCGCCCCAGACATTGTTCACAACCTTCTTTCCATTCGTCAATTCACCACTGATAATTCCTGTTCTGTTGAATTTGACTCTTTTGGTTTGACTGTGAAGGATATGGCCACCTGACATCTCTCCCTCCCTCGATAATCAGCTCGTCCACGAGCTGAAATGAAGGGTATAGTTGACGAAATTCATCCAAGCTGACCCATGATGCATCTGCTGGTGTCATACCATACCACTGGACTAATAACTCATGTTGTCCAAGGGCCAATCAGCTTCTGATGACTATGTCAGGCTCAAGACAGGTGCGACCATGCCTAATGGTGGGAAGCATACCAGGACCAGAAGGCTCTGTACCCACATACTTCTTGAGCAAACCAACATGAAATACGTCATGTAATTTGGCTCCCTTTGGCAGTTCTAGTATGTATGCAACCTCACCAATGAGGTCCAGAATTTTGAAAGTCCCAAAATATTTAGGACCTAATTTGCCTTTGCCTGCCGAAGTGAGGGATGCGATTGGCCGATGTAGTAGACGCAGCCATACCCATTGGCCGACCACAAATTCCAATTCACGGTGACAACAATAATAAAATGCTTTGTGATGTTGCTGTGCTTGCTCCAATCGTTCCCTGACCTCAAACAGAAACTCATCACGTTCCCTTAGCTGACTGTCTACTGCTGGCAGTCTAGCAGTGCCGGATGTGTATGTGTGGACAGATGGGAGATCCCGACCATATACCACTTGGAAAGGTGATGTCTGTAGGGAAGATTGGTATTAACTCAGCCCATGGTAGCCATTGGAGCCATTTGTGGGGCTGATCGCCGGTCAAACACCGCAAATACATAGTGATGATCTTGTTAGTTGCCTCGGACTGGCCGTCAGATTGAGGATGGAAGGCAGAGGTGAGGTTCAGCTTGGTGCCTGCCAATGCGAATAATTCTTTCCAGAATTGGCTCGTGAAGACGGGGTCACGATCGCTGACGATCGATCCTGGTATGCCATGAAGTTTGACGATGGAGTCAAAGAAAGCCCTAGTGACTGAAGTAGCCGTGTAGGGATGGCCGATGGCGATGAAGTGGTTATATTTGGAAAATCTATCGACCACCGTCAAAATAACTGTCTTGCCATTGATCCGCGGAAGACCTTCAATGAAATCCATTGCAATGTCACACCAAACTGCAGAGGGAACGTCCAGAGGCTGCAACAGGCCTGTGGGATGGAGGTGCTCGGTCTTGTTTTTCTGACAAGTGACATAGGCCTGAACGTAGTCTCGGATGAGTTGGCGGGCACCTGGTACATGAAAATCAGCACGTAGGCGATGAAGCGTCTTCTCAGCGCCCTCATGTCCCATGCCATGGGCGCTGGTCAGAATTTCCTGCAATCTGGAGAAGGATGGTGGGACGTATATGCATCCGTTTACGGTAATCAGGCCACCCGTATTGTCCAGCGAGGACCATGGTTACCTGCGGTCACAGCAGAATACTGGTCCTGTAGCTGGGCATTACTACTGTATTCGTGGCGCAGATCATCGAAGAGCTGAAATGATGGGAACGACAGGGCACTGAGCTCGGCAATGGTCTCTGTATCCCTTCTGGACAGTGCATCTGCCACCACATTAGTAGTACCCGGGCTTGAATTCGACGCGAAAGTCGAAGCCAAGCAGTTTGCTTGCCCATTGATGTTGCGGTATAGTGGAGAGGCGCTGGTCAAGCAAAAATTTCAAGCTGTAATGGTCAGTACGGATAAGAAACGAGTGCCCCCATAGGTATGGTCGCCAGTGCCGGACAGCCTGGACCAAACCGATCAACTCACTTTCATAAGCGGCGACTTTGGCGTGGCGAGGTGCGATGGCTCTGCTGAAGAAGGCCACCAGACTAGCTCCTTGGTGTAATACGACGTCGAACCCAGAGCCGGAAGCATCACACTCAACGATGAAGTCGCGATCAAACGTCGGTAGCTGTAAAACCGGTGCTGATGTTAGTGCTTGCTGGAGTGCCCGGAATGCTGCCTCGGCTTCTGTTCCCCATCTAATGCCTTCTTTACGCAGCAACACCGTCAAAGGGGTGGTGATGGTGCCGTAGTCGTGGATGAAGCGACGGTAGTATCCCGCAAGGCCCAAGAAGGACCGGACCCCTTTTGCGGACCGAGGCGTCGGCCATTGCAGCACGGCTGCCACCTTCTGTTCATCCATTGCCACCTCGGATGTCGATATGACATGACCTAGGTAGGACACGGATTGAAGTCCAAAGGAGCACTTTGACTTCTTGACGAATAGTTGATATTCCTGCAACTTGGAGAAGACGAGGCGAACGTGCCGGAGGTGCTTCGACCACGATGAGCTATATATTAATATGTCATCGAAAAATACAAGCACAAACCGACGTAGGAAGGGTTGGAGCACTTCATTCATCAATGCTTGGAAAGTTTCCGGCGCGTTGGTGAGACCAAATGGCATAACCAAGAACTCAAAGAGCCCCTGGTGTGTGCGGAAGGCGGTCTTCTCCACATTGTCGGGGTGCATTAACACTTGATGATACTCGGAGCGGAGATCAAGCTTGGTGAAGTACTTGGCGCCATGAAGCTCGTCGAGTAGTTCCTTGACGACAGGGATTGGGAATTTTTCCTTCACCGTGCGGTTGTTGAGGGCTCGATAATCAACGCAAAACCGCCGTGAACCATCGTGTTTCTTGACGAGAACCGGTGCGGAGAATGCTGAGGAGCTCGGTCGGATGACACCTGTTCGCAACATCTCAGCCCACTAGCGCTCCAATTCCTCCTTCTGTGCGTGGGCATAGCGATACGGTCGAACTGCTACTGGTGCGGTGCCGGGCAGTAGTCGGATCTGGTGGCTCCTCCGCCGGGCCGGCGGCAATCCGGAAGGCTCAGCAAACAGTGGTGCAAATGAGAGGAGTAAATCATCCATGAGATCTGTTGCTGCGGCCAGAGTTGGCACAAGTGGTGTAGAGGTCGGGTGCTGCCCATGTCACGCGATGGCCATTGCGGACGAGAGCCATCGTGCGCTGACCGAAATCCCAAAGAATCGGCCCCAAAGATTCTAGTCATTGGATGCCCACGACCATGTCGAAGGACCCCAAAGCCAGACCATAGCAGGTTATGCCGAAGTTTTCGCCGTGAATGTCGATGGGTAGTCCTTGGCAGCATCCTGAGCAAGTCAGTTTATCCCCATTCGCCACAACTACCCGTAGTCTGCCAGAACTGGTTAGGGGCACACCAGCGCGTCCTGCTGTCTCTGTATCAATGAAGTTGTGTGTGGATCCTGAGTCGAGGAGGGTGAACAATCGGAAGCCATTTATGGTTACTGCAATCTGCATAGTACGCCCTGATCGTGGCTGGATACCAGCGAGGGCGTGGATAGAAATAGTCGGTTCTTCCTCTGTGTCTGATCCTTCCTCATCACTGATCATCTCAATGGCGAAAATATGTTTGCATTGTGATTTATGCCCAGGGACAAATAGTTCATCACAGTGGAAACATTTCCCATCCTTCTTGCGTTGCGCTATATCTGATGGTGTCAGTCGGATGGTGCCTGAATTTGGTTTGCCATTGACGAAAGCCGTGGAGACAGCTGGACCTGATGACGCTGGTGCTATGGTTCCCGTCGTGGCCGCCCAGTAGGCTGCTCGGTTTGAAGACCGACCAGCCTGAAATATCGGGTTGTCACGTGACGAGTTCCACTGCTCATAAGTTCGAGCAAAGATGATGGCGTCGTCCAGCGAGGCAGGTTGTTGCAGCAATACATCTGTCCTTAGCGGGTTGCCTAGTCAGTCCCGTGATGAACAGTTGAACTTGCTGGTACTCCGTCAAAGTCGTATCTCGGCAAGACAGGGCAATGAATCTTTTGCTGTAGTCATCTACTGAGCCTGTGCACCGTAACATGGCTAGTTCGCCGATCGGGCTGTCAGTGAGAGGAGGCCCGAAGCGTGCGTTGACGAGTTTGACGAACTGCTGCCATGTTGGATGCCCTCTGTTGAGTTCCATCCGATGGAACCATAGTTGTGCGTCGTCGAGGAGGTAGAAGGCGGTGTTAGGGAAAAAGGTTGTGTTGATTCTCAGTATTACTCATAAACCAGAAGAGGTACAGAGAGGAATACAAATAGTGGGGGAGAGGACTTGGCAGCCAAGGCAAGAGGAGAGAGGACTTGGCAGCCAAGGCAAGAGCCTACTTGACAGCCAAGGCAACCAGCCAGGCCCACAAGTAAGAGAGAGGGAAAAGATTAATACTAAACAGTAGAATCTAACACCCCCCCGCAGTCTCAACTCAGCCACCGCAGATGTTGAGACTGGACCGAAATTCTTCAAACACCGAAGACGGGAGACCCTTCGTGAACACATCGGCGAACTGCGATGTCGTCGGGACATGGAGGACGCGGACGTGGCCGATGGCGACCTTCTCACGGACGAAATGAAGATCAATTTCCACATGTTTGGTGCGTTGATGCTGAACGGGGTTGTTGGAGAGGTACACGGCACTGATGTTGTCGCAGTAGACCAGCGTGCATCGTGAAGGGGGCGCCTGTAGTTCCAGCAGCAGCTGGCGCAACCAGGTGGCCTCGGCCACACCGTTTGCAACGGCGCGGTACTCAGCTTCCGCACTGGAGCGGGAGACGACGGTCTGCCGCTTGGCAGACCAGGACACCAGGTTGTCACCCAGAAACACCGCGTAGCCTGAAGTCGAGCGGCGTGTGTCAGGACAACCGGCCCAGTCGGCGTCTGTGTAGACGATGAGGTCGGTGGAGGACGAACATCGTAGAAGGAGGCCGTAGTCTGACGTGCCTTGAAGGTAGCGCAAAATACGCTTCATGGCCGCCAGATGGGACTCCCGAGGGTCGTGCATATGCAGACAGACCTGTTGCACGGCATAGGCGATGTCGGGCCGTGTAAAAGTCAAGTACTGCAAAGCCCCGACGATGCTGCGGTATTGGGAGGGATCCGGAACAGGAGGGCCGGAATCAGCAGCCAACTTCGCCTTCAGGTCCACCGGAGTTGAACATGGCTTGCAGTCAGCCATGGCCGCACGTTTGAGGACGTCGAGGGCGTAGGTACGCTGGTGCAGGAACAACCCGTTGGGACGCCTTTCGACAGTGATGCCGAGAAAGTGGTGAAGGGGCCCCAAATCCTTCATCGCAAATTCCCGCTGGAGAGCGGAAATAATCCGACCCATGAACTCTGTGCTGGAGGCAGTCAATATGATGTCATCAACATAGAGTAACAAATACGCTGTATCGGAGCCGTGATGGAAAACGAACAGCGAATTGTCGGATTTGGCCTCGGTAAACCCCAGGGAGTGTAGAAAGGATGCGAACCGACTGTACCATGCGCGAGGCGCCTGTTTCAGTCCATACAAGGACTTCTTCAGACGACAAACCAGGTCGGGATGAGCGGGATCAGCAAACCCAGTCGGCTGGCTGCAGTAGACAGTCTCAGTGATGGTGCCGTGGAGAAAAGCGTTCTTCACGTCAAGTTGCTGAATCGGCCAGTCACGAGAGACAGCAATGGAGAGCACTGTTCGTACGGTGGCTGGTTTCACAACTGGGCTGAATGTCTCATCGTAGTCAACACCGGGACGTTGAGTGAAGCCCCGGAGGACCCATCGAGCTTTGTAGCGGTCGAAGGAGCCGTTGGCGCGAAGCTTGTGGGTGAAGATCCACTTGCCGGTGACGACGTTTGAACCACAAGGCCGGGGGACAAGGTCCCAGGTGTCGTTGCTCATGAGAGCCCCGTACTCATCTTCCATAGCCGCACGCCAATTTGGATCGGCAAGTGCGGAACGGATAGAGGACGGGATCGGAGATGGAGACGAGGTGATGAAGGTGAACGGACGCGTAGCCATCCGAAAACCGTCCTTTGCCCTCGTGATCATCCTGTGAGGGTTCACAGGGGGTGTGACGGGTAGCACTGCGGCCTCACTGCCGGGAGGCCGTTGGGGCAGGGGTGCAGGAGTTGGTGCAGCAGCTGGCCTGGTGCGCCGAGAGTAGACGATCGGTGGCTCGGCGAAGGGGGGGGCCAGGGACGGCTGAGGTGCCACTGATACCGGAGTCACCGTAGTGGAAGGAGTGGTGCGCCGGGTGTAGACGATGGGCAACTCGGCGAAGGGGGGAGCCGGGGACGACTGAGGTGCCATAGGCACCGAAACTGCCGTAGTGGAAGGAGCATTGCGCCGGGTGTAGACGATCGGCAGCTCGGTGAAGGGGGGAACCGAGGATGCTCGGGGTGCTGCAGCAACTGGTACAGGGGGCGTCGGAGGTACCACTGGAACCACCGGAGCTGGCTGGAGAGCCGGTGGAGGCGCCGAATGAAGCTTCAGGGGTGCAAACCCAGGCGGGTGTGTCTGCACGGCCGGCTGGGAGGGGACATGCGGCAAGGAGCCAACAAGCCATGGTGTACCTGCAGGAAGATCAGACACTGCTAGGGTGTCGTCATTAGTTAAAAAGTCGAGTTCCTGAGGGGGTGGTGAGGGGCGGTGGAGGGAGAAGGGAAATGTTGTTTCATCAAAGACAACATGACGAGAGACAATGACACGGTTGGTGGCAAGGTCAAGGCACCTGTATCCCTTGTGATCGGGAGAGTAGCCAATGAAAACACAAAGAGTGGAACGTGGGGCAAGTTTGTGAGGGGTGGTGGCTAACAGATTGGGGTAACAGGTACACCCGAAGACTCGGAGGTCATGGTAGGAAGGTGGAGTACCATGAAGGGCAAAGAAAGGTGTGCTCATGTGTAGAGTTTTGGTAGGAAGGCGGTTGATGAGGTATGTGGCTGTGGCTAGGGCAGCAACCCAATAGGTTGGAGGCATAGAGGACTGAAAAAGAAGAGTGCGAGTGACATTGTTGATGGTGCGAATCATGCGCTCGGCTCTCCCATTTTGTTGCGAGGTGTAAGGACAAGACATGCGAAGCGAGACTCCTTTGCCAAGAAAGAAGGCACGGGAGGCGGAGTTGTCAAACTCGCGGCCATTATCACATTGCACAGCTTTGATGGTGCAGTTGTGCTGTGTGAGAACATGAGCGAAAAAATTAGAGATGGCTGAAAACGCCTCAGATTTCAACCGAAGGGGAAAAGTCCAAAGAAAATGCGAGCAATCATCAAGAATGACTAAGTAATATTTAAAACCAGAAACACTAATAATAGGGGATGTCCACAAATCACAGTGTATGAGATCAAAATTGTTAGATGCTCGTGATATGGAACTGGCAAAGGGTAATCGAACATGCTGCCCAAGCTGACACGCATGGCATAGATGGTCATCGTCCTTCTTGTTGCAGATAATGGAAGATGTTCGGGCGAGGTCCTGGAGAACAACCTTCCCGGGATGACCGAGACGTCGATGCCAGGTGGTAGGGGAGGGAGTAGCCAAAAGAGCGCAAGGTCTGGAAGAAGACGGCAGGTGCAAGGTGTATAGCGGTCCTGAGCTCTCACAACGAAGGATGGTGTTCCTGGTATGAAGATCCTTCACAGAAACACCAAGAGGGTCAAATTCGACAGAAACAGAATTGTCAGTGGTGAATTGGCGAACAGACAAAAGATTTTTAATAATGTCAGGAGCAATAAGAACATTGTTGAGGCGGAAAGGGCCAGGGAGAATGGAGTAACCAGTACCAACAACTGGAAGAATGGCGCCATTTCCTACAACAATGGAGGAAGGAAAAGAGGAAGACAAAGAATTGGTGACCATACCGGAGTTGGAGGTGATGTGAGAGGAAGCACCCGAATCAAACACCCAGTCCGAAGAGCCTGGGGGCGTGGTGAGGGCGATGGTGCTGAAGGCGTTGGCGAGGCCATCAGTCGTCCAGGGAGCCCAGGGAGGAGGAAGCCCCTGGTAGGGCAGCACTGGAGACACTGGTGCAGACCCCTGGTAAGGCAATCCTGGAGGGACACTGAGGGGAGCTGGTGCGCCAGCCAATAGAGCCTGTGGCGGGGACAGAGCAGCACGCGGCAGTGGTTGCGGCGAGGGCAGACCGGTGCGCGGAGGTGGACCACGAGGCCCCCCCGGGGATGGTCCAGGCCACATGTGGATGGACCCGGTCCAGGGGTTCAGGAGCGTAGGCCACGGGTGCCCACCCTGAGCGCCGCCTTGGCCGCGTCCACCGCGGCGACGCCGGCCTCGACCACTGGTGCTGGTTGTAGAAGCCCTCCCTCCTGCTGTCGGTGTAGGAGGAGGGGTCCTGGTGGGCTCCGTGGCAAGAAGAGCCGAAGGAGGTGCTGAGGGAGGCACCATGTTGAGCTCGGCCAAGCGCAAGTCAGCACGGACATCGGTGAAGGAGGGAAATGGCCGCTGGCGAGTGATGAGCTGCGCCATGAACTGGAAGCGCTCATTGAGGCCGCGCAATATGTTCAGGACGAGAGTACGGTCCTGGACGGGCGCGCCAAGGTCGGCAAGAGCGTCGGCCATCCCCTTCATCTTGCGGCAGTAGTCGTCGATGGAGAGCGCACCCTGCGAGAGTGTGCGGAACTCAGCATCAAGGAGCATGGCACGGGATTCACGGTTGTTCAGGAACTGTTGTTCAATCCCGAGCCACGCCGCCCGAGCAGTGATGCCGTCACGCTCATGGATGACATCCAGGAGGTCGGCAGAGATGGTGTTGATGATCCACGAGACGACCACATAATCCATCCTTATCCAAGCAGGATCGTCAAGCCGAGGAGCATCACGGAGAACGTGGTCCTTCAAGGCGAACCGGCCGAGGACGAGGAGGACGTAGCCACGCCACTTGGAGTAGTTGGAGGACTGCAGATCAAGAACGATGGGGATCAAATTCTTGATGGTCTGGACAGCAGCGGCTTGGCAGTGGAGATGGGCGATTGCCACAGCTTCAGAGGAAGAGTGGTCGTCATCGTCGATGGAGCCGTCGCCGACACCATCATCCAACGTCGGAGCCGGATGAAGACGTGCGCGGAGGGCAGCGGCCTGCTGTTCCAGGGCGGCGGCCTGCGCTCGTTCCTCGTTGAGGATGGCAGCAGCAGCACGGACCCGCTCCTGAGCAGCGGCAGCAGATTTGAGGAGGTCGGCCTCCTCCTGGAGCTGCTGGCTGCGCTCGGTATTGGAGGCGCGCAGGGAGGCCGCCTCTGCCTCGAGAGTCATGGCGGCGGCAAGGGCGGCGTCACGGATCTGGGTGGCGGTGGAGGACGCAGAGACGTCGGCAGAGGAGCTGCTAGCGTGGGCAGCAGCAGCCGAGAGTCCCGCAGGAGCCATCAGAGAATGGCGGAAGCAGAGAGAGGAAAGACTAATCTGATACCATGTTAGGGAAAAAGGTTGTGTTGATTCTCAGTATTACTCCATAAACCAGAAGAGGTACAGAGAGGAATACAAATAGTGGGGGAGAGGACTTGGCAGCCAAGGCAAGAGGAGAGAGGACTTGGCAGCCAAGGCAAGAGCCTACTTGACAGCCAAGGCAACCAGCCAGGCCCACAAGTAAGAGAGAGGGAAAAGATTAATACTAAACAGTAGAATCTAACAGGCGGCAAGTGCCACCTTCTTATTCTCCGGCGTCTGTCGCACGTGAAAATATCGATCACATCGGTTCAGCCATGGCAGGGGTTCACTGGTGTCGTCGAATTTTGGGAAATCAAGCTTATGCGTGACCGCCACCGCGTCACCCTCCTGATTGTCGCTGTCCTCGCCTCTCGCTCGGCGGGGATTCCTGCGCTTCCTTTCCCTATTGCAGGGCGGATGATCATCTCGATCTGCCTCATCATCGCTGTCCATCTGGCGATGACTCCCCATGGTTGTTTGGCGCCGCCCCCCATGTCCACCTCCTTGGTTTCTTGCCGGCGCATTCTCCTGGCTGCCACTGGATGTGGGAAGAACACGCCCCTTGTCCTGCACCATGATCTCCAGCGCTGCCACCCTATCTTCCAAGGACTGGACAGGCTGTAGCTTCTCTTCGATTGTGTCTAGCTGCTTCATGATGGCCTTTAGCGCCTCCTCAATTCCTGACCCGGTGGTGGATGGTGTATCCATGGCAACGGCAGTAGAACCCGAGAGCTCTGATACCAAGTTGTCCCTGTCCAGGGAATTAGGGGTATTTGTTGGAACTAAGGTACGTAAGGTACGTAGTTGATACTTGAAAGATATCACCGGCCGTGGCCCTGGACCTCTCTTGCGTGGTGGCGCCGTGGTGCCACACCAGAGAGGGAGATGGTGGGAAGTTCAGGCAGAGAGCCGATTTTATTCAGGCATGCAAAATAGAGTTGTGGAGATTGGTTTATATAATACCAATCTCTCTTCCTAACAGCAAGAGCTAAAAACAGAATGAATCTAACTAGCAGATACTTAATATAGATGCTCATCTGAACTTTGGCCCATATTCCTTGTTTATCCGCACTGTTTCTTGCTGCTTGCCTGTTCTGGAGATTACACCAGCTGCCCTTCCTTTTCTGGGGATTGCACCAGTTGCCTTTCCATTGCAGGTTGCGCCAGCTGCCTTTCCATTGCCTGGGCTCTCTTCCCTTTGCGTCTACTATACGTGAGTCCCCACCTGACAGCTGCTCTGATATTTTTGTATTTTGTGAATGTAGCTTTAGAAGGTGTTGGTGGCAAAAATGAACAAGGCAGCCTTGAAGATGCAGATTATGTACCATCTCAAGAGTTGAACAAACTAGCTATTGGGAATGGGAACAATAAGGTTTGATCTTGATCCTCCTATGTACTGCCAATATTTTTCTTTGTTGTTATGACACTAATTTATCAAGGCCTCACTGCCAATGCAGGTTCCTGCTACATTAGATGACTATAAAAGGCTTTTGGTTCCAATAATTGAGGAGTATTTTAGTACAGGAGATGTGGAACTGGCAGCTTCTGAGCTAAGGAGTCTCGGATCTGATCAGTACCACAATTACTTTGTCAAGAAGCTCATATCCTTGGCAATGGATCATCATGACAAAGAAAAAGAAATGGCATCAGTTCTGTTGTCTGCCATGTATGCTGATCTACTGAATTCTTCCGATATGAGTGAAGGTTTTATGATGCTTCTGGAGTCAACAGAGGATCTAGCTGTTGATATACCAGATGCTATTGATGTTTTGGCTGTTTTTGTTGCCCGTGCTGTTGTGGATGAAATACTGCCTCCAGTTTTTCTCACTCTAGCCAGAGCACTGCTTCCGGAATTCTCTAAAGGGATTGAAGTTTTGCAATTTGCTGAGAAGAGCTACTTGTCAGCTCCCCATCATGCGGAGCTAGTTGAGCGCAAGTGGGGTGGGGGCACTCACTTTACTGTCGAAGAGGCAAAAAGGAGAATCCAGGATATTTTGAAGGAGTATGTTGAGAACGGAGATACGGATGAAGCCTTTAGGTGCATAAGGGAGCTTGGCCTTCCATTCTTCCATCATGAGGTTGTGAAATGTGTTCTCACCCTTGGCATGGAGAATCTGTCATCGCAGCCATCAATCCTAAAGTTACTAAAGGACTCAACTTCAGGTTGCTTGATCAGTTCTAATCAAATGTCGAAGGGTTTTTGTCGGCTAGCTGAGAGTACTGATGATCTGAGCCTTGATATTCCTTCTGCCAAAACTCTCTTTGACAAGCTAGTCCAGACAGCTATATCTGAGGGATGGCTTGATGCTTCATTCACTACATCTTCTGCCCCTAATGAAGATATGCAAAATGCAAGTGGCAAAAAGGTTAAGCATTTCAAAGAAGAATCAGGCCACATAATTCAAGAGTATTTTCTCTCAGATGATGTCCCAGAACTCATTAGAAGCCTTCAAGAGCTTTCGGCCCCAGAGTACAACCCTATTTTCCTCAAGAAGCTTATTACACTGGCTATGGACAAAAAGAGCAGGGAGAAGGAGATGGCTTCTGTGCTCCTTTCTTCACTCAGCTTGGAACTCTTCTCCACTGGTGACATCATGAAGGGATTCATAATGCTCCTGCAGTCAGCAGAAGACACTGCCCTTGACATTGTGGATGCTTCCAGTGAACTTGCCCTCTTCCTTGCCAGAGCAGTTATCGATGAAGTTTTGATTCCACTGAACTTGGATGAGATCACCAGCAAGCTACGCCCTAATAGCAGTGGTAGTCAAACTGTCCAGATGGCTCGTGCCCTGCTTGCTGCTCGCCATTCTGGTGAGAGGATACTGCGCTGCTGGGGTGGCGGCACTGGCTGGGCTGTAGAAGATGCAAAAGAAAAGATCTCGAAGCTACTTGAAGAATACAACACTGGTGGTGACTTGGGGGAGGCTTGCCAATGCATCCGTGATCTTGGAATGCCCTTCTTCAACCATGAGGTAGTGAAGAAAGCGCTGGTTATGGCAATGGAGAAACAGAACGAAGCAAGCATCTTGACTCTGCTGCAGGAGTGCTTCGGTGAGGGGCTGATAACCATCAACCAGATGACAGAAGGCTTCTCTCGCGTCAAGAAAGGCCTCGATGATCTGATCCTCGACATCCCGAATGCACAGGAGAAGTTTGGAGCATATGTGGATCTCGCAACTAAACGTGGGTGGCTGCTTCTATCCTTAGCAAAAGTGCCTTAAGTTCCATTCCTCGGGTGGTTAAACTCGGTGAATTTTCTATATGTACATCTCCACCCATGATGTCGTTAGCACCATACAAAAAAATCATGTTCCTAGTGTACCCGAAGTTTCTATCTTATCCTTATACCGGAAGATGATAGGTTGGTTGTGTTTGTACTTGGTGAGATAGTGTTCTATTGGTTTGTGTTAGAGAGTGTGTGTGGGGCCCTTGGTGTGTGGGCCCCTCCTGTAAGGCTCCCCTTTTATCCTCCCAACTCAAGGGAGAGGAATCTATCTAGCTATCTCTTCCTACATGGTATCAGAGCCTTAGGCTCCTCCTTCCCTCCTCTTCTCCCCTGTCGCCGGCGCCGCTGCCGTCGCCTCCATGGCCGGTGAGCCTCCTCCGGCGAGCACCACCTTCTCCTTCTCCTCCCCTTTTCGTGGGCTGGGTTTCGCCACCATGGCCGGATCCGCCCCTCTCCCGACCGGATCCGCCGCCGGGGCGACCGGATCTGCCGCCGCCGGCTTCCCCCCGCCGGGTTTCATCGCCGCCGGCCTTCCCCCGTCCTTCCTCGACGCCGGCGCCCCTCTCCCGACCGGATCCGCCGCCGGGCGGCCCGATCCGGCGCCGCCGAGCTCCCCCCGCCCTTCCTCGAATCCGGCGCCCCTCTCTCCGCCCGGATCCGCCGCCAGGGCGGCCCGATCCGGCGCCGCCGGGCTCCCCCTGCCCTGCCTCGACGCCGGCGGGGCCAGATCCGCCGCCGCCGGCCTCTCCCCGTGCCTTTTCGCCGCCGGCCCGCCCGCCCCGCCTGGACCCGACGCCGGGGCGGCCAGATCTGCCGCCCCCGGCCCTCCCCTGGCCCCTCCCCTGGCCCCTACAGTGCCGCCCCACCTCCCCCCGCCACGGCCATGCAGTGGCCGACCATGGGGGGCCCCTCCTGCTGCTGCCGGCCTCGCCTGCCTCCCCCGGGGCCCGGGGGCGCTGCCCCCCTTCCCCCTGCCATGTCCTGGCCGACCTCGGGTGGGCCGTCGCCGCTCCTCCCCACCGCCGTGGCCTCGGGCTGGCTGGCCCTACAGATGTGGTGGCTGCCGACGCTGCCCTTGCTGCCGCCCTTGATGCCCTGGCCCAGCATGTCGCTGAGGCCGAGCATCACCTCAGGGGTGTTGACCCTACTGCCACCGCGGCTCCCGCTGTCGATGCCGATCTGGAGGCCGCACAGCTTCACGCCCAGGCGACCGGTGTCCAGAACATCCGGGCACTGGTGCCAGTCACCCTCGATCCCTCATCGTCCTTCTACGCACGCTGGCGCGACCTGGTGCTCCTCACCCTCCGGCGCTATGCCCTGGATGACCACGTCCTCATCGACACTCCGGTGGTCGCCCAGGGGTCCGTTTGGCGGCGCATGGACAGTGTGGTACTGTCATGGATCCTTGGGTCCATCACTATCGAGCTCCAGGACATCGTGCGGGAACTTGGTGGCACCGCTCGGCAGGCCTGGGTTGCGATCGAGGGGCAGTTCCTTGGCAACCGCGAGGCTCGTGCTCTCCAGTTGGACGCTACCTTCCGCACCTTCGTCCAGGGGGATCTCCCCATCTCGGAGTACTGTCGCTGCATGAAGGGAATGGCGGATTCTCTTCGTGACCTTGGCGAGCCTGTTGCGGACCGCACTCTTGTCCTCAACATCCTCCGTGGTCTCGGAGACAGCTACGCCCATCTCCGGACATGGATCACGAGGACAGTGCCGTTCCCCTCCTTCCACAAGGTTCGTGATGACCTTGTCCTCGAGGAGCTGACCCGGGGACTCACTCCCCCTTCTACTACCGCGACTTCTCTCATCACCTCCGGCACCAACCGGTCGGCCTCCCAGACACCGCCGTCACCGGCTCCCTCCCTTCTTGGTACTCCTACCGCCGGTTCCACCACTGGCGGGGGGGGGGGGGGGGGGCGTGGTGGCGATCGTCGTCGCCGGGGAGGGGGGCGCCGTGGTGGTACCGGTCGTGCTCCAGCTCCTACCTCCGCCACACCAGCCCCTGCCGCCAAGAGTGCGCCCTGGCCATCCTTCTCCAACCCATGGACGGGGCGCATTTCCATGTGGCCGGGCCAGTTTCCTCCTCGGCCTTCTACCCCACCTGCGGCCATGCTCACCGGGTGGCCGGTCCCGCCTGTTCCTTCGGCGTGGGGCCCGTGGTCCGGTGGGTGGGATCAGACGGCCCTCGCACAGTCATTCAACACCATGGCGTTGACTCCGCCGGCCGCCACAAACTGGGTGGCCGACTCGGGTGCTTCCTTCCACACCACTCCCCATGATGGTATTATCTCCTCTCACAGGCTCCCCACCCATCTCACCCTTCTTCCATCATGGTTGGGAATGGCTCTTGCCTTCCGGTCACTTCCGTGGGTGATGCGACTCCTTGTGGGTCTTTTCGCCTGCACAACATTCTTGTCGCCCCAGACATTGTTCACAACCTTCTTTCCATTCGTCAATTCACCACTGATAATTCTTGTTCTGTTGAATTTGACTCTTTTGGTTTGACTGTGAAGGATATGGCCACCCGGCGTCCTCTTCTCCGCTGTGACAGCACCAGACCCCTCTACACGCTTCGTCTTCCACCTTCTGCTGCTCCACCTTCGTCCGCCCTTGCCGCCACAGCGTCCTCCACACTCTGGCACCGCCGGCTTGGTCATCCCGGTGTCGACATTTTGGCTCAGCTTTGTCGTTGCTCCTCTATTTCTTGTACTAGGGCCACTCGTGAGCACATTTGTCATGCATGTCAATTAGGTCATCATGTTCGCCTACCTTTTTCTATTTCTTCCTCGCATGCTGTTCATGCGTTTGACCTTATTCACTGTGACTTGTGGACCTCTCCGATCATGAGTATTTATGGTTATAAATATTATCTGGTTGTTCTTGATGATTTTTCTCACTACTCATGGACGTTTCCTTTGCGGTCCAAGTCGGATGCCTTCCCCACGCTCACTCACTTCTTTGCTTGGGTCTCTACTCAGTTTGGGGTTACTATCAAGGTCGTCCAATGTGATAATGGTCGTGAGTTTGACAACTCTGCTTCCCGGGCTTTCTTCCTCTCGAAGGGAGTCCAGTTGCGCATGTCCTGCCCCTATACCTCCCCTCAGAATGGCAAGGCTGAGCGCATGATTCGTACCACTAATAATGTTATGCGCTCCATGCTCTTTCAGGCTTCGGCTCCAGCTCGCTTCTGGGCTGAGAGCCTCCTTACTGCCACCTATGTGCTCAACCGCTTGCCTTCTAAGGCCACGAGCGCTCCCACCCCTCACCATGTCTTGTTCGGTACCCCGCCTTCCTACACTCACCTTCGTGTTTTCGGGTGTGCTTGCTATCCCAACACTTCTGCCACTGCTCCTCATAAGCTTGCGCCCCGCTCGACCCTGTGTGTGTTTCTTGGCTACTCCCCCGATCATAAGGGGTACCGCTGCTTTGACCTCTCCTCTCGTCGTGTTCTTATCTCACGACATGTCATCTTCGTTGAGTCCGTCTTTCCTTTCTCCGTTGACTCCACAGCCACCACCAGCCTTGAGTTGGCCTCCCTGTTTTCTCCTGACCCGGTGGTTCAGCCACCTTTGTCTTCTGCAGGTACATCACCGGCTGTTTCGGTGGCTCCCCCGCCAGCTGACGAGCCGTGTGTGGCAACGGAGCTGCCCGCCGTGCCGCCCGCGGCCCCCGTGCCCCCGACTGTGCCACGTGCGGCCACTCTTCACCGGCCGGCGTTGCCCTCCGTGCCATGCGCGGCCCCGACGTCCTCGTTCGTGCAGCACGCGGCCCCGTCCCTACCGCCTCCTGTGCCCGGGGTTGGACCGTTGTTGCCGTCGGCGCCATGTTCCGCCCCGGACACGGCCCCGGCCGTGCCCCGTGTCCCCGCGACACCTGCCGCGCCACGCGCGGCCCCGGTCGTGCCTCGTGTCCCCGCGACACCTGCCGGCGCCACGCGCGGCCCCGGCATCTTCTTCCCGCTACGCCAACCCTGTTCGGGTCTACCAGCGCCGCCCGACGGGGCTTGCACCGGCCTGCTCTCGCGCTGAGCCGCCGGTGTACCACCCGCCCCTCCTCCACCGCGATCCCCGCCACACTCACCCGATGGTGACTCGGCGGGCTGCGGGGGTCCTCCGTCCAGTTGACCGGCTGGTCCTCTCCGCCGCTACGGCGCCGCCAGTCTCCCCCATACCCTCCACTGTCCGTGGCGCCCTGGCGGATCCTCACTGGCGCCACGCGATGGAGGAAGAATATGCAGCTCTTCTGGCCAATCAGACCTGGGACCTGGTGCCTCGCCCCTCTGGCTGCAATGTGGTCACCGGCAAATGGGTTTGGACACATAAACGCAAGGCAGATGGCTCGCTGGATCGCTACAAGGCTCGCGGGGTCCTTCGGGGTTTCACCCAACGCCCTGGAGTTGACTATGATGAGACCTTCAGCCCGGTGGTGAAGCCTGCGACTGTTCGGACCGTGCTCTCCCTGGCTCTCTCGAGGTCCTGGCCAGTTCACCAGCTTGATGTGAAGAATGCCTTCTTCCATGGCACCCTGACGGAGACTGTGTACTGCAGCCATCCTGCGGGTTTTGTGGATCCTGCTCACCCTGAGCGTGTTTGCCGGCTCAACAAGTCCCTGTATGGTCTGAAGCAGGCTTCTCGGGCTTGGTACAATCAGTTCGCCTCCTTCCTGGTGTCTGTGGGGTTCAGCGAAGTCAAGAGTGACACTTCTTTGTTTGTCCTCCACCGCGGTGCTGACTCAGCCTACTTGCTGCTTTATGTGGATGACATTATTCTCACTGCGTCCAGCCAGTCTCTCCTTCAGTGGATTGTCTCCTCGTTGCAGCAGGAGTTTGCCATGAAGGACCTTGGTGTGCTCCATCACTTCTTGGGAGTGACAGTGGAACACCGCCCTGATGGCCTCTTCCTTCACCAGCGCCAGTACGCCTTGGATGTCCTTCAACGCGCAGGGATGACTGACTGCAAGCCCTGTACCACTCCAGTCGATGCTCAGTCCAAGATTTCCGGTACAAAGGGCACACCAGTGGATGATCCCACTGCCTACCGAAGCATTGCTGGCGCCCTTCAGTACCTCACGTTCACTCGGCCGGATATCTCCTACGCGGTGCAGCAGGTGTGCCTTCACATGCACAACCCCAGGGACCCGCACCTTACCGCTATGACGCGGATTCTTCGCTATCTGCGCGGCTCCCTCGACTTTGGGCTTCATCTTCGGACATTCTCCTGTTGCTGACCTCGTGGTTTACACTGACGCCGACTGGGCGAGCTGCCCAGACACGCGTCGCTCCACCTCCGGCTACGCCGTCTTCCTTGGTGGCAACCTCGTGTCTTGGTCATCCAAGCGGCAACCGGTTGTCTCCCGCTCCAGTGCCGAGGCTGAGTACCGGGCTGTTGCCAATGGGGTGGCCGAGGCGTCCTGGCTCCGGCAGCTCCTCAGGGAGCTCCATTGCCCCCTCGCCAGGAGTACGTTGGTCTACTGCGACAACGTCAGCGCCGTCTACCTCTCCACCAACCCCGTCCAGCACCAACGCACCAAGCATGTGGAAATTGACCTCCACTTCGTTCGTAATCGTGTCGCCGTGGGAGCTGTCCGTGTCCTACATGTGCCTACCACCTCCTAGTTCGCCGATATCTTCACCAAAGGCTTGCCTTCCTCCACCTTCTCCGAGTTCCGCTCCAGTCTCAACATCCGCTGCGCCGGAGTTTCGACTGCGGGGGTGTTAGAGTGTGTGTGTGGGGCCCCTAGGTGTGTGGGCCCCTCTTGTAAGGCTCCCCTTTTATCCTCCCAACCCAAGGGAGAGGAATCTATCCAGCTATCTCTTCCTACAGTTTGGACTGGGAGTAATTGCCCTGGGGCGGTTGAGAATAACCATATCGTTTCAGGTTATGAGATGCCATAAACAGCTGAGCTGTTGAGGTCTTCATGACCAGTAGAATTTTTGTAATTAGCTGCCGGCGGCTTCCGGCTTCTGAAGGTCCGTCAACCTAAAAGGAGTTAATAGGTGAAGGATGTCTCCCTTTTAAGTTTAAAGTTATGTTCCCCTATCGTTAACACTCAATATGGACTAAACCGGATAGTGAGAGTTGCCATTGCGCATGCCAACATCAGTCCTTGATCCTTTCTCGTGCTTACAAAAAGAGCTTGGAGATTATCCATGCATCTTTACCACAAAAAGATGTGCTTAATGCGTGAGAGAATCTGCAAAAGGAATCAAATAAAACAGCACCACAGAATTATTCACTAGGATCATTAGTTCATTACCGTGCTGTACAACTGACTGCTAGCATTATTCCTTTTGATAAAAGAACTGGAAACAGACTCTCCAATTTTCTGTGAAATCAGCAAAACTAACATCTGACTAAATGGAGCTTACTCTCTTTCTAAATATGAACTGCAGCTTACAGATTTAACATAAGCTCCTTGATTGTTTTCCCAACTAAAAGAACTCCCTCGGTGCAACCATCTCAAGCCATCCAGAAAAAAAATCATCTGCCCCCTTTTCCTCAAAGAATGTTGCCATAGGTGTCCCAATCTCCGGCTTCAGGGGGGAAATTTTGACCAAGGCAGAATCTATATGTTTCATCAGGTTTGCTCATCAATTTCCTGTGCATTCATAGAGGGAAAAATATTGAATGCTTACAAAAACAAAACACCTTACATTTTCTGGACAAATTTTAAAATAAAAAAGATCAGCCTTTTTCCATGATTCGTTTTAGCAATCAATGTTCACTTTTTCCCAGCAATAATGCTTATGCCGGGTGTTGCAGTGACTGTCTGCAACTATGCTTTCAACGAAGCACCTGCTGATGTGGAGGATAGGCGGATAGCACTGGCACCAATGGGGTCAAGAAACCACATAACCACTAGTAATCAAGCAGGCAAAAATTATGAATTCACATGGCTTCCTGATGTAGTGATGTGCAAATAGTATTGTACCTGTTAGATGGCTTGTTTAGGGCCCCTCCAGCAGAGCAGATGCGAGCCAAACCATGAATTCTTGGCCCACCTGCAGGAGGAACAAAGGATTCAGCACAGCAGTATTAAGGTCATGTTTGGTTCTTTAGTCCCAAATTTTAGTCCCGTCACATCGGATGTTTGGATGCTATTTTGGAGTATTAAATGTAGACTATTTATAAAACCCATTTCATAATCGGTGGATTATTCACGAGACGAATTTAGTGAGCCTAATTACGTCATGATTTGACAATGTGATGCTACAGTAAACATTTGCTAATCATGGATTAATTAGACTTAAAAAAATTATCTCGTGAATAATTCTCTAATTCTGTAATTATTTTTATAATCAATTCAAGTTTAATCCTTCAAATTGATGTCCAAACATTCGATGTGACGTGGACTAAACTTTAGTCCATGGAACCAAACGTACCCTAAACTCGCTGGCCGTAATATAATTGAGTAGTATATAGTTTCCGTGCAGTTCTCTGACAAGAATGTTTCTTTCTGAATAAGTGTTAATTAAAATGAAGACTATCGATCAAAAATACACTGAGCAAGGGAATTCAGATTGCTTACAAGTTCTCATCTCTTGAACTGTAAGTAGCATGTGAATTTGATCTTGAACACTGCTCATAAGGCTCATAAGCGCATAAATACGTGTCGAATTCCTTCTTAGGTAAGAAATTCATCTTGTTGTGTGGCTGTATCTTCAAACAGATCGTGTGGGCAGCATCTGATGAGAAGAGCCTCTTTTGAAGCTTTAATGTCCGCGAGAAGCAGTTTGGTTGAAAGTCAGTCTCCTGTATCCTGTGAAAACGACCCTGCTCACTGACTCCCTTCGAGTAGCTAGTCTGCGACCTGCATGTCCTTGACTCCTTGGCATGGATCTGTTCGATGTCAAGGTGCTCCGAGCATCGTCCTCACAACCATGAACTACTGTTGGTTTAGAACTAGGGTGTTGCATGATGAATGGCGATTGTTGCTGACTAGAGGAGTAGCCTTTCAATGGTGTTTCTCTTGTTCCATGCCTCACAGCTTCATTGTCATCCGTCATAGCTGAATCTGACAGCTCTTGCTTCCGGCCTGAGCAGCTGAGCAGACTGAATGGCTGCTTCTTTGACTTCGCATCTTTCCTCACTGGCCGCGGTACAAGTTTGAATCTAATCTCCACATTGCACCCGAGAACATTCTGCAGCGCACTTTCTATTAGGCTTTGCATTTTCTCTGCTCTTGAGATGTGATCTGGGTGACTAAATCCAACTTCGGCAATAGCCAGCTCTGAGAATTTTCATATGTAGTGACATGTTCAGCACAAACCAATGAGAAGGCTAAAATCGAGAATACTAAAGATGGTAAATGTGAATTACCTTCGGTAACATGGACTGATGATAGGAAACCTTCCTTCCTGAGGAAACTTTTGGCTGACCTTGATCGACACTTTCCCATGGCGCTCCTCCATATGTTTTCAAGCTTAAGACGCCTACAGTGTCTTTCAGAACAGTTAGACTTGTTGCATGGATGGCAGAAATTGGAGCTTGGGTTCACCATGGAAACCCAATCATCTGCACATTTGGATATGAGAAGTGGTTATCATTCTATCTGGAGGCCAGAGTGAACTGAATATCTTTGATTATAGTACCTGTATATCCAGTTGCTGGATATGCATGCATGTCAGTCGAGTCTGCAACAAGGTTAGATTCATTGGTGCCAAACTGCAAAAGCGCGACTGTGACCCAAGTAGCCTGATTTCTTGATGTCCTCAACTGTTTTTCAGTTTCCGATAGTATTTTCAAGGCACGTCTTAGTTTCTTTATACCAACCTCGGCTACTGCGTGATATAGCAAAGGGTCACATGACAGTAAAAAAGAAGGGCTTCTGATAAGAGCAGGCCATACAATGGACGATTCAACAACCAGATTTAAAAATTGTAATTGATAATATGTGCTTAGAGAAAGTAACAATAATAGGAAGCTGATACATTGAAGGGGCAAGAAGAAAAACAGGGATATGATAGTTACTTACATGCATATCTTCCCATGAAACTTTTGCTGACTTCAGTAACTGCAGACTGGCATCTTCCTGAGAGAATGTCCATAATAAGGTCTGCCGATTGAGAGACCAGCTGCAGAGGATCAATTGCAGATGCCATAAGCTCTCGTGCTCGTCTTACTGTGTTGGTGGTGTCTGATGACAAAGCTAAATCAAGCAATTCAATCAAGTCATCATCAGACACTGATCCTACCTGCAAATAACAAAGGTAGGAAAATGACAATATTGACGACTGTATTATTTTACTCAGAACATCAAAGGTAACACCCACTCACAAGTTCATGGACAAGAGAAATTGTGATTTTCTTCCCAAGCAAACTGAGTTGATCAAGCATTATTTCCGCATCTCTAAGGGAACCTTTAGACTTTGCAGCAATAAAGTACAACCCATCATGTTCAAATTCCAGTCCTTCCTCTATGCAGATTCTCTCCAACCTGTAGACAATATCTGCAACCTTTATCTTTGGGAAATGGAATTTCTGGCAATGTGTGATGGAAGTGCGAGGCAGGCTATCTATGTCAGAAGTGATCATGATGTACACAGCATGCCGGTATGGTTCATCAAGACTCTCGAGTATCGCTGACCAAGCATCCTCTTGCAACAGATGGCATTCATCAACTATGATCACCTTGAAGCGCGACGAGTAAGGGACAAGAGATGCACTCTTGTGAAGCGCCTTCACTCGACCGAAGCGCCGCGTCAAGTTCTTTCACGTCTCTGCTCCTCCCAGAGAAGAGGATGACCCACTCTTTGCAGAACCCGCATGGCCTTTGCTCCTCTAGAGAGAGGCAGTTTAGAGCGGCAGCAAAGATCCGCGCTGTGGAGGTCTTGCCTGTACCTGGGGGGCCATGGAACAAGTACATTGGAGCAACCTTTCCTTTGCAAGAGGAGTAGAGGAGGGACTGAGCAACCACGTTGAGGCCAATCAGCTCACTGAAGGAGCGAGGGCGAAATTTCTGGCTCAAACACCTTGGCGTCTCGGTGTATGGCACATTGTTCTGGAACGCTGCTTCAGTCCCCTCCGGAGATAACTGAGGTTGCTCCGGACCATCGCTGTCATAATAAAGCTCATGATACTTCGATGCTCCTGACCAGCAGTAGCTTATCCCACACCCACTGAAATTTGATCCAGCAACATCATTCGACCTCACTCGTGTTTCTCCAGTTCTTCTCGACCCGGCTGAGCGTGCTTCAATGGCTGACATACAGGGGCTGCCGACATGGCTCATAGCAGCAGAACACTTGTTCTTCAACTTAGAAAACCATGGCATTCTCACTTCTTCGTCCGTCTTCTCTGTTGGTGTGGGTACTGTTAGGAAATAAACCTGACTTCCTTTGCCGAGATTACGTTGAGCTCGTTTAGAAAGAGATCCTTTGAGCGTATCTTTGATTTGTGGCTAGGATGTCAAATGCTTTCCTTGCTACTATTAATTTTCTATGTTTAAGGAGTATGTTTTCTTTTAGGTTTTTCCTTCCAAGTTTAGTTTCTTATTGAAATTTGCACTATAAATAAGTGCTCGGTGTAGACGTTGAGAATAACAAGAGAAGAGCAATAAAGTTGCGTCCACAAATCTGTTTGTGTGTGTCTCTGTTCTCGCCAGAGGGCTTAGCTGAGAAAGCTCGGCTGAGGGCTCGACTGACAATCGGTATCAGAGCATGCTGGCAGTGGCAAGGCGAGGTCGTCGGGCCGTGTGTCGGCCTGTGCATAGTCACCAATGGTGACGTTGCGGCAGTGGATCGTGTGTTGATCCTGCCGGGCGTGACGTGCTCGATGGCGTGTGTCGCCGGAGCCGAAGAAGACGGCATGTGTCGCCGGAGCCGAAGAAGTCGGCGTGTGTCGCCGGAGCCGAAGAAGTCGGCGTGTGTCGCCGGAGCCGAAGAAGTCGGCGTGTGTCGCCGGAGCCGAAGAAGTCGGCGTGTGTCGCCGGAGCCGTAGACGATGGCGTGTGCCGACGTCAGGCGTGTGTCGCCAGCGTCGATGGAGCTCGGCGTGTGTCGCTGAGGAAGCAGGCTTGTGTAGCCGGCAGAGAAGAAGACGACGTGCGTCGCCGAGGAAGAGGATAAAGACCGTCGGGTGCGTCGAGATGTGATGCATGTGTTGCGTGGTTCGCGTCGAACGTGGAGGTTGTGGTGGCGGCCGTGGTGACGACGACGATGGGAGCAGCAACATCAGCTCTAGTGACGACAAGCGTGTGTCGTTCGCATGGAGTTGGGGCATGCAGAGGTGGCTGCGTCAGATCGTGAGGCCGTAGCGGCGGCTGGGGCGATGAAGACGACGGCAGCAGGCTGCAACAACTCCGGCAATGGCAAGTCAGGTTTAGGGGGTGATTGTTAGGAAATAAACATGACTTCCCTTTGCCGAGATTACGTTTAGCTCGTTTGGAAAGAGATCCTTCGAGCGTATCTTTGATTTGTGGCTAAGATGGCAGATGCTTTCCTTGCTACTATTAATTTTCTATGTTTAAGGAGTAGGTTTCCTTTTAGGTTTTCCCTTCCAAGTTTAGTTTCTTCCATATTTAGATTGGAATTTGCACTATAAATAAGTGCCCGGTGTAGACGTTGAGAATAACAAGAGAAGAGCAATAAAGTTGCGTCCATAAATCTGTTTGGGTGTGTCTCTGTTCTCGCCGGAGGGCTTGATTGAGAAAGCTCGGCTGAGGGCTCGGCTGACAGGTACTGCACGCTCATAAGAATTCACTTCTTCCTCCTCTTCTTTCTTTTCCTCGTCTACATTGTTGACCATAGTCTTTGCCAATTGTCGGATAGAGCTGTGGTTAGAGTGTCTAGAGTCCAGCGACTTGCGATGACCATCTTGGCGCACACGATGAACTTGCTTATTTCTTGGTGGGTTTAAGCCTCTGATCTTGACAACAGAAGATTTCCTATACGATGCAGTTCTTGCATTTGGTGCCCGAAAACTTCAGTCTGACCCTAGTGTACCTTCACCTTCCAAATCTCCATCCTCTTCAATCAACTGATGGTGTGTTGCTGACCTGCTTAGGTCTATCATGACTCCATTGCTAGAAGCTGTCTCCCAGATCATATTGTCAGAAGTAGATGCATACTTGCTCAAAGAGTTTGTTGTTGGATCCCGCAGTGATCTCACTCTCTTGAGCTGCACCAATGTTCTTGACAGTGGAACATCCACCGAGTGGCCCCTCGAGTGGCCCCTCAGGTCAGCCATTTCTGAGTTTTCTAGCAATAGTATATGACTATGATTTTTCAGTCCTGGTACTTTTCTTGGTTAAGAATGGTTCCATTGTAACCATGTGGCACGAACCTTCATTACATCACATACAAAGAACCATAAAAATGCTGAAACTCCAAACTTTATTTAGATCTCCACATGCAGAGAAAATGAGAAGAGATCCCATTTTGGCAGGTCAAGATCCAAGATGCATTAATTCATAGCTCCATATATCAGGAACATAACTTCAAAAATGGCAAGGGGCTAAGAGTCAGTCCTTATTCAGATAAATTGAACGACACCCTCGCATTTGGCCCTACAAAATTAAATCAGGGACCCCCAAGAGGCAATTGCAACGCAAATCTTGAAGCATTTATAAAGACAAGAGTAAGAAAAGTGCAAAATGCCCCAGCTACAGGTGTACAGATCAAGGCGGCACATGTAAATTCATTCTGCTGGTTGGCAAGGAACCAAAGAAATAGCCATCAATTCCTCCCTTTTCACTGAAAATACATAAAGTAGAACAGTACAAATAATCCACACTATTGGCGTAAAAGATTACGCTAACAGGTTTTCAGAGATCGGAAACTAACAACGAAGTATTTGAGAAGTGAACTATTTCAAGCCTCCGAATTGGATAATAGCTTGAAGTAATTCGAAGTTGTGTATTGAATAACTGAGTATTCAATGATCATTACAGGATAAAATGGGGGGTATTTATAGGTAAAAAATCTTAAGGAAAAGACCTTTTTACTCCTCAATTACAACCGACATAGTGGAAACTATTTGGTACCCCTAATAGGGTTAAAATGGTAAAAGACTAATTTAATCAGAAAAAAAATAAGTCTTCCATCCTTGCTGGCAGATAAGATCTCTGAAGATTCGACCTTAGAAGTTATACTCTGAACGGGAGTCTACACTGATTCTTCGAACTTGATCATGTACTAAACCGGAGTTAATACTGGAACTCCGGTTTAGTAGATTGCCTTTGTTTTATTACTATAGAGACCCTGAGGATGAAATATTTTCCCCCAACAGTAGCCCCTCAAATACGCTTCTCCATATGATCTATAAGGTTAGGAGGGCAGTATACGCAAGAAAAATAATCATGCGTAAGGGTTAATAAAATTTATCAACCTTCGGAATATGCAAAATTTAGAACTTCGAATCGATTTCTAAAAGAGTTATATTCGAACAACTCTGAAATCAATTTCTATGAAGTCGAAAAGACCTCTAGACATAGAAAAAATAGTCGTTAACCTTTTCCTTTCAGAAGAAGCTATAACGCAGCGTTGATTTTGTAAGCAATAATGGTCAAGAAGACGAAACGCCAAGTCTGAACGATAAAAAATCAGGAGTCTAGGCTATAAATAGAAGAACCAGAAACATCCAAGATACCTTTCTCACCGTCCTCGTGCAATCCGCCATTTAGCCTCCTAACTTTAGCTACAATCACTCTGTTCTGCTTGATGGCGAAGACAAGCTTCAAGGATCCCAGAGCGACCTCGGCCTTAGCCCGGCAGCAAGCCATGGCAGCGGCAGCAGCGGCGGCACCTGCGGGGAATCCCCAACAAGTCGGCCCCCATAACCTTCTCCCGGCCTCCTCGAAGTACTCCGACCAGTCTTATAAACTGGGGCCATCCACCTGCAAGAGTAAGACAATTGTAGCAGTAGTTGAAGGAAGAATTAGCCCTGGGGGTTAATGTCCACAAGCCCGGGAAGGAAGCCATCCCTTCGCCACGGCCCGGAGAAGTCGTCGTTTTCGAAGCCTTCTTCGAAGCAGGGTTAGGGCTTCCAGCGGTGGACTTCCTGTCGGAGGTCTTGGATCTTTTCTACATTACTCTTCCTTAGTTATCTCCGAACGCGATAGCACGTCTCGCTATCTTCGAGTGGACGCTACGGGCCGAAGGCTGCGAAGGGAGAGCAGAAATATTCGCAGCACTTCACAAAGCCTCCTGCCAGCCGAAGACTTACTAGGGCTCCGGAGGAGAAAAGATCGCAGTGGCCTTCGGCAGCATCAACTTCAGACTCCAAGACGAATTCTAACTACGATTTCCAGCGAAGGCCATCAATGCCAGATGGTACACATATTGGATTCTTCATTGGTTTTACACCGAAGTTGGAGCAGACAGCCGTATGGCTGGGCCTCTGCAAGATATATATTTATGAAGGGAAGCCGAAGTCCACCCAGACCCCGGCCAGCTCGAAGCCCGTCTTAATCTGCTTCAAAGGATTAGTCGCCGCATGAGCATGCGAGACTTAGCGGAGGAGTTCATTGGGCTCCAGATTCCGCCTCTGGTGGCCAACTAGCCTGTTAACTTTGAAGAAGATCCGGAGGGTGGACTCCGGAAAATTTCTTCGAGTTCGAGCTCTGCAGGTAACTTCGAAAACTACAACATGTTTCATATATGATTATTTCATAAAAGATGACTAATAAAAACTTATCTTTCAGCTCCACAAGCCTCTTTGACTTCGGAGCAAGTCATTCAGACTTCGGAGAAAATTCTCGGGGCTCCTACCCCGCTGAAAAAGAATGGAGGGTGAAACTAGTAGGGAGCTAGGAGCGATTCAACCGAGTGTGGGGCATACTCGGAGTCGTAGCCCCTTCTCTTCCTGACTGGGTTCCTTCTGAGACGGGCCCGAAGAAGAGAAAAGCCGACGCTGGGACTTCGGCACCAGCTAAGACTCCCATGAAGAAATTAGCCCGCAAGCCTAAGAACGTGGCTCCTTCCAAGTCCGTCGCTTCGTCTTCAGATTCATCTAAGGATGAAGGAGAAAGAGAAATGCGAAGGGTCTTTATAGACCTTGTTACCGGGGACGAAGGGGCGCGAGCGGATGTCGAGGTCGTGGCCACTGGTGATGCAGCTGCTGTGCCGATTGGGCCAGACAACTCCGAGCAGGCCGGGACTTCGAATGTTCTGCTAGACCTGCCAAGCCAAGAAGCCCCTGCTGTTGAAGGCGGAGTCAAAGTAGCAGCTGATCAAGCTTCAATTCCGGACGAAGTGGTAACTGTTGCTCCAAGAGAGATTCCAACAACTAACCCTTCGGTTCATTATCCCGAATCTGACGAAGATTTCGAGGGGGCCTTTGACCCTCCAAGTAGCCCCATACTCATTCGTCGATAGGATTTTGGAGGTAAACTTCATTAAAGCACCTTTTTCTTCATGCCCTGCAAAATTATGCAACATATAATACCTTTGGTTTTGCAGGGTCTACCCCCATGGAGACGACTCCTCCTGCGAAGACTGCGCCTGGAACTTCGACATCTCCGAGGTCGGTTCCGGAGGAAGTTATACAGACGGGGCCTAGAAAAGGTAAAGGGAAAATGGATCCTTTTCCTGCTCTGAACTCAGGATTAACTCCGTCGGAATCGACAGATGGAGGACAATATGTGGAGGGGGCCAGTCCACCGAATCTTCCGGGGATGCGGCGCAGCGCTCTGGCCCTTCACCCAACGAAGATGACCAAAGAGCCTTGTCAATGCTCCCCCTCCTAGCTCCTTTTCTGGAGAGAAGGACCGGACTTTGGACTCTGCTAGAGCCTTTCGCTCGGGCTAATCGCAAAGTTGGGGGAGACTGACTTGGTGGCCATACTCGGGGAGGCTGAGGGATCGGAGCTGGATGTAGCTTTGGAACGAGTAGCATACCAGGTACGAAGTATCTGCAATAACATGGTTAGTTTCAGCTTATAAATAGTTTCTCACATTGCTTTTTCATTCGCAGCAAATAGTCTTGACTCGAGCTGCAACTGTTTCGAACGAGCGGGAAAGCATTCGTCTTAAGGAGAAGATTACTGCCCTCCAAGGAAGTCTTGGGAGCTCCGAAATTCAAATTTCCAGCTTGGACGAGATGGTAGCAGCGGAGAGGAAAGCTAGACTTCGTCTGGAGGCTGCTAATCAGAAGCTCGAAGCCGAACAAATTGTGATTTGGGCTGAAATAGAAATAATGTGAACGGAGCAAGCAACCGCGGGGGCTGAGCTGGTCAAGCTTCGAGAAGAGCAAATGAAGTCAATGGAGGAGGCCAACAACTTTCTTAGCCAGAAGATCTCCTTGGTCACGGAGGCAGCCAAGCTATCCTCTTTGATAGACGAGTTGTCTTCGTCAAGGGATATTTTGGTCGAAAACAAGGTGAAGTCTGAGAAGGTAGCTGCGGAGACCATGGACAACCTTCTGAGTGTCTTAGAATACTTCGGTACTTCTTGGACATTACCTTCGGCTGGTGACGTCCCCTTGCTGTGACGATTGAAGATGATCCAAGGAGTGGCGAAGATGATGAAGACAGTGGGTATTCGGTATGGGGAAATCTCCGACCAAATATCCGCTCTCAGAATACTTCGCTACTATGAAGATCTAGAGCTATCAGTAGCACCAGACTCGGGGGCGGCTCCCATTACCTTCGACGACAACCGACTATTAAACCCTTCTAAGGACGTGGCCGCAGCCTGGCAAGCCTTCTAAGCATCTTGGAGAGCCGAAGGTCGATCAGCGATCAAGGCTTGGATTGATGAAGGACTTCGCCAGAAACAAGCTCGGTCACAGGCTTCGAGCAGCTAGCCTCCGCCAGACCTGAAGGTCTAGTTTTGTTTAGGGCTCCGATCATGTAAAAAATTATGCTTTCATTTGTTATGAATGAAGACTTATTTGGAAATGTTTTTAGGATTTCCGACCTCTTATGGATGATCTTGAAGTGTTAGAAGTTACCGAAGAACATCACTTGCTATGGGCTACCTTCGAAATTCTAAGACTTCACAAACGACCTCGATTTTTGATTCCTCGAGAAAGCTCCAGTGTGATTGCGCCCGCAATATACAAAGATATATTATCTTACATTAAAGAGGAGGAAAAAGAAGTTAACTTGGAAACTTCATCTTGTAAAGACGATGAATGGTCTGAAGAAGAGAATACTGCTGAAGAACAAACAAAGAAACCTAAACAACTTCGAAGCTGGGAGAGAAGTCCCAAGCGACTTCGAACTTGGGCTGAACTCCAACAGGAACAAAAGGATTTCCAAGCTTCGAAAGGAGGGAGAAGAGTTAAACGTAGAGCTACTAAGACTCCCGGCTCCGGAACTAATCGTTCTGGCCTTAGCGATAGCTCTAGGGATCGAAGGGGTCTTCGTTTCCTTCTTGGTATAGATACATACTTTTCGTAATGTAATGTAATCTGTTCGAGTGATAAAGATTAAAGTTTTACAATTGTCTCCCTACTTCCCAGCCCCTCTTTGGGTGTAAGCAACTTCGAAATTTGGTCGAAGATGGTTACGCGCAACGAAAATAACTTAGTTAGGAGTACAATATTGGAGGCTCAGAGCCCCTTAGCAACTTAGAGATTGATTAAAATCTCAAAGAATGTCTTCGACTACTTGGAGCCTGAAACTTGGTAACTTAGTACCTTTTTGTTTGAATGTAGTCACTTCAAACTAGTTTTTCGGATACCTTAGCATCCAAAACAATTGGTCACTTTGGACTCTTTTTACAGACATTCGAAGCTATCAACTCAAAATCTGTTTTGTTTGGCCTCCTTCGGCTCTTTTTGCGAATGCTATCAAACCAGTGGTTCGGAATTCGCATAGTGGTCTCCTTAGTCTCTTTTTACGGATGCTTTCAGGCCGGAGCCTAGAATCCACATCATTTGGTCTCTTTGGACTCTTTTTACGGATGCTTTCAAGCCGGTGGCTTGGAATCCGTTTTTCTGTGACTTTCCCACCTCGTCGGAAGCTTCGAACCAGTGGTTCGAAGTCCACAAAATTGGTTCAAATGAATGACACTTCCCTCACAACCAACTTCGTTCTTCCAGTGCGTCCACTAGAAGTAGGAAGTGTTTGAGAGGTAGGCATTATCTGAACCATGAACTTTATTAATTCAGAAGGTGTTTACAAATGATTTCACGGAGCCCTTATGTGAAATATCGCTTTAAGTGCTCCGCATGCCAGGCATGCTTTAACTCTTCGCCTTCTAAATTAGCTAGCTTAAAAGAACTAGGGCGTCCTGAACGGAGAATAATGTATGGACCTTCCCACTTATTTCCTAATTTCCCTAGTGCTATAATGCTTCACAAAACTAGATGACCTGGTTTAAGTTCGTTAAGCTTAACCTTCAGGTCGAACCAAGTCTTCGTTTGCTGCTGATATTTCGACAAATTGGCGACAACTCGAAGTCTTGTTTCTTCTGTTAAATCAACCGAAGCTTGCCTTTCTCCTTCTATTTCAGGTTAGGTGCTGCGAAGAGATCCTCCTTTAAGCTCTGTTGGCATCATAGCTTCATCTCCGAATAATAGTCTGAAAGGAGTGAAACCTGTGGACCTTGTTTGAGTGGTCTGAATGGACCATAAAATATTCGGGAGCTCTTCGGTCCACAACCCCTTTGCCAACCCTACTATTCTTCGATTCAACCCTGACAAGATATTACCATTGGCCCTTTCAACAGCTTCGTAAGACTGAGGATGGCGCATAACAGCAAAGCATATTTGTATGCCAAGATCTTCGCAAAACTTCCTGAAGGGCTCTGCATCAAACTGTGTCCCATTGTCAACTGTGAGCTATCGAGGCACTCCGAACCTGCATATAATATTTTTGTAGAATTTTTTTTGTATATTATTCGAAGTGATAGCTGTGAGGGGTTCTGCTTCGACCCACTTGGAAAAATACTCAATTGCTACCACTACGAATTTCAGATTTCCTTTTGCTACTAGGAAGGGTCCAATAAGGTCCATGCCCCATCTGGCCATGGGCCAAACTGGAGCAATGACTTAAAGAGTTGTTGGCGGACGATGACTTCTTCTTCCCATCCATTGACAACCTTGGCATGTGCGAACTAGGCTCTCCGCATCAGCTACTATTGTAGGCCAATAAAGCCCCTGGCGAAGTGTTTTTCCTGCCAAAGCCCCGGGGGCCAGATGGCTACCACAAAGGCCTTCATGAATTTCTCGGAGCATTTCTTGACCTTTGGCTTGAGATATACATCGGAGCAGAGGGGAACATACTCCGACCTTGTAAAGAATACCGTTGATTATATGATAATTTCGAACTCTTAGCTTCAACCTCGAAAGCTGTGGCCCTTCAAGCAAATTTGCTTCACTTTGCAACAATTCCATAATTGAGCTCCGCCAATCAGTGCTTGGAATGCAAAGAACTTCCGCAGAAGGGATCTGTGGCACTGAAGGTGAAGTAAGCTCTTCGTAAAAAGCTCCTTCCGGAATGTCCATAGCTCTGGCTGCAGCTTTCGCTAAGGTATCAGCTTGCATATTTTCATCTCTTGGTATACTTCAGATGGAAATCCCTTTAAATGCTGCTTCGATCTTACGGATCTCTTACAAATATTTTGCAAGCTGCGGATGACGAACATGAAAACTTTTATCGACGTGCCCTAATACAATTTGAGAATCTGTTTTAATAAAAACTCTTGTAGCACCCAAAGCACGCGCCTTTCGAAGTGCTAATAAAATTCCTTCATACTCCGCTGTATTATTGGTGGACTTAAAGTTGAGCCTTGCGGAGTACATTGATCTTTGCCCTGAAGGCGAAATTATTACTACTCCAATGCCTGCTCCAGACGCTTGGAAAGCTCTGTCGGAGTATATAGTCCAAATTCCTTCATTTGATTTCTCCGGAGCCCATACTGCGGATGGAGTCCACTCTGTCACAAAATCAGCCACTACTTGTGACTTGATTGCTATCCTTGCCACGAAGGAGATGCCGAAGGGTGCTAGTTCAACAGCCCATTTTCCAATTCTTCCCGTAGAATCTTTACTTCGGAGCATATCTCCCAAGGGATACGAAGTTGGTACAATCACATTATGTGCTAGAAAATAATGTCTCAATTTCCTCGAAGCCATTATCAGAGCATAGGTGAACTTCTCAAGCTCAAAATATCTTGTTTTTGCTCCAGACAATGCTTCAGATACAAAATAGACTGGATTTTGTACCAACTTCCCATTGAAATCAACTTCTCTAACAAGAACGACACTGACAGCGGAGCCAGTTGCTGCAAGGTAGAGGAGTAGGGTTTCGTCCGCAACGGGCACCGTGAGTGTAGCGAGGTTACTGAGATAATTTTTAATATCATCAAAACTCTTTTGACACTACGGTGTCCATGCAAAATCTTTGGACCCTTCCAATGCTTTGAAAATGGGCAAACTTCTCTCCGCAGACCTTGCTCGAAACCTGCTAAGTGCTGCTAGGTGGCCAGTTAGCTTTTGCACATGCTTTAAATTTTCCGGAGGAGCCATCCTTTGCAATGCAGTTATTTGAGTAGGGCTAGCTTCGATCCCTCTACTCGAAACTAGACACCCTAACAATTTTCCAGCCTGAGCCCCGAAGATACATTTTTCGTGGTTGAGATGGACTCCACATGCCCGAAGGCTATCGAACGTTTCTGCTAAGTCTAGGCTATGTTGGTGCTTTAAAGCACTCTTTATTACAATATCATCCATGTAGGCTTCTACATTGCGGCCTATTTGATGACCTAGAGCTTTAGCAATTAACCTCGAAAAAGTTGCCCCGACATTTCTTAAACCGAAAGGCATTCTTACATAGCAGAAGACTCCTTAAGGAGTTACAAAGCTTGTTTTGATTTCATCTTCGCGCTTTAACCAAATTTGATGATAGCCAGAATACGCGTCGAGGAAGCTTAATAACTCCGAACCAGCAGTGGAGTCAACTAATTGATCAATTCGGGGCATGGGATAGGGGTCACGGGGCATGATTTATTCAAGGATGTAAAATCAATACACATGCACCACTTCCCGGAGGATTTCTTTCTGACGAAGACTAGTTTGGCTAACCACTCCATATGAGCTACTTCTCTGATAATCCCAGCCTTCAGAAACTTTTCCACTTCTGCTTTAGCAAGGATGGCCCTCTCCGTGGATAACTTCCGAAGTCCTTGTTGGACTGGTCGAACCCTCGGGTTCACAAGCAAGCTATGCTCAATGATATCTCGACTGACTCCGGGAATGTCTTCATCAAACTAAGCAAAGACATCCAAATTTTCTTCAACTACCTTTTCTAACGAAGTAGCAACTTCTGGAGGCAAGTCTTTGCCGAACTGAAAAGAATAATCTTTGCCATCTTTGACAATAACCTTCGTTATAATTTCTCCGTCAGGGCTGGGTCTTGGGAAGGACTTCTTCGAAGGTTCACCTGGAGCGGGGATATCCTCCGGATTGCCTTGTACATTGTACACTTGTCTCGGGTCAAGAGGGGGGCCATGACCATATTCTACTCTTCGCGCAGTGGCTTGATCTCCGAATATAGTGAGTACTCCCGCTTGTGTGGGCATCTTCATACATAAATAGTTATGATGCGCCATGGCTCCAAACTGATTTAACATGCCCCTCCGGAAGATAACATTATATGCATAAGGGGCATATACAACATCGAAAATCACCTCCTCCGTCCTTGCCAGTAGCCCCTCTCTAAAAGAAACCTCCAAATCTATCTGGCCGAGGGCATCAAGAGGGGGTCCTGTGAAGCCTTGCAAGGGACGAGCTGCAGGGAGGAGATGTTTCTTGGAGATACAGAGCTGATCGAAGGCTTGAACAAAGATGATATCTGCTGAACTCACTCCGTCAATCAGCACTCTCCGGACTTCAGTCCCTGCTATATCGGTAGTAATAACAAGGGGATCTGCATGCGGAAAATTTATGCCAGCTGCATCATCTGTAGAGAAAGATATCGGCACATGGGACCACTCAGGCATGGTAGCTGCGGACGAAGAAGTTCCAATATGGCCCACTTCCTGGACGTATTCTCTTCGCTGTCTCTTCGACATACTGCCGAGGGTCTCTCCTCTGGAAATGGGGAGGACTACTCTTTTACCCCGATCTTGACCATCTTCCTGCTTCGGAGGTGGCATAATATTGACCACCGGAGGTTGTCTTGCAGGGTCGAAGTTGTCTATACGTGCCACAGCCTGGACATGCTTCAGACGTACCTCGGAAG
Source organism: Zizania palustris (assembly GCA_019279435.1). NCBI lineage: Eukaryota > Viridiplantae > Streptophyta > Magnoliopsida > Poales > Poaceae > Zizania > Zizania palustris. The sequence continues at coordinate 35,334,713 of JAAALK010000285.1, read as the reverse complement.
GAACTCGGTCAGTAGTGCCTCGACTCGAGGTCCTTTCAAGGTACTTGCCTCTTAAATCGAGTATAGACTTGCACGCATCAGTAGCGTGACTCCGATTCTCACCATGGACGCAGTAGAAGAAGGCCTGGGCTTTGCCAGCCAACTTCCCTGGCAGCCTCCAGCCGCTGGTCTTGCTTCTCGAGGCTTGTGAAGTTTTAGGGGCAAATTTCTGCGGAGGAGCAAGTTCAGGACTTCGGAACGAGGATGCTTTTGCCCCCGACGTTTGTCATGGTGGACTTCGATGCTAGGCCCCTACGAAGGTGTTGAAGTCTTTACTTCAAACTTGACTTCTTGTAGGATTGACGGAGTTGAAGCAGTTCTTCGGAGCCACCCTTCTTCTGACCTAGCATATTCTTCAAAATAAGCCATCAGCTGAGCTACAGAGGATATCTGTTTCCGATGGAGTTTATCAAGGAGGCCTGCATGGGTAACTCCCTCTCGAGCTGCATCAACTACAGAGGACGTAGTCAGCCCCCTTATTTGCGACTTCGTATGGGCGAAGCGCTTGAAAAATTGTCTTAAAGTTTCTCCAGGCAGCTGCTTCACCTGGAAAAGACTTCCCGTAGACATTGAGGGTACGAAGGTACCCTGAAAGTTACTTATGAACTTCTTCCTTAATTTCTCCCAGGTTCTAATTGATCCCGGCTTTAGGGACCAAAACCAACGCAAAGCCACCCCTTCGAGAGCAAGAGGAAAACACTTGTCCATGGTGTCTCGCACTCCTCCACTAGCCTCAATTGCCAAAGCATAAGAACACGAAAACTCCCTGGGGTCCTCCTCTCCGGAGTACTTACAGAGCTTCGAAGTTTTAAACTTAGGGTCGAAGCACACCTTCTGTAACTCAGGATGCAGCGGAGACTCGCTATCGAAGGAAACGTTCTCTGGGGCTTCAGGATAAGGAAGATCATCATCTTGAGGCACTTTGGAAATGACCGGGATGGCTTGAGAATGAAGCCTATTTGCGGCTTCTTGCCTCCACCTCACCACTTCAGCTTGGAGACTGGCCATCTGGGTTGCCATGTCGCCAAGACCATCTTCATTTCAAGATGCAACACTTCGAAATGGGCAGAAGTACAAAGACATATAAAGCAAAAATATGCCAAACTTAATGCATGTTTTCATGTGCTCAACTCAATTTAACATAATCTAAAAGCATGATGACAACATGTGATTTCAGCATTTTGAAATAAAAGCATCACCACTCAATCAAGTTAACTAGACAAGTAAGGGCAAGGGCCACACAAAGCTAGTCAATTTCTACTCTAGACAGACAAGTCCAGTTCAAATGGAGTATTGAGAGCGAACTTGATTGACAATGAATTTGTACTTGCTATTCTTTTCATAATGCCAGGGGTTATTTGTTTGTCTACCTTATACTTTCCAATCAAGCCAAGCCTAGGCAAGAAAACCATCAGAAGCTTAAGGCAGTGATTTTTGCAAACACTAAATTATCCCAGTTCATACCAAAGGGCAATGGTAGTTCATACCAAAGTGCAATGGTAAGCAGTCTAGAATAAAGTAATGCGACAAACAAACCCACCTGGATCTTTTCACTTTTTGCATTTAAATCATGGATTTTGTAATTTTTGATAAGTGAACAAATTGTTTAGCACTTGTTGAAGAATATCCATGAGTAAGCAGTATGATTTTTCAAGTTGCAATATTTGCATCTAGAGAAAAGGATTCTTGCTACCAAGTAGATAAAAGATAGCTAAAGCAGTCCTGCCTAAACATGCTAGATTCAAGACTAAGTAGTGATCATGTTTTAATTTTGGAAAAGAGAAAATCATGCGCAGAATGAATTAGACATATTAAATAGAGCTGAGCTGTCATGATGACGTGAATTAAACCTGGCATATCAGTGCAAAACATGTAAATGCAATTTCACACACAAGAAGCATATGCATATCATTGAAAATGTGCTCCCCCTCACAGAATGCCGTAAGGGTGACAAATACCAAGTTCCCCATGCAAGTAGGCGAAACGTGAAGCATCGAGGGGTTTTGTGAAAATATCGGCTAGCTGGTGTTGGGTATCAACATATTGAAGTTCAATATCACCCTTCTCATTGTGATCTCTGAGAAAATGATATCGCACATAAATATGTTTGGTTCTGGAATGCTGAACTGGGTTGTTTGCAATACAAATAGCGCTAGTGTTATCACAGAAAATTGGAACACTCTTATAATCTAACCCGAAATCCCGCAAAGTGGAAGCCATCCACAAAATCTGAGAGCAACAGCTAGCTGCAGCAACATATTCAGCCTCAGCTATTGATTGTGCAACACTAGATAGTTTGCGGGAAGACCAGCAAACCAGCGAGGTACCCAAAAAATGACAAGTACCGGAGGTACTTTTCCTATCAATCCTACACCCAGCAAAATCCACATAGGAATAACCTCGAAGACACAAAGAGGAAGATGTAGAATACCAAATGCCAAACTCAAGTGTATGTTTGAGATACCTGAAAATTCTCTTTACAGCTTGGCGGTGCGAAGCACGTGGTGAGGCCTAAAAACGAGCGCACAGACACACAACGAGGAGTGAGCCGATCATGCTCCAAAACTCCTTCTGATCCATGACTTTTCCATCGTCGTCGGGATCCAATGCTACCGAAGTAGTCATCGGAGTAGCGAGGGGCTTCACATCGGACATATCGAACTTTTTGAGCAGGTCCTTGGTGTACTTCGTTTGATGAACGAAGGTACCTTGTTTTCTTTGCTTGATTTGCAAACCAAGGAAAAATTTGAGTTCACCCATCATTGACATTTCGAACTCCCTGATCATGGTATCTGCAAACTTGGCAACCAAAGCATGAGAATAGACACCAAAGATGATATCATCCACATAAATCTGAACTAGGATGAAATCTTTGCCATGCTTGAAAGTAAAAAGGGTTTTGTCGACTGAGCCCGTCATGTACCCTCGCTCAAGAAGAAAATATCGAAGTTTATCATACCATGCCTGAGGGGCCTGCTTGAGTCCGTAAAGAGCCTTATGAAGTTTAAGGACTCTATGGGGGTATCTGGGGTTCTCGAATCCTGGGGGTTGTTTTACATAGACATCTTCATTTATGAAGCCATTAAGAAATGCACTTTTGACATCCATTTGATAGAGTTTGAATCCCCGGGATGTCGCAAAGGCATGCAAAATCCTAATGGCCTCTAAACGCGCAACTGGTGCGAAAGTCTCGGTAAAATCAATCCCTTCTAATTGAGAATAACCCTGAGCTACAAGTCTAGCCTTGTGTTGACACGGAAACGTGCCCCCGCACTTGGGTCAGTTCGATGATCCAAAAGTGCATGGATACTTAGGGACAAGCCTAAGCGTGACGTGGCACCGACCCCACGTTCCGACTACCCTTAATAGTGATAAGGGGGGTGAAGTCGCCAGGCAACCAGATTACACAAAATAATCCAATTAGCCGAAAGAAACAGGTTAAATAGAATAAAATCAACAAACCAGTCGGAGCCTCGCCTGGTTCGAAGTCTGATGCGAAGGGGTCACCGAAGTGTACCTTCGGCATCTGGTGCGAAGTGCTCCACCAAAGGGTGCTTCGATGTTCGGATTGATCCGGCCGAAGATGGACTCCGAACGGATCTGGACGCGATGATCACCTCCGAACAGTGGGGTTCGGCGTGCGATCTCCGATACAGCAAGCCATGAAATAGTGACGTGAGGGCCACGCGCGAGTGCAACTTCGTTCGGTGCGGAATATGGTCGTGGCGAAGCCTGTTGCGATGAAGTATGTTTGGCGAAGCCCATTTCCGAAGCCTGCAGTCCCGCCGAAGGGTGTCATGGGGACCTCCAAAACCGATATCTCAGCTCCGGACACCTCCGACGAAGTGGCTCCGAATGCGCGAACCTGCAACAGAAGAGTGTGAAGTACCAATTCAGCCTAAGGACCGAATTTTGCTAAGTGTTGCACTAGTAGCGAAGGTAGCAATCTATTAAGGCGAAGTAACAAGGCGATAGCAATCTATTACATAGATTAATAGATACTTCACAGACGAAGTAACAAGGGTTACCACTGTTCCGTAGCGGCCGACGGAGGGCTTCCAACCAAACCCACGAAGAGGTACAGGAAAATAAAGGTAAGGTAAATACGATCAAAGCATTGGCTTTGGTTTGGTTTGAGTTGGGGGAGGGTTCTCCACGCCGGCCATGCCTCTCTATTTATAGCGGGTTAAGTCCTAATCTAATCTACTATTAATCCGGCCAGATAGAGATAGATATTGAGCCGGTGACACAAACAACTCTATCTCTGCCGAGGTGAGTTTCGGCCAGGCCCGTCGAGGCCTGCTCCTCGGGCCGAAGCTTCGGTGGCATGGGCTTCGGCCAGGCCCATCGAGGCTTGCTCCTCGGGCCTAAGCTTCGGTAGCGTGGGCCTCCGAAGGCTTCTCGGCCGAAGCCCATGGGCTGGATAGAGGCTTTTGGAGCCCATAACTCAATGGACTTTGGCCCTATAGGGCTTCGGATAGACCCTGGACATGTGTATTTTCGTCCTAAATCACCAAAATTGATATTTTGACAATCTAGCCATTAATGCCATTTTTTGCTATCAACACATGCCCCCCTGCCTTTTAGTGAACTAGTGAACTAACAACACAACGAGCTGAAGACGATACCATCCGTATCGGCTTTTCGACACTTTCATAATGTTTTCCACACACTTGGGAAATACCTTTTCAAGTACCTACCATTCAAAGCTCTTTGAAACCGCTCTCCCTGCAGGGATTCCAACACGTATGCGTTGCCGGGAGTGATTTCGGCTATCTTAAAAGGACCTTCCCAACTATGTGACCATTTACCAAATTTGAGACTCTTCATGCCTAAGGGTAAAATCGTTTTCCACACCAAGTCTCCTATTTGAAACGATTTTGGTTTAACCTTCTTATTGTAGGCTTTAGCTACTCTCTTCTTGTCTACTTCTATGGCTTCTAAAGCCCTTAGTCTCTTATCGGTCACCTCCTCTAGATTATCTTTTAGATGAGTTTCATATTCGTCGACCGATAAGCCGTCTTGCTTTAACACCCTTAAGGAGCCAATATCTACCTCTACAGGTAGAATGGCCTCTTGTCCATATACCAACTCATATGGACTGACCTTGGTAGCACCGTACTTGGCAATCTTACAAGCCCATAGCGCCTCGGAAAGCACCTCATGCCACCTTTTAGGAAACTCCTCAATTTTCTTCTTAATGAGCTTAATCATGGTTTTATTACTAGACTCGGCCTGACCATTGGCCTGAGAATAGTAAGGTGAAGAGTTTATCAACTTAATAGCATAATATTTGGCGAAGTCCCTTACTTCTTTAGAAACAAATGAACTACCTTGATCTGTAGTAAGGGTTTGAGGAAAGCCAAATCTATGTATGATGTGCTTCAAAATAAAATCACGTACCTCGTCATGAGTCATGTTCTTGAGAGGTACGACCTTGGTCCACTTAGTGAAGTAATCTGTTGCCATCAACATGAACCGATGCCCTTTTGATGAAGGAGGGTGGATCTGGCCGATGAAGTCTAAACCCCAACCTCGAAACGGCCATGGCTTGACAATAGGATTGAGCAATGAGGCAGGGGCCAACTGAATATTGCCAAACTTCTGACATGCTTCACACCCTCTATTGTACTTGAAACAGTCTTCAGTCATAGTCGGCCAATAAAACCCTGCTCTTTTGAGCATCCAACTCATTTTCTGGGCCGACTGATGGGTGCCGCAAAGCCCTTCATGGACTTCCTCGATAGCCACTTGGGATTGATCATGTTCTAGACACTTTAATAGCACTCCGTCGATGGTTCGGCGATACAATGTGTCCTCTACCAACACGAATTTGAACGCTTGTCGCTGAACCTTCCGATCAATCCTTCAGCTAGGTTCTCTCAAATACTAGATGATTGGGACTCTCCAATCACCCTTACAGGTTTTAGAGGGTTTTGCCGGTCCATCTTCTGAAAAAACTTCTAAAATACTGACTTCGGGGTGACCCCCGAGCCATTCCAGCTCCTGCCGAAGCCTGGCCGAGGTGGCCATTCGGAGTGTGCTGGGCCGAAGCTCTTCGGAGGGTTCAGACTTCGGGGAGCCTTCTCCGTCTGGGAGGCTTTGCACTATGGGCTCTAGCGTGCCAGATCCTTCGATCGGCAGAGCACTCCGATCCAGGGGCTTCGGCGTGCGGTGTCCTTCGGCGATCTGAGGGGTTCGACCCGAGGCATGCGCCCGCCCACCTTCACTGGCTTCGGTAGTTGGACTAAACACCGACTTCTCTAATACAACAAATTTCCCTCTCTTAACTTGGTAGCCAGATGCTTGCTGAGCCAAATCATTGGCGACCGAATTGGCTTCTCTTGACACGTGAGATATTTTGAAATCATCAAAAGTAGCAACTATGTCTAGACATTTGTCCAAGTAGCTATTCAGCAAGCCATTAAAACATTGAGCATTCTTAGCTACTTGTTGTACTACTAATAACGAATCACCATACGCGTGAACATGTTTAGCGCCTACAGACTCTAGTAGTTCAAGACTTAGCAACAAAGCCTCGTATTCGGCTTGGTTATTAGTGGAAGAGAACTCTAGTCGGGCCGAGGTTTCAAAGCGCATACCATTAGGTGATATGAGAACCACTCCAATACCTCGTCCACTCTTGCAAGCCGAACCATCAAAATAGATTTTCCATGGTACTACCTCAACTAGAGCAATATCATCACTCCAGCTAACATCCATGTGATGATGAACTATAAAGTTGGCTACGACTTGGCCTTTCGTCGCTCTTAGGGGTTTGTAGGCCAAATCATACTCAATCAACACATAAGCCCATTTTCCAATTCTTCCACTTAGAATCGGATTCCGTAACATGTGCTTTATAACATTGGTTTGGCAAACGACAACACATGTGGTGGGGAGAAGATAATGGCGTAACTTGGTGCACGCGTAATAAAGTGATAAACATAATCGCTCCACAAACGCGTACCTGGTTTCGGCGTTCAGCAGGCGACGACTCAAGAATGTGATGATGTACTCCTTCACCTCCACCTCCTGGTTTAGCATGGCTCCAATCACGCTATCTTCAGTGGCGACATATAACCGAAACGGAATCCCGGCTTTAGGTGCTCTCACCAGAGGCGGTGATGACAAACACTCCTTGATCTTTTCGAAAGCACTTTGCTGGCTTGCCCCCCAAGTGAACTCAGCTTCGTTTTTTAGCCGGAGTATGGGGACAAAGGCATCAATCTTGCTGGACAAGTTGGATATAAAGCGACGCAAATAGTTTAACATGCCTAGCAACTTTTGCACATCCTTTTTGCATGTCGGCGCCACAACGTTTCTAATCTTTTCAAGTCTCTTAGGATCAATTTCTATGCCTCTCTCATGAATCATGAAACCTAAGAACTTACCCACCGACACACCAAAAGCACACATGAGTGGGTTCATCTTCAACCCATACTGTCGCATCCTACCAAAAGCAACCTTCAAATCGGCTAAATGGTTTCCCATAGCGTCCGATTTGACCACGACATCATCAATGTAAACCTATAACATGACTCCTAACAAGTCATGAAAGATCAAGTTCATAGCGCGCTGATACGTGGCGCTGACATTTTTCAAACCAAAAGTCATGACGACCCACTCGAACAAACCGACAAAAGCAGGGCATCGAAAGGCAGTCTTATAGACGTCCTCTTCGGCCATAAAGATTTGATTATAACCGGCATTGCCATCAAGAAAACTTAGTACCTTGTGTCTTGAAACATCGTTGATCAGCATGTCGGCTATTGGCATTGGATACTCATCCTTCGGAGTGGCTCTATTTAGATCCCGGAAATCAATGCATACCCGTATCTTGTCGCTCCCTTTCTTCTCTACACTTACAATGTTAGAAACCCATTCCACGTACCTGCATGGCCTAATAAATTCAGCCTTGAGTAGTCGCTCCACTTCTTCCTTAACTTGGTCATAGACGGCTGAATTAAAGCGGTGGGGAGGTTGCTTATAACGCCTAAATCCAGACTTGATGGGCAGCCGATGCTCCACGAGCTCGCGCCTTAGTCCTGACATCTCGCTATATTCCCATGCGAAACAATCGACATACGACTGAAGTAACTTTATTACTTCAGCCTTTTCATTGGGTTGTAAATGTTGGTTTACAAAAGTCGGCCTTGGGATGCTGCCATTACCTATATCAACTTCCTCCAAGGGATCAGCCGATGCAAAACCTTGCCCTAATTTCTCTACTTCGCTAAAGTCCTCGATGGCTTCAGCAATACCATCTTTATTAGACCGATACTAGTCCACACGAGACTTTAGCCAATCTAGATTATTCTTGCTAGACATGACTATTAATACGAAAATAGCTGTGCTACTCCAGCCGGCTTTACAAACACTAGTACAAACTGCCCCCCGGATACGCTAACAAAATTGTAATCTGAAATATCTCTTCCCGACAGACACTCTACTTTGTTATGGATGGCGTCGACTAATACATCGGCCAATGCTACTTGGGCCGAAGTATCCGCGGGGATGACTTCTACCTCATCGCCGTCCCACTGTATTAGGGACTGGTGTAGAGTAGAAGGGATGCAACAGTTCGCGTGAATCTAGTCGCGCCCGTGTAGCACGCTATAGTTACCTTGTACGTCGACGACGAAAAACGCTGTTGGCAACGTCTTGTTGCCCACCGTCAACTCCATAGAGAGTACTCCCTTGGCCTCGGAGCTCTCGCCGTTGAAGCCGTTGAGCATCAAGTTAGTCTTCTTTAGGTCCTCTTCGTACCTGCCAAGTTTCTTCAACAATGAATAAGGCATTAGGTTAACAGTGGTGCCGCCGTCGATGAGCATCCGGGAAATTGGCTTACCATCGATGTGACCCCTAACATAGAGGGGCTTTAGATGGCGAGCTGAGTCCTCGGGCTTCTCGAAGATGGCGTTGCGCGGAACAAGGTTCAATTGAGCAACCTTGGCCTCGTCCCGTGGTAGGGTGAACTCGGCAGGCAGCGTGACGATGTTGATGTCCATCACCTGGGGTAAGGGTCCCTCAGAGACGGGCGAGTAATCGTCGTCGAGCATGTCGTCGTCGTCGCTTGGACTAGGAGCCGGGTTTGTTATCTCAACCTGCTTCTCCTTCCATACTTGCTTCGTAGCTAGCCGAGGGCGGATTTCCTCGAAGATAGCGTCGCGCTCGGACTCAGCTTTCCTTTCACGCATCTCCTGTGCCCGCAGCCTTTGTAGGTGTCTCTTCTGTGATTTGGACATGCCTGGAGGTGCCCAAGATGGCTGAGGCTTGGTGCTAGGTGCTACTATTCGACTTCCATTAATTCTGGCCAAAGTGGCACTGCGCCCTTCGGCCTTGTTGAGGAGCCATGCTGAATAGCGTGGTCCTCATGGCTCCAGATGTGATGAGTCATTATCAATGATAGTCAAAGAGGACTGAAAAGAGAAAGAAGACCTGCTGCGTCTGGGCCGCGTGTGACTCTGGTACACGGGCAGCGAGCGACTGTCGGGCTGAGGGAGCCGCGAAGTCGGGCTGGCCCAATCCGGGTACATGGGCTAGGAGCAGCAGAGGATCCACTGGACTATTGACCGGGATTGACTCAGGTACACGGGCGGCGAGTGATTGCCGGGCTGAGGGAGCCGCGGAATCGGGCCGGCCCAATCCGGGTATCCGGTGCGAAGACAGTGGACGCTTTGTCAGTTTCGGCGCAAAACTGACGACCATTGATTTCGGATCTGACCATCCTGAGGCGAAGCCGTAGCTTCTACGAAAGCTCCGCATCAGGACAAGTTACCTTTATTTAGGTTTTTACTATTTTGCCTTTAGGCCCACAGTCTGTCAGTCGAGTCTGTAAAAAATCCTAAGGGCATTTCGGTCTTTTCCATTTTTATTTAGCGTCTGTAAAAAACCCCAGGGGTATTTCTGCATTTTACTCATTTATTGGGCTACCTATAAATAGGCCCCAATCCCTAGGGTTAGGGTTAACACACTTTAATCTAAAAAATCAGTGTTCACCTCACCTACTCCTGTTTGTGTGCGCCGTCACAACTACTGTTCATCTTCCTGCGCGCCGCCGCTGTTCATCTCAAGTAAACCGATTTTGTGTCTCGTCTCTAAAATTTCTGACTGTTTCGTTGTTTGCATCATGGTTGTTTCTTTTCATAAACTGAGTCCGCAGCTGAGATATCTTCCGCCTGTGTTATTTGCAATCTTTTTGCTTGCGCAGACGTCTCACTGATCAGTTTTTTTATTGATCATAGTGTTCTGTAGCTAGTCTATTGCTGCAGACTTGCTAGCTTCTATCATGAACTACTAGCAGTCAACAGAGCTAGCGTATGGATGCTATTTCAATAGCTTTGTACTGAAATTCCTAAGTCTCTATGTCCTGGCGTTTTCTGTTTTCTTCTCTCTACTCAAGTACCTATGAATTCTAGCAAAGCAGGGCTATACTTTTGTATTTGGTAGCAGCTGCAGTATTAATTGTTTGCACGGCTCCATTTGTTTTACCTTCAACCATAGCTTCCTGCAGCTAGCCAACATAGGCCTGTGTTCGCACCAGATGGCTTGAAAGATCCTCTCTGCTATTTTGCGCTGTAGTATGTGTATGCGGGTCTCACAAGAAAAGCTAGAACCAGGCATAGGAAATTGTTTTACAAAAATTATTCCTGCAGCAAAGCCTGTTTTACTGTAGCCTCGGTTTCCTGTTGGAGTTCACGTATAGGTTTTGGATTGGTTGTTTCCTGCAGACCTCGATCAGACTTTGCTGCTAATTTTTTTTTGTCGAAGGTACTTCGTAGTTGTGTGTTTCGGAGTTGTCTCTCATTCGGCAGACTTCGGCTTTGTCCTGTGGACTCTGAAAAATTCGAAGTACTCTCCGATAGCTGTTGTTTGCTCAAGTTCAAAGGGTTGGTCAGCTTTTTACTCTGGGTTCGAAGTTTGTGTGACTTGTTGCTCGATCTTCGAAGTTGGCCAGAATTTTTAAATCTTCGCTATGGTTTAGCTTCGATCAACCAGCTTCGAATATTTACTGCTGACTTCAGAGGTCGTCTTTTGGGACAGCAGCATTCAGATAAAAGTTTCGAAGCAGGCAGGTTAAGTTTTCCTTGCGGAGACACCCTTCGCACCAAATTTTTTTTCGGAGGCTGTTTCGGAGATACTTCGATCCAAAGTAGTCTTCGAATTTTTGTGGGCTTCGAAGTCCTGGTTTGTGACCTCCGGCTGATCAAGCTTCGATAGTTTGCATTACACTTCGTCAGCCTCTGGCTTCGCATGACTGCACCGAACTGGCCTCAACTACTTCAGGCTTCGTCAAGTTTTGAACAGGAGACAAATTCTGAACAGTAACCTCTCAACTAAAATCAATTGTTGGGATTTATTTCTGTGATGTTTTGATCTGCGATGATTTAAATGTTTTATTTAATCTGCCTGTTAGCACTGTATTGGTGTTTCTTTGACTAGGACACCGGTCGTTTTTAGGCTAGATACTTTTAGGCTTTGGCGATCTGTTTACGTTTTGCTGCTAAGTCGTTTGAGGAGCATTGGGGTTTGGGAGCAGGCCATTGATTCGAAAGAATTTTTTAGGCGCCCATTCACCCCCCTCTGGTCGCTACTTTCGGTCCTACAAGTGGTATCAGAGCCTGGTTAGGGTTTTTCCATACCTTAACCGGTTCTAAACCCCAGTAGTGATCATGACGTCTCCTGGCAAGGTCCCGTCCTTGGAAGCTTATGGCTATAATTATTGGAAGACTCGCATGCGAGCCTATCTGATGAGCCAGAGCTCGGACATCTGGGACATCTGTATTCACGCTACTTTCACAGTGTTGCCTGTTGATGAGCGTGATTCTCCGGATATCATTGCCCAACATCAGAACAACAACAAAGCGGTGAATATTCTGTTTTCTGGTTTAGGTCCCACTGAATTTGAGCGTGTGAGCCATCTCTCCACTGCAAGAGAGATCTGGGCTACCCTCCAGGCACACCATGAGGGGACAGCCCAGGTCAAAGCTCGACTCTATCAGACCTACCGGCGTGAATATGAGAATTTCACACAGAAGCCGGGTGAATCTGTTGAAGCCTTGTTTGGTCGCTTTCAATCGATCATCAACAAGCTTCGGGACAACAAGGGTGAGGGTGTTCAGTTAGTCTCAGATCACGAGCAGGCCCTCAAGGTTCTCCATACCTTGGACCCAAAGATCTGGGAGATCAAGGTATCCTCTATCATTGAGAGCACATCTTATGATACCTTGACCATTTCTGAGTTGTTTAGCAAGCTGAAGGCCACCGAGGTTGATACCCAGTTGAGATCAAATCTCACTGGCTCTGGATCAAAGTCTCTGGCCCTTGCTACACCTTCTGTTGATCCCTCTTCTGTGAGCTGTGCTGGGTTCTCCTTGATGTCTATCACTGAGGACCAGCTTGAGTCTTTGGGAGATGATGATTTGTGTCTTTTTAACAACCGGGTGCGTCGTGTTTATGACAAAAGAATGTTCAAGAGACACGACACAAAATCCGGGTGCTTTGAGTGTGGTGATCCAGGACACTTCATCGCCGACTGCCCCAAGCGCAATGGACACAAGAAGGGCACCGGTGGTGGCTTTCACGACTTCGGCAAGCACGACAGCTCCTCCTTCAACAAGCGCAAGCCAAAGACCAGATTCTTTAGAAAGGCCCTGAAGGACTACCGGCGAGAGAACAAGAAGCGCGACAAGGCCTTCTTCGCTGAGATGGAGAAGAGCTACTCCAAGCGGTCTACGTCTTCTTCCTCTTCATCGAGCTCAAGCGATGAGGAGATTGTCATCAGGAAGGGGAAGGACAAGGACGATCCAGCAGGCCTTTGCTTCATGGCCTTCGGGGACAGACCGAAGTGCCGCTCACATCAGCGCCGAAGATCCCGCAAGAGTTTCTGCTCAATGGCTCTTGGGGATAAGGAAGAGAAGGGCTCCTCCGATGACTCCAACGACGACGACAATGAAAAGGTATCATCTTATGAACGCGAAATCGTTGATTTACTTGAAAGCAATCGTCAAGAGTTAAAATATCGGGAAAAACTGCTTAGAGGGGCTAAGAAGAGGATAGATGAGTTAGAGAGTGAGCTTGCCGTGGCCAACGGCAGAATTGAGAGTCTATCTTCTTCCCCTTGCTTGGGTGATAGCAGTGAGTGCCCAAAGTGTGAGGTGCTTCTGTGTGACCTATCGACTCTGAAGTCCAGGTACACAGAAAGGGTTGATGAGAGGGACGCTTTGGCCACTAAGCTTGAAAGCGCTCAGCTGGAGCTAAAAGATGCTCAAGCCACTGTCGTTCTACCCTGTGCTGATTGCCCATCTCATCTTGCTAGTTTAGCTGAGCTAAAAGCCAAGGGCGATAAGCATCTAGGTGATTTGGAGAGAATGAGAGCCGAGCTTGTGCAGACTAGGCTAGAGCTTGAGACATTGTCAGTTCCACCCACTGTCTGTGAGAACTGTCTGTATCTTAGACTTGAGTTGATTAAGCTTAAAGCCGAGAAGTCTGTCCAGGTAGATAGTGAGTGTGAGACCTGCTTGTCTCAGGTGGAGGTACTAGCATCCTTGAGAGAGGAGCTAGCTGATTCTCAGAATGAGAACTTTTACCTCCGGTCTATCCTGAGTTGGATCAGTGCCAGGGAGCCACAGCTCGGCATGATGATCCAGCAGTTCAAGAGGCAGGATGGGTTTGGGGTAGGTTATACCTACACCAAGGCTGACTTTGAGAGTGCCATTAGCTGGGCAGTGGAGTGGAGTAAAATGACTCCAGAGCAGAGATATCCCAAGACCCATTCCACTGAGTCTTCCCAGGCTTGTCAGCCCAAGGATGGAGTGATCCATGAACCACCCAAAGCTCCACCCAAGAAGCCCATCTGGGTTCCAAAGCCCAAACACCTCCACACTTCTCTTGACTCTCTTCCTGGACCCTCTCAACCCAAGAAGCCGACACCAAACACCACTAAGCCCAAGAACCCCAAACCTCAACCACATTCCAAGAAGCCCACATACCATTGCGAGTATTGTCAGAGAGACGGGCATCTTGCGGAGTTTTGCTTCAGGAGGAAGCGGGTTGAGAGAGCAGAGCGTGCTCGTGGTGGTCAGGAGCAGTTCTACCAGCAGGGTGGTAGACTGAGAGTTCCTCGACGCGGGGAGAGGCTGGAGGCCAGGCTGCGTCGTGTAGGTGGTGGTAGGGGAGACGACTTTCATGCCCGTGCTCTAGATGGTGGTGTCCGTTCCGGCAGAGCTCCAGGCCGTTTTGGCTACGGTCCTGGATCTCGTGGCCGAGGCTTTAGGCAGAACCGAGGACCGCGCTTTGAGCCGCGTTTTGGTCCAAACTTTTCTGATGATTTCTGCTTTCCGTTTTTTGAGCAGATGGCTCGACACTGGTTTAGCTCTTTTGCTAAACCCGGTGCCGGACCATTTGCTCCCACTTACAACCACTGATTGTGCAGGATCGGGGACTGGAGGACGTTTGGATCATGGACTCAGGATGCTCTCGCCACATGACGGGACATCGCAGATGGTTCTCCAGTCTCACTCCCCCGAGCTCCAAAGAGTACATCACCTTCGGGAACAGTGGTCAAGGGAAAGTAAGTGGCATTGGCTCAATTCGCATTTCAGATCATTTTTCTTTGAAGAACGTTGCTTTGGTTGGAAACTTGAACTTCAATTTGATTTCTGTTTCGCAACTTCTTGAGGATGGTTTGGAGGTGCGTTTTAAGAAGGGCAATTCTTCTGTGTTTGATTCTAGAGGGTCTTTTATTTGCCAGATCTTACCTTTTGGTAAAGTTTTTCGAATTGACTTCTCTAGTTCTTTTGGCCCTTCTCGTTGTTTAATTGCTGGATCTTCTTCTGAGCTCTGGAAGTGGCATAGGAGGTTAGGTCATTTGAGCTTTGATCTGCTAGTCAGGTTAAGCTCTATGGACCTCATCCGAGGATTGCCCAAGCTTAAAATGGAGAAAGATCTAGTTTGTCATCCCTGTCGTCACGGGAAAATGGTTGCCGCTTCTCACTCACCTGTGACTCAGGTGATGACTTCGTATCCGGGCGAGCTGTTACACATGGACACTGTCGGTCCAGCTCGGGTACGCTCAGTCGGTGGGAAGTGGTACGCACTTGTGATTGTTGACGATTTTTCTCGATTCTCGTGGGTTTTCTTTTTGGAGTCTAAGGATGAAACTTTTCATTTTGTTCATGACTTGATTTTGAAGCTGAAGAATGAGAACAATGGTCGGATACGAGCAATTCGCTCCGACAACGGCTCTGATTTCAAGAACTCTCAGTTCGTCAGCTTCTGTAGTGATCAGGGTCTGGACCATCAGTTTTCTTCTCCTTACACTCCCCCACAGAACGACGTTGTGGAACGAAAGAACCGCACGCTAGTCGAGATGGCCAGGACGATGCTCGATGAGCATAGGACTCCTAGGCGTTTTTGGGCTGAAGCCATGAACACGGCTTGCTATCTGGCCAACCGCATTTTTCTTAGAGCTTACCTAGTTAAGACCTCATATGAGTTGCGGTTTGGCAGACAGCCCAAGGTGAGCCATTTGCGAGCGTTTGGTTGTATGTGCTTTGTTCTCAAGAAGGGAGGGCATTTGGACAAGTTTGAGTCTCGTTGCTGGGATGGTGTTTTTCTTGGTTATGCATTGCATTCTCGAGGTTTCCGTGTTTGGAACCTCGAATCCCAGCAGCTTGTCGAGACTTGCGAGGTTTCTTTTGATGAGTCCTTGCCTTCTTTGACTCCTTCTTTTGAGCTTTCTGGTGATGGTGAGCTCGGAGAGTCCATCTTCGAGGAAGATGAGGATACTCCAGCTGCTGATGAGGGTGGGCCTTCTGCACCTCCTACAGAGCCCACACCTTCTGAGACTTCGACTGAGGATGAGGGCGGACCTCTGATCACTTCTTCCACCTCGATCGAGCCCCCTCAGTCGAGTCCAGAGGTGCCAGCTGCTGACTCTGGTGAGGTGACTTCAGATCACCAGGGATCCCGAGCAGTTCAGCGTGATCACCCCTCAGAGCTCATCATCGGTGATGTGTCTACAAGAACTTTGCGTTCGTCTGTTGACTCTCTTGCTGTGCTTGCTGAATCTGCTTTTGTTGCATCTTTTGAGCCCAGAGACATTTCTCATGCTCTTTCTGACCCGAACTGGATTAATGCCATGCATGAAGAGCTTGAGAATTTTGTCCGCAATCGGGTTTGGACACTAGTAGAGCTGCCACCAGGATGCAACCCCATAGGCACCAAGTGGGTGTTCAAAAACAAGCAAGGTGAAGATGGGGTTGTGGTGCGCAACAAAGCTCGACTAGTTGCCCAGGGTTTCTGCCAAAAGGAAGGTATTGATTTTGAAGAAACCTTCGCCCCTGTTGCCCGTCTTGAGTCCATTCGCATTCTCTTAGCTTTTGCCGCTTCGAAGGGTTTTAAGCTTTTTCAAATGGATGTCAAGAGTGCTTTTCTGAACGGGTACATAGAGGAGGAGGTTTATGTTAGGCAGCCCCCCGGTTTTGAGAACCCTAAGTTCCCTCGACATGTTTTTAAATTGCAAAAAGCTTTATACGGGTTAAAGCAAGCCCCCATGGCTTGGTATGACCGGTTAAAGCAGTTTTTGTTGGGGAAGGGCTTTGTGATGGGTTCTGTGGATAAAACTCTTTTCTTGCTCAGAGATGCTTCAGATTTTTTAGTTGCTCAGATATACGTGGACGATATTATCTTTGGCGGTACTACTAACGATCTTGTGTCCAAGTTTTCTGAGCAGATGCACAGCGAGTTTGAGATGAGCCTCATGGGTGAGCTCAAGTATTTTCTAGGGCTCCAGATCAAGCAGACCAAGGACGGCACCTTCATCCACCAGGGTAAGTACACGCGGGACATGTTGAAGAAATTCGACTTTGGTGGAGAGCTGAAGCCTCAGATGACCCCAATGGGTACATCTGGGGGCCTGGACAAGGACGAGAGCGGCGTCAAGGTCAACGAGAGAATTTCGAGGGATGATCGGTTCGCTACTGTACTTGACGGCGATGAGACCAGACATACAGTTCGCCGTGGGACTGTGCGCGCGCTTCCAGTCTTCACCACGCGCGTCTCATCGGCAAGCTGTCAAGCGTATCTTCAGGTATCTTACCTATGCGCCTGATCTTGGTCTTTACTATTCAGCATCATCATCTCTTGATTTATCTGGCTTTTCGGACGCTGATTTTGGTGGGTGCCGGTTGGATCGCAAGTCGACTTCCTGTACTTGCCAGTTTCTTGGTTCTTCTCTTGTTTCTTGGTCTTCTCGAAAGCAATCTGGAGTTGCTCTTTCGACCACAGAGGCTGAGTATGTAGCTGCTGCTAGCTGCTGCTCACAGTTGGTTTGGATGATTTCCACTCTGCGAGATTTTGGGTTGTTCTTTCCTACCAGAGTTCCTTTGTTTTGCGACAGCACCAGTGCCATTAGTGTAGGGAAAAACCCATGTCTTCATTCAAAAACCAAACACATTGATGTGCGCTTTCACTTTTTGCGGGATCAATATGAGAAAGGTGTCATTGACCTTGTTCATGTTGATACCCATCATCAGTTGGCTGACATTTTCACCAAACCCCTAGATCAGTCTACATTTGAGCGTTTACGAGGGGATTTGGGTGTTGTGTATCCTTTCTAGGATATTTTGCGTCAGTTTTCTTCTTCTTTACTCTTTTCTTGAGTCTTTTTGTGTGTGTTCATATCATACATATTCACATATCACACTTTTGAGCTTGCTTCTGTTATATGATTGAACTGCTTTACTTATTCTAGCTGGTAAATGCTTTTGATTACTTGTCAATGATCATGCCTTGTTTCAGTTCACTTGATATGTCTGATATCTGTCATATGCATGGCTTTTACGCTTTCAACTTGAAAAATGATCACCATTGCTTCTGGTAACTAGCATATGTAGGCTGAGTGCTTTTGCTATCTGTTACATACCTTGTAGCTAGTTCCTCACATAGATGCAGATATGCAACTTGGACATCTTTATGCTTTAACATGGAAAATGTGCTATAAAAATGATAAGAATTAAAAATGAGTGAAAATTCCATACCTTTTTATGCTTGAGTTGAAAAGATCCAAGTGGGTTTGCTTTGTCGCATTGCATTGTTCTGGACTGCTTACCATAGCACTTTGGTATGAACTAGGACAATTTAGTGTATGCCAAGACCAATGTCTTAAGCTTCCGATGGTCCAGTTCTGGCCTAGGCTTGACTTGGTCGGTTAGCATAAGGTTTGACATGCAAATAACCCTTGGCAAAAATGAAAAAGGAAAATGAAAAAGCCCGAAACTTAAAAAGACAACAAGTTTGCTGAAGCACTTTGTTTTGGACGATGCTTATCTTGGTAGATATCAGTTAGCTTCTGCATCTCATGTTTTACCTTGCTTGTTAACTGGAAAATGTGGTGATGCTTTTGTTTGCAAAAACTGAAAAATGCGTGCTAATGACATTCTTTAGATATCATCTGTTGCACTGATCATGCCATGTGTCTTAGACAGTATGTCTTTTGCTATACTTGTTAGATGTTGTAATTGCAGTTAATCATATCTGAGAAGCATGCTTTCTGCACTCCACTTGCACCCCAGTTGCATTCATTGCATATTTTGAGGGGGAGTTGCATTTCAGGGGAAGTTAGTGTCTTTTTAGAGTGCTTGATGAGTTCACTTGTCAACAAGGGGGAGAATTTTTGGTTTAAGAGTTTAAGGGGGAGTTTTGGCTTTCTCTGGGATTTGTTTCAGGGGGAGTTTTTGTCCCGTTTGTTCTTACTCTTTTGATATCCTTGTTGATGTCTTTGAGACTGCACTCATTTTGAGTTTTTACTTTTGGTTAACCATAATGACCGTTTCTTGCTTTTGTTCGGCTTTTGGTCATTAGGGTTAAACTTTTACTTTATTTTCTTCTTCTCTGTTTTCTTGTGTTTTGTTTTCATGTTTCCACAGTTGTTCATAGATACTGAAGAGCAGATGAAGAGAAGTGTTGACAATGCACTCATCAAGGGGGAGATTGAGGAGCCATGCTGAATAGCGTGGGCCTCATGGCTCCAGATGTGATGAGTCATTGTCAACGATAGTCAAAGAGGACTGAAAAGAGAAAGAAGACCTGCTGCGTCTGGGCCGCGTGTGACTCTGGTACACGGGCAGCGAGCGACTGTCGGGCTGAGGGAGCCGCGAAGTCGGGCTGGCCCAATCCGGGTACATGGGCTAGGAGCAGCAGAGGATCCACTGGACTGTTGACCGGGATTGACTCAGGTACACGGGCGGCGAGTGATTGCCGGGCTGAGGGAGCCGCGGAATCGGGCCGGCCCAATCCGGGTATCCGGTGCGAAGACAGTGGACGCTTTGTCAGTTTCGGCGCAAAACTGACGACCATTGATTTCGGATCTGACCGTCCTGAGGCGAAGCCGTAGCTGCTACGAAAGCTCCGCATCAGGACAAGTTACCTTTATTTAGGTTTTTACTATTTTGCCTTTAGGCCCACAGTCTGTCAGTCGAGTCTGTAAAAAATCCTAAGGGCATTTCGGTCTTTTCCATTTTTATTTAGCGTCTGTAAAAAACCCCAGGGGTATTTCTGCATTTTACTCATTTATTGGGCTGCCTATAAATAGGCCCCAATCCCTAGGGTTAGGGTTAACACACTTTAATCTAAAAAATCAGTGTTCACCTCACCTACTCCTGTTTGTGTGCGCCGTCACAACTACTGTTCATCTTCCTGCGCGCCGCCGCTGTTCATCGCAAGTAAACCGATTTTGTGTCTCGTCTCTAAAATTTCTGACTATTTCGTTGTTTGCATCATGGTTGTTTCTTTTCTTAAACTGAGTCCACAGCTGAGATATCTTCCGGCTGTGTTATTTGCAATCTTTTTGCTTGTACAGACATCTCACTGATCAGTTTTTTTATTGATCATAGTGTTCTGTAGCTAGTCTATTGCTGCAGACTTTCTAGCTTCTATCATGAACTACTAGCAGTCAACAGAGCTAGCGTATGGATGCTATTTCAATAGCTTTGTACTGAAATTCCTAAGTCTCTCTGTCCTGGCGTTTTCTGTTTTCTTCTCTCTACTCAAGTACCTATGAATTCTAGCAAAGCAGGGCTATACTTTTGTATTTGGTAGCAGCTGCAGTATTAATTGTTTGCACGGCTCCATTTGTTTTACCTTCAACCATAGCTTCCTGCAGCTAGCCAACATAGGCCTGTGTTCGCACCAGATGGCTTGAAAGATGCTCTCTGCTATTTTGCGCTGTAGTATGTGTATGCGGGTCTCACAAGAAAAGCTAGAACCAGGCATAGGAAATTGTTTTACAAAAATTATTCCTGCAGCAAAGCCTGTTTTACTGTAGCCTCGGTTTCCTGTTGGAGTTCACGTATAGGTTTTGGATTGGTTGTTTCCTGCAGACCTCGATCAGACTTTGCTGCTAATTTTTTTTTGTCGAAGGTACTTCGTAGTTGTGTGTTTCGGAGTTGTCTCTCATTCGGCAGACTTCGGCTTTGTCCTGTGGACTTTGAAAAATTCGAAGTACTCTCCGATAGCTGTTGTTGGCTCAAGTTCAAAGGGTTGGTCAGCTTTTTACTCTGGGTTCGAAGTTTGTGTGACTTGTTGCTCGATCTTCGAAGTTGGCCAGAATTTTTAAATCTTCGCTATGGTTTAGCTTCGATCAACCAGCTTCGAATATTTACTGCTGACTTCAGAGGTTGTCTTTTGGGACAGCAGCATTCAGATAAAAGTTTCGAAGCAGGCAGGTTAATTTTTCCTTGCGGAGACACTCTTCGCACCAAAATTTTTTTTCGGAGGCTGTTTCGGAGATACTTCGATCCAAAGTAGTCTTCGAATTTTTGTGGGCTTCGAAGTCCTGGTTTGTGACCTCCGGCTGATCAAGCTTCGATAGTTTGCATTACACTTCGTCAGCCTCTGGCTTCGCATGACTGCACCGAACCGGCCTCAACTACTTCAGGCTTCGTCAAGTTTTGAACAGGAGACAAATTCTGAACAGTAACCTCTCAACTAAAATCAATTGTTGGGATTTATTTCTGTGATGTTTTGATCTGCCATGATTTAAATGTTTTATTTAATCTGCCTGTTAGCACTGTATTGGTGTTTCTTTGACTAGGACACCGGTCGTTTTTAGGCTAGATACTTTTAGGCTTTGGCGATCTGTTTACGTTTTGCTGCTAAGTCGTTTGAGGAGCATTGGGGTTTGGGAGCAGGCCATTGATTCGAAAGAATTTTTTAGGCGCCCATTCACCCCCCCTCTGGTCGCTACTTTCGGTCCTACACTTGTGCACCTTGTGTTTGGAGGGGGCTTCACTGCGAACCCCGTCGGACGGACCGGCCTCGTTCGGCCGATCGAACCAAGCTTCGGCGCAGGGCTCGGCCGAAGCATGAGATTTACCTCCGTCAGACCTCGGTGATAGAGTCTTCGAGATTGGGACTTCTTGAGACCCAACTCTGATGGTTATGGCTTTAGACTTCCTGACTTTGGCCTCCGCGTGCTCGAACCCTTCGGCTTCACTCTGCATGGTCCAATTCGGAGGCACCATGGATAGTCTGTGGGTGATGCCCCCCTCCGCTGCATCTGTTTGCCCCTGTCATCCACTATACTCCGAAGGAAAATAAGGCATAGTGTCAGGCTATTGAGGGTACCCTGATCCGGATACGTACGGAGCCCACGGGGTCCCCGTCCAGTCATACGGCGGAGGCATCAGCGGATCTAGTGGCCTCGCCCACTATGAGCCGAACCCGTTACCTGGAGGTGGGTTCGGCCAAGTCGAAGGTATCTCGAACCACACCAGCGAAGGGTCCTACCAGGCCGTAGGTATGTTCGGTCAGTGTGGGCCGAAGCCTCCCATTGGAGAAATCCAACACGGTGCGGGGTTTGGCCATTGGGGGCCGAAGTTATTGCATGGGGGACCCGACCACTGGGGCTCGAAGCCGCTGTATGGGGGGTTCGGCCGTTGTGGCTCGGAACCACCGTGCGGAGCATCAGGCCACCGTGGCCCGAAGCCTTCGCGCGGGGGGGTTCACGTGCTTCAGTCCGAAGCCACCCTTTGAGGGTCTTGGACCCTTCGGCTGTTTTAGCTTGGCATGAGGACCTGCTTCTTTGGCCCTCCTCTGATGCTTGTTCAGCAGCATGTCATACGTTACCTTCGGCCTCTTGCGAGCCTTAGCCAAAGGGGTATTAACATTCTGTTTCCACACTCCTACCTCGGGGTTCTTTGGCACGAGCGTGCGAGTGTGCAGTTCTCCAACAATTACATCCTTCCCTTTAGCTGACTCGGCCTGTTCTGGCCGAATCAACACCTTCTTTTCACCGCGGTCGACGGCGTTGACTGGAAAAGGATCTTTATCCAGCTTCATCTTCGGATCATGGTCTATCTTCAATCGTCCTTCTTCTATGGCCGATTGTATCTGTCATCGAAAAACATTGCAAACATTAGTATTATGCGAATGTGAGTCATGCCACTTACAGTATGGATGCTTCTTTAATTCATCGGCAGGTGGGATGACTTGACCCTTAGGTAACCTGAGAAGATGACTTTTTAAGAGAAAATCAAATATTTTATCACATTTAGTTATATCGAATGAGTACTTGACCTCACTAAGTCTATTCTTTGTGGGGGATGGTCGTAACTCGGAGCAAGTGACAGGTTTATTTTTAGTGTTCCAAACCCACTCGGCCGCATACATGTTGGCTGAATCCTCCTCCTCCGACTCTTCCTCATCAGAGCATTCCATGATGTGGATTTCATCTCTAGGCTTGCTAAACGTCTTAATAAACTTTTTATCTTTGGCTCGGCCTTCCTGGACCAGAGCCTGCTGTAAAACTTGGCTAACTTCTAAAAAGTTTTTGTTATCTAACCTCTCTTTAATTTTGGAATGCAACCCGTTAAAAGCTAATTCCGCCAAGTCCCGTTCTGAGATGTTAAGGCTAAAACATCGGTTTCTAGTATCCCTAAAACGCTTGATGTATTCAGAGGCGCTCTCACTAGATTTTTGCTTAACCGATGTCAAATGTGAAAGCCTAAGTTCTGTTTCTCCTGTGTAGAAATAATCATGGAATTTCCGCTCTAAATCGTCCCACGTGTGGATGGAGTTCGGCAGGAGCGCCGAAAACCAAGTGAAAGCGGTGCCGGATAGCGAGAGAGAAAATAGTCTAACCTTCAGAGCATCTATCCCGCTAACTTCTCCACATTGCGCCAAAAATTGACTAACGTGCTCTAGTGTAGTCTTGCTACCCTCGCTATCGAATTTAGTGAACTCAGGGATTCTATAGCCGCGGGGGTAGGGTACTGTATCAAGATGGTCAGGGTATGGTTTACGGTAAACCCTAACCCGTCCCTTGGGCACGAAGCCGGCACACTCCCTAAATAGTCCGCGGACCCGCTCCTCTATATCATCTTGGTATGTTGCTTGCATGCGCCTCTCATGCGGGGGCGCGACACGCGGTGGGATGTCGGCGTGTCGGCCATGTGCTTCTTCCCTACGTGCTATTTGTACAATGTGCTCGTGTCCGGGCGTCTGCGCGTGTGGTGCAGGTAGTGCGGGTGTTGGCGCAGGTGGCGGTGGATGGTATGCAGTATTACTTTGACTGTAGGTGTAATGATTTGTCTCGACCATAAGTGGTGAGGCCAGAGATATGATTGCGCCAATGCTGATGTTATTCCTACTGTATACGTGGTTCGTCGGAGGTGCACTAGCAATAGGAGATGGGGGTACGGCCTCAGTGAAGCCGAACCTTCTAACAGTTGCCTCTACTTGGGAGCTGACTACCAAATCTAAACGGTTGGCCAACGAAGCGCTCACGGCTTGATCTACTGATGCGGCTATTTTTTGCTCAATTTCTAAAGAAGATAAGCGAGGCGATACAGGTGTTACCTGGACCTGAGCGAGGTCGGGGGTGACGATGTCGCGCTTGATGAAGCCTGTGCGTGTCTTGATGTAGCCCCTAAGCATCATGTCTTAGAGTGCCTTTAACTTCGTCTCGATCTCTGCTCGGTCTTCTACAGGGATAACTTCAAGTGTAGGCGACAATATGTTGCTGTTGTCGATATCCGCGCCTCCTATTACGTCCATCAGCGGTGTAGACGTAGTAGTCGATGTAGATGTACCGGTGGCCGATGTAGACTAACTCATCACGTTGGCGTAGCCTTCCCCAGCGGAGTCGCCAAAAAGTGTGTTGACACAGAAACGTGCCCCCACACTTGGGTCAGTTCGATGATCCAAAAGTGCACGGATACTTAGGGACAAGCCTAAGCTTGACGTGGCACCGATGCCGCGTTCCAACTACCCTTAATAGTGATAAGGGGGGTGGAGTTGCCAGGCAACTAGAGTACACAAAATGATCCAATTAGCCGAAAGAAATAGGTTAAACAGAATAAAATCAACAAACCAGTCAGAGCCCCGCCTGGTTTGAAGTCTGATGCAAAGGGGTCACCGAAGTGTACCTTCGACGTCTGGTGCAAAGTGCTCCACCGAAGGGTGCTTCAGCATTCGGATTGATCCGGCCAAAGATGGACTTCGAACGGATCTGGACGCGATGATCACCTCCGAATAGCGGGGTTCGGCGTGCGATCTCCGATACAACAAGCTACGAAATAGTGATGTGAGGGCCACACGCGAGTGCAACTTCGTCCGATGCGGAATATGGTGGTGGCGAAGCCTGTTGCGACGAAGTATGCTTGGCAAAGCCCGTTGCCGAAGCCTGCAGTCCCGCCGAAGGGTGTCCTAGGGACCTCCGAAACTGATCTCTCAGCTCTGGACACCTCCGACGAAGTGGCTCCGAACGCGGAAACCTGCAACAGAAGAGTGCGAAGTACCAATTCGGCCCGAGGACCGAATTTTGCTAAGTGTTGCACTAGTAGCGAAGGTAGCAATCTATTACGCAGATTAGCGGATACTTCACAAGCGAAGTAACAAGGCGATAGCAATCTATTACGTAGATTAACGGATACTTCATAGGAGAAGTAACAAGGGTTACCACTATTCTGTAGTGGCCGACGGAGGGCTTCCAGGAAACCCACGAAGAGGTACAGGAAAATAAAGGTAAGGTAAATATGATCAAAGCATTGACTTTGGTTTGGTTTGAGTTGGGGGGGTTCTCAACGCCGGCCATGCCTCTCTATTTATAGGGGGTTAACTCCTAATCTAATTTGCTATTAATCTGGCTAGATAGAGATAGAGATTGAGCCGGTGATACAAACAACTCTATCCTTTCCGAGGTGGGCTTCGGCCAAGCCCGTCAAGGCCTGCTCCTTGGGCTAAAGCTTTGGTGGCGTGGGCTTCGGCCAGGACCGTCGAGGCTTGCTCCTCGGGCCGAAGCTTCGGTAGCGCGGGCCTCCGAAGGCTTCCCAGCCGAAGCCCATGGGCTGGCTAGAGGCTTTTGGAGCCCATAGCTCAATGGACTTCGGCCCTCTAGGGCTTCGGACAGACCTTGGACATGTGTATTTTCGGCCTAAATCACTAAAATTGATATTTTGACAATCTAGCCATTAATGCCATTTTTTGCTATCAACACCTTGTTTCTAACTACATTCCCATCCTCCCCTTGTTTGTTTTTGAAAATCCATTTTGTTCCAATGAAATGAATATTTGGTGGAGGATCAACTAAAGTCCAGACTTGATTTCTCTCAAAATTTTCAAGTTCTTCATGCATGGCATTGATCCAGCTAGAATCAGAAAGTGCATGACTGACATCTAAGGGCTCGAAAGAAGCAACAAAAGCGGAATCAATGAAATGAGCATGAGACTGTGTTACCCTTTGATCAAGCTCACCAATGATCTGCTCGGGAGGATGCATCCTTTGAATATGGTGTGGAGCCTCGCGGCGAGATGCAGTCTCCCCCTCAACTTGTGCATTGGAGTGGTCCAAGATGACCGATGTCGAGGTAGTTGCTTCGAGACCTTGTGCCGAAGTGGTCCGAGCGGGGTTGGCTTCGGGGGTCGATGTCGAGTGTAGTAGGGGTTCATCCTCGAAATCTCCAGGATCTTCATCTTCGAATATGGTCTGCGCTATGTCATGTTCATTTGCCTGTTCAAAAGTAGAACTAACAGAGTGGGTTGATTCATCAAAAGTCACATCACATGACTCGATGACAGTGTTTGTCTCCAAATTAAAAACACGATAAGAATGACCATGATTAGTGTATCCCAAAAAGATCCCATCAAAAGATCGCGACTCAAATTTGTCCAAATTTCCACGTTTTAGGATAAAGCATCGACAGCCAAAAACTCAAAGATGAGTAACTTTGGGCTGTCTCCCAAAACACAGTTCATAAGATGTTAAGTTCAAAATTGAGCGCAAGAAGATTCGTTTTGAGATGTAACATGCAGTGTTCATGGCCTCAGCCCAGATTTTTCTAGGAGTCCTATGCTCATCGAGAATCGTCCTAGCCATCTCAACCAAAGTGCGGTTCTTTCTCTCAACAACACTGTTCTATTGAGGAACCCACGAAGCAGAGAATTGATGTTCTATGCCATGCTCCATGCAAAAATCAACAAAGAGACTGTTTTTGTACTCAGTGCCATTATCACTTCGAATGAATTTTAATGCACCAGGGAGTTCAGTGAAAAGTCTCAAAGCCAAGCTCCGAAAGTATGAAAACACTTCATCCTTGCTGGCAAGAAAGAAGACCCAAGAGTAGCGAGAGAAATCTTTGACAATAACTAACACATACCACTTGCCGCCTAAAGAACTAACCCGAGAAGGACCTACAGTATCCATGTGGAAAATTTCTTCGGGTTGTTCAGTCATTACCATGGTGACTGGTGAGTGCGAGGCGGCAATCATCTTTCCATGCCGAAAGGGAGCGCAAACTAAATTCTTCTCAAACTTGAGCTTGGGCAATCCTCGAATCAGACCTAGGGCACTCAGATGAGCGAGCAACTTAAAGCTCATATGCCCTAGTCTCCTATGTCACTTCCAAAACTCAGAAGTCGAATGTGCAACAAGACAGTGAGAAGAACTAGATCACTCAGAAAAATCAGCACCAAAAACTCTCCCAACTCTAAAGATCTTACAAATTACTGCGCTATTAGAATTGAGTACTTGCAAAGTATCGCGATGAAATCGTAGTTCGTAGCCCTCATCAAGCAACTGAGATACAGGCAGCAAATTGTATCCCAAGTTTTCGACCAAAGCAACATCTTTGAGAGTGAAATTCGAGTTGATTCTTACCACCCCTTTACCTTTCACTCTACTCCTTCGATTGTTGCTGAAGGTGATATGTTCCTTTTGCTTGGTTGTGGTGAGGCTGGAGAACCATGCTGCATCTCCGGTCATATGGCACGAACAACCGAAGTCCATGATCCACGTGCCCTCCAAGCCTCGGTCTGGTGCCTACATACGATAAGAAAATCTTGATCGCTCAGTGCTGGGGTGAGTGAAAGCATGACGAGGTATCCAGCACTGAGTGATACGAGCAGTAGGCATAGTGAAAGTAGACTATCTACGCATAGGAAAAATAGAATGATGCAAAGTGTGAGATCTACCTACATGTTGTGACACAAAAGTATGACGAGGTCTCCCAACCTGTCGAGGCACAAAGCCACTCATGCGAGGTCTCCCACCATATGGAACATGGTGAACACTTTGAGGGGCAAAACCTCTCCAGATAGCAGGTGGATCCTCAAAAATAGGATGTGAGTAAAACTCAGGCTCATGCATACTTAGAGCTGGGTAATGCATGTCCTGAAAACTCATCGCCTGAGAGCGTCGCTCATCCTTGATGCGATGAAAATAGAACCCAACCAAGTGACCCGCCCACTGATAGTAGGAACAATGAAACACTCTCCTAGGGGCACTCTCATGATTCATAGAAGAAATCTTCATAGGCTCCTTGGGCTTTTGTTGAGTAGTTTTCTTAGGAGGAATTTTTCTTGGCAGGAGGCGTGGTTTTGTTTGGAGTTTGGGTAGGCTTTTTGGTTGATAGAGTGTCTAACTGAGCTCTTTCTTTCTCTAAGGTAGTGGGTTAGATAAAGACAGTTTTGTTCTCACTGTCTGAAGAAATCATCTCAAAACCCAATCCCAGAGCTAACCCTGCCCTGCCAACACACATCTTGGTCTTGGCCAAGAGCAAGTCCATCCTACCCTTTCCCTCAGTACATTTGTTAACCATAGAAAGAAGGTATTCATTTTAGACATGAGGTGTTCAGCTTGCTCTCTAACAGTGCCTAGCTGGTCCTTAAGGGTTATGCAAGTGTCACACACAGGTTGCACATCCTTAGAACTATCATCCCTCTCTAATCTATCCTCTAAATCCTAAACATGCTTATCACGTAAATCAATGCTTCTGTTCAGTCTCAAGCTCAAAAAGAGTTTGAGCATGCATAGAACGCAACTGAGCAAGCTCACCCATGACAACAGTGCAAGATTCACATTCAGCATCATTAACACTAGACTTAAGCATGACATAATCAGTAGAAACAGATTCTAGCCTAAGTCTAAGGTCTTTTCTATCTCTAGCGGCTTGCACAAGCAATCTATCCTGACCAAGAACTACTTCATTCAGTTCATCTATCTTAATTGAAAACTGGTCATAGGATAGAGGTACCTCAGATGAGTCAAGCTCATCACCGCTGTGATCGCTGTTGGCCATGAAGCAGAGGCTAGTGAAATATCGTCCCTTCTTGTCCTTCTTCTCCTCCTTCCTTGGGGACTCCTTCAAGCTCGACTACTTAGTTGACGAAGTGTCGATGTCATTGAGAGCAGCAACAAAGGCTCTGGAAGCGGCCTTGGCTACCCTCTTAGCCACCTTGTCGCGCTTACCCTTCACAAAGGGTTTCCTCTCCTTTTTGTGGCATTTGGGGCGCTCACTGTCATCTCTCCTCTTGAGCTTAGGACAGTTGGCCTTGATATGAGAAGTGTCGCACACTCAAAACACCCACTAAAACCACTTCTCCTCTGATCCCATCTCTCATTGTAAAAGCGGGTGAACCTTCTGGAAATGAGAGCAAGCTCTTCATCATCCAAAGTATCCACCTACTTCTAAGTGATGGAGACTAGGGATGACAAAGCAAAACCACTTGCTAGAATACAAGTGCCAGATTAGCTTGGTTATGCAGTGGTGCCATGACTAGTGCTAGAAACTAGTGCCAATGGCTGTGGCAAAGAGTTTCTGTGCACTACAAGAGATGCCTTGGCAATATCTGTGGATTTTAGCTTGCTGAAGAGCTCATCACAGGTCAGTGTGTCATATCCTGTTGACTCCTCAATGATGGATATCTTCACTTCCCCATATGCTATGATCAAGAGCATAGAGAAGCTTGATAGCCCTATCATGATCATTGTAAGCAAGCGTCCCGTTGGACCACAAGTTAATCACTATCGCATCAAAGCGAGAAAACATGGCATCTATAGATTCACCAGGCGCTTGCACAAACAGCTGATACTATTGATTGTACGTGCTTTGGCGCCTAGCCTTAATCTATGTAGATCTCTCATGAAAAATAGTGAGAGTAGTCCAAATCTCCCTAGCTATCCTAAGGTGCTACACCCTATCAAACTTACTCTGACTCAAACCAATGAACAGTATGTTTCTAGCTTTGGAGTTAGAATTATATTGATCCTTTTCTGTTTGAGAGGTGTGGGTTTTAGGGATGGAGTATTGTCAGTCCACAATTTCCCAAATTGAATTTCCTTGGCTTAACAAGTAAGCCTCCATGCGCACCTTCCCGTATGCAAAATCAGTCCCATCGAACAGAGGGATTTTACTAACTCTGTTCATGTCGCCAAAAGATCACAAAACCGGTTAAGGTCAACTGGTGATCTTAACCTGCTCTGATACCAATTGTTGGACCAGAAACGGTGAATAGAAGGGGTGAATGGGAGCTTTTAAAATTTTAGGCTAAAAATAGCCTTCTGTTTTAAAACAGTCTCCTGCGGAACAGGCTTCGAACACACCCTTCGGAGGTCTGGATCGGAGGAATTTCACAGCTCCGAGACCAGGCTTCACGAGGAGCAAAAGTTCGAAGTCAAGAAGACTTCGCTCCACCCACAAAACCAAAAACTCAACTCTGCTAAGTCAATGCAGGCTCCACACACTGGGTGCCTTCGAGCAGACTTCGCACTTCACCCTTCGTAAGAGATGACTTCCCTCTGAGGACTTTGACCAGATACTCTGCACTAGCAACTGGTACTAGGCTTCGTATTCCGAAGGTTTGAACTCACACAGAACACACTGTGCTGAGGACTTCGACAAGGGAAGAGAACATACTTCGATCTTAGTCATGCACAGTGCTTCGCTAGTAATCAGAGAGGACTAGCCTCTAGTTTACACAGAGCGAACTCACACTGAAAATTACACACTTCGCATGCACAGACTTCTCAAACAATCCTCCAAAAACACCCTAGTGAACAAACTCGAACCAGGAAGAAGTGGAGCACAAAGAAATCAAGACATCTAGTGCAAAGCAAGCATACAAGTTCAAGCAGTAAATGAAAATAGATTCAAAGTTTCATTGCTTGAATAGGGAACACAAAATGAACTCACAGTTTGAATACAAGAGTGTGACGGCTAGCACAGGAGTTCTAAAATGGTTGCTCAAAGTGTTACTCAGGCCTAGCTAGCCTTCACTATTTATAGGCACTATTAAGCCTTGTGAATAGACTACTTTACCCTTAGGGTGTTGACACAGAAATGTGCCCCCGCACTTGGGTCAGTTTGATGATCCAAAAGTGTGTGGATACTTAGGGACAAGCCTAAGCATAACACAACACTGATGTCGCGTTCCGACTACCTTTATCTGTGGTAAGGGGGGTGGAGTCGCCAGGTAATCAGATCACACAGAAATAATCCAATTAGCCGAAAGAAATGTATTAAAAAGAACAAGTCAGAAACTGAACGGAGCCTGACTGATTCGAAGTAGGGTGCGGAAGGTGCCGCCGAAGTGTACCTTCGGCGCCTGGTGCGAAGTGTCCTGCTGAAGGCTGTCTTCGGCGTTCAGACTGATCTGTCCGGAAATAAACTCCGAACCGATCTAGACGCGACAATCACCTCCGAACAGCGGGGTTTGGCGTAAAGTCTCCGATACAGTACGATACAGAGAAATGACCTAGGTGCAACGCCCTAGCACGACTTCGTCCGGAGTGGAGTACATGTGTGGCGAAGCCTTTCATGGCGAAGTTTGTTGGTGAAGCATGTTGGCGTGCGGTCAAAGCAACAACCTCACCTAAGTGTGTTTTGTCAACCCCTGAAACTGGTTCCCCAGCTCCGGACACCTCAAGCGGAGTGGCTCCGAACGTGGAAAACCTGCAACAGAGGGGATTCGAATTACCAATTCGGCCTGAGGACCGAATTCTGCTAAGTGTTGCACTAGTGGCGAAGGTAGCAATCTGTTACGCAGATTAGCGGATACTTCACAAGCGAAGTAACAAGGCGATAACAATCTATTATGTAGATTAACGGATACTTCACAAGCGAAGTAATAAGGCTTACCACTATTCCGAAGTGGCCATCGGAGGCCTTCCAGGCAAACCCACGAAATGTACGAAAAAGTAAAGGTAAATAAAATATGGTTCAAAGCTAGGGCTTTGTGGTTGATTTGTGTTGGGGGTCTTCTGAACCGGCCTCACCCCTATATTTATAGGGGCTAGAATTCTAACCTCTAAGCCTAATCTAGTGGAATTTGGTTTGATCACGCGTGAAAGACTTAGTCAAAAATTGTACTCAATATCTAACTCTGCCCGAAGTGGGCCTTCGGCCAGGCCCACCGATGTCTCTTCCTCGGGCCGAAGCTTCGGTGGAGTGGGCCTCCGAAGGCCTCTGGGACGAAGTCGGTGGGCTGGCTGGAAGCTTCCAAATCCCGTAGCCTATTGGACCTTCGGCCCTGTAGGGATTCGGCCCAACCCGGGACACGTGCATTTTCGGCCCAAATTGCCAAAATTGGTATTTTGAAAAGCTCAACCATTAATGCCATTTTTTGCTATCAACACATGCCCCCCTGCCTTTTAGTGAACTAAGTGAGCTAAATGCATAATGGGCTAAAGACGATACCTTCCATATCGGCCTTTCGACATCTTTCAAGCTGTTTGCCACACACTTGGGAAATACCTTTTTAAGTATCTACCATTCAAAGCTCTTCGAAACCGCTCTCCTTGTAGAGATTCTAACACATATGCATTGCTAGGAGAGATTTCAGGTACTTTGAAAGGGCCTTCCCAACTAGGCGACCATTTACCAAATTCGGGACTCTTAGTGCCTAAGGGTAAAATCGTCTTCCAAACCAAGTCACCTACTTGAAACGATTTTGGTTTAACCTTCTTATTGTAGGCTTTTGCTACTCTCCTCTTGTCTATTTCTATAGCTTATAAAGACCTCAATCTCTTATCGGTCACTTCTTCTAGATTGTCTTTCAAAAGAGTCTCATATTCGTTGTCCGACAAGCCATCTTTCTTTAACACTCTTACAGAGCCAGGATCTACTTCTATAGTTAGAATGACTTCTTGTCCATATACCAAGTTGTATGGACTAACTTTTGTAGCACCGTGCTTTGCAATCCTACAAGCCCATAGCGCCTCGGAGAGCACTTCATGACACCTTTTAGGGAACTCTTCAATTTTCTTCTTAATGAGCTTAATCACAGTTTTATTACTAGACTTGGCCTGACCATTGGCCTAAGCATAGTATGGTGAAGAGTTTATCAACTTAATACCATAATATTCGGCAAAGTCTCTCACTTCTTTAGAAACAAATGAACTACCTTGATCTATAGTGAGAGTTTGAGGAATGCTGAATCTATGTAAGATATGCCGCAAGATAAAATCAATTACCTTGTTGTTAGTCATGTTCTTGAGAGGCATGACCTCGATCCACTTGGTGAAGTAATCCGTCACCATCAATACGAACCGATGCCCCTTTGAAGAAGGAGGGTGAATTTGGCCGATGAAGTCTAAACCCCAACCTCGGAACGACCATGGATTGACAATAGGATTAAGTAATTAAGCAGGAGCTAACTGGATATTGCCGAACTTCTGACACGCTTCACATCCTCTATAGTACTTGAAGCAATCCTCAGTCATAGTCGGCCAGTAAAAACCCGCTCTTTTTGGTCATCCAACTCATTTTCTGGGCCGACTGATGAGTGCCACAAAGACCTTCATGGACTTCTCCCGTAGCCACTTAGGATCATTCATTGTCTAAACACTTCAATAATATTCCATCAATAGTTCGGCGATATAGTGTATCATCTAGCAATACAAACTTAAACACTTGCCGCCAAACTTTCCGATCAACCCTTTGGCTAGGGTCTATCAAATACTGGACGATTGGAGTTCTCCAATCGCCCTTGTGGACTTCTGAGGGTTTTGCTAGCTCACTCCCTGGAAAAATGTCTAAGCTATTGATTTCGGAGTGCTCCCAAAGCCCTTTTGGCTTCTGCCAAAGCCTGCTTGGACTGGCTGTGCGAAGCTGTTCAGGCCGAAGTCTCCTGCCAGAGGGTCCGGGCTCCCAAAAACCCTCACTGTCCCGGGGACTTCGGCTCACGGGCTTCGGCGTTCCAGACCCTTTGGTGGGCGGAGTACTCTGGCCTTAGGGCCTCAGTGCGCGGTAATCTCCGGTGGCCGGAGGGGTCCAACCCAAAGGGTGCGCCTGTCCAAAGTCAGTGGCTTCGGCAGTGAGACCAAACATTGGCTTTTCTTGTACAGAAATTTTTTCTCTACTAACTTGGTAGCCAGATGCTAGCTGAGCCAAATCATTTGCAACTGAATTGGCCTCTCTTGACACACAAGAAATTTTGAAGTCATCAAAAGTAGCAACTATGTCTAGGCACTTATCCAAGTAGCTATTTAGCAAACCATTAAAACATTGGGCACTCTTAGCCACTTGTTGCACCACTAAAAGGGAATCACCATGCGCATGAACATGTTTAACACCCATGGATTCCAACAATTCAGGCCCTAGCAGTAAGGCCTCATATTCAGCTTGGTTATTGATAAAGTGAAATTTTAAACGAGCTGAAGTTTCAAAATGTGCTCCACTAGGCGATATGAAAACTACTCCAATACCTTGGCCATTTTTGCAAGCTGAACCATCAAAGTAAAGTTTCCACGGTACAACCTCAATTAAAGCAACATTGTTACTCCAATTGACATCTATGTGGTGGTCAACTATAAAGTTGGCTACAATTTGGCCTTTCATAGCTTTTAGGGGTTCATAGGCCAAATCATATTCAATCAAAGCGTAAGCCCACTTTCCGATTCTACCACTTAGAATCGACTTTTGTAACATGTGCTTTATAACATCGGTTTGGAAAATGACAACACATGTAGCAGGGAGAAGATGAGAAACCATGTTGAAGAATATGGTTTTGATATTCCAGATGTGATGAGTGATTATCAACGGAAGTCAAAGGAAGGGAGAGATGAAGACCTGCCGAGTCTGAGGCGCATGTGACTCAGGTACACGGGCAGTGAGTGATGGCCGGGCAGAGGAGCTGCGGAGTCGAGCTGGCCCAATCCGGGTACATGGCTAGGAGCGGCAGATGATCCACTGGTCTGTTGACTGGGTTTGACTCAGGTACACGGGCGGCGAGCGATTGCCGGGCTGAGGGAGCTGCGGGGTCGGGTCGGCTTAATCCGGGTACCCGGTGCGAAGACGGTGGACGTTGTGTCAGTTTCAGCGCAAAACTGACAATCTATCATTAATTCATTTTTTTAGGATTTTAATATTTATTTTTTAAGTTTAGAATATTTTTAGTTGAGTCAAGTAATTTTTCTAAGAATATTTTAGTAATTTTCAGAATTTATTTTAGAGTCAGTTTATTTTACCCTAGGGGTAAATTAGTCTATTCATGTATTAGGAGTCGCCTATAAATAGGCCCCTATCCCCTTGGGGATAGATGACTGTTAATTTTTATTCTCGAGATCAATCTACAGTCCATTTTTTCATCGCAGTTCATCTTCCACCGAGAGTTTTCATCTACAAAGTTTTTCTTCTCAGGTATTGCAACTTTTCCACGGATCGTTTCTTTTTCTCCAGGCACAGCAGCCTGGGCACAGGCGGGACTTCCACGACGGACGCAGGTTCGGCGGGAGACTTTTTCCTCTCCACTGGGCAATGCGCGCATGCGTGGTAGGAAAACCACTAGCCGGCGGGTTAAAACTCCACGGCGTGCGCCCACAGGACGTGTGCTTCCGCCCATAGGAGCCCAGGACTTCACGGCGGCAATGTTTTGTTTCCTTCTTTGTTTGCACGCAAACCGAGGCGCGGCCACATATTTGTTGCTCCTGTAGTTTTGTTTCACGCCGGTGTATGCATGCAGATAAAAAGTTTTAATCTCCTTTTTTGGTAGATCAATTTTTAGAGATAATCATCTATTAATTAATTAGCTGAAAATCTGTTTAGAAATTTCGTGGGTAATTTAATCTGCTAAAATAATTTTTAGTACTCGCATATTTTTATTGAAATATCTTTAATCTGCTCGTGTAAAAAGAAAAATTAGTATTAGTCGCAGTAATATTTTCATTCTAGGTTTACATGGAATATTTTAGATTTATTTCTAAATTAATATCTGGATGATCCATGTTTTTATTCAGTTGATTAATATTTTATTTCTAGACTGAAATATAAATATGTCGTAATTTATTTAGTGGTTTTCATTACTGTAGTATTCTTATTTAGTTTATCTTTAATATCATTTAAATTAAGATACCGATCTTTTTTAGTCTAGACAACTTTAATTCCAGTAATTTGGTTTGCTACTATTATTTGTCTAGTTAAGTTTGTGTGGGTGTTGGGATTAGATCATAGTTTAGCAAGAAATTTTTAGGTGCCCATTCACCCCCCTCTGGTCGCTACTTTCGGTCCTACAAGTGGTATCAGAGCAAGGTTAGGTTTTTCTAATATCTTAACCGATTCTAAACCTAGGTAGTGACCATGACGTCTTCCGGTAAAATCCCATCCCTAGTAGCTTTTGGCTACACTTATTGGAAGACTCGCATGCGAGCATATCTTATGAGCCAGAGCTCGGACATATGGGAGATTTGTGTTCATCCTAATTTCACAATAACGACTATTGCTGTGGATACTGCTGAAAATGTACTTACCCAACATCAAAATAATAGTAAGGCGGTGAATATTTTATTTTCTGGTCTAGGTCCCAGTGAGTTTGAGCGTGTTAGCCATCTCACCACTGCTCGAGAGATCTGGGCTACCCTCCAGGCACACCATGAGGGGACAGCCCAGGTTAAGGCTAGGCTCTACCAGACCTACCGGCGTGAGTATAAAAATTTCTCACAGAAGCCAGGTGAGACTGTCGAGGCTTTGTTTGGTCGTTTTCAATCGATAATTAACAAGCTTTGCGTTAACAAGGCCAAGCGTGATCAGCTGGTCTCAGATCATGAGCAGGCGCTTAAGGTACTCCATACCTTGGATACTAAGATCTGGGAGATCAAGGTCTCTTCTATTGTTGAGAGCGCGTCTTATGATACCTTGACCGTCGCAGAGCTTTTTAGCAAGCTCAAGGCCTCAGAGGTCGATATCCAGTTGAGATCAAATTTCACTGATTCTGGCTCAAAGACTCTGGCGCTTGCGACACCGTCAGTTGATCCTAATGCCATGAGTTGTACTTCTTTTTCCTTGATGTCTATCTCCGAGGAACAACTTGATACTCTAGGAGATGATGATTTGTGCCTGTTTAACAACCAGGTGCGACGTGTCTATGATAAGCAAATGTTTAAGAGACACGGCACAAAATCCGGATGCTTTGAGTGTGGTGACCCAGGTCATTTTATCGCCGACTGTCCCAAGCAGAAGAATTACAAGAAGGGAACCGGCGACAACTCCTACAACTCTGGCAAGTACGACAACTCCACGAAGGGCAAGCCCAAGACAAGATTCTTTCGAAAGACTCTGAAAGATTACATGCGTGAGAACAAGAAGCGAGACAAGACATTCTTTGCCGAGATGGAGAAAAGATACTCCAAGAGATCCTCGTCTTCCTCATCGTCTTCAAGTTCAAGTGATGAAGATATCATGATCGGGAAAGGGAAGGATAGAGACAATCCGGCGGGCCTCTGTTTCATGGGCTTCTGGGACAAGCCGAAGAGTCGCTCACGTCATAGCCGAAGACCCCACAAGAGCTTCTGCTCAATGGCTCTTGGGGAGAAGAAAGAGAAGGACTCCTCCGACGACTCCGACGATGAAGACGATGAGAAGGCATCTTCCTATGAAAAAGAAGTTGTTAATTTACTAGAACAGAATAGTCAGGAGTTGAAGTTTAGGGAGAAACTGCTTAGAGGGGCTAAGAAGAGGATAGATGAGCTTGAGAGTGAGCTTGCCACAGCAAATTGCAAGATTGAGAGTCTGTCTTCTTCCCCTTGCTTTGGTGATAGTGGTGAGTGCCCTAACTATGAGGTGCTGTTGTGTGACCTGATGACTCTTAAGTCCAGGTACACAGAGAGAGTGGATGAGAGAGACGCGTTGGCCACTGAGCTTGAGAGCGCTCAGCAGGAGCTGAAAGATGCTCATGTCACTGTCGTCGCACCTTGTGTAGACTGCCCATCCCATTTAGCGAGTATAGCCGAGCTAAGAGCCAAGAGTGATGAGCAGTTGTGCGAGTTAGCTGGAGTGAGAGCTGAGTTGGAGCAGACTAAGCTAGAGCTTGAGACCTTGTCAGTTTCATCCACTGTTTGTGAGAACTGCCTATCCATTAGAATGGAGTTGATCAAGCTAAAAGCTGAGAAGTCTGTCGAAGTTGATAAAGAGTGTGAGATCTGCTTGTCTTAGGTGGAGGTGTTAGCTTCTTTGAGAGAGGATCTAGCAGATGTTCAGAATGATAACTTTTACCTCCATTCAATCTTGAGTTGGATCAGTGCTAAAGAGCCACAACTCGGCATGATGATCCACAAATTCAAGAGACAGGATGGGTTTGGGGTAGGTTACACCTATACCAAGGCTGATTTTGAGAGCGCCATTAGCCGAGCAGTGGAGTGGAGCAAGATGACTCCCGAACAGAGATATCCCAAGACTCACTCCACTGAGTCCTTTAAGGATAGTCAGCCCAAGGATGGAGTGTTCGAAGAACAACCTAAAGCTCCACCTAAGAAGCAAATCTGGGTCCCAAAACCTAAAACCCTTCACACTTCTCTTGATTCTTTACGTGGACCCTCTCACACCAAAGATGATACATCAAACACCACCAAGGCTAAGAATCCCAAGCCTCAACAACATCCCAAGAAGCCTACCTATCACTGTGAGTTTTGTCAGAGAGACGGGCATCTTGAGGAATTTTGCTTCAGGAGGAAGCGGGTTGAGCGAGCAGAGAGAGCTCGAGGTGGGCAGGAGCAGTTCTACCAGCAGGGTGGTAGACAAAGAGTTCCACAACGTAGAGAGAGGCTAGAGGCCAGGCCACGTCGTGTAGGTGGTGGTAGAGGAGACGGTTTTTATGATCGTGCTCCGGAGGGTGGTTTCCGTTCTGGCAGAGTTCTAGATCATTATGGATACGACTTTGGACCTCGTGGCCGTGATTTTAGGAAAAACAGAGGACCGCACTTTGATCCACGTTTTGGTCCAGACTCATATGATTCCTTCTGCTTTCCTACATATGAGTAGATGGCTCGACACTGGTTTAACACCTTTGCCAAACCTGGCGTTGGACTGTATGTTCCCACTCGTGATTATTGATCTTGATTTGGGAGTTGTGTATCCTTTTTGGGATATTTTGAGTCAATTTTTTACTTTCTTCTTTATTGTTTATTGAGTATTTTTGTGTGTGTTCATATCATGCATAATCATCAATCACATTTTGAGCTTGCTTCTGTTATATGATTAATCTGCTTTATTTTGTCTAGCTAATATATGCTTTTGATTACTTGTTGATGATCATGTTCTAGTTCATTTCACTTGATATATCTGATATTTGTCATATGCATGGCTTTTATGCTTTAAAACTGAAAAAATGATCACCATTGCTTCTGGTTACTAGCATGTGTAGGCTGAATGCTTTCGCTATCTTTTACATGCCTAGTAGCTAGATCCTTACTTAGATGCAGATACGCAACTTGGACATCTAGATGCTTTTATTTTGCAAAAGTAGAAAAATGTGTGCTAATGACTCTCCTTAGATATCATCTGTTGCACTGATCATGTCATGTATCTTAGACAATATATCTTTTGCTATACTTGTTAGACGTTGTATTAGCAGTCAATCATATCTAAGAAGCATGCTTTTCACACTCCACCTGCACTCCATCTGCATTAATGGCATATTTTGAGGGGGAGCTGCATTTTAGGGGGAGTCTGTGTCTATGTCTCTTTAGAGTGCATTTAGTCTCAATTGATGAGTTCAATTGTCAACAAGGGGGAGAAATTTTGGAGTACATTTCAGGGGGAGTTTCTTGTTAGTAATTCTAAGATTTGCACTTGTTTTTGAGGCTTTATTTTTGGTTAACTATAATAACCGTTTTCGTGCTTTTGTTTGGCTTTTGGTCATTAGGGTTAAACTTTTATTTTATTTTTTCTATTTTCTTTTGTCATTGTTTTCCTGTTTCCACGTGTTTTGCTGGTTCTGGAGATGAGCTGAAAAGGGTGTTGACAATGCACTCATCAAGGGGGAGATTGAGTGATGCATCACGGGGTCCCGATCTTCACGACGTAGGATCGATCTTCAGATAACTAGCTATAGAATAGCCGGATAACTTGCTGCAAGCAGCGATAACTAGTGCAACCTGGCAAATAAAACTCGAAGCCAACCACCGTCTTTAACCGGTAACCTGAATCGAGGATTCGCCCAACCACACTCTCAAAGAACCAACCAACACAGCCTACAATCAATCAAGGAGGACCTTGAAGGGAGTAGGAGCACCAATTGGGAGCGGATGAAGCCGCCGCTTCTGTAATCCCGCGAAGGAAATCACAAGAGCAAGGAGGGTAGAGATCTCTCTCTGAATTTGTTAGCACGCAGCTGAACAAGGGGTTCTATATTCAATAATCAAAAGTGTCGATTACAATGGTGCTAGGGGGTATTTACACAAGGAGTAGACCTTGAAGATAGGTGCGAACACGAAACGAAAATACTAGGCGAACTATGTGAAAACGAATCAGCTTCTGGAGAGTTTCCGCGTGGCTGTTGGTCTTATGAGCGGTCTTCGGTATTTCAGCAATAACTCCTCCTTGGAAGCTTCAATTCATGAACGGTTGGATCCCTTGGAAAGGTGACTTGATAAGCTTTCACACCATGTATAATATGCACCATGTAACTCGGTAGAATGATGCAGTTTTAATACGAGAACATTGACTTCATGCAGACTGTTGACCTTCGGACCAGCAAGCACTAAAACTGGTTGGACGCCTTCATGCAAACTTCAAATTGGTCGGGGTTAGATTCATTGGAAACTAGACTTCAAGAGTTTTCCAAAAAGTGCTCATTTGCCTTCATAGCTTTTGTAAATCAAAAGTTATGATTATTTCTTTGAGACGATTCTGCAGGACTGGCTTGGTTCGAGCATGATTCTTCTATGTGTCCATTTCCTTGTGAGTTCTTGTCATCCTTCTTGATAAACCTGAGCATTAGCAATGTACACGACTTAGGTAGTATATAACTCTCATTAATAGTAAAATGAATTTCACAAAGTAGCGCGTGCACCTCTTGTTGAAGCTTCTTAGCTTGACTGCGTGTAATTGGTCCATCAAAAACATGTATTGGAGTCGCTGTGGTCGAAGTGGTCGGTGTAGAGGTTGGAGTGGTCGGCGTGGTCATATCATCCTCCCCCTCTTGAAAAGGAGTCGTCCTCGACTCTAAAATGTCTTCACTTGTGAATGCTGATAGGTCAGCAACATTGAAGGAGTTGCTTACGCCATAGCTTGGTGGAAGGTCAATCTTGTATGCATTATCGTTGATCTTGGCAAGAACACGAAATGGACCATCCCCTCGTGGCATCAGCTTGGACTTGCGCTTATCAGGAAAGCGATCTTTACGCAAGTGAATCCACACCAAATCGCCTGGTTCAAATGACACCTTCTTTCTATGCTTGTTCATACTTGCAGCCTTACGTGTCGCCTTTAGCTCGATTGCTTCTTTTGTTTTCTCATGTATCTTCTTGACATATGCAGCACGCTTGGAGGCTTCCATATTGGTTCTCTCCTGTAATGGCATAGGCAACAAATCTATCGGAGCAATGGGTTTGAACCCATAAACAATTTCAAAAGGACACAAGTTAGTGGTAGAATGTACTGCCCTGTTATAAGCAAACTCCACATGAGGCAAGCAGTCCTCCCAATCTTTCAGGTTCTTTTTCACCATGGTTAGCAGCAACATTGACAGGGTTCGATTCACCACTTCAGTTTGTCCGTCGGTTTGAGGATGACAAGTGGTCGAGAATAGAAGCTTGGTCCCCAGCTTGGACCACAATGTTTTCCAGAAGTAGCTCACAAACTTGACATCACGATCAGATACAATGGTCTTAGGCACCCCATGCAACCTCACAATTTCCCTGAAAAATAAATTAGCAACATGTGAAGCATCGTCGCTCTTGTTACAAGGGATAAAATGAGCCATCTTTGAAAATCTATCAACCACAACAAAAACAGAATCTTTTCCTCTCTGAGTTCTAGGCAATCCCAGAACAAAATCCATACTTATGTCTTCCCAAGGAATTTTAGGAGCAGGTAGAGGAGTGTATAAACCATGAGGGTTCAGTTTAGACTTAGCTTTGTGACAAGTGATGCAACGCTCCACGAACCAGATGACGTCTCTCCTCATCTTGGGCCAATAGAAGTGATCACCTAGCAGCTCATAGGTTTTCTTTTGTCCAAAATGACCTGTCAATCCTCCTCCATGGGACTCCTGCAATAAAAGCAATCTAACCGAAGAATTTGGAACACAAAGCTTGTTAGCCCTAAACAAAAATCCATCATGTATATGATACTTTTCCCAACCTTTTCCATCTTTACAATGAGTGTATGGTTCTGAAAATTCAGGGTCATCATTATACATGTCTTTCAAACTTTCAAGACCTATAACCTTCACCTCAAGTTGGTTTAGCAACACGATTTTTATAGACAAAGCATCAACAACCACATTGTCCTTACCTTTCTTATACTTCACAATATATGGAAATGTCTCGATGAACTCAACCCATTTGGCATGGCGTCGGTTTAGTTTTGCTTGGCCTTTCAAATACTTTAAAGCTTCATGATCGGAATGGATAACAAACTCTTTTGGCCATAAATAATGCTGCCATGTTTCAAGTACACGCACCAAAGCATACAATTCTTTATCATATACAAAATAATTCAATTGAGCACCTCCCAACTTTTCACTAAAATACGCTACAGGTTTGCCTTGCTGCATTAAAACCCCTCCTATGCCAATTCCACTGGCATCACATTCTACTTCAAAAGTTTTAGTGAAATCAGGAAGAACAAGCAATGGTGCTTCAGTTAAGCGTTTCTTTAATTCTTGAAAAGCATTTTCTTGTGAACTTCCCCATTTAAATTCAACACCTTTCTTTGTTAATTCATTTAAGGGAGTAGCAATGGTACTAAAATCTTTAACAAATCTCCTATAAAATCCAGCTAGACCATGAAAGCTTCTTATTTGACTTACATTCGTTGGAGTTAGCCAATCCTTGATGGCTTTCACCTTGGTTTCATCCACTTCAATTCCTTTTCCTGAAACAACAAAGCCAAGGAACACAACATGGTCTGTGCAAAAACTGCACTTCTCAAGGTTAGCAAATAATTTCTCCTTTCGGAGCTCATCTAGGACTTGTCGAATATGATTCATGTGCGTTTCAAAAGACTTGCTGTAAATTAAGATATCATCAAAATAAACAACCACAAATTTTCCAATGAAGGCTCTCAAAACATGGTTCATCAATCTCATAAAAGTACTTGGAGCATTAGTCAAACCAAAAGGCATAACTAGCCATTCGTACAACCCAAATTTTGTTTTAAAAGCAGTTTTCCATTCATCTCCAGCTTTCATTCTTATTTGATGGTACCCACTTTTCAAATCAATTTTAGTGAATATTATGGAACCACTTAATTCATCAAGCATGTCTTCAAATCG
Source organism: Zizania palustris (assembly GCA_019279435.1). Taxonomy (NCBI): domain Eukaryota; kingdom Viridiplantae; phylum Streptophyta; class Magnoliopsida; order Poales; family Poaceae; genus Zizania; species Zizania palustris. The sequence goes on along the minus strand of JAAALK010000285.1, from coordinate 35,291,684 downwards.
AGGAATAGGATGGCGATAGCGAATAGTGATGTTATTTATGGCTCTACAATCAACGCACATCCTCCAAGAACCATCTTTTTTTGGTACTAAAATAACAGGGACAGCACAAGGACTTAAGCTTTCACGAACATAACCTTTATCGAGAAGTTCTTGTACTTGCCTTTGTATCTCCTTTGTTTCTTCAGGATTGGTGCGGTATGGTGGTCGATTTGGAAGAGCAGCCCCCAGAATAAGATCGATCTGATGTTCAATCCCACGTACAAGAGGTAATCCATTCGGGGTTTCCTTTGGAAAAACGTTCTCATATTCCTGCAAAAGATGAGACACCATACTAGGAAAAGAGGTGTTATCGTTAGCTGACACTAAAATGTCTTTGCACACAAGTACAAAGAGTACTTGATCTGGGTTGTTCCTTACTTCTCTCATCTCAGATTTTGTGGCTAACATGACTAAATTTTTTTCTTCTTCTTTCTTTTGATCTCTCAATTTTTTTTTCATATTGGGCTGGTGGCTCTCACTCTCTGATTTGTGGAAGGCACTAGAATTCTTTTTCTCTTCCTTTCCGTTCTCATCTCTCACACTAGAGCTCTTTTGCAAATGCTCAGCAAGAATTTGCTGTGGTGTCATAGGTTTGAGTACAAACTTCCTCCCCTTCAAATCTAGAGTGTACTGATTTGTTCTCCCGCAATGCTGAGTATATCGATCATATTGCCATGGCCTCCCGAGTAGTATGTGACATACGGACATAGGTACCACATCACACTCTACCGTGTCAACATATTCACCAATCTTGATGGGAACTTTTACTTTGTATCCAATCTTGATGTCACCGGAATCATTCAGCCATTGGACATGATATGGATGAGGATGTCGCATAAGTTTCAGATCAAGCTTGTCAACCATCTCACGACTAGCAAGATTATGACAGCTTCCTCCATCAACGATCATCTTCACTACCTTATCTTGCACTTTGGCTCTTGTCTGAAATAAATTATGCCGCTGGCCGTTCTCAGCTTCCTTCATCTGAACACTCAATATTGGTGCCACCACAAGAGCAGCACCTTGCTCAAAATCACAGCCGGTATGTTCCTCTTCTTCATGGGCTTCTTCTTCTATATCTTCCTCTTCACTGGCGGATTCGTACTCTCCATTATCATGTACAATGATCACTCTATTATTTGGACACTCTCTAGCAACATGTCCACGACCTCCACACTTGAAACACTGAATCCCACTGCTCTTGGATGTAGAACCCACTGAAGTGGAGGTGGAAGCTGCTGGTTTGGAACTCGTGCTCGGGGCAGCAGAGTTCTTCCCACTAAAATTACTTTGAGCATTAGAACGTGAGCCTCCAAATGGACCTTTCGCAGCTGATGGTGCAGCAGTAAACTTGGAATTTAACTTGCTTCCTCCAAACATAGTCCTCGTACCAAAAGGCAAAGACTTACTGCTCTTGGTATCTTGCTGCAGTTGGCGTTCAGCTTTGGTGGCTTGATGTACCAAATCAATAAGACGACGGTACGACTGAAACTCAACAATGCGTTGAATATTTCGATGCAACCCAGCCATGAATCGTGCCATAGTTTGTTCTTCATCTTCATATACGTTGGTTCTAATCATAGCCTTCTCCATCTCTTTATAATACTCTTCAACAGAATAACTTCCTTGTTTCAAATTCTGCAGTTTATCAAAAAGATCACGCCGATAATGTTTTGGCACGAAACGTCTTCTCATTTCACGTTTCATCTCTGCCCATGTGGCAATAGGATGTTCTCCATCTTCTTCATGATCTTGGAGAAGTTGCTCCCACCAAATCAGAGCATATCCTTCAAACTCTAGAGATGACATAGCCAACTTCTTCTCTTCTGTATAATTATGCAAGCGAAAGATCTTGTCGACCTTCAACTCCCAAGTGAAATAAGCTTCAGGATCAGATCCTTCATCAAATTTTGGCATGGTAAATTTTAGTTTACCAAGCCTCTCTTCACGATGGCCTCCTCTACGATGTTGGTGATCATGATGGGAATGATTATCATTATTTTCAGATTCGGATTCTTCAGTGTCTTGATTTCTTCGATTCCAGCCCCTCCCTCTTCCATGTGCAGCACTTCGGTTCCTCCGTCCTCTTCTTCCTCCTCTTCCATCACTATCATCACCTTCTTCACCATGGGTGCTTGCTCCATCATTAGGTGGACGACGTCCCCTAATTTCATTTAGTATGGTTTGAAAATCTTGAGCCAACCGATCTTGTCTCTCTTCTAGACTTTGCTGGAATTCATTAAATTGTGCCATGGTGACACATTCATTGATCTCAACACCGTCACCCATCTTTCTGTAAAATTAGTGACAACAAAGGAACAAGAGTATATGTGGAATAAAAATATATGTGGGATCTCTCAATCTCACTTCTCTTACCAACCGAGGCTCAGTGAAGTTCCTGCGGGTTACAGAGAAACAAAATGTGTGGTGGTACCGAGAGCGATGGTTAAGCGAATACAAGACCAGAGAGTACCAATTACGATGGCTTTTATGTGGAGCTTGGTGGGGATTATAAACAAGGAATGCAATCTGGATTCTAGTTGTTGTAAAGTTAAGTAACAATCCAAACTAGAGGTTCCCTGCTTAGTGCTGATCTCAAAATGCTAAAGATGTAAATGGATCACACACACGTGCAAAGAAAATCTCAGATTGATGCAAACAAGGAGTATGATTGGGATGCAAGTGTTGCAATCAAACCCAACCAAAATTTTGTACCAACAAAAGATAGCGATCTGGTTGCACAACTTGAAACACAAACTTTCAACAATTGTGCTCTCAAACGAACTGATCTTTAAACTTTTCTTTCACAATTTTTTTTTCAACTTTCCTTTTTTTTGAACTTTTCTTTATTTTACCTTTTTTTACAGAACTGAACACAATGACCAGATATATAAGAGGCTCAAAGGACACACGACAGAAAATGATCAGCAACTAAAACAAAGACTCTAATGGACTGAAAATTAACTGAACTCACTAAAATAACAGATTGAAACAAAGGGCTAAACAATATATATGTATATATTTTTTTTGGCTTTTGGTGGATAGGACGAAACAAAATATATGTAGCTAAGGGTAAAGAATCCTACCGTGGAAACCGATCAGCTCTGATACCAGATGATGCGTCACGGGGTCCCGATCTTCACGACGTAGGATCGATCTTCAGATAACTAGCTATAGAATAGCCGGATAACTTGCTGCAAGCAGCGATAACTAGTGCAACCTGGCAAATAAAACTCGAAGCCAACCACCGTCTTTAACCGGCAACCTGAATCGAGGATTCGCCCAACCACACTCTCAAAGAACCAACCAACACAGCCTACAATCAATCAAGGAGGACCTTGAAGGGAGTAGGAGCACCAATTGGGAGCGGATGAAGCCGCCGCTTCTGTAATCCCGCGAAGGAAATCACAAGAGCAAGGAGCGTAGAGATCTCTCTCTGAATTTGTTAGCACGCAGCTGAACAAGGGGTTTTATATTCAATAATCAAAAGTGCCGATTACAATGGTGCTAGGGGGTATTTATACAAGGAGTAGACCTTGAAGATAGGTGCAAACACGAAACGAAAATACTAGGCGAACTATGTGAAAACGAATCAGCTTCTGGAGAGTTTCCGCGTGGCTGTTGGTCTTATGAGCGGTCTTCGGTATTTCAGCAATAACTCCTCCTTGGAAGCTTCAATTCATGAACGGTTGGATCCCTTGGAAAGGTGACTTGATAAGCTTTCACACCATGTATAATATGCACCATGTAACTCGGTAGAATGATGCAGTTTTAATACGAGAACATTGACTTCATGCAGACTATTGACCTTCGGACCAGCAAGCACTAAAACTGGTTGGACGCCTTCATGCAAACTTCAAATTGGTCGGGGTTAGATTCATTGGAAACTAGACTTCAAGAGTTTTCCAAAAAGTGCTCATTTGCCTTCATAGCTTTTGTAAATCAAAAGTTATGATTATTTCTTTGAGATGATTCTGCAAGACTGGCTTGGTTCGAGCATGATTCTTCTATGTGTCCATTTCCTTGTGAGTTCTTGTCATCCTTCTTGGTAAACCTGAGCATTAGCAATGTACACGACTTTTAGGTAGTATATAACTCTCATTAATAGTAAAATGAATTTCACAAAGTAGCGCGTGCACCTCTTATTGAAGCTTCTTAGCTCGACTGCGCGTAATTAGTCCATCAAAAACATGTATTAGAGTCGCTGTGGTCGAAGTGGTCGGTGTAGAGGTTGGAGTAGTCTGCGTGGTCATATCATTGAGAAACCATGTTGAATAATATGGTTTTGATATTCCAGATGTGATGAGTGATTGTCAACGGATGTCAAAGGAAGGGAGAGATGAAGACCTGCCGAGTCTGAGGCGCATGTGACTCAGGTACACAGGCAGTGAGCGACGGCCGGGCAGAGGAGCTGCGGAGTCGGGCTGGCCCAATCCGGGTACATGGCTAGGAGCGGCAGATGATCCACTGGTCTGTTGACTGGGTTTGACTTAGGTACACGGGCGGCGAGCGATTGCCGGGCTGAGGGAGCTGCAGCGTCGGGTCGGCCTAATCCAGGTACCCGGTGCGAAGACGGTGGATGCTTTGTCAGTTTCGGCGCAAAACTGACAATCTATCATTAATTCATTTTTTTAGGATTTTAATATTTAGTTTTTAAGTTTATAATATTTTTATTTGAGTCAAGTAATTTTTCTAAGAATATTTTAGTAATTTTCGGAATTTATTTTAGAGTCAGTTTATTTTACCCTAGGGGTAAATTAGTCTATTCATGTATTAGGAGTCGCCTATAAATAGGCTCCTATCCCCTTGGGGATAGATGACTGTTAATTTTTATTCCCGAGATCAATCTACAGTCCGTTTTTTTCGCCGCAGTTCATCTTCCACCGAGAGTTTTCATCTACAAAGTTTTTCTTCTCAGGTACTGCAACTTTTCCACGGATCATTTCTTTTTCTCCAGGCACAGCAGCCCGGGCACAGGCGGGACTTCCACGACGGACGCAGGTTCGGCGGGAGACTTTTTCCTCTCAACTAGGCAACGCGCGCATGCGTGATAGGAAAACCACAAGCCAGCGGGTTAAAACTCCACGGCGTGCACCCACAGGACGTGTGCTTCCGCCCACAGGAGCCCAGGACTTCACGGCGGCAAAGTTTTGTTTCCTTCTTTGTTTACACGCAAACCGAGGTGCGACCACATATTTGTTGCTCCTGTAGTTTTGTTTCACGACGGTGTATGCATGCAGATAAATAGTTCTAATCTCCTATTTTTTGGTAGATCAATTTTTTAGAGATAATCATCTATTAATTAAATAGCTGAAAATCTGTTTAGAAATTTCGTGTGTAATTTAATCTGCTAAAATAATTTTTAGTACTCGCATATTTTTATTGAAATATCTTTAATCTGCTCGTGTAAAAAGAAAAATTAGTGTTAGTCGCAGTAATATTTTCATTCTAGGTTTACATGGAATATTTTAGATTTATTTCTAAATTAATATCTGGATGATCCATGTTTTTATTCAGTTGATTAATATTTTATTTCTAGACTGAAATATAAATATCTCATAATTTATTTAGTGGTTTTCATTACTGTAGTATTCTTATTTAGTTTATCTTTAATATCATTTAAATTAAGATACCGATCTTTTTTAGTCTAAACAACTTTAATTCCAGTAATTTGCTTTTCTACTATTATTTGTCTAGTTAAGTTTGTGTGGGTGTTGGGATTAGATCATAGTTTAGCAAGAAATGTTTAGGCGCCCATTCACCCCCCCTCTGGTCACTACTTTCGGTCCTACAGAAGATAGTGGCGTAATTTGGTACACATGTAGTAAAGCGATAAACATAAACGTTCCACAAACGCGTACCTGGTCTCGGTGTCTAGCAGGCGGCGGCTCAAGAACGTGATGATGTACTATTTTCCTTCTACCTCTTGGGTTAGCACGGCCCCGATTACGCTATCTTCAGCAGCGATGTATAGCCGGAACGAAATCCCAACCTTGGGTGCTCTATCTAACCACGGGTGGCAATGACAAACACTTTTTGATCTTCTCAAAGGCGTTTTTCTGTCTTGCCCCCCAAGTGAACTCAGCCTCGTTCTTTAGCCGGAGTATGGGGACAATGGCATCAATCTTGCCCGACAAGTTAGATATAAAGCGACGCAAATAATTCATCTTGCCTAGCAACTTCTACACATCTTTCTTGCATGTCAGCGCCACAACGTTTCTAATTTTCTCAAGCCTCTTAGGATCAATCTCTATGCCTCTTTCATGAATCATGAAACCTAAGAACTTGCCCGCCGACACGCCAAAAGCACATTTGAGTGGGTTCATTTTCAAGCCGTACTATCGCATCCAATCAAAAGCAACTTTCAAAATCGGCTAAATGGTTCCCCATAGCGTCTGATTTGACTACAACATCATCAATGTAAACTTCTAACATAACTCCTAGCAAGTCATGAAAGATCAAGTTCATAGCACGTTGATATGTAGCGCCAAAATTCTTTAAACCAAAAGTCAAAACGACCCACTCGAATAAACCGACAAAACTAGGGCATCGAAAGGCTATCTTGTAGACGTCCTCTTCGGCCATAAAGATTTGATTATAACCAGCATTGCCATCAAAAAAACTTAGTACCTTGTGTACTGTAGCATCATTGATTAGCATGTCGGCTATCGGCATCGGATACTCGTCCTTCAAAGTGGCCTTGTTCAGATCCCTGAAATCAATACAAACTCGTATTTTGCCGCTCCCTTTCTTTTCTACAGGCACAATGTTAGCGACCCATTCCACATACCTACATGGCCTAATAAATTCAGCATTGAGCAGTCGTTCCACTTCTTCTTTAACTCGGTCATAGACGACCGAATTAAAGCGACGAGGAGGCTGTTTATAAGGCCTAAATCTAGACTTGATAGGTAACCGATGCTCCACGAGCTCGCGGCTTAGTCCTGGCATCTCACTATACTTCCATGCGAAACAATTGACATACGACTGAAGCAACTTTATTACTTTGGCCTTTTCATCAGGCTGCAAAAGTTGGTTTACAAAAGTCGGCCTCGGGATGCTGCCATCTCCTATGTCAACTTCTTCTAAAGGATCGGCCGACACAAAACCTTGTCCCAATTTCTCCACTTCGCTAAAGTCCTCGATGGCCTCGGCAATACCGTCTTTAGTAGACCGATACTGCTCTACCCGAGACTTTAGCCAATCCAGATTACTCTTGCTAGACATGAATACTAATACAAAAACAACCGTGCTACATCAGCCGTCTTTACAGACACTGGTACAAAACGCCCTCCGGACACGTTGACAAAATCGTAATCCGAAAGATCTCTACTAGATAGACATTCTACTTTGTTGTGAACGGCGTCGATGGACACATCGGCCAATGCCACTTGGGCCTTAGTGTCTACGGGTATGACCTCTACTTCATCGCCGTCCCACTGAATTAGGCACTGGTGCAAAGTAGAAGGAATGCAGCAGTTCGCATGAATCCAGTCGTGCCCTAGCAACACGCTGTAGTTACCTTGTACATCGACGATGAAGAATGCTGGTTGCAATGTCTTGTTGCCTACTGTCAACTCCATGGAGAGCACGCCCTTGGCCTCGGAACTCTCGCTGTTGAAGCCGTTGAGCATCAAGTTGGTCTTCTTCAGATCATCCTCGTCCCTGCCAAGTTTTTTCAACAGCGAGTAAGGCATTAGGTTAACAGTGGCGCCAGCGGCAACAAGCATCCGGTAAATCAGCTTTCCGTTAATGTGACCTCTGATGTAGAGAGGCTTCAAATGGCGGGTCGAGTCCTTGGGCATCTCAAAAATAGTGTTGCGCGGGCCGAGGTTCAACTGGGCGAGTAGTCGTCGTCGAGCATGTCATCATCATCGTCGCTCGGGCTAGGAGCCGGGTTGGTTGTCTCAATCGGCTTCATCCTTCATACCTGTCTTGTCGTTGATCGAGGATGGATTTCTTCAAAAATAGCGTCTCGCTCGTCCTCGGCCTTCTTCTCGTGCATCTCCTGTGCCCATAGTCATTGTAGACGCCTCTTTTGTGATTTGGACATACTTGGAGGTGCCCAAGATGGCTGTGGCTTGGTGCCGGGTGCCACTGCTTGTTTCCTGTTAACTTTGGCCAAAGTGGTACTGTCCATCTCGGCCTTGCCCATTCTGTATTTGAAGGGGCCTTCACTGCGGACCTCGACAATTGGACCAGCCTCATTCGGCCGATCGGACTAGGCTTCAGCACAGGCTTTGACCGGAGTAGGGGACTTACCTCCATCAGACTTCGGTGACGGGGCCTTCGAGACTGGGACTTCCTGAGACCCTACTCTGACCGTGATAGCTTCGGTTTCCCTGTCCTTTGCCTCTTTGTGCCCATATTCTTCGACTTCGTTCTGCACGAGTCGATTCGGAGGTACCACAGACAGCCTATGGATGATGCCTCCCTCTGCTACGTCTTTCTGTCCCTGCTATTCATAATACTCCGAAGGAAAACAAGGCATAGCGTTAAGTTGCGGAGGGTACTCCGGTTGTGATACTTATGGAGCCCACGGAGTCCTTGTCTAATTATACGGCGGAGGCATCGGTGGCTCCAGTGGCTTCGCCCATTGTGAGCCGAACCCGTTACCTGGAGGGGGGTTCGGCAGAGTCGACAGTGACTCAGACCATATCAGTGAGGTGTACTGCTAGGCTGGAGGTATGTTCGAATAGTGAGGGCCGAAGCCTCCTGGCGAAGGGCTCATCTAGAGTGGTGTATGGTTTGGCCATTGAGGGCCAAACTCGCTCTGCGCGGGGCTCGACCACTAGGGTCTGAAGCCGCCACAGGGGGTGTTAGTCACTGTGGCCCGGAGTCAAGGTGCAGTGGGTTCGACCACTGTGGTTCGAAGCCGCCAAGCAGAGGGCTCGACCACTGTGGTCCAAAGCCACCCGGTGGAGGCTTCGGCCACTGTGGTCTGAAGCCATCCTCCGAATGCCTTGGGCCCCTCGGCTGACTTAGTCTTTTGGTGCGGGGGCCTATTTCCTTGGATTTTCTTTGGTGCTTGTTCAACAACATCTTATATGTTACCTTCAGCTTCTTGCGAGCCCTAGCCAAAGGAATGCTAACATTTTGTTTCCACACTCCCACTTCGGGGTTTTTAGGTATGAGGGGGTGTGTGCGTGGTTCTCCAACAATTACTGCCTTCCCTTTAGTTGACTCAGCCTGTTCTGGTAGAATCAACATCTTCTTCTCATTGAGGTCGACGATGTTAATGGGGAAGGGATCTTTGTCTAGCTTCATCTTGGGATTGTGGTCTATTTTCAATTGTCCTTCTTCTATGGCCAATTGAACTCGCCGTCGAAAAACATTACAGTCATTAGTATTATGTGAATGTGAATCATGCCACTTACAATATGGATGTTTCTTCAACTCATCGACAGATGGAATGACTTGGCCTTTAGGCAATCTAAGAAGCTGGTTCTTCAAGAGAAAATCAAATATTTTATCACACTTAGTTATGTCAAATGAGTACTTGATCTCACTAGGCCGATTCTTGGTGGGCGACGGCCATAACTCAGAGCAAGTGATAGGTTTGCTCTTAGTGTTCCAAACCCATTTGGCCGCGTACATGTCGGTCGAATCCTCTTCTCTTGACTCCTCCTCATTGGAGTGTTCCATGACGTGGATTTCAGCCCTAGGCTTGTTAAACGTCTTAATAAATTTTTTATCTTTGGCTCGGCCTTCCTAGACCAGAGCTTGCTGCAAGACTTGGCTACCCTCTAAAAAGTTCTGGTTGTCTAACCTTTCTTTAATCTCGGAATGCAACCCGCTAAAAGCTAGATCCGCCAAATCCCTTTCTGAAATATTAAGACTAAAACATCAGTTTCTAGTGTCCCTAAAATGCTTGATATACTCAGAGACACCCTCGTTAGACTTCTGCCTAACCGATGTTAAGTGTGAGAGCCTAAGTTCTGTCTCACCCGTATAAAAGTAGTCATGGAATTTTTGTTCTAATTCGTCCCATGTTTGGACGGAGTTCGACGGGAGTGCCAAAAACCAAGTGAAAGCGGTGCCGGATAGCGAGAGATAAAATATTCTATGTTTTAGAGCGTCTGACCCGCTAGCTTCTCCACACTGTGCTAAAAATTGACTAACATGCTCTAGTGTGGTTTTGTTACCCTCGCCATCGAACTTAGTGAATTCGGGGATTCTATAGTCACGGGGGTAGGGTATTGTATCGAAATGATAGGGATATGGCTTCTGGTAAACCCTAGCCCGACCCTAGGCACAAAGCTGGCCCATTCCCTAAATAGTGCGCGGATTCGCTCCTCTAGGTCATCTTGGCCTGCTGCCTGCGCACATCTCTCGTGTGGGGGCGCGACACGCGGCAGGATATCGGCGTGTCGGTGATGGGCCTCTTCCCTACGCGCTAGTTATACGACGTGCTCGAGCCTAGGCACCTGTGCATGTGGTGCGGGCAGCGTGGGCAGGGCTGGCGCTGGTGCAGGTGGGGGCGGTGCATGGTATGTGGTGCTAGCTTGGCCGTAAGCATAATGAATGGTCTCAGTCATGGATGTTGAGGCTGGAGATGTAATGGTTTTGCCAGTACTACTGTTATTTCTGCTGTAGACATGATTTATCGGAGGTATAGTAGCAATGGGGGCTGATGGTATGGCCTTAGTAAAGCCGGACCCTCTAAGCATCACCTCTACTTGGGAGCTAACTGCCGAATCCAAACGGTTGGCTAGCGAAGCATTAACGGCTTGATCTACCAATGCGGCTATCTTTTGCTCAATCTCTAAAGAAGATAAATGAGGTGATACTGGTGTTAACTAGATCCGAGAAAGGTCGAGGACGATGATGTCGTGCTTGATGAAGCCTGCGCGCGTCTTGACGTAGCCTCCAAGCATCATGTCCTGGAGCGCTTTAATCTTTGCCTTGATTTCTGCTTGGTCTTCTACAGGAATATCTTCAAGAGTAGGCGTCATGATGCTGCGGTTGTCGATATTCGTGCCTCCCATGGTGTCCATCGGCGTAGCAGTCGTTGTAGATGTACCGACGGCCGATGTAGATGCACCCGTCATGTTGGCGTAGCTTCTCCCCAGTGGAGTTTCCAAAAAGTGTGTTGACATAGAAATGTGCCCCCGCACTTGGGTCAGTTCGACGATCCAAATGTGTGTGGATACTTAGGGACAAGCCTAAGCGTAACACAACATTGACGTCGCGTTCCGACTACCCTTAGCCATGGTAAGGGGGGTGGAGTCGCCAGGTAATCAGATCACACAGAAATAATCCAATTAGCCGAAAGAAATGTATTAAAAAGAACAAGTCAGAAACTGAACGGAGCCTGACTGATTCGAAGTAGGGTGCGGAAGGTGCCGCCGAAGTGTACCTTCGGCGCCTGGAGCGAAGTGTCCTGCCGAAGGGTGTCTTCGGCGTTCGGACTAATCTAGCCAGAGATAAACTCCGCACCGATCTGGACTCGACAATCACCTCCAAACAGCGGGGTTTGGCGTAAAGTCTCCGATACAGTAAGATACAGAGAAATGACTTAGGTGCAACGCACAAGCGTGACTTCGTCCAGAGCGGAATACAAGCGTGGCGAAACCTGTAGTGGCGAATTCTGTTGGCGAAGCATGTTGGCATGAGGTCAAAGCAACAACCTCGCCTAAGTGTGTTCTGGCAACCCCCGAAACCGGTTCCCCATCTCCGGACACCTCGGGCGGAGTGGCTCCAAACATGGAAAACCTGCAACAGAGGGGATTTGAAGTACCAATTCAGCCTGAGGACCGAATTCTGCTAAGTGTTGCACTAGTGGCGATGGTAGCAATCTGTTACGCAGATTAGTGAATACTTCACAGGCGAAGTAACAAGGCGATAGCAATATATTACATAGATTAACGTATACTTCACAAGCGAAGTAACAAGGATTACCACTGTTCCAAAGTGGCCGTCGGAGGGATTTCAGGCAAACCCACGAAGAGTACAGAAATGTAAAGGTAAATAAAATACGGTTCAAAGCTAGGGCTTTGTGGTTGATTTGTGTTGGGGGTCTACTGAACCGGCCTCACCCCTATATTTATAGGGGCTAGACTTCTAACCTCTAAGCCTAATCTGGTGGAATTCGGTTTGATCACACGTGAAAGACTTAGTCAAAAATCGGGCTCAATCTCTAACTTTGTATGAAGTGGGCCTTCGGTCAGGCCTGCCGAAGTCTGTTCCTCGGGCCAAAGCTTCGGCGGAGTGGGCCTCCGAAGGCCTCCAGGCCGATGGCGATGGGCTGGCTGGAAGCTTCCGAAGCTCGTAGCTTATTGGACCTTTGGCCCTGTAGGGCTTCGGCCCAACCTGGGACACATGCATTTTCGGCCCAAATTGCCCAAATTGGTATTTTAACAATCTCAACCATTAATGCCATTTCTTGCTATCAACAGGGTTTACAATATTTTTGTCTCTCTTAGACAGGGGGGTACAGATGGTAGTCTACTTTATTTGGAGGCTTCTTTTGTCAGTCCATGTACCGAATCCATGCAGGGCCGAAGTATCTCAAGTTAGTCACACTCCGAAGCCCCACCTTCAGAGTACCACCCTTCGAAGTCCCTCCTTCATCCAAGGCCTACGCATGAAGCATTCCATGAGCACTTTGTCGTAGTGTCTCTCCCCGAGCACACTTCTCGACGAACCTCACCCGGACCATGCCTTCGATGCACCTCGACTTCTGAGACCTCCGTTGGGTGAACCTTCGAGTACCTCCATCCAGAGCACACTTCGAATGCCTTTCCTCATTATTGAGGACTTTGTCCACAATACTCCGAAGTCCCTCCATTCACAGTACCCTTCAAAGTGCCTCTCCTCCGAGGACTTCGTCTCAGGGTACCTTCAGTCAGAGCCACGCTCCGCAATCTCTGCCTTCACCTGGTACACCTTGACCCGAGGATCGACCTCGACCCCACGCAGCCTTCGTGACCGAGCTCCCTGCTCGCCTGGCATTCAAGCCTCCCGCTTGACCAAGGTTCACTCGCTACAAACCGCCTGTCGCCTCCAAAGTCACCTACGCACCACCAACAAATAAACAAGTGTTTCCAGTACCCCAGAGACCTCTCCGGTAAACAACCTTCGGCACACACTCCGGTGTACTGCCCAAAGTACCGAACCCTTCGGTATGACCAAATCATCGTGTATTGTCGAACCCCTCCGACAGTCACACTCCACTACAACAGCGGCAACATCCGAACCCACCGAGCCCTTTAGTGAAACAACCTCCGAACCCCTTCGGAGGGACCCCTTCGAATCCAGAAGGTAAAACTTGTCAATCACTCATCACATACTCCAAAACCAACCCTTGGTTTCTCATAAGAAGAAGGAAACAAGGAGAAAGAAAAAAGAATAAAAGAAAAAAAGAAAAAAAGAAAAAAAAAGAAAAAAGAAAAAGGAAATTTTTTGTGTCACTAACGAGTGGGTTCTACTATTATGATTCTAGTGCATAGCCACGTGGACTACCACATTAGCAAAACCACTGGCGTAAACCACCATGTCAGCAAAACTGCATGAGTGGACTGCCACATCGGCAAAACCATCGCACTAAACCACCTTGTTGGCGTAAAGATTACGCTAGTAGGTTTGGGATGTAGTAAAAGCTAGGTGAACTAGTCTATGTCTCTGCAGAGCCTCCCATGGGGATAATAACTCTGCTCGACTATTCTTAATAATTTCTTCTAGAAGTAGTCTGTACAATACGAGGAGGGGGTATTTATACGAGTGGTACTACAAGGAAAGTACCTTTTAACCCCCGAGTTACATTTGTCATTACAGACTCTGTATACCAGACTTCATAGGGATACAACAATACAAGCTTATCCACCTGCCCGGTTAGGACAAGCGTCCGGTCGGAGGGATGGCACATGTCTTGCTCTAAACATGCGCCCTGTCCTGACATGATGGCTACAGGACGCCCACGTCCTATCCAACAGACGTCACCCGACACTATAGCCATCATTCCCTGTCTTAGTGGTTGTCTCCCGAGGGTGGCTAGGACCCGAAGGGCCCCATGTAGAGCCTCCCTCGTGGCTGTCTTTGGGGCACCCGCGGAGGCCTCAAATCCTTGTGGGGGCCTTCGTTTGGATGCGTGCTTAGTACTCTAGATCGTCCACCTTGAAGTACTATGGTGGCGCTGGATGACTTCACGTATACGGGCTCTAAAGTCATCTTCGTGGTCCGTGATCCTACCTCTTATGTTGATGGGATTATTTCCCCCCAACAATAGCCCCTTGCATGTGTCTCTTCGATCGTCCTTCCAGTGAGAGAGGCGACATGTGCAAGAAATAATATCGTATTAGAGTTTAGGAGAGTGAGCAAACCTTTTGCCGTATCTTGGGATGCCTCTGACTGCTAGAGGACTTGGCCCGAAGGGATCTCGCGACGAGTTGCCTCGTTTCTTATGCTCCCCCTTGTGAATTCGGGCTTCCTGGGCACTGTTCCATGCATGTTCGTCCTCAAGGGAATCCAAACCGGTGTGGTAGAGACTTTCCATGCAAGCCTTAGGCTCCTATAAAAGGTTCTGCCCCCCTGTCACCATCGAGCCTCCACACGTCGCTAGTTCTTCATCCTCGACCGTTTGTCTTCTTCTAGCTCTCACTTTCAACCTTTGGTCTTTTCCTCCATGAGGGCCGACATTCTGGGAAGATGACGAAGAAAGGAAGCATCGACCTTGCCCCGGATTCTCATTTCATCCACCAAGGCGTTGAGTTCTGCTAGGGCCGGTGGCTCCCGCTAACTCTGGCGACCCTTTGATAAATTCACCGAGAAAACCCTAGTTCTGGAGAGGTCCACCTGCATGGAAGAGTCAATGAAGAATGCAGTCCAGGATCATCTTGAACCTGGCATCGTGGTGAGGCTTCCTAGAGATGAGGCCATCCCCGAGCCGCACGAGGGAGAAGTGGTCGTTTTTGAGGCCTTCTTCAAGGTAGGACTCAGGTTCCCCGCTTCGGGGCTCTTGTCAGAGGTCCTTTGTTTCTACAACGTTGACTTGCCATAGCTCTCGCCGAACGCCATCGCCCGCCTGACCGTCTTTGAGTGGGCCATGAGGGCAGAGGAGTGCGAAGGGAGGGCTGAATTCTTTGCGAAGATGCATGGCGCCAGATGTCAGCCAAAGAAGCAGTTCAGGACGGATGAATCTATGATGCTTTTGGCGTATGTGAGTGTCAAATTCCAGGTTCGGAAGGAGCATGCTAACTTCTTTCCCGTGAAGGCCATCAACGAATGGTGGTACTCCGATTGGATCCATCGTTGGTTCTACGTAGCGGTCAGGGTGGACTCTGGGCTGTCGGGACCCCTCCGCCAGATTCTCTACCAGAGGGAGGCCGATGTCTTGGCGAATGCGGTTTTGACTATGGTCCGCATCCAATCTTGTATATCATGGCTCGATGGATGAGTATGCGAGACTTGGCTGAGGAGTTCGTCTCCCTCTGGATCTCTCGCTTGAAGGCAGCGTGGCCCCTTGTCTTCTAGAGCATCCAGGATGGAACTCTCTTAGAGATGTCCTCAGGATCTCTTGGTATGCTTCGACTTCTCCTTCCTATAGGGGTTATCATGGTTTCTTTCAAACAATAAATATTCATTCGAAGGTACCTTCACGTCTGCAGGTTTGTGGGTAGTCATGACCTCAAAGTAGGTGATTTTGGGCAGTCGAGAGAATCCTCGGGGCCCCCACTCTAGCCGAGATGAGGTGGAGAATAGATTTAGTGGGAGCCTGAGAGCGATGCAACTGCATTTCAGGCAGCCTTGGGGTTGAGCCCCCAGTGCTCCTAGACGTTGATATCCCTGACCTGGCCCCGAGGAAGAGGAAGGCGTACACAGAATCAGCCGGCTCCCCGAAGCCTCCTTCTAAGAAGACTGCCCGCAAGCCCAGGGGCTTTTCCATCACAGCGTCCCACCCTGACTCGCTAGAGGAGAGGGCTTCAAGGGAAGCCTTGGTTGCCGAGCATGAGGTCTCAGTGCTGGACACCATCGGAGAAGCAGACTCGATTGAGGGCGCATCGGTTGGAGAGGCATTGCTCGTCCTCCAAACGAGCACGATCGAGGGAAGGATGGTCGAAGAAGCACTAGTTGGTCCACAGGCGAGCTCAACCAGGTGCACGATAGTCGGGGAAGAGCCAGCCGACCAGCGGGCTAGCATGACTCAGGACACGGCAGACGAAGAAGTGTTAGCTAGCTAGTGATCATAGCTAGGCATGCCGTGGTCGCAGGGGCACTAGCCGATCCACTAGCGGGATTGATTGGGGGTGCCAACGTCGTGGCCGAGTTGTTGGCTACGCTGCGTGGATCTCCGGGAAACTCCATAGGAGGGTGCTTCCGGATACTGGATGATATGGCATCCCCCGAGCCTCCGTCGGATGATTCTGAGGCCGGTAAGCCGCCTCCTCCTAGTCATATGCTTTTGGTTTTTCGCTACCTGCAGTTTCCTACACATCTCATATGTACCATGTTTGGTTTGTCGGTAGCTTGGAAGGGAACACCCCATCATCCCTCCATTTTCCCAAGAGAGGGCCGAGGCGAGGGGGAAAGCCCCCATCGAGGTAGTCGACATGCCGGAGTCGAACGAGGAGGTTGGTTCGGAAGAAGTTTCAAAGGGAGCTTCTCAGCATCTCAAGGCCTCTTCCTGGGTGGAGATTGAATACGTGCACGAAGGCATCCCCCTACTGGCATCATTTATAACTCCCGAGTTGGACCTCGTTGCGAAGGTGGAACCCTTGACTTGGCTCTACCAGGCCTTGAGTGGCACCGACTTGGTCGCCAAGG
The DNA here is from genome assembly GCA_019279435.1 of Zizania palustris. Lineage (NCBI taxonomy): Eukaryota > Viridiplantae > Streptophyta > Magnoliopsida > Poales > Poaceae > Zizania > Zizania palustris. The sequence continues at coordinate 35,274,884 of JAAALK010000285.1, read as the reverse complement.
TGGCTCATACGGTCGGGATCAAGTTGAACCCTGCAAAAGAGCATGCGGCCTACCAGGTACGCCTATTAGAGTGTTTTTGTTCACCTTCTTCTTCACCTTCGCTTACCTTCTTCCTTGCAGCTTGTCGTTCTAGCACAAGGATCCAGGACATCTCTTTGCATGGAGTGCGGTCGACATACTAGAGAGGTCACAAGGCTTCACGATTGTGTCAACGCCACTGAGTTTGAGGCGCGAGACCTTTGGGCTGAGCGAGATGCTCTAGCTACTGAAGCTAAAGGGGTTCGGGAGCAGGTGGCCGAGGTCGATGGGTTCATGCACGATCGGTTGATGTCGACGAGCTCTGAACCCAGGCGACGCAAGCCGAAGCGCTTCAAGCGTAGAGGATCACCTTGGAAAGGACAATCTCGGACCTCTTGGCCTCGAATGAAGAGCTAAAGTTGTCATTGGTGAAGAACGAGGAGACGGTGGCTGAAACCATAGGCACTCTCCGGGACATCCTAGAGCGCTACGGACGTCTTGTTCTTCATCCTTCAACGTCACAAGCAAGCCCCTGAGCCGTCGACTGAAGTTCATCCAATCCACCGCAAGGAACATGGATGCCACCGTGGCCAAGTATGGGGAAGTCTCCGGGCAAGTGGCCACCTTTAGTGTCCTTCACCACCTTGAGGCTATCAGAGGTGTTATTTCGCCAATGGTGGGGATGACGCATGTCGTCTTCGGAGGCGACCACCACCGTGATCAATCTCTGGCCATCGTGAAAGCTTGAAAGGCTTTCCTGGAACCTTGGAAAGCTGACGACCCATTTGCGGTGAAGGCATGGGCGGATGAAGTCCATCGTAGGAAGTAGCCGCGAGCGCAACCTCCTTTGATTTCTTCCTCTGATATCCATCCGGTAGACCTGAAGGTGTAGTTTCCCTTAGGGCTTCTCCTATAATGTTAGTGTTGTAAAAAGGTCTATAAGTTTATAAATAAGAACATCTTTTGGAAATTTCTCAGGGTTCCATTGGTGCTTTGAACCCCGAGGTCGAGGTACTTGAAGTGACAAATGCCCTTTGCAATCAATGGGCTATTTTCGAAGCCATTAGGCCTAATAGACGTACTCATTTCATTATACCAAGCAATAGCCACGGAAACGTTGTCCTCGATGTTTTAAATGAGGTTCTCACCTTTATAAAAGAGGAAGAGAAGAAAGTGTAGGTTTCATCTTCGTCATCCGAGTTTGTAGATTAGTCTGACGTAGAGCTAGATCCCGAAGCGGCAGAGTCGAAAGACCATAAACTTCGAACTTGGGCGCAGCTCGAGGAGGAGCAGAGGGACTAGAGGGCTCTGAGGAATGCAAGATGGCCCCTTCCTAAGGCTAGGGAGAAAACTCCGCAGCCCCTAGGGCTCCGAGAACATTTCGGCTTGGGGAGGGTTCTCGAAGTCAATCCAGTCTACAGGAGCAAAAGGGTTTTCAGTTTCTTCTTGGGTTAGATACTAATTTTTCATAGAGTTTTAGTTATTGTCTGAACTTTGTCTGTGTTGTAATTGTAATGGTAATTGGAATAGAATTTATGGATTGGATCACCCTTTTCGTTTTTGTGCTTCGAATGTATTATCACCCTCCAGCCCTCTTTGCGGCTGGGTGTTGACTTTCCAATTGTGAGGTGCTGACCTCATGCAATGATTATTACTAAGATTCAGAGTGTATGTTCTTGGAAAGTATGCTTCAGTCCGGTGGTCCAAAATCCGCGCCGAGGATGCTTCGAGCCGTTGGCTCGGAATCCGTATTGCGGATGCTTTGAGACGATTGCTCAGAATCCGTATTGTGGATGCTTTGAGCCGGTGGTTCTGAATCCGTATTGTGGATGCTTCGAGCTGGTTGCTCGGAATCCGTATTATGGACGCTTCGACCCGCTGGCTCAGAATTTGTATTTTGGACGCTTCGAGTCGGTGGCTCGGAATCCGTATTGTGGACGCTTCGAGCCAGTGTCTCAGAATCCATATTGTGGATCCTTCAAGCCGATGGCTCGAAATCCATATTGTGGATGCTTTGAGCTGGTGTCTCAAAATCTGTATTATGGATGCTTCGAGCCGGTGGCTCGGAATCTGTATTTTAGACACTTCGAGACGATGGCTTGGAATCTGTATTTTGGATGCTTCAAGCCGGTTGCTCGGAATCCGTACTATGGATGCTTCGAGCCGGTGGCTCAGAATCCGTATTTTGGATGCTTCGATCCAGTGGCTCAAAATCCGTATTTTGGACGCTTCGAGCCGGTGGCTCAGAATCCATATTGTGGATGCTTCGAGCCGGTGGTTCGGAATCCGTATTGTGGATGCTTTGAGCCGGTGGCCTAGAATCCATATTGTGGATGCTTTGAGCCAGTGGCTCGGAATCCATATTGTGGATGTGTTGGACCGGAAACGGCGACCAGAGGGGGGGGGGTGAATGGGAGCTTTTAAAATTTCAGGCTAAAAACTAGCCTTCGGTTTGGTTCTGTCTTCTGCGGAACAGGCTTCGAACACAACCTTCGAAGGTCTGGTTCGGAGGTACTTCGACAGCTCCGAACACAGGCTTCGCAGGAACAAAAGTTCGAAGCCAAGAAGACTTCGCTCCACTAACAACCCTCGAAAATCTACTCTGCTATGTCAGTGCAGGCTCCGCACACAGGGTGCTTCGAGCAGGCTTCGCACGTCACCCTTCGCAAGAGTGGACTGCCCTCTGAGGACTTCGACCAGGAACTTGGCAGCAGCAACTGGTGCTGTGCTTCGTACACGCAGGTCTACACGCACACAAACGGACTTCGCTGAGGGCTTCGACACAAGAAGCAAAACGAGCTTCGATCAGGGCTTCGCTAGTAAGCAGCGAGGTCTTGCCTCCTGTTACACAGAGCGACAACACACTGAAAACCACACTTCGCACAGAAACGACCTTCGCCTAGACAGGCTTCGGTGCACTATAACTAGCGAGGTATGTAACGCGAGCTCAAGCAAAAAGCACACAGAAGCAGGGCTTCGCCGCTTGAACAAGGAACACAATAAAATAAACTCTGGATGAATACAGCGAGGTATGTGGCTACAGGAGCTCAACAGTAAATGCTCAAAGTGTTAAATGTTACCTACCGAGCCCCCATATTTATAGCCCACAGTTCACCCAAAGGAAGTGACTACTTTACCCCTAGGGTTTACATTGAATTTGTCTCTACAGAACTAAGGGGTACAAAAGGTAGTCCACCTTTATTCTGGAGGCTTCTCTGTCAGCTTTGCAGAGGGGACATCGTCAGCTTTTTGTAGAGCAGACAGTGTCAGCCTTTGCAGTCTTTGACCTTCTGCAGCCTCCCTTCGCACGCGAGGGTGCGGTAGCTTCGGCGAGAAGCCTTGAGCCTGGTGGCCTTCGCTTCGCCGAAGATGGCCTCGATACAGTGACGGTTTTGAGCCGAAGCCGTCAAAGCCCTTGGGCCTCCGCACCAACACCTCCGGAGTGGACCACCACGGCTTCGCAGCTTCACCCAGCTCGAACTCCGTCAGTCCGTGTACCGAAGCCATGCAGGCCGAAGCACCTCAAGTCAACCTTGCTCCGGAGCTAGCCTCGCTCCGAAGCCTTCCTCACTCCGAAGCCCCACCTTCGGAGTACCACCCTTCGAAGTCCCTCCTTCGTCCAAGGCCTCCGCACGAAGCAATCCATGAGCACTTCGTCGCAGTGTCTCTCCCCGAGCACACTCCTCGATGAGCCTCACCCGGACCATGCCTTCGATGCGCCTCGACTTCTGAGACCTTCGTCGGGCACCTTCGAATGTCACCCTCCGGAGCACACTTCGAACGCCTTGCCTCCGCAGAGGACTTGATCCACCCAACTCCGAAGTCACTCCATTCGGAGTACCTTCGAAGTGCCTCACCTCCGAGGACTTTGTCTCGGAGTACCTTCAGCCGGAGCCACGCTCCACACTCTCTGCCTTCACCTGGCACGCCTCGACCCGAGGACCGACCCGGACCACCTTCGCAGCCACCGTGACGGAGCTCCCCGCTCCCCTGGCATCAAGCCTCCCGCTTGACCCAGGTTCACCTGCTACGTTCGTCCGTCGCCTCCGAAGTCCCTGCGCACCACAGACAAACAGACAAGTGTATCCAGTACTCCGGAGACCTCTCCGGGTTAGCAACCTCCGGCACACACTCCGGTGTACCGCCCAAAGGGTCCACCACCTCGATGCGCTCATCGGCCTCGTCCCGAAGGGTCCCTTCATCACGGCCGTCCCCTCCATCCTCTTCGGACGAAGTGTTTTTGGACCCTGAGCTATTGCTGCTATCACTGCTGCTGCTGGAGGCCTCCGTGGGCTTCGGCATGATGGGCCTCGCACCGGCATCGACATCTGCAGAAAAATACAAGTCAATATTCACGTATGAAAAGAGATATGTGTTTAAGTATTTACCTTCATCGGAGGAGATATCTTCGAAGGAGGGGAGCGATGTGTGCTCCCCAGTCCCTTCGCTGCGCGAGTGGAGCCCCAGCCCCCGCGCCCGAAGGGGTCGCTGTTGTGGGCCTCGCCGCCACCACTTCGGTAGCTTCCACCAGAGCACCTGCTGACTCCACTCCAGTACCAAGGCTCATGGCCGTTGGCTCCTTCACAGTAGGGGCTTCGACTGTTGGGAGCTTCGAGCGAACCCTCGAGGCTTCGGGTTCGTCGTCATCCACTCTTTTCCTCCTGGAGTCGCTCGCCGAGGGTGTAGGGTTGGTGAAGTCTAGTAGAGCTTGGACCCCCTTGGCGCCGAGCTAGGCCCACACTCCGTTCCATTGTTCCCAAGTCCCCACTAGAGCGAGCCATTGAGCATGCTCCTTAGGCATTGAAACCCCAATGACGCGCCTATGGTTTCCTCCTCCGGAGTCCTTACTTCACGAGCAGCTTAATAAAGGTTCTAAGTTAGTACAAGTTATTTCAGCGAAGTATGAAGATGAAGCAATTGAAGTCTTACCAAGGTTGAAAGAGACCCTCCGGCCAAGAGAGCGCGAGGGGGCTAAGCCGAAGGTGATGAACTCCTCCGCGAGGTCCCTCATGCTCATCCTCGAAGCCACCCTCCACAGGAGCAAGATCCTTCAGAGTCCTTTCGGAGTTAGCCTCCGGGTTTCCTTCGGGGTTTCCCAGGGCCAACCTCCGGACCCCCCTCCGGTCCATTCAAAGCTAAGTCTCCGGGAGTCCATTCGGAGTTCAGTTCGGAGTGTCCTTTGAAGCCTTTGACGCAGTCTCCACTCGAAGAGCTCCGGCCACTACTTCGAACCAAGAAAATATCTCAACTTCGCTGCAGTGCAGAGCCATACCGAGGGCCCCTCCGCCCCTAGTATAACGTTTAGCTGCTCAGAAGTGACATTTATTTGACACGTCTATAAAGCTATAAAGTTGTTTGTACAATAGTCTAGTCTTTTTTCCCTTTTTGCCCCTATAAGGCCTATGACCTTTAGAGGGCTTTTAGGTCTTCTCCTTTGGCCTGCGTTCCTATAAAAGCAAGGCCATGCCCTTGTAATAGGGACCCCATTAGATCTGATAGAGGAAAAAACAATGCCAAATCCACAGTAGACTGGACGTAAGGTTATTATCCCTTGGGGGAGGCCTGAACCAGTATAAATCCTTTCTCCTTCTGAGAGAACCCTTCGAGGTTCATTCTGTACACCATATACACACAAAACATGTGTTGTAGCTAACGCAATTGCTACAACAACTTCATTCTTTAGCCGGAGTATAGGTACAAAAGCATCGATCTTGCTAGAAAAGTTAGATATAAAGCGACGCAAATAATTTATCTTGCCTAGCAACTTTTGCACATCTCTCTTGCATGTCGGCGCTTCAAAGTTCCTAATCTTTTCAAGCCTCTTAGGATCAATCTCAATACCTCTTTAATGAATCATGAACCCTAAGAACTTGCCTGCCAACACGCCAAACACACATTTGAGCGGGTTCATTTTTAAGCCATACTGACTCATTCTATCAAAAGCGACTCTCAAACCGGCTAAATGGTTTCCCATAGCATCCGATTTGACTACAACATCATCTATGTAGACTAATAGCATAACTCCTAGCAAGTCGAGAAAGATCAAGTTCATAGCACGTTGATACGTAACGCCAGCATTCTTTAAAGCAAAAGTCATAACGGCCCACTAAAACAAGCCGACAAAACCAGGGCATCGAAAGGCTGTCTTATAGATGTCCTCTTCGGCCATAAAAATCTGATTATAACCAGCGTTGCCATCAAGGAAACTTAGTACCTTGTGTCCTAAAGCATCGTTGATCAACATGTTGGCTATTGGCATGGGATATTCATCCTTTGGAGTGGCCTTGTTCAGATCCCTGAAATCAATACAAACTCGTATTTTTCCGCTTCCCTTCTTCTCTACAGGCACGATGTTAGCAACCCATTCAGCATAACTGCATGGCCTAACAAATTCAGCCTTTAGTAGCCATTCTATCTCCTCTTTAACTCCATCATATACGACCGAATTAAAGCGACGAGGGGGCTATTTATAAGGCCTAAAACCAGGTTTGATAGGCAACCGATGCTCTACGAGCTCGCGGCTTAGTCCGAGCATCTCACTATATTCCCATGCGAAGCAATCAACATATGACCGAAGCAACTTTATTACTTCGACCTTTTCATTAGCTTGTAAACTTTTGTTTACAAAAGTCGGCCTTGGAACACTACCATTGCTATATGGACCTCTTCTAAAGGATCGGTCGACGCAAAACCCTGACCTAATTTTTCTACTTCGCTAAAATCTTCAATGGCTTCGGCAATACCATCTTTAGAAGATCGGTATTGCTCCACTCGAGACCTTAGCTAATCAAGATTGCTTTTGCTAGACATGACTACTAGTCTAGAAATAGTCGTACTACACCAGCCGACTTTACATACACGAGTACAAAACATCCCCCGGACACGCTAACGAAGTCGTAATCCGAGAGGTCTCTACCTAATAGACACTCTACTTTATCATGGACAGCGTTGATAGACATATCGGCCAATGCTACTTGGGCCAAAGTATCTGCTAGTACAACCTCCACATCATCGCTGTCCCACTACATTAGGCATTGGTGCAAAGTAGAAGGAATACAATAGTTCGCATGAATCCAATCATGCCCAAGTAGCACACTGTAGTTACCTTGCACATCAACGGTGAAGAATGTTGTTGGCAACATCTTGTTGCCCACCGTCAACTCTAGGGAGAGTACGCCTTTTGCTTCGGAGCTCTTGCCGTTGAAGCCAGTTGAGAATTAGGTTGGTTTTCTTTAGGTCCTCCTCACCCCTACCGATCTTCTTCAAAAGAGAGTATGACATTAAATTGACAGTGTTGCAACCGTCAACAAGCATCCTGGAGATCGGCTTCCCATCAATGTGCCCCGTGACGTAGAGGGGCTTTAGGTGACAAGCTGTATCCTCGGGCTTCTCGAAAATAGTGTCTCGTGGGCCGAGGTTCAACTGAGCGACATCAGCCTCATCTCGTGGTAGAGCGAACTCAGCGGGAAGCATGATGATGTTTATGTCCATTGCCTGAGGTGCGGGTCCCTCGGAGATGTGTGTGTAGTCATCATAGAGCTTGTCGTTGTCGTCGCTTAGAACGAGAGCCAGGTTGTTCGTCTCAATCGGCTTGGGCTTCCATACTTGCTTCACGACTGACCGAGGGCAGATTTCCTTGAATATGGCATCTTGCTCATCCTCAGCTTTCTTCTCACGCATGTCCTATGAGCGCAGGCGTTGAAGGCACCTCTTCTATGATTTGGACATGCCAAGAGGTGCCCAAGATGATTGTGGCTTGGTACCAGGCGCCACCAATTTGTTTCTGTGACTTCTGGCCAAAAATGGGTATCACCTAGGTCAACCTCATTTTTTATGCTTAGTAGGAACCTCTCTACGGACCCTGTCGATCGGACCAGCCTCGTTAGGCCGATCGGATCGGGCTTCGGCAGTGGCCTCGGTCGGACTAGGAGACTTACCTCCATCGGGCTTCAGTGAGGGGGCCTTCATTATTGGGACCTCCTCAGACCCTACCATGACCGTTGTTGGCATAAAAGATTACGCTAACAGGTTTAAGAAACTGTATGTGTGACAAACGAAGTGTTTGTAGGAGTGGACTATCTCAAGCCTCCGTATAGGATAATAGCTTGAAGTAGTTCGAAGTTGTGTCTTGAATGTCTGAGTATTCAATACCCTTTATAGAGTGAAGAAGGGTATTTATAGACCGAATAACAAAGGAAAAGACCCCTTTACCCTGTAATTACAACCGACTAAGAATATACTGTTGAATATTCTTCATAGGGGTAAAAAGGTAAAATACTAATTTAATCAGAAAGAAGATAAATCTTCAATCCTTGCTGGCAACATTCCTTCGGGTGTAAATACTTCGGGATACTTCATTACGCCGAAGCCTTAACGGAGGTCTTTGCTGTATAGTACTCCGAATAAAACACAACTCTAGCAAAACTCCGATGCTTTTAAGACCTTCGAAGATCAAAGCTTCTTACTTCACCTCTATTGCTGGTATCTACAAGGGAATGTTCTTGACCTCTGGAGGATGAAATATTTTCCCCCAACAATCGTGATGGCTTCAGACTCCCTTTCCATCACCTCTTTGCGCCCGACTTTGTCCTGTGTGAGTTGATTCGGAGGTACTATGGACAACCTGTGGAAAACATTCCCCTTCACCGTGTCTACTTGTCCCTGCCAATCATAACACTCCGAAGGGAAACAGGGGGCGACATTATACTGCGAAGGGTACTCCGGTGGTGAGGTGTAGTTTGAATCCCATGGGAACCCTGCCCAATAGTATGGTGGAGGCATCAGTGGCTCCAGCGGCTTCGCCCACTGTGACCCGAACCCATTGCCCAGAGGGGGGTTCAACCATGTCAAAGGTATTTCAGACAATATCAGCGAAGGTTCCTACCAGGCTGGAGGTATGTTTGGCCATTGCGAGCCGAAGTCTCCCACTGGGGGTTCACCTAGAGCGGAGGTGGGTTCGGCCATTGGGGTCCAAACTCGTTATGCGGAGGGTTCGGCCATTGGGGTCTGAACTCATTATGCGAAGGGTTCGACTGTTGGGGTCTGAACTCATTATGCAAAGGGTTCGACTATTAGGGTATGAACTCATTATGCGAAGGGTTCAACCACTAGGGTCTGAACCCACCCTTCGGGGTGTTTGGTTGTCGGGGTCCGAACTCACCCTCCGAAGGACGTGGTTGTCTTGGCCCCTTCGACTGACTTAGCATATTTGGCCGGGGGCCTATTTTCTCGGCTTTCTTCTGGTGTTTTCTCAACAGCATCTGGTATGTCACATTTTACCTTTTGCGAGTTCTAGCCGAAGGAGACATGTTGATGTTCCTTTTCCACACTCCTACTTCAGGGTTCTTTTGTATGAGTGTGCGTGTGCGTGGCTCTCCAACAATGACCGCTTTCCTTTAGATGACTCAGCTTGTTATGGCCTAATCATCACCTTCTTCTCGTTGAGGTCGATGGTGTTCACGGGAAAGGGGTCTTTGTCCATCTTCATCTATGGATTAGCGTATATTTTCAATCGTCCTTTTTCTATTGCCGATTGAACCTGCCAACGAAAAGCATTGCAGTTATTAGTATAATGAGATTGTGAATCATGCCACTTACATTAAGGGCATTTCTTCAGTTCATCGACGGTCGGGATGACTTGGCCCTTAGCAACCTGAGAAGCTTGTTCTTCAAGAGGAAATCAAATATTTTATCGCACTTAGTCACATCAAAAGAGTATTTAACTTCACTGGGCCGACTCATAGTGGGAGAATATCGTAGCTCAGAACAAGTGACAGGCTTGCTCTTAGTGTTCCAAACCCATTCGGCCTGCATACATGTTAGACGAATCTTCCTCTTCCTCTGATTATTCCTCGTCGGAGTGTTCCATGATGTGGATTTTAGCCTTAGGCTTGTTGAACGTTTTAATGAATTTTTTATCTTTGGCTCAGTTGACTCCACTGCTGGTTCGGAGTTATTAAGCTTCCTCGACACATATTCTGGCTATCATCAAATCTGGTTAAAGCACGAAGATGAAATCAAAACAAGCTTTGTAACTCCGTCGGGAGTCTTCTGCTATGTAAGAATGCCTTTCGGCTTAAGAAATGCCGGGGCAACTTTTTCGAGGTTAATTGCTAAAGCTCTAGGTCATCAAATGGGCCGCAATGTAGAAGCCTATATGGATGACATTGTAATAAAGAGTGCTCTAAAGCACCAACATAGCCTAGACTTAGCAGAAACGTTCAATAGCCTTCGGGCATGTGGAGTCCGTCTTAACCTCGAAAAATGTATTTTCGGGGCTCAGGTGGAAAATTGTTAGGGTATCTAGTTTCAAGCAGAGGGATCAAAGCTAGCCCTACTCAAATAACTGCATTACAAAGGATGGCTTCTCCGGAAAATTTGAAGCAGGTGCAAAAGCTAACCGGCCGCCTTGCAGCACTTAGCAGGTTCCTAGCAAGGTCTGCGGAAAGAAGTTTGCCCATTTTCAAAGCATTGAAATGGTCCGAAGATTTTGCATGGACACCGGAGTGTCAAAAGAGTTTTGATTATATTAAGAATTATCTCAGTAACCTCGCTACACTCACGGTGCCTGTTGTGGATGAAACCCTACTCCTCTACCTTGCAGCTACTGGCTCTGATGTCAGTGCAGTCCTTGTCAGAGAAGTTGATTTCAACGGGAAGTTGGTACAGAATCCAGTCTATTTTGTATCCGAAGCATTGTGTGAAGCAAAAACAAGATATTCTGAGCTTGAGAAGTTCACCTATACTATGATAATGGCTTCGAGGAAGTTAAGGCATTATTTCCTAGCACATAATGTGATTGTACCAACCTCATATCCCTTAGGAGATATGCTCCGAAGTAAGGATTCTATAGGAAGAGTTGGGAAATGGGCTATTGAATTAGCACCCTTCGGCATCTCCTTCGTGTCAAGGACAACAATCAAGTCACAGGTGTTGGCAGATTTTGTGGCAGAATGGACTTCCTCCGCAGTATGGGCTCCGGAGAAACCAAATGAAGGAATTTGGACCATATACTCCGATGGAGCTTTCCAAGCATCTGGAGCAAGTGTCGGAGTAGTAATAATTTCGCCTTCAGGGCAAAGAGCAATGTACTTCCCAAGGCTCAACTTTAAGTCCACCAATAATACAGCGGAGTATGAAGGAATTTTGTTAGAACTTCAAAAGGCACGTGCTTTAGGGGCTACAAGAGTTATTATTAAAATAGATTCTCAAATTGTAGCAGGGCACGTTGATAAAAGTTTTCAAGTTCATCACCCCCAACTTGCAAAATATTTGGAAGAGGTCCGTAAGATTGAAGCGGCATTTAAAGGGATTTCCATCTGAAGTATACCCAAAGCTAAAAATATGCAAGCTGATAACTTGGCAAAAGCTGCAGCTAGAGCTATGGACATTTCGGAAGGAGTTTTTATGAAGAGCTTAGTTCACCTTTGGTGCCACAGATCCCTCCTGCGGAAGTTCTTTCCATTCCAAGTACTGATTGGCAGAGTTCAATTATGGAATTATTGCAAGGTGAAGCAAATTTGCGTGAAGGGCCACATCTTTCGAGGTTAAAGCTCAGAATTCGAAATTATCATATAATCAATGGTATTCTCTACAAGGCCGGAGTATGTTCCCCTCTACTCCGATGTATATCTCGAGCCGAAGGTCAGGAGATTCTCCGAGAAATTCATGAAGGCCTTTGTGGTAGCCATCTAGCCCCTCGGGCTTTGGCAGGAAAAACACTTCGCCAAGTGCTTTATTGGCCTACAATAGTAGCTGATGCGGAGAGCCTAGTCCGCACGTGCCAGGGTTGTCAATGGATAAGAAGAAGTCATCGTCTGCTAACAACTCTTCAAGTCATTGCCCCAGTTTGGCCCATGGCCAGATGGGGGATGGACCTTATTGGCCCATTCCCAGTAGCAAAGGGAAATTTGAAATTCACAGTGGTAGCAATTGAGTATTTTTCCAAGTGGGTCGAAGCAGAACCCCTAACAGCTATCACTTTGAATAATGCACAAACAATTTTCTAGAAAAGTATTATATGCATGTTCGGAGTACCTCGACAGCTCATAGTTGACAATGAGACACAGTTTGATGTAGAGCCCTTCAGGAAGTTTTGCGAAGATCTTGGCATACAAATATGCTTCGCTGTTGTGCGCCATCCTCAGTCTAACGGAGCTATACAAAGAGCCAATGGTAATATCTTGTCAGGGTTGAATCGAAGAATAGTGGGGCTGGCAAAAGGGTTGTGGACCGAAGAGCTCCCAAAGATCTTATGGTCCATTCAGACCACCCAAACAAGGTCCACAGGTTTCACTCCTTTCAGACTATTATTCGGAGACGAAGCTATGACGCCAACAGAGCTTAAAGGAGGATCTTTTCGCAGCACCGAATCTAAAATAGAAGGAGAAAGGCAAGCTTCGCTTGATTTAACTAAAGAAACAAGACTTCGAGCTATCGCCAATCTGTCGAAATATCAACAACAAATGAAGAGTTGGTTTGACCTGAAGGTTAAGCTTAATGAACTTAAGCCAGGTCATCTAGTTTTGCGAAGCATTATAGCACCAAGGAAATTAGGAAATAAGTGGGAAAGTCCATACATTATTCTCCGTTCTAGACGCCCTGATTCTTTTAAGCTAGCTAATTTAGAAGGCGAAGAGTTAAAGCATGCCTGGCATGCAGAGCACTTAAAGCGATATTTCGCATAGGGGCTCCTTGTAATCATTTGTAAACACCTTCTGAATTAATAAAGTTCATGGTTCAGATAATTCCTACCTCTCAAACACTTCCTACTTCTAGTGGACGCACTAGAAGAACGAAAGTGGTTGTGAGGGAAGTGTCATTCATTTGAACCAATTTTTCGGACTTCGAACCACTGGTTCGAAGCTTCCGATGAGGTTGGAAAGTCACTGAAAAACGGATTCCAAGCCACCGGCTTGAAAGCATCCGTAAAAAGAGTCGAAGGAGACCAAATAATGCGGATTCCAAGCTCCAGCTTGAAAGCATCCGTAAAAAGAGTCCAAGGAGACCACTGTGAATTCCGAACCACTGGTTTGATAGCATTCGCAAAAAGAGCCGAAGGAGGCCAAATAGAACAGAGTTTGAGCTGATAAGCTTCGAATATCAGTAAAAAGAGTCCAAAGTGACCAATTGTTTTGGATGCTAAGGTGTCCGGAAAATTAGTCCGAAGTGACTACTTTCAAACAAAAGGTACTAAGTTACCAGTTTTCAGACTCCATGTAGTCGAAGACATTTTGTGAGATTTTAATCAATCTCTAAGTTGCTAAGGGGCTCTAAGCCTCCAAAATTGTACTCCTAAGTCTTTTTCTTTGCGCCTAACCATCTTTGACTATACTTCGAAGTTGCTTACGTCCAAAGAGGGGCTGGGAAGTAGGGAGACAATTTTAAAATCTTAATCTTTATCATTTGAACAAATTACATTACATTATGAAAAATCTGTGTCTATGCCAAGAAGGAAACAAAGACCCCTTCGATCCCTAGAGCTACCACTAAAGCCAGAACGATTAGTTCTGGAGCTGGGAGTCCTAATAACTTTACGTTTAATTCTTCTCACTCTTCTCGAAGCTTGAAAACCTTTTTGTTCCTGGTGGAGTTCAGCCAAAGTTCGAAGTCGTTCGAGGCTTCTCTCCCAGCTTCGAAGTTCTTCAGACTTCTTTCCTTGTTCTTCAGCAGTATTCTCTTCTTCGGACCACTCAACGTCTTCATAAGATGAGGTTTCCAAGTTAACTTCTTCCTCTTTAATATAAGATAATATATCTTTGCATATTTTGGGCGCAATCGCACCGGAGCTTTCTCGAGGAATCAGAAATCGAGGTCGTTTGTGAAGTTTTAAAAGATCGAAGGTAACCCATAGCAGGCGAAGTTCTTCGGTAACATTTAGTACTTCGAGATCATCCATACGAGGTTGGGAAGCCTAAAAACATTTCCAAATAAGTTTTTATTCATAACAGATGAAAGCATAATTTTTACATATTCGGACCCCTAAACAAAACTAAACCTGCGGGTCTGGCGGAGGCTAGCTGCTCGAAGCTTGAGACTGAGCTTGTTTTTGGCGAAGCCCTTCATCGATCCAAGCCTTGATCGTTGTTCGACCTTTGGCTCTCCATGACGCTTGGAAGGCTTGCCAGGCTGTGGCCACATCTTCGGAAGGGTTTAGCAGCTGGTTGTCATCGAAGGTAATAGGAGCCACCCCCAAGTCTGGTGCTACTGATAGCCCTAGATCTTCGTAGTAACGAAGTATTCCGAAAGGAGATACTTGGCTGGAGAGTTCTCCATACCGAATACCCACCGTCTTCATCATCTTCGCTACTCCTTGGATCATTTTCAATCGTCGCAGCAAGGGGATGTTGTCACTCGAAGATAGTGTCCAAGAAGTACCGAAGCACTCTAAGACCCCAAAAAGATGATCCATTACCTCCGCAGCTACCTTCTCCAACTTCACATTGTCTTCAATTAAGGCATCCCTTGATGAAGACAGCTCGTCTACCACAGAAGATAGTCTAGCTGCCTCCGTAGCCAAAGAGTTCTTCTGACTAAGCAGGTTGTTGGCCTCATCCATGGCCTTCGTCTTTTCTTCTTGAAGCTTAACCAGCTCAGCCCCCGCCGTTGCATGCTCTGCCTGCATTTTTTCTATTTTAGCCCAAAGCATGATTTAGTCGGCTTCGAGCTTCAGATTTGCAGCCTCCAGACCAAGTCTAGCTCTCCTCTCCGCTGCAACCATCTCGTCCAAGCTGGAGATTGAAATTTCAGAGCCCTCAAGACTCCTTTGGAGGGCAGTAATCCTCTCCTTAAGACGAATACTTCCTCGCTCGTTCGAAACAGCTGCAGCTCGAGCCAAGACTATTTGCTGCGAAAAGAAAAAGCAAGGTGAGAAATTGTTCATAAGTTGAAATTAATCTTGTTTTTGCAGATACTTCGTACCTGGTATGCTGCCCGTTCCAAGGCTGCGTTCAGCTCCGACCCTTCAGCCTCCCCATGTATGGCTACTAAGTCTGTTCCCCAACTTCGCGGTTAGCTCAATCCAAAGGTTCGAGCAGTGGACAAAGCCCTTTGATCATCTTCGTTGGGTGAAGGGCCAGAGCGCTGCGCCGCATCCCCAGAAACCTCGGTGGACTGGCCCCCCTCCGTAGATTGTCCTCCGTCTGTCGATTCTGACGGAATTAGTCCTGAGTTCGGAGCAGGAGAGGGGTCCATTTTGCCTTTACCTTTTCTAGGTCCCATCTGTGCAGCTTATGGAACCGACCCTAGAGATGTCGATGTCCCAGGAGCAGTCTTCGTAGGAGGAGTCATCTCCATGGGAGCAGACCCTGCTAAATCAAAGGTATTATATATTGCATAATTTTGCAGGGTAAAGGAAAAGGTTCTTTAATGAAGTTTACCTTTGAAATCTCATCGGCGAATGAGTACGGGGCTGCTTGGAGGGTCGAAGGCCCCTTCGAAGTCTTCATCAGACTCGAGGTCTGGAACCGAAGGGTTGGCTATCGGAGCCTCCCTTGGAGGAACATCTACCACTTCATCCGTAGTCGAAGCTTGTTTAGCTATAACTTTGACTCTGCCTTCAGCAACAGGGGCTTCTTGATGCGGCAAGTCAGCCTGTTCGGAGCTGTCTGGAGAAGCTGGCATGCTTGCTACGTCGCACGTGTCTACAACTTCGACATTTGCTTGCGCTTCATCTTTGGTAATTAGGTTCACGAGGAACCTTTGCATTTCTCTCACTCCCTCATCTTCAGATGAATCGGAAGGCGAAGCCACAAGCCTAGAAGGAGCCACATTTTTAGGCTTTTGGGCTAAGTTTTTTATAGGAGTCTTTGCTGGAGCCGAAGTCCCAGCATCTGCTTTCCTCTTCTTCGGCCCTTGCTCAGAAGGCACCCAATCCAGAAGAGGGGGGCTACGACTCTGAGTATGCCCCATACTCGGTTAAATCGCTCCCAACTGCCCACCAGTTTCTTCCTCTATTACTTTTCAGCTGGAGTAGGAGCTCCAAGAATCTTCTCTGAAGCTCGAACGACTTGCTCTGAAGTCATAGGGGCTTGAGAAGCTAAGATAAGATTTTATTAGTAATTTCATAAAACAATCATATATAAAACATGTTGTAGTTTTCGAAGTTACCTGCAGGGCTCAAGTTCAAAGAAATTTTTCGGAGTCCTCTCTCCGGATCTTCTTCGAAGTTGATAGGCCAGTTGGCCATCAAAGGCAGAATTTGGAGCCCGATGAACTCCTCTGCTAGGTCCCGCATGCTCATGCGGTGACTAATTCATTGGAGAAGGTTAAGGCGAGCATCGAGCTGGCCGAGGTCTTGGTGGACTTCGGCCTCCCTTCGAAAGTATATGTCTTGTAGTGGTCCGGCCAGACGACTGCCTACTCCGACTTCGGCGTAGAACCACCGGAGAATCCAATTTGTGTACCATCTGGCATTGATAGCCTTCGCTGGAAATCACAGTTGGAATTCATATCGGAGTCTGAAGTTGATACTCCCAAAGGCTACTACGATTTTCTCCCCTCCAGAGCCTTGGTAAGTCTTCGGCTGGCAAGATGGCTTGTGCAGCGCTGCAAATAGTTCCGCTCTTCCTTCGCAACCCTCAGCCCACAGAGTCCATTCGAAGATAGCCAAGCGTGCTATTGCATTCGGATACAATTGAGGAAGGGTGACATGGAAGAGATCTAACACCTCCGATAGGAAGTCCACCGCCGGGAGTCCTAACCCTGCTTCGAAGACGACAACTTCACCGGGCCGCGGTGAAGGGATGGCTTCCTTTCCGGGTTTGCAGACGTTGATTTCCGAGCTAATCTTCCCCTCGACCACTACTGCGATCGTCTTCCTCTTGCAGGTGGATGACCCTAGTTTGTAAGATTGGTCAGGATACTTCAATGAAGCCGGAAGGAGGTCATGGGGACTGATCTGTTGGGGATTTCCCGCCGGCGCCGCCGTAGCAGCTGCCACTGCTGGTACCATCGCTGCTGCCGCCGCCGCCATGGCCTGTTGCCGGGCTAGGGCTGAAGTCGCCCCGGGAGCCTTGAAGCTTTTCTTCGCCATTGATCCGAACCGAACGCTTAAGGCTAAGGTTTGGAGGATAAAGGTTGGTTGCGCAAAGACGGTGAGAAAGGTGTTTGAGAAGTTTCTAGGTCCTCTATTTATAGCCTAGGTTCACAATTTTTTACCGTTCACACTTGCCGTTTCGCATTCTTGACCGTTACTATTTGCAAAGTTAACGCACCGCATAGCTTCTTCTGAAAGGAAAATGATAACGACTATTTCTTCTAAGTCTAAAAGGCTTTCTGGCTTCTTAAAATTGATTCCAGGATTGTTTGAATAAAACTCTCTTAGAAATGAATTTGATGTTATGAATCTTCGTGTATTTCAAAGGTTGTTAAGATTTTTTAACCCCTACGCATGATTATTTTTCTTGCATATACTGCTCTCCTAACCCTACAGATGAAGCGGAGAAGCGTATTCGAGGGGCTACTGTTGGGGGAAAATACTTCATCCTCGGGGTCTCTACAGTAACAAGACGAAGGCAGTCGATTAAACCAAAGTTCTCTAGTATCTAACTCCAGTTTGGTACTGGGTCAAGTTTGAAGGATCAAAGCGAACTTTTGTTCGGAGTATATCTTCGAATGTAGACTCTTCAGAGAACCTCCCTACCAGCTAAGATGGAAGACTTATCTTCTTTCTCACTAGATTAGTCTTTTACCATTTTAGCCCTATTAAGGGTACCGAATACTTTCCACTATGTCGGTTGTAATAGAGGGGTAAAAAGGTCTTTTCCTTAAGATTTTGGCCTATAAATACCCCCCATTTTACCCTGTAATGATCATCGAATACTGAGTTATTCAGTACACATCTTCGAACTGCTTCGAGCTATTATCCAATTCGGAGGCTTGGAATAGTTCACTTCGCAAACACTTCGTTTGTTAGTTTCTAATCTCTAGAAACTTGTTAGTGTAATCTTTTACGCCAACATCTCTAATTCTAATCTGATAAGATTCAGCCTAATCAAGATTAGAGATAAAAACAACCTGAATCTGTATCGGACTCCTGATCTAGAGCCTGCTTGATAGGGGAGTGGTCCCGATCTTCCGCTAGGTAAGGGATAAACTTGGGTTGGTGGAGAATCTCGACGTTGGCGATCCAAGGCTCCGGTCCGGCGGATCAAAACCTCGCAATCGTTACACCACTGTCTCCGTTGGTTATCAACCACGCAGAACGCGATTGACCTCGCCACGAAGGCTAATTCCTGCAAGCGAACCCAAGAACACAAGCAAGAACAGGAAGGATACAAATCGAATGCCAAATCACAGACAAACGAAGATAAGTTGAGGTTTCACAAACGCCAATGCGGCAGCCAATCGGTCCGGCGCAAGAGGCGGGATCTAAACACAACAGTGTAGATGCAACAAAGCAAACCTAACCCTAGAAGTGGCTGGCGTGAGAATATATAGGGCGGCGGCCTGTGGAAGGGGAATAGACTTGGGCTGTGGGCTAGAAGACGTACAGACTCAGATTATGGCCAACACGGCCCAGTTCTGTCACGCAGTACTGTTTTAAATACACAGGACGACTCGAGACTCCAAATGAGGTGAAACCAACGGCAAACGATCCGTCTTCTCCTCAGCTTTCCAAAAAGTCCAAGAACGCGCCAATCGGACTTCGTATGAGGAAGTTATGCCCATTTTGGTGAATGGTGGTCGATGTAGTCCGAACCAGCGAATTCTTGACTTCAAATCATCCGTGCGGCTCCGTCTTCAACTCCAACTCTACTATTCCATCTCCCATGTTCCTAAGCAACAAAATATCACCCGTATTCAGTAGCATTCCGTCCAAACAAATATTAACATAGTTGCTAAGGAACGAATTAACCTCATGGTTCAAGCGACGGGCACGGGCGCGTGTGATTGGTCCTTGTAATTGAATTGTAGGTGGAGGCTCTATGTGTGTATCCTGTGAAGTGATGTCCTCATCATCCTCCCCTTCTTGAATTGGAGTCGTCCTCGACTCAAGGGCATCGTCATCTCCCAAATAGGGCTTTAAATCTGAAATGTTAAATGTGGGACTAACCCCAAAAGCTGCAGGCAACTCAAGTTTATATGCATTATCATTTATCTTCTCAAGCACACGGAAAGGACCATCAGCACGGGGCATCAACTTAGACTTCCTCAAATCAGGAAAACGATCCTTGCGCAAGTGCAACCAAACAAGATCACCCGGTTCAAATGTTATCTCTTTTCTACCCTTACTACCATAAGCACGATATTTCTCATTCATTTTCTCTATGTTTGCTTTAGTAGTTTCATGCATCTTAAGCAATAATTCAGCACGTGTAGCAGCATAAAAATTCAAGTTTTCAGATGGTGGTAATGGTAGCAAATCAATAGGAGCACGCGGATTAAAACCATAGACCACTTGAAACGGACTTACCTTAGTAGTGGAGTGTACTGACCTATTATATGCAAACTCAATATGAGGTAGACACTCTTCCCAAAGCTTCAAGTTGGTCTTCAAAACAGCCCTCAACATGGTGGACAATGTGCGGTTGACGACCTCCGTTTGTCCATCCGTTTGGGGGTGGCAAGTAGTAGAAAACAGCAGCTTCGTCCCCAACTTATGCCACAACGTCCTCCAAAAATGACTTAAGAATTTGGCATCACGATCTGAAACGATGGTATTGGGAACTCCATGCAAGCGTACGACCTCTCTGAAAAACAAATCAGCAACATTTGTAGCATCGTCGCTCTTGTGACAAGGTATAAAATGCGCCATTTTAGAGAAACGATCTACCACCACAAAAATACTATCTCTCCCCCTCCTAGTTCTAGGTAATCCTAACACAAAATCCATAGAAATATCCTCCCAAGGTACACTAGGAACGGGCAGAGGCATATAAAGACCATGTGGGTTTAGACGGGACTTAGCTTTATTGCAAGTAGTGCATCGTGCCACATAGCGCTCAACATCTCGTCTCATCCTAGGCCAATAGAAGTGGGTGGACAGCACATCTTCAGTTTTCTTTGATCCAAAATGACCCATCAAACCACCACCATGTGCTTCCTGCAATAACAACAAGCGAAGAGAGCTAGCCGGCACACATAACTTGTTAGCACGAAAAAGATATCCATTATTCAGCACATATTTGTTCCAAGCACGGACATCTGTACAATTTGCAAAAGCATCTTTGAAGTCCAAATCAGTAGCATATATGTCCTTCAATGTTTCTAAACCAAAGATCTTATAATCAAGTTGAGAAAGCAATGTATAACGTCTAGACAAAGCATCCGCAATCACATTATCTTTCCCTTTCTTATGCTTAATGATGTATGGAAAGTTTCAATAAATTCTACCCATTTAGCATGTCGTTTATTCAGATTTGCTTGACTACGTATATGCTTCAATGCTTCATGATCCGAATGAATAATAAACTCCTTAGGCAAAAGGTAATGTTGCCAAGTTTCAAGCACATGCACTAAGGCATATAATTCCTTATCATAGGTCGAATAGTTCAACTGTGGGCCATGTAATTTCTCACTAAAATAGGCCACGGGTTTACCTCCTTGCAGCAGCACACCTCCTAATCCAAAACCACTAGCATCACATTCTAACTCAAAAGGCTTACCGAAGTCGGGTAACTGAAGTAGAGGTGCATGTGTAAGGCGATCTTTGAGTGTGGCAAAAGCTTGTTCATGTGCTGGCTCCCACGCAAAAGTAATTCCCTTCTTGGTCAACTCATGCAAAGGACCGGCTATGGTGCTGAAATCTTTCACAAAACGCCGGTAGAAACCTGCAAGACCAAGAAAACTACGTACCTGTGTGATAGTTTGGGGTTGCGGCCAGCTGTTGATTGCTTCTACCTTTGCCGCGTCGACCTCAATACCCTGTGAAGTGACAACATAGCCAAGAAACACAACTCGATCCGTGCAAAACGTGCACTTCTCAAGGTTACCAAACATTCTAGCTTCACGGAGGGCAACAAAAACAGCACGTAGGTGTTCAACATGTTCAGTGAGAGACTTGCTATAAACCAAGATATCATCAAAGTATACAACCACAAAGCGTCCTATAAAGTGCCGTAGGACTTCATTCATCAAGCGCATGAAGGTACTAGGTGCATTAGTAAGTCCAAAAGGCATGACAAGCCACTCATATAATCCAAACTTTGTTTTAAAAGCAGTTTTCCATTCATCACCTAGTTTCATGCGAATTTGGTGGTAGCCACTACGGAGATCGATCTTAGAAAAGATAATGGCACCACTAAGCTCATCAAGCATGTCATCCAATCTAGGAATAGGGTGTCGATATCGAATGGTGATATTATTAATAGCACGACAATCAACACACATGCGCCAACTACCATCTTTCTTAGGTACCAAAAGAACGGGTACTGCACAAGGACTAAGGCTTTCACGGACATACCCACGATCAAGAAGGTCCTGTACTTGGCGCTCAATTTCTTTTGTCTCCTCCGGATTGGTGCGGTACGCTGCACGATTAGGAAGAGACGCCCCCGGGACCAAATCAATTTGGTGCTCGATGCCGCGTATCGGTGGCAGCCCGGGTGGTATCTCAGCAGGAAAAACATCTTTAAACTCCTGCAAAAGGTCAGTGACTGCAACAGGAACAGAGCTAGGAATGTTCGCAAGTGAAAACAACACGTTTGTGCAAATCAAGCCGTATAGCAAGGGAGTATCATCACAAATTTCAGCAAGGTCAGTTTTAGTTGCAAGCATGACACGCCCTTTCAGATTTATAACTTGTGATGAAGAAGGAGAAGCAAATTTATCTTTCTGTTGCCTCAAAAGCGTCTTAGCTACTTGCTGATTTTCAGAAGGTTGTTTGCTCTTTTGTGCATCCCTAGCATGTTTTTCTTGTTCAAATTTTACAATTTCAGCAGGAGTCATAGGAAGCAATGTAACTTTCTTTCCTTTATACATAAATGTGTAAGTATTGCTCCTACCATGGTGTGTAGCATCAGTATCATACTCCCAAGGTCTACCAAGTAACAGAGAACATGCTTGCATTGGTACTACATCAAAATCAGCAGCTCCGACGTAGGTACCAATGGAAAATTTGATGTGAGCAGTTTGTGTTACCTTGACCTTACCACTATTGTTGAACCATTGCACATGGTAAGGGTGTGGATGCGCGCGTGTGGGAAGTTGAAGCTTCGTTACCATGTCGTGGCTCACCAAATTGTTGCAACTACCGCTGTCGATGATGACACGTACACGACGGTTATTGACGCCGAAGAAGGTCTGAAACAGATTGTTCCGTTGTGCCCTGTCGTCCTGCTCCATGTGAGTGCTCAAGACGCGTTGTACAATAAGTGCTTCAAGGTCGGCAGTGGCATCCGACGCAAGAACATCGTCATCGTCGAATGTATCATCATCTCCTGCAATGTTAGCAGCAAGTGCATATTCATCTTCAACATCACTAGCACTTACATAGCCACCGTCTTCCGTAGCAATATAAGCCCGCTGACTAGGGCAGTCTTTCATAACATGTCCAAGTCCTTTGCATCTGTGACACTGGATCGCTGCAGAACGTGCAGTAGAGGCTGCCGAGGAGGTGGGCTTGGCTGGCGCCTTGGTTGCCGCAGTCTTGGAACTCTCAACCTGGGCTGTAGATGTAGAGGGTGCTGATGTAGCCGCCGGTCGAGAAGGGGGTGCGGGTGGTCGTTGCTGCTGCCCACTTGAGCGTGAAGTAGCACCACCAATGTTGGTCCTCATGCTGCGTTGTGGTTGTTGGCGACCCTGCAATTCTTTTTCTGCAAGCATAGCAAGGTGAAAAAGACGAGTGATAGTATTGTATTCTTATAATCAATGATATCCTGAATTTCACGTCTTAAACCACCATAAAAACGGGCCATTTTATCCTCATTGTCCTCCTCAATTTCAGCACGCATGCAACCTATTTGCAACTCCTGATAATACTCCTCTACCGATTTATTTCCTTGGTTTAGGCGCTGCAATTTTTTTCTCAAATCACGTTTATATGAAGGAGGGACCCATCTACCACGCATTTGCCGTTTTAACATATCCCAAGTTTGTGGTTCATTGCCAACCTGAACTATTTCAGTCCACCAAAGAAGAGCATATCCAGTGAAGTCACTAGTAGCTAAACGCACGCGGTGGATAGCAGGAACCATGTGAGCATTAAATTTTTGTTCGACTGACATCTCCCAATCTAAATATGCATCTGGATCATAGGTGCCAGCAAAAGGAGGTACTGAAAATTTTACCTTGGAGTAGGGATCATTGTTCCTGTGGTTGTCATTGTTACCTCGTGGAGGGCGGTTGCGGTGGCCGCCCATACCTTGACGGTTGAATTGAAAGCGATGGCGTGCAGCCTCGTCAGGGTCAATGGCATTGTTTCCGGCATAGGATAGGTCGTCTTCTTCTTCAATATGGTCGTCTTCCTCTTCAACATGGTCATTGTTGGCTTGTGCAGCAGGCAATCGTGTTTCCAAGGCAGTCATCCGGTCTACTAGGTCAGCCACAGTACGTGCGAGACGTTCGATGGAATGTTGGGTCTGCCGCTGAGACTCTAGTAGAGCACGTCGTGAGACACATTCATTAAAATCAGATGGAGGGGTGCCGCTGTTATCTGCCATGTTAGTGAAAGACAAAACAACAAAGAATAATCCTGATGGAAAACAGCTAGGTGGGGTGGTGGCTGTGTGGTGGAAGCAATTCGTCAAGCACCTTACCCACGCTTGCAAGTGTTCTTACCACGCCGCAGGGAGGTCACCGGCCTACAGGTGATGAACCAAGTGGAGGGTGGTGTACAATTGCAAGAAATGATCCTGTCCTGACCAAGAGAAATGTGTAGCTTGGAAGGCAAGTGAGTAGCAAGGATTAGCGATAATAATAACAGTTAAACCAAGTTCAATAAGTATTCCCAAGTACTCGTCAAAGTTGCTGACCGTAGTGCTCCCAAAGTGAAAGTTCAAGTAATAGAGGGAAACTATGTGCCCAAAAATCAAAAGGAAGCAAAAACAGGTCAAAATCAGCTCTCTATAGATCGGACAAGGGATTGGACAAGAGATCGGACAAGTGATCGGACAAGGGTATGTGCAAATTTTTTTTTTTTTCTCTTTTTTTTTTTTTTTTGCTGCTGTTCGGATCGGACAAGAGTTCGGACAAGAGATCGGACAAGCAACAAACAGCCAAAGGCTGCCTCAGATTGGACAAGAGTTCGGACAAGAGTTTGGACAAGAGTTCGGACAAGCAAAATAACAGGACTGTTTCTCTTTTTTTTTTATTTTTTTTTTTCTTCTTTTTTTTTTCACTCTATTTTTTTTTGAAACAAGGATGACAAGAGGAGTAACCACAAAAATTGGCACCTACAACTAAGGTGGGATGTGGCTCACAAAATTCAAACAAGTTTGCTGTCCGGCGAGCAAAAACTTTCTCCAATTTTTTTCTCTATCTTCCCGATTTTTTTTGGCGATTTTGGTGAGGGCTAACCGACCTTTGTCGGTTAGGGGACCCTCCAAATTGAGTCAGGAACACGCTCAAAAAATTTCAGATTTTTCTGCCAAACGAGCGAAAAGTTATGCCTGTTTTACTGAAGAGGGGTCAAAAAGACTGGATGTGGAAAACAAAGAAAGGTTGCGGAAGGGGGGGTTTTTCGGTGGGGATTTTTTTCTGAGACACAAGAACAACTACTACTCAAACGACACAGAGGGATGACTAAACCAGCAACAAGACTCGACCAAGAACACGAACTCAACAAAGTTAAAACTGAAATTAAAATCGCAGGCACAAAGGGGTTCTCGGTGGGGAATTTTTTTTGGTGCGGTTTTCTGGACTCTGGGTAAAAAAAAAGGTAGATCGAAATTACCTAACGGGAAATCTGAGCTCTGATACCAGCTGATAGGGGAGTGGTCCCGATCTTCCGCTAGGTAAGGGATAAACTTGGGTTGGTGGAGAATCTCGACGTTGGCGATCCAAGGCTCCGGTCCGGCGGATCAAAACCTCGCAATCGTTACACCACTGTCTCCGTTGGTTATCAACCACGCAGAACGCGATTGACCTCGCCACGAAGGCTAATTCCTGCAAGCGAACCCAAGAACACAAGCAAGAACAGGAAGGATACAAATCGAATGCCAAATCACAGACAAACGAAGATAAGTTGAGGTTTCACAAACGCCAATGCGGCAGCCAATCGGTCCGGCGCAAGAGGCGGGATCTAAACACAACAGTGTAGATGCAACAAAGCAAAACCTAACCCTAGAAGTGGCTGGCGTGAGAATATATAGGGCGGCGGCCTGTGGAAGGGGAATAGACTTGGGCTGTGGGCTAGAAGACGTACAGACTCAGATTATGGCCAACACGGCCCAGTTCTGTCACGCAGTACTGTTTTAAATACACAGGACGACTCGAGACTCCAAATGAGGTGAAACCAACGGCAAACGATCCGTCTTCTCCTCAGCTTTCCAAAAAGTCCAAGAACGCGCCAATCGGACTTCGTATGAGGAAGTTATGCCCATTTTGGTGAATGGTGGTCGATGTAGTCCGAACCAGCGAATTCTTGACTTCAAATCATCCGTGCGGCTCCGTCTTCAACTCCAACTCTACTATTCCATCTCCCATGTTCCTAAGCAACAAAATATCACCCGTATTCAGTAGCATTCCGTCCAAACAAATATTAACATAGTTGCTAAGGAACGAATTAACCTCATGGTTCAAGCGACGGGCACGGGCGCGTGTGATTGGTCCTTGTAATTGAATTGTAGGTGGAGGCTCTATGTATGTATCCTGTGAAGTGATGTCCTCATCACTGCTCAAAGTGGGCCTTCGACGGGCCCGCTGAAGGGTGCTCCTTGGGCCGAATCTTTGGCGAAGCAGGCCGCCGAAGAAGCCTCCGGGCCGAAGCCAAACCGCAGAGCAGACTGCTGAAAGGCCTCCGAGGCCCCATGAAGATGGGCCTCTGACACTTTAGGGCTTCGGCCTATGCCAGGACTTATATATTTTCGGCCCAAATTACCAAAATTGATATTTTGACAATCTTGGCCATTAATGCCATTTTTTGCTATCAACAGGGTCCTATCAGGTCCATCCCCCATCCAGCCAAGGGCCATACTAGGGCTATGACTTTGAGGGAGATGGGGGGTTGATGGCTCTGCTGCACCATCCACTGGCATCCTTGGTAGGTATTGGTGAGCATACTCCGAACTTGTATAGCACGCCGTTGATGATGTGGTATTGTCGCACCCTGTGTTGTAGACTCGAAAGCTTGGGGCCTACGGGTAGGGTTTCTTCATTCCAAAGCATAATTAGAATCTGGTCTCGCCAGTCTTTGGGGGGTATGTAGAGAACTTTGGCGGGTTCTGTAGACGATATTGAGGGCCTGGATAGTTCTTCAAAAAAAGCCCCTAGCGGGACGTCTTGGCCTCTAGCTGCTGCCTTAGCGAGGGTGTTCGCTTGCTGGTTGTTGGCTGTTGGGCTTCTTCAAATGGAGATTCCCTTAAATTCCACTTCAGGCTTGTGAATTGCCTCTAGATATGCAGCGAGGTTTGGGTGTCATGCTCAAAAGCTCTGGTCTACACGCCTAACAACAATATAGGAATGTATTTTTTCAATGACTTTGGCGGCGCCAAGTGCGCGCGCCTTTTGAAGACCTAACAACACGCCTTCGTACTTAGCTACATTATTTGTGGCTTTAAAATATATCCTTATAGAGTATAGTGCTTTTGCCTGGAGGGTGAAATGATAACTACTCTTGCGCCTGCTCCGGATGCTTGGTATGCCCCGTCAGATAAAATTATCTAGATCCCTTCGCTAGCTTCTTCCGGCGCCCATACTACTGATGGGGTCCACTCTGCTACAAAATCTGCGAGGACCTAAGACTTGATGGTCGTTCGGGCAACGAACGTGATGTCGAAGGGGGCGAGTTTCACCGCCCACTTCCCTATCCTTCTAGTGGCATCTTTGCTTTTGAGCATGTCTCTAAGGGGGTACAAACTGGGGATGGTTATGCTGTGTGCCAGGAAGTAGTAGCGCAATTTCCTTGAAGCCATCATGAGGGCATAAGCTATCCTTCAAGCTCAATGTACCTCGTTTTGGCTCCCAAAAGCACTTTGGACACAAAGTATACTGGTCTTTGGGTCAGCTTTCCTCTGGATTCCTCCTCTCGCATGAGCACGGCGCTAATAGCGAAGCCTGTAGCTGCGAGGTATAAGAGGAGGGTTTCTTCATTGCGGGGGGTGGTGATTGTGGTCAAGTTGGTGAGGTATTCCTTGATTTCATTGAAGCATTTTTGGCATTTGGGGGTTGAAGCAAAATCTGCTCATCCTATTAGTGCCTTGAAGATTGGGAGGCTTTGTTCTGCAGATCTTGCGAGGAAGCAGCTTAGAGCGGCCAGACGGCCGACCAACTTCTGTACCTGTTTTAGATTTTTTGGAGGAGCCATCTTTTGCAAGGCGCTGATCTGAGTGGGGCTAGCTTCGATCCCTTGACTCAAAACTAGATATCCTAAAAGTTTATCGACTTATGCCCTAAAGACACAATTTTCGGGGTTCATATGGACTCCGTAGGCCTGGAGACTTTCAAATGTCTCTGCTATGTCTAGGCTATGCTGGTGCTTTTTCGCACTCTTAATTACAATGTCATCCATATACGCTTTGACGTTACGACCAATCTAAAGGCCCAGGGCCTTAGCAATTAGCCTAGAGAAAGTTTCCCCGACATTTCTTAAACCAAAGGGCATTCTTACATAGCAAAAGACTTCGGATGGAGTGACAAAACTAGTTTTAGCCTCGTCTTCACGTTTCAACCATATTTGATGGTAGCAGGAGTAGGCATTGAGGAAGCTAAGGAGCTCAGAGTCGTCTGTGGAATCGACCAGTTGATCAATGCGAGGCATGAGATACGGGTCACGGGGCATGCTTTATTTAAAGAAGTGAAATCAATACACATGCGCCATTTGCCGGAGTTTTTCTTCTTGAGGAAGACGGGGTTTGATAGCCACTCCGTATGGCTGATTTCTCTGATAACTCCTTCTCAGAGTAGCTTTTCTACTTCTGCTTTGGCGAGGTCGACCCTTTCCACTGATAGCTTCCGAAGCCCTTGGCACACGGGCCGTGCCTTTGGGTTCACCAACAAGGAATGCTCGATAATGCTCCAATACACTCCTGGAATGTCTTCATCTAACCAAGCGAGGATGTCCAGGTTGTCTCGGACAACATCTTCCAGCATGGCCATGATTTTAGGATCCAGCCCCTCGCCGAATTGGACGGTGTTGTAACAGTTGCGTTAGTTACAAACAGGTTTCTATGAGGTGGTGTAGAATGCATGATATGAACGTCGAAGGCTTCTCACAAAGGGAGAGAGAGTTTTATACTGGTTCGGGCCTCCCAAGAGGGATAATAACCCTACGTCGAGTTTATAGTGGATTTGGCATAATTTTGCCTCTACTACTTTTATAGGCTCACAGGCCAA
The DNA here is from genome assembly GCA_019279435.1 of Zizania palustris. Lineage (NCBI taxonomy): Eukaryota > Viridiplantae > Streptophyta > Magnoliopsida > Poales > Poaceae > Zizania > Zizania palustris. The sequence continues at coordinate 35,246,435 of JAAALK010000285.1, read as the reverse complement.
AGGAAAAGACCCAATTGCCATCTACAAGCCATAGGCTTTATAGGGGTAAAAAGGAAAAAAGGCTAGGCTACTATACATACAACTTTATAGACATGGTAGATATACATCACTTCTGGAGTAGGTATACGACATACCAGCGGCTGGGGCCCCTGGTATGGCTTTTACACTATAGCGTTACTAGGATATTTCTTCTGGACCAGAGTACTTGTTAGAGGGTATTGGCCGTAGCTCATTGAGGAGGTTCCGAAGAATATTTCGAAGGGGACCCCAAAGAGGGCTCCGAAGAGGGCTCCAGAGAGGACTACGAAATGGCTCCGAAAGGGCTTCGGAGAGGGATCGGAGTAGTCCCGGAGGCTTGGCTCTGGAGGGGTCCTAGAACACTTGACTCCGGTGGGGTCCCGGAGCACCTGCCTCCGGGGGGAGCCCGAAGGCCTAGCCTTCAGTCGAGTAATTCTTTGCTGGGCTTGGAGTAATCTTCGATGGAGGAGGCCGAAGTTCGTCTTTAGGCTTCGCTAGCCAGCGGGCTCTGAGCCCGAGGCCTTCGGAGGATGACGTCATTTGACCCCTGTTTAAGGGAAAACTATTTCCCCCAATAGGAGCCCCTTGCATGTAGCCCTTCACAGCAAAGGGGTGCGTGCGCCTTGGGGCAAATGACACTAAAAAATGATGCTTCATGGCTGACAAGCCTTCGAAGCCTGTGGTCGAAGGCTAGCTTTGAATTGTGCAGGCAATAAATGCCCGTACGGAGCGAATGGGACACCCTCAGGGAGCCCAAGCGGCTCCGCAACGGTCAAAATTCGAGCCGTTACCACGCGGGGGCATGACAGTTTGCTTTGAATTCTACCATAGCCCTAGTGGTCAGAGACTGTGGGGGTTGGGTTCTCAGTGAAAAAAGCTTGGCTGCGGGGCGCGCAGTCGCTTTTTACTGTCTATAAAAGGGCCTTGTCCTACCACGGCGCCACTCACGCCTTCATTTGCTTCCTACTTGTGCTCCTAGCCACCTTCGTCTTTTGTCTCCACCTTTAGCTTCATGCGCCCTTCGCTCTAGAGGTTTTAGCATCCTTCACGCCGAAGCCCCTCGTAAGATGCCAAAGAAGGCTTCGGCCTTGGGTGGGAGCTCAAGTTCTATCCAAGCCCAAGTAGCGGTAGTGGTTGCGGCGAAGCCTGTGGTGAGGCGTCTCGAGCCAACCGACCTCTAGTCACTGTCAAACAAGTTTGAGCAAACGTTGGAGCTATGGGCTTCGGTTTCAATAGAGGAGTCTATTCGGCAGATATGCGAAGGGAAGATTTCTGAAGAGATCTGCCTTCGAGTACCTGAGAAGTCAGAAAAAATCGCGAGGCCTCGGCTTGACGAAGTCGTTGTCTTTGAGGCCTTCTTCAAGGCATGGCTCAGGCTACCTACAGTGGACATGCTGAGCGAGGTGTTAAAGGCTTACAACTTCAAACTCCCTCACTTGTCTATGAATGCAGTGGCGAGGCTCGCGATCTTCGACTGGGCCATGAGATCCGAAGGCAAGGTGTTTGAGCTTGATTCTGGAATGGGAATGGAATGAGTGGTGTGGATTTACTGAATGTGTGATAGTGTGAGCCACCTTCGACTCCGGGTCACCTTCGACCTTGGGATGCTTCGGGTATGGTAGCCAGAATTCCTAGACTCATCGGGCCGGTGGCCCAGAGTCCTTTATCCCACTGCTATGGACCCGGAGGCACTGGGTAGCCTTCGTAGTGACACTTCGGTTTTAGATAAGGCGAAGCGATGCTTCGACTTTAAATAAGGTGAAGCAAGGCTTCGGTTTTAAATAAGGCGAAGCAAGGCTTTGGTTTTAAATAAGGAAAGCAAGGCTTCGATTTTTAATAAGATGAAGCAAGGCTTCGGTTTTTAATAAGGCGAAGCAAGTGTTGACAAGAAAACATGCCCCCACACTTGGGTCAGTTTGACGATCCAAAAGTGTGCGGATACTTAGGTACAAGCCTAAGCATAACACAACACCGACGTCATGTTCTGACTACCCTTATATGTTGTAAGGGGGGTGGCATCACCAGGTAATCGCATCGCACAAAAATAATCCAATTAACCGAAAAGAGAAATATTAAACAGAATAAATCAGCAATCTGGATGAAGCCTAGCTGATTCGAAGTATATAGTGCGAAGGGTATAGCCGAAGGGTGCCTTCGGCGTTCGGACTGATCTGGCCAAAGGTGGGCTCCGAATAGATCTTGATGCGACAATCACCTCCAAACGGCGGGGTTCAACGCGAAGTCTCTAATACGATAAAATAAATTGAATGCAACGCACTGGCGTGACTTCGTCTGACTTGGGGTACGAACATGGCACTATCGCGACGAAGCCTATTGCAAAGCGTGCTGGTGCACGGGACTCAGTCAAACCAACAACAGCGTGACGGTCCAGCACGGGTAGTCGAAGCAGTATTTCCGCCGAGGGGTGTTCTAGCAGCCTCCGAAACTAATCTCCTAGCTCCTAATATCTCCAGCGAAGGGGCTCCGAGCATGGAAACCTGCAATAGAATATATCAAGTGCCAATTTGGCCTGGGGACCGAATTCTACTAAGCGTTGCACTAGAGAGCGAAGGTAGCAATCTGTTACACAGATTAGCGGATACTTCACAAGCGAAGTAACAAGGCGATAGCAATTTATTTTGTATATTAACGGATACTTCACAAGAGAAGTAACAAGGATTACTATTCTGAAGTGGACATCGGAGGGCTTCCAAGCAAACCCACGAAGGATGCAGAAAAGTAAAGGTAAAAGTAAAGGTACTGTTCAAAGCTAGGGCTTTGTGTTGATTTGTTTTGGGGGGGGTTAATGAATTGGCCTCACCCCTATATTTATAGGGGCTAGTCTTCTAATCTCTAAGATTAATCTGTTAAGATTCGGCCTAATTATGCATAGGGATAAAATTACCTAGAATCAAACTCAAACTCTATCTCTGGAATTCAGCCCGAAGTGGGCCTTCGGCCAAGCCCGCCGAAGCTTCGGCGAAGCAGGCCTCCGAAGGCCTTCAGGCCGAAGCTAGCAGGCCTGCTGGAAGCTTCCGAAGCCCATAGCTTCTATGGTCCTTGGGCCCTGTAGGGCTTCGGCCCGATCCAGGACATGTGTATTTTTGGCCCAAATTACCAAATTTGATATTTTGACAATCTTAACCACTTAATGCCATTTTTTGATATCAACACATGCCGCCCTTCCTTTTAGTGAAGTAAGTGAACTAAAAGCATAACGGGCTATGGACGATACCTCTCATATTGACCCTTCGACACTGTCAAGCCATTTTCCACACACTTGGGAAATACCTTTTCAAGTACGTGCCATTCAAAGCTCGTCGAAATCACTCTCCTTGTAGAGATTCTAACACATATGCATTACCTGGAGTGATTTCGGCTATTTTGAAAGGTCCTTCCCAACTAGGTGACCACTTACCAAATTTAAGGCTCTTAGTTCCTAGGGGCAAAATCGTCTTCCAAACCAGGTCACCTACTTGAAACGATTTTGGTTTAAACTTCTTATTTTAGGCTTTAGCTACTCTCCTCTTGCTATCTCTATAGCTTTTAAAGCGCTTAACCTCTTATCGGTCTGTTCTTCTAGATTGTCCTTCAAAAGAGTCTCATACTCATCGACCGATAAGCCATCTTGCTTTAGAACTCTTAAAGAGCCAAGATCTACTTCTATAGGTAGAACAGCCTCTTGTCCATATACTAACTCATATGGACTAACTTTGGGAGCACCGTGCTTTGCAATTCTACAAGCCCATAGCACCTCGGAAAGCACTTCATGCCACCTCTTAGGGAACTCTTTGATTTTCCTCTTAATGAGCTTAATAACAGTTTGAGAAACCAAGTGTTGGTTTCGGTGTTTGTGATGAGTGATTGACAGGCTTTTTACCCTCTGTTCGAAGGGTACCTCCGAAGGGGGTTCGGAGGTTGTACCTCTGAAGGTGTTCGGAGGAGGTTGTACCTCCGAAGTGTGTTCGGAGGTGGTCTCACCGAAGGGTGTTCGGTGGATGGTTGCTGCAGCTGTGCAGCGGAGTGTGCTTGTCGGAGGGGTCCGACAGTACATGATGACTGGGTTCGTACCGAAGGGTTCAGTACTTTGGGCGGTACACCGGAGTGTGTACCGGAGGTTACTAACCCGGAGAGGTCTCCGGTGTACTGGATACACTTGTCTGTTTGTCTGTGGTGCGCAGGGACTTCGGAGGTGACGGACAAGGTTCGCAGCGGGTGAACCTGGGTCAAGCGGGAGGCTTGATGCCAGGGGAGCGGGGAGCTTCGTCACGGTGGCTGCGAAGGGGTCTGGGTCGGTCCTCGGGTCGAGGCGTGCCAGGTGAAGGCAGAGAGTGCGGAGTGTGGCTCCGGATGAAGGTACTCCGAGACAAAGTCCTCGGAGGTGAGGCACTTCGAAGGTACTCCGAATGGAGTGACTTCGGAGTTGGTGGATCAAGTCCTCTACGGAGGCAAGGAGTTCGAAGTGTGCTCCAGAGGGAGACATTCGAAGGTACCCGACGAAGGTCTCAGAAGTCGAGGCGCATCGAAGGCATGGTCCGGGTGAGGCTCGTCGAGGAGTGTGCTCGGGGAGAGGCACTGCGACGAAGTGCTCATGGAATGCTTCATGCGGAGGCCTTGGACGAAGGAGGGACTTCGAAGGGTGGTACTCCGAAGGTGGGGCTTCAGAGTGAGGAAGGCTTCGGAGCGAGGCTAGCTACGGAGCGAGGTTGACTTGAGGTGCTTCGGCCTGCATGGCTTCGGTACACGGACTGACGGAGTTCGAGCTAGGAGTAGCTGCGAAGCCGTGGTGGTCCACTCTGGAGGTGTTGGTGCGAAGGCCCAAGAGTTTTGACGGCTTCGGCTCAAAACCGTCACTGTAACGGAGGTCATCTTCGGCGAAGCGAAGGCCACCAGGCTCAAGGCTTCTCACCGAAGCTACCGCACCCTCGCGTGCGAAGGGAGGCTGCAGAAGGTCAAAGACTGCAAAGGCTGACACTGTCTGCTCTGCAAAAAGCAGACGCTGTCCCCTCTGCAAAGCTGACAGAGAAGCCTCCAGAATAAAGGTGGACTACCTTTTGTACCCCTTAGTTCTGTAGAGACAAATCCTTTGTAAACCCTAGGGGTAAAGTAGTCACTTCCTTTGGGTGAGCTGTGGGCTATAAATATGGGGGCTCGGTTGGTAACATTTAACACTTTGAGCATTTACTATTTGAGCTCCTGTAGCCACATACCTCGCTGTATTCATCCAGAGTTCATTTTATTGTGTTCCTTGTTGAAGCGGCGAAGCCCTGCTTCTGTGTGCTTTTTGCTTGAGCTCGCGTTACATACCTCGCTAGTTATAGTGCACCGAAGCCTGTCTAGGCGAAGGTTGTCTCTGTGCGAAGTGTGTTTTTCAGTGTGTTGTCGCTCTGTGTAACAGGAGGCAAGACCTCGCGTGTTACTAGCGAAGCCCTGATCGAAGCCCGTTTTGCTTCTTGTGTCGAAGCCCTTAGCGAAGTCCGTTTGTGTGCGTGTAGACCTTCGTGTACGAAGCACAACACCAGTTGCTGTCGCCAAGTACTTGGTCGAAGTCCTCAGAGGGGTGTCCACTCTTGCGAAGGGTGAAGTGCGAAGCCTGCTCGAAGCACCCCGTGTGCGGAGCCTGCACTGACTTAGCGGAGTAGATTTTCGAGGGTTGTTAGTGGAGCGAAGTCTTCTTGGCTTCGAACTTTTGCTCCTGCGAAGCCTGTGTTCGGAGCTGTCGAAGTACCTCCGAACCAGACCTCCGAAGGTAGTGTTCGAAGCCTGTTCCGCAGAAGACAGAACTGAAACCGAAGGCTAATTTTTAGCCCGAAATTTTAAAAGCTCCCATTCACCCCCCCCTCTGGTCGCCGTTTCCGGTCCAACAATTGGTATCAGAGCGGGTTAAGATCACCAGTTGACCTTAACCGGTTTTGTGATCTGTTGGCGACATGGATAGAGGCAGTAAAATTCCTCTGTTCGATGGGACAGATTTTGCATACTGGAAGGTGCGCATGGAGGCTTACTTGTTAAGCCAAGGAAATGCAATTTGGGAGATTGTGGACTCACAATACTCCATCCCTGAGACTCGCACCTCTCAAACAGAGAAGGATCAGTATAATGCCAATTTCAAGGCAAGAAATATATTGTTCATCGGTTTGAGTAGAAGTGAGTTTGATAGGGTGCAGCACCTTAGGACAGCTAGGGAAATCTGGACAACACTCACTATTTTTCATGAGGGCTCTACTCAGATCAAGGCCAGGCGCCAAAGCACATACAACCAACAGTATCAGCTGTTTGTGCAGGCACCTGGTGAATCTATAGATGCCATGTTTTCTCGCTTTGATGCGATAGTGAGTAACTTGTGATCCAACGGGACGCTTGCTTACAGTGATCATGATAGGGCTATCAAGCTTCTCTATGCTCTTGACCGTAGCATATGGGAAGTGAAGATATCCAGCATTGAGGAGTCCGCAGGATATGACACTTTGACCTGCGATGAACTCTTTAGCAAGCTGAAGTCCACAGAGATTGCCAAGGCATCTCTTGCTGTGCACAGAAGCTCTTTGCCACAGCCATTGGCATTGGTTTCTAGCAATAGTCGTGGCACCACTGCAGAACCAAGCACATCTGGCACTTGTGTTCTTGCAGATGGTTTTGCTTTGTCCTCCCTGGTCTCCGTCACAAAGGAGCAGGTGGACACTCTAGATGATGATGAGCTTGCTCTCATTGCCCGGAGGTTCACCCGCTTTCATCATGAGAGACGGGATCAGAGGAGAAGTGGTTTTAGTGGTTGCTATGAATGTGGCGACACCTCTCATATTAAGGCCAATTGCCCCAAGCTCAAGAAGAGAGATGAGAGTGAGCGCCCCAAATACCACAAAAAGGAGAGGAAGCCTTTTGTGAAGGGCAAGCGCGGCAAGATGGCTAAGAAAGTAGCCAAGGCCGCTTCCAGAGCCTTTGTTGCTGCTCTCAGCGACATCGACACGTCCTCAACTGAGGAGTCGAGCTCTGAGGAGGAGGAGTCCCCAAGGAAGGAGGACAAGAAGGACAAGAAGGGACGAGACTTCACCGGCCTTTGCTTCATGGCCGACAGCGATCACAGCGGCGATGAGCTTGACTCATCTGAGGTAACTCTATCATCTGACCAGCTATTGATTAAATTAGATGAGCTGAATGAAGTAGTTCTTGGTCAGGATAGATTACTTGTGCAAGCCGCTAGAGAAAGAAAAGACCTTAGACTTAGGCTAGAAACTATTTCTACTGAATATGCCATGCTTAAGTCTAAATTTGATGATGCTGAATGTGAATCTTGCTCTGTTATCATGGGTGAGCTTGCTCAGTTGCGTTCTGTTCATGCTCAAACTCTTTCGGAGCTTGATACTGCACAGAAGCAGCTTTTGGAGGTGGATTCTAGACCTCATGATGTTATTGATTGCATGAACTATTCTTTATTGCGCGAAAGTATTAATTTACGTGATAAGCATGTTCATGATTTGGAGGCTAGATTGGAGAGGGCCGGTAGTTCTAAGGATGTGCAGCCTGTGTGTGACACTTGCATCACCCTTAAGGACCAGCTAGGCACTGTTAGAGGGCGAGCTGAAAACCTCATGTCTGAAAATGAGTACCTCCTTTCCGTGGTTAATAAATGCACTGAGGGAAAGGGTAGGATGGATTTGCTCTTGGCCAAGACCAAGTTGTGTGCTGACAGAGCAGGGGTAGCTCTAGGTTTGGGTTTTGAGAGGATTTCTTCAGACAGTAAGACCAAAACTGTGTTCACCTCTCCCACTACCTTGGAGAAAGAAAGAGCTCTGTTAGACACTCCACCAGCCAAGAAACCTACCCGAGCTCCAAAGAAAACCACACCTCCTGCCAAGAAAATCCCTCCCAAGAAAACCACTCAGAGAAAACCCAAGGAGCCTGTGAGAGTTGCTCCTGTGACCCATGAGAGTTCCCCCAGGAGAGTGTTTCATTGTTCCTATTGTCAGCGGGCGGGTCATTTGGTTGGGTTTTGTTTTTGTCGCATCAAGGATGAGCGACGCTCTCAGGCGATGAGTTACTAGGACATGCATTACCCATCTTTAGGTATGCATGAGTCTGAGTTTTACTATCATCCTGCTTTTGAGGCTCCTCGTGCTTCTCGGAGAGGTTTTGCTCCTCGAGGTGTTCACCATGTTCCATATGGTGGTAGACCCTGGGCGAGTAACTTTGTACCTCATCAGAGTAGGAGACCTCGACATGTTGTTCGATCACAGCATGTAGGTAGACCTCGCACTTTGCATCATTCTGATTATTATGTGCGTAGACCGTCTACTTTTACTGCGCCTACTACTCGTGTCACTCAGTGATGGATGCCTCGTCATTATTTCACTCACCCTAGCACTGAGCGATCGAGATATTCTTATCGTGTGTAGGCGACAGATCGAGGCTTGGAGGGCACGTGGATCATGGACTCTGGTTGTTCGCGCCACATGACCGGAGATGCAGCATGGTTCTCCAGCCTCAACACAACCAAGCAAAGGGAACATATCACCTTCGGAAACAATCGAAGGAGTAGAGTGAAATGTAAAGGTGTGGTAAGAATTAATTCGAATTTCACTCTCAAAGATGTTGCTTTGGTTGAAAACCTGGGATACAATTTGCTGTCTGTATCTCAGTTGCTTGATGAGGGCTTCGAAGTGCGATTTCATCGCGATACTTCGCAAGTGCTCAATTCTGATGGCGTTGTGGTGTGTAAGATCTTTCGAGTTGGGAGAGTTTTTGGAACTAATTTTTCAGAGTCGTCTGGTTCTTCTCATTGTCTTGTTGCACATTCGACTTCTGAGCTTTGGAAGTGGCATAGGAGACTAGGGCATATGAGCTTTGAATTGCTCGCTCGTCTGAGCGCCCTAGGTCTGATCCGAGGATTGCCCAAGCTCAAGTTTGAGAAGAATTTAGTTTGCGCTGCTTGTCGACATGGAAAAATGATTGCTGCTTCGCATTTGCCAGTCACCACAGTGATGACTGAACAACCCGGAGAACTTCTCCACATGGACACTGTAGGTCCTTCTCGGGTTAGTTCTTTAGGCGGCAAGTGGTATGTATTAGTCATTGTCGACGATTTCTTTCGCTACTCTTGGGTCTTCTTTCTTGCCAGCAAGGATGAAGTGTTTTCACACTTTCGGAGCTTGGCTTTGAGACTTTTTACTGAACTCCCCGGTGCATTGAAATTCATTCGAAGTGATAATGGCACTGAGTTCAAAAACAGTCTCTTTGTTGACTTTTGCATGGAGCATGGCATAGAACATCAATTCTCTGCTCCGCAGGTTCCTCAACAAAACGGTGTTGTTGAGAGGAAGAACCGCACTTTGGTTGAGATGGCTAGGACGATGCTTGATGAGCATAGGACTCCTAGGAAATTCTGGGCTAAGGCCATGAACACTGCTTGCTACATCTCAAACCGAATCGTCTTGCGCTCAATTTTAAATTTGACATCTTATGAGCTGCGTTTTGGGAGACAGCCCAAGGTTACTCATCTTCGAGTTTTTGGTTGTCGCTGCTTTATCCTAAAACGTGGTAACTTGGATAAATTTGAGTCGCGATCTTCTGACGGGATCTTTTTGGGTTACACTACTCATGGTCATTCTTATCGTGTTTATAACTTGGAGACTAACACTGTCATCGAGTCATGTGATGTGACTTTTGATGAATCAACCCCGGCTGTTAGTTCTGCTTTTGAACAGGCAAATGAACACGACATGGAACATACCTTATTTGAAGAAGAAGATCTCGGAGATTTCGAGGATGAACCCCTACTACCCTCGACATCGACCCCCGAAGCTGACCCCGCTTCATCTACTTCGGCACGAGGTCCCGAAGCGACTACCTCAACATCGATCATCTTGGACCACTCCAACGCACAAGTTGAGGGGGAGACTGCATCCCGCCGCGAGGCTCCACATCATGTTCAAAGGATGCACCCTCCCGAGCAGATCATTGGTGAGCTTGATCAAAGGGTAACTCGTTCACATGCCCATTTCACTAATGTTGCTTTTGTTGCTTCTTTCGAGCCCTTAGATGTTAGTCATGCAATTTCTAATTCTAGTTGGATCAATGCCATGCATGAGGAACTTGAAAATTTTGAGAGAAACCAAGTCTGGACTTTAGTTGATCCTCCACCAAATGTGCATTTCATTGGAACAAAATGGATTTTCAAAAATAAACAAGGGGAGGATGGGACTATAGTTAGAAACAAGGCTAGACTTGTAGCTCAGGGCTTTTCTCAACTAGAAGGGATTGATTTTACTGAAACTTTTGCACCTGTTGCTCGCCTTGAGGCCATTAGGATTTTGCTTGCCTTTGCGACATCCCGGGGATTCAAACTCTATCAAATGGATGTCAAAAGTGCTTTCCTTAATGGCTTCATAGGTGAAGATGTTTATGTAAAACAACCCCCTGGTTTTGAAAATCCCAAGTACCCACATAAAGTCCTTAAACTTCATAAGGCTCTTTATGGACTCAAGCAGGCCCCTCGGGCGTGGTATGACAGACTTAAGTCTTTTCTGCTTGAGCGAGGGTATTTGATGGGCTCTGTTGATAAAACACTGTTTACTCTCAAGCATGGCAAAGATTTCCTCCTAGTGCAGATTTATGTGGATGATATCATCTTTGGTGGCTCTTCTCATGCTTTGGTTGCCGAGTTTGCATATACCATGAGCAGGGAATTTGAAATGTCAATGATGGGTGAACTCACCTTTTTCCTTGGTTTGCAAATCAAGCAAAGCAAACAAGGTACTTTCATCCACCAGACGAAGTACACCAAGGACCTGCTCAAGAAATTCGACATGTCCGATGCGAAGCCCCTCGCCACTCCAATGGCTACATATGTAGCATTGGACCCTGACGAAGATGGAGAAGCCGTAGATCAGAAGGAGTTCCGAAGCATGATCGGCTCCCTCCTCTACTTGACTGCTACGAGGCCGGATATACACTTCGTTGTGTGTCTGTGCGCTTGTTTTCAGGCTTCACCACGAGCTTCGCACCGCCAAGCGGTTAAGCGCATCTTAAGGTATCTCAAACACACCCTTGAATTTCGCATATGGTATTCAGCGTCTTCATCTTTATGTCTTTGAGGTTATTCCGATGCGGATTTTGCTGGGTGTAAAATTGATAGGAAGAGTACCTCTGGTACTTGTCATTTTCTGGGTACATCTCTGGTTTGCTGGTCTTCCCGCAAATAGTCTAGTGTTGCACAATCGACGGCTGAGGCCGAATATGTTGCTGCAGCTAGCTGTTGCTCTCAGATTTTGTGGATGATTTCCACTTTGCGGGATTTCGGGTTAGATTACAAGAGTGTTCCACTTTTCTGTGATAACACTAGCGCTATTTGTATTGCAAACAACCCGGTTCAGCACTCCAGAACCAAACACATTGATGTACGATATCATTTTCTCAGAGATCACAATGAGAAGGGTGATATTGAACTTCAATATGTTGATACCCAACACCAGCTAGCCGACATTTTTACAAAACCCCTCGATGCTTCTCGATTTGCCTACTTGCGTGGGGAACTTGGCATTTGTCACCCTTACGGCATTTTGTGAGGGGGAGCTGTTTTAGATGGATATGCCTTTGCTAATTGTGTTGAAATTGCATTTACATCTGTTGCACTTATATGCCTGCTTTTAATTCTTGAAATCGTGTCAGCTCAGCTCTTTTTAATTTATCTGAAACATTCATGTGCATGATGTTTTATTTTCAAAGTCACATCGTGCTCACTGATCCAGGTGGGTTTGTTTGTCGCACTATCCTATTCTAGACTGCTTACCATTGCACATTGGTCTGAACTGGAATAGTGTAGTGTTTGCCAACATCATTGCCTTAAGCTTCTTATGGTTTTCATGTCTAGGCTTGGCCTGATTGGAAAGTATAAGGTGGACAAACAAATAACCCCTGGCACTAAGAAAAGAACAACAAAATTTATTGATTATCAAAGTTGCTTTTCATGCTCCATTTGAACTGGACTTGTCTGTCTAGAGTAGAAATTGACTAGCTTTGCGCAGTCCTTGCTTTTACTTGTCTAGTTTCCTTGACTAAGTGGTGATGCTTTTATTTCAAAAATAATCAAATCACATGCTTCATCATGCTTTTAGAGAATGTTAATTTGAGCTGAGCACATGATCATTGGTATTAATGTTGGCATATTTTTGCTTTCTATGTCTTTGCAATTCTGCTCATTTCGAAGCTTTGCATCTTTTACATGCTCCTTGATGCTTGCATTGCCAAAGGGGGAGAAATTCTGGACAGACTTGCTTCGTTCTCTGACGCAAGGGGGCATAATTTCCAAAGGGGGAGAAAACATGACATAAAGGCTCTTTGTTGCCAAAGGGGGAAAATTTAACTCAGGGGGAGTTTTTATTGCCGAAGGGGCTTTTTACTCTTTTGAAAAAGGGGGAGGAAAATTCTTTTATCAAGTGACATGATTTGGCTCTTTTCTGAGTTTTTATGGTCACTTGTGTGCTAAAAATTTTTACATTTTCTTGAACTTGGATTTGGTTGTGAATGCACTCATCAAGGGGGATATTGAGAAACCAAGTGTTGGTTTCGGTGTTTGTGATGAGTGATTGACAGGCTTTTTACCCTCTGTTCGAAGGGTACCTCCGAAGGGGGTTCAGAGGTTGTACCTCCGAAGGTGTTCGGAGGAGGTTGTACCTCCGAAGTGTGTTCGGAGGTGGTCTCACCGAAGGGTGTTCGGTGGATGGTTGCTGCAGCTGTGCAGCGGAGTGTGCTTGTCGGAGGGGTCCGACAGTACACGATGACTGGGTTCGTACCGAAGGGTTCGGTACTTTGGGCGGTACACCGGAGTGTGTACCGGAGGTTACTAACCCGGAGAGGTCTCCGGAGTACTGGATACACTTGTCTGTTTGTCTGTGGTGCGCAGGGACTTCGGAGGCGACGGACAAGGTTCGCAGCGGGTGAACCTGGGTCAAGCGGGAGGCTTGATGCCAGAGGAGCGGGGAGCTCCATCACGGTGGCTGCGAAGGGGTCCGGGTCGGTCCTCGGGTTGAGGCGTGCCAGGTGAAGGCAGAGAGTGCGGAGTGTGGCTCCGGATGAAGGTACTCCGAGACAAAGTCCTCGGAGGTGAGGCACTTCGAAGGTACTCCGAATGGAGTGACTTCGGAGTTGGTGGATCAAGTCCTCTGCGGAGGCAAGGAGTTCGAAGTGTGCTCCGGAGGGAGACATTCGAAGGTACCCGATGAAGGTCTCAGAAGTCGAGGCGCATCGAAGGCATGGTCCGGGTGAGGCTCGTCGAGGAGTGTGCTCGGGGAGAGGCACTGCGACGAAGTGCTCATGGAATGCTTCATGCGGAGGCCTTGGACTGAAGGAGGGACTTCGAAGGGTGGTACTCCGAAGGTGGGGCTTCGGAGTGAGGAAGGCTTCGGAGCGAGGCTAGCTACGGAGCGAGGTTGACTTGAGGTGCTTCGGCCTGCATGGCTTCGGTACACGGACTGACGGAGTTCGAGCTAGGAGTAGCTGCGAAGCCGTGGTGGTCCACTCTGGAGGTGTTGGTGCGAAGGCCCAAGAGCTTTGACGGCTTCGGCTCAAAACCGTCACTGTATCGGAGGTCATCTTCGGCGAAGCGAAGGCCACCAGGCTCAAGGCTTCTCGCCGAAGCTACCGCACCCTCGCGTGCGAAGGGAGGCTGTAGAAGGTCAAAGACTGCAAAGGCTGACACTGTCTGCTCTGCAAAAAGCTGACGCTGTCCCCTCTGCAAAGCTGACAGAGAAGCCTCCAGAATAAAGGTGGACTACCTTTTGTACCCCTTAGTTCTGTAGAGACAAATCCTTTGTAAACCCTAGGGGTAAAGTAGTCACTTCCTTTGGGTGAGCTGTGGGCTATAAATATGGGGGCTCGGTAGGTAACATTTAACACTTTGAGCATTTACTATTTGAGCTCCTGTAGCCACATACCTCGCTGTATTCATCCAAAGTTCATTTTATTGTGTTCCTTGTTCAAGCGGCGAAGCCCTGCTTCTGTGTGCTTTTTGCTTGAGCTCGCGTTACATACCTCGCTAGTTATAGTGCACCGAAGCCTGTCTAGGCGAAGGTTGTCTCTGTGCGAAGTGTGTTTTTCAGTGTGCTGTCGCTCTGTGTAACAGGAGGCAAGACCTCGCGTGTTACTAGCGAAGCCCTGATCGAAGCCCGTTTTGCTTCTTGTGTCGAAGCCCTTAGCGAAGTCCGTTTGTGTGCGTGTAGACCTTCGTGTACGAAGCACAGCACCAGTTGCTGTCGCCAAGTACTTGGTCGAAGTCCTCAGAGGGGTGTCCACTCTTGCGAAGGGTGAAGTGCGAAGCCTGCTCGAAGCACCCCGTGTGCGAAGCCTGCACTGACTTAGCGGAGTAGATTTTCGAGGGTTGTTAGTGGAGCGAAGTCTTCTTGGCTTCGAACTTTTGCTCCTGCGAAGCCTGTGTTCGGAGCTGTCGAAGTACCTCCGAACCAGACCTCCGAAGGTAGTGTTCGAAGCCTGTTCCGCAGAAGACAGAACTGAAACCGAAGGCTAATTTTTACCCCGAAATTTTAAAAGCTCCAATTCACCCCCCCCCTCTGGTCGCCGTTTCCAGTCCAACACAGTTTTATTACTAGACTCAGCCTGACCATTGGCCTGAGCATAGTACGGTGAAGAGTTTACAAACTTAATACCATAAAGTTCGGCAAAGTCTCTCACTTATTTGGAAACAAATGAACTACCTTGATCTGTAGTGAGAGTTTAGGGAATACCGAATTTATGTATAATGTGCTTCAAGATAAAATCAAGTACCTCGTTGTGAGACATATTCTTGAGAGGCACAGCTTCTTTCCATTTGGTGAAGTAGTCCGTCGACATCAACACGAACCGATGCCCTTTTGAAGAAGGAGGATGGATCTGGCGGATGAAATCTAAAGCCCAACGTCGGAATGGCCATGGCTTGATAATAGGGTTAAGCAATGAAGCATGACCTAGCTGAATATTGCCGAACTTCTAGCACGCTTCACACCCTCTATAATATCTAGAATAATCCTCAGTCATAGTCGGCTAGTAAAAACCTGCTCTTTTGAGCATCCAACTCATTTTCTGTGCCGACTGAAGAGTGCCACAAAGCCCTTCATGGACTTCTACGTAGCAACTTTGGACTGTTCATCGTCTAAATAATTTAAAAGTACTCCATCAATAGTTCGGTGATATAGTACATCATCTATTAACACAAATTTAAACGCTTGTCGCCGAACTTTCTGATCAACCCTTTGACTAGGGTTTCTCAAACATTGGACTATTGGAATCCTCCAATCGCCCTTATGGACCTTCGGAGGGTTTGCTGACTCCTTTCCTAGAGTAATGTCTAAGCTACTAATTTTAGAGTGCCCCTGGGCCTTTCCCATTTCTATTGAAGCCTAACTGGGTCGGTTGCGCGGAGTTGATCAGGCCGGAGCCATCTACCGGAGGGCTCTGGCTCCCGAAGACCTTCGTTGTCCAGCGGGCTTCGGCGCAAGGTCTCCGGTGTGCCAAGCCCTTCGGCGGATAGAGTGTCCTGGCACGACGGCTCCGGCACATGACATCGTCCACTGGCCGGAGGGGTCCAACCTGTAGGGTTCGACAGACCTCACGCCTTTCTGAAGCTTCTAGCTTCGATAGTAAGACCAAACATTGGCTTTTTTTGTACAGAAAATTTCCCTCTCCTGACTTGATAGCCAGATGCTTGCTGACCCAAATCATTTGTAATTTAATTGGCTTCTCTTGATACGTGAGATATTTTGAAGTCGTCAAAAGTAGCAATTATGTCTAAACATTTCTCCAAGTAACTATTTAGCAAGCCATTAAAACATTGAGCACTCTTAGCTACTTGTTGCACTAGTAACAAAGAATCACCATACACATGGACATGTTCAGCACCTATAGATCCTAGCAATTCTAAATGGTTATTAGTAGAGGGAAATTCTAAATGGGCCGAGGTCTCAAATTGCGCCCCATCAGGTGATATGAGAACCACTACAATACCTTGGCCACTCTTGCAAGACGAACCATCAAAATAAAGTTTCCATGGTGCTACTTCAATTAGAGCAACATTGTCACTCCAACTGACATCTATGTTGTGATCAACTATGAAATTAGCGACAATTTGGCCTTTCATAGCTCTTAGAGGTTCATAGGCCAAATCATACTCAATCAAAGCGTAAGCCCACTTTCCAATTCTTCCACTTAGAATCGGTTTTTGCAACATGTATTTTATAACATCGGTTTGGCAAGCGACAATACATGTAGTAGGGATAAGATAGTGACGTAATGTGGTGCATGCGTAGTAAAGTGATAAACATAAGTGCTCCAAAAACACGTACCTGGTTTCAGCGTCCAGCAGATGGCGGCTCAGGAACGTGATGATGTACTCTTTTCCCTCCACCTCTTGGGTTAGCGTGGCCCCTATCACGATATCTTCGGCGGCAACATATAGCCGAAACAGAATTCCAACTTTTGGTGCTCTCACCACGGGTGGTGACGATAAGCACTCTTTAATTTTTTTCAAAGGCGCTTTGCTGACTTGCCCCCCAAATGAACTCTGCTTCATTCTTTAACCGGAGTATGGGGACAAAGGCATCAATTTTGCTGAACAAGTTAGATATAAAGCGACACAAATAATTCATATTGACTAGCAACTTCTGCACATCTTTCTTGCATGTCGACGCTGCAAAGTTTCTAATCTTCTCAAGCCTCTTAGGATCAATTTCTATACCTCTTTCATGAATCATGAATCCTAAGAACTTGCCCACCAACACGCCAAAAGCACATTTGAGTGGGTTCATTTTCAAGCCATACTGTCGCATCCTATCAAAAGCAACCTTCAAATCGGCTAAATTGTTTCCCATAGTGTCCAATTTGACTACAACATAATCTATGTAAACTTCTAACATAACTCCTAGCAAGTCATGAAAGATCAAGTTCATAGCACATTTATATGTAGCGCCAACATTCTTTAAACCAAAAGTCATAATGACCCACTCGAACAAGCTGACAAAACCAGGGCATCGAAAGGCTGTCTTATAGACGTCCTCTTCGACCATAAAGATTTGATTATAACCAGCGTTGCCATCAAGAAAACTTAGTACATTATATCCTGAAGCATCGTTGATTAGCATGTCGGATATTGGCATTGGATAGTTATCCTTCGGAGTGGCCTTGTTCAGATCCCTAATATCAATACAAACTCATATTTTTCTGCTCCCCTTCTTTTCTACAAGAACAATGTTAGCGACCCATTCAGCATACTTGCATGGCCTAATTAACTCAGCCCTGAGTAATCGCTCCACTTCTTCCTTAACTCGGTCATAAACAGCCGAATTAAAGTGACGAGGAGGTTGCTTATAAGGCCTAAATAGGGATTTGATAGGTAGCTGATGCTCTACGATCTCGCGGCTTAATCCGGGCATCTCGCTATATTCCCATGCGAAACAATTGATGTACGACCGAAGCAGCTTTATTACTTCGGCCTTCTCATCAGCCTGTAAATGTTGGTTTACAAAAGTCGGCCTTGGGATGCTACCATTGCCTATGTCAATTTCCTCTAAAGGATCGTCCGACGCAAAGCCTTGTCCTAATTTCTCTACTTTGCTAAAGTCTTCCATGGCCTCGGCAATACCGTCTTTAGCATATCGATACTGCTCCACATGAGACTTCAGCCAATCTAGATTACTTTTGGTAGACATGACTACTAATTTAGAAATAGTTGTGCTACACCAGCCTGCTTTACAGACACTAGTACGAAACGTCCTCCGGACACGCTAACAAAGTTGTAATCAGAAAGATCCCTACCTAATAGACATTCTACTTTATTGTGGATGGCATCAATGGACACATCGGCCAATGTTACCTAGGCCAAAGTATCTGTGGGTATGACCTCTACCTCATCGACGTCCCACTTAATTAGGCATTGGTGCAAAGTAGAAGGAATGCAGCAGTTTGCATGAATCCAATCACGCCCGAGCAGCACACTGTAGTTACATTGCACGTCGACGATGAAGAATGTCGTCGACAATGTCTTGTTGCATATTGTTAGCTCCATGGAGAGTACACCTTTGGCCTCGGAGCTGTCACCATTGAAGCCGTTAAGCATTAAATTAGTTTTCTTCAAGTCCTCCTCGCTCCTACCATGTTTCTTCAATAACGAGTAAGGCATTAGGTTAACAGTGGCGCCACCATCAACCAACATCATGGAGATCAGCTTCCCATCAATGTGACCCCTAACGTAGAGAGTCTTTAGATGGCGAGCCGTATCCTCGGGTTTTTTTCAAAAATAGCGTTGTGTGGCCCGAGGTTCAATTGGGTGACCTCGGCCTCGTCTTGTGGTAGGGCGAATTCGGCGGGCAGCATGACGACGTCGATGTCCATCGCCTGAGGTACGGTTCCCTCGGAGACCGACGAGTAGTCGTCGTCGAGCATGTCATCGTCACTTGGACTAGGAGCCAGGTTGGTTATCTCAACCGGCTTGATCCTCCATACCTGTCTCATCATTGGCCGAGGGCGGATTTCCTCAAAGATGGCGTATCTCTCATCTTCGGCTTTCTTCTCGCGCATCTCCCGTGCCCGTAGGCATTGCAGACACCTTTTTTGTGATTTGGACATACCTAGATGTGCCCAAGATGGTTGTGGCTTGGTACTAGGAGCCACCACCTTGTTCCTATTATTTTTGGCCGAAGGGGTACCACCCAAATCATCCTCACATGTTTCATAATCGGAGAGGCCTTCGCTGTGGACCCTATTAATTGGACTGGCCTCGTTCGGGCAGTCGGACCAGGCTCCGGCGCTGGCTTCGGCCGGAGTAGGGGACTTACCTCTGTCAGGCTTCGGCGAAGGGGCCTTCGGGATTGGGACTTCCTGAGACCCTATTCTGACTGTGATAGCTTCGGAGTCCCTATCCTTCGCCTCTTCTCATTCATCTCCCTTGGCTTCGTCCTGTGCGAGTCGATTCAAAAGGTACATCTGACTGTGGACGATGCCTCCCTCTGCTACATCTGTTTGTCCATCCTAGTTATAATACTCCAAAGGAAAACAAGGGATAGTGTTATGTTGTGGAGGGTGCTCTGATTGTGATACGTACGGGGCCCACGGGGTCCCCGCCTAGTTGTATGGCGGGGGCATCGGTGGCTCCAGCGGCTTCAGCCCACTATGAAACGAACCCATTACCCCTAGGGAGTTTGGCTAGGTCGACAGTATCTCAGACCATATCAGCGAGGGGTCCTACCAGGCTGGAGGTACGTTCGGCCAGTTCGTGCTCAAGCCTCCTGCCAGAGGGTTCATCCAGAGCGGAACTAGGTTCGGTCATTGGCGTCCAAACTTGTTCTGTGTGCTCGACCACTGGGGTCTGAGGTCACTGTATGGAGGGTTCGGCCACTGGGGTCCAAAGCCACCGTAGGGGGTGTTAGGCCACTGTGGCTCGAAGTCCTCATGCGGAGGGTTCGACCACTGTGGTTCGAAGCCACCACGCAGAGGGTTCGGCCATTGTGGTTCAAAGCTACCCTCCGACTGCTTTGGTCTATTCGGTTGGCTTAGCCTTTTGGCGCGGGGACCTGTTTCCTTAGGTTTTCTTTGGTGTTTGTTTAACAACATCTGATATGTTACCTTCGGCTTCTTGCGAGCCCTAGCTGAAGGAGGCGTGCTATCATTATGTTTCCACACTCCTACTTCAGGGTTCTTAGGTACGAGTGTGAGTGTACGTGATTCTCCAATAACGACTGCTTTCCCCTTAGTTGACTCGGCCAGCTCTTGCCGAATCAGCACTCTCCTTTCATCAAGATCGATGGTGTTCATGGGAAAGGGGTCTTTGTCCAGCTTCATCTTTGGACTGGGCTCTATCTTCAATCGTCCATCCTCTATGGCCGATTGAACCTGTCAACGGAAAACATTGCAGTCATTAGTATAATGCGAATGCAAATCATGCCACTTACAATATGGGTGTTTCTTTAGCTCGTCGGCAGATGGAATGACTTGGCCTTTAGGCAACTTGAGAAGCTAGTTCTTCAAGAGGAAATCAAATATTTTATCACACTTAGTTATATCAGATGAGTATTTGACCTCGCTAAGCCAATTCTTAGTGGGAGACAGTCGTAACTCGGAGCAAGTAATAGGCTTGATTTTAGTGCTCCAAACCCATTCGGCCGCATACATGTCGATCGAATCTTCTTCCTCTTCTGATTCTTCCTCGTCGGAGTGTTCCATGATTCGGACCTCAGCCCTAGGCTTGTTAAACATCTTAATAAACTTTTTATCCTTGGCTCGGCCTTCCTGGACCAGAGCCTGTTGTAAGACTTGGCTAACTTCTAAAAAGTGCTGGTTGTCTAGTCTCTCTTTAATTTCAGAACGCAACCCACTAAAAGCTAGATCCGCCAACTCCCTTTTCGAAATATTAAGACTAAAACACCAATTTCTGGTATCTCAAAGCGCTTGATATACTCATAGACGCTCTCGCTAGATTTCTGCTTTACCGATGTCAACTGTGAAAGTCTAAGTTCTGTTTCACCCGTCTAGAAGTAGTTATGAAATTTTTGTTCTAATTCAGCCCACGTTTGGATAGAGTTTGGCGGGAGCACCGAAAACCAAGTGAAAGCGGTGTTGGATAGTGAGAGAGAAAGTAGTCTAATTTTTAAAGCGTCCGACCCACTAGCCTCTCCACACTGTGCCAAAAACTGACTGACATGCTCTAGTGTGGTTTTGTTACACTAACCATCGAACTTGGTGAATTCAGGGACTCTATAGCCACGAGGGTAAGGTATCATGTCAAAATGATTGGGGTACGGCTTTCGGTAAACCCTAGCTCGACCCCTAGGTACGAAGCTGGTGCACTCCCTAAACAGTGCGCAGATCCACTCCTCAATGTCATCCTGGGCCACTTCCTGCACGCGTCTCTCGTGCAGGGGTGTGACACACAGTGGGATGTCGACGTGTCGGCCATGGGTGTCTTCCTCATGCGCTAGCTCGGGACGTACGACATGTTCGGGCCTATGCGCTTGTGCATGTGGCACGGGCAGCGTGGGCAAAACTGGCGCCGGTGTAAGTGGAGGCGGCGCATCATAGGTGGCGCTAGTCTGGCCATAAGTATAGTGATTGGTCTCGGCCATGTATATTGAGGCCGGAGATGTAATGGCTTTGCCGGTACTACCGTCAGTTCTGTTGTAAATGTGATTTATCGGAGGTATGCTAGCAATAGGAGTTGGAGGCACGACCTCGATAAAGCTGAACCTTCTAAGTGTCGCCTCGACCTGAGAGCTAACTGCCGAATCTAAAAGGTTAGCTAGCGAAGCGCTAACAACTTGGTCTATTGATGAGGCTATTTTTGCTCAATCTCTAGAGAAGATAAACGAGGTGATACTGGTGTTACCTGGATCCTAGCGAGGTTGGGGACGTTGACGTCGTGCTTGATGAAGTCGGCGCGTGTCTTGACATAGCTCCCAAGCATGAGGTCTTGGAGTGCCTTCATCTTTGCCTCGATCTCTGCCCAGTCTTCTGCGGGAATATCTTCAAGGGTAGGCGTCATGATGTTGCGGTTGTGTGCGCCTCCCATGGGAAACATCAGCGATGTAGACGTAGTAGTCGTCGTAGATGTACCGACAACCGATGTAGATGTACTTGTCATGTTGGCGTAGCCTTCCCCATCGGAGTCACCAAAAAATATGTTGACACAAAAATGTGCCCCCGCACTTGGGTCAGTTCGATGATCCAAAAGTGTGCGGATACTTAGGGATATGCCTGGGTGTAACACAACACCGACGTCGTGTTCTGACTACCCTTAACTGTGGTATGGGGGTGGAGTCGCCAGGTAATCAGATCACACAAAAATAATCCAATTAGACAAAAAGAGATATATTAAATAGAATAAATCAGAAATCTGGACAAAGACTAGCTTATTCGAAGTACATAGTGCAAAGGGTATCGCCGAAGGGTGCCTTCGACGTTCAGACTGATATGGCCGAAGGCGGGCTCCGAACAGATCTTGACGCGACCATCACCTCCTAATGGCGGGGTTCGGTGCGAAGTCTCTGATACAATAAAATAAATCGAATGCAACGCACTGGCGTGACTTCTTCCAACGCGGGGTACGAACGTGGCGAAGCCTGTCATGACGAAGCCTATTGCGAAGCGTGTTGGCACGCGTGACTTGGTCAAACCGACAACAGCGTGATGGTTCGGCACGGGTAATCGAAGCAGTATTTCCGTCGAGGGGTGTTCTGGCAGCCTCCAAAACAAATCTCCTGGCTCAAAATATCTACAGCGAAGGGGCTCCAAGCGTGGAAACCTACAATAGAATAGATATTATTGGGGGAAATTACTCTATTTCCAAGACTTAAAGATTAACCCTTCGTTGGCTGATAAGGACCCCGAAGCTGGTGGACTGTTGTTCGGAGCATACGTCGCCACAACCGGAGGGTGCTACGGTGCGAAGCCCTAGAGAACCCTCCGAAGGGAAGATGGAGGCCTCGAAGCCGAAGGACACGATTGATTGGATGTACAGCTTATCCATCTACCCTGCAGTGCTTTACCGTGTATAACCTTGTTTATAGTACCGAATAGTTTCTACTATGTCGGTTGTAATTTAGGGGTAAATAGGTCTTTTCCTTATGCTTTTCCCCTATAAATACCCCCCATTGTACCTTGTAAGAGGGATCCAGAACAAGTTGTTCATCTACACCTACTCGGACTACTTGAGTTATTATCCATTCCGGAGGCTCAAAGTAGTCCTAAAACACAAACTTCTTGTTTGTTCGTTCTTGATTACCGAGAACCTGTTGGCGTAACATTTGCGCCAACAGTTGGCGCCATCCGTGGGGATCCAAGTTCTAAAAGCTTGTTCTCTATTGCTGACTGCACTCCGAAGAGCACTTACGGAGGGAGCCTCGGAGTCCCAAGACTCCGCGCACCCTTCAGTTAAGGGCTTCCTAGTGGAGCTCGAGGGCCTTCTCTCGACCCCTCGAGTCATTCGAAGTCCTCCATCTCCAAGACATCTTCGCGGCTAGCTATGCCTCCGAAGCGTAGCCAAGCTTCGGGTCCTCTTCGAAGGTCCCCTCGGACCAATGGAGCCGGACCCTCAGCTAATCCGGCGATTCCTGCCGAGACCGCTGGGCGTCGAGCACCCCGGGGCCCTCTGGCTCCTCCTACGATGCTTCAGACCGACTACGCAGCTAGCCGGGATCCAGAAGTGCCCTCCGACGAAGACGAAGGCCCTCCCGAAACCGAGGCTACGCAGCTAGCCAGGCTTCAGGAGGAGGTATCCAGGTGGAGGCAAGAGGCCGCCGATCGCCTCCGCACTCAAGCTTCCACCGAAACTCCAGGAGGGCCTCAAGATGATGGAACCCGCAATCCCCCAGAAGTTATCCAAGTCCCGGAGGAAGCCGAGAATGCATCCTTCGATAACGAGTCTCCGTTACACTCGGATCTGCAGAGAGTGCCTTTCGACCCCAGATTCAAGGCCTCGAAGCTGCACAAGTACTCCGGGGGGTCGGACCCCGGAGAGTTCGCCCGCTCTTATGCCCTAGCAATAGAAGCAAGCGGAGGGGTGCGAAGCACCATGGAAAAATGCTTCCCCCTCGCTCTCGAAGGCGTGGCACTCCGCTGGTTCTGGTCCCTAAAGCCAAGATCGATCAGTTCATGGGAGCAGCTAAAAAAGAAATTTGTGAGCAACTTCCAAGGTACCTTCGTGGCCCCGATGTCCACAGGAAGTTTGTTTCAGGTAAAGCAGCGGGTGGGAGAAACCCTCCGGGAGTACTTCATGCGCTTCGCCCACACCAAGTCACAGATCAAGGGCCTGTCTACCTCCTCGGTAGTTGATGCTACCCGCGAAGGGGTGCTGAACCCCGACCTCCTCAGCAAACTCCATTGGAAGCCGGTGACGTCTGTGGCACAGCTCATGGCATACTTCGAGGAGTATGCCAAGGCGGAGGAAGGATGTCTTTGGCGAGCTGAAGCACCATTGCCCACCCTCCGAGAAGTCAAAAGGGAGCCTGAAGCCTCCGCTACTCTGCAACCTCCACAACACAACCGCTTCAACGAGTACAAGCGGGGGAAGAAGCATTTCCGCTCGGAGGTGCTAAACATTGCACCTTCAGCTTCGAAGGCACCTGCCAATTTCCAGCAGGCGAAGAATTTCAAGGCTGGGCCACCAAAGCCTCAAGAAAGGATGCCTGGCAGGTGCCAGAGTTTTTTCTGTTGTGTGCATGGCGACAATAGAAGCCATGACACGAAGGATTGCAAGGCAGTATTGGCCCTTCGGGGTGACTACCTTGAGCGAAATACCGGGCGGGGTACTTCGGATCGGGCCCCACCGTCGGCACGCTCGGAGCCTGTTCAAACTGTGGCCTGAGCCGGTACCCTCGAAGCACCCATGCGACTACCGGTGGCCAGTATTATGCCACCACCAAAGCAAGAAGACCCGCAAGACCGCGGCAAGAGAGTGGTCCTGCCCATCTCTGGAGGGGGGACCCTCGGAAGCATGTCCAAGAGACAGCGCCGCGAGTACGTCCGCGAGGTCGGGCACATTGGGACCTCGAGTTCCGCTGAAGGGATGCCAGAATGGTCTCGTGTGCCCATCTCATTCACAGCCAGCGATGCGGCGGGGGTGAAGTTCGCCCATGCTGACCCATTAGTCATCTCTACTAATATAGCAGGAGCAGACGTTCGAAGGATCCTGGTAGATGGCGGGAGCTCCACAGACATACTCTTCGTCCAGGCCTTCGACCAGATGTGCATACCTCGGAAGCATCTACTTCCAGCAACCCGGCCGCTTCAAGGGTTCTCAGGACCGCCTCTCGATGCCCTCGGCCAAATAGTCCTCGAGGTTGCCTTCGGAGAGGGGCCTTTGGCCCGAGTAGAAGAGGTGATCTTCGATGTGGTTGATGCCCCAAACGCTTACAATGCTATCTTCGGTCGAGGGATCTTGAACCAGTTCGGGTCTATAGCACATCACAATTACCTTTGTCTCAAAATGCCCACGCAAGGTGGAGTGCTTACTATTTCAGGAGACCAGGTTGTAGCCAGGAGGACGGAGTATGGCCATGGGCAGCCATTGGACCCCCGACAAGTGCATAATGTGGCGGAAAGCGTCGAAGAAGTACCGGAGGCCTTGAACCCTCCGAAGGGATCTTCGCTCAAGCCAAGCCCGGAGGGTGATATTGAGACAAGAATAATCTCGGAAGATGGCAAAGAGTACCTAGTGAAATTCGGCAAGGGGCTATCTCCAGAAATAACCGCCTCGTTAGAAGAAGTCGTCAGGAAAAATCTAGACATATTTGCTTGGACTGACGAAGACATCATCGGGGTCGATCGAAGCATCATCGAGCATAGTCTGCTTGTCAACCCAAAGGCCAGGCCGGTATGCCAGGGGCTCCGCAAGCTATCAGCAGAAAGAGCAAGCCTAGCCAAGGCCGAAGTAGAAAAATTGTTAAGGGCTGGCATCATCAGGGAGGTAGCCCATACTGAGTGGTTGGCTAACCCTGTTTTTGTAAGGAAGAAGGACTCGAACAAATGGCGCATGTGTATTGACTTCACTTCATTAAATAAAGCATGCCCGCGAGACCCCTACCCGATGCCCCAAATAGATCAGTTGGTAGATTCCACAGCTGGGTCCGAATTGCTAAGTTTCCTCGACGCATACTCCGGATATCATCAAGTATGGCTAAAACGCGAAGACGAAGCCAAGACAAGCTTTATAACTCCTTCCGGAGTATTTTGTTATGTAAGAATGCCTTTTGGGCTGCGGAATGCCAGAGCTACCTTTTCTCATTTAATAGCTAAGGCTCTAGGTCATCAGATAGGCCGGAATGTCGAGGCCTATATGGATGATATTGTAATAAAAAGTGCTCAAAAGCACCAGCATAGCCTAGATCTAGCTGAAACATTTGAGAGCCTCCGAGCATGTGGAGTACGCCTCAATCCAGAAAAATGTATATTCGGAGCACAAGCAGGAAAACTGCTAGGGTACTTAGTTTCGAGCAGGGGAATCGAAGCTAGCCCAACACAGATAAGTGCACTGCAAAGGATGGCTCCACCAGAGAATTTGAAGCAGGTTCAAAAATTAGCAGGGAGACTTGCAGCTCTTAGCAGGTTCCTAGCCAGGTCACCAGAGCGGAGCCTCCCAATTTTCAAAGCACTAAAGGGGTCCGAAAGCTTTCAATGGACATCGGAGTGTCAAAAGAGCTTCGATGATATAAAAGAATACCTCGGAAGGTTATCAATTTTGACTGTTCCCCTCCCAGAAGAAACATTGCTCCTTTATCTTGCAGCAACAAATTCAGCAGTGAGCGCAGTACTAGTCCGGGAAGTTGAGCTTAAAGGAAAGCTAGTCCAGAACCTAGTGTATTTTGTGTCGGAGGCATTATTCGGAGCTAAAGTCAGATACTCCAAGCTCGAGAAGTTTGCTTATGCCCTAGTAATGGCCTCGCGGAAGCTGAGGCATTATTTCTTGGCGCATAACCTGATCATCCCTACGTCGTATCCTCTTGGGGATATGCTCCGAAACAAAGATTCCACAGACAGGATTGGAAAATGGGCGGTCGAGCTGGCACCCTTCGAAATCTCCTTCACGGCGAGGACAGCTGTTAAATCTCAAATTATAGCAGATTTCGTAGCAGAATGGACTCCATCTGCAATCTGGACCTCGGAAGAACCCTCCGAAGGTTTTTGGACAATATTCTCTGACGGAGCTTATCAAGCATCAGGTGCCAGAGCAGGGGCCGTCATCTTATCACCATCAGGGCAGAAGGCCATGTATTCCGCAAGGCTCAACTTCAGAACCACTAATAACATTGCCGAGTATGAAGGAATCTTGCTAGGCCTCCGAAATGCTAAAGCGCTCGGAGCTACAAGAATAGTGATCAAGACAGATTCCTAAGTCGTCGCGGGGCATATTGACAAAAGCTTTCAAGCAAAAAACCCACATCTCGCGCAATACCTTGAAGAAATCCGCAAGTCCGAAGCAGCATTCAAAGGGTTTACAGTTCGAAGCATCCCTCGGGCAGAGAATCAACTTGCAGATATTCTTGCAAAGGCTGCAGCAGGAGCGGTGGACCTCCCGGAGGGTGCTTTCTACGAAGAGCTAGAGCAGCCAACGGCTGACCAAATACCCTCGTCAGAAGTAATGTGCATTCCAACTACAGATTGGCGGGCTCCGATAATAAGCATGTTGCAAAGTACCATGGACCCTCCTGAAGGCCCAGAAGCTCGAAGGTTGCAAGCAAGAGCTCGAAATTACAAGCTTATTGATGAAGTATTATACAAGGCCGGAGTGTGTTCACCCCTACTTCGATGCATCTCACAGCCCGAAGGTCAAGACATACTTCGGGGCATCCACGAAGGGCTATGCGGAGGTCATTTAGCCCCTCGAGCGCTAGCAGGCAAGACGCTTCGGCAAGGGTTTTATTGGCCAACAATAGTAAGAGATGTGGAAGAACTAGTTCGAACATGCCAAGGCTGCCAGTGGATGGGCAGACGGAGCCATCGCCCGCCAGCTCAGCTTCAAGTTATTGCCCCAATATGGCCAATGGCTAGATGGGGCATGGACCTCATAGGCCCTTTCCCAGTGGCAAAAGGCGGCTTGAAATTTGCGGTGGTGGCAATCGAATATTTCTCAAAATGGGTTGAGGCGGAGCCGCTAACAGTTATCACCTCGAAGAATGTGCAACGATTTTTCTAGCAAAATATCATATGCAGGTTCGGAGTTCCAAGAGAGTTGACGGTGGATAATGGAACCCAGTTCGAAGCTGACACCTTCCAAACATTTTGTGAAGAACTAGGCATTAAGTTGTGCTTCGCAGCAGTGCGGCATCCACAGTCCAACGGAGCTGTTGAGCGAGCCAACGGGAACATCCTTTCTGGGCTGAATCGCCGAATTGTTGGATTGGCCAAGGGGCTGTGGGTCGAAGAGCTCCCCAAAATCTTGTGGTCCATTCGAACCACTCAAACCAGGTCAACGAGGTTCACACCATTTAGATTACTCTTCGGAGATGAGGCCATGACTCCTACGGAGCTCAGAGGTGGATCGCTTCGCGTAGTACAGCCTGGGGACGAATGTGACCGGAGCACTTCGCTGGATTTATCAGAAGAAACAAGGCTTCGCGCTGTCGCGAACCTGTCTAAGTACCACAAGCACACCAAGACATGGTATGACCCGAAGGTAAAGCTAAGTGAATTAAAACCGGGTCATCTGGTATTGCGCAGTGTAATAGCTCCGGGGAAGCTAGGAAACAAATGGGAAGGACCATATGTTATCTTACGCTTAGGACGCCCCGAGTCGTTTAAATTAGCCAATTTAGAAGGATAAGAGTTGAAGCATGCATGGCATGGGGAGCACCTTAAGCGTTATTTTGCTTAGGGGCCCCTTGTAATCATTTGTAAAAACTTCCCTTTCGATGAATAAGATAAGGGTCGAATTTTGTTTGCTCTCCGAATATCCCTTACTCCTGATGGACGCATTAGGAGGACAGAGATGCTTGTAGAGCCGAGCATTTTTCTTAAGACCCAGGCAGTCGCCTTCGAACCATTGGTTCAAGGGCTACGTTGCCAACCTACGGATTCCAGGCTCCGGCTTGTTAGGGTCCGTAGAAGAGTCTAAGGACTTTAAAGAAAAACAGATTTTTGGCCTCCGGGTGCGAAGTATCTGTAAAAGAGACGAAGGTGGCCAACCTACGGATTCTAGGCTCCGGCTTGTTAGAGTCCGTAGAAGAGTCTAAGGACTTTAAAGAAAACATATTTTCGGCCTCCGGGTGCGAAGTATCTGTAAAAGAGCCGAAGGTGGCCAACCTACGGATTCCAGGCTCCAGCTTGTTACGGTCCGTAGAAGAGTCTAAGAACTTTAAAGAAAAACAGATTTTCGGCCTCCGAGTGCGAAGTATCTGTAAAAGAGCCGAAGGTGGCCAACCTACGGATTCCAGGCTCCGGCTTGTTAGGGTCCGTAGAAAAGTCTAAGGACTTTAAAGAAAAACAGATTTTCGGCCTCTGGGTGCGAAGTATCTGTAAAAGAGCCGAAGGTGGCCAACCTACGGATTCCAGGCCCCGGCTTGTTAGGATTCGTACAAGAGTCTAAAGCAAAAAAAATTTAGTCTTCAAAGGCAAATTTAAGTGCAAAGTTCGAAGCATGCAGGTGTTCGGACAGTCATTGTGCCTAGCGAACCCTTTTCTATGGTAAAGGCTCCGCCACCCACAAGGGGGGTCGGAGGGTACGAGTCACACAGCATACTTTCGAAGCATTCCACATTAAATCTTTATAATTGTACATCAGGAGAAATTTGTGTCTAAGCCTAAATAAAATCGAAGACCCTTTCGGCCCCTAGAGCTACCCCTACGGCTACTTTGCCCTTCGGAGCTCGAAGCCGCCGAAGTCGTCCTTTTAGTCCGGGTGCTTCTCTTCTTCTTCGAGGCTCGCAGTTTTCTCTGCTCCTCTTGGAGCTCAGCCCATGTCAGAAGCCTTTCGGAGTCAGCCTTCGTAGGGTCTTCAACTTGGTACTCCGAGTCGGACCAGTCAATAGGCTCGGAAGAAGAGGACCCCTCCGTCTTTTCTTCCTCTTTAATATAAGCTAAGACGTCCCTTCGAACTTCAAAAGTGATCTCCCCCCCGTCTCCACGAGGAACAGAAAAGCGGGAGCGGCGGTAAGGCCTCAAACCCTCGAGGTTTGCCCACTCCTTTCGGAGCTCGTCGGTAATTTCCAGAAGTTCGAAGTCAGGGCTCGAAGGGCATGACAAAACCTAAAAAAGAGCAGAACACCCAAGACAAGTTCCCGTTTATAACCTTTTCATTAATAAAAACAGGGTTTACAAGGCTTCATATACATAGCAGTCCTAAGCGGCTAGACCTGCGGGTCGGTCGGCGGAGCAGGAACCGAAGGGGCTGGCGCAGCAGGAAGGTGTGAGGAGGGACTTCCCCTGTATCTTCGTCGCCCAGGAGGTAGGCTTCGAAGGCCACCGCTGTCTGGCCGTCGGAGTCCTCTGCCTCTTCGGAGGCCGAGCTTTGTGCACCCGGCGACGAAACAGACGAGGCGGGCGCCAACTCCGAAGGGTGCTTCGCTACCTTCTTCTTCCGAAGCGGCTGTTTGCCGGCCTTCTTGGAGGGTTCGGCAGCGGCGTTCCTCTTACGGCCAACCGCTCCGGTCGGAGCGAAGTCAAGGAGATTCGGGGGCTCCATGCCGAGAGCCCTCCACACTCTGTTGGATCGCTCCCAGCTCCCCACCAATTCCAACCTTCTTTGCCTCTCGGCCACCGAAGGGGCTCCGAGAACTCAGTTCGGTGGCCCGAACTACGTCCTCCGGAGCCAAAGCCAGAGGTGCCACTGAAAGAAAAAGGTAAGAGAATATGAGTATAATTGATTTCTTCATTTAAATATGATGCAGCAAGGAGAAGGTTTACCTAAGTTTCGGAGGTCCCCCTCCGAGGCTTGTGGGAACACGATCGGCCAGTTGGCTCCGAGGGGAGGGATCTAAAGGGCGACGAACTCCTCAGCCAGGTCGCGCATGCTCATACGACGAGCCACTGAGGTAAGCAACCCTAGCCTCGTCAAGAGCAGGCTAGGGTTCGGAGAAATGTCCGCCTCCTTCCGGTACCAGATCTCCTGGAGAGGACCAGCGAGGGGGGAGTCCTCTCCGACTTTGGCATAAAACCACCGAAGTATCCAGTTGGTGTACCACCTATCGTTTATAGGTTTGGCAGGAAAGTGGAGGGCGTGCTCCCTCCGCAGCTGGAAATTGACGCTGCCGAAGGCTATCGTCACCTTGGAGTCCCCTGCCCCGTCTTGTGGCTTCGGTTGGCATATGGCTTCGTGGGTCGCGGCGAAGATTTTGGAGCGTCCTTCGCACCCCTCCGCCCGGAGCGCCCATTCGAAGATGGCCAATGGGGCGATGGCGTTTGGGGATAGTTGAGGCAGGGTGATATGGAACAAGTCCAACACCTCTGCCATGAAGTCCACGGCCAGCAGCCCCAGGACTGCTTCGAAGAATGCTTCGAAGACCACCACCTCTCCGCTCCGCGGCCTTGGAGTCGACTCCATCCCGGGGACTCGAGTCCTCAGCCCAGCGCCCAACCTTCCATCCACCGCTTCTTCAATGGACTCGGCGGTGCTCAAGGATTGGCCGATGATGAAGCTTTGAGCAATCTTCTTCTTGGAGGGCGGACGAAGCACCCGAGGATTCTTGGGCCAAGCACCGCTCAAAGCCCCCGCCATTGCGCTAGGGTGTTGGCCGCTGCGGGGGTGGTGTGGCTAGTTCTCGCCATCGCGCTCGAACGTTCAAGAGTTTGGAAGATTGGGGAAAAGGTGAATCGCAGGTGATGAATGCGGTAAAAAATCTCGGTTAATCTCTGGCAAGTTGCTCTATGAAGTGCAGCGAAGATTTCTGCCCTCCCCTCACAACCTTCGGCTCTCAGCGCCCATTCGAAGATAGCTAACCTAGCTACTGCATTCGGAGATAATTGGGGGAGGGTTACATGAAACAGATCCAATACCTCCGCCAGGAAGTCCACAGCAGGAAGGCCCAAGCCAGCTTCGAAGAAAGCTTCGAATACTACTACTTCTCCGGGTCTTGGTGATGGAATCGATTCTTTGCCCGGCTTCCGAATCATAACTCCATTACTAATTTTTCCCCCCGCTGTGATTGCCAAAGACTCTCTCTTGCAGGTAGAAGGCCCCAACTCAAAAGATTGATCCAAATACTTGGTCGATGGCGGGCACAGACCTTGGTCATCGGCGATTTGGGGATTTCTCCCCCCTGCCGCCATGAATGTCGCCGCCGACATCGGAGGTGCCGCCGCCAACGCTGCCGCCTCTGCTGCTGCAGCCGCCTGCTGCCGAGCCAAGGCCGACGGAGGTGCAGATCCCTTAGTCTTCACCATCGCGATCGCCGGATTGCTCTGAGGAAATGGAGGCTAGGGCTCAAGAACTCAAAGGGCTAAAAAGTTTTTGGTTGCTAGAATGCGGTGAAAAGGTAACTGGGTAACTTCTAGGCCCTCTATTTATAGCCTAGACTTCACTTTCTTACCGTTAATCCATGTCGTTTCGCATTCCTGCCATTACTTCTTTTACGAAATTAACGCCTGCTACAGTTTCCGTTGGAAACAGAAACTTAACGACTATTTTCTCTAAGTCTAAAAGACTATCGAACTTCTTGAGTCGGTTCTAAGATAGTTCGAAAAGTAATTACCTTAAGACTGATTCGAAGCTCATATCTTCGTGCATTTCGGAGATAAAATAAAAACCAATAACCCCTATGTTTGGTCATCTTTTCCTTCCGTATACTGCTCTCCTAACGTTACAGGTCAAACGGAGAAGCGTATTCGAGGGGCTACTGTTGGGGGAAAATATCTCATCTTCGGGGTTATTGCCGAAGCAACATAAAGGCAGTCAGCTGGTTCGAAGGTTCCCCGAAGATCATCTTCGAAGATACCCGGAATCAAGTTCGAAGTATGAAGATAGGCATTGGTTCGGAGTACATCTTCGAACTAAAGCCCTCCAAGATCTTTTCTGCTAGCTAAGATGGAAGACTTATCTTCTTTCTCATTAGATTAGTCTTTTACCATTTTAGCCCTATTAAGGGAACCGAATAGTTTCCACTATGACGGTTGTAATAGAGGGGTAAATAGGTCTTTTCCTTAATGTTTGGGCCTATAAATACCCCCCATTTCATCCTGTAATAGGGACCGAATACAAGTTATTCAATACACACTTTCGAACTATTCTAAGTTATTATCCTTTCGGAGGCTTAGAACAGTTTGCTTCACAAACACTTCGTATGTTAGTTTCTTTTCTACAGAAACCTGTTAGCGTAATCTTTTACGCCAACAATATCTTTGCATATTTTTGGCGCAATCGCACCGGAGCTTTCTCGAGGAATCAGAAATCGAGGTTGTTTGTGAAGTTTTAAAAGATCGAAGGTAGCCCATAGCAGGCGAAGTTCTTCGGTAACATTTAGTACTTCGAGATCATCCATATGAGGTTGGGAAGCCTAAAAACATTTCCAAATAAGTTTTCATTCATAACAAATGAAAGCATAATTTTTACATATTCGGACCCATAAAAAAAACTAAACCTGCGGGTCTGGCGGAGGCTGGCTACTCGATCCAAGCCTTGATCGTTGTTCGACCTTTGGCTCTCCATGACGCTTGGAAGGCTTGCCAGGCTGTGGCCACATCTTCGAAAGGGTTTAGCAGCTGGTTGTCATCGAAGGTAATAGGAGCCGCCCCCAAGTCTGTTTCTACTAATAGCCCTAGATCTTCGTAGTAACGAAGTATTTTGAGAGGAGATACTTGGCCAGAGAGTTCTCCATACTGAATACCCACCGTCTTCATCATCTTCGCTGCTCCTTGGATCATTTTCAATCGTCACAGCAAGGGGACGTTGCCACTCGAAGATAGTGTCCAAGAAGTACCGAAGCACTCTAAGACCCCTAAAAGATGATCCATTACCTCCGCAGCTATGCTTAGTCATGACCTGACTGCTACAGGGCCCTCATGTCCCATTCAATATGAGTCACTCGGCACTGTAGATGTCACATCCTCACTTTAGTGGTTACCGTTCAAAGGCCACCGGGGTTCAGAGGGCCCCACGCCGAGCCTCCACCGTGGTTGTCTTTGGAGCCACCCTCGAAAGCCTTGGGACTTGGTCCTCCACGTGACTACCTCTGGCATACCTACAGGCACCCCGGATCGTCGCGGGGCCTACCATCGGCCACAGGACGCCTCCGGTACTTCGGGGTTGACCGCCCTACAAATTGGTATCCGGCAGCGGTGGACTCCACAAGCGTTGACCGCCCTGCTATTACTGCTGACGAGATTATTTCCCCCCAACACCTTCATTAAACTTTTATTAAACCAATGTCAAGTGGGAGAGTCTAAGCTCAGTCTCTCTAGATCAGCATCACTCATCATCGACTGAACCATGTTCAACAAAGTGTGGTTTATCTGCTCGGACCCCCCATTCCACTAAGGCATGCCGGGTGGAGTCAGTTGTGGAACAATTCCACGTTGCTTTAGATGATCACCAAACACATGGCTCAAATATTCACCTCCACGATCAAATCGTAGAAATTTAATTGTCTTGCTCGTATGATTTTGTACCTCATTTTGGAACTCTTTGAACTTTTTAAAGGACTCCGACTTATGCCTCATTAAGTAGACATAGTCATATCTACTCAAGTCATTGGTAAAAGTGATAAAGTAATGGAAATCATCTCTAGTGGTATGAATCATTGGTCCATATACATCAATATGTATTATGACCAAGAGCTTATTCACCCTCTCACTTTGACCAGCGAAAGGTGTCTTTATCATTTTGCCAAGTAAACAAGACTCACATGTTTCATATGATTCAAAATCAAATGACTCCAAAATTCCATCTCTATGGATCTTCTACATGCACTTCTTGTTTATATGACTCAAATGACAATGCCGGACGTAGGTAGGATTCAAATCATTGAGTCATTGTTTCTTTGTACTGGTGTTATAAATGTGTGCATCTTGAAGACACAAAATATATAATCCATACACCAATGGACAAACATCATTGAGCATACCATTCAAAAATATTGAACAACACTTGTTCTTTATTATGAATTCAAAATAGGCATCTTCTGAACAATAAGAAGAGATAATGTTTCTGCCTAAGGTAGGAATGAAATAACAATTATTAAACTCCAAAACTAATCCAGAAGTTAGCGACATTGAATAAATGTTGATGGCCAATGTTGTAACTTTTGCACCATTTCTGACGCGGACAATCAATTCGCCACTAGCACAATTTCTTGACCTATTGAGCCCCTGCAACGATTTCCAAGTATGAATCATCGAAGAGGTATCAAATAACCATGAATCATTTGGACGAGTAGCAAGATTAATTTCTATTGTTGGGGAATATGGGAGCTACACTAGTCAGCAAATTCAAAATTTCTGCCCTAAGCCCAAGACTCATGCACATGCGAGATCATAGATCGTTACCTTCTAGCACAAGATGCGCTAGGTGCAGCGGAAGAAGATGTCAGAGTAGCGTGTCAAGCCTATCCTCGCTTCTTCCTTGCCATCCCTCGTCGATCCGATCCATGAATACGATGTAGTCGTTCACATGAAGATGTCCATGAGCGTTGCTGTTGGAGCAACGCCTCCACGGTATCCACACGTACAGGGATGGAGATCCTCCTAGGGTAGCGTGCTAGCACCGCATGTGAGTTACGGGGATCCTTAACCTCAATGATTGAGATCAAGAAAGGGAGGAGGGGAGTCTATGGTGGCTAGGTCTAATCTAGGCTTATTCCTTTGTTCCAAGACATCCTCCTCCTCTCCTTATATAGGGCTGAGAGACCCATGGCCGTGCTCATCTCGAAACCCTCAAATTGGTAACAGATCAAATTTGTTCGCCCATGTCGGAACTTCTGATCTTGGATCGGAACTTCTGATTAGGTATTTTAGGTCTCTTGATACAGTACAACACACAACAAATCCAATTTGTTTTCGCCCACCTCATAACTTCCGATCGGTACAATTCTCTCCTATTCCAAATTGGAACTTCTAGCTCACTGGAACTTCTGACACCATATTGGAACTTCCGAAGCAACATTTGCTCTATGACTCGTGACCAGATAATAATCAGAACTTCCGATACTACCTATCGGAACTTCTGATACATGGAATTTTCTTATGCATATCCTTCAATCTCCCACTTGGACAAGAATCAATTCTTTGCATGTTTCTTAATCCATCCCCTTAAGTGTGTGACCCGATATGTTCATACACTAACAGTTGTTCACCGGAAACCGTTTCCAACTCACTAATCAATAGCGGTACCTAGCAGCGCATATTGACCCTCGAAAGCATACAAAATCAATTTTCACTAAACCTTGATATACGCAAGCACCAGTTCCTTTACCACACGCCGTCAGTCAAGCTCAAGGTGAGATATGTGCCACCCTTGTTGGCTAGCTCGACATTTCACTCGATCAAGTATCGGATTCAAGTCATGACGAACTCCTAAGTCATAGTGGAATGGTCATGCACTTTTCCAATCCAGTACCTCGAGGGGCCTAGAGATGACTCTCCCTTTATTAGGAGGGGTTAATTCCATCTTGACCGCTCACATCCCAAGACATTTTTCACAACACACTTGAAAACAACCCTTATTTCTACCCAGTTACGAAATAGCGTTAGGAATCATCTAAGTGTGTCACTACGCATTCTGGAATCGAATGACGATTTCAGGTCCAAGGACTCTATAGGTACACCGTTTGAGATCACAACTAATGGCACATTACAATAACAATCCCAGCAGTATCTCAAGTGGGTCTGTCCAACACCCTGTTCACCAACATGTGTCCACATCACTGATTTGACATCTCTATGTCTATGATATATGGAACATGATCATCAACCAGTCGGATATGCTAATCCATGTATCATGACTGTCTCACATGATGACAAGATTAGGGACCCTTTTGAACAACATAGTTATAAAGCAAATAGTTTCACATAACAAGTCGTACTCATTAATTAAATGCAAACAACATTTATTCAAGGGACAAGATAACAATTATCCTAACACATTAGCATAAACTCTACTAGCATCTTCCACACACACATGACTCACTCACGCAAGTATCTAATACCCATGGAGCTTAGGTGCGCCTCATACTAGGGCTGTGGAAGAGGCTTTGTCAATGGATCCGCCATGTTCAAATCCGTGTGCACCTTGCAAATTTTCACATCACCTCTCTCAATGATCTCGCGAGTCAGGTGACATCACCAAAGTATATATTTAGACTTATAGTGTGATCTAGGCTCCTTGGCTTGGCAATGGCACCATTATTATCACAGTAGAGATCCACTAGATTGTACACACTAGGAACAACATCTAGCTAAGAAACAAACTTTCTAATCCAAACGGCCTCCTTCACAGCTTCTGAAGCCGCGATATATTCAGCTTCTGTTGTAGAATCGGCCACTATCTCTTGCTTGGAACTCTTCCAACACACTGTGCCTCCATTGAGGCAGAACACAAAGATAGATTGTGATCGTGAATCATCTTTATCGGTCTAAAAGCTAGCATCCATGTAACCACTTACAACAAGCTCCTCTTCACCACCGTATACTTGGAACATTTCCTCAGTCCTTCTCAAGTACTTCAGGATACTCTTTACTATAGCCCAGTGACTTTCACCCGAGTTCGATTAGTACCTGCTCGTAACACTTAGAGCATATGACAAATCTAGGCATGTACATAGCATGGCATACATGATAGATCCAATTGTGGAGGCATACGGGATCGCACTCATCTTCTCTAGTTCATCAGGTGTCGTAGCACTCTAAGTCTTACTAAGAGAAATACCATGTGACATTGGCAGAAAACCCTTCTTAGAATTCTGCATTATGAACCGTTTCAAAACCTTGTCAATGTATATACTTTGGCTTAATCCAATTAGCTGCTTTGATCTATCTCTATAGATCTTTATGCCCAAAATGTATGCTGCCTCTCCAAGAACTTTCATCGAGAAACAATTTTTCAATGAAGTCTTGACAACATTCAAGAAAGGAATGTCATTTTCGATCAACAATATGTCCTCCACATATAAGACCAGAAATACAAGTGAGCTCCCACAAGCCTTCTTGTAAACACAAGGCTCTTCTTTGTTCTTGATGAAGCCAAACCCTTTGACTACCTCATCAAAGTATAGATTCCAACTCCGAGAAGCTTTCTTCAACCCATAAATGGACTTTAGCAACTTGCAAACTTTCCCAGCATTTCTTGGACCGTCAAGACCTTTAGGTTGTGTCATGTACACATCCTCACTTAGATTTCCATTCAGGAAAGCCGTTTTGACATCCATTTGCCATATCTCATAATCATAAAATATGGCAATTGCTAGGATGATTCGAATAGACTTAAGCATGGTGACGGGCGAAAACGTTTCATCATAATCAACACCTTGAATCTGTCTGAAACCTTTCGCCACCAATTGTGCCTTATAGATGTGAACATTTCAATCAACGTCTATCTTTTTCTTGAAGATCCATTTACACTCAATAGTTTTTACACCATCGGGTGGATCGACCAAGTTCCAAACTTGCTTCTCTCGCATGGACTTCAACTCGGATCCAATGGCTCCAAGCCATTTCTTAGAGTCTGGTCCGATCACTTCTTCCGCATAGGTATTGGGCTCGTCGTTGTCCAACAACAAAACGTCGCGATGATCAGTGGTCAAGAACATGTACCTATCTAACGCATGGACAACTCTCCTAGACCTTCGTGGGCCTAGCGCATGTACAACAGGCTCCGCAACACACAACTCATCCTTTTGTTAGGGTTAAAATTATTAATTCAGAAAATAATTAGGGAAAACCTTAAAAGATAAGTTTTACTATTTTTCACCAAACTTCAGAACATTAAAACCTTATTTCACATAATAAAACCCATACACATGTATTATTGGTGGATTTTTATCTGTTTATTTAATGTATTGTTTATTTTTCCGTATCGAGAAGACTACGAGTTCGTCGAGGAGCCGGAATTCTATCCCGAAGTTCCTCCATCCCCATTTGTTGAGCAAGGCAAGTCATCGACCACCTCTGTGGAAACAGTTGATCATCATTGAGCCCATGTTTTAATAAATTATCGCTATAACTCATAGGTTAATATTGCATTAGTCCAATATCAAGCCCTACACTTATATTTATTAGATCCCCGTCCTGGTGTTCAACCCAAGCCATGCTTATTGAGCCTTAACTCCTTGTCACTCTACAAATAGTATACTAGCTAGTGCCCAATGTACCGACACAACTGCTATAGGATGAAAAGAATGAGTCGTAGATAGCTGGATTCTAATATATGAATTTCCCCGTTATTCTTGTCTCTGGACTCTGTTGGAGTTGGCTAAGTTATAAGTATGGTGGGTTCCGGGTGCAAGCTCGGGCATTGGTTGGTCGCACCCGGGGCACTATAAGGACCGGTCTACGAGATCTGTTGCAAAGCACTTCCGTACCAACCACAAGTCTAATGGGTAAGTCCTAACTGGAAGTGTGGAACACTCCGACTCGATGCACCATAGTGGAGGGGGCAAGGGGCAAGCCTGTGGGCGACTTGTACCGACGAGGCTCAAGGGGGGGTATGGTGAGGCACCGATGCGTCGGGGCACCATATGAAACCTATAA
The DNA here is from genome assembly GCA_019279435.1 of Zizania palustris. Classification (NCBI taxonomy): domain Eukaryota; kingdom Viridiplantae; phylum Streptophyta; class Magnoliopsida; order Poales; family Poaceae; genus Zizania; species Zizania palustris. The sequence continues at coordinate 35,207,282 of JAAALK010000285.1, read as the reverse complement.
GAGGGTGCATTTGAATTGAGGCGAACCATACGGAAGGTTTTGGCACGAGTTCCCATGAAATGGGTCATCTCATTACACTTTGGTGTAAGTGATGAGTGCATGCCTTGTGGGTACAGTGGTACACCTCTGATCAGAGTAATTTAAACTTTTTGAAAAGCCGAGCCCACGGTCAAGGGCGGGTTGTGTGACTACTCGCAGTTAGATTACCAATGTTTGAATGGTTGAGTTATTCATGACATGTAAGGACTATTGTGCGAGGAGGTAAAACATACTACTCGAGTTAGAAGATGATGATGCATACACATGTTTACGTTTTAGTACTAATAAATGGTTCACATTTAATTGCTTTACAAATTACGCGCTTCCGCAAAATTATCCACTGTCTCCCTTGTTATTATCTTGCATTATATTTGCATTCGGTGGCTTGCTGAGTACTCCTATACTCACCCCATTGACTTACACCATCAGAGCCCGTCTACTACGAGGAGGATGCAGGTCTGGAGTAGCAACCCAGTCAAGGCGAGACTGGAAGGAGGCGATCATCTAGGACCCTTGATTTTATTAGTTTCTCTTCACTTTCATTCACTTTTGTATTAATACGGTCTACGAACCGTGAATGATTGCCCGTATTGTACGTGGTCGCTTGATGAACGTCTTGGTTTATTGATTTTCTTTGGAATTTCAATAAAAGTCCTGATTTATTAAATCGGGGCGTGACAGCCCAAGACTCATGCACGTGCGAGATCATAGATCATTACCTTCTAGCACGAGATGCGCTAGGTGCATCAGAAGAAGATGTCAGAGTAGCACGTCAAGCCTATCCTTGCTTCGACCTTGTCGTCCCTCGTTGATCCGATCAATGAAGACGGCTGTTGGGGGAAAATATCTCATCTTCGGGGTTATTGCCGAAGCAACATGAAGGCAGACAGCGGATTCGAAGGTTCCCAGACGTTCATCTTCGAAGATACCCAGAGTCAAGTTCGAAGTACGAAGATAGGCATTGGTTCGGAGTACATCTTTGAACTAAGGCTTTTCAAGATCTTTTCTGCTAGCTATGATGGAAGACTTATCTTCTTTCTCATTAGATTAGTCTTTTACCATTTTAGCCCTATCAAGGGTACCGAATAGTTTCCACTATGTCGGTTGTAATAGAGGGGTAAATAGGTCTTTTCCTTAATGTTTGGGCCTATAAATACCCCCCGTTTCACCCTGTAATAGGGACCGAATACAAGTTATTCAATACACATACTCGAACTATTCTAAGTTGTTATCCTTTCGGAGGCTTAGAACAGTTCTCTTCACAAACACTTCGTTTGTTAGTTTCTTTTCTACAGAAACCTGTTAGCATAATCTTTTACGCCAACAGTTGGCGCCGTCCGTGGGGAACCTAGTCCGAAAAACTTCGTTCTCTACCAACTTCTTACATCATGCCTCCTAAGCGGAGCGCACCCCGCAATCCCACTCGGAGGTCCTCTCGGATCTCCGGAGAGATACCCTTCGACACAGTTGAAGTCGGAGGGCCTTCGACGTTCCCTCCGCAAACTTCGGAAGGGGCTTCCATCCCTCGAACATACGAAGCTTCTCCGCCAACCCCTTCCATACTCCGACCGCCCGGAGTCCCTTCTCCACCCTCCATCCCAATTCGAACTGATCCTACCAGTTCTCAAGACCCGGAAGATCCTTCCGGAGGAGATGAAAACAATCTTGGAGATATGGCCACTCAAATGGCCAACCTTCAAGCTGAGGTAGCGAGGTGGCGACAAGAAGCTGCGAACAGGCTTCGTTCTCAAGCCATCCCAACTATCCCAGAAGTGCCCGAAGACGACGATCTTGATTATCCCGAAGCCCCGGAGAACGCCTCCTTTGATAATGAATCTCCGCTGCATCCTGAGCTGCAGAAAGTTCGCTTTGATCCAAAGTTCAAAACTTCAAAGCTCTGTAAGTATGCCGGAGATGAAGATCCCGGAGAGTTCGTTCGTTCTTATGCCCTAGCAATTGAGGCTAGCGGAGGAGTTTGAGACACCATGGTGAAGTGCTTCCCTTTAGCTCTTCAAGGAGTGGCATTGAGATGGTTCTGGTCCTTGAAGCCAGGATCAATCAATTCATGGTCGCAGCTGAAGAAGAAGTTTATAAGCAATTTTCAAGGCACCTTCGTGCCTCCCATGTCAACAGGAAGCCTTTTCCAGGTGAAACAGCTCCCCGGAGAGACATTGAGGCAATATTTTAAGCGCTTCGCTCATACGAAGTCGCAAATTCGGGGGTTGTCCGCATCTTCAGTATTTGATGCAGCTCGGGAAGGCGTCAGTCATCAAGGCCTTCTGGATAAGCTTCATCGGAAAAGCATCTCCTCGGTCTCTCAGTTGATGTCATACTTCGAGGAGTATGCGAGGTCAGAAGAGGGTTGGCTTCGGAGGACTGCTGCTACTTCGTCCATATTGCAAGAAGTCAAAGTAGAAGTGAAAACTTTGGCACAGACGCAGGAACCAGTCTTCGAAGTGCAACATGATCGGAGAAGAGGACAAAAGCACCCTCGTTCTGAAGTCATGAATATTGCACCCCCACAGAAGTTTGCACTAAGAGCTCCACAGTCTACGGGGAACAAGGCCAGCGGCTGGAGGCCGCCAGGGAAAACGGCTGGCAAGGGCCAGACCCTTTTCTGCTGCATTCATGGAGAAAATCGAAGCCATGCAACTGATACTTGCAAGGCTATACTTACTCTAAGGGGAGAGTACTTAGAGAGAACTTCGGGTCGAGGCAGTACCGACCGAGTTCCAGCTGCAACGCGCCCAGAGCCGGTCCAGGCTGTGGCGCGGATAGAAAACTTTGATGCTGCAAGACACCCTCCGGTGGCCAATGTTATGCCACCTCCGAAGCAAGAGGAATGGCAAGATAGAGGAAAAAGAGTAGTTCTCCCTATCTCCGGAGGAGGTACCCTCGGAAGCATGTCCAAGAGACAGCGAAGAGAGTACGTTCGGGAAGTAGGTCATGTTGGGACTTCGTCATCTGCAGCTGCAATGCCGGAGTGTTCTCACGTTCCGATATCTTTTTCTGCGGAGGATGCAGCTGGTATTAAGTTCCCGCACGCAGATCCACTGGTTATCACTGCTGATATTGCGGGCACTGAAGTTCGAAGGGCCTTCGATCAATTATGCATTTCCAGAAAGCATCTCCTTCCAGCGGTTCGTCCTCTGCAAGGCTTCGCAGGACCTCCGCTTGATGCACTTGGCCAAATAGGCCTAGAAGTTACCTTCAGAGAAGGTTTATTGGCCCGGATTGAGGAAGTAATCTTCGATGTTGTAGATGCCCCGTATGCTTACAACGTCATCTTCGGAAGGGGTATGCTAAACCAGTTCGGAGCAGTGGCGCATCACAATTATTTGTGCATGAAGATGCCCACACAAGCAGGAGTTCTCACAGTCTTCGGAGATCAAGCCATTGCTCGGAGGGCAGAATATGGTCATGGTCCCCCTCTTGATCCGAGGCAAATAAACAGTGTGCAGGATAATGAAGAAATTTTTTCAGCCTCCTCCAAAGCTTCGAAGAAGTCTTTTCCGAGACCAAGTCCCGAAGGAGAAATTGCAACGAAGGTCATTGTTAAAGATGGTAAAGAGTATACTTTTCAATTTGGTAAAGATTTACCTCCTGAAGTTGCAACCTCCTTGGAAAAGGTGGTGGAAGAAAATTTGGATGTCTTCGCCTGGTCTGACGAAGATATCACCGGAGTCGATCAGGATATCATTGAACACAGTTTACTTGTAAACCCGAAGGCCCGGCCTGTTCGGCAAGGACTCCGAAAGATGTCCGCAGATAGAGCTGCTCTAGCTAAGGACGAAGTTGAAAAATTGTTGAAGGCTGGGATTATTAGAGAAGTGGCTCACATAGAATGGTTAGCCAACCCAGTTTTCGTCAGAAAGAAGTCTTCCGGGAAGTGGCGCATGTGCATTGATTTTACATCCTTGAATAAAGCATGCCCACGTGACCCCTACCCCATGCCCCGAATTGATCAACTGGTTGACTCCACCGCAGGTTCGGAGTTATTAAGCTTCCTTGACGCGTATTCTGGTTATCATCAAATATGGTTGAAGCGCGAAGATGAAATCAAGACAAGCTTCGTAACTCCTTCGGGAGTCTTCTGTTATGTAAGAATGCCCTTCGGCCTAAGAAATGCCGGGGCTACTTTTTCGAGATTAGTTGCTAAGGCTCTAGGTCATCAACTAGGTCGCAATGTGGAGGCCTATATGGATGATATTGTAATAAAGAGTGCTTTAAAGCACCAACATAGCATAGACTTAGCAGAAACATTCAATAGCCTTCGGGCATGTGGGATCTGTCTTAACCCCGAAAAATGTATATTCGGAGCTAAGGCTGGAAAATTGTTAGGGTATTTAGTTTCAAGCAGGGGAATTGAAGCTAGCCCTACTCAAATAACTGCGCTGCAGAAGATGACTCCTCCGGAAAGTTTAAAGCAAGTGCAAAAGCTGACTGGGCGTCTGGCAGCACTTAGCAGGTTTTTATCAAGGTCTGCGGAGAGGAGCTTGCCTATATTTAAAGCATTGAAAAGGTCCGAAGATTTTGCATGGACACCGGAGTGTCAGAAAAGCTTCGAAGATATTAAAGAGTATCTCAGTAATCTTGCTACACTCACGGTGCCTACTACGGACGAAACCCTACTCCTGTACCTTGCAGCTACAGGTTCTGCTGTCAGCGCAGTCCTTGTCAGAGAAGTGGATTTACATGGGAAGTTGGTCCAAAATCCTGTTTATTTTGTATCCGAAGCATTATCAGGAGCGAAGACAAGATACTCCGAACTTGAGAAGTTCGTTTATGCTCTGATAATGGCTTCGAGGAAGCTAAGACATTATTTTTTGGCGCACAATGTAATTGTACCAACTTCATAATCTTTAGGAGATATGCTCCGAAGTAAGGATTCCATTGGAAGGATTGGGAAGTGGGCAGTCGAACTAGCACCCTTCGGCATATCTTTCTTGGCAAGGACAGCCATCAAATCCCAAGTCCTAGCAGACTTCGTAGCAGAATGGACTTCACCTGCAAATTTGGTTCCGGAGAAGTCAAGTGACGGAGTTTGGACTGTTTACTCCGATGGGGCTTTCCAAGCATCCGGAGCAGGCATTGGAGCAGTATTGATTTCACCGTCAGGGCAAAGAGCAATGTACTCCGCAAGACTCAACTTTAAGTCTACCAATAATATAGCGGAGTATGAAGGTATTTTATTGGGACTCCGAAAAGCACGTGCTCTAGGGGCTACAAGAATAATTATAAAGACAGATTCTCAGATAGTAGCAGGGCACTTAGAAAAAAGTTTCCAAGTTCGGCATCCACAGCTTGCAAAGTACTTAGAAGAAATCCGTAAAATCGAAGCACACTTCAAGGGTATTTCCATTCGGAGTATACCAAGAGCAGAAAATGTGCAAGCGGACATCTTAGCAAAAGCTACAGCCGGAGCTGTGGATGTGCCCGAAGAAGCTTTTTACGAGGAACTCAATATACCTTCGGTGCCACAAATTCCCTCTGCGGAGATTCTTTGCATTCCTAGTGCAGATTGGAAAAATTCGATCATGGAACTTTTACAGGGAGGAACAAATTTGCCCGAAGAGCCGCAGCTGTCAAGATTAAAGCTCAGAGCCAGAAACTATCAAATAATCAACGGTATATTATACAAGGCCGGAGTATGTTCCCCTCTACTCCGATATATATCTCAAGCCGAAGGCCAAGAAATTCTTCGAGAAATTCACGAAGGCCTTTGTGGTAGCCATTTAGCCCCTAGAGCTTTGGCAGGAAAAACACTTCGCCAGGGGCTTTATTGGCCTACAATCACAGCTGATGCGGAGAGCTTAGTCCGCACTTGTCAAGGATGCCAGTGGATGGGTCGACGGAGTCATCGCCCACCAACAGCTCTTCAAGTCATTGCTCCGGTATGGCCTATGGCCAGATGGGGTATGGATTTAATTGGTCCATTTCCGGTAGCCAAGGGAAATCTAAAGTTCGCAGTGGTAGCTATTGAATATTTTTCTAAGTGGGTGGAAGCAGAACCCTTAACAGCTATCACTTCGAACAATGTACAGAAATTCTTCTGGAAGAACATCATTTGCCGGTTCGGAGTGCCTAGGATACCTCACAGTTGATAATGGAACACAGTTCGACGCAGAACCCTTCAGTAAGTTTTGCGAAGATCTAGGCATTCAACTATGTTTTGCTGTAGTGAGGCATCCTCAGTCTAATGGAGCCGTAGAGCGAGCCAATGGAAATATTTTATCAGGGTTAAATCGAAGAATAGTAGGATTAGCAAAGGGACTGTGGACCGAAGAGCTTCTGAAGATTCTATGGTCCATTCGGACTACGCAAACAAGGTCCACAGGTTTTACTCCGTTCAGACTACTATTCGGAGATGAGGCTATGACTCCAACGGAGCTCAAAGGAGGATCATTTCGCAGCACCGAACCAGACATTGAAGAAGAAAGACAAGCTTCGTTAGATTTATCAGAAGAAACAATACTTCGAGCTGTAGCAAATTTATCAAAGTATCATCAGCAGACGAAGGCTTGGTTTGACCCGAAGGTTAAGCTCAATGAACTAAGACCGGGTCATCTTGTTCTACGAAGCATTATAGCACCAGGGAAGTTAGGGAATAAATGGGAAGGTCCATACCTAATTGTCCGTTCAGGGTGCCCTGGTTCATTTAAATTAGCTAATTTAGAAGGTGAAGAGTTAGCACATACTTGGCATGCGGAGCACCTAAAGCGATACTTCGCATAAGGGCTCCTTGTAATTCGCTTGTAATCATCTTCTAAATCAATAAAGCATATGATCCTGATAGTGCCTTCCCCTCATAGACTTCCAGCTTCCGAGTGACGCACTGGAACCGCGGGGTCGACCGAGAGGGAAGTGTCATGAAGCTGGATTGTATTTTCGGACTTCGAACCCATAAAGTTCGAAGCTTCCGACGTGGGGGCTGGCATAATCCGGAGCCCAAGCCACCGGCTTGTAGGCATCCGTAAAAGAGCCCAAAACCACACCCTACGGAGTCCAAGCCATTGGCTGGTAGACTTCCGTAAAAAGAGCCGAAGGTGGCCAAAACCTACGGAGTCCAAGCCATTGGCTGGTAGACTTCCGTAAAAAGAGCCGAAGGTGGCCAAAATCTGCGAAGTCCAAGCCATTGGCTGGTAGACTTCTGCAAAAAGAGCCGAAGGTGGCCAAAATATACAGAGTCCAAGCCATTGGCAGGTAGACATCCGTAAAAAGAGTCCAAAGAGACCATTGCAAACTCCGAACCATTGGTTCGACAGAGATCGCAAAAATAAGCCGAAGGTGGCTAAAGCAAAACAGAATTTGAGCCATGAGCTTCGAATGTCTGTTAACATAGTCCAAAGTGACAAATTTTTTTAAGACACTAAAGTGTCCTGGAAGTTATCTCAAGTGATTTCTTTCATAAAACAAAGGTACTAAGTTGCCATTCTTTCAACTGCAAATAGTCGAAGACATTTCATAAGATTTTAAAAGATCTTCAAATAACAGAGGGGCTTCGAACCCCCAAAAATTGTACTCCGAAGTTTTTCTTTGCGCATAACCATCTTTGAATATATTTCGAAGTTGCTTATCCCCAAAGAGGGGCTAGTAAATATGGAGACAATTTTAAATCGGCATTCATTATTGAAATAAATGTGTTTACAGATTACACTATGAAAAATTGGTATCTATACCAAGAAGGAATCGGAGACCTCTTCGGTCCCTAGAGCTAGGGGTGGAACGACTAGTTCCAGCATCGGAAGTTCTAATAACTTTACGTTTAACTCTCTTCCTCCCCTTCGAAGCTCTAAAATCCTTCTGCTCTTGTTGAAGCTCGGCCCAAGTTCGAAGCCGTTCGGGGCTTCTTTCCCAGCTTCTAAGATCTTCAGATCTTTTATTTCGAGCTTCACCTTCGTCTTCAGACCAAATAGTGTCTTCAGAAGATGAAGTGTTTACGTTAACCTCTTTTTCTTCCTCTTTAATATAAGACAATACATATTTGATTACATCAGGCGCAATTACGCCGGAGTCATCTCGAGGAATTAGAAATCGAGGACGCTTGTAAGTCTTTAGAAGTTCGAAGGTATTCCATAATGAGCGAAGTTCGTCGTTAAGCTCTAACACTTCGATGTCTTCCATAAGAGGCAAAGCCTAAAAATATGACAAATAAGATTTTCATTGATAAATGTTTACAAGCATGAAGCTTTACATAGTCAAAAATCCTAAATTATTCCTAAACCTGCGGGTTCGGAGGAGGTTGACTGCTTGAGGCTTGATTCCGAACTTGCTTCTGGCGTTGGCCTTCGTCGATCCAAGCCTTGATCGCAGTGCGACCTTTGGCTCTCCATGAAGCTTGAAAGGCCTGCCAGGCAGCAGTTATGCCTTCGGAAGGAGTTAGAAGCCGCTCGTCGTCGAAGGTAATAGGGCCCTCTGCGCTCGGAGTGATTGTTCGGCCCAAGTCCTCGTAGTAACGAAGTAGTCCGAGGGCAGACACTTGTCCGGAGAGTTCTCCGTAACGAATGCCTATCGTCTTCATTTGCTTCGCTGCTCCTTGGATCCTTTTTAACCGGCGCAGCAGAGTGACGTTGTCATCTGAAGGAAGTGATCCAGTAGTACCGAAGTACTCCAGAACACCTAGCATCTGTTCTATGACCTCCGTAGCTACCTTCTCGGACTTAAGCTTTTCTTCGATTAATGCATCCTTGCTCGAAGTCGTTTCTGCTAGAACTCCGGAAATCCTAGCATTTTCCGTAGTTAAAGTATTCTTCTGATTTAGGAGTTGGCTAGCTTCCTCTTGGAGCCTCACAAGTTCGGACCCAGCATTAGCATGCTCCAATCGCACCCTTTCGATTTCTGCCCGAAGCACGATTCTTTCTGCTTCGAGCTCTTTATTTGCAGCCTCCAAGCCCTGTCTGTCCCTACGCTCTGTCGAAATCACATTATCCATTTGAACCACTCTAGCTTCGGAGAAAGACAAGTTGCGTTTAAGAGCTTCATTTTCTTCCCGAAGCTGAGCAATTTCATTTTCGCCTGATAAAGTTGCAGCGCGGGCCAAGACCGCTTGCTAAGAAAAGAAAAAACTGAAGTAAGAAACTGTTCATGTTTAATTTGCTATTGGTTCGAAGGTGTTCCGTACCTGGTAGGCTGCTCGTTCCATGGCAACGTTTAGCTCCGAACTCTTCGCCCTGCTTAAAATTGCTACCAGCTCTGTCTCCCCGACTTCGCGACTGACTCGACCTAAAGGTTTGAGCAGAGTCCGAAGCCCAGTTCTTTGCTCCAAAAAAGGAGTTAAAAGAGGGAGCATTGCCGAAGCTTCTTGGTCATCCCTGCTTGGCGAAGCTCCGGAGCGTTCTCCTGAGGTCCTTGGAGCTTCAGTAGATGGCCCCCCCTCAGTAGATTGACCTTCGTCTGTTGATTCAGACGAAGTTGATCCTTGAGCGGGGAGAGGTTCTATTTGCCTTTTACCCCTTCCAGGACCCTGTTGAGCGACCTCCTGGGTGAGGCTCCGAAGTTGTCTAAGGCCCTTGAATTGGATCTTCGCGATGTACTTCTACAGAAGGGGGCTCTGCAAAAGCAAAGGTATTATACATTGTATAATTTTGCAGAAAATAATAAGAGAATTATGCGAAGTTTACCTTCGACATTCTGGGGGCGATCGAGCATCGGACTACTCGGAGGATCAAAGGTGAGGTCTTCGTCCGAATCCACAGTTAAAACTTCAACTGCCGGAGTATCTCCGTGAGCAGTCCTCCCTTCATCCACAACTGAAGTTGTAGCAACTTCAACTTCATCTTCGCCCACAGGGGCTTCGATTTGCTCTTCTTCTTGAGCATCCGGAGTTCTCACTTCTTCAATGTTAGTCTAAGACTCCGGTATACCTGCAGTATCTTCAATGTGAATATCTTTTTGAGCCGCATCTTCATCAATCAACCTCATTAATAGTTCACCTTCATCTTCTTTAGAACCGGAGGTTGAGGTTCTTGGGCTCGGAGATGCAGGTTTTCTTGGCTTCCGAGCCACTTTCTTCACTGGAGTCTTTGCAGAGCTCGAAGCCCCAGCTTCAGCTATCCTCTTCTTGGGTCCTTTCTCCGAAGGCACCCAGTCCATCAGAGGGGGCGGAGTCATCTCCAACATTCCCCATACTCTGTTAAACCTCTCCCAACTCCCGACCAATTTAACTCTCCATTCTTTTTCAGTCGGAGTTGGGGCACCCAAAATCTTCTCCGAAGCCCTTATAATTTGCTCTGAAGTAATAGGGGCTGAAGAAGCTAAAAAATAAATAAATCAAATTAGTCTTTCTACGAAGTAAATATGTATAATACGTGTTGGTTTCGAAGTTACCTGCAGGGCTCGAAGTCAAGTTAATCTTGCGGAGACCGCCTTCCGAATCATCCTCGAAGACGATAGGCCAGTTGGCCATCAGCGGAGAAATTTGCAGGCCGAGGAATTCTTCGGCTAAATCTCGCATGCTTAACCTTCGGCTAATCTTTTGAAGCAGGTTAAGACGGGCTTCGAGTTGACCTTCGTTGGGCTGCACTAAGGCTTCCTTCTGGAATTGGATTTCTTTAAGGGGTCCGGCCAGAGGACTGCTTGCCCCAACTTCGGCATAAAACCATCTCAGAACCCAATCAGTATACCATCTAGCATTGATAGCCTCGGCCGGAAACTGAAGGGCATACTCATCTCGAAGCCTAAAGTTGATACTACCGAAGGCTACTACTACTTTTTCACCTCCGGAGCCTACGAAGGTTTTTGGTTGGCATGTTGCTCTATGTAATGCAGCGAAGATCTCTGCCCTCCCCTCACAACCTTCGGCTCTCAACGCCCATTCGAAGATAGCCAGTCTAGCTACTGCATTCGGAGATAATTGGGGGAGGGTTACATGGAACAGATCAAGTACCTCCGCCAGGAAGTCTACTGCAGGAAGGCCCAAGCCGGCTTCGAAGAAGGCTTCAAATACAACTACTTCTCCGGGTCTTGGCGATGGAATCATTTCTTTGCCTGGCTTCCGGATCATGACTCCGGCACTAATTTTTCCTCCTGCTGCGATTGCCAATGACTCTCTCTTGCAGGTAGAAGGCCCTAATTGGAAAGATTGATCCAAGTATTTTGTCGATGGCGGGCAGAGACCTTGGTCATCGACGATTTGGGGATTTCTCCCTCCTGCCGCCATGGATGTCATTGCCGGAGCCGGAGGTGCCGCCGCCAATGCTGCCGCCGCTGCTGCTGCAGCCACCTGCTGCCGAGCCAAGGCCGACGGAGGTGCAGATCCCTTAGTCTTCACCATTACGGTCGCTGGATTGCTTTGAGGAAATGGAAGCTAGAGCTCAAAGAACTCAAGGGGCTAAAAAGTGTTTGATTGCGAGAAAGCGGTGAAAAGGTAACCGGGTAAGTTCTAGGCCTTCTATTTATAGCCTAGATTTTACTTTTTTACCGTTAGTCCATGTCGTTTCGCATTCCTGTCGTTACTTCTCTCCGAGATTAGCGCTTACTACAGTTTCCGTTAGAAACAGAAAACTAACGGCTATTTTCTCTAAGTCTAAAAGACTTTCGAACTTCTTGAATCGGTTCTAAGATAGTTCGAAAAGCAATTATCCTAATACTGATTCGGAGTTTATATTTTCATGCATTTCGGAGATGAACTAAAAACCAATAACCCCTATGTTTGGTTATCTTTCCTTTCTGTATACTGCTCTCCTAACGTTACAGGTTAAACAGAGAAGCGTATTCGAGGGGCTACTGTTGGGGGAAAATATCTCATCTTCGGGGTTATTGCCGAAGCAACATGAAGGCAGACAGCGGATTCGAAGGTTCCCAGACGTTCATCTTCGAAGATACCCGGAGTCAAGTTCGAAGTACGAAGATAGGCATTGGTTCGGAGTACATCTTCGAACTAAGGCTTTTCAAGATCTTTTCTGCCAGCTAAGATGGAAGACTTATCTTCTTTCTCATTAGATTAGTCTTTTACCATTTTAGCCCTATCAAGGGTACCGAATAGTTTCCACTATGTCAGTTGTAATAGAGGGGTAAATAGGTCTTTTCCTTAATGTTTGGGCCTATAAATACCCCCCGTTTCACCCTGTAATAGGGACCGAATACAAGTTATTCAATACACATACTCGAACTATTCTAAGTTGTTATCCTTTCGGAGGCTTAGAACAGTTCTCTTCACAAACACTTCGTTTGTTTAGTTTCTTTTCTACAGAAACCTGTTAGCGTAATCTTTTACGCCAACAACGGCATAGTCGTTCACATGAAGATGTCCATAACCATCGCTATTGGAGCAACGCCACCACTGTATCCACACATACAGGGATGGAGATCCTCCCACGACAGCGTGCTAGTACCGCACATGAGATACGGGGATCCTTGACCTCAATGATTGATATCAAGAAACATAGGAGAGGAGTCTATGGTGGCTAGGTCTAATATAGACTTATTCCTTTCGAAGACGTCCTCCTCTCCATATATAGGGTTGAGAGCCCCTTGGTCATGTTGATCTCGAAACCCTCAAATCGGTAACAGATCTAATTTGTTTGCCCACGTCAGAACTTCCAATCCTGGATCGGAACTTCCGATAGGGTATTTTAGGTCTCCCGATACAGTATGACACGCAATAGATCTAATCTGTTTTCACCCATATCGGAACTTCTGAAACCATATCGGAACTTCTGATCAGTACAATTCTCTCCGATTCCAAATCGAAACTTCTGGCTCGCCGGAACTTCCGATACCATATCGGAACTTCCAAAGCAACATTTACTCTCTGACTCGAGACCAGATAATAATCGGAACTTCCGATACACGGAATTTTCTTGGGCATATCCTTCATCTATAACATTTATACCTGAAGCAGATGTGACACTTTCCTTCTTGTTCGTCTGCTCTTCCAGATACACCTTGCAGTTGCGCTTCTAATGCCCAAGCTTCTGGCAATGGTGGCAAGCATCGGAGTTAGCAGGAGCCGACTTGGACATTCCAGATAGTTTAGGCTTCGCACTAGAGATCGTATCTGAAGTCCTAGCCTTGCCCTTCCTCTTTCTCTTTTTGCCCTCCTTTTCAACCATCATCACATGATCGGGAGCTTTCTTGATACTTTCCTCAGCAGTTTTAAGGATCCCATGCAACTTGGCCAGTGTCTTCTCTAGTCCATTTATATGAAAAATCATAATAAATGGCTCAAAACTAGAGGGGAGCAACTAGAGAATCATGTCTATAGCCAAGTAGGGATCTAGTGGAGAACCCAGTATCTCCAAGGTATCAATGTAACCAATCATCATGATCGCATCAGGACTAACTGCGCTCCCTTCTACCAACCTACTCCCAAACAAGGACTGATATACATAGTACCTCTCAGTCTGTGCATGGTTCTGAAACATGCCCTTGAGGCCTACGATCATATCGTAAGCATCTCTTTCCTCATATTGTTTCTGAAACTCAGTGGAAATGCAGGTAAGCATCATACAGCTGACATCCACAAAATCACTAGCAAGCTTCTCATAAGCACACTTATTTGTTTTAGAGGCATCTTCTTTGGTTCATCAGAATGGTGTTCCTCTAGAACATAATCCATTTTCTCCTTCTTAAGAACAATTCTCAAGTTTCTGTGACAATCCATAAAATGTGTTCCGGACAATTTTTCTCATTCAAAAATAGATCGCAAATTAAAAACTAAAGGGCTCTTAACAATAGTTGGTGCCATGATCTACAAAATTAAATGCAAGGTTCAGTACTATGCTATGTTTATCTTCTATCCAATAAAAGATGTATCACTATTAAAACTATTCACTTCCCTCTAATGACTAATAGTGTGACAAGATCCATATTCAACTAACTCCTAGTGAGCTTTGGCATCACTGCTAGAAGCTAACTGACATAGGTAAGCAACACTTTTCTAATCACATCATATGTGACTCTTGTTCATTGGAGTAGCATCCAATACGCGACGTCCAACTCCATGCCCCAAAGCCCAAAACTATTTTAATAGTTTTGTTAAGCAATGCGTGCGGAAGTCCGACTTCCATCCTAACTAGTTAAGATAAAAGATAGCACCCTATTTTGGTAGACCCACTATCGATGATCGAGATCCTAGGTAGGTACAGCTATTGGAAAGAGCGTCAATACTTAATTTTCTAAGGAAAAATATTATAGCAAGGTAACATCCCCTAACGTGCATGAAACATGCAAAAATAGTATGACAGGAACATAAGTAAGCACCACGGACAACACATTGACTATGACATAGTATGACCCCTTCACATGGTGATCTCCATCTCTATGGCTCCTGTCATTGAGTGTGTGCCTCCAGCCTCCATGAACCTATACTAGCCTATTAAAATAGCACCTATAGTAGTTACATGAGTCAAAGCATGAAAAATCGACATGAAGGTCATATAAATGTACACTAGCCTTGGGTTGTAAATAATTATGACACACATGCCATATTTAATTTACATTCAATGCATCTCATACATCACATTCAACAAAGTCATACCAGTCACAACATTTTATGAAAAAAAAGTTAGGTGAAGAATCTACAAGTGACTGATATCTAGATATGAAAATATCAGCTCAATAGGCTCTAAATTTCTAGTTTTGTATGGATCGAAACTTCCGATTAGTCATCGGTACTTTCGATCCACTGGAACTTTTGGCAGCAAATTGATCTCTATATCGATTAAAAATCGACATTAGAACTTCTGATCCAACATCGGAACATTCGATCCATCGGAACTTCTGATCCAATATCGGAACTTCCCATCCAATATCGGAACTTCTGATAGAAAAATTGTTCTCTATATCGAATTATATTTGGCATCAGAACTTCCGATCCAACGAAATCTTTGATCAATATTAGAACTTCTGAAATCCGATGAACAGAAAATAGATCTAATCTATTTTCCACCTCGTACCTCTATACGTGATCCATATCGAACACTAAAAACGCAGGCTCTCAGTACCACTGTTGCTACATGGGGAAGCTACGCTAGCCAACAATTTCAAAATTTTTGCCCCCAAACTCTAGAACCAAGCTAGTGAGGGATCATGAATCATTACTTTCTAACGCGAGACGTGCTAGTGCATTGGAAAAGATGTTGGGGAAGCACATCCTCACTTATCCTTATCTCGCCCCGCCCATTCCCCAGCGATCCAATCGACGAAGACCGGTGATGTCCACGTGAACAAGCCCACGAGCACTGCTATTCAAGAAGCGCCTCTACGTAGTCCAGACGTAAAAGGATGAGATTGATCTCACATCGGCATGCTAGCACCGCTCGTGAAATATTGGGAGAAATCTCAATCTCAATTGTTGAGATCAAGAAGGGAGAGGAGAGGTTTTTTGAGGCTAGGGTTTAGATATTGTTGGGGGGAAATATATCATCCTCTAGAAGTCAAAGACACTTCCATGTCAATACAAGCAGAAGAAATGAAGTCAGAAGCTTTGGCCTCCGAAGCTTCTAAAAGAATCAAGGCCCCGCTATATTCGGAGCTCTATACAATGGAGACCTCCGTCAAGGCTCCGACGTGGTGGAGCCTCCCGAAGCCTCTTCACCCGAAGGGGTGTTGCCAGCGAGGATAGAAGATTTATCTTCTCACTGATTAGACTAGTATTTTACTCTTTTACCCCTATGAAGAATATTAAATAGTATCTTCTTAGTCGGTTGTAATTAGAGGGTAAAGAAGTTTTTTCCCTATGTATTCGGTCTATAAATACCCCTCTTCACTCTGTAAAGGGTATCGAATACTCAGATATTCAATACACACTTCGAACTATCTCAAGCTATTATCCATCTCGGAGACTTAGAATAGTTTTCTCAAACAGACACTTTGTTTGTTAAACACTTAGTTCTCTAAACCTGTTAGCATAATCTTTTACGCCATCAGTTGGCGCCGTCTGTGGGGAACCTAGTACAAAAACTTCATTCTCTACCAATCCATTCCTAGAGTCATGCCTCCTAAGTGGAGCCTAGGCACTAGTCCACTCCGGAGGTCTTCTCGGACCTCTGGGTTGAGATCTTCGAACACCACCGAGGTCGGAGGACCCTCTGTGGTCCCCCCACCTCAAACTCCCAAAACAAATACTCTTCCTTGACCATACGGAGCCCCTCTTGAGACTCTGCCCATGCTCCGAACCGACAAAGCCTTTCCCGTAGCTCCGTCTGTGCTCTAAACTGACTTCTTCAGTTCTCAAGACCCGGAGGTCCCCTCCAGAGGAAATGAAGATCGTCCTGACAACGTGGCAACCTAGATGGACTGTCTTTAGGCCGAAGTGGCAAGGTGGAGGCAGGAAGCTACCGATAGACTTCGCCCTTAGGCTAGCCCTGTCCTAGAGGTGCCTCAAGATGACAGTCCTACCTTCTATCCCGAAGCCTCTAAGATTCAGAGAAGCACTGAAAATGCTTCTTTCGATGATGAATCTCCATTACACCAAGACTTGCAAAAGGTGCACTTCGATCCCAAATTTAGGACTTCAAAGCTTTGTAAGTACCCCAGAGAGGAAGATCCCGGGGAATTCTCCCGTTCTTATGCTTTGGCAATCAAAGCCAGCGGAGGGGTCCGAGACACATTGCGAAGTGTTTCCCCTTGCGCTCTAGGAGTCGCTCTACGCTGGTTCTGGTCTTTGAAACCAGGATCGATTAAATCTTGGGAGCAGTTGAGAAAGAAGTCCGTGAATAATTTCCAATGGACCTTCGTGCCCCCTATGTCTACCAGGAGTCTTTTTCAGGTGAAGCAGCAACCTGGAGAAACTTTACGACAATTTTTCAAGTGCTTCTCTCATACGAAGTCACGGATAAAGGGGCTATCTACATCGTCCGTCGTTGATGCGGCGCACGAAGGTGCCACAAATGCGGGCCTCCTCAACAAACTTCATCAAAAGCATATATCTACAATAGCGCAACTGATGGCCTACATTGAGGAGTATTCTAGGTCCGAAGAAGGATGGTTTCGAAGAACCACTTCATCCTCATCGACCTTCCTTCAAGAAGTCAAGATTGAGCCGAAGCCCTAAAGTTATTCACAAGTCTCCCTCTTCGAGAATAATCACAATGATAGTCAAAGAGGGCGAAAACATCATCGCTCTGCAGTTTTAAACATTGCCCCCTCTTCATCCAATTTCCCCCCTAAAAATCTGCAAGCCATGGGAAGCAAGGTCAGCGGCTGGAGGCCGCCAGCGAAGCCGGTTGGTAGAGGCCAAGCCTTCTTCTACTGTGTACACGGCGAGAATCGAAGCCATGCTACCGATGCATGTAAGTCTAAACTAGCTCTACGGAGAGAGTATCTCGAAAGGAGCTCTGGTCGACGCACTACTGACCGAGCCCCTCCCGAGGCACGTCCGGAGCTGGTGCAGACTACCGGACGTGTAGACAACTTCGAAGCTCTAAGATAGCCTTCGGTGGCCAATGTTATGCCACCTCCGAATCAAGAAGATACACAAGACCACGACAAACGAGTGGTTCTTCCCATCTCTGGAAGAGGAACCTTAGGTGGCATGTCGAAAAGGCAAAGGAGGGAGTATGTTCGTGAAGTAGGGAATATTGGGACCTCTTTGTCGGCTGCTGAAATGCCTGAGTGGTCTCACATGCCTATATCATTCTTCGTAGCCAATGCAGCGGGTATTAAATTCCCTCATGCGGACCCCCCTTGTTATCACTGTTGATATTGCAGGAACGGAGGTCCGGAGAGTGCTGGTTGATGGCGGAAGCTCCGTTGATATTATCTTCGTCCAGGCCTTCGACTAGTATGCGTCCCATGGAAACATCTACTCCCAATAGCTCGTCCGCTTCAAGGCTTCGTAGGCCCTCCTCTCGATGCCCTCGGCCAAATAGGCCTCGAGGTCACCTTTGGAGAGGGGCTCCAGGCTAGAACGAAGGAGGTGATATTTGACGTTGTTGATGCCCATTATGCCTATACTATCAAATGATACGGGGCGGCCCGATTTTCTCGCTGAGCTCGATGTAGATGGGGGATAACTTGTGAGACACTGACGATCATCTGGTTATTCCCCTCCTGCCAATGCAACCGATCTCAATCCTATAGATACCGCAACACCACACACTTGATTTCTGCAATCTACTAATTCCCATTGGAATAGATGATTACACTTAATTTTGTCGGTAGAAAATCACCAGATCGCAGCAAAGTGGTAAGACATCCCTGAACGAACACAAAGGAGGACGTGGATACATAAGAAGGCGGACGACTATCAATCTGAACTGGGATTTAATTATTCTTCAACCCTATCATAACAAGGCATGCCACCTCTATTTATAGAGGTAGAGAGGGGGTGTTGTTAAGATAAGAAAGAGTCATGATCTAATACGAAATACTACATTAATACAAAATCATAATTTAATTGGACTCTTATTCTAATTTTGAAATTTAACTAATTTAACTAGATACAAACTGACCCATTAATTAAGTTTAGCCGTGCATGTCCTCATCAAGGCAACTCCGCAACTTTTTGACAAATCAATTCACAAAGCTAGCAGCCCACAAGGTGTTCCACAAAAAACCCGAAGCAGCACCTGGCACCTTAGATATTGATTTTTTATGGATCTGGAAATGCAGAATAAGACATGTTTGGCATCCACTACAAAATATGGAGCAGAGTAGTGCCAAATAGGGCTTAACTATTGAGATATGCTTGAATTTCTAGTGGTTACGCTAGTACCCGTTAGCTAATGATATGCAATGCTTTTCCTGTTAACAATTCTTCTTACATGAGTTTAGTATGTTTTGACATTCTCTACATTTCTGAAGGAATGTGTTAAAAGGCGGTCTCTGATGTCTGTCAAGAAAAACCCATACTGCTCTGATGCAGCTGCAAAAGATGCAATCGAGGCTGTGTGGGATATATGCTACAATGATACAAGGCTATCTGACAGGGCTCCATGAAGTATATTATTGGGAACATTGCAAGAAGTCATGAACTAAAGATTGTGCACACCTGACGAGGATAATTTTGTTCCCCTTGGGTGAATTGTAGTAAACAAACCGTGTCAACAAAATCCAGAAATTTTTGCTAGGGCAAAACTGTATTAGGCTAGACGTCACGGTGCAGAGTTAGTGACCATTCTAATGAATTAGTTCATGTGACGATTCATTTTAAAAAAAATCATAGCGTCAAACGGTTGAATAAGCTACCCGAAAAACGTGTTCCACAGGCGCTTCATCATTAGATAAAAGGCTGCTGAAGGTGTTTCTGGATTAGTTTCTCTTTTGAAATTCAAAACATGTGTTAATGCCTTCTGTCTTGGTTTTGTTTCCACTTTTGTCTCTCAACTTGATAATGGTTTTGGCATTGTGTCTCCTGTCACAATTGACAATTTACATCAAATGTTGCTAATCTTTCTTATCAAGGTTACTATAGATAAAGCCAAGAGACTTGGATTTGTCTTCTCTTCAGCAAACTGCCTATTTAGCATATGTACATCGATGTAGCTCAGGCACAACACCAATGTTTATCATGCTCAGGGTGAGCTGATTACATCTCAAGATTATAATATAGCAAATTGCCACCTTATCATCATGCTAATGTGTGCTCTACAATCCTGATCTCTATCAGCTACTTTTGCAAAGCATCACGGAATGTCTGCTGAGCTAAACACAGTTTCAGCATGGCCAATCCAAGTAGAATTAATGAACCTATCAACTATAGCCCAATGATGTTATATTCATCACCATGGTATGACCATCTTGACGACCACTTAGAAAAAAGAAAAGTTTAGGAAAACTTATCCCAAAACCTTTGTTCCGGCAGGAAACACCAGGATCAAGGTATGATCTGTCCCTGACTAACAGGAAAAAAATTTTGTGAGGGAGGCCTCATAACTCATCTTGTAAGGCCCCATACTGGATTTTTGACACCTCAAATAGCACGAATCTTAAAGCATTGTTTTCCATGTTGCCCGCTGCAAATTTTGCCCGAGCAGCTAGCTCCCCACGCCGCCAGCCCCGCCTCCGACTCCTCGGCGCCGCCTCTAGCTCCCCGCCTCCGCCTTCAGCCCCGCCTCCTACTCCCTGCCGCTGCCTTTGGCTCCGCCGCTGGCTATGGCCCTGTCTCCGCCTCCGGCCCCGCCTTCGGCTCCCAAGCGCCACGGGCCCCATCGCTTGCTCCGAGCTCCAGTGGCTCCCCGCCGCCCCATAGCCTCGCACGGCAGTCCGTGCCGCTCGCCTCCTCCGAGTGGCCACCGACATGAGCCTTTCTTCCTGTTTAACAGAGAAGGTGATGGAGCTTTGAGATTCGGAAAAGATGATGTGGCAGAATCTGAGTAGGGACCTCACGAGATGAGAAATGAGGGCCATCCCCACAGAATTTTTTTCCGACTAATTAACACTGTCAACCTAGCTACTTTCACAAACTAACAGGGTACTTAAAGCAGCCGACGTAGGCAATAGCACTGCCTCTTTTTCAGCTTAAAAACAGCTCCCATGACAACCAATCTCAGTGTTCGCAACTAGCTAGGTACATCAAACCAAGCAAATAACCAATCCCAGCACTGCCATTTCAATTCCAGAGTTCCACAGTGCACTAGCGTGCGAATCTTGGGCAAATCCAAGCAAATAACCAATATGCCCAGAGCCCATGAGCGTAAACTGAACAAGCTAGAACACAGTGCTAGTACCAGTAACCGCATAAATTGAACAAAAACTTATGCTTGCTTGATTGGTTATACCCTATTACTAATACTATTGCTGAATTCAAAACCACATCCTTGATCACCACACTACTTAAACCATATCTCCCCCTCGGAATTCGTGTGCGTGCCAGGGGAGTGATTAGTCTGTCGCCATGTGGTTCGCTCCGGCGAGTGGAGCTCACATGAGATGCCATTAAACTATCTCGCCGAGCTCTCGTCCCCAAAAAGGCCAAGCCATGCAGCCGAGCTTAAACTAAACGGTGAGCTCCAGAAACTATAGATTCTTTCCATGGGATGCGTCGTTCTCCCAATGCCAAGCTTGGCCGGGGAGGGGGACAGGACGGAGGTAATAAAATCCCACGAGCTCTCTCTACCTGCAGGACCTAGCGTCTATCTAGCGACATCTCCTCTGTCCTTTGACTTGCGAGCTTTCTGCTCCCAAATGCCCTTGACTACCCTCTATATATACACACGCGCGCACGCACACAGATTCCCAGATGAGGTTAGAGTGAGAGCTAGCACACAGGTGATCACTGAAGATTTGAAGTCAGCATGAGGTTACCTGGGATTGTGAGGCTGGTTGCTCTGGTGCTCCTTGTATTCTTCACTTCATCACTTCACCAGCAGGCAGGTGTTGGTAAGTCATGTGATCAGCACGATTAGTTAGCTTATCTTTGCTGTTAATGTCGCCGTTTCCGTCCTAATGTGGTCACTGAGATCTGAAACCGTTGTTCTTTGTGTGGATCGAGCAGGTGCCATTAGGCTGCATGAAAGAAGGCAGCACGGGGAACAATGGGAAGAGGAGAGGACGCAGATGAGGTCGTTCATGACCATGGACTACAGTCGTGTGCGAAGGAGGAGGCCCATACACAACTGAATAACTGATTCAGCTGAGCTAGCCATAGTTAGATAGCATGATCGAGAAGAAACCACGAGACTTTCAGCTCTCTCCTAAATCTCCAGGTTCGAGAAGCTAAGCAGCATTTACTGAAGAGTGATGTTAGGAGAAGCTAAACGATCCATCTTGTGCTTCCTTTTTGTTCTGTTCTTCTGTACGTGAACCTGTGTCCTACAGCGTGCACGAACGAGTGTGCCCGCAAATTTTGCCCCCTGACCAATTGTTATTATTAGGATATATACGCAGCTATACTAGTAGTAGTAGTGCTAATGCTTAATTAGCTATTTTTCGTCACATTTTTGGTCGAAGGTGTGAAGGACTTGTAGTTTTCTCTGCTTCTTCTGTAAGTGAAATCGCAGGAGATAACTAGCCTGAAGTTTCAGGCTTCGAAAATGATGTACTGACCTTGTCAACCATAATGGGAGAAGTATACTGAAGGAGCGTTTGCTATAGCCAGTCTATTAGACACTTGGATGATCAGCTTCTTGTTAGGATCCTGCCTTCAGGCCGGTCTTTTGGGATGAAGATGACTCTCTACTTGTAAGGGGCATCAGATGTGCCTAATGTCCGGACGTGGGCTGAGTGTGGTGAGCTGAAAGGCTTGGAACCCTAACAATTAGTATCAGAGCTAGCAGTTGCCATACCTATTTAGGAAACATCCTAGGAGGATGGAGTGTTAGGATCCTGGACGATGGCCGTTACCAGGAATCTTTAGTCCCACCTCACCCACAAAAAGGGCTATAAATCCCTTATAAGGGAGAGTAGCCATCTTCCCTTCAAGCTGGTGTTTTGAGATGGAGAGGGTTCTCCACTTGTATGGAACGTCATATGTGTTTACACTACAAGAAAACAGAAAATTTTCGTCGGCTAAAATAACTTCCGTCGGTTTTTCCAAAAACCGACGGAAGTTAAATAACTTTCGTCGGTCTAGACGGGCCGACGAAAGTTAACATAATTTTTGTCGGCTTTTTCTTCTAACCGACGGAAGTTATGTAACTTCCGTCGGTCTTTCTCTAAAACCGACGGAACTTATATCCGTCAATTAGGTCTCCCTCTCCCAACCTCGCATCCCTCCTCACTTTCCCCAATATCCCGTTCGCACTCACGCCGCCTCCACCGCCTCACCCCGCCCTACCGGCCTCCGCCGCCTCCGCCCGCCTAAGCCCCGCCGACCTCCGCCGCCTCCACCCGCCTCCGTCCCTCCGGCCTCTGTCCGCATCGCCCCGTCGGCCTCCGTCCGCCTCGCCCCGCCGGCCTCCGCCGCCTCCGCCCGCCTAAGGCCCGCCGGCCTCTACCACCTCCACGCGCCTCCGTCCCACCAGCCTCGGCCCGCCTCGCCCCGTCGGCCTCCGCCCGCCTCGCCCCGCCGGCCTACGCCACCTCCGTCCGCCTACGCCCCGCCGGCCTCTACCTCCTCCACCCGCCTCCGTCCCGCCGGCCTCTGCCTGCCTCGCCCTGTCGGCCTCCGCCCGCCTCGCCCCGCCGGCCTCCGCTGCCTACGCCCCAGCGGCCCAAAGAAGACCACTCCCTCATCGTACCTTCGCTTCATCCAGCGGTAAACCTCAACAGTTGAACCCCCTCCTCTCAACAAATTGACACACATCACCGAGATTCATGTTTATTTGGTGATATGTTTCTGTTATGAATGAATGTAATAAATGTTTCTATTATTCTGTTTACTGTCAAATGTATGGATCTAGGCAAATTTAGTACATTTTTATTTTGGAACATGGAAAGTGATATCTGTATAGCTCATCATGG
The DNA here is from genome assembly GCA_019279435.1 of Zizania palustris. Classification (NCBI taxonomy): domain Eukaryota; kingdom Viridiplantae; phylum Streptophyta; class Magnoliopsida; order Poales; family Poaceae; genus Zizania; species Zizania palustris. The sequence goes on along the minus strand of JAAALK010000285.1, from coordinate 35,183,957 downwards.
TTGATTTTCATGCTAGTAGCAATTTAGGCCAAACAACCCTCTGAATTATCAAGAAGCCTGGAGCTGATTGCCTTGTTCTGACTAGAGAACTAACAACTGCTGTTTGAAAACTAAGACATTCAGTTTTAGTGCCCACTGCCCAATGGTCATTTTCCTGTAGAAGTACTGATTTATTTTCATATTACACTACTACAAACCGTCACTGTAGTGGCGTTGGGCAAAACCACTGTAGTGGCGGGCCATTAGATGCCCGCCACTACAGTTGCTGGTGCTGACGGCAGCACCAGCGCCCGCCACTATTGTTGGTAAAGTAGTGGCGGTCGGTGCTGACGTAGTATCATATATTACTTCTTTCGATAGTGATCATTGGATTGCACTTCTGATATACCCAAAGATCTCAAGGGTTTATGTGCTCGACTCGCTCAACAAACCCAAAAAAGAATATCAAGATATATTAAATATTATTCAGAGTGCATATAGATACTATGTGGAAAAGTTAGGTGGCCCACATGATCCACAGAGGCCGAAAGATATGCTTATCAGAACCAACTATCCGGTAATATTATATTTTTAAATTTGTTAATTCAATTGATAAAGCCAAACTATATATCGTTCTAACTTTGTCTATTTTGAAGTGTCACAAACAATCTCTTGGTTCCGTGCATTGTGGCTATTATACTTGTGATTTCATGAGCAATAACTTAGGAAAGTTTGGGCAGACAGTATCTGAGGATACTAAAGAAGTAAGTTGAGTTCTTGTGTGTTAATCTAATATAACTTGCAGCGTTATGAACTTATATTTTACGTATGCAGGCGTCAGGTCCATCAACCGTTGCCCAGAAGAGCCAACTCTCAGAATCACAAATGTACGAAATCGTATCAAGGATGTGCCTCTTCACGATGCATGAGATTCTTCATAAGCTTGGAGTATTTTTCGATCCTGAGAGTGAAGTGGCCAAGCATCCAACTCTGTATGATTGGGCCGGAAGAATGAAAAGGCGAACCAATTAATATATGAGTTGGCCTTCCAAGAAAACATAAACCGCATGAGCATGTATTTGTGAAACAATGGTTAATTTTGAAATTTTGATAGATGTAAACTTTTTAGACTTGATGTGTTGAAATGTAAATTTGTAAATTGATGAGATGTGTTGTTGTTGTGCTTTGTATGTAGATGGCTGTGTGAAGCATATAATGTAAACTTTGTAAATTTTTGAAAATTGATGAGATGGATGGTTGTTGTGTTGTTGTTGTGGATGTGTATGTGGATATGTGGATGTTTTGCTGCTGTGTTTGTGGATGGCTGTGTGAAGTATATAATTTCTGTGTTTTGGTTTGTGGGATCACATCATTCTGTGTTATGGGTTATACACAGCAGTGGCGGGCAGATGAGGTAGCTTCCCCGTTACTGCTGTTGACACAGTGATGGCGGGCGCGCTAATCTCATTTGCCCGCCACTGCTATTGATAACAGTAGTGGTGGGCAGATGAGGTCAGTGCACCCGTTACTACTGTTGACATAGTGGTGGCGGGCGAGCTGACCTCATCTGCCCGCCACTGCTGTTATCAATAGTAGTGATGGGCAGATGAGGTCAGCGCGTCCGCCACTGCTGTTGATACAGCGGTGGCGGGCGCTCTGACCGCCACTGCTAATCCCCGATAGCAGTGGCGTTAGAGCAGTGGCGGACTTGATGCCCGCCACTATAGGTGGTTTTTGCCCGCCGCTACAGTAGCGATTTGTAGTAGTGTTATTAGATTCTTAAAGATGGTGTATACACTTTGTATTAGATAATTTTCTCAACTTAATTTATTCTTCCCCCTTCAGTTGTTGGGAGACATGCTGCTTGATAGATCAAATTCTGCAGTCATGATACATTATGTTAGTTCAAAAGATAATCTCATGATTCTCATGAATCTCTTAAGAGTAAGTTTTCTTCACCCAATCACTGATAAATTGAGCTTGCAATTTACAATGTTATTCCTTTCTTGTAAGGAGATGTAGTTTATGCTTGTGCTTTCATGATTCCATGTACCTGCCAAAACCGTTGTTGTTGCTCAATGATTTTTTCATAGATGATGGCCCTAGGCATTTGAAAATAAATATAGATATTTTTTTATTCTGTTACATAAACCAAATGTCCTATACCAACTCGTAATTCTTCAGTCACACAAAACCACATTTTGAAAATATCCAATGTTTTCCACCATTGTTCAAAAAACTAGAATGTCTTATTATTGATCAAAATTTGTGCAATCTTCTTTCAGATGATCAATGTCATCTTTTTTGAGAAATTCATCATAGCTGAAATGTGGTGCATATTAACTAGCTCTTTTGTTGTATGACCTCAGCCATTATTATTATGCCTTGTCAATTTTACGAATACTTTTCTTAAATTCAGGATTCAAGCAAAAATATTCAAATAGAAGCATTTCATGTGTTCAAGGTGAGTACAAATGATCTAGCAGATTTATCCTCGGTAAAGCATAAGCTATTTGTTTGAACCCATGTATGATTATAGGGCTGCTACATATTGCAGTTATTTGCATTGCATTTGTCTTGCAGGGATACAACTGGTCCTGAAAGATTCAGGAGTTTGATTCCAAGCTATATTAGAGACTATTTAGTTGCTAAATGTATTTTTATAGCATTGTATTTTCTTAAGTTTTCTTATGTCTATCTGTCAAGGATTCAGGAACATGTATTTGATTTCAGAAGTTTTGACTTATTTCTTGTAACACTTGTCATTTGTTACATTTGAATTTGACATATATATACTTGTTGCTATTGTTGTGGTACTGTATTCTGCTGAAATATAGTAATCTGCTTGTGGTGGTACATGAATATATAACTGCTATTGTTGTAATTTGCTGGAATGTATAGAAAAAGCAAAAAAAAGAAAAAAACTTAATTTTCGTCGACCAAACACTACTAGAAAACCCCCCCTGTAGATACGCTGTAGTAGTAACGCCATTAAAAGTATCTCTACGTCGACATGTAAAGATGTTTTTTGACACGATTTTAAAAATGTGTCCGATTGTTACGATATTAGACACGCTTATAGTGTTATTAGTCATATAAAGATATTTTTTAACACGCTATTGAAGTCGTCTCAAAAGGACACAAAGTTAGACACAATTTAAAGCATCATTATCCCATAGAGACATTGTAAAGTGTATGAAACATTTGTTTATAGCTAGGTATAGATGCTTTCTAACATGATTTGAAAAGCGTAGTGAATTGATACAAAGTATAACATGCTGTCAACCGCGAAAAAGCATGTAGATTAGTTGTAAAGCGTATCAAATAACCATAAAAAAACTGACACGGACATAGACGCGCTTTGAGGTGTCATTATCCTCTTGACACAGTTTAAAGCGTATCAAAAAATTGTTTATAGCTAGGTATAGATGCTTATAAGCATCTATACAAATTGATACAAAGTTTGACATGCTTATAAGCATAAATAGCATGTACTAAAAATTGTGTACAACTGAAATTAAAAAAAATGTGCCTCATTGGACTTGAACCCGGGTTGAGAGCTTTAGAGCAATGCAGCCTTACCATTGAGTTAGGAGCATATTTGTGATCTATTCACTGGACAAACCATATAAACATATTATTAGCATCTGCCACTATTAAAACTGAATCGCAATCATGTTTTATCCTGTTTTAGCGCAGCCACTGCCGTGCCCTCCCTCGAACGCGCCGTGCCGCCTCCTGGTCGGCCTCATCAGCCCACGCCGCCGCTGGAGACGCAACGCGCCGCTCCCTCCCTCCGCGCATTGCATCGCACTGCCCCTCACTCCGCGTACTGTGCCGAACCGCCCCTCCCTCCGCCTCACCGCCGCGCCCCTCCCTCCGCCGCACCTCCCCTCCCTCTCTCTGTTCACGAGACGTGCCACCGAGATTCATAGGTCGCCCAGGTCATCGTCATCATCAACATACACCAGGTCGGTTGCCCTGTTGCTCGATCCTCCACCTACAACTGCTTGGATGTTTGCTTCTCTGTACAATGGAGACCCATTTTTTCCCTGTACTAGTGTAGTATATGTGTGCACTGTCGTCAATTATCAAATCGAGTTTAAAAAAGGAGCAACATCATTTAGATGATGGATTATTGGACTTTAAGTCCATGTGTATTCTTCGAGGGGTTTAATTGGGGAAGAAAGCTAGTGAATATATCCTCAAATTAAGGGCCAGTCCATGCTCACAGTTGGTAAATTGTTGTTACATTTTTTTACAACCATGCTGTAATGTAAATGTATGATATGATTGAGCTTCCTTGTTATTTGTTGTCGTGGTTTGATTTCTTGAAGCATTTGCTGTAATGTAACTGTCTTTTAAATTAAGCATGATTTGTTTGATTTAAATTCCACATGTGCTTACATAGGGTGATGGATAGAAGTTGGATGAAAAAATCTAGACGAGAGACTTCATATGAAGATGGTGTTGAGGAATTTTTGAATTTTGCTTATCAGGACCTTCCACCTGACAGCGAGATACTAGTGTCCATGTAAAAAGTGTAAGAATAGAATAAACCAGACTCGTGATGAAGTTAAGACACATCTGAGGTGTGACGGTATTCTTCAAGGTTATACCTCTTGGGTTCATCATGGTGAGAATTATGAAAGACCCACAATTGCATTTGATGATGTGCCTAATATGACCACATTGTCTGCCACGGGTATAGTACAAGGTCACCGGGACGGAGGATCGGATAGCATTGAAGAACTACTACATGCTGCATTTGGTAGGGTTGCGGGAATGCTTGAAGGTGAGGCAGATGATTTTCAGGCAAGATTTGCATGTATGGAACATAATGCCCTAGAGGATATTAATGTGAATTCAAGTGAAGGCGATGATTTGAGGAGGGATCATAATATATATGCAAGATTCTTAAAGGATGCACACGTAAGGTTATACCCTGATTGTAAGTACTCAAGGTTGTCTTTTTTGGTGCACTTATATCACTTGAAGTGCTTACATGGTTGGTCACAAGAATCATTTGCATCACTATTGGGTCTACTATCTGCCGTGCTACCTCGTGAAGCAAATCTGCCTAAGACATATTATGAAGCGAAGAAAATCATACGTGGACTAGGTCTTGATTATGTGAAAATCCATGCTTGCCCTAAAGATTGCATGCTTTTTAGAGGTGAACATGCCAAAAACGATGTTTGCCATGTGTGCGGGAGCTCTCGTTGGAAAGTTGTTAAAGAGAATTTGTCATCAGCTAAACCAAAGGGGAAAAGGAAACCAACAAAAGTGTTACGGTATTTTCCATTGATACCTAGGATCCAGAGGTTATTTTCAACGACGAAAACTTCAGATGATATGCGATGGCATGAGGAGGCACGAACAAAAGATGGAAAACTACGACATCCAGCAGATGGTGAAGCTTGGAAAGAATTTGACGATAGGCATCCTGAATTTGCAGCAGATGCTCGAAATGTACGCCTTGGTCTTGCAAGTGATGGATTTAACCCCTTTGGGAATCAGAATTTGAAGCACAGTACATGGCCAGTAATGCTCGTTCCTTACAACCTACCACCTTGGATCTGCATGAAGCAAACATCTTTCATGTTGTCAATGATCATCCCTGGACCAGATTCTCCTGGTAATGATATAGATGTATATTTGCAGCCCCTGATTGATGAGCTTATACTGTTGTGGGATGGAGTTGAAACATTTGATGCCTCTTCGAAAAAAGAGTTCCATCTCAAAGCTGCACTTTTGTGGACTATAAATGATTTTCCAGCATTAGGTTACCTAAGTGGATGGAGCACAGGTGGTACATATGCCTGTCCTGCTTGTGGTCCAGCGACAAAATCATTTCGCCTGAAGCATGGTAAAAAGTCGTGCTATATGGGTCATCGTCGATGGCTGCCAGAAAATCACAGATACCGAAGGCAAAGGATGCAGTTTGATGGCTCCATAGAGACTGAACTTGCACCTAAAACAATGAGTGTCAGCACTATTCTTAAAATGTTAGAAGGGAGAGAGTTTGTGCTTGGGAAAAAGGTGAGCATAGCAAAGAAGGACAAGAAGAAAAGCAAGAATAAGGAAGTGGCAGATGAAAGTGCTAAGAAACGCAAGCGTAAAACAAAAGGACAAAATAATGAGTCAAATGGGAGTGTTAGTCAGGAGGTGAAGAATCCTAAAGATTGGTTGAAAAAGAGGTCAGTGTTCTTTAATCTACCATATTGGGAACAGAATAGATTAAGACACAATCTAGATGTAATGCACTTAGAGAAAAATGTGAGCGACAACTTTATCTCGACTTTGTTAGCTATTTGTCATAAAACAAAGGATGACCTTAATGCACGACTAGATTTAGTTGAACTTAGAATTCGAGAGGATCTTCATCCTGTTGTACATAATGATGGAAAGCAGACGATTCCTGATGCACCTTTTACCATGTCTAGAGAGAAAAAGGAGATCCTTTGCTCAGTAATAAAAAACCTTAGGACCCCTGATGGATATGCATCAAACATATCTAGGTGTGTGAACATGAAAGACTTTACATTAAGTGGACTTAAGAGTCATGACAATCATGTTTTACTACATGACATTCTACCGGTGGCGCTCCGATCCTATTACCCTAGCAAAGATGTCATGAGGATAGTTGTTGAACTATCTAATTTCTTCAAGATGTTGTGCTCCAAAGTTATAGATGTTGATGAGTTGGTAAAGCTTCAAGAGAGTATTGTGATGACACTATGTGATATGGAAAGAACTTTCCTGCCATCATTTTTTACTGTGAGCGTGCATTTGATGGTGCATTTGGTAGATGAAGTTAAACATGGTAGGCCCTGTTCAGTACCGATGGATGTACCCCATGGAAAGGTATGAAACTTCATTTAGTTTGCACTGTTGTTGTCAATAAATCATTTCGACAACTTACACATGTTCATAATTGCATATTTGCATATAGGTTTTTTGTTCGGCTAAAGGCACTTGTCAAGAATAGAGCTCACCCAGAAGGATCAATTGCTGAAGGATATTGCATGGAGGAATGCTTGGACTTTTGTTCAAGATTTTTAGAAGTAACAACTCGTCTTACTAGGCCATCTAGAAATCCTGAATCTTCTCATGAAAAAAAAGGCTTGTACTTGTTTGATAGTGCTGGTGAACCAATTGGAAAGTGTATTGTGGTCAAAGTTGATAAGCATGTTCTTGTTCAGGCACACAGATATGTCTTGCGACATTTCGATGAACTTGAGGATTTACGTAGGTCTGTTCTTATATTTCTCCAGGTTTTGGTTATTTTGTAGTAACTTATTGATGACATGACACTGATCCTATTCTTGTAGAGAGTTCTTGGAAGAGGAGAAAAGCAAGCTGGGGCCATCAACCAATTTGACACCTTGTTCCATTGAGAAGTTGACCGATGAACACTTTCCTGATTGGTTAGAGCAAAAGGTGTGTACATCTTAAATTGGTGCATTGTATGCACACACTATTAATTAATAGCTGAATTGGATATAATTAAATGCATTTGTACAAACAGGTTATCCTAGGGGATGGAAAAAGCATAACGGCAAAGGTTAGAGCATTGGCTGCAAAACCTAGCAGATATTGTGTGAGATGCAGTGGATTCTCTATTAATGGTTTTAGGTTCCACACTATGAGCCGTGAGGCTGCACGCTTGACACAGAATAGTGGTATAGTGAACATCGCACATGATGGTGTGCATTATTATGGTAGATTGTCAGATATAATTGAATTGTCATATGCAGAGTACAAGGTAGTGCTTTTCAAAGGTGAATGGTATGATGTTCATCATCAGGCTGGGATACGAAAAGATGAGTTTGGATTTACCCTTGTGAATTTTTCTCGAACGATACACACAGGACAAAAATTAGAGCATGATCCTTTTGTCTTCTCTTCACAAGTGCAACAAGTATTTTATGTCCAAGATCCAAGAGCTGAATCGTGGTACACCGTGGTGAAAGTTATACCACGTGATAATTTTGACATGGGTGCTGAATTGTTGGAAGAGGAAACAGATTAGATTGCATAGTTGACAATGTAAACTTTATTCAGTTCTGAATTGATTGCATAGTAAAAGTTATGAATTGGTATTCAGTTTTTAAGTTCTGAAATGTTGATGTAAAAGTTCTGAAATGTTGATTGTAAAAGTTCTGAAATGTTGATTGTAAAAGTTCTGAAATGTAGTTCTGAAATGTTGATGTAAAAGTTTTGAAAATGTTGATGTAAAAGTTCTGAAATGTTGATGTAAAAGTTCTGAAATGTTGATGTAAAAGTTCTGAAATGTTGATTGCATAGTGTAAAAGTTCAGTAAACTTTGTTAAAAGTTCTGAATAGGGGTATGTTAAAAAATCCAAAAACCCTGCTCTTTCTGAGGTTCGAACGCCCGACCTGATGTTTAAACAGCCTGTCCTATACCATTGGACTATCGATGCTTTCCTGAGAGTATTGTGCAAGCAGCGTATTTTTATGTATACTTTTATTTAGTATTTAACCCTTCGCCGCCCGTGACGCCTCCTCTTCTCCCCAATATTCCCCAATCCTCTTTCGTCGCGCGTCGAACCCTTCGCCTGCCAGAAGCCCCGCCGTCGCCGCCGGGCGCCGTCGGGCGGCCGTCGTTGGTTGGCCGCCCCCTCAGACCCCCGCCACGTTCACTCTCTCGCGCGCTTGGGGGCTCCCTGCGCCGCTGCGACTTGGTGGTTGTGGCCGTTCGTGGCCGCTCGCCAGACCTCGAGGTGCGCCTCCACTTTATCATTGACCTTATCTCTTTTGTTGATTGAAGAACAGTGCCTATGCTTGAAAGATAGCTGTTCAGTTCAAGTAATTTCTCACTGGTTTTGCTAGAATCATTTTCTGAGTATTGTGAACTTATTTGAAGTCTTGAAGATATATCCTTCTAATTTTTATGTTTCTTGTGAGTATTAGTATGAAGTATCAGTTTTTAGTTTGGTTATCTATAGCATTTCTGAAATTTAGTGCACTGCATCAAATCTTAATGTTTACTTGATGTTTCAAGTGAAATGAGTAATCAAGACTGAATGTCCAAGCTTGAATGTTGGTTGTTTCTACTGATTTTTCCTAAAACCTCTAATTACTTTGGAGCATACTGGTATTTGTGAAATGAGTAATCAAGCTTGAATGTCCAAGCTTGAATGTTTTAGTCTGAATTATGTAGTGTCACTACTGCTATGAGTGGGGGATACTTAATACTGATATTTGATTAGTAGGGTACCATAAACATGAATCACCATATTTGTGATTTCATTTTGTTATAAATTCAAGCAGTGAACATATCCTTCTGTTTTTGTCTAATCAGTGAACATATACCTTTGAGCTCTTTTCATCTAATTTGACTATTCATTTGCCGAGAAGCCGAGCATTTTTCTAGTGATGGGTCCTCCTAACAAAGAGTTGAAGAGGGACAAATTGGGGAGGTTCGGCGTCATACGAAACTCGAAAGAAAGTATGTGGTTCCAAAGAGTGAACAGAACACTGGGTCATCTACTACATCAAGCGGGGTCTGTGAGGTCTGCCAGTGTGGTAAGGTTAAGGTAGAAGGCCGCCCTTGCGATTGCGCGCCAACGTCCAAAAGGAAGCATGTGGTTCTTCAGTTGGACTCGGACTCGGACGACGACATGCCGCATCAAGGTAAAGGGCAAACTGTAGAGGCAAGTCGTGCCAAAGGGCAAACTGTTGAGGCAAGTCATGCCAAGGGAAAAACTGTAGACAGAAGTGGTGGCAAAGGAAAAACTGCAGACGGAATTGGTGGCAAAGGAAAAACTGTTGAGGCAAGTGGCAGCAAGATGACTGTTGAGGCAAGAACTTCTGATACTTCAGTTATTTTACATTGCTATATCAGTGTGCATTCATAGTATATTTAATATTTTATTTATGAGTTACTTATCTGAGTTTCAATGTTTATATCTTCTTGCAATCATGCAGGACTATCTAGACCTAATGCTTGTACAACTAGACTGCGTGATCGAGAAGCTGGACGTAATGATGGACAAACTTGACATAGTGATCGACAAGATGTGTTCTAAATGACATGGACAACGACGTGATAGTTAGTTAGTGGTGGTGGATGTTGTCATCTTTTGTTTAGTTAGGTGTGGTTGTTGTTGTTCATGATCGATCGTATCTTTTGGTTACTTAATGATGGATGTTGTTATCGATAGATCGCTGGTACCTTTTGTTAGGTTGGTGGTTGAACTAATGACTGATGGCTGCATCATATATGTAAGAATTACTAATGGCACATCTAATTGACTGCATGTGGTATCTTTACTTAATTTGACTGATCAGACTGTATGCTTCTGTCATGCTATCATCTTTAGTTAATCTAAGAAAAATTCCAACTTTTCTGGTGCAAATGCAAATTTGCAAAAATTTCGTTATCATGTTGTATATGCTGGTTTCATCAGTTAATTTGCCCACAAGGCAACACTATCTTCAAAATACACTAAATACCAACTTTAATTTTTTTTATAATCAAAGTACAACTTATCTCCTTCCACATAAAATGTTTGTAATTTTGTATAACCATTTAATTTGCTATTTTGAACACATTAGTCGTGTTCCTACGATTTATATCGAAATATGTCAAATTTTTTGTCCCCATACACTAAATTCGAAGTTTTTCTGAAAAAATATGTTGTGAAACACGATCGGTAATGCGGAGGTTAAGGGTTCTTAAATTCTAAGAAAATCAAATAAAGTCTAAAAAATACGAGATTTTTCATGGTGCTATTATATTATACTTTCATTCTACGATGAAAATATGAAAATGTTTCAACGAAGTTGTGACATAGGATGTTAAGAAACTCGACCTTCTCATGACAAGAATTGAATTACAGTTTTCAAAAGGAATAGGTTCGGGTCGAAAGCAAATTTATGATCAAACAGTCATTTCAACTTTAATTTTTTTATAATCAAAGTACAACTTATCTCCTTCCACATAAAATGTTTGTAATTTTGTATAACCATTTAATTTGCTATTTTGAACACATTAGTCGTGTTCCTACGATTTATATCGAAATATGTCAAATTTTTTGTCCCCATACACTAAATTCGAAGTTTTTCTGAAAAACTATGTTGTGAAATTAACTCGATCGGTAATGCGGAGGTTAAGGGTTCTTAAATTCTAAGAAAATCAAATAAAGTCTACAAAATACGAGATTTTTCATGGTGCTATTATATTATACTTACATTCTACGATGAAAATTTGAAAATGTTTCAACGAAGTTGTGACATAGGATGTTAAGAAACTCGACCTTCTCATGACAGGAATTGAATTACAGTTTTCAAAAGGAATAGGTTCGGGTCGAAAGCAAATTTATGATCAAACAGTCATTTCAACTTTAATTTTTTTATAATCAAAGTACAACTTATCTCCTTCCACATAAAATGTTTGTAATTTTGTATAACCATTTAATTTGCTATTTTGAACACATTAGTCGTGTTCCTACGATTTATATCGAAATATGTCAAATTTTTTGTCCCCATACACTAAATTCGAAGTTTTTCTGAAAAACTATGTTGTGAAATTAACTCGATCGGTAATGCGGAGGTTAAGGGTTCTTAAATTCTAAGAAAATCAAATAAAGTCTACAAAATACGAGATTTTTCATGGTGCTATTATATTATACTTACATTCTACGATGAAAATTTGAAAATGTTTCAACGAAGTTGTGACATAGGATGTTAAGAAACTCGACCTTCTCATGACAGGAATTGAATTACAGTTTTCAAAAGGAATAGGTTCGGGTCGAAAGCAAATTTATGATCAAACAGTCATTTCAACTTTAATTTTTTTATAATCAAAGTACAACTTATCTCCTTCCACATAAAATGTTTGTAATTTTGTATAACCATTTAATTTGCTATTTTGAACACATTAGTCGTGTTCCTACGATTTATATCGAAATATGTCAAATTTTTTGTCCCCATACACTAAATTCAAAGTTTTTCTGAAAAACTATGTTGTGAAATTAACTCGATCGGTAATGCGGAGGTTAAGGGTTCTTAAATTCTAAGAAAATCAAATAAAGTCTACAAAATACGAGATTTTTCATGGTGCTATTATATTATACTTACATTCTACGATGAAAATTTGAAAATGTTTCAACGAAGTTGTGACATAGGATGTTAAGAAACTCGACCTTCTCATGACAGGAATTGAATTACAGTTTTCAAAAGGAATAGGTTCGGGTCGAAAGCAAATTTATGATCAAACAGTCATTTCAACTTTAATTTTTTATAATCAAAGTACAACTTATCTCCTTCCACATAAAATGTTTGTAATTTTGTATAACCATTTAATTTGCTATTTTGAACACATTAGTCGTGTTCCTACGATTTATATCGAAATATGTCAAATTTGAACTACAAATACCTCAAACTATGTGCCAAAATTATAGAATAATCATATTCATGTTTTTCTGCCCGTTTTTTTGAAAAAAAACTATGTTCTATAACTTTATAGAGTCTTAAAAAAGGAACAAAATTTGAGTAATGTTTGTTAAGATGAAATACTTGATTTTAAATTTGTATTGAACGATAGAAACATATTTAAAAAACAAACTAAAAATATGGTGACCTCCAGGGATCGAACCTGGGTTGCCATCTTACCAACCAGCGCCTACATCCATCAGTGCTACTGTTAATTCTTGATAATTTTGCACATGCAATTGTATTTTGTGCTAGTAACGAATACAGTACCGAAATTTTTTGGCGCCAGGTTGCGCGCCAAACATTTTTACCTCCTGTACATTGCAATCCTTGCCTTATTCAACACCCGGAAACCTCGCAACCGCACGGCAACCGCACCTGCTATACATCCAATTCTCCTTTTACCTCTCCTGCTATACATCCAATTCCCCCTTTACCGCTCGGGCGCCGGCAACCGCATAGCCGCACCTGCTCGTCGGCATCCGCAAGTTCTCATCAAGTTCTCGTCGTCACAATCTCCGCTCCAGGTATTGCCATGCCTTCGTCCCAATCTCCGGCCTGCTTATCGATTTACTGCTTATCGTCGCGCGCCATGAGTTCAGATATGACATTGAATTAGGGTTCCAAGAAATTTAATACCTTCGACATGTAATCTTTCATGAAATCATATGTGCTGTACTGTTGAGAGTTTGTAGAAGATGAGTATCTCTTGCTGGTATTCTGTTCTGAAATATTTGGAGGAATCAGACTGGTATTCTGTTCTGTTTCAAAATCCTGCTGGAGCTATCTGCTGATTGATGATTTGTGTTCCAATTTGAAGTTGCTGAATCCAGATTTTGATCAGGGTTCTGATTCTAGTGTTGTATGTCCTGAATCTGTTTAGATTACTGATAGGCTTTCAAGGTTAGCTTGATTATAATTTGATTTTGAGTAAAAGTGTACTAGTTCAAGGTTGTCTCTCTTGTTTGGGTCACTACTGTGTGAATGTGCTGTTAGGTCTGATCTAAAAGGTTGAACTACAGCTGTTTTGGGTTTTGCCATCTTGAGAATATCATTCTGCGCACTGTGTTGAATTGAAATTTGAATCTGTGTTTTTAGAGGTGCGTTGGGTGAATTGATCATGAAATTTTAATCTGTGTTTTTAGAGGTAGTTGAATGCTGATAGCAGTCACAATAACTTGATGACTTAAATCTTTGTAACTTCTGATCAGATCATGGTAAGACCACTTCGACGGTTAAGGAACTTGAACCTCCAACAAGAAGAGGAGGCAGAACCTATTGAGAATGGGCAGGATAACTTAGCGGAGTGTGAGAATGAGCAGGATAACTTAGCGGACTATGAGAATGGCCACTCCAACTTACCAGAGCATGGCAACGACGAAACATTGCAAAGTCCTCCTGATGTTGATGGCTTATTAGCGCGGCTCCCAAGCCAACATCCGCGAACCCCAATAAATATAATATGTGAGTTTCATGTTTTTATTGCATATCCAAATTCAATGTCAACATAATCTATTTCCTATATGTAGGGCCAAATGGAGATGTCAGACAAGTTGTAGGGGAGTTCAGAGTTTCAAATTTAGTGGATTTACAAGGAGGAAAGGTTATGGTAGGGACTGATGAAAATGGTGTCCCAAATGAAAGGTCAGCCTCTATTCTTGGACAATACCTTGGACAGATAGCAGAAAAACCATCATTAGCGCCTTTACACATTGAAAGATGGGACAATGCTATGTTCAATACTCACAAGCAACAGATAATCAAAGATGTGGAGGTAAAATTAATGTTCCTAGCTAGTTCAATCAAAAGTACCTCAATTTCCATCCATCTAGTAACAGCTACCTCTACTTTTTATAGGAAAACTTTCAGTTCCCCCGCCAAACGCTAAATCTTACAAGGGACTGGGTGCTAAGGACTGTTAACAATAGGTGGCGATCCTACAAATCAAAGTTGAAGAAACAATATTACAACCGTGAAGAGAGATCTCTAGATGAAATCATAAATGGGAAACCAAGCAAAGTGAATGAACTTCAATGGAAAGCCCTTGTTGGATTTTGGTGCCGAGAACCACATAAGGTACCACCCTTTTATTCATCATTTATATGCATGATGAAAGTAACGAGTGTAACATCACTTCATCACTCTTTTATTTGCAGAAAGTATGTGCGATAAACTCTAGGATCGCCAAAGAACAGAAAAATACACACACATCTGGGAGAAAAAGCCATGCTAGGCTTAAAAAAGAGATGGTGGGATATATTCATCCCAAGTTACTTCTTGTATTCACATTCATCTAATTCAGATCTGTAATGAGCCCCACTTTTGTATGTTGTGCAGGAAGTTAACCATAAAAGGAAGATTAATAGGCTTGAATTATGGGAGGCTGCTCACAAGAAAAAGAATGGCAGATTCACTACTCACAAAGTGGATGCACTAATGGTACATTTTATGATCCTAAGCATTTATGTTCGATCTGAATTTCTGTTTACCATTTTTTGACCTCGCACTGTTTTTATTTCTATAGAACGCATCCTATGAGGAATTAGAAAAAAGGCAACAAATGAACAATGGTAATCTTTCAGCGCAAGATTTTAATGAGGTCTTCAATGGGATAGTTGCTAAGGAGTTAAAAGCACGAGGGTACTATGATGATAAGTACTGGAGTGAAGTTCGAGTGTCCCAAGGTCTAACTTTTGTCACTCAAACTGCGGAAGAAAGAAGGTACCAAGATAAACTAAATGAAATGGAGAATAAGATGAAACGCATGGGTGGTTTCATGAAGCACTGGCTTGGTTTCATGATAAAAAAGTTTCCTGAAGAGGATTTCATAAAAGAAATGGTAGCCAATCTACATGATGATGAAGTAAGCATTTGTTTCTTTTTCAGAATGGCAACTACATATTTTTTCTCATTGATAGCAGTGATTACAAGTAAGCCCTCCTTCTCTTACTTGTTTTTTTTTCAAGGATGAACCTGTAGAACCAGAAATTCATAGTGATGACAACGCTGCACACACAATTGGTAATGTGCACTCTCCGACAAATGAAGTGCAGGTAATACATCACCTACTTTCTGTCATGTGTACTCATCTACATCATTACTATGTTATGTTCCTTGTTTGGCTCTTGTTTACTACAGGAGGAACAAATTCATAGTTCTGTTCATGAAGGTAACTATGTTAATGCAGCCACAAATATTTCCCAAGATCCCATATTGAGAAACATGGTATGTCTACACTAACATTGCAATGTTAATCTATATTGGCTGAACTTATTTTACTGATGATGTATTTTGACTAATATAAGTTATGTTTATTCTAGAGGACTCGAAGAGTTAAAGCCCCTAGTTTGAGCCAATCTGATTCGGTATGCTTCTATTCTGCTTGTTTCTTTTGTAATTAAATTATTTAAATTACAAAATCTTACCTTATTGTTTTGCAAAATGGTAGAGCCGTTCTCCAATCTATCTTATTTCCCTAAGAAACAAAGGAAGAATTGTGGCCAAAGCGCGGTTGGTGACAACTGATTGGAAACGAGAGATTGGAGGAACCATGCTTGGAAAGGAATACGTTGGGGTTTATGTTGAAGGTCTTGAAAATGTTGATGTTAGAAATAAAGGAGATGAGCTTATACCTAGACCTATTTTTGAGATTCGTAAACTAGTAGATGCTATTGGCTATACTATACCTTGGCCCCGTTCACATGTAAGCTTTTTTTAAAGAATAAACCTTCAATTCCGTAATATCTTCAACTTGTGGTATTCATCTAACCTCATGCCCCATTGCAGGTGAAGAAAATTACAATGGAGACCAGCAAGAATCCACAATGAAGCATAGTTTATATTTGTTAGTGAAATAAATTTAGAAATATTTGTGTGATAGTCACTATTTTTATGTTTCTTTAGCAAGGCAATAGTCTTGTTCACAATAACTTAATTACTGCACTAGTTGGTTCAAAGTACTCATCATATCATTTATTTGCAAATTATTATCCAAATAGAAAATCTGCTTTGCTCGCTTTTTTGGTTTCATATTATGGCCATTGACCTACATACAGTGTACCATGCACTTGGCACAGTTCATGGAAAGGTGTGGACAAGAGGACTAATGTTTCAATGGTTAGTTTTTTCTTTACCATTCTTGTCTTCCTGCCATTTAATTTCATGTTGATCACCAATTTACTTATATTATGTTATTAGCTTCCTTTCTCTGTTGTGCTTGAATAATTGAAATTTGTCCATATAACTTCATCAGATTATGTTTATTTATCACCCCTTATTTGTTAGGCCTCACTATAGTTTTTTGATAAACTCATTCTCTGAAACACTCATATGTATAAGTTTCTTTGCTGCATTTCATCCTATCCTGAATTGGCTCCAGTTCAATTTATGGTTATTTGCTAGGTAAGACAATTGATGTTGCTGCTATTAGTACACTTGCAAATTCAATGTTTCTTTTCCCCTAAAATATGTTGATATCTGAAAGATACTTCATTTCGACTTCCACTTTGCATCTCCCTACATATGATTTATGGCATGGGTTATATACTAACACATATTAATAATTTTTCAGGTCATAGATTATTTTGTGCCAATTATTTCTAGGGTACAATCTGTGATGTCCTGGAGTGCAGCTAAAGGAGAAATTTGCTATGTACAAGAACCTGAAGCCATGTGGTTTACAGGGAAAAGATTCACACTGAAATGATGAGCCAACACTCCTGGTGACCATGATGCTGAAGTTTTGTTGAACAAGAGTTAAACATATGTTCAGTTTGGACAGGCTTTTGCATGAATAATGCCATCCCGTGCAAATACATGTACCAAATTTGTATTTGCCATGATGTGCATTGCTTTCTTACAATATTTATGCATATGTATTACAAAGATTCATGTTTATGATACAGAGTTGTCAAATGAAATGAAATTGTTAGCAACTTTTCCTTATTGGCTTGCATTGATACTGATCAAGGGAATGCAATAATGATTGACTTCAATATGTAGTCTGTGTATTCTGATTGGTCCATATTTTTGGTGAAGCAAATAATTGTTGGTCAATTATTTCCAATAGATCATTTATTTATAAAACATTATCTGATAATAAAATATAAATATATATTACAATTATGTATGCAAATAAAAAATCATTATATATTAGTACACATGAAAATATATGTATCTATAAACCGTCTCTATAATTCTTAATACACAATGTGATGTAACTTGTAAACATGTCTATATCCGTAGATGCGTAATTATAATGTATCTATGATATTGTTTCTACATTTGTTAACACGCATTGTGGTGTTAATACAAAACGTGTCACCTGCCATATCATCTGCCATGTCACGTGCCATGTCAATCGCCACGTCATCTTCCACGTAATTTGCCACATCATCCGCCACGTCATCTTCCACGTCATGTGCCACATCACGTGCCACATCATCTGCCACGTCACGTTCCGCCCTCTACAAATTCGTCTCTATACTTATTACTGCGCAATAAGGCGTCCTTACAAAACGCATCTATATTATTAGACATAATTTGTATATGTATCTATAAATTGTATCTACATTTATTAACGTGAATGAAATGTCACAATGCTACGTAACTACATCACTATAGACATTTTATACATGTGTCTACTAAATTAGTATCTAACTTTATAGATATGCAAATAACGTGTTTATAGACTGTCTCTTTCTTTCATAGCAACGCATAAATAATTCATCTCTACAAGGTCTGACGCGGTACGTACGAAGACGCTTCTAACACGCTTTATGAAAGCGTGTCTATATTGACATAGAGATGAAATAAAGCGTGTCTACACCCTAATTCTGGCGTAGCTACAGGGGGTGTTTTCTAGTAGTGAAAAATCGGCTGACGGAAGTTAAGCTAAAAAAGAAAAAAGAGGAAAAACTTAATTTTCGTCGGCCAAAAATCAGCCGACGGAAGTTAAGTTGATTAACTTCCGTCGGCAATGCTTAGCCGACGGAAGTTAGCTAACTTCCGTCTACCCGCTTCCGTCGGCCAAATGCCGACGGAAGTTAGCCTTTTGCCGACGAAAGTTAGCTTCTTCCGTCAGGAAAGGGCTAATTTCCGTCTACCCGCTTCTGTCGGCCAAATGCCGACTGAAGTTAGCCTTTTGCCGACGAAAGTTAGCTTCTTCCGTCAGAAAAGGGCTAACTTCCGTCGGCTTTGGCCGACAGAAGTTGTCTGAATTGTTGTAGTGTTAACGCTTGGACGTAAGCTGAGTGTGGTGACCTGAAACGCTTGGACGCTAACACTTCTTCGCTTGTGCTATCGTCCGATGGACTGTTCACTGTCAAGATGAACAATGCGAAGTAGTAAAACTTTTGGTGCCCTTGACGAAGATGGCATGTTGGCAAATGCAAGTGTGATGAGTGACATGAAATCTGTAGCATTACCGTCCACATGGATAGCATTTCAAACCCGCAAATGATTTTAGCACATTTACATTATCCTCGAAGTTCAAGCAGCACGAGCGCGTGTTCTATGTTCTATCAAAACTGATTTACCTCCCAAAACTTTGCATAAACACATCTTAGGCATTTGAATAGCAGTATAAGGTCCTGTTTTAATTTATCTTGGGATATTTATAATCTAGCTTATAGTAGAGATTATACTATATTGTCTTGTAATAATTTTGAGGAAAATAAATTATTAGTTGTTTGATAGCCTATATTATTATCAGTATGAGTTATTATCTTTGGATGGTAAAAAAATATAATACGAAGTGTTAAGATTTCAGTATGAGATAACAATATACGGTTTTGATAAAAATACAGTATGTATTTCAGTCTTCCACAATAACAAGATAGAAAGGTTGTGTTCCGCCCACTTACATGATTACTAAAATCAGGAATGTATATTATAATAAGCTTTTCTAATAAGCTAATTTCTTTTGCATTTTTAATTAACTAATAAACTAATTACAACCTAAACGAAAACAAAGATGACATAGGTTTCAGTTCTACCAATCTTGCTGAAGAGCAAAAGCGGAGACAGACTTTCAATTCTAGCACCAGAGGACAATGGCAGCTCACAACTGGCACTATTTTTCACCGAGTTTACCACGAAATCACCGCGTAAAACTGTAAATGCTGCCGCTCCGATTCACAGTTTCACATTGGACTAGCTCTCTCTCCATACTGCGGAATGCAGTGATTAACCAAAAACAATTGGTTGTTACCGATGAAAAGCAGAGATCACATGGGGATCATCTAGGGCTTTGTGGAAACTAACGAGATCGAGTCCAGCCGAACGACGATTGGGCTTTTGAGTTTTGACCACAGGTTGTTCGCCCGTCCGGCTTTCACCTCCGGTACGCTGCTTCGGAATTCGGAAACGCTGTTTTTTCAGAAATGTTCAGAGTTCAGACGCCGTCGTATAGTACTGGACGGTCGCCGGCAATCTTGAGCCTACTGCTACGGCTTGTTTGTGCACGGCCAATTGTAAGCAGCCCAGTAGGTGAAGTGTCTACTGTCTAGCTAACCTGGTTACTGCCCAGTAGGCTGCGGCACTAAAGCTGGAAAGTCCCGGACAAATGATAGGCCGCACGGAAGCAGAGTAGTGCCGCTTTATAACTTGGAGGCGTCTATGGCGTCCATGCCACTTCGCATGCAGCAGCCGCAACAAAAACCGGTGGAAGCCTTGCTGCCGAGTGCCGAGCAGAAAGGTGGGGAAGCTCGTTGCGAACGCTCCGGCTCGGAGGACGATTGGCAATCCGGCCGCCGTGTCATGGCCTCATGGCCATGCACGTAACAGCTCACTTCGTCCAAGGGACGCCACGGCGTACAGCCGACAGCCGTAGATGCTCGCATCTAAAAAAAAATCTCAAGTTCTTAACCGCGGAGTTGGCGAGCGAGACGAACACCCGAAACTCAAAGAATGCATGCAGCGGCCCTCTCTTATAGAATTTTATCTGGCCAGGTCTGAGATAATCCAGAAGCGGAAAACCGAAAAAAATTTGAATTCAAATATTGAACCGAACGATTTAGCTTGGATAACGTCAGCTTACGTCTAGTTTATAATCGTTGACTAATCTGTTAGCCATGGTAATCAAATAAACCAGTTTAAGTGAAAAATCAATCGATTAAAAACTTAAAAAAAATAAAAATCATATAATAGTGCTAACGCTACGGTAAAAATCAAAAGATGAAAAATGTCTTGAATTTGAAGTGAATAATGAGAATATTCACACTAGAAGAGATCGGCGACAAGTTATTATACAATTAAATTCATAGCAAATATACTATCTGTTGGCGTAAAAGATTACGCTAACAGGTTTCTGAAGATTAGAAACTAACAAACGAAGTATTTGTGAAGCAAACTATTTCAAGCCTCCGAAAGGATAATAGTTTAAAATAGTTCGAAAGTGTGTATTGAATAATTTGTACTCGGTCTCCATTACAGGGTGAAACGGGAGTATTTATAGGCCCAAATATTAAGGAAAAGACCCTTTTACCTCTCTATTACATCCGGCATAGTGGAAACTATTCGGTATCCTTAATAGGGCTAAAATGGTAAAAGACTAATCTAATGAGAAAGAAGATAAGTCTTCCATCTTAGCTGGCAAAGAAGCTCTCGGAAGAGTCCAAGTTCGAAGATATACTCCGAACTGAAGTCCGTCTTCCCACTTCGAACTTGATTCCGTGCATCTCTGGAGATACATGCTGGAAACCTTTGATTCAATCGCCTGCCTTTGTCCTGTTACTGCAATAACCCTGAGGATGAAATATTTCCCCCCAACAGTAGCCCCTCGAATATGCTTCTCCGCTAAATCTGTAATGTTAGGAGAGCAATATACGCAAGACAAATAATCATGCATAGGGGTTAGCAGATTTAATTCACCTCCGAAATGCGTGGAGATGTAAAACTTCGAATCAACTGCTAAGAAAGTTACATTCGAACTATCTTAGAAGTGACTTGAGAAGCCCGAAAGCTTTTTCAGGCTTAGAAGAAATAGCCGTTGGCTTTTTCCTTCTAAAAGAAGTTACGCGATGTGTTAACTTCGCAACAAAATAACGGTTTAAGAATGCGAAACGGCGGAAGCAACGGTAAAAAATCGTGGCCTGGGCTATAAATAGAGGGCCCAGACCTTTCTCGAGTACCTTTCCACCACTTTCGTGCTAACAAGCCATCTGACAAACCCTAGCCTCCGTTTTTCCCCTCAAGCAACCCGTGCAATCCCATGGCGAAAACCAGTTTCAACGTTCCTGAAGCGGCTTCAGCCTTGGCTCGGCAGCAGGCCGCGGCAGCAGCGGCGGCTGCAACATCAGCGACGACAACACCAGCAGTGGCAGCAATGGCGGCGGCGGGGAGAAATCCCCAAAATGTTTGTCCTCATGACCTCTTCCCGGCGTCGATGAAGTACACGGATCAGTCCTATCAATTGGGGCCCTCAACCTGCAAGAGGGAATCGCTTGCGGCCGCAATAGAAGGCAAAATCAGTTCTGGGATCATGATTCGCAAACCTGGGAAAGAAATCATTCCGTCGCCAAGACCCGGAGAAGTGGTTGTCTTTGAAGCTTTCTTCGAAGCTGGCTTAGGGCTTTCGGCAGTTGACTTCTTGGCCGAGGTATTGGATTTATTCCACGTTACTCTCCCCCAGCTCTCTCCGAATGCAGTAGCACGTCTTGCCATCTTCGAATGGGCGTTGCAAGCCGAGGGTTGCGAAGGAAGGGCTGAGATCTTCGCAGCACTGCACAGAGCTTCATGCCAAACAAAAACTTTCGTAGGTCCTAGAGGTGAAAAGATAGTGGTGGCCTTTGGAAGCATCAACTTCAGGCTTCGAGACGAGTATGCTCTTCAGTTTCCCGCTAAGGCCATCAATGCCAGATGGTACACAGACTGGATCTTGAAGTGGTTTTATGCCGAAGTTGGGGCGAGTAGCCGTCTAGCTGGACCCTTGCAAGATATCAACTTCCGAAAGGAAGCTCTTGTGCATCCGGATCCGGGCCAGCTCGAAGCTCGCCTCATCCTGCTCCAAAAAATTAGTCACCGCCTGAGCATGCGGGACTTAGCAGAAGAATTCCTTGGGCTTCAGATCCCTCCTCTGATGGCCAACTGGCCGATCACCTTCGAGGAAGATTCGAAGGGCGGCCTTCGCAAGATTTCTTCAAACTCGAGCCCTGCAGGTAACTTCGAAAACAACATATGTCACGTATATTCATTCGAAGAAATAACCAACTTAACTCTTTTTTCAGCCTCTTCGGCCCCTACAACTTCGGAGCAGATTGTACGAGCTTCGGAGAAGATCTTGGGAGTTCCAACTCCAACCGAGAAGGAATGGAGGATTAAATTGGTTGGTACTTAGGAGCGGTCCAACCGAGTATGGGGGCTACTCGAAGTTGTTTTGCCCCTCTTTTGGATTGGGTGCCTTCGGAGAAAGGGCCCAAAAAGAGAAAAGCCGAAGCTGGAGCCTCGAGCTCTGCCAAGACTCCACTGAAGAAGGTAGCTCGAAAGACAAGAGTTACTGCGCCTTTAAGCCCAATAGCTTCGGTCTCCGCTTCCTCGGAAGATGAAGGCAGAATGCTTGTTGACCTGATCGGCAAGGATGCAGCCCAAACTGATGCAACTATTGATGATGCTACGAGCGTGCCGGGGTCTCAAGACAACCTTGGGCAAGTGAGGAATCCGACTGCTCAAGAGAATTTACCGCAGGATGGAGCCCCTGTGAATGAAGGCGGAGTTGAAGTTGCTGTAGAATCAGCTTCGATTCCGGGTGAAGTAACAACAACCGCTCCCGAAGATGCTCCAACAGTCGAAGATTTGACTATAGACTCCAACGAAGACTTTGGAGTAGCCTTCGACCCGCCAAGCAGTCCAATGCTCACCCGTCGACAAGACGTCGGAGGTAAACTACACATAATTCTTTTGTTCTTTTTCCCTGCGAAATTATACAATGTATAATACCTTTGCTTCAACAGGATCTGCTCCCGTGGAAGAGGTCTGTACCGAAGATATGATTCCTGGGCCTTCGACAACTTCAGAGCCAATTCCGGGAATCACTCAAATGAGACCTGGAAAAGGCAAAGGCAAGATGGACACCTCCCTGCTCCGAGCTCAGGATCAACTCCGTCTGAATCATCAGACGGAAGCCAATCTACGGAGGGGGGTCAATCTGCCGGAGTTCCAAAAGATACGGCTCAGCACTCCAGACCTTCACCGAACGAAGATGACCAGAGGGCCCTGTCTATGCTCCCTCTTCTAGCTCCTTTCTTGGAGCGAAGAACTGGGCTTTAGACTTTGCTCGAGCCTTTGGATCGAGCTAGCCGCGAAGTTGGGGAGACAGACTTGGTAGATATCTTGAGCGAGGCGGAGAGTTCGGAGCTCAATGCTGCTATGGAGCGTGCAGCATACCAGGTACGAAGTATCTGCAAAACAAAATTAAACTTATATACAAATAATTTCTCACCTTGGTTTTTTCTCTTCACAGCAAATAGTCTTGGCCCGAGCTGCGAATATCTCAAATGAACGTGGAAGCCTTCGCCTTCGAGAGGAAATTACAACTCTTCAGCGAAATCTTAATATCTCCGAAGGTCGGGTTTCCCACTTAGACAACATGGTTTCAGCGGAGCGCAGGGCCAGACAAAGCTTGGAAACTGCGAACAAGGAGCTCGAAGCAGAACAAATTGTGCTTCGGGCAGAAATAGAAAAGATGCGGGCAGAGCATGCCATGGCGGGAGCTGAGCTTGTCAGGTTCTGGGAAGAAAAAGCCAAAGCCGCCGAAGAAGCTAGCCACCTACTCAACCAGAAAAATTCTTTAGCTACGGAGGCAACTAGGCTCTCTGGAGTGGTAGGAGAATTAACTTCGGTGAAGGATACCTTAATCGAAGACAAGCTGAAGTCGGAGAAGGTAGCTGCGGAGGTCATGAACCAACTGCTAGGCGTTCTAGAGTACTTTGGTACTACTGGGACGCTCCCTTCAGATGACAACATCCCCCTGCTGCGACGGCTGAAGAGGATCCAAGGAGCAACGAAGCAAATGAAGACAACAGGCATTCGGTACGGAGAAATCTTCGGACAAGTGGCTGCTATCGGCATACTTCGTTACTACGAAGATCTGGGCATATCGATAACTCCGAACGCAGGGGCAGCTCCCATTACCTTTGACGACAATTAGCTTCTTACTCCTTTCAAAGGTGTGGCCGCTGCTTGGCAAGCCTTCCAAACTTCAATGAGAGCTGAAGGTCGCTCTGCGATCAAGGCTTGGATTGATGAAGGGCAACACCAGAAGCAAGCTCGGTCACAAGCTTCGAGCAGCCAGCCTCCGTCAAACCCGCAGGTTTAGAATTATCTTAGGATCTTCGACTATGTAAAGCATCATGATTTTGTACATTTATGAATGAAAATTTGCTTATCATGTTTTTAGGCTTTGCCTCATATGGAAGATGTCGAAGTGTTAGACGTTAACGAAGAACTCCGCCTACTATGGGCTACCATCGATATTTTAAAACTTCACAAGCACCCTCGATTTTTAGTTCCTCGGGATATCTCCGGTGCGATTACGCCCGAAGTAAGCAAAGACATATTGTCTTGTATTAAAGAGGAAGAAAAAGAAGTTAACTTGGAAACTTCATCTTCCGAAGACATTGTATGGTCCGAAGATGAATATGAAGCTCAAGGTAAAAAGCCTGAAGAACTTGGAAGCTGGGAAAGGAGCCCCGAACGACTTCGAACTTGGGCCGAGCTTCAACAAGAACAGAAAGACTTTAGAGCTTCGAAGGGAGGTAGGAGAGTTAAACGCAAAGTTGTTAGAACTCCCGGCTCTGAAACTAGTCGTTCCAACTTCAGCTCTAGAGATCGAAGGGGTCTTCGATTCCTTCTTGGTATAGATACCGATTTTTCATGATGTAATCATATTTGTTCGAATAATAAATATCGATTTAAAATTGTCTCCGTATTTACCAGCCCCTCTTTGGGCATAAGCAACTTCGAACTATATTCAAAGATGGTTAGGCGCAAAGAAAAACTTAGGAGTATAATTTTGGGGGTTCGGAGCCTCTCAGCAATTTAAAGATTGATTAAAATCTTATAAAATGTCTTCGACTATTTGTAGTCTGGAGATTGGTAACTTAGTACCTTATGTTTTGAAAGAAATTACTTTGGACAACTTTCCAGACACTTTAGTGTCCTAAATGATTTGTCACTTTGGACTTTTTTAACAGACATTCGAAGCTCATAGGCTCAAACTCTGTTTTGTTTTGGCCTCCTTCGGCTCTTTTTGCAAATTCTATCAAACCAGTGGTTTGAAGTTCGCAGTGGTCTCCTTGGACTCTTTTTCTGGATGCCTGCGAGCCAGTGGCTTGGACTCCGCGTCATTTGGTCTCCTTGGACTCTTTTTACGGATGTCTACCAGCCGGTGGCTTGGACTCCGCATTTTGTGGTCTCGGACTCTTTTACAGATGCCTACAAGCCGGTGGCTTGGACTTCGGATTATTTCAGCCCACCACGTCGGAAACTTCGGACCAGTGGTCCGAAGTCCGAAAATATGATTCAAATTAATGACACTTCCCTCTCGGTCAACTCCGCTATTCCAGTGCGTCCACTCAGAAGTGGGAAGTTTATGAGGGGTAGGCATTATCTGAACCATATGCTTTATTGATTCGGAAAGTGTTTACAAATGATTACAAGGAGCCCCTATGCGAAGTATCGCTTTAGGTGCTCCGCATGCCATGTATGCGCTAACTCTTCACCTTCCAAATTAGCTAACTTAAAAGAACCAGGACGCCCTAAGCGAACAATTAAGTATGGACCTTCCCACTTATTTCCTAATTTTCCTAGTGCTATGATACTTCGCAAAACGAGATGACCCGGCCTAAGTTCATTAATCTTGACCTTCGGGTCGAACCAAGTCTTCGTCTGCTGCTGATACTTTGACAAATTTGCCACAGCTCGAAGTCTTGTCTCTTCTGTTAAATCCAGCGAAGCTTGTCTTTCTCCTTCTATTTCTAGTTCTGTGCTGCGAAGTGATCCTCCTTTGAGCTCTGTTGGTGTCATAGCTTCATCTACGAATAATAGTCTGAAAGGAGTGAAACCGGTAGACCTTGTCTGAGTTGTCCGGATGGACCATAGGATCTTTGGGAGCTCTTCGGTCCACAATCCTTTTGCCAATCCCACTATTCTTCGATTCAGCCCTGACAAGATATTACCATTGGCTCTTTCAACAGCTCCATTAGATTGAGGATGTCTTACTGCAGCAAAACATAGTTGAATGCCTAGGTCTTCACAGAATTTCCTGAAGGGTTCCGCATCAAACTATGTTCCATTATCCACTGTCAGCTGCCGAGGCACTCCGAACCGGCATATAATATTCTTCCAGAAAATTTTTTGAACATTATTCGAAGTGATAGCTGTTAGGGGCTCTGCTTCGACCCACTTTGAAAAATATTCGATTGCTACCACTACGAACTTTAAATTTCCTTTTGCTACTGGGCAGGGACCAATAAGATCCATGCCCCATCTGGCCATGGGCCATACTGGGGCAATGACTTGAAGAGCTGTTGGTGGGCGATGACTTCTTCGTCCCATCCACTGACATCCTTGGCAAGTGCGGACCAAGCTCTCCGTATCAGCTACTATTGTAGGCCAATAAAGCCCCTGGCGAAGTGTTTTTCCTGCTAAAGCTCGAGGGGCCAGATGGCTACCGCAAAGTCCTTCATGAATTTCTCAAAGAATTTCTTGACCTTCGGCTTGAGATATACATCAGAGCAGCGGGGAACATACTCCGGCCTTGTATAAAATGCCGTTGATTATGTGATAATTCCGAGTTCTAAGCTTTAACCTCGAAAATTGTGGCCCTTCGGACATATTTGCTTCTCCTTGCAACAATTCCATGATTGAACTTTGCCAATCTGTGCTTGAAATGCAAAGGACTTCCGCAGCAGGAATTTGTGGCACCGAAGGTGTACTGAGTTCTTCATAAAAAGCTTCTTCAGGAATGTCCATAGCTCCGGCTGCAGCTTTTGCTAAGATGTCAGCTTGCATATTTTCTGCTCTAGGTATACTCCGAATGGAAATCCCTTTAAATGCTGCTTCGATCTTTTGGATTTCTTCTAAGTACTTTGCAAGCTGTGGATGTCGAACTTGGAAACTCTTGTCTACGTGCCCTGCTACAATTTGAGAATTTGTTTTAATAACAACTCGTGTAGCCCCTAGAGCACGTGCCTTTCGAAGTCCCAATAAAATTCCCTCATACTCCGCTGTATTATTGGTAGACTTAAAGTTGAGTCTTGCGGAGTACATTGCCTTTTTCCCTGAAGGCGAAATTATCACAGCTCCGACACCTGCTCTAGATGCTTGGAAAGCTCCATCAGAGTAAATAGTCCAAATTCCTTCACTTGGCTTCTCTTGAGCCCATGCTGTAGGGGGAGTCCACTCTGCCACGAAGTCCGCCAACACTTGCGACTTAATTGCTGTTCTTGCCACAAAGGATATGCCGAAGGGTGCTAACTCAACAGCCCACTTCCCAATTCTTCCAGTGGAATCCTTACTTCGGAGCATATCTCCCAAAGGATACGAAGTTGGTACAATTATATTATGTGCCAAGAAATAATGCCTTAGCTTCCTCGAAGCCATTATCAGAGCATAAGTGAATTTCTCAAGCTCGGAATATCTTGTTTTTTCTCCGGACAATGCTTCGGACACAAAATAAACTGGATTCTGTACCAACTTCCCGTTGAAATCAACCTCTCTGACAAGGATTGCATTGACAGCAGAGCCAGTAGCTGCAAGGTAGAGGAGTAGGGTTTTGTCCGCAACAGGCACCGTGAGTGTAGCAAGGTTGCTGAGATAATTCTTAATATCTTCGAAGCTCTTTTGACACTCTGGTGTCCATGCAAAATCTTCGGACCCTTTCAATGCTTTGAAAATGGGCAAACTTCTCTCCGCAGACCTTGCTAGGAATCTGCTAAGTGCTGCAAGACGACCGGTCAGCTTTTGCACTTGCTTTAAATTCTCTGGGAGAGCCATCCTCTGCAACGCAGTTATCTGAGTGGGGCTAGCTTCGATCCCTCTGCTTGAAACTAGATACCCTAACAATTTTCCAGCCTGCGCCCCAAAGATACATTTTTCGGGGTTAAGACAGATCCCACATGCTCGAAGGCTATTGAATGTTTCTACTAAGTCTAGGCTATGTTGGTGCTTTAAAGCACTCTTTATTACAATATCATCCATATAGGCCTTTACATTACGACCTAATTGATGACCTAGAGCCTTAGCAATTAACCTCGAAAAAGTAGCCCCGACATTTCTTAAGCCAAAGGGCATTCTTACATAACAAAAGACTCCTGAAGGAGTTACGAAGCTTGTCTTGATTTCATCTTCGCGCTTTAACCAGATTTGATGATAGCCGGAATACACGTCGAGGAAGTTTAATAACTCCGAACCGGCAGTGGAGTCGATCAATTGATCAATTCGGGGCATGGGGTAGGGGCCGCGGGGGCATGCTTTATTTAGGGATGTAAAAATCAATACACATGCGCCACTTCCCGGAAGATTTCTTCCTAACGAAGACTAGGTTGGCTAACCACTCCGTATGAGCCACTTCTCTGATAATCCCAGCCTTCAGCAACTTTTCAACTTCGTCTTTAGCAAGGATAGCTCTCTCCGTAGACAACTTCCGGAGTCCTTGCCGAACAGGCCGAGCCTTCGGGTTCACAAGTTGACTTTGCTCAATAATGTCCCGACTGACTCCGGTGATGTCTTCATCAGACCAAGCAATGACATCTAAATTCTCCTCAACTACTTTCTCTAAGGAAGTAGCAACTTCTGGAGGCAAGTCTTTACCAAATTGAAATGAATATTTCTTGCCATCTTTGACCATAACCTTCGTTGCAATCTCTCCTTCGGGACTTGGTCTTGGGAAGGATTTCTTCGAAGATTCGCCAGGAGCAGAAAAATCTTCCGGATTATCTTGCACACTGTTCACCTGTCTCGGGTCTAGAGGAGGGCCATGACCATACTCCGCTCTTCGCGCAATGGCCTGATCTCCGAAAATAGTGAGCACTCCCGCCTGTGTGGGCATCTTCATACATAAGTAATTATGATGCGCCACAGCTCCAAATTGATTTAACATGCCTCTTCCGAAGATGACATTGTATGCATATGGAGCATCCACAACATCAAAGATCACTTCCTCTGTCCTGGCCAGTGGCCCCTCTCCGAAAGTAACTTCCAGGCCAATTTGGGAGAAGATGCTTTCTGGAGATGCAGAGTTGATCAAAGGCTTGGACAAAAATAATATCCGCCGAACTCCCTCCGTCAATTAGCACTCTTCGAACCTCAGTTCCTGCTATGTCGGCAGTGATGACAAGTGGGTCTGCATGTGGAAAATTTATACCAGCTACATCATCTGCGGAAAAAGATATTGGCACATGGGACCATTCGGGCATAGCAGCTGCAGATGAAGAGGTTCCAATATGGCCCACTTCTCTAACATATTCTCTTCTCTGCCTCTTTGACATACTTCCGAGGGTCCCTCCTCCGGAGATGGGGAGGACTACTCTTTTTCCTCGATCTTGCCCCTCTTCTTGCTTCGGAGGTGGCATAACATTGACCACCGGAGGGCGTCTTGCCGGATCGAAGTTCTCTATTCGCGCCACAGCTTGGACAGGCTCTGGACGCACTTCAGCCGGAACTCGGTCAGTAGTGCCTCTACCCGAAGGTCTTTCCAAGTACTCTCCTCTCAAGGCAAGTATAGATTTGCATGCATCAGTTGCATGACTCCGATTTTCACCATGGATACAGCAGAAAAAGGCCTGGGCTTTGCCAGCCGGTTTCCCTGGCGGCCTCCAGCCGCTGGTCTTGCTTCCTGAAGGTTGCGGAGCTCTTTGGGTAAACTTCTGCGGGGGTGCAATGTTCAAAACTTCCGAATGAGGATGCTTTTGCCCCCGACGCCTGTCATGCTGAACTTTGAAGCTAGGCCCTTGCGGCTGTGCTGAAGTTTTTACTTCCAACTTAACTTCTTGCACTATTGACGGAGTTGCAGCAGTTCTCCGAAGCCATCCTTCTTCTAACCTTGCATACTCTTCGAAATAAGACATCAACTGAGAAACAAAAGATATATTTTCCGGTGAAGTTTATCAAGGAGGCCTGCATGAATAACTCCCTCTCGAGCTGCGTCAACTACCGAAGACATAGATAACCCTCGAATTTGCGACTTCGTATGAGCGAAGCGCTTAAAATACTGTCTTAAAGTCTCTCCGGGAAGCTGCTTCACTTGGAAAAGGCTTCCTGTTGACATTGGGGGTACGAAGGTACCCTAAAAGTTACTCACGAACTTCTTCCTCAACTGCCCCCATGAACTGATTGATCCTGGCTTCAGAGACCAAAACCACCACAAAGCCACTCCTTGGAGGGCTAGGGGAAAACATTTGTCCATAGTATCTCGCACTCCCCCGCTGGCTTCAATTGCTAATGCATAAGAACGAGCAAACTCTCCAGGATCTTCATCTCCAGAATATTTGCAAAGCTTTGAAGTTTTAAACTTAGGATCGAAGCGCACTTTCTGCAACTCAGGATGCAGCGGAGATTCGTTGTCGAAGGACGCGTTCTCCAGGGCTTCGAGATAAATAAGCTCGTCGTCTTCGGGCACTTCAGGGATGACCGGGGTGGGCTGAAAACGAAGCCTATCTACGACTTCTTGCCGCCACCTTGCTACTTCAGCTTGGAGACTGGCCATTTGAGCGGTCATATCACCAAGACCGTCTTCATCTCCTCCGGAAGGATCTTCCGTGTCTTGAGAACTGTAGGGATTGGTTCGAAGTGGAACTTGAGGTGGAAGAGGGACTCCGACTGGCCGAAGTATAGATGGAGTTGGCGGAGGAACTCTGTATGCTCGAGGAAGGGGAATCCCTTCCGGAGTTTGAGGTGGGGGAAATGTCGAAGGTCCTCCGACCTCAACTGTGTCTGAAGATCTTGCTCCGGAGGTCCGAGGAGACCTCCGAACAGGATTACCACCTGCACTCCGCTTAGGAGGCATGGTTTGAGAACTTGGTAGAGAACGAAGTTTTTTGGACTAGGTTCCCCACGGACGGCGCCAACTGTTGGCGTAAAAGATTACGCTAACAGGTTTCTGAAGATTAGAAACTAACAAACGAAGTGTTTGCGAAGCAAACTATTCCAAGCCTCCGAAAGGATAATAGCTTAAAATAGTTCGAAAGTGTGTATTGAATAACTTGTACTCGGTCCCCATTACAGGGTGAAACGGGGGGTATTTATAGGCCCAAATATTAAGGAAAAGACCCTTTTACCCCTTTATTACAACCGACATAGTGGAAACTATTTGGTATCCTTAATAGGGCTAAAATGGCAAAAGACTAATCTAATGAGAAAGAAGATAAGTCTTCAATCTTAGCTGGCAAAGAAGCTCTCGGAAGAGTCCAAGTTCGAAGATATACTCCGAACTGAAGTCCGTCTTCCCACTTCGAACTTGATTCCGTGCATCTCCGGAGATACATGCTGGAAACCTTTCATTCAATCGCCTGCCTTTGTCCTGTTACTGCAATAACCTTGAGGATGAAATATTTTCCCCCAACACTATCATATTTATTATAATCAATATGAGTATTTCACGGTATAAACTAGAACAATTAATTTCTTTTCATACCAAGCTCTTAATCTTTCTTTATCTTTTCATTGATCATTTTTTGAGTGCGAGGATCTGGTTCTCGTAGGGGCCGGTACCGGCGCTATTTGAGGCGTTGGAGTAGATCGATGTAATGAAGCTCTATTCTTGTTAAACGCATCAAGCAGGATGGTAGCATGCAACCAATCAGAAAAGAAAAAACAATATGTTGTATTAAACTTAAGACTTTACTTACTATTAGTTACACATGCTGACATACATAAATTAAGCTATCATGAGAGTTAAGAACATGGATATTCAAACTTAGAAATAATACCTGCATGTTGGCCCTTTTAGATCCTAGTTCTTTCACCACTTTCAGGGTCTTGATTTTATCATAGGGTTTCCTTCATAGTCAGAATTTTGCCAAACAAGATTTTGCAGTTAAGACTATGTGATGAATATGTGGGTCTGAACAGTTTTATCATCTCTATACAAGTAGTCATAGCATGCAGAAATCACAAGAAACAAGCCAATCCACAACTCAAGGCTGTGGAACCTGACAATCATCAGGATGGCAAAATTAGAAGCAATCCACCTTAAAAACCAATTGCAAGGTGATCCACATATTCACATATCAGAATTACCTGTCTTTGAAATGGCAACTCATGGTAACACAATAATAAAACAGCAAACTTCTGTCAGCTTAAGCAAAATCCGACGAAAGAAGCGAACTTCCGTCGCCAAAACGCTAACTTCCATCGGTTTTTGGCTGACAGAAGCCTGTCGACGGAAGTTGGCTATCTTCCGTCGGCCATCGATGGAAGATAAGTAACTTTTGTCGGCTAGACATGGCCTATGAAAGTTATACGTTGCACAGAAAAAACAGTAATTTCCGTCGGCTAAATAAGCATCTTTCGTCGACCGTGGTATCTTCTGTCGGCTAATTTTTGGCCGACGAGAGTTAAATTTTTTCTTTTTCTGTACATTACACTAGTCTCACACCATAAGATCGCCTCTTAAATGTTCATAGAAAAGCACAAAAAAATCTTTGATTTTGCGTACAATAGTTAAGGGAAAAAATATAATGAAAGCTCAACATGGATGAAACCCTACCTATGCTTCTCCTTCATTTGCTTTACTACATCCGCTAAATCATGGCTTTAAAGTTCTTTATTATCTTAGAACTTCAAAAACTCATCCCCGCCATCTCCAGTCATGTACATAGTTGTTATAGCGACGCGGCAATACACAAGGACTTACCACACCTTCACAACATTACAACGCTTATGGCGCATGGCGTGGCATCGCCATAGACACATTGACGCAGCGAACAATATAATAAACTAATTTATACAATTTAGAAAAATATATCAACATACAAGTAAATTGTAAATAACGATAGCAATATAACATGATAAAAATAACAATACAATATTAAGTTGTAATATTGTTACTTTACATACCTTATAAAATAATATATATAATTAAAATTTAATAACACATTTAAAAATTTATCTAATATTATATTTAAAGTTAAACTAATAATCTATTTATAAAATATGATCAAATAGTCAATTTATTAATGGCCCATTTAAAGCCCATTAGGGTTTTTTAATTTCTAAACTCTTCTTGAGCATGGGTATAAAAAGGGCTCTGTTGACAAAACCCTATTTACTCTCCATCATGTCAAAGATTTCCTTCTTGTTCAGATATATGTTTTCAATTACAGAAATTATTACATGGATTAAGCGACACATTGTGAGCAAATCAAGAGGATTGAACATCATGGAAGTTGATTGGGGACCAAGTTAAGTCGATCCAAATATAATATACAATTTTTAGACTGCTTGTAATTGGGGTTTTGTTTTGTTAAAAAGTTCACCATCGTTGCAACTTTGTGTAATTCGTTCGTGTCCAACGACCAGACCTAGACTGCTTACAGAACCCCAAACTTTGATCAATGCTATCTCATCTATTCACAATATCCAGATTGCAAATGTTAGTTCTTGCTGGTTCTTCGATTGCTTGCAGGAATTAGTCTTCCGTGGTTAGGTTGATCGTGCTTCGGTGTGGTCAATAACCTCTCGGAGTTGGTTTAACGATTACTAAGGAGCAACGGCGTTGCACGTTTATAGTCAGATCATCAAAGTCAACTCCACCAAATCGATAGTTATCATCTCATCGAAAGATCGGGACACCCTTATGCCCATTATAATATGAGTAGGGAGTTTGAGATGTCGATGATGGGCGAGCTGACCTTTTTCCTTGGATTGCAAATCAAGCAATGCAAACAAGGTACCTTCATCCATCAGATGAAGTACACCAAGGACCTACTGAAGCGCTTTTGACATGAGCGATGCGAAGCCACTAGTGATGAGGACATCCCAAATACAGATACAATCACACAATTACAAGAACCTATCATACGAACTTGTATAAATAAAGTATCAGGTACTTTCGTTCCTAGGAACTCTTCCAAATATACATGAGAATATGATAGATTGAGTCTTACCTCTTCTCCTTACTTGCCTGAGGATGTTGAATGTCTGAGCTGTGAGAAGTTGTTGTGTGACCTGAATTCTCTTAAGTCTAGGTACACCGAAAGGGTCGATGAGAGAGACGCTTTGGCCACTGAGCATGAAAGTACTCAGCTAGAGCTAAAATATGCTCAAGCCTCAGTTGTTGTGCCCTGTAAGGACTACCCATCCCTTTTAGCTGATATAGCTGAGATGATAGTGAAGAGTGAAGAGTAATGAGAAGTCGATGGAGTTTGAGAGGCTTAGAGCCAAGTTGGTGCAGACCAAGTCCAATATAGAGATTTTGTTATTTCCTTCCACTATTTGTGAGGACTGTCAGCCTCTTAGGAATGAGCAAGCTGAAAATAATGCTGAGATTCGAAAGCGAGGGAATTTTGCCCAACCAGATGATGAGTTTGGGGTCTTGCCTAGCTTAGGTACGGTGGAGGTATTGGCTTCTTTAAGAGAAGAGATAGCCAGTGTTGAAAATGAGAACTTTTACTTCTGACAGATCCTGAGTTGGGTGAGTGCTAGAGAGCCTCAGCTAGGGATGATCATCCAACAATTCAAGAGGGAAGATGGGTTCGACATTGGGTACACCTAAACCAAGGCTGATTTTGAGAGCGCTTTAAGTAGGACAGTAGAGTGGAGTAAGCTAGGTCTAGAGGAGAGATATCCCAAGACCCACACCATCGAATCCTTCAAACTGATCAACCTAGAGATGCAGTGATCTATGAAAAACCCAAAGCTTAACCCAAGAAACCCATCTGAATTCCCAAGCCAAAATACCTGCATACTCCTCTTGACACCCTTCCAGAAAGCTTCAATGCCAAAAAGCCTGCTTTGAACACCACCAAACCGAAAAACACTAACCCTCAACCACATCCCAATAAGTCGAACTATCATTGTGAGTTTTGTCATAAAGAAGGATATCTTGAGGAGTTTTTCTTTAGAAGGAAGCGGGTTGAGTGGGTGTAGAAACCTAGGGTTGGTTAGGAGCAGTTCTACCTACAGGGTGTTAGACAAAGAGTTCTTTTTCTCCTTTTTATTTCTTCCTTTTCTTTTCTCTTATCTATCCTTCTTTTGCTTTTCCTATGCACCCATCCCGTGCACAACACTCTCTTCCTCCTCCCCTTCTTCTTCCTCCAGCCTCCTCCATTCTCTTCCATCCTCATCTCTCTCCATTTCTCTTCTCCCTATAGCCATCTCCTCCCTGTCTCACCCTGGCCTGCACCCTACTCAAGCCCCCACTGGCCCGGTCCAGCCGTGCAAGCCCGTGCCCTAGCTGCCGCGCTGCCCACTGTCGCCTCCACCCGTGCCTTGTGTCCAAGAGCCCCAACCACCTCTCGATTTTTCCGGCCATCCCCAACCTCTGACATTCTTAACCCCTCCTCTTCCCCTCTATAAAATCCCTAAACCCACCTCCCATTCCTCATCAAAGGCACCGCCTTCCCATCACTCGTTTTTCATCATCCACGTTGTCCACTCCGACAAGTCGTCACCACCGCCCCTGCTCACCTCCCCCTCACACCGCCCCCCTGCTCGCTGCTGCTCGCCCAAAGCCGCGTCCCTACTCACCTCCCCCTCGCTCTACCCCCTGTTCACTGCACCTGTGCTGCTGCTTGAGCCGCCATGTTCCATCTCGTCTTGTGCTGCATCGTTCCTACCCATGGCGAGATTAATCTCTCATTTTCCTTTATTATTTTCTGATCTTGTTTAATTAGATGTATAAGCAATATGTCATTGTTATAATCCAATCTACTATCTTGGTGTTATTCCTGTTGATACTAAAATCTCCCGATAAAGTGCCAAACGTTGCGATCCAAAAGCACGTATATGCCTAGGGGTGGCCCACTAAACGTCACAGGACATTGATACCGCGTTCTAACGACCGTTGACCCTAAGAAGCGGGTGAATGGGTGGAGCCGCTAGGTAATCAAACCACACCACAAGGATGTGATCCAATTGGCTGAAGTGGAAGATGGACGGCCAGACCAACAAGGCCAGTCGGACCGACTGGATGGGGGCGGTCAGACTAGCCTAATGGCAGCAGTCAGAATGATAACGTAGAAGGGGAAGGCGATTAGGGCCGACTACGCGCGGGCGATCAGACCAGCTGTTGCCAGTGTTGGCACTAAAATTTGTCGATAAAGCACCAACAGACACTGATGTTAGTTCGGCAATCCAAAAGCATGCTAACGCCTACACTACAAGAAAATGATAAATTTTCATCGGCCAAAATAACTTCCGTCGGTTTTTTCTAAAGCTGATGAAAGTTACGTAGTTTTCGTCAGCTTTTTTAGGCCGACAGAAGATAACATAACTTCCGTCGACTTTCCATTTAGCCGACGAAAATAACGTAACTTCCGTCGGCTTTTCCTGTAGCCGACGAAAGTTATCGTATTACTCCCCCATGTTCCGCGTGTGCCCTAGCTATCGACCCTCACTTTTTCCCCTCTCTCCCCACCTCCCCGCACCCGCAGCCACCGCTGCCCCGCCTCGCCACCACCACCGCGCGCACGCCGCCTCTACGAGGCAAGGGCGGGACTCACACTTCCTCATCCAGAACCTATCCTTTGGGGTCTTCCACAGGCCTGGGGCGACGGAGCCACTGCGCCCGACCATCGCCATCGGGGACTTCGCGCTCGACCTCACCGTCGTCTCCGATGACGGGCTCTTCGACGGGGCCCTGCTCACCAGATCCCTTGCTTCCGACAGGTGCGTACGGCGTACGTGCTTGCTTCCTCCTCTCTGACCCCTCCTCTCTGGCCATCTCCGTCCTCCCCCCTAGTACACACCCATTTCCACCTGCCTTCTGCAAGAGGTCCTGACAAGGGCCAACGATGCCAATTGGCGTTTGCAGAGGTTGTCCTTGATTTCCTTCTGCTGTGTGTTTTCCCCTCTTCAACTCAACCACAAAATGTTTCTTTGATTCATTTTGTTTTTGGCTTTCACAGTGTGGAAGATGATGCGGATTTGCTATAAGATATTGGGGGAGGAGAAGCTCGTCACCCAAAGGGATTTTTCTACAAGCTCCTCTCGGACTCACAGAGGAATTGTGGCATCAAGCAGAGGGGAGTTTTTCAGTTCTTCTTTAGATGTGCATTATCTCATTCTAGTGGAGAAGGTATACTCTCTTTGCTTGCACAATTTAATACTCATGAAAATGTTTTGTTACATTGTGAACTTGAGATCATGTTTCAATAAAATTTGCTCTTGAGAGCTGCTGCAATGTAGATATTTATCACTTGAGTGTGTTGATGAGAATGATATATCCATATTAACTATTGATGTTTTACTCTAATTTTCAACTGGTGTACTCTAATATGTATTTGTCCTATGATGTTAATATGCATGCTCTTAAGTGTTAACTTTAGTATACCTGTAGTAGGGGCTTGCATTTGCAAGATTTAATTTGCTATTAAATGTCTTAATGATGACCATATGGTGAAGTTAATAATTCAATGTTTTGTATAATACTGCAATTATGGACTATAAACTTAATGCATTGTATAATACTGTAACCAGAGATATCCAAGTCTGAGAAACTATACCTCTTGGACCTTTCCTTGGGAAAAGCATCAGTAAGACACTTAATGATTGTCTGGGACCGTTCTTTGTGGATTTCTTGAATTGATCGGCGTTCTTCGATAATATAATTCTAATTTAATGTTAATGATTGTCTGAGAAGGAGAAAAGTTATGTGTCATGGCATACCTTTGCAATGGGAAAATGTAACAGAGATGTATAGGCCTAAGTGTTTTATTCCTTTGACGTGAGTTTTGAGTTTACTGAATGTAGTTGGTATCAATTATATGAGCTATGTTAGTTATCTGGCATTCTTGGTTAGGTTGGTATCAATGTTTCATTACCTAAATAATTTGTCTCCTAAAAAAAGACTAGGTCTATGCTCTCATCTCTCTATTTTTTTGTCACTGCACTGTATTATGTTTTCACTTACAAAACTAGACTTCCCCATAAAACCAATTTCTCAAGAAATACTACCTATAAACATGTAAGTACCTCCAGTATTGTCTGACTTGCACCACTATATTTATGTGACATCAAAGAACAATCAGCAATATATTTATGTGACATTCTTTATTTTTTTCTCCTGATATATTGCATTGTATTTGTCTTGCAGAGATACAACTGGTCCTGAAAGATTCAGGAGTTTGATTCCAAGCTATATTAGAGACTATTTAGTTGCTAAATGTATTTTTCTCGCATTAGATTTTAGTTGCTAAATGTATTTTTCTAGCATTGTATTTTCTTAAGTTTTATTATGTCTATCTATCAAGGATTCAGGAACATGTATTTATTTTAGAAGTTTGAGTTTGATTTTTCAGTTCTCAAAATACACTTGTCATTTGTTAGGTTATCTTGAACAGTTAGAAGTTTTGACTTATTTATTGTAACACTTGTCATTTGTTATATTTGAATTTGACATATATATACTTGTTGCTATTGTTGTGGTACTGTATTCTATTGGAATATAGTAATCTGCTTGTGGTGGTACACGAATATATAGCTGCTATTGTTGTAATTTGCTAGAATGTATAGAAAAAGCAAAAAAAAAAAGAAAAAAAACTTAATATTCGTTGGCCAAAAATCGGCCGACGGAAGTTAAGCTAAAAAAGAAAAAAAGGAAAAACTTAATTTTCGTCGGTCAAAAATCAGCCGACGGAAGTTAAGTTGATTAACTTCCGTCGGCCAAGCTTAGCCGACGGAAGTTAGCTAACTTCCGTCGGCGGCCGATGGAAGTTAGCTAACTTCCGTCTACCCGCTTCCGTCGGCCAAATGCCGACGGAAGTTAGCCTTTTGCCGACGGAAGTTAGCTTTTTTTGTCGGGAAAGGGCTAACTTCCGTCGGCTTTGGCCGACGGAAGTTGCCTAGATTGTTGTAGTGCTAGGGGTGGCCCGCTAAACATCTCATGATGCTGACACCTCGTTCCGACGATCCTTGACTATGACGAAGGAAATAAAAAAGCCGCCAGGCAATCAAACAATACCGAAATAATATTATTTAACTAACCGAAGTGTGGAGAGAGTGATCAAACCGGCCAAGTAAGGGCCGGTTGGACCGAAATATACCCGGCGGTCAGACCGGCCAAGGAAGGTTTGTCAGACCGACAACAGATCCCCGATCAGATCGGTAATGTTTAGGGTAGCCGAAGTGGAAGCCTTTGGCATGCAGTGCGAAGGGGTCCGAAGCCTCCGGTGCTTAGTGTGAGGATAGCCGAAGGGGGGCCTTTGGTACTCGGTCAGTCGGACCGACATTAGGCTTTCTGTCGAACTAAAGGGGTGCGAGGGGTCTGGCGTACGGAGCTCAGTGCGAGGATGGCTGAAGTGGGGCCTCCGACACTTGGTGTGAAGGATGGCCAAAGGGCTACACGTGAAGTCGGTCGGACCGGCCTCAGACCGTCGGTCAGATCGGGGTGTGCCAATACGCCTAATGATAGCATGACATGGGCCGGACAGACCGAAGGGGTGCCGCCGATCGAACTGACAACCTCCGAGGGTTGATCTCCGGGTTCCGGCGATCATCTTCGTTGATGAAGGGTGGATGCAGGGCACCTTGGAGATGAAGATGAATATCCTAGACCCCTGCAAAACACTTGAAATCAACAATAATTCAGCCTAGAGACCGAATTACCAAGTGTAGCCAATAGAGACCGATAAAGAGGATAGAAATCTATTACGTGGATTAAACGGACGATTCACAATTAAATTGACAAGGATTACCACGATTACAACGTGACAGATGGATGGTTTATAGCCCAAACCAACAAATATGGACGTTATGGCTAATCCTAAGGCAAGGAAAGTAGTAGATTGGAAAGAACAATTCAAAGGGATAGATTGGATCTATTAGGGATTCGAGGGTCCCTTGAATCGGCCTTGCCCCTATATTTATAGGGGTTGGTCTTGATGTTACTGGGCTTCTAATTGACTAAATTACACATCCAAGTTTTTAGGATTTAATTGGACATCAAAACAACTCAAAACAAATCAGATTGGTTCAGACTCGGACTAGGCCGGTTGGACCGGCCTATGCTAGGTAGTTGCATATTTTCGTCCTAAATTATTAATTTTGACAATTTGACAATTTTGACCATTAATGATATTTTTTGCTATCAACACAAGCCCCTGCCTTTTGGCAAACTATTAAGCCAAAAGCACTACAGGCTAAAAGTGATATAGTTCATATTAGCCTTACGACACCTCAAGCATCTTGGCACACAGTTGGGATGTACTTTTTCAGATATCTACCATTTAGAGCTCTATGAAATCTCTCCTTGCAAAGACTCTAAAAAATATGCATTACCTATAGCGATTTCAACAACTTTGAAAAGACCCTCCTAACTAGGTGACCATTTTCCAAACGTTGGTCTTTTGGTGCCTAAAGTCAAAATCATCTTCCAAACTAAGTCACTAGCCTGAAACGATTTTGATTTCACTTTCTTATTATAACTCTAGCCACTCTTCGCTTATCTCTTTCTATTGCCTCTAGAGCTCTCAATCTCTTATTGGTCACTTCTTCCAAATTATCCTTCAAGAGGACTTCGGAATCACCAACTGATAATCCATATTGCTTAAGTAACCTCAAAGAGCCAAGATTTACCTCTACCAGTAAAACAACTTCTTGTACATACACAAATTCATATGGACTTACCTTTGTAGCATCGTGCTTCGCTATTCTGCATGCCCATAATGCCTCAGAAAGCATTTCATGCCACCTTCTAGGAAACTCCTCAATCTTCTTCTTAATGAGCTTAATCACAATCTTATTACTAGACTCGACCTGACCATTGGCCTAAGCATAGTATGGCGAGGAGTTTATCAACATTATACCATAAGATTTGGCAAAATCAAGTACCTCTTTAGAGACAAATGAAGCATCCTGATCTATAGTAAGTGTTCGGAGAATACCGAATCTATGTATAATGTGCTTAAAGATGAAATCAATTACCTCGTTGTTAGTCATATTCTTGAGAGGCACAGCCTCGGTCCACTTTGTGAAGTAATCCATAGCTATAAACATGAACTGATGCCCTTTTGAAGAGGGAAGATGAATTTGGCTGATGAAGTCCAAGCCCCAACCTCGGAACGACCATGGTTTGATAATAGGATTAAGCAAAAACGAAGGAGCGAGCTGAATATTACCAAATCATTGACATGCTTCATACCATCTGTAGTATCTAAAACAATCCTTAGTCATAGTTGGCCAATAAAAAACCGCTCTTTTGATCATCCAACTCATCTTCTGAGCTGACTGATGAGTACCGCAAAGTCCTTCATGGACTTCACCCATATCTACTTTAGATTGATCGTCATTCAAACTTTTCAACAATACTCCATCAATTGTTCAATGATACAACTCATCATCAAGAAACACAAATTTAAATGCTTGCCACCAAACTTTCTGATCAACCTTTTGACTAGGATCTCTCAAATATTGAATAATTGACATTTAAAACAGCAATTTCGACCTATCCCCTGAGCCCTAGATCAATCTGGCTTGGATCAATCAGACTAGCCTTGCATGGCCGGTCAGACCGACTGGACACCTGTGGTCGGACCGGCCATGTCAGGCCAGACAGACCAACGTAGTTTGACTCGCGTGGAAAAATTCATCAGGCATTGACTTTTCTTTTGTGAAAAACTTAACTCTTTTAATTTGATAGCCAGATGCTTGTTGAGCCAACTCATTAGCCTTTGAATTGGCGTCCCTAGACACATGAGATATTTCAAAATCATCGAGAGTACCAATTATGTATAAACATTTGTCCAAATGGCTATTCAACAAACCATTAAAGCATTGAACATCTTTAGCTATCTATTGAACAACTAATAGAGAATCACCATATGCACAAACATGTTTAACACCCATGGAGTCTAAAATTTCATGTCCTAGCAATAAAGCTTCCTATTCGGCTTGATTATTAATGCAAGGGAATTCTAAACGAGTCGAGGTCTCGAAATTCATGCCACTAGGTGATATAAGTACCACTCCAACACCATGGCCATTTTTGCATGCTGAACCATCAAAGTAAAGCTTCCATGGTACCACACCAACTAGAGCAATGCCATTACTCCAATTGACATCCACATGGTGATCAACTATAAATTTTGCGACAATTAGGCCTTTCATAGCTTTCAAGGGTTCCATAAGCCAAATCATACTCAATTAAAGTGAGAAACCAAGGGTTGGTTTTAGTGTTTGTGATGAGTGATTGACAGGCTTTTTACCCTCTGTTCGAAGGGTACTTCCGAAGGGGGTTCGGAGGTTGTACCTCCGGAGGGGTTTCGAAGGTTGTTCCTCCGAAGGGTGTTCGG
Organism: Zizania palustris; assembly: GCA_019279435.1. Lineage (NCBI taxonomy): Eukaryota > Viridiplantae > Streptophyta > Magnoliopsida > Poales > Poaceae > Zizania > Zizania palustris. Next base: position 35,141,070 of record JAAALK010000285.1, on the reverse strand, counting down.
AGGTGGTTTCACCGAAGTGTGTTCGGTGGCTGGTTGCTGCAGCTGTTGCAGCGGAGTGTGCTTGTCGGAGGGGTCCGACAGTACACGATGACTGGGTTCATACCGAAGGGTTCGGTACTTTGGGTGGTACACCGGAGTGTGTACCGGAGGTTGCTAACCCGGAGAGGTCTCCGGAGTACTGGATACACTTGTCTGTTTGTCTGTGGTGCGCAGGGACTTCGGAGGCAATGGACAGGTTCGCGGCAGGTGAACCTGGGTCAAGCGGGAGGCTTGATGCCAGGGGAGCGGGGAGCTTCGTCATGGTGGCTGCGAAGGGGTCCAGGTCGGTCCTCGGGTCGAGGTGCGCCAGGTGAAGGCAGAGAGTGCGGAGCGTGGCTCCGGCCGAAGGTACTCCGAGACAAGTCCTCGGAGGTGAGGCACTTCGAAGGTACTCCGAATGGAGTGACTTCAGAGTTTGGCGGATCAAGTCCTCTACGGAGGCAAGGAATTCGAAGTGTGCTCCGGAGGGAGACATTCGAAGGTTCCCGACGAAGGTCTCAGAAGTCGAGGCGCATCGAAGGCATGGTCCGGGTGAGGCTCGTCGAGAAGTGTGCTCGGGGAGAGACACTGCGACGAAGTGCTCATGGAATGCTTCGTGCGGAGGCCTTGGACGAAGGAGGGACTTCGAAGGGTGGTACTCCGAAGGTGGGGCTTCGGAGTGAGGAAGGCTTCGGAGCAAGGCTAGCTCCGGAGCAAGGTTGACTTGAGGTGCTTCGGCCTGCATGGCTTCGGTACACGGACTGATGGAGTTCGAGCTGGGTGAAGCTGCGAAGCCGTGGTGGTCCACTCCGGAGGTGTTGGTGCGAAGGCTCAAGGGCTTTGACGGCTTCGGCTCAAAACCGTCACTGTATCGGAGGCCATCTTCGGCGAAGCGAAGGCCACCAGGCTCAAGGCTTCTCACCGAAGCTACCGCACCCTCGCGTGTGAAGGGAGGCTGCAGAAGGTCAAAGTCTGCAAAGGCTGACACTGTCTGCTCTGCAAAAAGCTAACGATGTCCCCTCTGCAAAGCTGATAGAGAAGCCTCCAGAATAAAGTTGGACTACCTTTTGTACCCCTTAGTTCTGTAGAGACAAATTCAATGTAAACCCTAGGGGTAAAGTAGTCACTTCCTTTGGGTGAACTTTGGGCTATAAATATGGGGGCTCGGTAGGTAACATTTAACACTTTGAGCATTTACTGTTGAGCTCCTGTAGCCACATACCTCGCTGTATTCATCCAGAGTTCAATTTTATTGTGTTCCTTGTTCAAGCAGCGAAGCCCTGCTTCTTTGTGCTTTTTGCTTGAGCTCGCGTTACATACCTCGCTAGTTATAGTGCACCGAAGCCTGTCTAGGCGAAGGGTGTTTTGAGCGATGTGTGTTTTTCAGTGTGCTGTCGCTCTGTGTAACTTGAGGCTAGTCCTCACAGCTTACTAGCGAAGCCCTGATCGAAGCTCGTTTTGCTTCTTGTGTCGAAGCCCCTAGCGAAGTCTGTTTGTGTGCGTTTAGACCTTCGTGTACGAAGCCCAACACCAGTTGCTGTTGCCAAGTACTTGGTCGAAGTCCTCAGAGGGCTGTCCACTCTTGCGAAGGGTGAAGTGCGAAGCCTGCTCGAAGCACCCCGTGTGCGGAGCCTGCACTGACTTAGCGGAGTAGATTTTCGAGGGTTGTTAGTGGAGCGAAGTCTTCTTGGGTTCGAACTTTTGCTCCTGCGAAGCCTGTGTTCGGAGCTGTCGAAGTACCTCCGAACCAGACCTTCGAAGGTAGTGTTCGAAGCCTGTTCCGCAGAAGACAGGATTAAAACCGAAGGCTGTTTTTAGCCTGAAATTTTAAAAGCTCCCATTCACCCCCCTCTGGTCAACGTTTTCGGTCCAACAATTTGTATCAGAGCGGGTTAAGATCACCAGTTGACCTTAACCGGTTTTGTGATCTGTTGGCAACATGGATAGAGGCAGTAAAATTCCTCTGTTCGATGGGACAGATTTTGCATACTGGAAGGTGCGCATGGAGGCTTACTTGTTAAGCCAAGGAAATGCAATTTGGGAGATTGTGGACTCACAATACTCCATCCCTGATACTCGCACCTCTCAAACAGAGAAGGATCAGTATAATGCCAATTCCAAGGCAAGAAATATATTGTTCATCGGTTTGAGTAGAAGTGAGTTTGATAGGGTGATGCACCTTAGGACAGCTAGGGAAATCTGGACAACACTCATTGTTTTTCATGAGGGCTCTACTCAGATCAAGGCCAGGCGCCAATGCACATACAACCAACAGTACCAGCTGTTTGTGCAGGCACCTGGTGAATCTATAGATGCCATGTTTTCGCCCTTTGATGCTATAGTGAGTAACTTGCGATCCAACGGGACGCTTGCTTACAGTGATCATGATAGGGCTATCAAGCTTCTCTATGCTCTTGACCATAGCATATGGGAAGTGAAGATATCCAGCATTGAGGAGTCCGCAGGATATGACACTTTGACCTGCGATGAACTCTTTAGCAAGCTGAAGTCCACAGAGATTGCCAAGGCATCTCTTGCAGTGCACAGAAGCTCTTTGCCACAGCCATTGACATTGGTTTCTAGCACTAGCCGTGGCACCGCTGCAGAACCAAGCACATCTGGTACTTGTGTTCTTGCAGATGGTTTTGCTTTGTCCTCCCTGGTCTCCGTCACAAAGGAGCAGGTGGACACTCTAGATGATGATGAGCTTGCTCTCATTGCCCGGAGGTTCACCCGTTTTCATCATGAGAGACGGGATCAGAGGAGAAGTGGTTTTAGTGGTTGTTTTGAATGCGGTGACACTTCTCACATCAAGGCAAATTGCCCAAAGCTCAAAAAGAGAGATGAGAGTGAGCGCCCTAAATACCACAAGAAGGAGAGGAAACCCTTTGTGAAGGGCAAGCGCAGCAAGATGGCTAAGAAAGTAGCTAAGGCCGCTTCCAGAGCATTTGTTGCTGCTCTCAGTGACATCGACACTTCCTCAACTGAGGAGTCGAGCTCTGAGGAGGAGGAGGAATCCCCAAGGAAGGAGGACAAGAAGGACAAGAAGGGACGAGACTTCACCGGCCTTTGCTTCATGGCCGACAGCGATCACAGCGGCGATGAGCTTGACTCATCTGAGGTAACACTATCATTTGACCAGCTACTAATTAAATTAGATGAGCTGAATGAAGTAGTACTTGGTCAGGATAGATTACTTGTGCAAGCCGCTAGAGAAAGAAAAGACCTTAGACTTAGGCTAGAAACTATTTCTACTGAATATGCCATGCTTAAGTCTAAATTTGATGATGCTGAATGTGAGTCCTGTTCTGTTGTCATGAGTGAGCTTGCTCAGTTGCATTCTGTTCATGCTCAAACTCTTTCTGAGCTTGAGACTGCACAGAAGCAACTTTTGGAGGTGGATTCTAGACCTCATGATGTTATTGATTGCATGAACTGCTCTTTATTACGCGAAAGCATTAATTTACGTGATAAGCATGTTCATGATTTGGAGGCTAGATTGGAGAGGGCCGGTAGTTCTAAGGATGTGCAGCCTGTGTGTGACACTTGCATTACCCTTAAGGACCAGCTAGGCACTGTTAGAGAGCGAGCTGAAAACCTCATGTCTGAAAATGAGTACCTCCTTTCCGTGGTTAATAAATGCACTGAGGGAAAGGGTAGGATGGATTTTCTCTTGGCCAAGACCAAGTTGTGTGCTGACAGAGCAGGGGTAGCTCTAGGTTTGGGTTTTGAGAGGATTCCTTCAGACAGTAAGACCAAAACTGTTTTTACCTCTCCCACTAGCCGTAGAGAAAGAAAGAGCTCTGTTAGACACCCCATCAGCCAAAAAGCCTACCCATCCACCAAAGAAAACCACACCTCCAGTCAAGAAAAATCCTCCCAAGAAAACCACTCAGAGAAAACCCAAGGAGCCTGTGAGAGTTGCTCCTGTGACCCATGAGAGTGCCCCCAGGAGAGTTTTTCACTGTTCCTACTGTCAGCGGGCGGGTCATTTGGTTGGGTTCTGTTTTCATCGCATCAAGGATGAGCGACGTTCTCAGGCGATGAGTTACCAGGACATGCATTACCCATCTTTAGGTATGCATGAGTCTGAGTTGTACTATCGTCCTGCTTTTGAGGCTCCTCGTGCTTCTCGGAGAGGTTTTGCTCCTCGAGGTGTTCACCATGTTCCATATGGTGGTAGACCTCGGGCGAGTAGCTTTGTACCTCGTCAGAGTAGGAGACCTCGACATGTTGTTCGATCACAGCATGTAGGTAGACCTCGCACTTTGCATTCATTCTGATTATTATGTGCGTAGACCGTCTACTTTTACTGCGCCTACTACTCGTGTCACTCAGTGCTGGATGCCTCGTCATTATTTCACTCAACCCAGCACTGAGCGATCGAGATATTCTTATCGTGTGTAGGCGACAGATCGAGGCTTGGAGGGCACGTGGATCATGTACTCCGGTTGTTCGCGCCACATGACCGGAGATGCAGCTTGGTTCTCCAGCCTCACCACAACCAAGCAAAGGGAACATATCACCTTCGGAAACAATCGAAGGAGTAGAGTGAAAGGTAAAGGTGTGGTAAGAATTAATTCGAATTTCACTCTCAAAGATGTTGCTTTGGTTGAGAACCTGGGATACAATTTCCTGTCTGTATCTCAGTTGCTTGATGAGGGCTTCGAAGTGTGATTCCATCGCGATACTTCGCAAGTGCTCAATTCTGATGGCGTTGTTGTGTGTAAGATCTTTAGAGTTGGTAGAGTTTTTGGAGCTGATTTTTCAGAGTCGTCTGGTTCTTCTCATTGTCTTGTTGCACATTCGACTTCTGAGCTTTGGAAGTGGCATAGGAGACTAGGGCATATGAGCTTTGAGTTGCTCGCTCGTCTGAGCGCCCTAGGTCTGATCCGAGGATTGCCCAAGCTCAAGTTTGAGAAGAATTTAGTTTGCGCTCCTTGTCGACATGGAAAAATGATTGCTGCTTCGCATTCAGCCAGTCACCATAGTGATGACTGAACAACCTGGAGAACTTCTCCACATGGACACTGTAGGTCCTTCTCGGGTTAGTTCTTTAGGCGGCAAGTGGTATGTATTAGTTATTGTCGACGATTTCTCTCGCTACTCTTGGGTCTTCTTTCTTGCCAGCAAGGATGAAGTGTTTTCACATTTTCGGAGCTTGGCTTTGAGACTTTTCACTGAACTCCCGGGTGCATTGAAATTCATTCGAAGTGATAATGGCACCGAGTTCAAAAATAGTCTCTTTGTTGACTTTTGCATGGAGCATGGCATAGAACATCAATTATCTGCTCTGCGGGTTCCTCAACAGAACGGTGTTGTTGAGAGGAAGAACCGCACTTTGGTTGAGATGGCTAGGACGATGCTTGATGAGCATAGGACTCCTAGAAAATTCTGGGCTGAGGCCATGAACACTGCTTGTTACATCTCAAACCGAATCTTCTTGCACTGAATTTTAAATTTGACATCTTATGAGCTACGTTTTGGGAGACAGCCCAAGGTTACTCATCTTTGAGTTTTTGGCTGTCGCTGCTTCATCCTAAAACGTGGAAATTTGGACAAATTTGAGTCGCGATCTTCTGATGGGATCTTTTTGGGTTACACTAAACATGGTCATTCTTATCGTGTTTATAACTTGGAAACTAACACTGTCATCGAGTCATGTGATTTGACTTTTGATGAATCAACCCCCTCTGTTAGTTCTGCTTTTGAACAGGCAAATGAACACGACATGGAACAGACCTTATTCGAAGAAGAAGATCCCGGAGAATTCGAGGATGAACCCCTACTACCCTCGACATCGACCCCTGAAGCTGACCCCGCTTCAACTACTTCGGCACGAGGTCCCGAAGCGACTACCTCAACATCGGTCATCTTGGACCACTCCAACGCACAAGTTGAGGGGGAGACTGCATCCCGCCGCGAGGCTCCACACCATGTTCAAAGGATGCACCCTCCCGAGCAGATCATTGGTGAGCTTGATCAAAGGGTAACTCGTTCACATGCTCATTTTACTAATTCTGCCTTTGTTGCTTCCTTCGAGCCCTTAGATGTTAGTCATGCACTTTCTGATTCTAGTTGGATCAATGCCATGCATGAGAAACTTGAAAATTTTGAGAGAAACCAAGTCTGGTCACTAGTTGATCCTCCACCTAATGTTCATTTCATTGGAACAAAATGGATTTTCAAAAACAAACAAGGGGAGGATGGGACAATAGTTAGAAACAAGGCTAGACTTGTAGCTCAGGGCTTTTCTCAACTAGAAGGGATTGATTTTACTGAAACTTTTGCACCTGTTGCTCGCCTTGAGGCCATTAGGATTTTGCTTGCCTTTGCGACATCCCGGGGATTCAAACTCTATCAAATGGATGTCAAAAGTGCTTTCCTTAATGGCTTCATAGGTGAAGATGTTTATGTAAAACAACCCCCTGGTTTTGAAAACCCCAAGTACCCACATAAAGTCCTTAAACTTCATAAGGCTCTTTATGGACTCAAGCAGGCCCCTCGGGCTTGGTATGATATACTTAAGTCTTTTCTGCTTGAGCGAGGGTATTTGATGGGCTCTGTTGATAAAACTTTGTTTACTCTCAAGCATGGCAAAGATTTCCTCCTAGTGCAGATTTATGTGGATGATATAATCTTTGGTGGCTCTTCTCATGCTTTAGTTGCCGAGTTTGCAGATACCATGAGCAGGGAATTTGAAATGTCGATGATGGGTGAACTCACCTTTTTCCTTGGTTTGCAAATCAAGCAAAGCAAACAAGGTACTTTCATCCACCAGACGAAGTACACCAAGGACCTGCTCAAGAAGTTCGACATGCCCGATGCAAAGCCCCTCGCCACTCCAATGGCTACATCTGTAGCATTGGATCCTGACGAAGATGGAGAAGCCGTAGATCAGAAGGAGTTCCGGAGCATGATTGGCTCCCTCCTCTACTTGACTGCCACGAGGCCGGACATACACTTCACAGTATGTCTGTGCGCTCGTTTTCAGGCTTCACCACGAGCTTCGCACCGCCAAGCGGTAAAGCGCATCTTAAGGTATCTCAAACACACCCTTGAATTTGGCATATGGTATTCAGCATCTTCATCATTATGTCTTCGAGGCTATTCCGATGCGGATTTTGCTGGGTGTAGAATTGATAGGAAAAGTACCTCTGGTACTTGTCATTTTCTGGGTACCTCATTGGTTTGCCGGTCTTCCCGCAAACAGTCTAGTGTTGCACAATCGATGGCTGAGGCCGAATATGTTGCTGCAGCTAGCTGTTGCTCTCAGATTTTGTGGATGACTTCCACTTTGCGGGATTTCGGGTTAGATTATAAGAGTGTTCCACTTTTCTGTGATAACACTAGTGCTATTTGTATTGCAAACAACCCGGTTCAGCACTCCAGAACCAAACACATTGATGTGCGGTATCACTTTCTCAGAGATAACAATGAGAAGGGTGATATTGAACTTCAATATGTTGATACCCAACACCAGCTAGCCGACATTTTTACAAAACCCCTCGATGCTTCTCGATTTGCTTACTTGCGTGGGGAACTTGGTATTTGTCACCCTTACGGCATTTTGTGAGGGGGAGCTTTTTTAGATGAATGTGCATTTGCTAATTATGTGTTGAAATTGCATTTACATCTTTTGCACTTATATGCCTACTTATAATCCATGACATCATGACAGCTCAGCTCTTTTTAATTTATCTGGAACATTCATGTGCATGATGCTTTCTTTTCAAAATCAAATTGTGCTCACCACTTAGTCCTGAATCTAGCATGTTTAGGCAGGACTGCTTTAGCTATCTTTTATCTGCTTGATAGCAAGACACTGTTCATTGGATGCTAAAAATTGCAACTTGAAAAATTGTTCTATATTTTCATGGATATTCATAAAGTGCCAAACAATTGGTTCACTAAGTTAAAATCTACATCTCCATGATTTGCATGCTTTACGTGAAAAGATCCAGGTGGGTTTGTTTGTCGCACTATCCTATTCTAGACTGCTTACCATTGCACATTGGTCTGAACTGGAATAGTGTAGTGTATGCCAAAATCATTGCTTTAAGCTTCTAATGGCTTTCATGCCTAGGCTTGGCCTGATTGGAAAGTATAAGGTGGACAAACAAATAACCCCTAGCACTAAGAAAAGAACAACAAAATTTATTGATTATCCAAGTTGCTTTTCATGCTCCATTTGAACTGGACTTGTCTGTCTAGAGTAGAAATTGACTAGCGTTGCGCAGTCCTTGCTTTTACTTGTCTAGTTTCCTTGACTAAGTGGTGATGCTTTTATTTCAAAAATAATCAAATCACATGCTTCATCATGTTTTTAGAATGTTAATTTGAGCTGAGCACATGATCATTGATATTAATGTTGGCATATTTTTGCTTCATATGTCTTTGCAATTCTGCTCATTTCGAAGCTTTGCATCTTTTACATGCTCCTTGATGCTTGCATTGCCAAAGGGGGAGAAATTCCTCAAGAGGGAGAGACTTGCTTCGTTCTCTGCCGCAAGGGGTATAATTTCCAAAGAGGGAGAACATTTGACATAAAGGGGAGAAGGTTCTTTATTGCCAAAGGGAAAACTTAACTCAGGGGGAGTTTTTATTGCCAAAGGGGCTTTTTACTCTTTTGAAAATGGGGGAGGAAAATTCTTTTGTCAAGAGACATGATTTGGCTCTTTTCTGAGTTTTTATGGTCACTTGTGTGCTGAAAGTCTTTTAATTTTCTTGGATTTAAAGTTGGTTGTCAATGCACTCATCAAGGGGGAGATTGAGAAACCAAGGGTTGGTTTTAGTGTTTGTGATGAGTGATTGACAGGCTTTTTACCCTCTGTTCGAAGGGTACCTCCGAAGGGGGTTCGGAGGTTGTACCTCCGGAGGGGTTTCAGAGGTTGTTCCTCCGAAGGGTGTTCGGAGGTGGTTTCACCGAAGTGTGTTCGGTGGCTGGTTGCTGCAGCTGTTGCAGCGGAGTGTGCTTGTCGGAGGGGTCCGACAGTACACGATGACTAGGTTCGTACCGAAGGGTTCGGTACTTTGGGCGGTACACCGGAGTGTGTACCGGAGGTTGCTAACCCGGAGAGGTCTCCGGAGTACTGGATACACTTGTCTGTTTGTCTGTGGTGCGCAGGGACTTCGGAGGCGACGGACAGGTTCGCTGCAGGTGAACCTGGGTCAAGCGGGAGGCTTGATGCCAGGGGAGCGGGGAGCTCCGTCACGGTGGCTGCGAAGGGGTCCGGGTCGGTCCTCGGGTCGAGGTGCGCCAGGTGAAGGCAGAGAGTGCGGAGCGTGGCTCCGGCCGAAGGTACTCCGAGACAAGTCCTCGGAGGTGAGGCACTTCGAAGGTACTCCGAATGGAGTGACTTCGGAGTTTGGCGGATCAAGTCCTCTGCGGAGGCAAGGAATTCGAAGTGTGCTCCGGAGGGAGACATTCGAAGATCCCGACGAAGGTCTCAGAAGTCGAGGCGCATCAAAGGCATGGTCCGGGTGAGGCTCGTCGAGAAGTGTGCTCGGGGAGAGACACTGCGACGAAGTGCTCATGGAATGCTTCGTGCGGAGGCCTTGGACGAAGGAGGGACTTCGAAGGGTAGTACTCCGAAGGTGGGGCTTCGGAGTGAGGAAGGCTTCGGAGCAAGGCTAGCTTCGGAGCAAGGTTGACTTGAGGTGCTTTGGATTGCATGGCTTCGGTACACGGACTGACGGAGTTCGAGCTGGGTGAAGCTGCGAAGCCGTGGTGGTCCACTCCGGAGGTGTTGGTGCGAAGTCTTCTTGGGTTCGAACTTTTGCTCCTGCGAAGCCTGTGTTCGGAGCTGTCGAAGTACCTCCGAACCAGACCTTCGAAGGTAGTGTTCGAAGCCTGTTCCGCAGAAGACAGGATTAAAACCGAAGGCTGTTTTTAGCCTGAAATTTTAAAGCATAAGCCCACTTTCCGATTCTCCCACTCAGAATCGGCTTTTGCACCATGTACTTTATAACATCAGTCTGATAAGTAACAATACATGTGCTAGATAGAAGATAGTGTCAAAGTTTGGTACATGCATAGTAGAGTGATAAACATAAACACTTCAAAAAAATGTACCTTGTCTCGTCATCTAACAAACGATGACTCAAGAACGTGATAATGTACTCCTCCCTTCTATTTCTTGAGTAAACATAGTCCTATCACGCTATCTTTTGCGGCAATATACAAGTGAAAAAGAATTCAAGGTTTTCGTGCTCTTACCACTAGTGGTGATGATAAACACTTATCGATTTGGTCAAAATCACGTTGTTGACTTGCCCCCAAGTGAATTTGGATTAATTTTTTAGCCGAAGTATAGGGACGAAAGCATCAATCTTGCCAGAGAAATTAGATATGAAGCGACACAAATAATTAACCTTACCTAGCAATTTGTGCACATCTCTCTTATATGTCGACACTTCACACTCTCTAAACTTCTCAAGTCTCTTAGGATCGATTTCAATCCATCTATCATGAATCATGAATCCTAATAACATACCTGCCTACATGCCAAAAACACACTTGAGTGGGTTCATCTTCAAGCCATACTAACACACTCTTTCAAAAACAACTCTCAAATCGGCCAAATGGTTACCCATAGCATCCGATTTGACCACAACATCATCTATGTAGACCTCTAGCATAACTCCTAGCAAGTCATGAAAGATCAAATTCATAACACGTTGATATATAGCACCAACATTCTTCAAGCCAAAAGTCATCACTACCAACTCAAACAAACCGAAAAAACCAGGACATCTAAAGGCCATTTTGTAAACATCCTCTTCACCCAAGAAAATTTTATTGTAACCACCATTACCATCAAGCAAACTTAGTACCTTGTGTCTTGAATCAATGTTGATCAACATGTCAGCTATCGGCATGAGGTACTCGTCCTTCAGAGTGGCCTTGTTCAACTCCCTGAAATCAACACATACACGAATATTGCCAGTCCCTTTCTTCTCAATAGGCACAATATTAGCAACCCATTCAGCAAACTTGCATGGCCTAATAAACATAGCCTTCAGCAATCGTTCTATCTCTTCTTTAATTCGTTCACACATGACCAAACTAAAGTGACGAGGAGGTTGTTTATGAGGCCTAAACCCGGGTTTGATAGGCAGTTGATGCTCCACGAGCTCGCGGCTACGTCCGGGCATCTCACTATACTCGCATGTGAAGCAATCCACATATGACCGAAGCAATTTTATTACTCCAGCCTTATAACTAGCTGGTAAGTTCTGACTTACAAAAGTCAGCATTGGAACACTACCATCTCTTATCTCTACTTCTTCTAATGGATCAACCGACGCAAAACCTTGACCTAACTTCTCTACTTCACTAAAATCTTAAATGGATTCAACGATATTGTCTTTAGAAGACCGATATAGCTCTACACGAGACTTTAGCCAATCAAGATTGCTTCAACCTGACATGACAACTAGTTTAGAGATAGTCGAGCGACACCAGTCGGCTTTATAGAAATTAGAACAAACCTCCCCTCCGACACACTAACAAAATCGAAGTCTGAGAGTTATCTACCTTACAAGCACTCTACTTTATCATGGATGGTGTCTATGGACATGTCGGCCAAAGCAACCTTGGCCAAAGTGTTAACTGATACAACCTCCACATCGTCGCCATCCCACTAGATCAGACATTGATGCAGGGTAGAAGGAATACAACAATTCGTGTGAATCTAAGCAGCCCAAGTAACAATGTAGTTACCTTGCATGTATACCACGAAGAATGTCATAGGCAGCATCTTGTGGCCCACCATCAGCTCTAGTGAAAGGACGCCCTTAACCTCAGAGCTCTCGTCATTGAAGCCATTCAGTGTCAGGTTAGTCTTCATCAAATTATCCTCATTCTTGCCGAGCTTCTTTAGAAGTGAGTATGTCATCAGGTTGATAGTGGCGCCTCCATCTACGAGCATCCTAGAGATTGTCTTGCCATCGATGTGCCCTCAAAAGTAGAGGGGCTTCAAGTGATGGACCGACTCCTCGGGCTTCTCGAGCACAACCTCATGTGGGCCGAGGTTTAGTTGAGTGACCTTGGCCTCATCCTCTGGAAAACAAAACTCAGCAGGAAACATCACCACATTCACATCCATCGCTTGAGGAAGAGGTCCCTCTAAGATGGGTGTGTAGTCGTCGTCTAACATGGCATCATCGTCATCACTTGGAGTGGGAGTTGGGTTGTCTACTGTAATCGTCTTGGGCTTCCATACTTGCTTGGGTACTAGTCGAGGGTGGATCTCCTCGAAGATTACATCCTGCTTGTCTTTAGCCTTCTTTTCTTTCATCTCCTATGCCTAGAGATGTTGCAAACACCTCTTCTAGGACTTAAATCATGCCTAGAGGTGCCCATGACGGTTGTGGCTTTGTACCAGAGGACACAAACTTGCTTCTAGCATTTTTGGCCGAATAGGAATTACCCGGATCAGCCTCAGCAACATTGTGCTTACCATGAGGATCTCTCTATACTCTATGAGTTGGACCGGCCATGTTGAGCCGGTCGGACCAAGCCTTGTTGGTCGGACTGGCCATGGCGGGCCAGTGTGATCGGTCAGTGTCGGATGCCTAAAAACGGGTGGTCGGACCGGCCTTAGTAGGCCAGTCAGACTAGTGGTCTATGGCCGATCGGACCGAAGGTTCGAGGCCGATCAGACCGACACTTCCCTCGGTTGCTTTCTCCGGTTCGCCGCCGTCTTGTTCTATAAAGGTTCCCTTGGGTCTTGGGATGTCCTAGGAGCCCACCTTGATGACGATATCTTCGGAGACCCTTTCCGATGCATCTTCTTGTCCATCTCCTCCATCTTCATGTCGAGGTGGCCGCTCTCCGCCTCCCACCATGCCCATCTGCACCTGCATGTGGGGCGTCTCTTATGGCACACAGGGGACACTCGCAAAAAAGTAAGGGAATGGGAACCCGGTGGGCAGAAAGTAGTACGGATCCCACTGCGCCATCGGGAGCTAGTATAGAGGTGGAGGCATTGATGGTTCTAGTGGTCTTGCATATTGGGGTTCGAACCAATCCCCTTACGGATCGCTCGGCCTTGCTGGAGGCCTTGGCCGAGTACTTGCTTTCTTGGCCCTCTTCTAGTGCTTCTGAAACAACATCTCATACGTCACCTTCAGCTTCTTATAGGACTTAGCCGAAGACACTGCATTGGTGTTTACTTTCCAAACCCCTACTTCGGGATTCTTTGGTACAAGCATCTACAGACGAGGCTCTCCAGCTACGACTGCTTTCCCTTTAGACGACTCACCTGCTCAGGCCAAATCAACACTTGTAACGCCTAGAATTTAATAATTCCAGACTTACATAAATACAAAATGTTCATCACACGACGACGTCTTACATAAAACAAAATATAGCTCACAGACTATTTTATTGCACTGAAATATTAATAAAAAGAAAAATCTTGGCGATGAACAACTACTCCAGACCTCCGTCTTCGTAGAACTCAACCTCTGAAGTGGTGTCAACAGGGGTTAGTACAAAAGTACTCAACAAGCCAGTGAAATGCAATATAATGCAAGGGTAATAACAAGGAAAGGCATGTGACTCATGTTTGTGGAAAAGTATAATTTGTTAATTATGCATTTAATGCGATCATGTTAATTATGCAGAATGTAAACAATGAATATGAAACCATCCACTAACTCGAGTAGTACAAATGGTACTCCCTCACTCAACAGTCCTTAAATGCCATCAACCAATGCACAATCATGAAAGTAAACTAACCGTGGTGAACATCGCTTAACCCGCCCTTGACCGTGGGCTCGGCTTTTCGAAAAGATTATACTCTGATCAGAGATGTATTACTGTACCCACAAGGCACTCAATCCTGTACATCACAATGTGTTCACATGACCCAAGTCACAGGAACTCATGCCAAAGCCTTCACCATGGAACGCACCAACTCAAGGACAACCCACTAGGTTTCGCCAGTGCGCCAATGCATTGGACCAACGTCATGCCCCTTTTGTGCCTCGTCGGTACAAGTCATCCATTGATGCAACTTGCCCCCTCCCCTTGGTGCATCCGGTTGGAATGCTCCATACATCTAGTTAGGCCTTACCCATTAGACTTGTGGTTAGTACGGAAGTGCTTCGCAACAGATCCCCCAAACCAGGTCCTTATAGTGCCCCGAGTGTGGCTAACCAATGCCCCCGCTTGCACCTAGAACCCACCATGCTAACATACTTAACTAATATTCCAAGTCATTCAGAGTACCAATAGATGAGAAATATATCGGAGAATATAATAGAGTAAAAGTATTCATTCTATTCTATGACTCATTTTTAGCCTACTAGCAAGTGTGTCGATACTTGGGCACTAACTAACAAGTGATATTAAGGGTGACAAGGAAAAAGGTTCAAGAGCATGGCTTAGGTTTGCACAACAAGATCATGGGAACTAATAATTATAGTGTTGGGCTATAAATTGCACTAATGCCTTTATTTTCCTATCGGTTATAACAATATTTAATTAACAACGTAGGCTCAGTATGATCAAAATTGGGGTTGTGGCTTGCCTCTTGCATTTCTAAAAAACCTTTAATTCTTTAACGAACCTTTCCGAGTCTTGCGCGAGGTTCTTCAAATCTTCAAGAGCACGAGTGTGGCGCCCCGATTTAACAAAATCAGAACATTATTGAATTTCCAAAGAAAAACAATAATACAAGAGGTTCATCATGCGACAACGTACATACGACAAGCATTCATGGTACGCAGACCATATTATTACATAAGAGAGTAATTAAAATAATAAAAATAAACTGCATGACGAACGGTTTCTTCAAGATCTTTCTTCTTGACTGGGTCGCTACTCTAGACCGTCTTCATAGTAGACATCCTATGTGGGGTCCAACGGGTATGAGTACAAAAAGTACTCAACAAGCCATCGCAAATGCAAGTAATAATGCATGATAATAAACAAGGAAGGGTAATGGCTAACAGTGCGGAAAAGTACATTTTCAGTTATTGCATTTAGTGTAGTCAAATTTTAATCATGCGGAAAAGTAAACATGAGCATCAACAACATCATCTAACTCGAGGAGTACGTTTTACCTCCTCGCACGACAGTCCTTACATGTCAAACCATCATGCACATACATATTCAAAGTAAACTAACTGTGGGATGTCACGCAACCCGCCCTTGACCGTGGGCTCGGCTTTTCGAAAAGATTTAAGACTCTGATCAGAGATGTACTACTGTACCCACAAGGCACGCACTCATCCCAAACGAGATGACCCATACCACGGGAACTCGTGCCAAAACTTTGGCATGAAATGCTCCAAGCGATAACCACCCGCTCTAGGTTTCGCCGGCGCGCCGGGCCGCTTCCCGGCTAACGTCGCACCCCCTTTTGCGCCACATTGGTACAAGCCACCCGCAGGTGCTGCTTGACCCATCTCCAAATGGTGGCCTCGTTTTGGAACACTACATACCTTAGTTAGCACTTACCCATTAGACTTGTGGTTAGTACGGATGTGTTTTGCAACGGATCCCTTAGACCGGTCCTTATAGTGCCCCGGGTGCTACCGACCAATGCCCTAGCTTGCGCCCGGAACCCACCATGCATACACTCACAACCATAACTCATCACCGACGGAATTCCATGGATAAGAAACAATGGGGATCATAGAGTAGAACCATGTGCTACGACTCATTTTTATCCTATAGCGATCGTGTCAATACATTGGACACTAGCTAATAACATTAATCATAAGGTGACAAGGAGGTTAGGCGAGATAGCATGGCTTGGGTTGCACATCAAGGTCGGGGGATCCTAAATAAATATATTGTAAGGGTTTCATTTGACTAATGCATGTATAACCTATGTGTTTTAGCGATAGTTTAATCAAACATGGGTTCAATATGCTCAAAAGATTGGTTTGGTGACTTGCCTTGTTCAGCGAAGGGTGAGGGAGGAACTTCCGGGAAATATTCCGGCTCCTCGACGGTGTCGTAGTCTTTCCAATATAAAAATGAAATAAATACAACATTCAATTTAAACAATCTAAAGCCACACAACAATCATATAGGTTTTGGTTGATTTGGTTTGAAGAAAGCAAGTTACTATGTTTCTGAAACTTATTTCATAAATAATTTAAAATGAACCATAATGAAATATTGCCCTTCATAAAAGGGGTTTTAATGGTGAATGTTGGGGGAAAATATTCCATCTTCAGGGTTATTGCAGTGACAAGATAAAGACTGGTGATTAAGCTAAAAACTTCTAGTGTATACCTTCGGAGATACATTGAGTCATGTTCGAAGCACGATGACGGGCTCTAGTTTGAAGTATATCTTCGAACTTGGACTCTTCCGGGAACTTCTTTGCCAGCTAAGATGGAAGACTTATCTTCTTTCTCATTAGATTAGTCTTTTACCATTTTAGCCCTATTAAGGGCACCGAATAGTTTCCACTATGTCGGTTGTAATAGAGGGGTAATAAAAAGGTCTTTTCCTTAATGTTTAGGCCTATAAATACCCCCCGTTTTGCCCTGTAAAGAGGACCGAATACAAGTTATTCAATACACACATTCAAACTATTCTAAGTTATTATCCTTTCGGAGGCTTAGAACAGTTCACTTCGCAAACACTTTGTTTGTTAGTTTCTAATCTTCAGAAACCTGTTAGCGTAATCTTTTACGCCAACAGTTGGCGCCGTCCGTGGGGACTTAGTCCAAGAAACTTCGTTCTCTACCAACTTCTTACATCATGCCTCCTAAGCGGAGCGCGACTCGTAACCCTGTTCGGAGGTCCCCTCGGACCTCCGGAGAGGCACCTCCCGACACTGTTGAGGCCAGAGGACCTTCGACGTTTCCTCCACCTCAAACTCCGGAAGGAGTTCCTATTCCTCGAACATACGGAGTTCCTCCACCAACTCCATCTATACTTCAACCACACGGAGTTCCTCTTCCACCTCAAGTCCCACTCTGAACTAATCCTTACCGTTCTCAAGACTCGGAAGATCCTTCCGGAGGAGATGAAGATAATCTTGGTGATATGGCCGCTCAAATGGCCAGTCTCCAAGCTGAAGTAGCGAGATGGCGACAAGAAGCTGCAAATAGGCTTCGCTCTCAAGCCATCGCAGTTATTCCAGAAGTGCCTGAAGACGACGAACCTATCTATCCTGAAGCCTCGGAGAACGCCTCCTTTGATACCGAATCTCCGTTACACCCTGAACTGCAAAAAGTTCGGTTCGATCCGAAGTTTAAGACTTCGAAGCTTTGCAAGTATGCCGGAGATGAGGATCCGTTCTTATGCTCTAGCAATTGAAGCTAGCGGAGGAGTGCGGGATACCATGGCAAAATGCTTTCCCTTAGCTCTTCAAGGAGTGGCATTGCGGTGGTTTTGGTCCTTGAAGCCAGGATCAATTAATTCATGGGGGCAGCTGAAGAAGAAGTTCGTAAGCAATTTCCAAGGCACCTTCGTGCCTCCAATGTCGACGAGAAGCCTTTTCTAGGTGAAGCAACTCCCTGGAGAGACGCTGAGGCAATACTTCAAGCGCTTCGCTCATACGAAGTCGCAGATCAGAGGGCTAACTACATCTTCAGTAGTTGACGCAGCTCGGGAAGGAGTCATTCATCCAGGCCTCCTTGATAAACTTCACCGGAAAAGCATATCTTCTGTTTCTCAGTTGATGTCATATTTCGAAGAGTATGCGAGGTCAGAAGAAGGATGGCTTCGGAGAACCGCTGCAACTCCGTCCATACCGCAGGAAGTAAAATTGGAAGTGAAAACTTCGGCACAACCGCAGGAACCTGTCTTCGAAGCTCAGCATGATAGAAGAAGGGGGCATAAACATCCTCGTTCAGAGGTTCTGAACATTGCACCTCCGCAAAAGTTTATCCAAAGAGCTCCGCAACCTTCGGGAAACAAGGCCAGCGGCTGGAGGCCACCAGGGAAACCGGTTGGCAAAGGCCAGACCCTTTTCTGCTGTATTCATGGTGAAAATCGAATCCATGCAACTCATACTTGCAAGGCTATACTTGCTCTGAGAGGAGAGTATATGGAAAGAACTTCGGGTCGAGGTACTACTGACCGAGTTCCAGCTGAAGTGCGCCCAGAGCCTGTCCAGGCTGTGACGCGGATAGAAAACTTCGAAGCCGCAAGACGCCCTCCGGTGGTCAATATTATGCCACCTCCGAAGCAAGAAGAAGGGCAGGACCGAGGAAAAGAGTAGTCCTCCCCATCTCTGGAGGAGGCACTCTCGGAAGCATGTCAAAAAGGCAAAGAAGAGAGTATGTCAGAGAAGTGGGGCACATTGGAACTTCGTCATCTGCAGGTGCTATGCCTGAATGGTCCCATGTGCCAATATCTTTTTCTGCAGAGGATGCAGCTGGCATTAAATTTCCACATGCAGACCCACTTGTCATTACTACTGACATTACAGGAACTGAAGTTCAAAGAGTGTTAATTGACGGAGGGAGTTCGGCAGACATTATTTTTGTTCAGGCCTTCGATCAATTGTGCATCTCCAGAAAGCACCTTCTTCCAGCGGCTCGTCCTTTGCAAGGCTTCGCAGGACCTCCGCTTGATGCACTCGGCCAAATAGGCCTAGAAGTTACCTTCGGAGAAGGATTGTTAGCCAGGACAGAGGAAGTAATCTTTGACGTTGTAGATGCTCCATATGCCTACAACATCATCTTCGGAAGAGGCATGTTAAATCAGTTCGGAGCTGTGGCACATCACAATTACTTGTGCATGAAGATGCCCACGCAAGCGGGAGTGCTCACTATCTTCGGAGATCAAGCTACTGCCCGAAGAGCAGAATATTGTCACGACCCCCCTCTTGATCCAAGACAAGTGAATAACGTGCAAGATAATCAAGAAAATTTTTCTGCTCCTTCCGAATCTTCGAAGAAATCCTTCCCAAGACCAAGTCCTGAAGGAGAGATTGCAACGAAGGTTATTGTTAAAGATGGTAAAGAATATGCATTTCAATTTGGTAAAGATTTACCTCCAGAAGATGCCACCTCCTTGGAAAAAGTAGTGGAAGAGAATTTAGATGTCTTTGCCTGGTCTGACGAAGACATCACCGGAGTCAATCGGGATATTATTGAGCATAGTTTACTTGTAAACCCGAAGGCCCGGCCTGTTCGGCAAGGACTTCGAAAAATATTTGCAGAAAGAGCTGTTCTTGCAAAAGACGAAGTTGAAAAATTATTGAAGGCTGGGATAATCAGAGAAGTGGCTCAAACTGAATGGTTAGACAACCCAGTCTTCGTCAAGAAGAAATCCTCCGGGAAGTGGCGCATGTGCATTGATTTCACATCCTTGAATAAAGCATGCCCTCGTGACCCCTACCCCATGCCCCGAATCGATCAATTGGTCGACTCCACTACTGGTTCGGAGTTATTAAGCTTCCTTGACACGTATTCCGGCTACCATCAAATTTGGTTGAAGCGCGAAGATGAAATCAAGACAAGCTTCGTAACTCCTTCAGGAGTCTTTTGTTATGTAAAAATGCCTTTTGGCTTAAGAAATGCCGAGGATACTTTTTAGAGGTTAGTTGCTAAGGCTCTAGGTCATCAATTAGGTCGCAATGTGGAGGCCTATATGGATGATATTGTAATAAAGAGTGCTTTAAAGCACCAACATAGCCTAGACTTAGCAGAAACATTTAATAGCCTTCAGGCATGTGGGATTCGTCTTAACCCCGAGAAATGTATCTTCGGAGCTAAGGCTGGGAAATTGTTAGGGTATTTAGTTTCAAGTAGAGGGATTGAAGCTAGCCCTACTCAAATAACTGCACTCCAAAGGATGGCTTCTCTGGAAAATTTAAAGCAAGTGCAAAAGCTGACTAGTCATCTGGCAGCACTTAGCAGGTTTTTAGCAAGGTCTGCGGAGAGAAGTTTGCCTATTTTCAAAGCATTGAAAGGGTCCGAAGATTTTGCATGGACACCGGAGTGTCAGAAAAGCTTCGAAGATATTAAAGAGTATCTCAGTAATCTTGCTACACTCACGGTGCCTACTGCGGATGAAACCCTACTCCTTTACCTTGCGGCTACTGGCTCTGCTGTCAGTGCAGTTCTTGTCGGAGAGATTGATGATAGCGGGAAGTTGGTACAAAATCCAGTTTACTTTGTGTCCGAAGCATTGTTCGGAGCAAAAACAAGATATTCCGAGCTTGAGAAGTTCGTTTATGCTCTGATAATGGCTTCGAGGAAGTTGAGACATTATTTTTTAGCTCACAATGTAATTGTACCAACTTCGTATCCTTTGGGAGATATGCTCCGAAGTAAAGATTCCACTGGAAGAATTGGAAAGTGGGCAGTTGAACTAGCACCCTTCGGCATATCCTTTCTGGCAAGGACAGCAATCAAATCGCAAGTCTTAGCAGATTTTGTAGCAGAATGGACTCCTCCTGCAACGTTGGTTCCAGAGAAATCAAGTGAAGGAATTTGGACTGTTTTTTCTGATGGGGCTTTCCAAGCATCCGGAGCAGGTGTTGGAGCAGTTTTAATTCCGCCTTTATGGCAAAGAGCAATGTACTCCGCAAGACTCAACTTTAAGTCTACCAACAATATAGCGGAGTATGAAGGGATTTTACTGGGACTCCGAAAAGCACGTGCTCTAGGGGCTACAAGAGTTGTTATAAAGACAGATTCTCAAATAGTAGCAGGGCATGTAGATAAAAGCTTTCAAGTTCGGCATCCACAGCTTGCAAAGTACTTAGAAGAAATCCGTAAAATCAAAGCACAATTCAAGGGTATTTCAATTCGGAGTATACCAAGAACAGAAAATGTGCAAGCGGACATCCTAGCAAAAGCTGCAGCCGGAGCTATGGATATACCAGAAGAAGCTTTTTATGAGGAGCTCAGTACACCTTCGGTGCCACAAATTCCCTCCGCAGATATTCTTTGCATTCCAAGTACAGATTGGAGAAATTCGATCATGGAACTTTTGCAAGGAGGAGCAAATTCATTTGAAGAGCCACAATTTTCAAGATTGAAACTCAGGGCTAGGAATTATCAAATAATCAACGGTATATTATATAAGGCCGGAGTATGTTCCCCTCTACTCCGATGTATATCTCAAGCCGAAGGTCAAGAAATTCTTCGAGAAATCCATGAAGGACTTTGTGGTAGCCATTTGGCCCCTCGAGCTTTAGCAGGAAAAACACTTCGCCAGGGGCTTTATTGGCCTACAATAATAGCTGATGCGGAGAGCTTGGTCCGCACTTGTCAAGGATGTCAGTGGATGGGTCGACGGAGTCATCGCCCACCAACAGCTCTTCAAGTTATTGCTCCGGTATGGCCTATGGCCAGATGGGGTATGGAATTTGATTGGTCCCTTTCTAGTAGCTAAGGGAAATTTAAAGTTCGCAGTGGTAGCTATTGAATATTTTTCTAAGTGGGTAGAATCAGAGCCCTTAACAGCTATCACTTCGAACAATGTACAGACATTCTTTTGGAAAAGTATCATTTGCCGGTTCGGAGTGCCTAAACAACTCACGGTTGATAATGGAACACAGTTCGATGCAGAACCTTTCAGAAAGTTCTGCGAAGATCTAGGCATTCAGTTATGTTTTGCTGCAGTGAGGCATCCTCAATCTAATGGAGCTATAGAAAGAGCCAATGGAAATATTTTGTCAGGACTAAATCGAAGGATAGTAGGATTAGCAAAAGGACTATGGACCGAAGAACTTCCGAAGATTTTATGGTCCATTCGGACTACGCAAACAAGGTCCACAGGTTTTACTCCATTCAGATTGCTATTCGGAGATGAAGCTATGACTCTGACGGAACTCAAAGGAGGATCACTTCGCAGCACTGAACTGGAGATTGAAGAAGAAAGACAAGCTTCGCTAGATTTAATAGAGGAGACAAGACTTCGAGCTGTGGCCAATTTATCAAAGTATCACCAGCAGACGAAGGCTTGGTTTGACCCGAAGGTTAAGTTCAATGAGCTTAGACCGGGTCATCTCGTTTTGCGAAGCATTATAGCGCCAGGAAAATTAGGAAATAAATGGGAAGGTCCATACTTAATTGTTCGTTCAGGACGTCCTGGCTCTTTTAAATTAGCTAATTTGGAAGGTGAAGAGTTAGCACATACGTGGCATGCGGAGCACCTAAAGCGATACTTCGCATAATGGCTCCTTGTAATCATGTGTAATCACTTTTCGAATCCATAAAGCATATGGTTCAGATAATGCCTAGCCCTCATAAACTTCCAGCTTCCGAGTGGACGCACTGGAACCGCGGAGTTGACCGAGAGGGAAGTGTCATTAATTTGAATCATATTTTCCGAGGTGGTGGGCTGACATAATCCGGAGTCCAAGCCACCGGATTGAAGACATCCGTAAAAGAACCCGAATACCACAGAATGTGGAGTCCAAGCCACCGGTGGAAGACATCCGTAAAAAGAGTCCAAAGAGACCACATTATGCAGAGCCCAAGCCACCGGCTTGTAGGTATCCGTAAAAAGAGTCGAAGGAGACCAAATAATGTGGAGCCCAAGTCATCGGCTTGTAGGCATCCGTAAAAGGAGTCCAAAGAGACCACTGCGAACTCCAAACCACTGGTTTGACAGAATTCGCAAAAAAGAGCCGAAGGAGGCCAAAACAAAACAGAGTTTGAGCCACGAGCTTCGAATGTCTGTTAAGATAGTCCAAAGTGATAAATTATTTAAGACACTAAAGTGTCCGGAAAGTTATCTCAAGTGATTTCTTTCAAAAACAAAGGTACTAAGTTGCCATTCTTCAGACTACAAATAGTCGAAGACATTTTATAAGATTTTAAATGATCTTTAAATTACAGAGGGGCTCCGAACCCCCAAAATTGTACTCCGAAGTTTTTCTTTGTGCCTAACCATCTTTGAATACAGTTCGAAGTTGCTTACACCCAAAGAGGGGCTAATAAATAGGGAGACAATTTTAAATCGATATTTATTATTTGAACAAATATGTTTACATCATGAAAAATTGGTATCTATACCAAGAAGGAATCGAAGACCTCTTCGATCTCTAGAGCTAGGGTTGGAACGACTAGTTCCAGTGCCGGGAGTTCTAACAACTTTACGTTTAACTCTTTTGCCTCCCTTCGAAGCTCTAAAGTCTTTTTGTTCTTGTTGAAGCTCGGCCCAAGTTCGAAGCCGTTCGGGGCTCCTTTCCCAGCTTCCAAGTTCTTTAGGCTTTTTACTTTGAGCTTCATCTTCGTCTTCAGACCATATAATGTCTTCAGAAGACGAAGTTTCCAAGTTAACTTCTTTTTCTTCCTCTTTAATACAAGATAATATGTCTTTACTTATTTCGGACGTAATTGCTCCGGAACTATCTCGAGGAATTAGAAATCGAGGACGCTTGTGAAGTTTTAAGATATCGAAGGTAGCCCATAATAAGCGAAGTTCGTCGTTAACGTCTAACACTTCGACATCTTCCATATGAGGCAAAGCCTAAAAACATGATAAACAAATTTTCATTCATGAATGTACATAAGCGTAATGCTTTACATTGTCAAAAGATCCTAAGGCATTTCTAAACCTGTGGGTTCGGAGGAGGCTGACTGCTCGAAGCTTGGGTCCGAGCCTACTTTTGGCGTTGTCCTTCGTCAATCCAAGCTTTGATCGCAGAATGACCTTCGGCTCTCCATGAAGTTTGGAAGGCTTGCCAAGCAGCGGCCACACCTTCGGAAGGAGTGAGAAGCTGATCGTCGTCGAAGGTAATTGGGCTCTCTCCTGCGCTCGGAGCTATCGATCGACCCAGATCCTCGTAGTAACGAAGTAGGCCAACAGCAGCCACTTGTCCGGAGAGTTCTCCGTAACGAATGCCTGCTGTCTTCATTTTCTTCGCTACTCCTTGAATCCTCTTCAACCGGCGCAGTAGGGAGATGTTGTCATCCGAAGGTAGCGTCCCAGTAGTACCGAAGTATTGCAAGACGCCTAGCAATTGGTCCATGACTTCCGCAGCTACCTTCTCAGACTTCAACTTATCTTCAGTTAACGCATCTTTCGTCGAAGTTAGCTCTTCTAGTACTCCAGAGAGTATAGCAGCCTCCGTAGCCAAAGAATTCTTTTGATTCAGTAGATGGCTAGCTTCTTCTCGGAGCCTAACAAGCTCGGTCCCCGCAGTAGCGTGCTCCGCCCGCATCCTTTCAATTTCTGCTCGAAGCACAATTCTTTCTGCTTCAAGCTCTTTATTCGCAGCCTCCAAGCCTTGTCTGGCCCTGCGCTCCGTTGAAACCATGTTGTCCATATGGCTCACTCGACCTTCAGAGATGGTAAGATTTCGTTGAAGAGTTGCGTTTTCCTCTCGAAGGCGAGCGATTTCACGTTCATTTGATACGTTCGCAGCTCGGGCCAAGACTGTTTGCTGCAAAAAGAAAAAACCAAGGTAAGAAATTATTTGTATATAAATTTAATGTTGTTTTGCAGATACTTCGTACCTGGTAGGCTACACGTTCCATAGCAGCATTAAGCTCCGAGCTCTCCACCTCACTTAGGATGGCCACCAAGTCCGTCTCCCCAACTTCGTGACTAGCTCGATCCAAAGGCTCGAGCAAAGTCCGAAGCCCAGTTCTTCGCTCCAAGAAAGAAGCTAGAAGGGGGAGCATGCTTAAGGCTTGTTGGTCATCTTCGTTTGGCGAAGGCCCGGAGTGTTGAGCTGTGGTCTTCGGAGCCCCCGGAGACTGGCCCCCCTCGGTAGATTGGCTCTCGTCTGTTGACTCAGACGGAGTTGATCCGGAGCTCGGAGCAGGGAGGGGGTCCATCTTTCCTTTGCCTTTTCCAGGCCCCATCTGAGTGGCTCCTTGGATTGGCTCCGAAGTTGTCGAAGGTCCAGGAACTGTATCTTCGAGACGGACCTCTTCCATAGAAGTGGACTCTATAAAAACAAAGGTATTATACATTGTATAATTTCGCACTTAAAAAGAAGAAGATAAAAATTATTCGGGGTTTACCTTCGACATTTTGGCGGCGGGTAAGCATTGGACTGCTTGGCGGATCAAAGGTGAGATCTACGTCCGAATCAAGCGTCAAATCTTCGATTGTAGGAACATTTTCCTGAACAGTCATTGTTGCTTCATCCGGAATCGAAGCCACAGTGACTTCGATTCCACTCTCATCCACAGGAACTCCGTCCTGAGGTAAATCCTCTTGAACTACCGAAGTCCTCGTTTGCTCAAGATTCTCTTGAGACTCCAGCACGTTCGCAGGTTCATCAACTTGTGCAGTTCCTTGGGCTGCGTCCTCGTCAATTAGCCTCACAAGTAACCTGCCTTCGTCTTCCTGAGAATCGGAGATTGAAGCTCTTGGGCTCAAAGGTGCAGGGTTTTTTGGCTTTCGAGCCACCTTCTTGACCGGAGTCTTGGCAGAGCTCGAAGTCCCAGCTTCAGCTTTCCTCTTCTTGGGCCCTTTCTCCGAAGGCACCCAATCCACCAAAGGGGGCGGAACCAATTCGAGTAGCCCCCATACTCGGTTGGATCGCTCCCAACTACCAACCAATTTAAGTCTCCATTCTTTCTCGGTCGGAGTTGGGATGCCCAAAATCTTCTCCGAAGCTCGTACGATTTGCTCCGAAGTCATAGGGGCTGAAGAGGCTGAAAAATGAGTTAAGTTTGTTAAATCTTCAAATAAATATACATAGAGTATGTTCTTTTCGAAGTTACCTGCAGGACTTGTAGTTGAAGAGATTTTCCGAAGACCGCCTTCTGAATCCTCTTCGAAGGGGATTGGCCGGTTGGCCATCAAAGGAGGGATTTGGAGCCCGAGGAATTCTT
This sequence comes from Zizania palustris, assembly GCA_019279435.1. Lineage (NCBI taxonomy): Eukaryota > Viridiplantae > Streptophyta > Magnoliopsida > Poales > Poaceae > Zizania > Zizania palustris. Next base: position 35,115,318 of record JAAALK010000285.1, on the reverse strand, counting down.
CGGCTAAGTCTCGCATGCTTAACCGATGACTGATCTTTTGAAGCAAGCTAAGGCGAGCTTCGAGCTGACCCGGATCTGGATGCACAAGGGCTTCCTTTTGGAAGTTGATGTCTTGCAGAGGTCCAGCTAGACGGTTGCTCGCCCCAACTTCGGCATAAAACCATTTCAGGATCCAGTCTGTATACCATCTGGCGTTGATAGCCTTGGCTGGAAATCGGAGAGCATACTCGTCCCGAAGCCTGAAGTTAATACTTCCGAAGGCCACTACCATTTTTTCACCTCCGGGGCCTACGAAGGTCTTCGGTTAGCACGAAGCTCTGTGCAGTGCTGCGAAGATCTCTGCCCTCCCCTCACAACCCTCGGCTCGCAACACCCATTCGAAGATGGCGAGACGTGCTACAACATTCGGAGAGAGTTGAGGCAGAGTGACGTGGAACAACTCCAATACCTCGGCCAAAAAGTCTACTGCTGGAAGACCCAAACCAGCTTCGAAGATGACCACTTCTCCGGGTCTTGGTGATGGAATGATTTCCTTCCCAGGTTTGCGAATCATCACCCCCAAACTAATTTTCCCTTCTACTGCAGCCGCAAGAGATTCCCTTCTGCAGGTCGACGGCCCCAATTGATAGGATTGGTCTGTGTACTTCGTCGAGGCCGGAAAGAGGTCTTGAGGGCCGACATTCTGGGGATTTCCTCCCACTGGCGCCATTGTCGCTACTGAAGGATTTGGAGTCGCTACCGCCAAGGTTGCAGCCGCCGCTGCTGCCGCAGCCTGCTGCCGGGCCAGGGTTGAAGCTGCTCCAGGGCCCTTGAAACTAGTCTTCGCCATTGAATCTCACGAATCGCTTCAGAAGAAAAATGGAGGCTAGGGCTCGGGTTGGAGGCTAGGGCTCAGGTGATGGTTTGTTTGCACGAAAGCAGTGAAAAGGTACTCAAGCAGGGTTTGGGCCCTCTATTTATAGCCCAAAATCCTGATTTTTTACCGTTTGTCTGTGTCGCTTCACATTCCCAACCGTTACTTTGCTCCGAAATTAAAGCATTTCGTAACTTCCGTTAGAAGAAAGAAGCTAACGGCTATTTCTTCTAAGTCTAAAAAGGCTTTCAGACTTCTTGAGCTACTTCTAAGTTACTTCGAATGTAATTTTATTAGAAAATGATTCGAAGCTTACATCTCCACATAGTTCGGAGATGGTTTAAATCTGCTAACCCCTACGCATGATTATTTTTCTTGTGTATACTGCTCTCTTAACATTACATTTTTAGCGGAGAAGCGTATTCGAGGGGCTACTGTTGGGGGAAATATTCCATCTTCAGGGTTATTGCAGTGACAAGATAAAGACTGGTGATTAAGCTAAAAACTTCCAGTGTATACCTTCGGAGATACATTGAGTCAAGTTCGAAGCACGATGACGGGCTCTAGTTCGAAGTATATCTTCGAACTTGGACTCTTCCAGGAACTTCTTTGCCAGCTAAGATGGAAAACTTATCTTCTTTCTCATTAGATTAGTCTTTTACCATTTTAGCCCTATTAAGGGCACCGAATAGTTTCCACTATGTCGGTTGTAATAGAGGGGTAAAAAGGTCTTTTCCTTAATGTTTAGGCCCATAAATACCCCCCGTTTTGCCCTGTAAAGAGGACCGAATACAAGTTATTCAATACACACATTCGAACTATTCTAAGTTATTATCCTTTCGGAGGCTTAGAACAGTTCACTTCGCAAACACTTCGTTTGTTAGTTTCTAATCTTCAGAAACCTGTTAGCGTAATCTTTTACGCCAACAGTTGGCGCCGTCCGTGGGGACTTAGTCCAAGAAACTTCGTTCTCTACCAACTTCTTACATCATGCCTCTTAAGCGGAGCGCAACTCGTAACCCTGTTCGGAGGTCCCCTCGGACCTCCGGAGAGGCACCTCCCAACACTATTGAGGCCAGAGGACCTTCGACGTTTCCTCCACCTCAAACTCCGGAAGGAGTTCCTATTCCTCGAACATACGGAGTTCCTCCACCAACTCCATCTATACTTCGACCACACGGAGTTCCTCTTCCACCTCAAGTCCCACTCCGAACTGATCCTTACAGTTCTCAAGACCCGGAAGATCCTTCCGGAGGAGATGAAGATAATATTGGTGATATGGCCGCTCAAATGGCCAGTCTCCAAGCTGAAGTAGCGAGATGGCGACAAGAAGCTGCAAATAGGCTTCGCTCTCAAGCGATCGCAGTTATTCCAGAAGTGCCTGAAGACGACGAACCTATCTATCCTGAAGCCCCGGAGAATGCCTCCTTTGATACCGAATCTCCGTTACACCCTGAACTGCAAAAAGTTCGCTTCAATCCGAAGTTTAAGACTTCGAAGCTTTGCAAGTATGCCAGAGATGAGGATCCTGGAGAATTTGTCCGTTCTTATGCTCTAACAATTGAAGCTAGCGGAGGAGTGCGGGATACCATGGCAAAATGCTTTCCCTTAGCTCTTCAAGGAGTGGCATTGCGGTGGTTTTGGTCCTTGAAGCCAGGATCAATTAATTCATGGGGGCAGCTGAAGAAGAAGTTCGTAAGCAATTTCCAAGGCACCTTCGTGCCTCCAATGTCAACGGGAAGCCTTTTCTAGGTGAAGCAACTCCCTGGAGAGACGCTGAGGCAATACTTCAAGCGCTTCGCTCATAAGAAGTCGCAGATCAGAGGGCTAACTACATCTTCAGTAGTTGACACAGCTCGGGAAGGAGTCATTCATCCAGGCATCCTTGATAAACTTCACCGGAAAAGCATATCTTCTGTTTCTCAGTTGATGTCAAATTTCGAAGAGTATGCGAGGTCAAAAGAAGGATGACTTCGGAGAACCGCTGCAACTCTGTCCATACTGCTAGGAAGTAAAATTGGAAGTGAAAACTTCAGCACAACCGCAGGAACCTGTCTTCGAAGCTCAGCATGATAGAAGAAGGGGGCATAAACATCCTCGTTCAGAGGTTCTGAACATTGCACCTCCGCAAAAGTTTATCCAAAGAGCTCTGCAACCTTCGGGAAACAAGGCCAGCGGCTGGAGGCCTCCAGGGAAACCGGTTGGCAAAGGCCAGACCCTTTTCTGCTGTATTCATGGTGAAAATCGAAGCCATGCTACTCATACTTGCAAGGCTATACTTTCTCTGAGAGGAGAGTATCTAGAAAGAACTTCGGGTCGAGGTACTACTGACCGAGTTCCAGCTGAAGTGCGCCCAGAGCCTGTCCAAGCTGTGGCGCGGATAGAAAACTTCGAAGCCGCAAGACGCCCTCCGGTGGTCAATATTATGCCACCTCCGAAGCAAGAAGAAGGGCAGGACCGAGGAAAAAGAGTAGTCCTCCCCATCTCCGGAGGAGGCACTCTCGGAAGCATGTCAAAAAGGCAGAGAAGAGAGTATGTCAGAGAAGTGGGGCACATTGGAACTTCGTCATCTGCAGCTGCTATGCCTGAATGGTCCCATGTGCCAATATCTTTTTCTGCAGAGGATGCATCTGGCATTAAATTTCCACATGCAGACCCACTTGTCATTACTACTGAAATTGCAGGAACTGAAGTTCGAAGAGTGTTAATTGACGGAGGGAGTTCGGCAGACATTATTTTTGTTCAGGCCTTCGATCAATTGTGCATCTCCAGAAAGCACCTTCTTCCAGCGGCTCGTCCTTTGCAAGGCTTCGCAGGACCTCCGCTTGATGCACTCGGCCAAATAGGCCTGGAAGTTACCTTCAGAGAAGGATTGTTAGCCAGGACAGAGGAAGTAATCTTTGACGTTGTAGATGCTCCATATGCCTACAACGTCATCTTCGGAAGAGGCATGTTAAATCAGTTCGGAGCTGTGGCACATCACAATTACTTGTGCGTGAAGATGCCCACGCAAGCGGGAGTGCTCACTATCTTCGGAGATCAAGCTACTGCCCAAAGAGCAGAATATGGTCACGGCCCCCCTCTTGATCCAAGACAAGTGAATAACATGCAAGATAATCAAGAAAATTTTTCTGCTCCTTCCGAATCTTCGAAGAAATCCTTCCCAAGACCAAGTCCTGAAGGAGAGATCGCAACGAAGGTTATTGTTAAAGATGGTAAAGAATATGCATTTCAATTTGGTAAAGATTTACCTCTAGAAGATGCCACCTCCTTGGAAAAAGTAGTGGAAGAGAATTTAGATGTCTTTGCCTGGTCTAACGAAGACATCACCGGAGTCAATCAGGATATTATTGAGCATAGTTTACTTGTAAACCCGAAGGCCCGGCCTATTCGGCAAGGACTTCGAAAAATGTCTGCAGAAAGAGTTGTTCTTGCAAAAGACGAAGTTGAAAAATTATTGAAGGCTGGGATAATCAGAGAAGTGGCTCACACAGAATGGTTAGACAACCCAGTCTTCGTCAAGAAGAAATCCTCTGGGAAGTGGCGCATGTGCATTGATTTCACGATGGTACCTTAGACGAGGCGAGGGGTCGACGGAGCGCGGTCGGCGGCGAGGGTAGACGACGGAGTGGTTCGGGCTCTTGTCGGTGATGGCGTTTCGGCGAGTTTCGTCGATGGCGGATGGGCGGCCGGGGTCGATGACGTCCTTGTGGTCACGGCAGTGTGGTTGGCTAGGGCGGAGGAGGTTACCAGCGACGGCGAGGGGCGACCGGAGTAGGAGCAGCGGTGAGGTGTGCTAAAACTTGGAGTGACGGCGTTCTGTGCGTTCTCGCAGTGTGTGAGCGTGGGGGTGAAATGCGGGTGGCCAGGGGGTTTAAATAGGGCCATCGGCGGGGGCAGAGGGGGCGTAATCGACGGTGGCCGGGAATAAACACGTTTAAACGCCGGCGAGCTTGGGTTGAATTCGGTTCATCGAACCTAGATGCGAATCGGTCGGGTTTAATTTGGGGAAACGGTCGTCGTGGACCGGGGGTGGTAATGGTGGGCTCAATTTGAGGGGAGGGGGTCGGGGCAGGGGATCCGAGGCACGTTATTGCGTCGGCCGGCGAGGGGGAGGATTTGGGGGTGGATCTCGTGGGGAAGACAAATCCGACAGGTGGGGGCCACCGGGCAGCGGGCGCGAGCGGGCGAGCAAGAGGGCTGACGGGTGGGGCCGTAGTGTCGGGCGCGCGCTCGAGGGGAGGCGATTGGCACCGACAGGTGGGGTCAGGCTGTCAGCCAGAGGCGGGTGAGGGTGACGGGCTGGGCCAGCCGGGAGAGAGAGAATAGAGGATGGAGGCCCAATACTGTTTCAAAACATTTCTGAATAAAAATAATTCTAGGAAATAGATTAAAATCTTAGGGCTACTTTCAAGCTTGGTAAAAATTTATAAAAATTCTCAAAAATATATTTTGGTCTTAGGATCATACATAAAAAGTTTCAGCCCCTGGTTTGGCCATTTACTCTATGTTGTAGTTCAAAATGGTATAGAAGGGTATTTAAAGGTATTTCCCAAATTAATAAATTCAAGAAATTGAATTAAATAATATTTTTATTACTTTGAAAATTTGGGGTGTTACAAACCTATCCCCCTTACAAAGAATCTCGTCCTCGAGATTGGAACGTTACTCGAATAACTCGGGGTATTGGGCTTTCATTACGTCCTCTTTTTCCCACGTAGCTTCTTCGGCGGGGTGGTTGTCCCACTGAACCTTGCAGAAGCAAACTACATGACTCCTGGTTACCCTTTCTTTGGTTTCCAAGATCTTGATGGGTTTCTCGATGTAGGTCAGGTCTTCTTGGATGTTGAGCTATTGAAGGTCGGCTTGTTCGGCGGGTACACGAAGGCACTTCTTCAGCTGAGAGACATGGAACACATCATGAACTCCTGCCAAAGATGGAGGCAGTTCAAGTTGATAGGCCACTTCTCCTTGCCGTCGGAGGATCTGAAAAGGTCCGACGTAGCGGGGTGCTAGCTTGCCTTTCATGTTGAACCTTTGAGTGCCTCGGAGGGGAGTGACTCGGAGATAGACATAATCACCCTCCTCAAAGGTTAGGTCTCTTCGACGGTTATAGGCGTAGCTCTTCTATCGGGACTGGGCTATCTTTAACCGGTCCCTTATGATCTTGACCTTCTCTTCGGCTTCAGTTAATATATCTGTCCCAAACATTTGTGATTATCCGGTTTGATCCCAGAGCAACGGCGTTCTGCACTTACGTCCGTAGAGTGCTTCGAACGGGGACATTTGTAGGCTGGCTTGATAGCTGTTGTTGTAGGAGAACTCTGCATAGGGTAAGTTCTTGTCCCACATTCTGCCAAAGTCTAGAGCGCAAGCTCTAAGCATATCTTCCAATATCTGGTTGACCCTTTCGATTTGACCATCGGTCTGTGGATGATAGGCGGTGCTAAAGTTCAGCCGGGTGCCGAGTTCCTCTTGAAGGTTCTTCCAAAACTTGGAGGTAAACTGACTCCCGCGGTCAGATACAATCTTCTTAGGAACTCCGTGAAGGCACACGATCCGGGTCATATACAACTCCGCCAACTTGGCGACAATGTAAGTCGTCTTGACCGGGATGGAGTGAGATACCTTGGTGAGTCGGTCGATGATCACCCAGATAGAATCATGACCAGCTTGGGTCCTGGGCAGTCCCGTGATAAAGTCCATTCCTATCTCTTCCCACTTCCATTCAAGGATTTTGAGAGGCTGCAATAGTCCAGCAGGCCTTTGATGCTCTGCCTTGACTCGCCTGTATGGGTCGCACTTGGCCACATACTCAGCTATTTCCCTCTTCATGCTGACCCACCAATATTTTTCCTTCAGATCTTGATACATCTTGGTACTCCCGGGATGAATGGAGTATAGGGTATCGTGGGCTTCATGAAGGATGAGGGTCTTCAACTCAGGTTGGTCGGGTACGCATATCCGGTTTCCGAACCAGATGGTACCATGCTCGTCCTCTGAAAATCCGGGGGCTTTACCCTTCCGCATGTTATGTTGGATCTCCAAGATGTCCGGGTCCTCCTTCTGCTTTTCTCGGATCTAGTCTATCTAGACAGGCCGAGACTCCAAGGCAGCGAGGTACGCTCAGGTGGTGATCCCTAAGTTCAGCCTTTCCATCTCCTTGTAAAGTAAAGGAGACTGGTCCTGAATCATGATGGCATTGTAGTACCCTTTTCGACTAAGGGCGTCTGCCACCACATTTGCCTTGCCTGGATGATAATGAATGGCCAAGTCGTAATCCTTGATCAGTTCCAACCATCTCCTTTGCCTGAGGTTCAGATCTGGTTGGATGAGTATATACTTGAGGCTCTTGTGGTCGGTGAAGACCTCACACCGATTCCCCACAAGGTAATGTCTCCATATCTTCAAGGCATGAACCACGGCTGCTAACTCCAAGTCGTGGGTCGGGTAGTTCAGCTCATGCGGTCTCAGTTGTCGGGAGGCATAGGATATCACCTTCCCTTCTTGCATTAAGACGCATCCCAATCCTTGACGAGAGGCATCACTATAGACGTGGAAGTCCTTCCGGATGTCTGGCAGAGTCAGAATAGGAGCTGACACGAGCTTGTTCTTGAGGGTCTGGAAGCTTTCTTCGCAGTCTGGGGTCCATTCAAACTTTATTTCCTTCTGCAACAGTCTGGTCATAGGTTTGGCGATCTTCGAAAAATTCTCGATGAACCGGCGGTAGTATCTGGCTAATCCGAGAAAGCTCTGGATCTCGGTCACGGTCATGGGCTGTAGCCAGTTGGTCACTGCTTCAACGGTGGTTGGGTCCACTGCTATTCCTCCGGCAGATATGACATGGCCTAGGAATTTCACCTCAGACGACCAAAATTTGCATTTGTTGTATTTGGCGTACAACTGCTGTTCCCTTAGCTTTCCGAGGGTCAGGCGGAGGTGGGTTTCGTGTTCTTCCTTGGTCTTGGAGTAAACGATACAATCTTCTTAGGAACTCCGTGAAGGCACACGATCCGGGTCATATACAACTCAGCCAACTTGGCGACGGTGTATGTTGTCTTGACCGGGACGAAGTGAGCTACCTTGGTGAGTCGATCAACGATCACCCAGATAGAATCATGACCAGCTTGGGTCCTGGGCAGTCCCGTGATGAAGTCCATTCCTATCTCTTCCCACTTCCATTCAGGGACCTTGAGAGGTTGGAGCAGTCCGGCAGGTCTCTGATGCTCTGCCTTGACTCGTCGGCATGTGTCGCACTTGGCCACATACTCTGCTATTTCTCTCTTCATGCTGACCCACCAATATTTCTCCTTTAGGTCTTGGTACATCTTTGTACTCCCGGGATGGATGGAGTATAGAGTATCGTGGGCTTCTTGAAGGATGAGAGTCTTCAACTCAGGTAGGTCGGGTACGCATACTCGGTTTCCGAACCAAATGGTACCATGTTCATCCTCGGAGAATCCGGGGGCTTTACCCTTCCTCATGTTTTGCTGGATCTCCAGGATGTCTAGGTCTTCCTTCTGCTTCTCTCGGATCTGGTCTATTAAGACAGGCCGAGACTCCAAGGCAGCGAGGTACTCTCGGGTGGTGATCCCTAGGTTTAGCCTTTCCATCTCTTTATAAAGTAGAGGAGCCTGGTCTTGAATCACGATGGCATTGCAGTACCCTTTTCGGCTAAGGGCGTCTGCCACCACGTTCGCTTTGCCCGGATGATAATGGATGCCCAAGTCGTAATCCTTGATCAGTTCCAACCATCTCCTTTGCCTGAGGTTCAGATCTGGTTGGGTGAATATATACTTGAGGCTCTTGTGGTCGGTGAAGACCTCACACCGATTCCCCACAAGGTAATGTCTCCATATCTTCAAGGCATGAACCACGGCTGCTAGCTCCAGGTCGTGGGTTGGGTAGTTCAGCTCATGTGGTCTCAATCGCCGGGAGGCGTAGGATATCACTTTCCCTTCTTGCATTAAGACGCATCCCAATCCTTGGCGAGAGGCATCACAGTAGACGTGGAAGTCTTTCCGGATGTCTGGCAGAGTCAGAATGGGAGCTGACACAAGCTTCTTCTTGAGAGTCTGGAAGCTCTCTTCGCAGTCGGGGGTCCAATCAAACTTCACCTCTTTCTGCAGAAGTCTGGTCATAGGCTTGGCGATCTTGGAAAAATTTTCGATGAACCGGCGGTAGTATCCGGCCAATCCGAGAAAACTCCGGATCTCGGTCACGGTCGTTGGCTGTAGACAGTTGGTTACCGCTTCAACGGTGGTTGGGTCCACTGCTATTCCTCCAGCAGATATAACATGACCGAGGAACTTCACCTCAGACGACCAAAATTCGCACTTGCTGTATTTGGCGTACAGTTGCTGCTCCCTTAACTTTCCGAGGGTCAGACGGAGGTGAGTCTCGTGTTCTTCCTTGGTCTTGGAGTAAACGAGGATATCGTCGATGAATACCACGATGAACTTTTCCAAGAACTCCATGAATACGTTGTTCATCATGTTCATGAAAAAGGCCGGGGCATTCGTGAGTCCGAACGACATCACTGTATACTCATAGAGTCCGTAGCGGGAGGTGAAGGCAGTCTTGGGTATGTCTTCTTCTCTAATCCTCAACTGGTGATACCCTGACCTGAGGTCAATCTTGGAAAACACTGAGGATCCCTTCAGTTGATCGAACAGGTCGTCGATTCGAGGCAATGGGTACTTGTTCTTGATGGTTACATCGTTCAAGGCTCTATAGTCCACGCACATCCTCTTGGTCTTGTCTTTCTTCATAGCGAAGATGACCGGTGCACCCCAGGGTGACGTACTCGGTCGGATGTACCCTTTCTGCTCTAGGTCTTCGATGTTGCCCTTGACCTCGGCTAATTCATTGGCGGCCATCCGGTATGGGCGCTTGGAGATTGGAGTGGTCCCGAGGACAAGTTCGATTCTGAATTCGATGTCCTGCTTGGGAGGCATTCCTGGTAGGTCTTCAGGGAAGACGTCCATGAACTCCTTGACTATGGGTACTTCTTCAAGAGCTAGCGAGTAGAGGGATGCTTCGAGTGGTTTGCGACTGGTCATCCGAAAGGTGATGGCTGCGCCTTCAGGGTTGGTCACTATGACGGACTTGTTGGCACAGTCGATCACTCCCTTGTGTTTCATCAACCAATCCATCCCTAGGATGAGGTCGAGTCTGGTGCATTTTATGAGGACTGGCTCGGCCCGGAACAATACTCCTTGAATCTCTATCTTAACCTTAGGACTGTATAAGTAGGCTAAGGTCTTATTGCCTGGAGTGGCAATCATCATGGGGATGGATAGAGGGAGCACGTCCAATTCGTGGATTTTCACAAAATCTTCCGAGATGAAGGAGTGTGTCGCAACAGAGTCAAACAATATCACAGCTCGTACGGAATTTGTAGTAAACGTACCGAGCACGACTTCGGGAGCCTCCTGAGCTTCCTCCGCGTTGATGTGGTTGACGCAGGCACGCACTGCCTGGTTGGGTGCCGTGCCTTGGGGCTGCTTGGGGTGAGGACACTGGTGCGAATAGTGCCCTTCCTTGCGGCAGTTGAAGCAGACGACCGGCCTCCCTTGGCGATCCTTCAAGAACGGGGCCTTGGTGGCTGGCGTCGGCTGAGCGGCCGGAGCGGGTGGAGCGGGGCGAGGATGCCCGGCGTGAGGTGGCCTGTAGGCGGGCGCTGGTGGTGGAGGGATGAAGCGGGGCCTCAGAGAGTTCACCTGCTAATGCTTGAAGGCGATCATATTCCTCTTCTTGAGGTCCAACTTGTTTTGCTCAGTCTCTTGGATGAGCGCTTTGTTGACTAGCCGTTGGAAGTCGGCGTAGTCGGTGGTGACGAGCTGGATGGACAGTTCATCTTTAAGTCCCTGGAGGAACTTATCCTAGCGGAGGGCGTCGGTTCGCACCTCTTCCAGCACGTAGCGAGCGAGGCGGTTGAACTCATGGAGGTACTCCATGACAGTCCGACTGCCTTGCTGTAGGTCGCAAAACTCCTGCTGCTTTACCGCGATGACACCGGCGGGGACGTGGGCGGCACGGAAGGCGATAGTGAACTCTGCCCGTGTCACCAGCGTGGTCCTCAGGCTGGGACTCATGGTAGTTGTCCCACCATTCAGCGGCGGGACCCTGGAGCTGGTGAGTGGCGAAGGCCACTCGCTCCCGGTCGGTGCAGGGGAGGAGGTCAAGCTTCTTTCCAATGGTGTAGAGCCAATCCCCGGCCTCCATTGGGTTGGTGGTGCTTGAGAAGATGGGCGGGCGCACGCGCAGAAACTCCGAAAGTTGTGGAGCGGGTGCGGGTGCTGGTGCGCGAGGGGCGGTTTCTTCATTCTGCAGACAGTCCAACTGAGCTTGTTGGTGCTGCATCTGAGTGAGGAGGGCAGTGATCAGCTGGTTCTGATTCGCCATCATCTCCGCCAAGGTAGGGTGGTTGGCGGAGGGCGACCCAGACTGACGTGGGCCCGTTGCACCCCAGTTGGGTACAACACCGTCGGGCGCGTCACGGCTTACTCCTTCTCCGTTGTTGGAGCCAGTGTTCTAGTGGTCGGCCATCTTCTGAATATACCATGATATAAAAAGGATGATGACGGTACAATTAAAGAAAATAGCTCATAAAGCTCATGCATATAAACCAAGTGGTAAAAATTGTTCATTACAACTAAGCTCTTATTCTATCTACAACACAACTCGTTGTAGATAGCACCACATACAAAATTATTTTATAAAAATAGCGATATCTAGCGCCTACTCACCACCGGAGGCGGTCTCCGTGCTCTCAGAACGACGAGTACGCGGCTCCCGAGGGATGGTGGGCTCGAGAAAATTCTCGATGATGGGGTCGGAGATGAGGCCGAGGCGCGGTGCAGGGGCGCTGGTGGATGGTCCGGCGGTGGAGGGGTGTGGCGGGATCCGCTTGGGGCGAGGGACGGGCTCACGGATGGGCTTCCTCTTCCTCGGTAGGAGGAGAACCATCTCTGCGATATCCTTCTGCAGCTGCATAATCTTGCGCTGCAGCTCGCCGTTCTGCTGGATCAAGTTCTTCGTCTCTTCACGAAGAAACTCAACCGCCTCATGGTGCTCATCTACGTCGAGTAACGCCTCTGTATGGAGGTCGTCCATAGCCTGAAGAAGGCACGACTGCCGGGCCATGACCAGATCATGCACGGAGTGAACTCCGAGGTAGATGCTACGGTAGGCACCGGGAGTGCGCTTCGGCACAAGCCGGAAGGACGAGTTCTGAAGACGATCATCGTAGATCATCCTCAGCTCCATAAGAGCCTGTAGGGCGACTCGTTGGCACGCGACGTCGAACGTCGGGCCTCCAAGCGCGGTGGTGTAGGACGGTAGATGCTCTCCAGAGCCGTGGACGGTGAGGGAGATGTCGTAGGGTCTGGCAAACTCCTCTAAGTACACTCCTTGGAGTTCGGGCTCGAGAGGAACCCGAGAAATGTGAGCATCATCCGGAGCTCCCTGACGAAGTCCTCAAAGTGGCAGCAGTAGCTGTGGACTTGGTAGACATGCATCTACAAAACAGCAAGTTGAAGAAAAAGTGAGGGGAGGAACAAAGTTTATAAAGTAGGTTTTCGAGAAATAATTTTTTGCAGCTATTGGCTAGGCAGGTCTGTTTGGCTTCCTACAGTCAAGTCGGCTCTGATACCATCTTGTGGCGCCCCAATTTAACAAAATCGGAACATTATTGAATTTCCAAAGAAAAACAATAATACAAGAGGTTCATCATGCGACAACGTACATACGACAAGCATTCATGGTACGCAGACCATATTATTACATAAGAGAGTAATTAAAATAATAAAAATAAACTGCATGACGAACGTCTTCTTCAGGATCTTTCTACTTGACTGGGTCGCTACTCCAGACCATCTTCATAGGAGACATCCTCTGTGGGGTCCAACGGGTATGAGTACAAAAAGTACTCAACAAGCCACCGCAAATGCAAGTAATAATGCAGGATAATAAACAAGGAAGGGTAATGGCTAACAGTGCGGAAAAGTACATTTTCAGTTATTGCATTTAGTGTAGTTAAATTTTAATCATGTGGAAAAGTAAACATGAGCATCGACAACATCATCTAACTCGAGGAGTACGTTTTACCTCCTCGCACGACAGTCCTTACATGTCAAACCATCATGCACATACATATTCAAAGTAAACTAACTGTGGGATGTCATGCAACCCGCCCTTGACCGTGGGCTCGGCTTTTCGAAAAGATTTAAGACTCTGATCAGAGATGTACTACTGTACCCACAAGGCACGCACTCATCCCAAACAAGATGACCCATACCACGGGAACTCGTGCCAAAACTTCGGCATGAAATGCTCCAAGCGATAACCACCCGCTCTAGGTTTCGCCGGCGCGCCGGGCCGCATCCCGGCTAACGTCACACCCCCTTTTGCGCCACATTGGTACAAGCCACCCGCAGGTGCTGCTTGACCCATCTCCAAATGGTGGCCTCGGTTTGGAACACTACATACCTTAGTTAGGACTTACCCATTAGACTTGTGGTTAGTACGGATGTGTTTTGCAACGGATCCCTCAGACCGGTCCTTATATTGCCCCGGGTGCTACCGACCAATGCCCTAGCTTGCACCCGGAACCCACCATGCATACACTCACAACCATAACTCATCACCGACGGAATTCCATGGATAAGAAACAATGGGGATCATATAGTAGAACCATGTGCTACGACTCATTTTTATCCTATAGCGATCGTGTCAATACATTGGACACTAGCTAATAATATTAATCATAAGGTGACAAGGAGGTTAGGCGAGATAGCATGGCTTGGGTTGCACATCAAGGTCGGGGGATCCTAAATAAATATATTGTAAGGGTTTTATTTGACTAATGCATGTATAACCTATGTGTTTTAACCATAGTTTAATCAAACATGGGTTCAATATGCTCAAAATATTGGTTCGGTGACTTGCCTTGTTTAGCGAAGGGTGAGGGTGGAACTTCCGGGAAATATTCCGGCTCCTCAACGGCATCGTAGTCTTTCCAATATAAAAATGAAATAAATACAACATTCAATTTAAACAATCTAAAGCCACACAACAATCATATAGGTTTTGGTTGATTTGGTTTGAAGAAAGCAAGTTACTATGTTTCTAAAACTTATTTCATAAATAATTTAAAATGAACCATAATGAAATATTGCCCTTCATAAAAGGGGTTTTAATGGTGAATAACCTCATTTTAAGTTTTCTAATTAATTTAAAAATGAATGGTTCAAAGGAAACTTGGTGGTTTCATCATTCTTAACACGGAATGAATAAATATAAATTTGTCTGGAATTTAAATAATTAAAATTGTATTTTACCCTAAGGGCATTTGAAAACTTTATTAAATAAACATGAAATGTCCAAAGTAAACATATTGTTTTTATTGCATTAACATGTAGAGAATAAAATTATAAAATTTTTGGAATTGAAATTACAATTTTTAGAGTTCAAATGCACCAGATATGAATTTTACAAGTTTCAAACAGTTTCTGGAATTTATTTCTAAATTCAAATCCCCTCGGGTCCACGGTGAGCCAGGCCCATGGTGAACCCACGCACTGGGTGCGTGGTCTGGTCCAACCTGGACCGTTGGATCCAGATCCAACGCGCGAGGGCGAGGCGGGGCGCTTAAGTGATAACGAACGGCCACGATTAAAACACGCGAAAGGGTACCACGTGGACGCACGAGATCGAACGCGGGTTTTAAATGGAAATGAACGTGCGAGATTAAAACGTACCGCTTTGACCAGATCTGACGGTGCGGATTAGATCGCGCACATGGAGCAACTAGCGTCGCTCGATTGCGATCGTGCGGTCGGGATTGAATCCGACACGGCATGGGTACTCAACCCGTGGCGGTCATCTTCTCCGACGACGGTGAGCGGGCCAGGGGCCACAGCGAGCGACAACGGCCCTAGCTAAGCCTAGAAATGGAAAGAGGACGCTAAGGCAGTCACGACGGTACCTTAGGCGAGGCGAGGGGTCGACGGAGCGCGGTCGGCGGTGAGGGTAGACGACGGAGTGGTTCGGGCTCTTGTCGGTGATGGCGTTCCGGCGAGGTTCGTCGATGGCGGATGGGCGGCCGGGGTCGACGACGTCCTTGCGGTCACGGCGGTGTGGTTGGCTAGGGCGGAGGAGGTTACCAGCGACGGTGAGGGGCGACCGGAGTAGGAGCAGCGGTGAGGTGCGCTAAAACTTGGACTGAGGGCGTTCTGTGCGTTCTCGCAGTGTGTGAGCGTGGAGGTGAAATGCGGGTGGCCAGGGGGTTTAAATAGGGCCATCGGCGGGGGCAGAGGGGGCGTAATCGACGGTGGCCGGGAATAAACGCGTTTAAACGCCGACGAGCTCGGGTTGAATTCGGTTCATCGAACCTAGACGCGAATCGGTTGGGTTTAATTGGGGGAAACGGTCGCCGTGGACCAGGGGTGGTAATGGCGGGCTCAATTTGAGGGGAGGGGGTCGGGGGCAGGGGATCCGAGGCGCGTTATTGCGTCGGCCGGCGAGGGGGGGGGGGATTTGGGGGCAGATCTCGTGGGGAAGAGAATCCGACAGGTGGGGGCCACCGGGCAGCGGGCGCGAGCGGGCGAGCGAGAGGGCTGACGGGTGGGGCCGTAGTGTCGGGCGCGCGCGCGAGGGGAGGCGATTGGCGCCGATAGGTGGGGTCGGGCTGTCAGCCAGAGGCGGGCGAGGGTGACGGGCTGGGCCGGCCGGGAGAGAGAGAAGAGAGGAGAGAGGCCCAATACTGTTTCAAAACATTTCTGAATAAAAATAATTCCAGGAAATAGATTAAAATCTTAGGGCTACTTCCAAGCTTGGTAAAAATTTATAAAAATTCTCAAAAATATATTTTGGTCTTAGGATCATACATAAAAAGTTTCAGCCCCTAGTTTGGCCATTTACTCTATGTTGTAGTTCAAAATGGTATAGAAGGGTATTTAAAGGTATTTCCCAAATTAATAAATTCAAGAAATTGAATTAAATAATATTTTTATTACTTTGAAAATTTGGGGTGTTACAACGAGGATCTATGTGGCACACAAAACAGGACAAAAATTATAAGAAAACAATTAAACAAGGAAACCAAAGATTATTATTAATTAAAGTATTGATTAAGGAGAATTATGAAACTTAAATGGAGTGTATTGGAGGTGGAATGGGAAAGATATTGAATTTAGAAGATCACATGAAATGATGAGACATTTCTTATGAACTTTCTCCAAAACAGGATGAGACGACCTTGAGCGGTGTATGAGCGATATGGTTCAAGTACACATTCAAGTAGAGCATAATCTAAATAAATTTAGGAAGTTGAATCGATTGATTTGGAGTTCAAATGGAAATGATATGAATTTTAGGAGTCCAAATTCATTCACATGAAAAATAAGAGAACTCTAAAAAGAAAATAAATAACCGTAAGATTATTCCTTCAGATTAAATGAGGCGATCGATACAAGATCAACACGCTCACTTAGATAGGGTGAAATAGAATGATTGAACTTGGGTTGAGACAATGGTAGATCGATGGATTATGATTCATTTGAAAACAAGGATGAGTTGAATTGAATGCAATGATTGTTTAGAAACAAAAGGGTACAAATGGATTTAGTTGAACAACTGGAATATGTTGCGACCATTGGAAAACCTAGTCCATTCGACTTCGGATAAGGAGACGATTGACTAAAGGTATGCATAAAGGCTTAACCGACTGAGCCTTAGCAACCAAGTCGAAAGGGTTAGATTAAATCAACGAGACTCGATGATGGATGATAATGAATGACTAAGAACAATCATCGATCGGTGATGATCATCGATGAATGCCACAAGTCCGATTATCGAACATCTATCAAGTCATAATCGATGAATTTGAACAGATAGAAGAGAGAATGTGAATTTTGGCCACGATGAATGATGATGGATATAAACTCTGGTGTAAAAAACAGAATGGCAATGATAAACACCTCGTGAAAAATATGACCTCCGAGACATAACTCATAGGAATGAAGGGGAACACCAAATGCTCTCGAGATAAAGAGAACTATTTTCAAGATTAGTTGGACACGGAATTCCAGAATGACACTATTACAACGGTGAGATAGATCGAAATCGATGAACGATAATTCAATGAAGATAGCTCAACATGAATTAGATCATGAACAATGATGAGATAAATTAGATCAGAGCGAAACCACCAGTTTAATATATCGGAACAGAATCACCAGATTAATAAATTAGAATGGGATCATTGGATTTAGACAATAACAAATTGAGATTAATTCAACTGATGGTGATTGATCTAATCTATATGAAGTAACAAACATATTTAAACAAATGGATACAACATCCTCATTGAATGGAGTAGGAAAATATGAACCAAAGGTATGGCATATTGATCTTTAATGATTAATTGATCAACAATAAAATAATGAATGGATCGGAATAAAGATATATTACATAAACATATCAATTAAATTTGAATCAGTAGAAAAATAAGAAGAAATGAATGTATAGATTCTCACAGCAGAGCGAAGGAGACAATGAACAAAAAAATGATGAACGGGGATAGGAGTCCACTGCTTGTCTTCTCTGTTTGCTACTGCAGCGAGGAGGAGCAAGGAATGCAGTTGAGCAGTAGGGCGCAATGCTACAACGTGAAGGCACGGGTGGCAACAGGACATGGAGCGGTGTGGAGAGGAGAAGGGGGCGGAGGTGTTGGGGTTTTATAGAGGGAGCAGGGGGAGAGGGAGAAAGGAAGGCACAAACAACCATGGAAAGGAAGGAAAAACAAGGAAAGAGAAAGGAAGGAAATAGAGGGAGAAGAAGGAAAGGGGAAATAAGGAATGAGGATGGGGACGGGTGCGTTGTGCAGGTGCATGTGGCCAGGAGTTGCATGCGGCGAGGAAAAGGTAAGGGAGAATAGAGAAGGAAAGAAAAGAAAAGAAAGGAAGAAAGAGAAGAGAAAAAGGAAAGGAAGAAGAGAAGAGGGAAAGAGAAAATAAGGAAAGAGAAGGAAGGCTTTGCCATGCGCACATAGCCAAGAAAAGAGAGAAGGGAAAGAGAAAAGGAGGAAAGAGAAAAAGGGAAAAAAGAAAAGAAAAGAAAAGGAAAGGAGGAAAAAAAATAAGAAAATCTTTTCCTAAAAATTCAAATTTGGATTTTTAATAAAAAGTGAAAAGTTTTTGGAAAGTTTAGAATTTAAAATAAATTTAAAAATTTTGGATTTCAAGGAAATAACGCGCGAATATTTTAACGACTAAACAGCAATTTGGGAAATCAATAAATTTTTTATTTGCGTCGAAATTATAAATTCTGAACATGAACACCAAACCAAGGTTTTGAATTCATTTCCAGGAATTAAAATTATAAAAAATAATTTTAAAATGGATTTTTCTTGGAATTTAAACCACGTAGTTAAAAATGGGATTTTAACTTCACGAATGAAAATATAATATTGATTCCTCTGGATTTTCGATTGGGAAAAGATATAGATAGTCGGACATGATGATTCAAATTCGATTGGAAAGAGAGAGATTTAATTACTTTTTCAATTAAACTTATTCATTGAAATATTATGGATTACTATTCTAGTTACAAAATCCTTAATGAAAACCTTAATTGATTTGAGGCGGGAGAAATTTACTAGAAATTTTTCTAGCCAAATTTTATTTGGTTTTATATTTTTTTTTGAATTTAAATGATTTATTATATATTTTATTCACACAACATTCCTGTTGATATATATTTTATTAATTAGTGTTAGAGTTTTGTGATGATATATATCTTAATTAATTCCTTTGCACCAAAAATTCCAGAAAATTTTTGGACGCAATTTAGAGCAAAGAGAATGTTAAGAAAAAATACTCTCGCCATAATTTATTTCAAACAAAAATCTTAAGCCCATATTTTAGCATTCTTATTTATCGCTTTTCACTTAATCTTTTTCTTGTAATTCATTTATTAATTACTTTATTTTATTTTAACACCTGATGAAAATCAGAGCGTTACAAATCTAACCCCCTTAATAAGAATCACACCCCGAGATTCGAAAAGGCTAGAAACAGAAGGTTATGGATAGGCTTCAACTTTTCTTAAATTTCTTCTTCAAACTAGAGGCTTCAAGACTACATCTTCAGAGACTTGGTTAGGGCTTTCTTGGTGATGTTTCTTGCCTTCATAGTTGGGGTTGATCTTGCGAAATGGCAATGAGAGAATTGTGTTGAGTTGAAGCTTGTGGCAGATTCTCTTCTTCTTTAGATTGAGACTGTGAAGTAGTAGTACCACCTTGAACCATGGCCCCAAAATTTAAGCAGGAGCTTTTGATAACCTTTCCTCTTTTTGAAACGGACATCTGATAATTACGTACGGAACAAGCAAATGAAAAATAGTTAGAGTAAGATCAGATCTATAGATATGACCTTAACCAACTTTATTACTGATCTGATGTATGTAGAGGTCAATCATTCTGATTTAAGAAAACAAATCTAACTTGATTACATCACAAGAGATGTAGTCCATACTCAAAACAAACAAGCAATTCGTTCGGAAACTAACAAGATCTAGGGACTTCTACTCTTAATGATCTCCACAAACAACGCTGATGGCTGTTTATTGACACGCCATCTAGAATCCATCTTGAAACTCTGATTCTTATGAAAAGTTGAGGAGCTTAGTCAAACTGCTGAGCTCTTCAATGAATCCTTGTTACTCGCGGTAAAAGTTGTGTTCCCAAATCGACATCTAAATTTTTTTATTAAAAGACCTTAAGAAAATGAAGTGGGATGGAGTCAAGGTTACAAAGAAATAGAATAAATTTTCGTAAATACTAGTTTTTAAAGTTTTGCACATAAATCCTAAAGACGGTATGTTTGGCTTCCTGCAGTCAAGTCGGCTTTGATAACATCTTGTAACGCTTGGAATTTAATAATTTCAAACTTTATTGAATTTCCAAGGAAAAACAATAAAGACAAAATGTTCATCACACGACGATGTCTTATGTCAAACAAAATATAGCTCATAGGCTATTTTATTACACTGAAATAGTAATAAAAATAAAAAACTTAGCGATGAACATCTTGCTCCAAAACTCACATCCTTGACTGGGACAGCTACTGCAGACCTCTGTCTTCGTAGAACTCAACCTCTTAAGTGGTGTCAATAGGGTGAGTACAAAAGTACTCAACAAGCCACCAAAATGGAATATAATGCAAGAGTAATAACAAGGAAAGGCATGTGGCTCATGTTTGCGGAAAAGTACAATTTGTTAATTAAGCATGTAATGTGATTATGTTAATAATGTAGAACGTAAACAATGAATATGAAACCATCTGCTAACTCGAGTAGTACAAATGATACTTCCTCGCTCAATAGTGCTAAAATGCCATCAACCAACGAACAATCATGAGAGTAAACTAACTGCGGTGAACATCGCTCAACCCGCCCTTGACCGTGGGCTCCACTTTTCGAAAGGATTATACTCTGATCAGAGATGTACTACTGCACCCACAAGACACTCATTCCTATACACCACAATGTGTATAGATGACCAAAGTCACATGAACTCATGCCAAAACCTTCACCATGGAACGCACCAACTCGACGACAACCCACAATCTTTCGTCGGCACGCCAATGCATTGGACCAACGTCGTGCCCCCTTTTGTGCCTCATCGATACAATCTATCCACTGATGCAACTTGCCCCCTCCAGTTGCTGCATAGGGTTGGAACACTCCATACTTCCAGTTAGGCCTTACCCATTAGACTAGTGGTTATTACGAAAGTTCCTCGCAATAGATCCTATAGACCGGTCCTTATAGTGCCCCGGATGCAACTAACCAATGCCCTTGCTTGCATCCGGAACCCACCATGCTAACATACTTAACCAATTTTCCAAGTCTTTCAGAGTACCAAGAGATGAGAAATATACTGGGGAATATAAAAGAGTAAAAGTATTCATTCTATTCTACGACTCATTTTTAGCCTACTAGCAAGTGTGTCGATACTTGGACACTAACTAATAAGTAATATTAACGGTGACAAGGAAAAAGGTTCAAGAGCATGGCTTGATTTTTGCAAAACAAGGTCAGAGGATCTAATAATTATTGTGTATGGCTATAAATTGAACTAATGCATTTATTTTCCTATGGGTTATAGCAATATTTAATTAAAAACATAGGCTCAATATGATCAAAATTGGGGTTGTGACTTGCCTCTTGCATTTCTGAAAAACCTTTTACTCTTGAACGGAGCTTTATGGGTCTTACGCGAGGTCCTTCAAATCTTCAAGAGCACGAGGATCTACACGACACACAAAACAAGACAAAAACTCTAAGAAAACAATTAAACAAGGCAATAAAAGATTATTATTAGTTAAATTATTGATTAAGGAAAATTATGAAACTTAAATGGAGTGTATTGGAGGTGGGATGGGAAAGATATTGAATTTAGAAGATCACATGAAATGATGAGATATTTCTTATGAACTTTCTCCAAAACATGATGAGACGACCTTGAACGGTGTATAAGCGATATGGTTCAAGTACATATTCAAGTATAGCACAATCTAGATAAATTTAGGAAGTTGAATCGATTGATTTGCAGTTCAAATGGAAATGATATGAATTTTAGGAGTCCAAATTCATTCACATGAAATGAGAGTACTCTAAAAAGAAAAGAAATAATCGCAAGATTATTCCTTCTGATTAAATGAGCCAATGGTAGATCGATGGATTATGATTCATTTGAAAACAAGGATGAGTCGAATTAAAGGCGATGATTGTTTAGAAATAAAAGGGTACAAATGGATTTAGTCGAACAATTGGAATATGTTGCGAACATTGGAAAACCTAGTCCATTCGACTTCAGATAAGGAAACGATCGACTAAAACATTAATTTCTAGTTTCTCTAGATCGCATAATGTAGCCAGAGACAGTCTAATTAAACTTTTTCTTAACCAATGTCAGGTGCGAGAGTCTATGTTTAGTTTCACCAGTATAAAAATAATAATGGAATTTATACTCTAACTGGGCCCAAGTCTACACGTAGTTCGGCGGTAGTGTTGAAAACTATGTAAAAGTGGTGCCAGATAGCGATAAAGAAAACAACCCAAGTTGAAAGGCATCCGACCCACTAGCTTCTCCACACTGCGCTAGAAACTGACCTATATGCTCCCAAGTAGTTTCGCTATCCTCACCGTTAAACTTGGTGAACTCAGGAACCCTAAAACCACGAGGACATGGGAGTTTGTCAAAATAGTCCAAATACGGCTTTTGGTAAACCCTAGTCTGATCCCGGGGTGTGTAGCCTACACACTCTCTGAATAACGCGTGAATACGCTCATCCATGTCATCTACGCCTCTATCCTGTGGGCGCCTAGCATGCGGGGGCACGATACGTGCTGGTATCACGACATGTCGGCCATATAGCTCCTCTCGGTTTTCCTCCTCTCATGCTGGCTAGTGGTATGCAATGTTCTCACGCCTATGCGGGTACAGGGGAATAGGAGGTGCAGGAAGTGCAGGCACAAGTGACGTGGGTGATGGTGGTGGCGCGTAGACTATGGCGGGTGTGGTCTGACCGACCATCGGTCTAGTCTGACCAGGGTTATAGTAGCTGGTCTGACCGCCCGTTGTCGGTAGCGAGGACTGGCACGCGCCGATCTGACCGGCCTAATGGCCCGTCTGACCAACGAGATTAAATGGGGCCTCAGCCATGGATGTCAAGGTCGTACTCATGATATTATTTCCCATACTCCCATCGGTTCTACTATATACGTGATGAACAGGGGGTACACTTGCAATTGGGGTTCGAGAAGCGGCCTCAGAAAAGTTGAATTCCTAAACATCGCCTCAATCCTAGAATCCACTTCGTTCCCTAGACGATTTGCAAATGTGGTGCTCACCGCTTGATCTACATTTGTATCTATTTCTTGCTCGTTGTCTAGGATAGAGAGAGAGGGAGGGCATGTTACCTTGCTCATGGAGATGTTGGGGAAATCGGTGTTGCGCTTGACGAAGCCTACTTCTTATGATCAAGGTTAGGGAGATCAAGGTATCATCAATAGTAGAGAGTGCTTATTATGATACCTTGACAATCGCTGAGTTTTTTAGCAATCTCAAGGCCTCTGAGGTTGATATCTAGTTGAGATCAAATCTCACCGTATCTTGCTCCAAGGGCCTAGCCATTGCGACCACTGCTAGTACTCATCACTCTCTCAGCTTTGCTCTTTCTTCTTTTGTGTCTATCACTGAAGAACATCTTGAAACCTTGGGAGATGATGACCTCTGCTTCTTTAGCAACCACGTTCGACGTGTGTATGACAAATGGATGAGCAAGAGGAAGGGCACCGATAATGGCTCCGGCAAGAACAACTACTCCAAGAGGAAGTCCAAGTGAAGTTGGTCTTCATCTTCTTCATCTTCATCGAGCTCAAGTGATGAGGTGATCATCATCAATAAAGTGAAGAAGAAGGACCAGGATGATCTTGCCAGCTTTTGCTTCATCACCGACAAGAGAAAGCACAAGACCAAGCATCAGCACAGCAAGAAGTCACGATAGAGCTTTTGTAATATAGCTCTTGAGGACAAAGACGACAAGAGAAGCTCCGACAACTTCGACGATGACCACGATGAGAAGACAACTCCTTATGAACTGGAAATTTGTGAATTGCTTGAGGAGAAAAGTCGGGAGTTGAAGTATCAGGAGAAACTGCTTTAGAAAGCGAAGAAGAGGTTAGATGAGCTTACAAGTGAGCTTTCTATTGCTAATAGCGAGATTGAGAGTCTTACCTCTTCTCCTTGCTTGCTTGAGGATGTTGAGTGTCCGAGCTATGAGAAGTTATTGTGTGACCTAACTTCTCTTAAGTCCAAGTACACCGAAAGGGTCGATGAGAGAGACACTTTGGCCAATGAGCTTGAAAGTACTCAGCTGGAGCTGAAAGATGCTCAAGCCTCAGTTGTCATGCCCTATAAGGACTTCCCATCCCATTTAGCTGATATAGCTGAGCTGAGAGTGAAGAGTGATGAACAGTCGAGGGAGTTTGAGAGGCTTATAGCCAAGTTGGTGCAAACCAAGTATAGTATAGAGATTTTGTCGGTTCCTTCAACCATTTGTGAAGACTATCAGTCTCTTAGGAATGAGCTAGCTAAAAATAGTGCTGAGATTCAAAAGCTAGGGAAGTCTGCCCAACGAGATGATGAGTTTGGGGTCTGCCTAGCTCAGGTGGAAGTATTGGCTTCTTTAAGAGAAGAGATAGCCAGTGCTAAAAACGAAAACTTTTACCTCGCACATATCCTAAGTTGGGTGAGTGCTAGAGAGCCTCAACTAGAGATGATAATGCAACAATTCAAGAGGGAAGATGGGTTCGACATTGGGTACACCTACACCAAGGATGATTTTGAGAGCTCTTTGAGTAGGACAGTAGAGTGGAGTAAGCTAGGTCCAGAGGAGACATATCCCAAGACCCACACCACCGAATCCTTCAAACCAATTATCCTAAAGATGGAGTGATCCATGAAAAACCCAAAGCATCACCCACGAAGCCCATCTAGATTCCCAAGCCAAAATACCTGCATAGTCCTCTTGACACCCTTCCAGAAAGCTCCAATGCCAAAAAGCCTACTTTCAACACCACCAATCCCAAAAACACTAACCCTCAACCACATCCCATGAAGTCGATCTATTATTGTGAGTTTTGTCATAGAGATGGACATCTTGTGGAGTTTTGCTTCAGGAGGAAGCGGGTTGAGAGGGCAAAGAAACCTAGGGTTGGTCAGGAGCAGTTCTACCAGCAAGATGGTAGATGAATAGTTTCTCAACGGGATGAGAGGCGAGATGCTAGGGCACCTTAATTAGGTGGTGGTAGGGGTGATGACTTTCGTGCCCGTGCTCCACTGGGAGGTTATCATTACGGTAGAGCTCCAAGTCATTCTCGATATGGCTTTGGATCTCGTGGCCGTGATTTTAGGTAGTTTCGAGGACAGTGCTTTAAGAGAGACCGCACTTTGGTCCTAACTGTTTTACTTCTTTGGGTGTTCCTACAAGTGGTTTAGAGTGTTTTTTGATTGTAACCATTTTACTTCTTTTGGTTTTCCCAATTTTGAGCAGATGGCTCGGCACTGGTTTGGTTCTTTTGCTAAGCCTAGTGTTGGACCTGTTGGCGTAAAAGATTACGCTAACAGGTTTCTGTAGAAAAGAAACTAACAAACGAAGTGTTTGCGAAGCAAACTGTTCTAAGCCTCCGGAGGGATAATAGCTTAGAATAGTTCGAAAGTGTGTATTGAATCACTTGTAATCGGTCCCTATTACAGGGTGAAATGGGGGGTATTTATAGGCCCAAACATTAAGGAAAAGACCTATTTACCCCTCTATTACAACCGACATTAAGGAAACTATTCGGTTTCCTTAATAGGGCTAAAATGGTAAAAGACTAATCTAATAGGATAGAAGATAAGTCTTCCATCTTAGCTGGCAGAAAAGATCTTGAAAGGCTTTGGTTCGAAGACATACTTCGAACCAGTGTCTGTCTTCGGGCTTCGAACCGGGTTCCGAGCATCTTCGAAGAAGGTCTTCGGACAATCTTCGAACTAGCTGGTTGTCTTCATGCTGCTTTGGCAATAACCCCGAAGATGAGATATTTTCCCCCAACAGTAGCCCCTCGAATACGCTTCTCCGTTCGACCTGTAACGTTAGGAGAGCAGTATACGGAAAGAAAAGATAACCAATCATAGGGGTTATTGATTTTCGTTTTATCTCCGAAATGCATGAAGATATGAACATCGAATCAGTCATAAGGTAGTTACTTTTCGAACTATCTTAGAACTGACTCAGGAGGTTCGAAAATCTTTTTAGACTTAGAAAAAATAGCCGTTAGTTTCTGTTTCTAACGGAAGTTATACGAGGCATTATTTTCGGAGGAGAATAACGGGCAAGAATGCGAAAGGGCAGAACTCAAACGGTAACAAACGGAAAATTTAGGCTATAAATAAAGAGCCCAAAACTTACCCGATTACCTTTTCACCGTTCCTCTCAATCAAAAGCTTTGTGAGCCCCTTGAGTTCTTGAGCCTTAACCTTTGAGTTCCTGAGTCCCTTGAGTTCTTGAACAACCGAGCGATCATAATGGTGAAGACCAAAGGATCTGCGCCTCCTTCAGCTTTGGCTCGGCAGCAGGCAGCCGCAGCAGCAGCGGCGGCGACATTGGCGGCGGCACCCTCGATGCAGGCAGGATCATCCATGGCGGCAGGGGGAAGAAATCCCCAAATCCCCGATGAACAAGGTCTGTGCCCTCCATCAACCAAATATTTAGATCAGTCCTTTGAATTAGGGCCTTCGACCTGCAAAAGAGAGTCCTTGACAATCGCAGTAGGAGGGAATATTGGTGCGGGAGTTATGATTCGGAAACCAGGGAAAGAAGTGATTCCAGTGCCAAGACCCGGAGAAGTAGTAGTGTTCGAAGCTTTTTTCGAAGCTGGTTTGGGTCTTCCTGCAGTGGACTTTTTGGCGGAGGTACTCGACCTGTTCCATGTAACTCTCCCCCAACTGTCTCCGAATGCGGTAGCTAGATTAGCTATCTTTGAGTGGGCCTTAAGAGCCGAAGGATGTGAAGGAAGGACGGAAATCTTCGCTGCATTACATAGAGCAACCTGCCAGCCGAAAACCTTCGTAACTCCCGAAGGTGAAAAAGTAGTAATATCTTTTGGCAGTATCAACTTTAGACTTCGGGATGAGTATGCCCTTCGCTTTCCTGCTAAAGCTATCAACGCCAGATGGTACACCGATTGGATTCTGAAATGGTTCTATGCCGAAGTTGGGGCAAGCAATCCTCTGGTCGGACCTCTTAAAGAAATCCAATTCCGAAAGGAAGCTTTGGGGCGTCCCGACGAAGGCCAATTCGAAGCCCGTCTGAACCTGCTTGAAAAGGTTAGCCAAAGGCTTAGCATGCGAGACTTGGCTGAAGAATTCATCGGCCTTCAAATTCCTCCACTGATGGCCAACTGGCCTATCATCTTCGAAGATGACTCCGAAGGTGGTCTTCGCAAAATTAACTTGACTTCAAGTCCTACAGGTAACTTCGAAACCAACATGCATTAAACATATTTACTTCGAAGAAAAAACTGACTTGAATTATCTATTTTGCAGTTTCTTCAGCCCCTGTTACTTCAGAACAGATTATAAGGGCTTCGGAAAAAATCTTGGGTGCTCCAACTCCGACTGAGAAAGAGTGGCGAATTAAACTGGTTGGGAGTTGGGAGAGGTTTAACAGAGTATGGGGAATGCTGAAACTCACTCCTCCTCCTCTGATAGATTGGGCGCCTTTGGAGAAAGGGCCTCAGAAAAGGAAAGCCGAAGCTGGAACTTCAAGTTCAGCAAAAACTCCAGTGAAGAGGATGGCTCGGAAGCCGAAGAACCTCGCACCTTTAGATCCTGTGCCTTCGAGCTCAAGAGCTTCGGTTTCCGACTCCCAAGAAGAAACGGGAAGGTTACTTGTGCACCTGATAGAAGAGAATGAAACTCAAAGGGCCGCACAAGCCGAAGTACCTGCGAACGTACCGGAGTCCGGAGAAAATGTTGATCAACCAAGGACTTCGGTAGTTCAAGAAGATGTAACTCAGGACGGAGTTCCTATGAATGAAGGTGGGGTCGAAGTCACTATGGCTTCGATTCCTGAAGAAGCAACGAGGACTACCCAGGACGATGCTCCTGCAGTTCAAGATTTAACGGCTGATTCGGATGAAGAATTAGCCTTCGATCCACCAAACAGTCCGACGATGACTCCTCCGCAAAATGCCGAAGGTAGACTTCGAATAACTTTTTGTATTTATTTAAATTTTTATACTATGTATAATACTTTTCATTATTTAACAGAGCCCACTCCTATGGAAGAAGTCCGTCAGGAGGAAATAATTCCTGGGCCTTCGACGACTTCGGAGCCAGCCCGAGAGTTACTCAAAAGGGACCTGGAAGAGGCAAAAGACAAATAGAGCCCCTGCCTGCTATAAGCTCCGAATCAACTTCGTCTGATTCAACAGACGAGAGCCAATCTTCCAGGGAGGCTCAAACTCCAGTGGCTCCGAAGGCCGCAGGCCAAAGCTCTGCACCTTCGTTGAATGAAGATGACCAAGAGGCAATAAGCATGCTCCCCTTGCTGGCTCCTTTCTTAGGGCAAACAACTGGTCTTCGGACTTTGGTCGAACCTTTGGATCGAGCTAGTCGTGACATAGGGGAGACCAAATTAGTGGCCATCCTGAGCAAGGCTGACAGGACGGAGCTTAATGCCGTTATTGAACGTACAGCCTACCAGGTACGAAGTAACTGCGAAATATTATAGAATTTATCTTTGAATAAATATTTACTTTAGTTTTTATTTTGACAGCAAACTGTCTTGGCCCGAGCTGCAAGTCTATGCAATGACGAAGAAATCGCTCGGCTTCGGGAAGAAAATAATACTCTTCAAAGGAATTTTAACATTTCTGAAAGTCGAGTGACTCAAATGGACAATATAATAACAACAGAGCGAAGGGCCAGGCAAAGCTTGGAAGCTGCAAAGAAAGAGCTCGAAGCGGAGAGGATTGTGCTTCGAGCAGAGGTTGAAAAACTGCGGGCGGAGCATGTTACTGCAGGGTCTAGGCTCGTCCGACTCGAAGAGGAAGCTAGCCAATTGTTGACACAGAAAAACACTTTGACCACTGAGAATGCTAGGCTTTCTGGGGTTTTGGACGAAGTTACTTCGACGAAGGATGCGCTGAACGAAGATAAGTTGAAGTCTGAGAAGGTGGCTGCGGAGGTTATGAATCAGTTGTTAGAAGTCCTGGAGTACTTCGGTACTACCGGAATTCTCCCTTCTGATGATAACATCAGCCTTCTACGCCGGTTGAAAAGGATCCAAGGGGTGGCGAAGCAGATGAAAACGGCGGGCATTAGATACGGAGAACTCTCCGGACAAGTGTCTGCTGTTGGTCTACTTCGCTATTACGAGGATTTGGGTCGATCAATAACTCCGGACGCAGGAAGAGGTCCAATCACCTTCGATGACGACCGACTTCTCAAACCTTCCGAAGGTGTAGCTGCTGCTTGGCGAGCCTTCCAAACTTCTTGGAGAGCCGAAGGTCGATCTGCGATCAAGGCTTGGATTGATGAAGGCCAACGCCAGAAGCATGTTCGGAGCCAAGCTTCGAGCAGTCAACCTCCTTCGAACCCGCAGGTTTAGGAATATTTTAGGATTTCTAACCATGTAAAGCTTTGTGCTTGTAAACATTTATCAATGAAAGTCTTGTTTGTCAAATTTTTAGGCTTTGCCTCTTATGGAAGATATCGAAGTGTTAGAGCTTAACAACGAACTTCGCTCACTGTGGAACACCTTCGAACTTCTAAAGAGTTATAAGCGTCCTCGATTTCTTATTCCTCGAGATGACTCCGGCGTTATTGCGCCCGAAGTAATCAAAGACATATTGTCTTATATTAAAGAGGAAGATAAAGAGATTGACGCACACACCTCGTCTTTTGAAGACACTAATTGGTCCGAAGACGAAGGTGAAGCCCAAAATAAGAGATCTGAAGATCTTAGAAGCTGGGAGAGAAGCCCTGAGCGGCTTCGAACTTGGGCCGAGCTTCAACAAGAACAGAAGGATTTTAGAGCTTCGAAGGGGAGGAAGAGAGTTAAACGTAAAGTTCTTAGAACTTCCGATGTTGGAACTAGTCGTTCCACCCCTAGCTCTCGGGACCGAAGAGGTCTCCGATTCCTTCTTGGTATAGATACCAATTTTTCATAATGTAATCTGTAAACACATTTGTTTCAATAATGAATGCCGATTTAAAATTGTCTCCATATTTACTAGCCCCTCTTTGGGTATAAGCAACTTCGAACTGTATTCAAAGATGGTTATGCGCAAAGAAAAAACTTCGGAGTACAATTTTTTGGGGGTTCGGAGCCCCTCTGTCATTTAAAGATCTTTTGAAATCTTATGAAATATCTTCGACTATTTGTAGTTAGAAGAATGGTAACTTGGTACCTTTGTTTGTTTTTACGAAAGAAATCAATTAAGATAACTTCAAGGACACTTTAGTGTCTTAAGAAATTTGTCACTTTGGACTTATATGAACAGACATTCGGAGCTCATGGCTTAAATGCTGTTTTGCTTTAGCCACCTTCGGCTATTTTTGCAGAAGTCTACCAGCCGGAGCTTGGACTTCGTAGAAATTGTAGCCACCTTCGGCTATTTTTGCAGAAGTCTACCAGCCAGAGCTTGGACTTCGTAGAAATTGTAGCCACCTTCGGCTATTTTTGCAGAAGTCTACCAGCTGGAGCTTGGACTTCGTAAAAATTGTAGCCACCTTCGGCTATTTTTGCAGAAGTCTACCAGCCGGAGCTTGGACTTCGTAGAAATTGTAGCCACCTTCGGCTATTTTTGCAGAAGTCTACCAGCCGGAGCTTGGACTTCGCAGAATTTGGCCACTTTGGGCTCTTTTTTGCAGAAGTCTACCAGCCGGAGCTTGGACTTCGCAGAATTTGGCCACCTTCGGCTCTTTTTACGGAAGTCTGACAAGCTGCAGCTTGGACTCCGCAGATTTTGGCCACCTTCGGCTCTTTTTACGGAAGTCTACCAGCCGAAGCTTGGACTCCGTAGAATGTGGTATTGGCTCTTTTACGGATGCCTACAAGGTATCAGCTTGGGCTCCGGATGGATTTCAGCCACCACACCGGAGGCTTCGACTTTATGGGTACGAAGTCCGGAAATACAACCCAGCTTAATGACACTTCCCTCTCGATCGACTTCTGTCCCAGCGCGTCCGCTCGGGAAACTAGGAGTGTCAAGGGGAAGGCAACCATCAGGGTGTATGCTTTATTAATTTAGAGGTGATTACAAGCGAATTACAAGGAGCCCTTATGCGAAGTATCGCTTTAGGTGCTCCGCATGCCAAGTATGTGCTAACTCTTCACCTTCTAAATTAGCTAATTTGAATGAATCAGGGCGCCCCGAGAGGACGATTAGATATGGACCTTCCCATTTATTGCCTAACTTCCCTGGTGCTATAATGCTTCGTAGAACAAGATGACCCGGCCTTAACTCGTTGAGCTTAATCTTCGGGTCATACCAAGTCTTCGTCTGCTGATGATACTTTGATAAATTGGCTACAGCTCGAAGCCTTGTCTCTTCTGACAAATCTAACGAAGCTTGTCTTTCTTCTTCGATGTCTGGTTCGATGCTGCGAAATGATCCCCCTTTGAGCTCCGTTGGAGTCATAGCTTCATCTCCGAATAGCAGTCTGAACGGAGTAAAGCCTGTGGACCTTGTTTGCGTAGTCCGAATGGACCACAGAATTTTCGGAAGCTCTTCGGTCCACAGTCCCTTTGATAGTCCTACTATTCTTCGATTTAGCCCTGATAAGATATTTCCATTGGCTCGCTCAACTGCTCCATTTGACTGAGGATGTCTCACTGCAGCAAAACATAGTTGAATGCCTAGGTCTTCGCAAAACTTCCTGAAGGGTTCTGCGTCGAACTGTGTTCCATTATCAACTGTGAGATATCTAGGCACTCCGAACCGGCAAATAATGTTCTTCCAAAAGAATTTCTGTACATTATTCGAAGTGATAGCTGTTAAGGGTTCTGCTTCGACCCACTTAGAAAAATATTCGATAGCTACCACTGCGAACTTCAGATTTCCCTTTGCTAACGGAAAGGGACCAATTAGATCCATACCCCATCTGGCCATAGGCCATACCGGAGCAATGACTTGAAGAGCTGTTGGTGGGCGATGACTCCGTCGACCCATCCACTGGCATCCTTGACAAGTGCGGACCAAGTTCTCCGCATCAGCTGTTATTGTGGGCCAATAAAGCCCCTGGCGAAGTGTTTTTCCTGCCAGAGCTCTAGGGGCTAAATGACTTCCACAAAGGCCTTCGTGAATTTCTCGAAGAATTTCTTGGCCTTCGGCTTGAGATATACATCGGAGTAGAGGGGAACATACTCCGGCCTTGTATAATATACCGTTGATTAACTGATAGTTTCTTGCTCTGATCTTTAATCTTGACAATTGGGGCTCTTCGGGCAAATTTGTTCCTCCTTGCAAGAGTTCTATGATTGAATCTTTCCAATCTGCACTAGGAATGCAGAGAATCTCTGCAGAAGCAACTTGTGGCACCGAAGGTATATTGAGCTCCTCATAGAAAGCTTCGTCAGGCACATCCACAGCTCCGGCAGCAGCCTTCGCTAAAATGTCCGCTTGCACGTTTTCAGCTCTTGGTATACTCCGAATGGAAATACCCTTGAAATGTGCTTCGATCTTGCGAATTTCTTCCAAGTACTTTGCAAGCTGTGGATGTCGGACTTGAAAACTTTTGTCTACGTGCCCTGCTACTATCTGAGAATCTGTTTTTATAATTATCCTTGTAGCCCCTAGAGCACGTGCTTTCCGGAGTCCCAATAAAATTCCTTCGTACTCCGCTATATTATTGGTAGACTTAAAGTTGAGTCTTGCGGAGTACATTGCTCTTTGTCCTGATGGTGAAATTAATACTGCCCCAATGCCTGCTCCGGATGCTTGGAAAGCCCCATCGGAGTAAATAGTCCAAACTCCGTCATCTGATTTCTCCGGAGTCAACTTCGCAGGTGGAGTCCACTCTGCTACGAAGTCTGCTAGGACTTGAGATTTGATAGCTGTCCTTGCCAGGAAAGATATGCCGAAGGGTGCTAGTTCTACTGCCCACTTTCCAATTCTTCCAGTGGAATCTTTGCTTCGGAGCATATCTCCTAAAG
This sequence comes from Zizania palustris, assembly GCA_019279435.1. NCBI lineage: Eukaryota > Viridiplantae > Streptophyta > Magnoliopsida > Poales > Poaceae > Zizania > Zizania palustris. The sequence goes on along the minus strand of JAAALK010000285.1, from coordinate 35,082,690 downwards.
GATACGAAGTTGGTACAATTACATTGTGAGCCAAAAAATAATGTCTTAGCTTCCTCGAAGCCATTATCAGAGCATAAACGAACTTCTCAAGTTCGGAGTATCTTGTCTTCGCTCCTGACAATGCTTCGGATACAAAATAGACAGGATTTTGGACCAACTTCCCATTGATATCAGCTTCTCTGACAAGGACTGCGCTGACAGCTGAGCCTGTGGCTGCAAGATACAAAAGTAGGGTTTCGTCCGCAATAGGCACCGTAAGTGTAGTAAGATTGCTGAGATAATCTTTAATATCTTCGAAGCTTTTCTGACACTCCGGTGTCCATGCAAAATCTTCGGACCCTTTCAAAGCTTTAAAGATTGGCAAACTCCTCTCCGCAGACCTTGATAAAAACCTGCTAAGTGCGGCCAGACGTCCGGTCAGCTTTTGCACTTGCTTTACATTCTCCGGAGGAGCCATCTTCTGCAGCGCAGTTATTTGAGTAGGGCTAGCTTCAATTCCCCTGCTTGAAACTAAGTACCCTAACAACTTTCCAGCCTTAGCTCCGAATATACATTTTTCGGGGTTAAGACGGATCCCACATGCCCGAAGGCTATTGAATGTTTCTGCTAAGTCTAGGCTATGTTGGTGCTTTAAAGCACTCTTTATTACAATATCATCCATATAGGCCTCCACATTGCGACCTAGTTGATGACCTAGAGCCTTAGCAACTAATCTTGAAAAAGTAGCCCCGGCATTTCTTAGGCCGAAGGGCATTCTTACATAGCAGAAGACTCCCGAAGGAGTTACAAAGCTCGTCTTGATTTCATCTTCGCGCTTCAACCATATTTGATGATAACCGGAATACGCGTCGAGGAAGCTTAGTAACTCCGAACCTGCAGTGGAGTCAACTAATTGATCAATTCGGGGCATGGGGTAGGGGTCACGTGGGCACGCTTTATTCAAAGATGTGAAATCAATGCACATGCGCCACTTTCCGGAGGACTTCTTCCTGACGAAGACTGGGTTGGCTAACCATTCTGTATGGGCCACTTCTCTGATAATCCCAGCCTTCAACAATTTTTCAACTTCGTCCTTCGGGACTTGGTCTTGGAAAAGACTTCTTCGAAGCTTCGGAGGAGGCTGAAAAAATTTCTTCATTGTCTTGGACACTGTTTACTTGCCTCGGATCAAGAGGAGGACCATGACCATATTCTGCCCTCCGAGCTATGGCTTGATCTCCGAAGATTGTCAGAACTCCTGATTGTGTGGGCATCTTCATGCACAAGTAGTTGTGATGCGCCACAGCTCCGAACTGATTCAACATGCCTCGCCCGAAGATGACATTATAAGCATATGGGGCATCCACCACATCAAAGATAACTTCTTCAGTTCGGGCTAGTAAACCTTCTCCGAAGGTTACTTCCAGGCCTATCTGGCCGAGTGCATCTAGCGGAGGTCCTGCGAAGCCTTGCAGAGGATGAGCCGCTGGGAGGAGATGCTTCCGGGAAATGCATAACTGATCGAAGGCTTGTACAAATATGATATCTGCCGAGCTACCTCCATCAATTAGCACCCTTCGGACTTCTGTTCCTGCAATATCAGCAGTAATAACCAATGGATCTGCATGCGGGAACTTGATACCAGCTGCATCCTCCGCAGAGAAAGATATTGGAACATGAGACCACTCCGGCATTGCAGCTGCAGATGACGAAGTCCCAATGTGGCCTACTTCTCGAACGTACTCTCTTCGCTGTCTCTTGGACATGCTTCCGAGGGTACCTCCTCCGGAGATAGGGAGAACTACTCTCTTCCCTCTATCTTGCCCTTCTTCTTGCTTCGGAGGTGGCATAACATTGGCCACCGGAGGATGCCTTGCAGCATCAAAATTTTCTATCCGCGCCACAGCCTGGACCGGCTCCGAGCGCACTGCTGCTGCTGGACTTCGGTCGGTACTACCTCGACCCGAAGTTCTCTCCAAGTATTCTCCCCGAAGGGTAAGAATAGCCTTGCAGGTGTCAGTTGCATGGCTTCGATTCTCTCCATGAATACAACAAAAAAGGTTCTGGCCCTTGCCGGCCGTTTTCCCTGGTGGCCTCCAACCGCTGGACTTGTTCCCCGCAGACTGTGGAGCTCTTGGTGCAAACTTCTGCGGGGGTGCAATGTTTAAGACTTCAGAGCGAGGGTGCTTTTGCCCTCTTCTTCTATCATGTTGCACTTCGGAGACTGGTTCTTGCGGCTGAGCCGAAGTTTTCACCTCTGCTTTAACTTCTGTCAACACTGTCGAAGTAGCAGTAGTCCTCCGAAGCCAACCTTCTTCCGACTTCGAGTACTCCTCGAAGTACGACATCAGCTGTGATACTGTGGTGATGCTCTTCCGATGCAGTTTATCTAGAAGGCCTTTATGACTGACGCCTTCCCGAGCCGCATCAACCACCGAAGATGTGGACAGCCCCCGAATTTGCGACTTCGTGTGAGCGAAGCGCTTGAAGTACTGCCTCAATGTTTCTCCGGGGAGCTGTTTCACTTGGAAAAGGCTTCCTGTCGACATGGGGGGCACGAAGGTGCCCTGAAAGTTACTTATAAACTTCTTCTTCAATTGTGACCATGAAGTGATTGATCCTGGCTTTAAAGACCAGAACCATCTCAACGCCACTCCTTGAAGGGCTAACGGGAAGCACTTCGCCATAGTTTCTCTGTCTCCGCCACTAGCCTCAATCGCTAGGGCATAAGAACGTGCAAACTCACTAGGATCTTCGTCTCCGGTATACTTGCAGAGCTTCGAAGCTTTGAACTTGGGATCGAAGCGAACCTTCTGAAGCTCGGGATGCAACGGAGATTCATTGTCATAAGAGGCGTTCTCCGGGGCTTCGGGATAATCAAGATCGTCGTCTTCGTGCACTTCGGGGATAGCTGGGGTGGCTTGAGAGCGAAGCCTGTTCGCAGCCTCTTGTCGCCACCTCGCTACCTCAGCTTGAAGATTGACCATTTGAGTGGCCATGTCTCCAAGGCTATCTTCATCTCCTCCGGAAGGACCTTCCGGGTCTTGAGAACTGGTATGATCAGTTCGAATCGGAATGGAGGGTGGCGGAATGGTTCCGGGTGGTCGGAGTATGGAAGGGGTTGGCGGAGAGGTATCATATCCTCGAGGGATAGAAGCCCCTTGCGGAGTTTGAGGCGGAGGGATAGTCGAAGACCCTCCGACTTCGACTGTGTCGAAGGGTATCTCTCCGGAGATCCGAGAGGACCTCCGAGTGGGATTGCGAGGTGCGCTCCGCTTAGGAGGCATGATGCAAGAAATTGGTAGAGAACGAAGTTTTTTGAACTAGGTTCCCCACGGACGGCGCCAACTGTTGGCGTAAAAGATTACGCTAACAGGTTTCTGTAGAAAAGAAACTAACAAACGAAGTGTTTGCGAAGCAAACTGTTCTAAGCCTCCGGAGGGATAATAGCTTAGAATAGTTCGAAAGTGTGTATTGAATCACTTGTAATCGGTCCCTATTACAGGGTGAAATGGGGGGTATTTATAGGCCCAAACATTAAGGAAAAGACCAATTTACCCCTCTATTACAACCGACATTAAGGAAACTATTCGGTTTCCTTAATAGGGCTAAAATGGTAAAAGACTAATCTAATAGGATAGAAGATAAGTCTTCCATCTTAGCTGGCAGAAAAGATCTTGAAAGGCTTTGGTTCGAAGACATACTTCGAACCAGTGTCTGTCTTCGGGCTTCGAACCGGGTTCCGAGCATCTTCGAAGAAGGTCTTCGGACAATCTTCGAACTAGCTGGTTGTCTTCATGCTGCTTTGGCAATAACCCCGAAGATGAGATATTTTCCCCCAACAGGACCATTCGCTCATCTTTTTACCTTTGATTTTACAGGATCGGGGCCTGGATGACATATGGATCATGGACTTGTAGATGGTTCTCTAGCCTCAACCTTATGAGCTTCAAAGACTACATCAATTTTGGGGGCAACGATCAGGGTAAGGTATTTTGTGTTTTGTTTATTCCTTTTGAGTTGGATGTTTTGAGTTTTTTCATTCTCTTTGCATTTGTGTGTCAATTTCATGCTTTATTGCATTCACACACATGCACGAGCTTTTGTTATATGATTAACTGATTTTACATGCACTTGCTTGTATATGCTTTTGGATTATTGTCTATTATCATCTTGAATCTTCTCTTTTGAATATATATCTTATATATTTCATGAGCATGGCTTTTATGCTTTAAAAAAACTAAAACATGGTCACCACTTAGTTTGGTAACTAGCATGTGTATGTTGATTGCTTTTGGTATCTTTTACATGCCTGGTAGCTAAGTCCTTTTTCACTAGATGGGAACATGTAACTTGAACATTTGTATGCTTCTCATGGAAATCTTATTTTGAAAAATGATATAAAACATAAAATTGATATCCATGCCTTCCGTGCTTAAGTGAAAAGATCCAGGCAGATTTGCTTTGTCGCACTGCTTTTGTTTTAGATTGCTTGCAATTGCACTTTGGCATGAACTGGGACATTACATTGTATGCCAAGACCAATGCTTTAATCTTTTAATTGTTTTTCATTGACCTAAGCTTAGCTTGATCAGACATTATAAGGTTGACAAGCAAATAACCCCTAACACTAAATCAAAAAGAAAAAGGAATTAAAAAGCTTAAAAATATTGGATAACAAGTTTGTTGAAGCTACATGTTTTTGGATATGCTTACCTAGGTAGATATTTGCTAGCTTTTGCACTTCATGTCTTATCATGCCTAGTCTGCTAGTGTGTGTTGTGATGCTTTTATTTGCAAAACCTGAAAATTATCTGCTCATGATTTTGTTTGGATATTATTCACTTGAGCTTGTTATGTAGTGTTTAAATACAATATCCTTTGTTGTACATGCTAACTTTTGTAATTGCTATTAATCATATATAAGAAGCTTTCTTTTACGGGTTAATTTTTTCCGTGCCATTACAATTTTCACAGTTTGCCAATATGCCATTGATGTGTCACTGATAGATGGGGGCTACCACAGTCACTGACAGTGGCATGTAGATAATTTTTAAAAAATATAATGGCATGTGAGTATTTTTCCCTTCTTTTACACTCCAATTGCACTACTTTTGCATTCATTGCTTATTTTGAGGGGGAGCTTTATTTTAGGGAGGAGTGGATCTTTTTGTCTCATGAGTGCTTTTAGTCTCGCTTGATGAGTCTAATTGTCAACAAGGAGGAGAAATTTGAGGTCTTAGCGGGAGAGTTTAAGAGGGAGTTTGACTTTCTCTAGGATTTGTTTCAAGGGGTTTATTCTCTTTTTCCTTTACTCTTTTGAACTCCTTGTTGTGAGTTATGAGAGTTGTAATGGCCTGATATTCATCAGGCATTAAAAATAAAATAAAGAAATTAATAAATGAATTTCAACAAAATGATTCGATGTAAAGCGATAAACAATGAAGCTAAAAATACAGGCTTAAAAATTTCGTTTAAAAATAAATTGCAGCCGGATTATTTTTCCCAAAATTCACCTTGCTCTAAATTGCATCCCAAGAATTTTCTACAATATTTGGTGCAAAGGAATTTTTTGATCAAGTTTGAATCTTCATTGTCAACTATCTCTCTGTTTTCCCATCCAAAACCCATAGGAATCAATTATCTCATTTTATATGTGATTTTGTATTCAAGTTCGGAATCTCAAATTTTATGCGAATACGAAATTACTCAATTTTCCAAATCATCGAAAATTCCTTAAAATATTCACGCATTATTTCCTTGAAATCTAAAATTTCTAAATTTGTTTTAAATTCGAAACATTCCAAAACCATTTCTCTTTTTCTCAAAAATCCAAATTTGATTTCTCTGGAAATTATTTTTTCATTTCTTCCAAACTTTTCTTTTTTCCTTTCTTTTCTTTTTTTCTCTTTTCTCTTTCTTCGTTTTCTTTTTTCTTCTCTCTCCTTCTTTTGCTTTTCCTGCACACCCATCCCATGCGCAACACTCTCTTCCTCCAACCTCCTCCTCCGTGCCCTTCCTTCATTCTCTCTCTCCATTTCTCTTCTCCACACAGTCCTCTCATACCTATCTCACCCCGGCCCGCCCCTTGCTCGCGCCTTGGCTTCCACGCGCCCCCTGCCCACCTCCACCCGTGCCTTGCGCCCGAGAGCCCCAAATGCCTCTCGATTTTTCTAGCCATCCCCAACCTCCAATGTTCTTATACCCTCTTCTACCCCTCTATAAAATCCCTGTGCCCTCATCCTATTCCTCATCACAGCCACCACCTTCCCATCGCTAGTCTACCGTCGTCTGCACCGTCCACTCCGGTGAGCCATCACCACCACCCCTGCTAGCCTCCCCTTTTGCCGCACCCCTACTCGCTATTGCACACCTAGAGCCACACCCCTGCTAGCCTCCTCCTCCCGCCACCCCCTGTTTACTACCCCATTCCTTCCCTAGTGAAATTAATCTCTCATTTTCAGTCATTATTTTCTGCACTTGGTTAGTTAGTTGTTCTAGCAAAAGTATTGAAGCATACTTCATCAACCATAATTATGTAAGCCGAGTTTAAAGCTCGTCCTCAATCAACCAAGAATCAAAAGAGAGAAGCAATGTTTATCCTAAAGGAAGATGTAAGTGATATGGAAATTGTCAAAGGAAAGTGGCCCAAGAAGGAATAATTGGAAAGTTGTGCTATAATTGTGGTCAATTTGAACAAATTTCAAGATAATGCCGGTGAAGTGAACACCAAAACCCTATTATTATATCCTCTGATGAAGACTCAAGTCAGGATGAAACCGCTACAAATGAGAAATCTTTATTCAAGGCTTGTAGCATATGTAGAGAAATCGTACACCATGCTAGTGAATTAAATTCTAGTTGTCCAAGATGTACAAAAGATCACCCACCCAGACAGTGCCTCACCAGTAAGATTACTTGCTATTTATGTCAAGGAAGTGATCATGTCCCTAATGATTATCACATGAGTTTGCTATTGACCAAGGTCCCTGAAGTTCAACGGATAAGTTTTCAACTCGCTCATCAATATACTATTAACCCAATGCTCGGTTCTGATCTAATTTATCTCATCATTGTTCATGATCAAAATTCATGTTGAGCTATTGTAACATCCCAAGAATTAAAAATAAATATAATAAAGAAAATGGATTTTCTAGAATATAAAGGATTTATTTAATTAAAGAAAATACTAAAAGAACCCTTTTAAAGCCAAACAAGGGGGATAACTTCAAATTTTAACTTGAAAGATTTATGGTAGAATCTAGAGACCAAGATATAATTTTAGGAATTTTTACAAATTTTTAACAACAGTGATTCAACCTTTAATCAAATAAATAAATTACTGGAATTATTTTAAATAAGAAAAGCATTTTTAATCCTATTGGGCCGCAAACCACAAATCTTCCTCAAACCTGGCCCAACCCAACACCACGCCACTGACATGTGGGACCGACCTGTCGGTGCCGCCCTCCTCCCCTCTCTCCGCGCCTGCGTCAGCTTGGCCTCGCCCGTCAGCCACTTTCCCCTCGCCTTCGCTCCCTGAAAGTCGTGGCTCGCCTGTCGGTGCTGTTGGCTTCGCGCTTGGCCGCTGATAGGTGGGGGCCACCTATCGGGTCCATCTTCTTCGTTGGAAGGGGATCCCCCCTTCCATACCAGCAACCACCTTCCTTTTTCTCGCCGCCGGCCGCCCTTAACCGCTGAATCGACCCCGGAATCCTGTTCCCCGATCGCCGGCGACCCCATTTCATCTAAAGCCGACGTGGTTTCGCCTATATGGAAGCTAGCCCATGCATTTGGAAGCCTCGCCAGAGTAAATGAGGAACCCTCCCGGGTTTCCTCCGTTTACCTTGCCATAACAACGCCGGCGACACCTATGTAAACCCCTCCGATCGCTGCCCTCCGCTCACACCCCCTCAGCCCTAGACAGCGCACTCTAGAGCGCCGCCGCCCGTTTTTCAGCCGTTAGCTCTGCTTTGCCTCCGGCCGCTGCTCGCCGACGACTTGAGCGACCGCTGTCCTTGCCGTCGACACCTCCGTGACCGCCATCCCCCGCCCGTCCTCGGCCTCACGTCCGTTGGGCCGGCTCGCCACCGGAGACTGCCGCCATCGTCGAACATGAGAAGCTCCTTCGCCCCTCTTCGTTGCTGGTCGCCACCAGCTCGTAGCCATCACCACCGCCGGTATGCCTGTGTTCCCCGTGGCCCCCTCTTTCTGTTTTAGGCCTTAGCTTGGCCAGTTAGCCCTCGCTGACGTCGGAATCGCTCGCCATTGTGCCCCCAGAGTCGGTAACGAAGGGGGTAATCCTCCCTTACACGCGTGTCGTGCCGGATCCATTCCTAGCTGCACGTTTGTAAACATACGGCCTAGATTAAATCCTGGATCCATTTGTTGAGCAAGGCAAGTCACAACCCCCATTTTGATCATCATTGAGCCCATGTTTTAATAAATTATTGCTATAACTCATAGGATAATATTACATTAGTCTAATCTCAAGCCTTACACTATATTTAGTAGATCCCCGTCCTTGTGTGTAAACCCAAGCCATGCTTATCGAGCCTTAACTCCTTGTCACTCTACAATATTATATTAGCTAGTGTCCAATGTACCGACACAACTGCTATAGGATAAAAAGAATGAGTCATAGATAGATGGATTCTACTATATGTATTTCCCCGTTATTGTCGTCTCTAGACTCTGTTGGAGTTGGCTATGTTATAAGTATGTTGGGTTCCGGGTGCAAGCTAGGGCATTGGTTGGTCGCACCCAGGGCACTTTAAGGACCTGTCTGCGGGATCTGTTGCAAAGCACTTTCGTACTAACCACAAGTCTAATGGGTAAGTCCAAATCGAAAGTATGGAACAAACTGACTCGATGCACCATAGTGGAAGGGGCAAGGGGAAACCTGTGGGTGACTTGTAACGACGTGGCTCAAGGGGGGTATGGTGTTGTCTCGACGCGTCGGGGCACCATATGAAACCCATAACAGGGTGATGTCAGGTTGGAGCGTTCCATTTGGAAGGTTTTGGCACGAGTTCTCGTGGTATGGGTCATCTCGTTACACTTTGGTGTATGGGATGAGTGCGTGCCTTGTGGGTACAGTGGTACACCTCTGATTAGAGTTTTAAATCTTTTCAAAAAGCCGAGCCCACGGTCAAGGGTGGGTTGTGTGACTTCTCGCAGTTAGTTTGTAAATGTTGGAATGGTTTGAGTTATTCATGCCATGTAAGGACTGTTGAGCAAGGGTGGGCTGACTGTACCCCTCGAGTTAGAAGATGATGCATACACATGTTTACATTTCTGTATTGATAACTTGATCACATTTAATTGCTTTACAAATATGCTTTTCTGCAAAAATTAGCCACTACATTTCCTTGTTATTACTCTGCATTATATTTGCATCTGGTGGCTTGCTGAGTACGATTGTACTCACCCCCGTTGACTTACACCACCAGAGCCCGTCTACTACGAGGAGGATGAAGGTCTAGAGTAGCGACCTAGTCAAGGCGAGACTGGAAGGAGGCGTTCATCTAGGACCCTTATTTTATTAGTTTCTCTTTTAATTTAACACTTTTGTATTAATATGGTCTACGAACCATGAATGCTTGTCGTATTTTGTGCGGTCATGTGATGATCGTCTAGATTTATTGATTTTCTATGGAATTTCAATAAAGGTCCGGATTTATTAAATCTGGGCGTTACAACTATCCTCATTGATTTATTGTTCATCGATTCCGATCTATTTACCTAGCGTTATCCTTGTTGATCTAGTGTTCAACTTCGTTCCTCTATGTTCCATCCTAGAGGTCAAATTTGTCATGAAATGTTTATCGCTGCCATTCCGTTTTCCTTGATTCCATCCATCGGTCGTAATTCGATTGATATTCGATTGATGGATGTGTGATGTTAATCTATAGTCATTTCTGATCATTGATTCTCTCATTGTCCATTATCACTCATCATTGGATCACATCGATTTAATTTAAACTTTTTGACAATGTCGCTAAGGCTCGATCAGTTAAGCCTTTATGTGTACCTTTAGTTGATTGTCTCTTTATCCTTAGTCATTCCACTAAATCTATTTGTACCCTTTTGTTTCTAATCAATCATTGCCATCAATTCAACTCATCCTTTATTTTCAATCCAACCAAAATCCATCGATCTACCATTGTCTCAACTCAAGTTCAATCATTCCATTTCATTTTACCCAAGTGAGTGTGTTGATCACATGTAGACCGTCTCATTTAATCCGAAGAAATAATCTCATGATTATTTCTGTTCTTTTTAGAGTTATCTAATTTCATGTGAATGAATCAGAACTTCTAAAATTCATATCTTTCCATTTGAAATCCAAATGGATCAATTCAAATTCCTAAATTCCTCTAGAACCATGTTCTACTTGAATGTGTATTTGGACCATATCGCTAGTGTTGGGGGAATAGTTTTCCCTTGAACAGGGGCCAAATGATGTCAGCCTCCGACAGCCTTCAGCCCGGAGCCCAACACTGTCGAAGCCTGTATCTTCCCAAAGGAGCTTTTCCAAGCCTCAAGGTTCACTTCGGAGCCTGCTAGGGCAAAGCCCCCGAGCCCCGTCGAAGCCCTCTAGGAGCGAAGCCCCTCGGAGCCCTCCGGAGCAAAGCCCTCAAGATTCCTTGAAGATTGCCAGAAGCTAAGTCTCAGGTTGAACTTTGAAGCCAGCCTCGGGGCCCTGTTCGGAGTTAGCCTTCGAGCCTTGCTCGGAGTTAACCTTTAGGCTCTGCTCGAGGTTGGCCTTCGAGCCCCCCTTCGGAGGTCCTCAGAGCTAGTCTCCGGACCCTGTCCGGCCAGTTCAAAGCCAAGTCTTCGAGACCTCAGTTCGGAGCCCTGTTCGGAGTATGCTTCGAAGCCCCCTTCGGAGTGTACTTCGAAGCCTCTTCGCGGCCTCCGCCAGAAGAGCTCCGGCCCCTACTCCAAAGCTCAAGAAATATCTACGCCTCGCTACAGTGTAGAAGCCATACCGGGGGCCCCTCCGCTCCTGGTATGTCGTTTAGCTGGTCAAAGTGTGACGTTGTCTGACACATCTATAAAGCTGTAAATCACTTTTGTACAGTAGCTAGCTCCTTTTTCCCTTTTTACCCCTATGAGCCTAGGGGTTATAGAGGGCATTTTGGTCTTTTCCTTAAGGCCTGCGTGCCTATAAAAGCAGGGCCAAGCCCTTGTAGCAAGGTACCTTCTCCAGGGCCATGAGACCGTGGAATTACTACCCCATACCGAGGCATACCATGCCAAATCTACCATAAACTGGACGTAGGGCTATTATCCCCTAGGGGAGGCCCGAACCAGTATAAATCCTTTCTCCCTCTGAGAGAACCCTTCGAGGTTCATTTACACTCTGTATCCACACATACTAAACATGTGCTGTAGCTAACGAAATTGCTACAACAGTTGGCGCCGTCCGTGGGGATTTAGTCCTAAAAGCTAAGTTCTCTGTCACTGTCTGCAACTCGAAGTACGCTTGAGGGGGGAGCTTCGAAGCTTTCTTGCTTCGCGCACCCTTCGGCAAGGGGCTTTGGGTGCAGTTCGAAGGCCATCTTCGCCTTCCCCTACCCTTCGCATGCCGGAGCTCACCCTCCAGCAAGGGGCTCCGCTTCGTGTGTCAAAGGTCGTCGAAGCCCCAGGGGCTACGAAGCCAACCTTCAGCCACTTTACGAGGTATGTCCACTATCCGAAGTACCACTTTGATGTGCAATTTCGCAACCACTTTGATATAAATTCGAAGCCCTTCTTCGCCTTGAATTCGAAGCCTTGCTTCGCCTTTAAAGCAAACTTTTGCCCCATCTTATTGGAAAAATTTGAAGCCTTGCTTCGCCTTATCAAAAACCCGAACCTTTGCTTCACCTTATTTAAAATTCGAAGCCTCGCTTCGCTTTGCAAAATCTGGAGCACCCCTCCGAAGGCTACACAGTGCCTCCGAGCCCGTAGTAGTGGGCTAGAAGGACTCCGGGCCACCGGCCCGATGCGTCCAGGGATTCCGGGTTCCGTACCCGAAGCATCAAGGGTTGAAGGTGACCCAGGGTCGAAGGTGACCCAGAGTCGAAGGGGGCTCAGAGCCGAAGGTGGCTCACATTATCACAGGTTCGGTGAATCCACACCAAATATCCTTTTCACTACAGGACCAAGCTCCAGAAGCCTTGCTTCACTATCTAAACAAGCACCGAAGCCTCGCTTCGCGTGACGTGATCTAAGCTAAAAATTAAGCATGTCGAAGTCATACTTCGCTTAAAAATCTAAGTGCGTTTCGGAGCCTTGCTCACGCACAACATTCAAATCCCAGCATGCCGAAGCATGCTTCGCTTAATTTGGCTACGCAGAAGCCTTGCTTCGCTCCAAATTAACGCGTTCGAAGCCCAAAAGTGGCCTTCGCTCAATGTATTCCAAAGCATCCGAAGCCACCAAAAAGGCGCACCCCTTCGCATTTTTTATTGCCCGCACCAGCAACGGCTAAGTCCCTAGCTGCCACGAGCAAGGGGGGAAGCATGTATGCGAAGTGTGCGAATGTAATATGTAGTACGAGCATGACAAGCTAAAACGTTCGAAGCCATCAAACAATGCGAAGCATGTAGACGAAGTATGCAAATACAATAAACTCCATTCATTGAATGATAATTGAGAAGTGTGTTACAAATATACTTCGAAAACAAAACTACGAGTAGTCTGTATCTAAGCCTAAGAAAAATCGAGTGCGAGGCCCCAACCCTCGCTTGCCTTTCTTTCTGCCAGGGCCCCCTCGACTGGACGAAGCCTCGTCGGAGCCTGCTCTCCCACGTCCGGCTCGTCCAGACTCCGAAGCCCGCAGACCTCATCTTCCACTTTGCAGGTCGCTCCAAGTTTGTGAGGCAGGTGGTGCTGTGTCAAAGGCAGAGAAGTCTAAAGCTTCGTCACCTGCTAAGACCGTTTGCGAAGGCAAAAACGAAGAACTCCGAAAGGGCTCCGTCTTCACGATGGCTAGCAGATCCTGAGCTACTTCGGGGATGGCTTCGCCATTAGGCCCCCTCGGAAGTTTAAACCGAGGGGGTCCTTCGGACCTAGCTACCTTGAGGACTGCCCACAACTGGCGAAGCTCTTCAGAGTCCTCAAGTACTTCGAAGTCAACATTTGGAGATTGAGCCTGGGCAGGTATAAACCACCCCCCCATTTATATTAATAAACTAATAAGTTTTTACAAAGCCTACAGCTAAGAATTACAAGGAGCCTAAGGAGATCTACACCTTCGGAGGCGGAGGTGTCGATGTCGAAGGCCGGTCTGGCGCAACAAGTGCTTTGGCTCGGTGAAGGCGGAGGGCCTTCTGAAGGTCGAGGACTGCTTCGCAGCCTTGTTCCTTCCAAGGCTCCTGCAGCCACCGCCAGGCTCCGCGGACGTCTGTCGGAGGCGTCACCAAGTGTTGGCCCCCGAAGGCCACCGGGGTCACGGAGGTTGCTGCCTCGAGGTGGTGGCACCCCACGTCATGAAGCATCTGCAACACTCCTTGGCCCGCCACTCGGCCGGCCATCAGGGCGAAGCCTTTCAGAGATTGCTCCGCCGTCGAAGCCACCACCTTCAAGAACGCGGTGCGGTCCCCAATTGGATCCTGGTCGCCGAAGTCCAGAGCCCGGCATTCGGTCCCTATCTCCTCAAGGACTTCGGTCAGACTCTGAGTAGCTTCGCCGAGGTTGTCAACTACGAAGTCTTCAAGTTTCTAAGCCCATTGGCGGAGTGTAGAGTTCTCCTTCGCCTGCCGGGTTTCGGCATCCTTCGCAGCCTTGAGCTCCGCACAGAGCCTATCCATCTCCAAGGCTAAGCCTTCCTTAGCCTCTTCGGCCTCGTCCTTCGCCGCCTCCGCCTCAGTCCTTGCCGTCTCAGGCCTCGCCCCTCGCTGCATCGGTTGAAGCTTCGGCCCGCCTTCGCTTCTCAGCTTTCACCGACACTTCGCGTCAGAGGGCATCCTTCTTGATGGGGGATTGGTCCCGATCTTCTGTTAGGTAAAGGATAAACTTGGGTTGGTGGAGAATCTTGACGTTGGCGATCCAAGGCTCCGGTCCGGCGGATCAAAACCTTGCTAATCGTTACACCACTGTCTCCAGTTGGTTATCAACCACGCAGGACACGATTGACCTCGCCACGAAGGCTAATTCCTGCAAGCGAACCCAAGAACACAAGCAAGAACAGGAAGGATACAAGTCGAATGCCAAAACACAGACAAACGATGATAAGGTGAGGTTTCACAAACGCCAATGCAGCAGCCAATCGGTCCGGTGCAAGAGGCGGGATATAAACACACAAGTGTAGATGCAAACAAAGCAAACCTAACCCATAAGGCGGCTGGAGTGAGTTATATAGGGCGTGGGCAGCCTGTGGAAGGCGAACAGACTCAGTAGAAGGCGAACAGACTCAGACTATGGCCCAACACGGCCCAGTTCTGTCATGCAGGACGGTTTCAATCACACAGAACGACTCGAGACTCCAAATGAGGTGAAACCAACGGAAAACGATCCGTCTTCTCCTCAGCTTTCCAAAAAGTCAAAGAACGCGCCAATCGGACTTCGTAGGAGGAAGTTATGCCCATTTTGGTGCATGGTGGTCGATGTAGTCCGAACCAGTGAAATCTTGACTTCAAAACATCCGTGCGACTCCGTCTTCAACTCCAACTCTTCTATTCCATCTCCCCTATTCCTAAGCAACAAAATATCACTAGTATTCAGTAGCATCCCGTCCAAACAAATATTAACATAGTTGCTAAGGAAAGAATTAACCTCATGGTTCAAGCGACGGGCACAGGCGCGTGTGATTGGTCCTAGTAATTGAATTGTAGGTGGAGGCTCCATGTGTGTATCATGTGAAGTGATGTCCTCATCACTTCTCCTCTGCCAGGTGCGTCATCCGCCTGTCCACAGAAGTCGAAGTCGCTGCATTCAGTGCGAAGGCCTAGAAGAATTCAAGAAATCATAAGTGTTGATCGAAGACTAAAGTATAACTCGAAGGCTGTGTAGGACTTCACTCACCTGCATAAGGGCTTCGTTCGCATTGATGAAGAGATCCATGGGGTTCGAGTGGCTGAGTTGAGCCACCAAGTCCCCTGCCTCTGCAGCTGCACAGCCCTCGCGGAAGCTGTTGATCGCCGCCTCCGTCACGGCACCCTTCGGCCGAAGGGGATGGACAATCTCCTCCGCCGCGACCACCTGCGCAGGCTTCGGCAAGGCGGGGCTTAGGTTCACCACATCGACTTCCTCGTCGCTTTGGGGGTCCCCTTCGTCACGGCCGCTGCCTCTGTCTTCTTCAGACGAGGAGCTGTCAGACTCCGAGCCACTGCTGCTGCTGCTGCTACCGGAGGCCTCTGCTGGCTTCACCGCGGTGGACCTCGTGCCGGCGTCGTCCTCTGCAGGCTTCGCCGCGGTGGGCCTCGCACCAGCATCCTCTTCTGAAAAAAAGACCAAGTCAAGATCTGCATACTAAAGAGAAGCATGTTTAAAGGGTTTACCTTCGTCAGAGATTTCTTCGAAGGCGGAGGGGTCAATGTGTGCCCCCCAGTCCCTTCGCGGCGAGGCTGGCGTGTCGGCCTTCGCACCCGAAGTCGTCGCCGTCGAGGCCTCTGCTACCTTCTTGGTAGCCGGAGTAAGCGCGTCGGCCTCCGCCGCCGAAGTCGTCACCATCGAAGCCTTCGCTGCCTTCTTGGTAGCCGGAGCACTTGTGGGCTCCGCCGCTGCCTCCTCCGGAGTAGAGGCTTCGGTCGCGGGGACCTCCAGCCGAGTCCTCGAGGTCTCAGGCTCATCGTCGTCCCCTCTCTTCCTCTTGGCGCCAGCCGTCGAAGTCCGGTAGGGCCTACTCAAGTGCTACCAAGACCCCACCGAAGCAAGACGCTGGGCCTACTCCTCTAGTGTCGGAGCCCCAACGACATGCTCTGCCGCCATGATGGCCTCCTCTGGAGTCCTCACTTTGAGGTGGGATTCATAAAAGTTCAAGTCAGAATGAAGTTTTTTGCGAAGTATGAAGGTGGAAAGATTTTGAAGTCTTACAGAGGCATTCAAAGGCGAGCTCGTTTAGGCCCCCTCGGCCCAAAGCTTGGAATAGCCCCTCCGGCCAAGAGCGCGCGAGGGGGCTAAGCCGGAGGGTGATGAACTCCTCCGCGAGGTCCCTCATGCTCATCTTCGCGGCAACCCTCCGAAGGAGCGAGATCCTCGAGCGAAGGGTGTTCGGGCTGGTCTTCACCACCCCTTCGCGCCGATATGAGATAAGAGCATTGGTACTCCGAAGGGGAGAGTTCGCGCCGATGGAGGCGTAGAACCACTCTTGATCCCACTTCGAGTACCATTTGCCGTTGACAGCCCTCGCCGGGAAG
Organism: Zizania palustris; assembly: GCA_019279435.1. Classification (NCBI taxonomy): domain Eukaryota; kingdom Viridiplantae; phylum Streptophyta; class Magnoliopsida; order Poales; family Poaceae; genus Zizania; species Zizania palustris. The sequence continues at coordinate 35,066,362 of JAAALK010000285.1, read as the reverse complement.
GTGTCTTGGAACTCCCTCCGAAGCTGGAAGTTTGCGCTGCTGAAGGCCATTGCCCTCTTGACGCGGTCTACGCCCTCCCTCGGCTTCGGCTGGTAGTTGGCGTTGTGAAGGGTGACGAAGACATCCGCGCGGCCCTCGCAACCCTCGGCCCTCATGGCCCATTCGAAGACAGCAAGCCTCACCACGGCGTTGGGCGAAAGCTGAGGAAGCTCGAGGTTGTAGGTCTTGAGGACTTCGCTCAGCATCCCCACTGTTGGTAGCCCGAGGCTGGCTTCGAAGAAAGCTTCAAACACTACCTCTTCGTCGGCTCGAGGCCTCGGTACGGCTTCCGACTTCTCCGGGACTCTGAGTTGGATCTTCGCTGCAATCCTTCCTTCGCAGGCCCTCTGGAAAGATTCCTCTGTGGAGATCGAGGCCCTCATCTCCAGCGTTTGCTCAAATTTGTCGGATGGCATCCGAAGGTCCCTCGGCCCCAGCCGCCTTGGTGCAGGCTTCGCTGCAGCAGCCGCCGCTGTCTGCAGTTGGGCGGAGCTCGAGCTCGGACCCAAGGCCAAGGACTTCGAAGATGCCTTCTTCGGCATTTTGGTGGGACTTTGGCGCGAGGGGCTAAAGCTAGCGAAGGGTGCTTCGCGCGAAGCCAAGGACGAGAAGAGAGCGAAGGCTGTAAGGCGCTGAGAAGAGAGCAAATGAGAGCGTGCTGAAGCCGAACGCGGTAAACCACTATTTATAGGCGGTAAGAATTCCGACGGTCGTGGGCCGAACCCACTGCCAGGTGGGCCTCAAGCGAAGGCGAAGCAGCCCAGCACAAGGTAACGGTCAATTTTCTAGCTGTTGCGGAGCCGGTTGATCTCCCCGAGGTCATTCTGACAGCTGGCGCAGGCAGTTGCTACATGCGAATTTCGAAGTCACCTTCGGTCCAAGCTCCGAAGGCATGTGTAACACCCCAAGAAATAAAAACAAATAAAATAAAAGAAAATTATTATTTAAATCAATTCTGGATTTGTTTATTAAAGGAAAATCATAAAAGAACCCAAGTAAAGCCAAACAGGGAGAAATACACAAAATATGGACCTGAAAATTTTATGAGATGAACTAGAGCCCAAAATATAATTTTAGGAATTTTTACAAATTTTTATCAACAGTGATTCAACCCTTAACCAAATATATGAATTACTGGATTTATTTTAAATCGGAAAAGAATTAAAAAATGCTTAACGGGCCTCAACCTCCAAAGTGACCGAGCCCAGCCCAGTCCAACCTGTGAGTCACTGACCAGTGGGACCCAGGTGTCGGTGCCGCTCCCCTCCTCTCTCTTCCGCCCGCACCCGCCTCGGCCCCACATGGCAGCCACAGGCGCCCGCCTCCGCCCTCTGACCAGCCTGGCCCATCTGTCGGCCCCCTTCCTTTTTGGATCGCTCACTGACAGGTGGAGCCCACCTGTCAGGATCGTCTTCCTCCCGGGAAGGGGATCCCCTTTCCTTTCTCCGGCGATCTCCTTCGGATTCCTTGCCGCCAGCCGCCCGATCCCACCCGATCGACCCTGGATCACCTTCCCTGGTCGCCACCGCTCCCCTTCCATCTACGGCCGACGCGTTTTCGCCCTTATGGAAAGCTTCCCGAAGCTTTTGGGAACCCTCGCCGGAGCTCTCAGGAACCTTTCGGTTCCTTGCCTTATGGACGCCAGCGACCCCCTATAAAACCCCCCACGGCCACCGCCCTCAGCCCACACTCACACCGCCCTCCTCGTGCGAAAACAGAGCGCCGCCATCTCCTTTTCGACCTTCGGCTCTGCCTCACCTCCGGCGAGCCATCGCCGTCGATCCCGGCCCCCACCGCCCTAGCCGTCGCCACCGTTGTGATCACCAGAGCCCACCTGTCCTCGGCCTCCCCTCGGTTGGCTGTGGAACCCGCCGGATCACCGTCGCCGACGACCACCCGAGAAGACCTCGCCGTCTACCCTCGCCGCCGTCGCCGTCCGTCGCCCGTCGTCGCCACCGAAGGTATGGCCGAGACCGTCTCGACCTCCTCTTTCCATTTTTGGCCCTAGCTAGGCCCCTAGGCCCTCGCCGCCGCCGTCGTAGCCGCACCCGAGCCCGCCATCGCCGGAGACGAAGGGTACGTGTCCCCTTTTCGCGCGTGCCGTGCCGGATTGAATCCTGGCCGCACGATCGCAATCGGAGCGCCTACGTTTAATTCCTTTGGGATTTAATCACAGCCGTAGATCTGGTCAAAGGGGTACAGGGCAATCACAGCCATCGATCGCTACTTAAACCCCTGGATCAATCTCGTGCATCCACGCGTACCCCTTCGCCCGTTTTAATCTCAGCCGTTCAATCTCATTAAACCCACCCGCCTCGCATCTGGCCGCTGGATCCAGATCCAACGGTCCAGGTCGCTCGGGTCCACGCGCACAGTCACAGGTTCACGGTGAACCTAGTTCACCGTGGACCAGAGACTGTTTTCTGGTTTTAAATAAAATTCAGAAAAATAGTTTAAACTTCAAAAATTCATAACTTGCTCATTTTAACTCCAAATTTCACCATTCAAATTTTGTTAAATTCAGTAAATTATTCTCTACACTTCAAAGCCATAAAAACAGTATGTTATCTTAGCAAAAAATAAACTTATGGATTAAATAAATAAAAACCCCTTAGGGATAAATTAATAATTCAGGAAAAGAATTAATAAAAACCTCTAAAACTTAACTTTTAATATTATTAAAAGTAACACCAGAATAATAAAGCTCAAATCACATGATTAGATCATAAAATTTGTATGTTTTTGTTTGGTGATGCTTTATTTAATGTGTTGTTTATGTATTTTTCCGTATCGAGAAGACTACGAGTTCATCGAGGAGCAGGAGTTCTATCACGAGGTTCCTCCATCCCCCTTTGCAGATCAAGGCAAGTCATCGACCACCTCTGTGGAAACAGTTGATCATATTGAGCCCATGTTTTAATAAATTATCGCTATAACTCATAGGTTAATATTGCATTAGTCCAATAATCAAGCCTTACACTTATATTTATTAGATCCCCGTCCTTGTGTGCAAACCCAAGCAATGCTTATTGAGCCTTAACTCCTTGTCACTCTACTATAAAAATATTAGCTAGTGCCCAATGTACCGGCACAACTGCTATAGGATAAAAAGAATGAGTCGTAGATAGCTGGATTCTGTATATGAATTTCCCCGTTATTCTCGTCTCTGGACTCTGTTGGAGTTGGCTAAGTTATAAGTATGGTGGGTTCCGGGTGCAAGCTCGGGCACTGGTTTGTCGCACCCGGGGCACTATAAGGACCGGTATGCGGGATCTGTTGCAAAGCACTTCCGTACCAACCACAAGTCTAATGGGTAAGTCCTAACTGGAAGTATGGAATACTCCGGTTCGATGCACCATAGTGGAGGGGGCAAGGGGCTAGCCTGCGGGCGACTTGTACCGACGAGGCTCAAGGGGGGGTATGGTGGGGCTCCGATGCGTCGGGACACCATATGAAACCCATAAGAGGGTGTTGTTGGGTCGGGGAGGACTATATGGAAGGTTTTGGCATGAGTTCCCGTGAAATGGGTCATCTTGTTACACTTCGGTGTAGGTGATGAGTGCGTGCCTTGTGGGTACAGTGGTACATCTCTGATCAGAGTAATTTAATCTTTTCGAAAAGCCGAGCCCACGGTCAAGGGCGGGTTGTGTGACTACTCGCAGTTAGTTTACAATTGTTGGAATGGTCGAGTTATTCATGGCACGTAAGGACTGTTGAGCGAGGTGGGGCTGACTGTACCCCTCGAGTTAGAAGATGATGATGCACACACACATGTTTACTTTTCCGTACCAATAAATTGCTCACATTTAAAGCTTTACAATTATGCTGCTTCCGCAAAACTAGCCACTATCTCCCTTGTTATTACCTTGCATTATATTTGCATTCGGTTGCTTGCTGAGTACATCTGTACTCACCCCATTGACTTACACCATCAGAGCCAGTCTACTACGAGGAGGATGAAGGTCTGGAGTAGCGACCCAGTCAAGGCGAGACTGGAAGGAGGCGTTCATCTAGGACCCTTATTTTATTAGTTTCTCTTCACCTTTATTCACTTTTGTATTAATGCGGTCTACGAACCGTGAATGATTGTCCATATTGTACGTGGTCGCATGATGAACGTCTTGTTTTATTGTTATTCTATGGAATTTCAATAAAGTCTTGATTTTTTAAATCAGGGGCGCGACAAGATGGTATCAGAGCCGACTTGACTGTAGGAAGCCAAACAGACCTGACCTTAGGACTTATACTTACTATATTTTCTTACAAACACTACTTATCCTCTCATCTTCCGAGATTTTCACAAAAACTTTCTCTCTTTTGTAGATGCCGGTCCATACCATGAGCGGGACTCTTCATGATGAGGCCGGATTCATCCGCGAGCTTCGCGTGCTCGTCGACTTCTTGGGGTTTCCCCATGAGCCCGCGTTCCACGGGATTTTCCCGATGCGAATGAGAGCTACTGCGAGGTCACGGTGGTGATCCGCCCCTCCTCCACGCAGCCACCCTTCTACACCCATGGAGTTGGAGGACCTTCATTCGTGGTGGCTAGCCAGCGAGCCGCTCTTCAGTCCCTCGCTGAGCTTCAACTGGTATACGACTGCCACCTCCGCGACACCGTCTACCGCTTCATGCCCATGCGCACACCCGGGAGTCACCGCAGCATCTACATCAGCCCCCTCACGCAGAGCAACTCCGCCATCACCCGCACGATGAGACTCTTGGAGGCCATGGACAACCTCCACACAGAGGCCGTCCTCGACGCAGATAGCCAGCACGACACCATCGACTTCTACCGCCACACTTCTGAGAACCTGACCCGTGAGAATGCTGAGCTCTGTCGACAGCTTGAGCAGAACCCCCGGTTGACCCTCGAGGTGGAGGAATTGAGGCGCCAGAACGAGCTCCTACGCCAGGGTGCCATGGTCCACACCCAGCTCCGCCAACAGCTCAAAGAATTGAAGAAGGACATTGAGGAGATCGCGCCTCTTCCACCCCGCAAGAAGAAACCCCTTCGGATCCCTACCGTGAGGCCCAAGAGGATCTCCCGCAGTGCACCACCCGCCGGACCATCCAGCTCTTCGACCCCGACCGTCTCCCACGAGCCTGAGATTGAGCTGTCCCCCGAGCTACCATAGACGTAGTTTTACGGTTGATTGTTTTTCATTTTTGCTTGCTTGTATTACCATTCATGTCAAAATATAAGGCATGAATAAAGAAATAAATGTAACAGCAAGAACGGTACCTTTTGAAATAAAACATAAAGAGTTCTCTAAAAATAAATGTTGTCTACTTTGAAAACTCCAGGATGACCAACACTCAGGGTTCCGACGCTCCTCAGAACGGAGGAGATAATGGAAACTTGCCTCAGTGGGGAGCAACTGGGCAAAGGCAAGCCCCAGTTGCCAATCACCCCACTCTCGCCGAGATGATGGCCATGCAAAACCAGCTGGTCTCAGCCCTTCTGAGCCAGATGCAGCAGCAACAGCACCAGATGCAAGAGCAGCAGGCTTAGTTCTTCTGACTTCACCAACAGCCCGAGCTGCCCCGACCCGCCACACCAGCTCCCGCTCCCGCCTCTCAACTCTCGGAATTCCTCCGAGTCCGCCCACCGACCTTCTCAAGAACCACCAACCCCATGAAGGATGGGGATTGGTTACGAGCTATCGAGAAGAAGCTCGACCTCTTACCTGCACCGAGCAGGAGAGGGTGGCCTTCGCCACCCACCAGCTTCATGGTCCAGCCGCAGAGTGGTGGGACAATCTCCGTGAGACCCTGCCAGAGGGACACGCCCCCACTTGGGCAGAATTCTCTGCCGCTTTCCGTGCCGCTCACATCCCGACGGCATTATCGCACAGAAACAACAGGAGTTTAGAGACCTGCAGCAGGGGAGCAGGTCTATTACTGAATATCTGCATGAGTTCAACAGGTTGGCCAGGTACGCACCTGAAGAGGTCCGTACTGATGCGGCCAGGCAGGCCAAGTTCCTCCGGGGACTGAAGGATGAGCTGTCCCTACAGCTTATCTCCGGAGATTTCGCCAACTTTCAAAAGTTGGTGAACAAAGCTATTATGCAGGAGACCCAACAGAATAAAGTTGACCTGAGGAAGAAGAGGATGATAGCCTTCAGGCAGAACCAAGGAATGGCACAGAGGCCCCGATTCACCCCTCCTCCACCAGCACCACAGTACCACCCCCGCCCAGTGTATCGTCCGACACCACCTGCCGCCAATGCCGGAGCCGGACAACCTCGCCCCACTCCCACCGCACCAGCCGCCCCAGCTGCCCCGGCCAAGAAGCCGGAGATTCTGAGAGACAGGCACGGCAAGCCTGTGGTATGCTTCAACTGCTGCCAGGAGGGACACTACTCCCATCAGTGCCCTCATCCCAAGCGTACTCAAGGCGTCGCTTCAAACCCCGCCGTCCGCGCCAAAGTCAACCACGTCACCGCCGAAGAAGCCCAGGCCGCACCGGAAATAGTCATGGGTAAGTTTATGGTTCATTCATCACTTGTAGTGGTATTATTTGACACCGGAGCTACACACTCCTTTATATCAACTGCTTTTGTGGAAAGTAATGCCCTGGACATAAGTGAACTACCCAGACCAGTATTGATAGCTACCCCGGGCAAGCAAACCCTCGCCTATTCTTTTAGTCCAAAGGTATGGGTAGATATCCAAGGTACGATATTCTGGGCCGACCCCATTCTAATAGAATGTCAAGGTTTGGATCTCATTCTAGGGATGGATTGGCTAAATAAATATCAAGGAGTGATAGAATGTGCCCAGAGAAAAGTGGCTGTGACTAATGAAGAAGGGACTATCGTCACATTCCAGATGCCAAGCATGAAGGCCAGAAGGACAAGACTACATCAGATTACCAGTAGTCGGTGAATACCCGGACGTGTTCCCAGAAGATCTACCAGGGATGCCACCCAGGAGGGATATCGAGTTCAGGATCGACTTGGTGCCCGGAACCACCCCTATTTATAAGCGACCGTACCGGATGGCCGCCAACGAGTTAGCTGAGATGAAGCAGCAGTTGGAGGATCTCGAGAAGAAAGGCTACATCAGACCAAGCACATCGCCGTGGGGTGCCCCCGTCATCTTCGTCGAAAAGAAAGAAGACAAGGCAAAGCGTATGTGTGTGGATTATGGCGCTTTGAATGAAGTAACCATCAAGAATAAGTAGCTGTTGCCTTGGATCGACGATCTCTTCGACCAGCTAAAAGGGGCTACAGTATTCTCAAAGATCGACTTGCGTTCTGGTTATCATCAGTTAAGGATTCGAAAGAAGATATACCCAAAACGGCCTTTACCACCTGTTATGGATTGTATGAGTGTACGGTTATGTCCTTTGGATTGACCAACGCCCCTGCATTCTTCATGAATATGATGAATAAGGTGTTCATGGAGTATTTGGACAAATTCATCGTAGTCTTCATAGACGACATTCTGATTTATTCCAAGGACCAGAAAGAGCACGAGGCTCACCTCCGGTTAACCTTAGGGAAGCTAAGGGAACACCAATTGTATGCCAAGTACAGCAAATGCAAGTTTTGGACGGCAGAAGTAAAATTCCTTGGACACATCATCTCTGCGCAAGGAATCGCAGTAGACCCTGCCACCGTAGAAGCAGTTACGGATTGGCTGCCACCCACGAACGTATCTGAGATACGGAGTTTTCTGGGTCTGGCCGGATATTATCGGAGATTCATTGAGAATTTTTCTAAGATAGCCAAGCCAATGACCAAGTTGTTGCAGAAAGGAGAGAAGTTTGAATGGACTCCTGAATGCGAGGAAAGTTTCCGCACTCTCAAGACCCGTGTGGTGTCAGCACCCATACTAACCCTACCCGATATCCGTAAAGACTTCCATGTCTACTGTGACACATCTCGCCAAGGATTGGGATGTGTTCTTATGCAAGACGGAAAAGTTATCTCTTATGCCTCCCGTCAGTTGAGACCTCATGAGTTGAACTACCCGACCCACGATTTGGAATTAGCCGCTGTGGTACACGCCCTTAAGATTTGGAGGCACTATTTGGTTGGAAATCGCTGTGAGATCTTTACGGACCACAAGAGCTTGAAGTACATCTTCACACAGCCAGACCTCAATATGAGGCAAAGACGATGGTTGGAACTAATAAAGGACTATGACTTAGGTATTCACTACCACCCCGGAAAAGCAAATGTGGTAGCTGATGCATTAAGTCGCAAGGGATATTGCACCGCCATGATGATTCAAGAACACGCACCCTTGTTATGTAGAGAGATGGAAAAGTTGAATCTTGGATTAACCACAAGAGCATATCTAGCCACCTTGGACACTCAACCTATCTTGTTCGAACAAATCCGCGATGCTCAAATGGAAGACCCAGATATAGCTGCCCTTAGGAAGAACATGAGGCAAGGAAAAGCCCCATGATTTTCAGAGGACGAGAATGGCACCATATGGTTTGGAACCCGGATATGTGTACCGGATAAGCCAGAGATAAAGACCCTTATCCTGAGAGAAGCCCATGAGACATTGTACTCCATTCATCCCGGCAGTACCAAGATGTACCAGGACCTGAAGGAACGTTATTGGTGGGTCAGCATGAAAAGAGAGATTGCCCAGTTCGTCGCCGAGTGTGACACCTGCAGAAGAGTAAAGGCTGAACATCAGAGGCCTGCAGGATTGTTACAGCCACTTAAAGTGCCTGAATGGAAGTGGGAAGAGATCGGTATGGATTTCATCACCGGATTACCAAAGACCCAACTTGGGTATGATTCTATTTGGGTGATCATCGATCGGCTTACGAAAGTAGCACATTTCATAGCCGTCAAGACGACCTTTAGTGGCCCTAAGCTTGCAGAACTATACATGGCCCGGATCGTATGTCTTCACGGAGTACCCAAGAAGATAGTATCCGACAGAGGAAGTCAGTTTACCTCTCGTTTTTGGAAGAACCTTCAAGAGGAGATGGGCACGAGATTGAATTTCAGTACCGCCTACCACCCTCAGACAGATGGACAAACAGAGAGGGTGAATCAGATATTGGAGGATATGCTTCGAGCATGTGTCTTGGATTTTGGAGCCACTTGGGACAAGAGCTTGCCGTACGCTGAGTTTTCATACAACAACAGCTATCAAGCCAGCCTTCAGATGTCTCCTTTTGAAGCCCTATATGGACGTAAGTGCAGGACGCCTCTACTTTGGGACCAAACCGGTGAATCCCGTGTATTCGGAACAGACATTCTGCGTGAAGCTGAAGAGAAGGTACGGATCATCAGAGATCGACTCAAGATGGCCCAATCACGACAGAAGAGCTACGCAGACAATCGTCGTCGAGACCTAGCCTTTGAAGAAGGAGATCATGTTTACCTTCGAGTTACGCCTCTCCGTGGTACTCAACGGTTTAACATGAGAGGAAAGTTGGCCCCTCGATATGTTGGACCATTTCCCATTGTTCGACGCCAAGGCGAAGTTGCATATCAGTTGGAATTACCACCCTCATTGGCTGGAGTACATGACGTGTTTCACGTATCCCAACTCAAGAAGTGTCTGCGCGTTCCGACAGATCAAGTGGAACCTACAACAGTTGGATGTTCAAGAGGATCTGACCTATGTGGAAAAGCCGGTAAAAATATTGGAAGTCAAAGAAAGGATCACCAGGAGTCGAGTCATCCACTTTTGCAAAGTGCAGTGGAGCAATCATCCGGTAGAGGAAGCTACATTGGAAAAAGAAGATGAACTCAAGGCACAGCATCCTGAGCTATTCGAGGATTGATCCGAATCTCGAGGACGAGATTCTCTGTAAGGGGGATAGGATTGTAACACCCCAAGAAATAAAAACAAATAAAATAAAATAAAATTATTATTTAAATCAATTCTGGATTTGTTTATTAAAGGAAAATCATAAAAGAACCCAAGTAAAGCCAAACAGGGAGAAATACACAAAATATGGACCTGAAAATTTTATGAGATGAACTAGAGCCCAAAATATAATTTTAGGAATTTTTACAAATTTTTATCAACAGTGATTCAACCCTTAACCAAATATATGAATTACTGGATTTATTTTAAATCGGAAAAGAATTAAAAAATGCTTAACGGGCCTCAACCTCCAAAGTGACCGAGCCCAGCCCAGTCCAACCCGTGAGTCACTGTCCAGTGGGACCCAGGTGTCGGCGCCGCTCCCCTCCTCTCTCTTCCGCCCGCACCCGCCTCGGCCCCACATGGCAGCCACAGGCGCCCGCCTCCGCCCTCTGACCAGCCTGGCCCATCTGTCGGCCCCCTTCCTTTTTGGATCGCTCACTGACAGGTGGAGTCCACCTGTCAGGATCGTCTTCCTCCCGGGAAGGGGATCCCCTTTCCTTTCTCCGGCGATCTCCTTCGGATTCCCTGCCGCCGGCCGCCCGATCCCGCCCGATCGACCCTGGATCACCTTCCCTGGTCGCCACCGCTCCCCTTCCATCTACGACCGACACGTTTTCGCGCTTATGGAAAGCTTCCCGAAGCTTTTGGTAACCCTGGCCGGAGCTCTCGGGAACCTTTTGGTTCCTTGCCTTATGGACGCCGGTGACCCCATATAAAACCCCCCACGGCCACCGCCCTCAGCCCACACTCACACCGCCCTCCTCGTGCGAAAACAAGCGCCGCCATCTCCTTTTCGACCTTCGGCTCTGCCTCGCCTCCGGCGAGCCATCGCCGTCGATCCCGGCCCCCACCGCCCTAGCTGTCGCCACCGTTGTGATCAACAGAGCCCACCTGTCCTCGGCCTCCCCTCGGTTGGCCGTGGAACCCGCCGGATCACCGTCGCCGACGACCACCCGAGAAGACCTCGACGTCTACCCTCGCCGCCGTCGCCGTCCGTCGCCCGTCGTCGCCACCGAAGGTATGGCCAAGACCGTCTCGACCTCCTCTTTCCATTTTTGGCCCTAGCTAGGCCCCTAGGCCCTCGCCGCCGCCGTCGTAGCCGCACCCGAGCCCGCCGTCGTCGGAGACGAAGGGTACATGTCCCCTTTTCGCGCCTGCCGTGCCGGATTGAATCTTGGCCGCACGATCGCAATCGGAGCGCCTACGTTTAATTCCTTCGGGATTTAATCACAGCCGTAGATCTGGTCAAAGGGGTACAGGGCAATCACAACCATCGATCGCTACTTAAACCCCTGGATCAATCTCGTGCGTCCACGCGTACCCGTTCGCCCGTTTTAATCTCAACCGTTCAATCTCATTAAACCCACCCGCCTCGCATCTGGCCGCTGGATCCAGATCCAACGGTCCAGGTCGCTCGGGTCCACGCGCACAGTCACAGGTTCACGGTGAACCTGGTTCACCGTGGACCAGAGACTGTTTTCTGGTTTTAAATAAAATTCAGAAAAATAGTTTAAACTTCAAAAATTCATAACTTGCTCATTTTAACTACAAATTTCACCATTCAAATTTTGTTAAATTCAGTAAATTATTCTCTACACTTCAAAGCCATAAAAACAGTATGTTATCTTAGCACAAAATAAACTTATGGATTAAATAAATAAAAACCCCTTAGGGATAAATTAATAATTCAGGAAAAGAATTAATAAAAACCTCTAAAACTTAACTTTTAATATTATTAAAAGTAACACCAGAATAATAAAGCTCAAATCACATGATTAGATCATAAAATTTGTATGTTTTTGTTTGGTGATGCTTTATTTAATGTGTTGTTTATGTATTTTTCCGTATCGAGAAGACTACGAGTTCATCGAGGAGCAGGAGTTCTATCCCGAGGTTCCTCCATCCCCCTTTGCTGATCAAGGCAAGTCATCGACCACCTCTGTGGAAACAGTTGATCATATTGAGCCCATGTTTTAATAAATTATCGCTATAACTCATAGGTTAATATTGCATTAGTCCAATAATCAAGCCTTACACTTATATTTATTAGATCCCCGTCCTTGTGTGCAAACCCAAGCCATGCTTATTGAGCCTTAACTCCTTGTCACTCTACTATAAAAATATTAGCTAGTGCCCAATGTACCGGCACAACTGCTATAGGATAAAAAGAATGAGTCGTAGATAGCTGGATTCTGTATATGAATTTCCCCGTTATTCTCGTCTCTGGACTCTGTTGGAGTTGGCTAAGTTATAAGTATGGTGGGTTCCGGGTGCAAGCTCGGGCACTGGTTTGTCGCACCCGGGGCACTATAAGGACCGGTCTGCGGGATCTGTTGCAAAGCACTTCCGTACCAACCACAAGTCTAATGGGTAAGTCCTAACTGGAAGTATGGAATACTCCGGCTCGATGCACCATAGTGGAGGGGGCAAGGGGCTAGCCTGCAGGCGACTTATACCGACGAGGCTCAAGGGGGGGTATGGTGGGGCTCCGATGCGTCGGGACACCATATGAAACCCATAAGAGGGTGCTGTTGGGTCGGGGAGGACTATATGGAAGGTTTTGGCATGAGTTCCCGTGAAATGGGTCATCTTGTTACACTTCGGTGTAGGTGATGAGTGTGTGCCTTGTGGGTACAGTGGTACATCTCTGATCAGAGTAATTTAATCTTTTCGAAAAGCCGAGCCCACGGTCAAGGGCGGGTTGTGTGACTACTCGCAGTTAGTTTACAATTGTTGGAATGGTCGAGTTATTCATGGCACGTAAGGACTGTTGAGCGAGGTGGGGCTGACTGTACCCCTCGAGTTAGAAGATGATGATGCACACACACACGTTTACTTTTCCGTACCAATAAATTGCTCACATTTAAAGCTTTACAATTATGATGCTTCCGCAAAACTAGCCACTATCTCCCTTGTTATTACCTTGCATTATATTTGCATTCGGTGGCTTGCTGAGTACATCTGTACTCACCCCGTTGACTTACACCATCAGAGCCAGTCTACTACGAGGAGGATGAAGGTCTGGAGTAGCGACCCAGTCAAGGCGAGACTGGAAGGAGGCGTTTATCTAGGACCCTTATTTTATTAGTTTCTCTTCACCTTTATTCACTTTTGTATTAATGCGGTCTACGAACCATGAATGATTGTCCGTATTGTACGTGGTCGCATGATGAACGTCTTGTTTTATTGATATTCTATGGACTGTACTTCGAAGCCTCTTTGCGGCCTCCGCCAGAAGAGCTCCGGCCCCTACTCCGAAGCTCAAGAAATATCTACGCCTCGCTACAGTGTAGAAGCCATACCGGGGGCCCCTCCGCCCCTGGTATGTCGTTTAGCTGGTCGAAGTGTGACGTTGTCTGACACGTCTGTAAAGCTGTAAAGCACTTTTGTACAGTAGCTAGCTTCTTTTTCCCATTTTACCCCTATGAGCCTAGGGCTTATAGAGGGCATTTTGGTCTTTTCCTTAAGGCCTGCGTGCCTATAAAAGCAGGGCCAAGCCCTTGTAGCAAGGTACCTTCTCCAGGGCCATGAGACCCTAGAATTACTACCCCATACCGAGGCATACCATGCCAAATATACCACAAACTAGACGTAGGGCTATTATCCCCTAGGGGAGGCCCGAACCAGTATAAATCCTTTTTCCCTCTGAGAGAACCCTTCGAGGTTCATTTTACACTCCGTATCCACACATACTAAACCTGTACTGTAGCTAACGAAATTGCTACAACAGCTAGTACAACCTTCAAGGTAATCTCATCCAATTTCAGAGGAATTTCACAATAAGTATCTCATCATTTCATGTGATCTTCTAAATTCAATATATTTCTCATCCTATCTTTGATCCACTCCATTCAAGTCTCATAATCCTCCCTAATCAATACTTTAACTAATAATAAAATTTCATTGCCTTGTTTATTTATTTTTCTTAGATTTTTTGTCTTGTCTGGCATGTCGTGTAGTTCCTCGTGTTTCTCAAGTTTTGAAGCCCTCGCGCAAGTCCAGCAAGTCTTCATTCAAGAGTTAAAAGGTTCCAATCACAAAAGGCAAGTAACACTCCATTCGTCCTTGAACATGTTGAACCCATAGTAATTAATTGCATTAGTCCAATTAAAACCTACAGTTATATTTTTTAGATCCCTTGACCTTTTTGTGCAAACCCAAGCCATGCTTTTGATCCATTTTCCCTTGTCACCGTGAGACACTTCAATATTAGTTAGTGCCCAAGTATTGGCACACTAGCTTAGTACAACTAAAAATAAGTCGTACACTAGACTGGATAATTTATTCTCTTTTATATCCCTAGATATGTCACTTCTCCTGGTTCTAAAATGATGGAAGCATTGTTTGGAAAATAGTTAGGTTAATGTCCATGGTGGGTTCTAGGTGCAAACGAGTGTATTGGTTGATAGCACCCAGAGCACTATAAGTACCGATCTATGCGAACTGCTGCAAATAATTTTTGTACAAGCCACAAGTCTAGTGGGTAAGGCCTAACCTGGCGTATTGGTCGATTCAGCAGGATGTACCGAGTGGCGGGTCTGGAGAGTCAAGAACAAAGAATGCCTTGTTTCCTTTTTATTGACTAGACACAAAGGCACAAAAGGGGGTCTACGTAATCCAAGTGTTGGAGCATCGAGAAAACCTAGTGTGGCCGTGAAATACTTCAATATTAGTTAGTGCCCAAGTATTGGCACACTGTCTTAGTACTGCTAAAAATAAGTCGTACACTAGACTGGATACTTTATTCTCTTTTATATCCCCATTATGTCTCTTCTCCTGGTTCTAAAATGATGGAAGAAATGTTTGGAAAATAGTTAAGTTAATGGCCATGGTGGGTTCTAGGTGACAAACGAGTGTATTGGTTGGTAGCACCCGGAGCACTGTAAGTACCGATCTACAGGAACTGTTGCAAAGCATTTCCGTGCAAGCCACAAGTTTAGTGGGTAAGACCTAACCTGTCATATAGATCGGTTCAGTAGGATGTACCGAGTGGCGGGTCTAGAGAGTCAAGAAGAAAGAATGCCTTGTTTCCTTTTTATTGACTAGACACAAAGGCACAAAAGGGGTCTACGTAATCCAAGTGTTGGAGCGTCAGGGAAACCTAGTGTGGTTGACCTTCTGCTAAGACGATATATGTCAAAGGGTTTTGGCAATTGCAAGTTGATTTCTTACATTGTGGGTAAATTTGTACACTTGTGATAAGACTATAATCTTTTCGAAAAGCCATGCCTATGGTTATGGGCGAGCCAAGTGATGTTCTCTGCAGTTAGTCTAATAATGCATAAAATTTCAATAAATAACCTTAATTGAAAAGAAATTAAATTCCAATTTCTTTCGGTGGTCAAGTTTGAAATCTTCATCCTTGACTCTCTTTATCTCTCTTTTTCCATCCAAAATACGGAGGAATCAATTTTATATTTTTATGCGTGATTTTGTATTCAAGTTCAGAATCTCTAATTTCAACGTGAATACGAAATTACTCAATTTTAGAAATCATCGAAAATTCCTTAAAATATTCACGCGTTATTTCTTTGAAATCCAAAATTTCTAAATTGGTTTTCAATTCCAAACTTTCCAAAAACATTTCTCTTTTTCTCAAAAATCCAAATTAGGTTTTTCTGGAAATTATTTTTCCATTATTTTTCCAATCTTTTATTTTTGCTTTCTTTTATTTTTCTTTTTCTCTATTTTTCTTTCTACCTTTTTTCTCTTCTCTCTCCTTCTTTTGCTTTTCCAACGCAACCATCCCATGTGTTGCACTCTCTTCCTCCTCACCTTCTTCTTCCTCGAGCCTCCTCCTCCATTCTCTTCCTTCCTCCTCTCTCCATTTCTCTTCTCCCCGTAGCCCTCTCCTTGTCTCACCTCGACCCACATCATACTCAAGCCCGCATCAGCCTGGTCCAACTGTGCAAGCCCAAGCCCTGGCTGCCGTGGCGCACCCTGCTGCCTCCACCCGTGCCTTGCGCCCGAGAGCGCCAACCACCTCCCAATTTTTCTGGCAATCCCCAACCTTCGACGTTCCTATCCCCTGCTCTCCCCCTCTATAAAGCCAGGTGGCCTCCTCCCTTTCCTCATCACAGCCACCGCCTTCCCATCGCTAGTGTGTCATCATCCACGTCGTCCACTCTAGCGAGCTGTCTCTGCCACCCCTTCTCGCCTCCCCCTCGCGCCGCCCCCTGCTCACTGCTGCTCAGCCAGAGCTGCGCCTCTGCTCGGCTCCCCATCGCACCACCTCATGTTCACTGCCCCTATGTTGCTTCTGGAGATGCCATGCACCATCTCGTCTTTTGATGCCCCATTCCTTCCCATGGTGAGATTAATCTATCATTTTCCTTTATTATTTTCTACTCTTGTTTAATTAGATGTATAATAATTATGTCATTGTTCTAATGCAATCTATTATACTGGCATTATTCCTATTGACACTAAAATCTCCTGACAAAGTGCCAAACATCATTAACATCGATTCGGAGATCAAAAAGCACGTAGACACCTAGGGGTGGCCCACTAAATGTTACACGATGCTAACGACACATTATGATGACCCTTGACTGTGACAAGGGGGTGAATGGGTGGAGTCGCCAGGCAATCAAACCACACCACAAGGATGTGATCCAATTGGCCAAAGTGGAAGATGGGCAGTCAAACCGGTCTAATGGCGGCAGTCAAACCTGCGTGCAGAAGGGGAAGGCGATCAGGGTCGACTACGCGCGGGCGGTCGGACAGGCTATTGCCGAAATGGCCCAGTAAGACCGGTGACAGATGGTCGGTCAGACCGATGTGTAGGGCAGTGATCACCTTGGCTCACCGGTGATTGTGCCAATGAAGATGGCCCAGTGCAGATGCTTCTTGGTGATGTAGATAACCGTCCAAGCTCTGCAAAATAGATAAAATTAGAAGCAATTCGACCTAAAGACCAAATTACCAACAAAAACCGAGAAAAACCCATTATGGGAGTTAAACGGATGATTCACAAGGGAATCGACAAGGATTACCATGATTACGACACGACGAAAGGAAGGTTTACAGTGCAAACCCACAAAGATGGACGTGTTATGGATAAACTTAGGACAAGAAAGTAGTAGATTGAAAAAATAACGATTCTACGGGGTAGTAGATTATATTGATTTGGAGTTTGATGTCTCCCTTGAATTGGCCTTGCCCCTATTTTTATAGGGGCTGGTCTTGTCGTTCCTGGACTTAATTTATAATCTAAATTGATTAAGGTACAAGTCCAAGTCGTTAAAAATTAGTTAGAGATCAAATTATCCCGAAACCAATTAAATTGGCTTGAACTCAGACTAGACTATTCTGACCAGGCCCATATGGCCGATCTGACCGAGGTAGCATGGCCTGTCTAAACGAGGTCGCATGGTCGATTTGACCGGCCAACTATAGCTGTTTGGACTTGCCTGTGCTACGAAGTTGCATATGCATATTTTTGGCCCAAATTACCAAATTTTGACAATTTTGACCATTAATGCCCTTTTTTCTATCAACACATGCCCCCTGGCTTTTGGCAAACTAGTGAGCTAAAGGCACTACGGACTAAGGGCGATATACTTCATATAGGCCTTACGACACCTCAAGCATCTTGCTACATAGTTGGGAAGTACTTTTTCATATATCTACCATTTAGAGCTCTACGAAATCACTCTCCTTACAAAGACTAACAAATATGCATTACCTTGAGTGATTTCAACAACTTTGAAAGGACCCTCCCAATTAGGTGACCATTTACCAACGTGAAACGATTTTGATTTCACTTTCTTATTATAAGCTCTAGCCACTCTTCTCTTATCTCTTTCTATTGCCTCTAGAGCTCTCAATATCTTATCGGTCACTTCTTCCAAATTATCCTTCAAGAATACTTCATAATCACCGACCGATAAGCCATCTTGCTTAAGTAACCTTAAAGAGCCAACATTTACCTCTACCGTTAAAATGACTTCTTGTCCATACACCAATTCATATGGACTTAACTATGTAGCACCGTGCTTCACTATTCTGCATGCCCATAATGCCTTAGAAAACACTTCATGCCACCTCATAGGAAACTCCTCAATCTTCTTCTTAATGAGCTTAATCACAATATTATTACTAGACTCGGCCTAACCATTGTCCTAAGGATAGTATGGTGATGAGTTTATCAACTTTATACCATAATATTTGGCAAAATCATGTACCTCTTTAGAGACAAATGAAGCACCCTGATCTGTAGTAACTATCTGGGGAATACCGAATCTTTGTATAATGTGCTTCAAGATGAAATCAATTACCTCGTTGTTAGTCGTATTCTTGAGAGGCATAGCCTCGGTCCACTTTGTGAAGTAATCCATAGCCATAAACATGAACCGATGCCCTTTTGAAGAGGGAGGATGAATTTGGCCGATGAAGTCCAAGCCCCAACCTCGAAATCGCCATGGTTTGATAATAGGATTAAGAAAAGAAGAAGGAGCGAGCTAAATATTACCAAACCGTTGACATGCTTCATACCCTCTATAGTATCTAAAACAATCCTCAGTCATAGTCGGCCAATAAAAATCCGCTCTTTTGAGCATCCAACTCATCTTCTAAGATGACAGATGAGTACCGCTAAGTCCTTCATGGACTTCACCCATAGCTACTTTAGATTGTTTTTCATTCAAACTTTTCAGTAACACTCCATCAATTGTTCGGCGATACAACTCAAATATTGAATAATTGGAGATCTCTAATAATAAACGTTATTTTCACAAGTACTTGCCAAATCCTCACTTGAATTGGCGTTTAAAATAGCGATTTCAACCTGTACCCCTGGTCCTGGATCAATTTAGCATGGTTCGGTCAGACCAGCCTAGCATGGCCGGTCAGACCGACTGGACACCTACCGTCGGACCAGCCATGTTAGGCCAGTCAGACCAACGTAGTCTGACTATTGTGGCAAAAATTCATAAAGCATCATCTTTTCCTTTGTGTAAAACATACCTTTTTAATTTGATAGCCATATTCTCATTGAGCCAAATAATTTGCCTTTGAATTTGTTTCCCTAGACACATGAGATATTTAAAAATCATCAAGAGTACGAATTATGCCTAAACATTTGTCCAAATAGTTATCAACAAACCATTAAAGCATTCAGCATCTCTAGCTATCTGTTGAACAACAAATAGAGAATCACCATATGCACGAACATGTTAACAACCATGGAGTCTAAAATTTGAAGTCCTAGCAATAAAGCTTCACATTTGGCTTGATTACTAGTGCAAGGGAATTCTAAATTGGCCAAGGTCTTGAAATCCACTAGGTGATATAAGTACCACTCCAACACCTTAGCCAATTTTAAGCCGAACCGTCAAAGTAAAGCTTTCATGGTACCACTCCAACTAGAGCAACATCGTTACTCCAATTGACATCTAGATGGTGATCAACTATAAAATTTGTGACAATTTGGGCTTTCATAGCTTTCAAGGGTTCATAAGCTAAATCATACTCAATTAACGCATAAGCCCACTTTCCGATTCTCCCACTCAGAATCGGCTTTTGCAACATGTCCTTTGTAACATCGGTCTAACAAGTAACAATACATGTGCTAGATAAAAGATAGTGTCAAAGTTTGGTACATGCATAGTAGAGTGATAAACATAAACGCTAAAAAAACATGTACCTTGTCTTGGCATCCGATAGGCGGGAACTAAAGAACGTGATGTTGTACTCCTCCCCTTTTATTTCCTGAGTCAACACAACTCCTATTGTGCTATCTTCTGCGGCAATATACAACTAAAACATAATTCTAGCTTTTGGTGCTCTTACCACTGGTGGTGACGATAAAAACTTCTTGATTTGGTCAAAAGCACGATGCTGACTTGCCCCCAAGTGAATTCGGCTTCATTTTTAGCCGAAGTATAGTGATGAAAGCATCACTCTTGCCAGACAAGTTAGATATGAAGCGACACAAATAATTTACCTTACCTAGAAATTTCTGAACATCTCTCTTACATGTCGGCACTTCACTAAGAACTTTGGATCGATTTCAATACCTCTCTCATGAATAATGAATCCTAAGAACTTACCTGCCGACACACCAAAAAAACAATTGAGTGGGTTCATCTTGAAGCCATACTAATGCATTGTTTCAAAAACAACTCTCAAATCAGCTAAATGGTTACCCATAGCATCTGATTTGACCACAACATCATCTATGTAGTTCTCTAACATAACTCGTAGCAAGTCATGAAAAATCAAGTTCATAGCACATTGATATGTAGCACTAGCATTCTTCAAGCCAAAAGTCATCACTACCCACTCAAACAAACCGACAAAACCAGGACATCTAAAGGACGTTTTTGTAAACATCCTCTTCGGCCATGAAAATTTTATTGTAACCAACATTACCATCAAGAAAACTTAGTATCTTGTGTACTAAAGAATCATTGATTAGCATGTCTACTATCGGCATGGGGTACTCGTCCTTTGGAATGGCCTTGTTCAAGTCCGTGAAATCAACACATACACGAATATTGCCACTCCCTTTCTTCTCAACAAGCACAATTTAGCAACCCATTCAACATACCTGCATGGCCTAATAAACTCAACCTTCAGCAATTGTTCTATCTCTTCTTTAACTCGATCATACATGACCAAACTAAAGCAATGAGGAGGCTGTTTATGAGGCCTAAACCTGAGTTTGATAGGCGGCCGATGCTCCACGAGCTCGCGGCTAAGTCTGGGCATCTCACTATACTCCCATGTGAAGGAATCCACATATAACTACAGCAATTTTATTACTTCAGCCTCATCACTAGCTTGTAAGTTCTGATTTACAAAAGTCGTCCTTGGAACACTACCATCTCCTAGGTCTACTTCTTCTAACAAGTCCACCGACGCAAAACCTTGACCTAACTTCTCTAGACTAAAATCTTCAATGGCTTCAGCGATACCATCTTTAGAAGATTGATTCTACCTGGCATGTCAACTAGTTTAGAGACAGCAGATCTACACCAACTGGCTTTACAGAAATTGGAAAAACCTCCCCTCCGATACACTAACAAAATAAAGTCTGAGAGATCTCTACTGGACAAGCACTCTACTTTATCATGGATGGCATCTATGGACACATCTACCAAATAAACCTATGCTGAAGTGTCAGCTGGTACAACCTCCACATCATTGCCATCCCACTAGATTAGACACTGATGCAAGGTAGAAGGATTATATCAATTCACGTGAATCCAATCATGCCCAAGTAGCACACTGTAGTTACCTTGCACGTCTACCATGAAGAATGTCGTAGGCAGTGTCTTTTGGCCCACCCTCAGCTCTAGTGAAAGGACACCCTTCGCCTTAGAGCTCTTGCCGTTGAAGTCATTCAGCGTCATGTTAGTCTTCATCAAATCATCCACATTCTTGCCGATCTTCTTCAGAAGTGAGTATGGCATCAGGTTGATGGTGGCACCTCCATCTACGAGCATCCTAGATATCTTCTTGATGTCGATGTGCCCTCGAATGTAGAGAGGCTTCAAGTGACGAGCTAACTCCTCATGCTTCTCGAACACAGCCTCTTGTGGGACAAGGTTTAGTTGAGCGACCTCAGCCTCATCCTCTAGAAACCAAACTCAGTGGGAAGCATCACCACATTCACATCCATCGCTTGAGGAAGAGGTCCCTCTGAGATGGGTGTGTAGTCATTGTGTAACATGTCATTGTCATCATGACTCGGAGTGGGAGGAGATGCTGACCAATTGTCGATGGATGGTAATCGAGGTTCGAGCGGGGAGCTTGATGCCGGAGCATCAGGGAGGCCGGGTGAAGTTGGAGAGGATCTCAAGAGTGCACGAACAAACGGAGCATGATTTGGATGGACGGCTGACTTCGATGGCCTCCCTTAGGGGATAATAGCCCTACGTCCAGTTTGTGGTAGATTTGGCATGGTATGCCTCGGTATGGGGTAGTAATTCCAGGGTCTCATGACCCTGGAGAAGGTACCTTGCTACAAGGTCTTGGCCCTGCTTTTATAGGCACGCAGGCCTTAAGGAAAAGACCAAAATGCCCTCTATAAGACCTAGGCTCATAGGGGTAAAAAGGGAAAAAGGAGCTAGCTACTGTACAAAAGTGCTTTACAGCTTTACAGACGTGTCAGACAACGTCACACTTTGACCAGCTAAACGACATACCAGGGGCGGAGTGGCCCCCGGTATGGCTTCTACACTGTAGCGAGGCGTAGATATTTCTTGAGCTTCAGAGTAGGGGCCGGAGCTCTTCTAGCGGAGGCCACGAAGAGGCTTCGAAGTACACTCCGAAGGGGGCTTCGAAGCATACTCCGAACAAGGCTCCGAACTGAGGTCTCGAAGACTTGGCTTTGAACTGGCCGGACAGGGTATGTAGACTAGCTCTGAGGAGCACCGAAGGGAGGGCTCGAAGGCCAACCCCGAGCAGAGCCTGAAGGTTAACTCCGAGCAAGGCTCGAAGGCTAACTCTGAAAAGGGCCCGAAGGCTGGCTTCGAAGTTCAACCTGAGACTTAGCTTCTGGCAATCTTCAAGGAAACTTGAGGGCTTCGCTCCGGAATGCTCCGAGGGGCTTCGCTCTAGAGGGCTTCGACGGGGCTCGGGGGCTTCGCCCTAGCAGGCTCCGAAGTGAACCTTGAGGCTTGGAAACAGCTTCTTTGGGAAGATACATGCTTCGATAGTGTTGGGCTCCGGGCCGAAGGCTGTCGGAGGCTGACGTCATTTGGCCCCTATTCAAGGGAAAACTATTCCCCCAACACTGTTTTTGCTGTTGTCTGAGGTAATTCAAGTTAGATATATTGTACTGATTTGTAAAATCCTAGAAATACATTTGTATTGTTGATCTGAAAGGTAGTGTAAACTGAAAGAGGAGTATTTGAGGTTGAGTTATGGTGTTTTGATAGAAAGTAATTGAGTGTTGATTTGAATCAAAAGTTTAAAGAATTCAAATTTGTTTTGTGATAATTACAAATCTGATTTAGTTTGGATACTGATTGTAGTGTGAAGTTTTACGATCGGAATTGCTCTGAAACTGAGTTCTGAAAATTGAATTAATTCCTGAATTCTATACCCTTCTGAAATCAGTTTATACTATTCATTGTCGAGAGGGTTTCAATTTTATTGAGATTGCATTAGAAGTTAAGTGTGACAAGTTAATTATTTATTCAGATCCTGTTTAAGCTTAATTTGATTCTTTGATTGAATGTGTTGTTGTGATGGAATTATCATAACTGAAGTTGAAATGAAAACGTGAGTTTGTGTTCAGATTTGGAAATTTGTCTGATAGTTAAAACCTGTTTTCAAGTGATCATCAAGTTTGATATTGTTATGACTTAAAGGTGCGTTGGGTGTCTTGAACAGTCCATCATATTCGAAAGAAAGTGTTGAGGCGCATATTCACCCCCCCTCTAGTCGCCATTCCAATCCCACAGTTCCAGGGGCCACAAACTTGCTTCTAGCATTTTTTACCAAACGGGAATTACCAGAATCAGCCTCGGCAACCTTGCGCTTGCCATGGGTGTATCTCTGTACTTTCTCGGTCAGACTGGCCAGGTTGAGCCAGTTGGATTGAGTCTTGTCCGTCAAACCCACCATGGCGGGCCGATCTGATCGGTTAGTGTCGGATGCCTGAAAACGGGCAGTCCGACTGTCCTTAGTAGGCCGGTTAGACCGGTGGTCTACAGCCGGTCAGACCGAATGTGCGAGGCAGGTTAGACTGATGCTTCCCTTGGTTGCCTTCTCTGGTTCACCTCCGTCCTATTCTATAAATGTGCCCTTGGTGATTGGGACGTCCTAGGAGCCCACCTTGATGACGATAGCTTCAGAGACCCTTTTCGATGCATCTTCGAGTCCATCTCCTCCATCTTCATGTCAAGATGGTCACTCTCTGCTCTGTGGCATGACGGACAGCCGGCTGAAGACGCCGCCTCTAACCGTGCTCATCTGCTCTTGCATGTGGGGCGTCTCTTGTGGCACACAAGGGACTTAGGAAAAAAGTAAGGGAATGGGAACCCGACGTGCGGAAAGTAGTACGAAGCCCATTGCACCATCAGGAGTTGGTACGGAGTTGGAGGCATTAGTGGTTTTAGTGGTCTTGCGTACGGAGACCAAACCAATCACCTTGCGGATGGCTCGACCTTGTTGGAGGCCTTGGCCGACTACTTGCTTTCTTGGCCCTCTTCTGGTGCTTATGAAGCAGCATCTCATACGTCACCTTTGGCTTCTTATGGGACCTAGCCGAAGACGTCGCATTGGTGTTTACTTTACAAACCACTACTTGGGGATTCTTTGGTACAAGCATATATGGATGAGGCTCTTCAACTACAACCGCTTTCCATTTAGATGACTTGGTCTGCTCAGGCCGAATCAGCACCTTCTTCTCATCAAGGTCAATGGTGTTCATGGGAAAGGGGTCTTGGTCAAGCTTCATCTTGGGACTAGTGTCCAACTTCAATCGTCAATGATTGAACCTATTAACGGAAGACATTACAATCATTAGTAGAATGGGAATGGGAATCATGCCACTTATAGTAAGTGTGTTTCTTCAAATCGTCGGCAGTAGGAATGACATGATCCTTTGGCAACCTGAGGAGTTTATTCTTCAACAAAAAATCAAATATTTTATTGCATTTGGTCATGTCGAAAGCGTACTTGACTTCACTTCACTGACTCTTAGTGGGAGAGGGTCGTAGCTCAGATCAAGTAACTGGTTTGGACTTGTTAGACCAAGTCCACTCCACGGTATACATATCAGACGAGTCATCCTCGCTTTCTAATGATTCCTCATCAGAGTGCTCCACGACGTGTACCTCGGCCCTAGGCTTACTAAATGTCTTAGTGATTTTTTTATTTTTAGCCCAGCCTTCGTAGGCTAGAGCCTTCTGCAAGACTTGTTTGACCTCTGAGAAATTATGCTCGTCTATCTTTTCTTTAATTTCAAAATGTAAACCATTAAAGGCCAAATCAGCTAGGTCCCTCTCAAAAATGTTCAAGCTAAAATTTCGATTTCTGGTATCCCTAAATCGCCTAATGTAGTCAGAGATACTCTCATTAAACGTTTGCTTAACTGATGTTAGGTGTGAGAGTCTAAGTTTAGTTTCACTAGTATAAAAATAATCATGGAATTTCTGCTCTAACTGGGCCCATGTCTGCATGGAGTTTGGCGATAGCACCGAAAACCAAGTAAAGGCATCTGACCCACTAGCTTCTCCACATTGCTCTAGAAACTGACCTATAAGCTCCGAAGTGGTTTTGCTATCCTCATCATTAAACTTAGTGAACTTAGGAACCCTAAAACCATGAGGATATGGGATGGTGTCAAAATAGTCTAGGTACACCTTATGGTAAACCCTAGTACGATCCCAGGGTGCGTAGACTACGCACTCTCTGAACAACGCACTGATACAATCATCCATGTCATCTACACCTCTATCTTGGGGGCGCCTAGCGTGCCGGTCTAACCAAAGGGATTAAATGGGGCCTCGACCATGGATGTCGAGGCCATACTTGCGATATTTTTTCCCATAATCCCATCGGTTCTATTGTATACATGATGAACAAGCGGTACGCTAGTAATTTGGGTTGGAGAAGTGGCCTCGGAAAAGCTGAATTCCCAAACATCGCCTCCATGCTAGAATATACCTATGGACCTAGATGTTTTGCAAATGTGGCACTAACCGTTTGATCTACAGTTGTAGCTATTTTTTGCTCAATGTGTAGGCTAGAGAGAGGGGGAAGGGATGTTACCTTGCTAATGGAGATGTTGGGGAGATCGGTGTTGCGCTTGACGAAGCCTGCATGAGACTTGGTGTAGCGCCCAAGCACGATGGCATGTAGCTCCCTCATCCTTGCCTCGATCTCCTCTCTATCCTACATGGAAATGTCTTCTAGGGTGGGGAGGGTGGTGTTGTCGTTGTCGATCTCTACGCTACCCACCATGTTTGTGGGCGTAGTGGCTGTAGTTGATGTAGTCGTAGTAGTTGTACCCATCGCCGACGTGGTTGGGCTTGACGTGTGTGTCTCTAGTGGAGTCGCCAAAAAGTGTGTTGACACTAAAATCTCCCGACAAAGTGCCAAACGTCACACGATGTTGACATCGCGTTCCGATGACCCTTGACCATGACAAGGGGGTGAATGGGTGGAGTCGTGTAACACCCCAAATTTTAGAGCAATAAAATAAACTCAAAAAAATCAGACTTTTCAGAAAAGAATTTATTTTAATTCTCATAAAGTCATAAATGCCTAAATAAATAGAATCTAGAGAAATAATTCAAATCATAGTTTGAAAAATATATGTTATGTTCCTAAGATCAAGATACAATTTTAGGAATTTTTTATAAAATTTCCAACCTTGGATGCTAGTCCATACTTTAAGAATCAATATCTGCAATTATTTTTATTCAGAAAATCAATTTAAATGCTAATGGGCTGCTCCCCTCATTTCTCTCTCCTCGGCCGACCCAACTCATCCACCCCTCCATTCTCTCACTGACAAGCAGGCCCCACCTGTCGGCGCACTCAGTGTCACCCAAACTTAGGCCCACCTGTCAGCCCCCCTCCCTTCACAGCTCACGTGCTACGGCCCACCTATTGGCACCAACCATTAACCCCTCACCCTCGCTGACCAGTGGACCCCACCCATCAGTCATCTTCAACCTCGAGCGCCCGAGATCCCCGGCCACCGTAGTGAGATCTGATCGCCTCCGCCATGGGCCTAAGCTCCGGTTAATTGCTAGAATTAAGTCATTGTTATAATCGCGCTTGAATGACCTTGGATCCCTTCGTCGTTATGCTCCAGAGCGCCGCAATTAACAGGATTAATGTCGCCGGAGTAAAGAGGTTTAATCAACGGTTTCCCCCTTCCTCGCTGCTGTTAACCTCGCCAGAGCACTATAAAAAGGCCCCTGGTCACACCGCATTCACTACACTGCTCAATTTCCCTCTCTCGCCCAACCCCGAGCGCTAGAATCCCGTTTTAGCGTCACCTCTCTGTCTTGCCTCCAGCCGCCATTCGCCGTCACCGGAGTACTCCCCTCGCCCCATCGGTGCCACCGGAGTAATCCCGATCACCCCCTCGACCTCGGCCACCACTTCACTTGAGCTCATCGCCATCGGAACATCGTCACCGACGAGGACCCGAGAGGTCGCCGCCACCCCGCACGTCGCCGGCCTCATCCAGTCGACCCTGAGCCTCGCCGATGGTACCATTAGGATCCCCTCTCTATTCTCGTCACATTTTTGGGCTTAGGTCGAACTTTAGGCCACTATCGCTGCCGCTAGGGCCCTCTCTATACTCGACCATCACCGGAGAAGATGATTGGCATAGTAGTTATATTGTGCCGTGTCAGATCTGATCTCGGCCGCCCGATCGTGATCGAACGATAAGGATTAAATCATTTCTACAGTTTAATCCTGGCCGGTTGATCCGAACAAAGGGGTACCGAGAGATCTCAACCGTCCATTTTCACGTAAAGTCCACCGGTCCACAGCACAGTGTCGTGAACCCAGTCCACCGTGGACTGCATGCTGAATTAGGATTTAAATTAAATTCCAGAAATTAATTTAAATTTAGAAATTCATAACTTGCTTAAATTAACTCCAAATTTGACCATTAAAATTTCAGAAAGTTTATCTTTTTATTCTCTTCCTGTTCATCCAATAAAATTTATATATTTTCACTGTATATTTTAAATTATTTAATTGTAATTAAAATAAAATTGAAGAAATGAATTCTTAACTTCAAAAATTCATAACTCCTTTGAATTAACTCTAAAAATTACCATTCCAACTTCAGAAAACTTGTCTTCTTGTTATCTTTAGGTTCATCCAATAAAATTTATATGTTTATACTAAACATTTTACATTATTTAATTGGAGATAAAAATAGAATTTAAGAAATCATTTTATACCTTCAAAAATCCATATCTCCCTTAAATTAACTCTAAAAATCCCTATTTTAATTTCAGAGGCTTTATATTTTATACCTTTCGATTTGACTCAATAAAATTTATATTTTCTTATTGTGATTTTATATTGTTTTGATTGATTGTTATTTCTCAATTTGCGTATCAAGAAGATTACGACGTCGTTGAGGAGCAGGAAGACTTCCTCCATGTTTCCCCTGCCACCTTTGCTGAATATAATGAGGCAAGTCACCAACACCATTTTGAGCATATCAAACCCAATTTTTAATTAAATATCGCTAAAACTCATAGGTTATATTTGCATTAGTCAAATGAATAACCGTACATTATATTTATTGGATCCCCAACCTTGATTTGCAAACCCAAGCCATGCTATCGAGCCTGAATTCCTTGTCACCAGTATACTTATTAATATTATAAGTGTCCAATGTATCGACACAACTGCTATATGCTTAAAAACAAGTTGCAGGATCTTGGATTCTGATATATGATCCCATATGTCTCTCACCCCTGGTATTCTGTTGGTCTTGGAATTGGTTTGATAAGTTAGCATGGTGGGTTCCCGGTGCAAGCAAGGGCATTGGTTAGTCGCACCTGGTGCACTATAAGGACCGGTCTGCAGGATTCGTTGCAAAGCACATCCGTACCAAGCACAAGTCAAGTGGGTAAGTGTTAACTTGAGGTATGGGTCGTTCCAACCCAAGGCACTATGTGGAGAGTGGCGAGTAGCACCTGTGGGTGGATTGGGCCATGTGGCACAAAAGGGGGCGCAACATTGGTCCGGTGCGCCGGCACGCCGGCAAAACCTATAGTGTGTGTCATTGAGTTGGAACGATTCATGATAAAGGTTTCAACATAAGTTCTTGTGACTTGGGTCATTTGACACACTGTAGTGTGCAGGAATGAGTGTCGTGTGGGTACTGTGGTACACCTCTGATCAAAGTTAAATCTTTTCGAAAAGCCGAGCCCACGGTCAAGGGAGAGTGGAGTGACATCCCACATGTAGTTTATGTTTGAGAAGTGGTGCATGATTGATTGGGCATGTAAGGATTGTTGAGCGAGGAGGACTGACTATACTCCTCGAGTTAGAAGATGTTGCATCATGCATGATTTAAATATTTTGTATGACGAAACCTGGCTCACATTAAAGGCTGCAAAATAAAAATGTACTTTTCTGCATTTTAAGCCATTACCTCCCTTTGTTATTACCTTGCATTATTATTGCATTTGTAATCACCCGTTGGAAAAAACACTTCAGAGGCATACTACGATGAGGATGGTCTGGAGTAGAGACCTAGTCAAGGAAGCAACCTTGGAGGAGATGTTCATCGTGTTTATTATTTTCATAGTTTATTTTATTTTAACCCTTGTGTAATAATGTGGTATGCGAACCACGAATGTTTGACGTATGTGCGTCGTCGTGTGATGAACATCTTGAGATTATTGATTTTCTATGGAATTTCAATAAAGTCTGGGTTTTATTAAATCCGGGCGCTACAAGATGGTATTAGAGCCGACTTGACTATAGGAAACCAAACAGACCTACCTTATACTTAGTTTTGCAAAACTATTTCATAAAAATCTATTCCATAATTTTTATTCTCTCCCTTACTCTTTAAACCATGTTTTTCCTTGTAGATGCTGACCCACATACGCAGTTTCTTCTAGGAGGCTATCGGGATCATCCAGGAACTCCGGGTGTTGGCAACATTTCTACTATACACCTATGAGCCAGAATATCGTGGCATCTATCAGATCGGAGAGAGTGGCCCATGCCAAGTAACCCTGACACTCATCACCTTAGATCCAGAGCTAACCTCCTTCACCACCTCAGTCAGAGCTGCAACCTATAAAATTGGTTGTGAGGAAACAGCTCATCAAGCACTTTGAGAACTTCGTCAAATCTACGACGACCGCCTAGATGGCACCACCTTTCACCATCTGCCATCTCATGAGCCAGGGTCAGATCGCAACACCTACGTCAGACATCTCGACGACTACGACCCTCTGGTAGCCCGACAGACCCGTATCTTATTGTCTATGGACACCCTCCACAACGAGTCTCTCATACTCGCCGATGAGACACAAGCTTGGGTCGACTACTACCATCAGGAGGTTGATGAACTTCGGCAGCAAAATACCCCAACTCCTTAGCCAGAACTAGTAGACTCGGTTCCCCCTAGGAGGAAGACCCTTCGGAAGGCCCTTCGTCGCCCGAAGAAGTTGACCAGGTGAAGCACGACCCTTTCCAGTCGAGGTGAGGCTAGAACGTTCGAAGGATTAATGGCCAATGATGAGGCCGAGCCTAGCACCACAACAGGACATGTCCAAGGGTTTGAAAACCCCCACGACAGAACCCCTGACATCCACTAGATGATTGTGCTGGATGCTAGACATCAGATGTTTGTTTTTCTTGTTTGTGATACCATCCATAGCGACTTGTGCTATGGGTGAGATAGAAAAAAGAGCTGAATTGTAATGAACTATTTCATATCACACTTAATAAAGAGGCTGTGAGTTATTTTGAGTATAAATTTTCTAAACCTTCTCTTATGATCTTGGGGTATTCCCATCTTCAGAATGGCCAACGATCAGAACATATCCTCCACCCCCAACCTACATGCCACGCGGTGCCCAATGGCAAAGTTCCAGGGCAACGCTAGACCGGAGCACCCATAACCAACATCCCTACCTTGGCCGAGATGATGGCCAACCAAAATTAACTCATCACCACGCTGTTGGCTCAGATGCAGCAGTAACAGGCCCACATGCATAAGCAACAGGCTTAGATAAACCGTCTGCAGCAGCAACACCACCTATAGCTACCTCTATGCCCTCAAGCCCCCGCACCAGCCCCCGCCACCCAACTGTGAGAGTTCCTACGGGTGCGACCTCCAAAGTTTTCGAGTACACCCAACCCAATGGAGGCTGGGGATTTGTTGAGAAAAATCGGGAAGAAGTTGTACCTCCTTCCATGCTCTGACTCAGAGCGAGTGGCCTTCACCGCCCATCATCTCCAAGGCCCGGCATTAGAATGGTGGGATAACAACCGGGAGTCCCAACCCGTAGGTCACTTGGTGTGATGCCCCGATTTATCAAATCGGAAAATTATTGAATTTCCAAAGAAAAACAATAATACAAGAGGTTCATCATGCGACACGTACATATGAGCAATCATCCGTAGTACGCAGACCACATTATTACATAAGAGTAAAATTAAAATAAACAATAAAAATAAACTGCATGACGAACGCCCTCTTCAGGATCTTTCTTCTTGACTGGGTCGCTACTCCAGACCATCCTCGTAGTAGGCATCCTCTGAATTGTGTGTCCAATGGGTATGAGTACAAAAAGTACTCAACAAGCCACCGCAAATGCAATAGTAATGCAAGGTAATAACAAAGGAGGGATAATGGCTAAAATGCGGAAAAGTACATTTTTCAGTTGTTGCATTTTGTGTAGTCAAATTTAATCATGCGGAATAATAAACATGAATATCATAATACCATCTAACTCGAGGAGTACGTTTTACCTCCTCGCGCAACAGTCCTTACATGTCAAGTCATCATGCACATTTATTATAAGTAAATTAACTCTGGGATGTCACGCAACCCACCCTTGACCGTGGGCTCGGCTTTTCGAAAAGATTTAAAACTCTCATCAGAGGTGTACTACTGTACCCACAAGGCACACACTCATCCCATACACCAAAGTGCAACGAGATGATCCATACCACGGGAACTCGTGCCAAAACCTCTGCACGAAATGCTCCAAGCGATAACCACCCGCTCTAGGTTTCGCCGGCGCGCCGGGCCGCATCCCGGCTAACGTCGCACCCCTTTTGCGCCATGTCGGTACAAGCCACCCGCAGGTGCTGGTTGACCCATCTCCAAGTGGTGGCCTCGGTTTGGAACACTCCATACCTTAGTTAGGACATACCCAGTATACTTGTGGTTAGTACAGAAGTGTATTGCAACGGATACAACAGACCGGTCCTTATAGTGCCCCGGGTGCTACCGACCAATTCCCTAGCTTGCACCCGGAACCCATCATGCATATACTTAACCATCACTCTATCACCAAGAGAATTCTAGGGATAAGAATTAACGGGGATCATATAGTAGATTCCAATCGCTACGACTCATTTTAAATCCTATAGCAATCATGTCGATATATTGGACACTAGCTAATAGTACTAATAATATGGTGACAAGGAGTTTAGGCTAGATAGCATGGCTTGGGTTGCACATAAAGGTCGGAGGATCTAAATAAATATATCGTAAGGCTTTCATTTGACTCATGCATGTATATCCTATGTGTTTAGCGATAGTTTAGTAAAACATGGGTTCAATATGCTCAAAAGATTGGTTTGGTGACTTGCCTTGTTCCGCGAAAGGCGAGGGAGGGACTTTCGGGAAGTATTCCGGCTCCTCGGCGGCGTCGTAGTCTTTTCGACAAAAGTAATAAACATAGCATTCAATAAACATTCCAAAATCACACAATAAGCATATGGGTTTTGATTGGGTTTAAATTGGGAAAACAAGTTATTAAGTTTCTGAAAATTATTATATGAATTTTCAATATGAGCTTTGATGGAGTTAGAAATTTCTAAAAAGGAAATAAAAATGTGCCCATAATATATCTTAAACCTCCTATTAATTAATAATAGAAAGTCCAGATTAACCTACTGGTTCTATTATACAAAAAAATGAAGAGGATAAAAAGATAAATCTTTCTAGAGTTGAATTATGAACCTATTTTAAAGTGCATTTGAATACTTTATAAAATAAACATAAAATACTCAAAATAAACCTACTGTTTTTATTGTACAAACATGTAGAGAATAAAATTATAAATTTTCTGGAATTGAAATGGTAAATTTTGGAGTTGAAATGAGCAAGATATGAATTTTAGAAGTGTAAAAACTATTTCTGGAATTTAAATTAAACTAAAAACAGGCGTCGGTCCACGGTGAACCGGGTTCACCGTGAACCCGCGCACTATGCGCGTGCTCCGGATCTAGATCCGCCATTGGATCGAGATCGGATGGCCACGGGCGAGGCGGGTGGTTTAAATGAAAATGGACGTGCGAGATTAAAAGGCCGAACCGGTACGCGATGGATGGCCCAGATTTGATGTGGGTTTTAAATATAAATGGACGGCTCAGATTAGAACATAACGCTTCGTCGAGATCCAATGGATCTGATTAAACCGCGCGAACAATTTAATGGCCACCGTCGGATCTAGAGCACACGGTCGCGATCGAATCCGACACGACACGGGTACACGACCCATGCCGGTCATCTTCTCCGGCGACGGCGAGAGCCTAGCGGCCACGGCGGGCGACGACGGCCAGATCTAAGGGCTAAAATAGAAACATGGTGACAAGGGGAACATGATGGTACCGTTGGCGTGGCGAGAGGTCATCGGAGCGTGGCCGGCAATGAGCGGGGGCGGCGAAGGTGTTCGGGTCCCTTGTCGGCGATGGCATTCCGGCGGGGTTCGTCGGCGATGGAGTGGTGGCCGAGGTCGAGGTGGTGTGGGCGGTCACAGTGGTGCGGTCGTCGAGGACGGAGGGGCACTCCGGCGATGGCGATTGGCGGCTGGAGTGAAGGTGGTGGAGTGGTGTTTAAGGGAGCATCTCGAGCGTTCTGTTCAGTCTAAGTGCGAATGGATGTGCGGGCTAGACGCGGTGGAGGCGTAGGGTTTAAATAGGGGCACTGGCGGGGGCAGAGGGGGCACAATCGGGGGAGGCCGAGAGTAACGCCAGCGAGATCCTTCCATGAATGCAAGCGACAGCGGGGTGATTGCTCGTGTTTTAATGGGTGGAAACGGTCGGTGCATCGTGGGGGTGTTAATGGCGATGACGAGTTAACACGAGGGGGCTGGTGGGGGCGGATCCGAGGCGGGATCGGTGGTCGGCGAAGTTAGGGGGGTTGGCGCGAGGTGGACGACGGTCCTGACAGGCAGGGGCCACCGGTCAGCGGGGCGTGGGTGTGGTAACGTTGCGCAACCGACAGGTGGGGTCGGGCTCGGCCGAGAGTGGGAGTCGGCGTCGACAGGTGGGGTCAGGTGGTCGAGCGTGCGCACGAAGGGGGAGGGGTCTCTCACGGGTGGGGCCCGTCTATCAGTCCGGGGTGCGGGGAGGAATCGGGCAGGGCAGGCTGGTTGTGGGAGATTGAGGGAGGGAGGTCCGTTACTGTTTCAATCATTTTCTAGATAAAAATAATTGCAGAAATTAGTTTAAAATATTTGGGCTACTTTCAAGGGTGGTAAAAATTTGTAAAAATTCTCAAAAATGTATCTTGGCCTTGGGATCATATACAAAATTTTCCAGCCCCTGGTTTGGATATTTTATCTAGGTTCTAGTTCAATTAAGCTTAGAAGGGCATTAAAGGTATTCAAAATAAATTATTTCCAGCACAATATATCAAATGGTATTTTTATTTCTCTGAAAATTTGGGGTGTTACAAACCTATCCCCTTACAAAGAATCTCGTCCTCGAGATTGGAACGTTACTCGAATAGCTCGGGGTATTGGGCTTTCAACTTGTCTTCTTTTTCCCATGTGGCTTCTTCAACAGGGTGGTTGTCCCACTGAACTTTGCAGAAACAAACCACATGGCTCCTGGTTACTCTTTCCTTAGTTTCCTGGATCTTGATGGGTTTCTCGATATAGGTCAAGTCTTCTTGGACATTGAGCTGTTGGAGGTCTGCGTGTTCGGTGGAACACATCATGGACTCCTGCTAGGGATGGAGGTAGTTCTAGCTGATATGCCACTTCTCCTTGCCGTCGGAGGATCTGAAAAGGTCCGACATTGCGGGGTGCTAGCTTGCCTCCCATGTTGAACCTTTGAGTGACACGGAGGGGAGTGACTCGGTGTTGACACTAATTTTGGATCCTTAATACATAATAAAAAAAATCTCATATTAAATATATATCAAATATGTGAGATTGTTTACCGGCATAAAAAAAACCATTCGGTACCCAGCACGTATAAAAAACATATAAAAATGCATCCAAGAATAACACCCTCGACATGCAAGAAACATTATATATAAATGAAAATTTGATCACAACACCTACATTAAAAAATATTATATTGGTGTGGTATCGAAATACATATATACATAAAAACATATAATAAATGTCTCATGGTGTGAGATAGTACGTTTATTATCACGACTGCATGCGTGTGTGATATAAATAAGTATATAGATACACGCATATATGAAATAAATAATATATCTACTGATAATGTCTCTCTAGCAATGAGAAGTATGATATTTATATGGCACTGCACATGTGTCATTAAACATATGCAACAATAAAAAATATAATATTTATCGATTTGACACCATAGACACATGTAAAAAAAAGTGCACATATGCAATAAAAAATATAGATATACGTCAAGTGGCCTAAAATAATCATAAAACATATATTGAGAAGTATTATAATGGTGTGATGTTGAGCAATATCAATA
The DNA here is from genome assembly GCA_019279435.1 of Zizania palustris. NCBI lineage: Eukaryota > Viridiplantae > Streptophyta > Magnoliopsida > Poales > Poaceae > Zizania > Zizania palustris. The sequence continues at coordinate 35,031,074 of JAAALK010000285.1, read as the reverse complement.
TATAAAAAAACATAATATATGTCGCATAGCGTGAGGTGTCATGTTTATCACCATGACTACACGCACGTGTGATATAAATGCAGACACATATATACGAAATAAATAGTATATGTACATAATAATAATGTCTTTCTAAATATGATATTCATCTGTATATCACTACATGTGTGTCACTAAAAATATATAATAGATATATGTGCAAAGATAAAAAAGGGATATTCAGCAATCGACGTAAATATTGCATCACAAATATGCATCAATAGATGGACCGATATAATATTTTAAATAAACATACTGAAAATTATACAATCAGTTGCAACATGTGTCTTTAAAATAAAAAAGTCAGTTGCAACACGTGTCTTTGAAATAAAAAGAAGATATATATATATATAACGACAAATGATTTATACAACTTACAAATAAAATTGATCACATATTTTAAATATGGGCCAAAATATCAACCATATATAATTTAATAAATAAGAAATTAGGGCATCTAAGCATCCAACTAGCACCTCTTGCATGGCAGTTTTTTGTGACAGTATATGCAGGGAGTGGCAGGCTTTACATGCAACTTGAGCAAATTACATAAAAAAGGAACGTGCATGCAGAAAACCTACCCACTTCCGCACGCATGCATACGCAGGAAAACAGGAGCTACTCTCCCACGCACGCACAGCACACGTCCTGCTGCTCCACGCACGCACGTCCTCCACATCCAGCATGCTCTCTCCTCATGCGCAGCAAGCACGTTGCTGTAGCCCACGTCCAGCACGCACAGGAGATTTCCATCCTGCCTCCTCTATAAATAGAGGCATACAACAGCAAAGCGAAGGGAAATTTTTTTTTGGAGTGCACACGCTACTGCGTAGAGGTTAGGCTGCTCGCTGCTACTTTCTGAGAGCTCCGCACTGCTACTTTTCTTGAGAACGCACACGCGAAGGAAGCAGGGAGATTCATCCTGCTAATCTTCTCTTCAGAGGAAGAAGGTGCTACCAAGGTATAAACATGATGTTTATTTGTTCATCTTCATGTTTTTAAATTCAATGCATCATATCATAGTCCTATGCTCGGCCTTTTGGTACAAGCCTAGGAATGCACATCATAATCCTAAACTCGGCCTTTTGGTACAAGTTTAGGAATGCATATACATATCATAGTCCTAGGCTCAGCCTTTTGGTAAAAGCCTAGGAATGCACATCATAGTACTAAACTCGGCCTTTTGGTACATGTTTAGAAATACATATTCATGTCATAGTCCTAGGCTCGGCCTTTTGGAACAAGCTTAGGAATGCATTTCATAAAAACATACATATCATAGTCCTAAACTCGACCTTTTGGTACAAGTTTAGGAATCCATATACATTTCATAGTCCTAGGCTCGGCCTTTTGGTACAAGCCTAGGAATGCACATCATAATCCTAAACTCGGCCTTTTGGTACAAGTTTAGGAATGCATATACATATCATAGTCCTAGGCTCGGCCGTTTGGTACAAGCCTAGGAATGCACATCATAATCCTAAACTTGGCCTTTTGGTACAATCCTAGGAATGCACATCATAATCCTGAACTCGGCCTTTTGGTACAAGTTTAGGAATGCATATACATATCATAGTCCTAGGCTCGGCTGTTTGGTACAAGCCTAGGAATGCACATCATAATCCTAAACTCAGTCTTTTGGTACAGGTTTAGGAATGCATATACATATCATAGTCCTAGGCTCGGCCTTTTGGTACAATCCTAGGAATGGACATCATAATCCTAAACTCGGCCTTTCGGTACAAGTTTAGGAATGCATATATAAGTCATAGTCCTAGGCTTTGCCTTTCGATACAAGCCTAGGAATGCATATCATAATTTTTAGGCTCTACTTTCTATTACGAGTCTAAGAATATTTTCTTAACATATGTCAAATGTATAAGGGCCAACTAAAATTTTGATATAGGCTCTATGGTATAAATATAAGGTCAAAAATACCTACAAATGACTCATAAGCACGTTATGATAAATACTTGCATTTCTCACATACATATATAAATAGTGCGAATTGCATACATATGCATAAGTAACTCATGCGACATTATCATAAATAATTAAGCCTCAAGATTCAAGGCATGATCAAAATAAAAATATGTAGTTGAGCTAAGTTATAGGTGGGATATCAAAATAAGCAAATGGCCTAATGGCCCTATACTAAAGAAGATAAATCATGGCATGTGCGCATATATGGCGTGATAATGATATTCGTGCTAACAAAGATAATGAAGCATTTATGTTCTATACATGTTCAACGAAAAACCAATGTGGAGAAAAATCAAGACGCCTCTTCAACGACACTGGAGCTAGGATAGAATATTATTTTAATTTTTAGCTTCATATCAACATGCATTGTAATTTTCTTTTAGTCGGAACTCTTAATCAGGGGTTTTCTCTATGGAGATGTAATTAATAGGGTTATTATGTAAATGTACTAATTCTGGAAGTAATGGATTCACAATGTCTGATATTTTATTTTTTGCATTTAAATCTAATTAACTTGTATCTAACGATTCGTGGATAAGGCCCTCTCCACTTACCTATATTTCTAGAGGGTTCCCGTTTTCCCGTCGTCAGATTCTGGCACGCCCGGTGGGACCTACTTCTCCTCTCATCTTTGAGTTCCGACATGAATTACAATGATATAAACAAGTGAAATGATTTTTTTGCTATTTTACGTTGATCATGGTGCCACATAAAAATGTGTGTTCAATCATGCTAATATTTCATGTTGCATCTACATAGCCAAATATAATATGTGCATAAGAAAACTAACATATAGTTTTCTTTATGATAAGGATGGCAGGGCGAGTTCAACCTTTCATCACATTGCGCTTTGGTTCGTTTTGGGTGGACGTCCCTATTGGTCCCTTCCAAGCGGCCAATATCAGTAGTTCACTCGATACAACCGCTGCGTCACCAACCCCAGCAGGCTGGGACCAAGAAGTGGACTCCAAGCAACATGATGAGTTTGTCTCTGTCATGTCCAAGTCTGCTAAGAGAAGGCAAAGGGCAGCTGCGAAGGCATGTGAGGCCTCCTCACAAGAGTTGATCATTATTGTTCATGAAGTAGCTTCCCCAGATGTGCCAAGGCGGGGATCCACAAGCCCTCACCAAGGTTTCGTTACACAACACTTGGAGAGTGGACTATTCATAAAAAGAAGACACACCCGTCAAAGGCGAAGCCAACTAACCCAATGGCAAGTTCTCCATTGGTTCATGTAGTTGGAAAAGAAGTTGTAATGACAAAGCATAATGAAGCTCCAACGGTGGTTGCACCATCGAAGCCCACAGTGGCAAAATCTTCATCTACAAAGGTTATGTTGAATCAAACTCAGTGTTTGCAGCCACTTGACAAAGGCAAGGCTGTGATGGTGGATGAAACTCACCACCAACAGCCCTTGAACAAAGTCAAGAGCAACACGATGGTGCAAGAAGCTTCACCATATCATGACATAACATACAAGACAACAAGCCAACTTCGAGCTGATGCGCCAGAGTTCATCCCCACGCTGGTCAATAAATCTAGTAGGGCACGATGCAGGTCAAAAAGAAGCGCACACTCCAATGGCAATGGGTTTATCTCACGCCCGAGGAGGTTAAATTGGGATATATAGATCCAACGGCGGCGCCTTCTGAACTAGAGTCATCACTATCACCAATACAGTGTCCTTCCTTCGAAGGGTCATTCTCGTCATCTCGACACCGTCGATGACGGCGCAACACTTGCCAAGTTTGGATTAATTTCCCTATGGCGATTGAAACCAAGGAGACAACTCGCCAGCGCAAGAAGGTGGGCCATACCATCTACAATAGAACAAGGGGGAATCGCCCAAGGATTCAAGGAGGAAGGATTGATGCTTCAAATGCATTTCTAGAAAGAAGTATCTACCAATAGATGAGAGAATTGCTGCCAGGTGCTTCCACATCTGAAAATAGTGTGGGTGGCGCCATCATGAGACGAGCTGAGGCATTGGCCAACTGGCCAAAATACCAAGAATTCATAGAGCAAGACCCTTGGCGGCAAGTCTACATCAAGCAAGCTGCAAATGTTCGTGCGAAGCGAGCAGATTACAAGCGAAGAGAATTGTCCGTGCGAACAAAATCAGCATGTATTGCAATTCAGGGACCAGCTTCTCTGCTGCCTAGTCATGACCAGAGGGTGACAATAAAGAAGAGGGTGCAATCACATCCAAGAAGACAACAACAACATTAACTCCATGGCCGACTATAAAAGAGGCTTTGAATAAATCAGTTGAAGTGTTTTCATCAATGCCAGTTGAGGTTAGAGAAACAGGGGATAGCACAAGTGAAGCATCCTCTACCTCGGTGCATTTCAAAAGAAAGAAAGCTAGAAAAAATAGTGTAATATGTCATCGTCCTGTAACACGGAGTCTTACAAATTCTCACGACTCAAGTTATTCAGAGTCTCATAATCCCTTGTATGATGATGCAATTTATCCTGAAAATAATGCACCGGATGCTATAGAGTCCATCGAGCCAAATTCTCTTAGACCTCAACAACCGTGTGTTGAGCAAGTTCTAGAAACGAATGAGACCCTATCGATAGAAGAACATCTAGCTCAGCTCACAACATCATTGCAACAAAAAGAAGATGAGTTAGTTGCTCTTCGGCACCAAGTAGCAAATGGTGCGGGGTTAAAAAATAAGGGACAAGCCTCTACCATCCAGGAGGACCACCAAGTGATGCCCGATGTTAGCTTGGAAGCTATTCAACGAATGATCACTGAAGGGGTTAAGGCACAATATATGCAATCACACTACTCTATGCGTCTGGGGTATGTTAAACCATACCCTACGGATGTTGATATGGTGCCTTTTCTGAGCAACTATCGACAACCACATTTTAGTAAGTTTAATGGAACTAGGTCACTGCATGAGCATATAGCTCATTTTCTAGCAGCTTGCCAAGATACAACTCATAATGGAGCTCTCCTCCTACGACAGTTTGTACAAACACTGTCGGGGCCTGATGCAAGAACTGACACAAACAGAGCAGGGGCCAAATGAAAAGGCTGCTGACTTCATAAATAGATTGAGGAACCTTAGTCTGCATTGTCCTCAGCCCATTACAGAACATGAGGCCATACGGATGTGTATGAACAACCTACGGCCTGATATGGCTGTTTATTTGCAAGGTGTACGTCCCATAACTTTTGAAGAGTTGGCGTCCAAGGCAACTGACATTGAAAATTATGCTCAATATGTGGCTCGTCGTTCAAAGACAGTCGTAAAGCCAACAGATAAGAATGTTCCAAGAGATAAAGTTCCATTCAAGCCAAAGCAAGTTCAGGCTATGGAAGCAATGGTGGTGATCCCATCATTGCAAATAGATAGAGAAGATCCGAGGAACAAAGAACTAAAAGGACCTCAAGCTGTCAGAAGGCCAACTCTTAGTGAGTGCCAGAGTAAAGAATACTCCTTCCCTACAGAAGAGGTGCCAGATCTTTTTGTCGGTTTGCAAGAGTTGGACCTTATAGAACTTCCAAGGTCAAAATGACCAGAAGAAGCCTCTAAGTTCAATGAATCAAATTTCTGCCATTACACCCGCGTCTTGGGTCATACACTAAAAGATTGTTTTGTGGTAAAAAATATCATCCAGAAATTGATAGATGAGGGGACAATCAATACAGACCTTTTGAAGAGTTTCAAGAAAGGAAAGAGGATGGCAGCCAACATCGCTACCATTCAAAATGATCTGGTGAGTTGTGCATATTCCAATATGATTCCAAATTATGATCAACAGATGATGATGCCAAAGTCTGAGTTTGCTCCCATGGTTGTCTCAGGCGATGCACCATATCTCGATGAGCAGCGAGCACATGTCAGAGGGACGCATGCCAACAAGTCCAACTCATCAAATTGTGGAAAATCAGAAGAGTGTGGACAGCCCCGAAAAAGGCGAAGCGTTCTCAAAAGACTAACGGTCAAAGGTGAAATCCCTCACTTCGTGCCAACAAGTTCTAAAGAATTGGCACGGTGTGAGGACGGCACACATGAAGACTTCAATGCTTTTATAGTTGGAATCTTTGAAGAAGATGATGAACCATTGTACTTCCCGGAGGAAGAACCCCTAGAAGTAGACCAAGTTCAACTTAGATCGGGCCGTCAGCTGGCTGACGTTCACCCCCCCTCCTAAAAATCCTAGAAGCAAGGATGTAGCTTCAGATAAAACGACTGACCCCACTTCTAATGTGTCAGTTAAGTATGATGTAATTGCTCATTTGAAGAAAATACCAGCCATGCTTTTAGTGTATGATGCTCTGTGTCTATCTTCTGATCTGCGAAAGGCTTTTATTACATCACTTTCATTTCCCGAGGATTATAGGGTAGAAGTGTCTCACACCGAATCAAAATTAGCTGAGGTTCTAAACATGACATTCACATATGAAGACCTACTATTAGGAGATAAGAAGCATAATCGTCCTCTCCTTATGTATGGTGAAATTGATGATTTGTCCATAAATAGAATTATGATAGATGGGGGATCTGCTATAAATTTATTGCCTTTACGTACTCTGAAAAGGATTGGGTATTCTAAGAAAGATCTCAATCGATCAAATGTAATTATTCATGGCTTCAACCAGTCAGGCCAAGAGGCTATGGGCACTATAGCTTTGGTGTGTAAAATGGAAGCACTGTCTACTTATGTGACTTTCCATGTGATTGATGCTGCTACTTCATACAATGCCTTACTTGGTCATCCATGGCTTCATGAAAATCAAGTGGTGCCATCTACACTTCATCAATTCATCAAATACAAAGATGCTGAAGGAGAAACAACAACAATTTTTGCTGATAAAAGGCCATTTACAGTAGCCGAATCTTTCTATGCTGATGCTAAATTTTACATTGAGCCCGTGGGTAAAATAGAAAAGTCAAAGACAATAGCAACATTGGAGCAATGTTCGCAAAAATAGAAGAAAGAGAAACCTCATCGACTCGAAAAATATATCAATATATACCATCTGATTTGAGAAAGAAGGGGGAACCAATATTTCAGGTGGTGAATGAGCCATCCCTTGATAAAGGTATAGAATTAACAATGCCTCCACCTTCTCTGATACAACACAAAATAAGACATGCACGAAATGAATTGCGCAAATTTGTTCCAGCCAAAAATAAAGCTAGAACATCCGCACATATTACTTTATCAAATAAAGATAATGAGTCTTTGCCTATTTCTTTATATGATAACAAGGTGTTGTATATAATGCAGCAAATGGGTTATGACACCCTCACAGGACCATCTTTATTTGGTGGCCAGGGGAAGCTTGCACCATTTATGAAGCTGCTATCACAAGCACAGCTGGACGCTCTGCATGAGGACAAGAAATTAATGGAAGAGAAATATGGCTTGTGTTATGAAATTTGTATGACTTCAGCCGAGTTTATATATACGACAGAAGCATCTCCACAAATGGAAGATGTAAACCAATCAACGGTTGATGAGTTGGAAGAAATTGATATTGGGACGCCTGATGATCCTCGTCCAATCTACATTAGCAAATATATGTCTGAAGAGAGTAAGAAAGAATACCATAAATTTCTTTCCTCAAATAAAGATGTATTTGCTTGGTCTTATGATGAAATGCCAGGTTTAGACCCCACAGTTGCACTGCATCGGTTAGCCATACAAGAGGATATTTCACCGGTAAAACAACCGCAAAGAAGGTTCCGCCCAGATGTCCTGCCAAAAATTGAAGTTGTGGTCGATAAACTCATAGTTGCAAGGTTTATTAGGGAAGTTAAGTACCCCAAGTGGGTTTCTAATATTGTCCCCGTCAAAAAAAAGAATGGACAAACTCGTGTATGTGTTGATTTCAGAGATTTGAATAAAGCATGTCCAAAAGATGATTTTCCTATTCCTATTTCTGAAATTCTCATGGATGCCACTGTGGGATACGAAATATTTTCTTTTATGGATGGTTTTTTAGGATATAATCAAATAAGAATGGCACTAGAAGATGAAGAGTTAACCGCTTTTCGAACACCAAAAGGGATATATTGTTATAAAGTTATGCCCTTTGGATTAAAAAATGTGGGTGCCACATACCAACGAGCCATGACAGTCGTCCTAGATGGGCTGCTACATGATATGGTAGAATGCTACATAGATAATATCGTCGTAAAATCAAGAAAAGAGAATGATCATTTACAACATTTAGGCGTTGTATTCAACCGCCTTAGAAAACATGAATTAAAGATGAATCCAATGAAATGTGCATTCGAAGTATCATCGGGAAAATTTCTAGGATTTATCATCACAAAGCAGGGTATCCAAGTTGACCCATCCAAAATAAAAGCCATAGTTAGGATGCCACCACCAGTGAACCTGCATAAGCTAAAGAGCCTTCAAGGACACTTGGCATATATTAGACGATTTATTTCAAATTTGTCAGGTCGATGCAAGCCTTTTTCTCAACTTATGAAAAAGGGGTCCCCTTCGAGTGGGATCAAGCGTGTCAAAATGCGTTTAATGAGATTAAGAAATACTTGATAAATCCACCTGTCCTAAATGCCCCAATTAAAGGGCGGCCTCTAATATTATATACAGCAGCAATGCCAACATCCTTAGGCGCACTTTTAGCGCAAAATAATGACGTGGGAAAGGAAATGTCATTATACTACCTTAGTCGCACATTAGTGGGGGCAGAGTGTAATTATCCAGACATGGAAAAAATATGTCTAGCACTTGTATTCGCAGCCCAAAAACTTCGACACTACATGTTGGAGCATACTGTGCACCTCGTTTCAAGAGTAGACCCTCTAAGATATATATTGAATAAAATGGTCCTCTCAGGAAGACTAGCTAAGTGGGCAATGTTCTTGTCACAATTTGACATCACTTTTGTCCCGCAAAAATCAGTAAAAGGACAAGCATTGGCTGATTTTCTCGCAGCACATCCTGTGCCAGACGATTTTCCTATCGACGATAATTTACCTGATGAGGAGGTACTTTCTACGTCGGTTACAAGTTCATCATGGAAAATGTATTTTAATGGTGCCTATCGTCAATCAAGGGCTGGTGCAGGAGTAGTGTTCATCACGCCCGACGAAGGCATAATACCATATTCATTTACATTAACAACAGCGGTCTCCAATAATGCTGCTGAGTATGAAGTATTGATAACTGGGCTTGAGATAGCCTTAAATATGAGGCTTGACACGCTATCCGTCTATGGAGATTCCCAACTGATAATTAATCAACTCTTGGGTATATATACAGTAAAGAAAGAACGGTTGTTACCATATTTCGCTAGAGCAAAAAACCTAATGACCATGTTCGTCGAATTAAATATTGAACATATTGTAAGAAGTCAAAATGAAAAGGTTGATGTGTTAGCAAGCTTAGCTGCTAGCATGTCACTAAGTGCTTACCAAACGATGGATATTCGAGTGGAGGAACATAGAGTGTTCCCGATACTCACTTAAAATGAAGAAGCGACTGACGCGGCAATGACGACACATGTGTGTCAGATTGAAACAAGAGACTGAGGTCACCTTTCCTCGATTATCTACTCCATGGATATCTACCTTTAGAGTCAGCTGAACGAGCAAGAATTCGAAAAAGAGTAACACGATATACATGTATAAATGACACGCTTTATCGACGTTCATATGACGGCATATTGTTGCATTGTATAGCTCATAATGAAGTGGTAGATGTCTTGAATGAAGTACATGCCAGAGTTTGTGGGTCACATTAGTCGAGGCCCAAGCTATATTATCAATTAAAGCATTTAGGCTATTACTGGCCAACCATGTTTGAGGATGCCATAAAATTCTCAAAGAAATGTCATGAATGTCAAATACACGCTGATTTTATCCATCAGCCGCATGAGCCGTTACATCCAACGACCATGTCATGGCCATTTGAAATGTGGGGAATGGATGTAGTAGGACCGGTACAACCTCCATCATCTAAAGGCCATAAATTCATTTTGGCTGCAACGATTACTTCTCCAAATGGTCATAAGTCGTACCACTGAGAGAAGTCAAGGCTAGAAATGTAGAAAACTTTATAAGAACACATCTCATATATAGATTTGGCGTACCGGCCAAATTATGTCCGATAATGGTTCCCCATTTAAAAACAAGCTTATACGGAGGTTGTGCGCCATGTTTAAAATTAAGCATAATTTTTCTACAGCATATAATGCGGCAGCTAATGGACAAGCAGAAGGATTTAACAAAACACTATGTAAAATTTTAAAGAAGTTGTTGCCAAAAACAAACGAGAGTGGCATGATAAGCTTCTCGAGGCATTATGGGCATATAGAACGACAACATGTACCCCAACTGGGATGACCCCTTATTCATTAGTATTTGGTGGTGAAGCAGTACTACATATAGAAGTACAAATCCCATCGCTAAGGGTTGCTATTCATGAAAATATAGCAGAGGTTGGAGCTGCAAAGTTAAGCCTTAATGAGCTAGAAAAGTTGGAAGGAAAACGACTACAGGCACTACAAAATCTAGAGGCTTATCAAGCCAGAGTGGCACGCGCCTTCGATAAACAACTCAAGAGAAGGTCATTTAAAAAAGGATACTTAGTCCTTGCGGTCATCCGTCCTATGAATATTACACATCGGATGCAAGGGAAAATTCGAGCCTAAATGGGAGGGTTCTTATATCGTGAAAGAAGTATATTCTATTGGAGCATATAGAATCATTTCTCTCGATGGTGAGTACTACCCAGCTCCGATAAATGGAAAATTCTTAAAATGTTATTATGCATAAAAGTAATAACAAAAAAAACTTTGAAGATGTGCAATAATGAGTAATTAAAAAAATACTCTCATTTGCACAAATTCGATCAGTCAAATACAAATGACATGCTCCATCCCTCATGAGCCTAAACCGTGGGCACATAAAAAAGGGAGAACAAAAAGATTAATGTACAATCCTCCATTTCATGAGGTTGCATACCTTACCCCATGGAATATATATGTATATACAACCTGAAAAATGGAATAATACTCCAAACCTCATAAGTCCAAAATAAATCAGAATTATACCATAAGGCTCTTTAGCCTAAATAAATATGGTGTGTAGACAGTAAAAACAAAACTCCAAAATAATGGCAAAGTTTGGTTACAGTATGAAGCGAGGATTGATTACATGATTAATAAACGCGTGCATCCGAAGAAATAAGGAAATATAAATAATTTGATGCCACGTTAAAAAAACTACTAGCACACATACATATAAAGTAAAAATTTCACCACTGAGCATGCCGATTGAATATAGCAACGGTCTAAATAAAATAATAATAAGGATCAATGAACAATGAAAGTAAGTGACTAGTCTGAGCTAGCAGACCATGTCTTCATACTCACCAAGAGATCAAGTACAATGATTCTAGTTAAAAAAAATCCCTCTGGGCATAAGATTACTGTTAAGGAGTGTCATAGTGAAGATTCACAGTGTGCATTTGTTATCGACAATATCATTGAACTACATCTAGTTCAGCTGAGGGCTGCAATTTTGGCAAAATTGCTGTCCTATATCGGAGACAGATCACTGGAAAAGCATTCCAGATGTCCTTCCGTAACAGAAAAATTCCTTTTAATATTCATGGTGTGGCCTTCGACAGGAAAAAGGTTATCAAAGCTGTAATGGCTATACTTCAAACTAAATTACCAGGCTGTGATGATGGCCCATGGCGTCAAGCCTTCAAGGCCCTTTGCCTGGTGACAAAAAAACAAGATTATACATCATATCGAAAAGATTTCATTGACTAGAAAGTGTAGCTTCGTATCAGCTGCCACCAAAAGGGCCAAGATTACTCAAGGACGTAAGGTTTTATCAGCCTTGGATAGCCTATCAAAACTTGTTGAGAGGGAACAATCAGTTTCAGTTGCCATTTCTTCTGCTGGAAATATGCTACCTCAGAAATAACTGCTTGAAATGCATGCCATTGTTGATGCTGATGGTGGTAAATTATTAAGTGAAGATAATGACATCAGATCAATCCTTCAGAACAAAAAATTCAAAGGTCATCTATCATTTGAAATGTCATGCTCTTGCAGCAGGGATGACAACAACTCATCGTCTGGTTTTCTAGTAAACAAGCAGCATATAAGTCACTATAGTGCAGATTCAGATCAGGAACCAATCTGCAAATCTAGTAAAAAAAGGTTTAAAGTGTCCAGAAAACAATAACTAGAGCCATAGAATTGGAAGTTCCTCACACACACAAAAAATTTATTAACCAGTGACACATATAAATATAGACTACAAGTTTTCATGATAAACCAAATGAAACATTGATAAAATCCAATGAGCAACAAAAGTTTAAGTCTCGACAATTATGCAAACATGAAGTTCTAACACCTGCAAATTAAAATGAGGACAACAAAGGGAGCATAACTAATTTGGGATAGCAGACCATGTCTTCAAGCTCTTCAGGAGGTCATCAACATTCTGCTCACAGCTAGTTACCTTCACTTGTAAATTGGAGGCAGCTTGCTCAACTCCTGCTGCAGCCTCAACAACAGCCTCATTCCACTTCTTGCCATTTGCTTCACGTTCAGAGGGTCTGTGAGCAAATTGAGCCTTCTCCTCCTATAAGATTTTCGAGACAGTGATAGCCTCATTTAGTTGTGTAGTGAGAGAAGCTATTAATTTCTTGTTTGCTTCACACTTCTCATGAACCAAAATTTCTTCTTTTTTCTGATTTTCGTTGGTTGCTTCATGAATTGCTAGTTCATGTTGTGCTTCATCAAGCTCCTTCCTCTTTTGAGCTGAATAGCTCTCAAATTATGCATGGGATAGTTGCAACTGTTGTGATATAGATATAAGTTGGAGAAGCAACTCCTTCGCCTTAACCACACCTGGTACAAGAGAAGGAAGCCGAGCGGATACATCTTCTAGTCGAGCACAACATTGCGGATCATGTAAAGTGTCAGTGTTGAGTCCTTCTGTTGCTCCCATTAGCACCTTGATAGTAGCTTCCTGAAATGCTTTCTCAATGAAATCCATACCAAGCTCAGCCTCACTAGTTGACTTAACCATAATATCAAAAGTGTCATGTGAATTAACTTGATAGGCTGAATAAGATAGAGTGAGTTATATAAATAAATGATAATAGGTTAAAGCAAACATAAGAGATGTATGGTATGATAATCTACCAGGCGAAGATTACATATCAAGAGGATCAAACATAGAAGAAACTTCACATATTGTAGATGGGAGCGCCTGGGGAAAATCACCAGCCGGCCCAGCTATATAAAGTCATTAGTAGGAATATCTATAATTGAGTCAAGGCCCCTGATTAGCAGCGATATCTTCAAAAGCTTGAGCAAGACCCTCGTCACTATCCGTGTTATCCACTAATGCGCTCAATGTTGATGAGAGTATGTCACATGCACCATCTAGCTCATTGCCAAAATTGAGTTTCCTTTTCGAAGAGGGTGGTTCTGGAATGTCATCGATAATAATGACATCCCCTGATAGTACAGGTTGGAGGAAGAACAAGCTGCGGTGGATGACATGGCATTGCTCCTTTTCTGCAAAAAAAAGAGAAGAGAAAATGAAACAGGGATAATATAAGAGGCTTGTAGATATATCTTCATATGTATACAGATAAAAAAAAACAAAAAAAACATACCATGCCCGGTTGAACAATAGGTTGAGTCCCATCATTGGTGAAATAAGTATGCACATATTCTTCCAAATGCCATCAACCTCTGAATCCCTTTCTTTAACATATGCAATATGTTGATCTCGATATTCAGGGGGCACTTCCCGTATCACTATAAAATCATTTAGGGAAAATTGCCGATTGGCAATAGCTCGATTGTTGCTACCATGCTTATTTTCCCTAGTTTTTAGAGATATCACCCTTGATTTTAAAGAAGGGTTTTGAAAAGGTTCTCCACCAATTAGCCCAAGCTATGGAAGATTTGCCAGAATATGAATCATCTGGGAGTCGACATAGAACATCCTGCCAGGCCCTTAATAGCTGTGTCCAAAATGCATATGTGTCACAACCTGATTTAATAAAACCGGGGATTTATTGAAATTCCATAGAAAATCAATAAACACAAGACGTTCATCACACGACTGCGTACAATACGCCAATCAATCATGGTTAGTAGACCATATTAACACAAAAGAGTTAAATAAAGAGAAACTAATAAAATAAATCCTCTAGATGAACGTCTTCTTCCAGTCTCGTGCCTTGACTGGGTCGCTACTCCAGACCTTCGCCCTCCTCATAGTAGACTGCCTCTGGTGGTCTAAGTCAACGGGGGTGAGTACAATCGTACTCAGCAAGCCACCGAATGCAATTATAATGCAAGGTAATAACAAGGAAGGTAGTGGCTTACTTTTGCGAAAAAGCATAATTTGTAAAGCAAGTAATGTAATCAAGTTATTCATGCAGAAAAGTAAACATGAGTTCGTGCATCATCTTTCAACATCTTCTACCTCGAGGGGTACAGTCAGCCCACCCTCGCTCATCAGTCCTTACATGCAATGAATAACACATACATTCACATAATAGTAAACTAACTGCGAGAGGTCACACAACACGCCCTTGACCGAGGGCTCGGCTTTTCGAAAAGATTTATTACTCTGATTAGAGGTGTACTACTGTACCCACAAGGCACTCATTTCCCGCACACCGCAGTGTGTTAAATGACTCCTGTCACGAGAAGCTCGTGCCAAAACCTTTAGCATGGAACGCACCAATTCGATAACACCCTCTTATAGGTTTCGTATGGTTTCCCAGTCACTTCGGGCCACTCCATACCGCCTCTTGAGCCACGTCGGTACAAGTCACCCGTAGGTTGCCCCTTGTACCCTCCACTATGGTGTTCCAAGTTGGTACGATCCATACCTCCAGTTAGGACTTACCCACTAGAATTGTGGTTAGTACGGAAGTGCTTTGCAACGGATCCCACAGACTGGTCCTTATAGTGCCCCGGGTGCGACCAACCAATTCCCTAGCTTGCACCCGGAACCCACCATACTTATAACATAGCCAACTCCAACAGAATCCAGAGACGAGAATAACGGGGAAATCATATAGTAGAATCCATCTATCTAAGACTCGTTCTTTTATCCTATAGCAGTTGTGTCGATACATTGGACACTAGCTAATATAATATTGTAGAGTGAAAGGAGTGTAGGCTCAATAAGCATGGCTTGGGCTTACACACAAGGATGGGGATCTAATAAATATAATTTAGGGCTTGAGATTTGACTAATGCAATATTTAATTCCTATGAGTTATAGCGGTAGTTATGAAAAACTGGGCTCAAATATGATCAAAATGGGGGTTGTGACTTGCCTTGATCCGCAAACGATGAAGGTGAAACCTCAGGATAAAACTCCGGATTGTCGACGGCATCGTAGTCTTCTTGATACGGAAAAGTAAACACAACATTCAATAAACAATCTAAAATCAATCATACAAGCATACATGTTTTGGTTGGATTAAATAAAGGAGATAAAGTCTTAAATTTTAGGGAATTGTTACTTAAATATTTAAGATTAATTTTAATGAGGTTTCTGAATCTTATAAATGGAACTAAGCATTTACCCTAAAGGGTTTTTGTTTTCCCAAGAAGTGAATTAAAATGTATTAGATAACCCTACTATGTTTATCGATTAAAAATAGTGAGAATAAGTTATTATGTCTTCTGAAGTTATTATATGAGTTTTATGATATTTCTATAAGGTGTTAACTTTTTATTATATGAATTGATTTCTTATCCTAAAAGGGCCTTTGAAATATTATTTAATAAAATGAAAGGGGCAAAAATAAACATTCTGTTTTTATTGCATTAAAACAGTGAAAGGAAGTCATTAAGTCCTCTGAAATTAATCTATAAATTATTAAAGGTTTTTCTGAGTTATTTAAATGAGATATAAATTAAATCCTAAAGGGGACTTTTCTTTATTATTTAATAAGAATATTTTGTGTCAAATAAACATATTGTTTTTATTGCATAAAAGTGTAGAGAATAAAGAGACAAATTTTCTAGAATTGAAATGGTCAAATTTGGAGTTAATTTGAGCAAGATATGAATTTTGAAGTTTAAACTATTTTATGAATTTTATTTAAACAAGAAAACAGGCGTGGGTCCACGGTGAGCCAGGCCCACCATGGACCCACGCACTGTGTGCGTGGACCGGTCCGATCTAGACCGTTGGATCCAGATCCAACGGTCGGTGGCAGGGCGGGGCGGTTAAGTGATATTGGAGGGCTTAGATTGACTGATACCGGTCAACTCCGGACAAGGCAATCTGGGCCCTTGATCTCGGGTTCTAATCGCAGCCGTCCCCCTCGGATACGACGGTGGGGATCCCATTTGGCACGGCACATGACGCCGGTGAGGGGTACCTTCTTCTGCGACGATGGCGGCGTGTGCGACGATGGTTGCGGTGGCCTAGGGGCTAAACCGAATGCTTAAATGGAACGGGCATAACTCAAGGGTCACATCGGTACCGAAGGCGGGGGTGGGCGGAGACCGAAGGTGGCCGGCGGCGAGGGAAGGCAGTGAAGACCTTCGGGTCGACGGTGGCAACAGTGAACCGTTGGCGAGGAACTAGAATGGAGGCGAGGCCGAGGGTGTCCGGGCGACGACGGTTCCAAGGATGTCGACAACGAGGGCCGTGGCGCCTTGTGGCACCGGTGAGGGGCTGCTGGAGGTGCAACGAGGCGGCGGCGCTATAATGCGAATGGGGAGCTCGGAAGAGAGTGGCGGGGTGATTTTATGCGAGGGCCGGGACGCAGTGGGGCTAGGTATGTATAGGAGGCCGCCGGAGTCAAGGATAGCAAGCCAATCAGGGGAAACCCGAAGGGTTTCCAAACATTCTGGCGAGCCTTCCATGCGGCCAATTTCCGGCGATCCGGACCCGATTCATCCGAGAAATAGAGGGAAAGGGGGCCCTGGGTTATGGTAAGCATGGCCGCACGATCAATTTTTGGAAAGGGGGCGACGACGGATTTGAAAGGAGGGGATCGCCGGAGCTTGCAAAGGGGAGGGTTTCCTTCGGGGGAGATGAATCCGACAGGTGGCCCCCACCTGTCGGTGAGCGAACATGAAGGGGGTAAGACACAGACACGTGGGCCAGGCCTGTCAACGACCGATCGAGGGGAGCGGGGGCTGACTAGTGGGCCCTAAACAGGTGCGGTGCGCGGAAGAGAGAGTTTGGGGGCGCCGACCAGCGGGCCCGGGATGTAAGAGGCGGAAAGGGGCCGAGTGGGAGGCTGCTAGGTGGGGCTTGGCGGGGCGTGGTGTGGAGGATAGAGGGAGGGAGAGTGCCGACAAGGTGGCCCCACCTGTCAGCGAGCTTGGGCTGGACTGGGCCGGGCTGAAAGGGTTTAGGGGGGGAATTCAGGGTTGCGGCCCAATAAGATTAAAAATGCATTTTCCATTTAAATTAAATCCAGAAAATACATTATTTAATTAAGGTTTGAAGCACTGTTGCTAAAATTTTGTAAAAATTCTCAAAAATATTTCTTGGCTTCTAGATTCCACCATAAATTTTCCAGCTTCAAATTTGAAATATTTCTCCCTGTTTTGCTTTAATTGGGTCTTATAGCCTTTTCTTTAATTAAATAATTCCTTTTTATTCCAGAAAATTTATTCCCCTCATTTTTTTTATTTTAAATTCTGGGGTGTACAATCCTATCCCCCTTACAAAGAATCTCGTCCTCGAGATTCGAAGCGAACCTCGAGAAAACTAAGGGACCGGGTTCTACTGGTGCTTAGGTTTAGGAGAAGGGGTTGCTTCAGAAACAGGCAAAATAGTCTCCGGGACTGGGTCGGTTGGGGTCAAATTGGAAATGCCTTCTGTCGTACCTTGGTTTTCTTGAGCGGAGATGTGATGAACTTGGGTACGTCCCATTGGGCTTGGAACAGAGGATGACGCCTGCTTGGGGTAGGGGCACATGTTGGAGAAGTGGCCTTCTTGGCGATAGTTGAAGCATACAATTGGGTTGCCATGCCTGTCCCTCTTGTATCCGGTAGCTTGTACTGGTGCTCTTCCGGCTGGTGGAACTTGGGGTGGGATGCCCGAGCTTGGTCGACCAAGGGTTGTCCGTGGCTCGGCAGGGGTTAGGGCTTGAGGCGGAACCACCGGGTGTGGCTTCTGCATCACTCCTTGCTGCTGGCGGTAGGTGATCATTCTTCGCTTCTTTTGGTCCACCTTGTTTTGCTCGGTCTCTTGGATGATAGCTTTATTTACCAACTTTTGGAAGTTGGCAAAGTCCCCGGAGACCAATTGAAGGGAGATCTCATCCTTCAGTCCCTGAAGAAACTTGGTGTGGCGGGCTGCGTCCGTGTGTACTTCTTCCGGTGCATAATGGGCCAACCAGTTGAATTCATGCAGGTACTCTGTAACGGTCCTGCTCCCTTGATGCATGTCCCGGAATTGCTGCTGCTTCTGGGCTACCACGCCATCTGGAATGTGGGCGGCCCGGAAAGCGGTGGTGAACTCAGCCCATGAAATTTCATGGCCCTTAGGCTGAGTCTCGCGGAAATTGTCCCACCACTCCGCGGTGGGTCCTTGGAGCTGGTGAGCGGCAAATGCCACTCTCTCCTTCTCGGAACAAGGCAGAAGGTCCAACTTCTTGCGAATGGTTCGAAGCCAGTCTCCTGCCTCCATTGGATTGGTGGTGCTAGAGAATATTTGGGGTCGGACACGTAGAAACTCTGAGAGTTGAGAGACTGGTGCCGGAGCATGGATGGCGGGCGGAGGGGAGGCTCGGGTTGCTATTGATGGAGACGGAACAACTGTGCCTACTGCTCTTGCATTCGGTTTTGTTGTTGTTGCATCTGAGTAAGAAGCGTGGCAATCAGTTTGTTTTGGTTTGCCATAATCTTTGCTAGTGTGGGATGATTGGCAACGGGGGCCTACCGTTGGCCAGTTGCACCCCACTGAGGCAAGTTGCCCAAAGTGTTTCCGTTGCGCATGGCTTCAGAGCATTGGTCGTTGGCCACCCTAAAGTTGAAGGGTTCAAAAAGAAGGTGCCAAAATTTAGGGGAAATTGTTACTGATGTTATTTCCCAAAATGAATATTTTGTCCTAGATGCTTACATCTTTTATTTTAATCTCTTATTAAATTTTACACTTATGCCTTATATTCCGACATGAGTGACACTGCATTCCAAGCAACAAAAGAAAGCAAACAACCGTAAAATTACGTCTAGGGCAGCTCGGGGGATGACTCGATTACAGGCTCGATGGAGGTGGTCGGTGCAGGGGTGGTGGAGCTAGAGGGTCCGGCGGGAGGTGCACTGCGGAAGATCTTCTTGGGCCTGGCTGTAGGGATCCGGAGCATCTTCCTTTTGCGAGGCGGAAGGGGAGCGACCTCCTCGAGATCCTTCTGGAGCTCCTGGATCTGACGGCGTAGCTGTGCGGTGACGGCGGCGCCCTAGCGTAGAAGCTCATTCTGGTGCCTCAACTCCTCCACCTGATGGTCCTGTTGAACCTGGCGACGAAGATTGGTGTTCTCACGGTTCATGTTCTCCGACGAGTGACGGTATAAGTCGATGGTGTTGTGCTGGCTATCTGCGTCGAGGACGGCCTCCGTGTGAAGATTGTCCGTAGCCTCCAAAAGCCTCATGGTGCGGGCAATGGCGGAGTTACTCTGAGTGAGGGAGCTGATGTAGATGCTGCGGTGACTCCCCGGTGTGCGCATGGGCATGAAGCGGTAGACGGTGTCGTGGAGCTGGCGGTCGTAGACCAACCTGAGCTCGGCGAGGACCTAAAGAGCGGCGCGCTGGTTGGCCACCACGAAGGAAGGTCCTCCGACTCCATGGGTGTAGAAGGGAGGCTACGTTGGGGAGGGGCGGATGACGACCGTGACCTTGCAGTAGCTCTCGTTAGCATCGGGAAAGATCCCGTGGAACGTGGGCTCATGCACGAAGCCGAGAAAGTCGACGAGCATGCGAAGCTCACGGACGAATCCAGCCTCATCGCGGAGAGTTCCACTAATGGTATGGACTGGCATCTACAAAAGAGAGGAATTTTTTGTGAAAACTTCAGAAGATGAGAGGGTAAGTAGTTTTGTATGAAAATATGGTTAATATAAGTCCTAGGGTCAGGTCTGTTTGGCTTCCTACAGTCAAGTCGGCTATGATACCATCTTGTCACGACCCGATTTAATAAAACTGGGGATTTATTGAAATTCCATAGAAAATCAATAAACACAAGACATTCATCACATGACTACGTACAATACGCCAATCAATCATGGTTCGTAGACCATATTAATACAAAAGAGTTAAATAAAGAGAAACTAATAAAATAAATCCTCTAGATGAATGTCTTTTTCCAGTCTCGTGCCTTGACTGGGTCGCTACTCTAGACCTTCGCCCTCCTCGTAGTAGACTGCCTCTGGTGGTGTAAGTCAACGGGGGTGAGTACAATCATACTCAGCAAGCCACCGAATGCAATTATAATGCAAGATAATAACAAGGAAGGTAGTGGCTTACTTTTGCGAAAAAGCATAATTTGTAAAGCAAGTAATGTAATCAAGTTATTCATGCAAAAAAGTAAACATGAGTTCGTGCATCATCTTTCATCATCTTCAACCTCGAGGAGTACAGTCAGCCCACCCTCGCTCATCAGTCCTTACATGCAATGAATAACACATACATTCACATAATAGTAAACTAACTGCGAGAGGTCACACAACCCTCCCTTGACCGTGGGCTCGGCTTTTCGAAAAGATTTATTACTCTGATCAGAGGTGTACTACTGTACCCACAAGGCACTCATTTCCCGCACACCGCAGTGTGTTAAATGACTCCTGTCACGAGAAGCTCGTGCCAAAACCTTCAGCATGGAATGCACCAATTCGATAACACCCTCTTATAGGTTTCGTATGGTTTCCTAGTCACTTCGGGCCACGCCATACCGCCTCTTGAGCCACGTCGGTACAAGTCACCCGTAGGTTGCCCCTTGTACCCATCCACTATGGTGTTCCAAGTTGGTATGATCCATACCTCCAGTTAGGACTTACCCACTAGACTTGTGGTTAGTACGGAAGTGCTTTGCAACAGATCCCGTAGACCGGTCCTTATAGTGCCCCGGGTGCGACCAACCAATTCCCGAGCTTGCACCCGGAACCCACCATACTTATAACATAGCAAACTCCAATAGAATCTAGAGACGAGAATAACAGGGAAATCATATAGTAGAATCCATCTATCTACGACTCGTTCTTTTATCCTATAGCAGTTGTGTCAGTACATTGGACACTAGCTAATATAATATTGTAGAGTGACAAGGAGTGTAGGCTCAATAAGCATGGCTTGGGTTTACACACAAGGACGGGGATCTAATAAATATAATTTAGGGCTTGAGATTTGACTAATGCAATATTTAATTCCGATAAGTTATAGCGGTAGTTATGAAAAACTAGGCTCAAATATGATCAAAATGGGGGTTGTGAATTGCCTTGATCCGCAAACGGTGAAGGTGGAACCTCGGGATAAAACTCCGGATTGTCGACGGTGTCCTAGTCTTCTTGATATGGAAAAGTAAACACAACATTCAATAACAATCCAAAATCAATCATACAAGCATACATGTTTTTGGTTGGATTAAATAAAGGAGATAGAGTCTTAAATTTTAGGGAATTGTTACTTAAATATTTAAGATTAATTTTTAATAAGGTTTCTGAATCTTATAAATGGAACTAAGCATTTACCCTAAACGGTTTTTGTTTTCCCAAGAAGTGAATTAAAATGTATAAGATAACCCTACTATGTTTATGGGATTAAAAATAGTGAGAATAAATTATTATGTCTTCTGAAGTTATTATATGAGTTTTTATGATATTTTTATAAGGTGTTAACTTTTTATTATATGAATTGTTTTCTTATCCTAAAAGGGCCTTTGAAATATTATTTAATAAAAATGAAAGGGGCAAAAATAAACATTCTGTTTTTATTGCATTAAAACAGTGAAAGGAAGTCATTAAGTCCTCTGAAATTAATCTATAAATTATTAAAGGTTTTTCTGAGTTATTTAAATGAGATATAAATTAAATCCTAAAGGGGACTTTTCTTTATTATTTAATAAGAATATTTTTTGTCAAATAAACATATTGTTTTTATTGCATTAAAGTGTAGAGAATAAAGAGACAAATTTTCCAGAATTGAAATGGTCAAATTTGGAGTTAATTTGAGCAAGATATGAATTTTTGAATTTTAAACTATTTTCTGAATTTTATTTAAACCAGAAAACAGGCGTGGGTCCACGGTGAGCCAAGCCCACCATGGACCCACGCACTGTGCGCGTGGACTGGTCCGATCTGGACCGTTGGATCCAAATCCAACGGTCGGTGGCGGGTCGGGGCGGTTAAGTGAGATTGGAGGGCTCAGATTGACCGATACCGGTCAACTCCAGTCATGGATATCTGGGCCCTTGATCTCGGGTTCTAATCATAGCCGTCCCCCTCGGATCCGATGGTGGGGATCTCGTCTGGCACAACACGTGACGCTGGCGAGGGGTACCTTCTTCTCCAACGATGGCGGCGTGTGCGACGGCGGTTGCGGTGGCCTAGGGGCTAATCCGAATGCAGAAATGGAATGAGCATAACTCAAGGGACACATCGGTACCGGAGGCAGGGGAGGGTGGAGACCAGAGGTTGCCGGCGGCGAGGGGAGGCAGTGAAGACCTTCGGGTCGATGGTGGCGACGGTGAACCGGCGGCGAGGAACCAGAATGGAGGCGAGGCCAAGGGTGTCCCGGCGATGACGGTTCTAGGGATGTCGACGACGAGGGCCGCGGTGCCTTGTGGCGCCGGTGAGGGCTGCTGGAGGTGCAACAAGGCGGCGGCGCTAAAATGGGAGCCTTCCATGCGGCCAATTTCTGGCGATCCGGACCCGATTCGTTCGGGAAATAGAGGGAAAGGGGGCCTCGGGTTATGGTAAGCATGGCCGCGCGATCAATTTTTGGAAAGGGGGCTGGCGACGGTGGATTTGGAAGGAGGGGATCACCAGAGCTTGCAAAGGGGAGGGTTTCCTTCGGGGGAGATAAATCTGACAGGTGGCCCCCACCTGTCGGCGAGCGAACGTGAAGGGGGTAAGACACAGACACGCGGGCCAGGCCTGGCAGCGACCGATCGAGGGGAGCGGGGGCTGACCAGTGGGCCCTAAGCGGGTGCGGTGCGTGGAAGAGAGAGGTTGGGGTGCTGACTAGTGGGCCCGGGATGTAAGCGGCAGAAAGGGAGTGAGCGGGAGGGTGCCGGGTGGGCCTGGCGGGGCATGGCGTGGAGGAGAAAGGGAGGGAGAGTGCCGACAAGGTGGCCCCACCTGTCAGCGAGCGTGGGCTGGACTTGGCCGGGCTAAAAGGGTTTAGGGGGGAATTCAGTGTTGCGGCCCAATAAGATTAAAAATGCATTTTCCATTTAAATTAAATCCAGAAAATAGATTATTTATTTAATGCTTGAAGCACTGTTGCTAAAATTTTGTAAAAAATCTCAAAAATATTTCTTAGCTTCTAGATTCCACCATAAATTTTCCAGCTTCAAATTTGAAATATTTCTCCCTGTTTTGCTTTAATTGGGTTCTTTTAGCCTTTTCTTTAATTAAATAATTCCTTTTTATTCCAGAAAATTTATTCCCCTCATTTTTATTTTATTTTAAATTCTGGGGTGTTACAATATGACATTCCAATATCAACATTAGTAAGAAGGCTTGCTAGGGGAGCATAGGGTACAACCTGATCAAGCCTAAATTGGCGAGCAACACAGTCAGGATGATACGGTTCCACTACACAAGAATCTGATGTATTTGTGGCTCTTCTCCAAGGAAGCATACCACGCCGGACAGATACAGAAAACACCCGACTCATATAAGCAACTGAGACTTTGGCGGGTCGAGGTGCATCGGAGGGCCCTGTTAAACAATAGGGCTTCCATGCGACGTTAGAATCATCACATAGAAAATCATGTGCACCTTTAGGACTAAAGAAATTCGTGGTCCGAAATACGGTGTTCAACAAGAGTGGTTTCTCGAGATTGGAAAATTTATGCTTAGGGAGAGGTGGATGACCGATTTTGTTTCCATATAGCTTCTTAAGATAAAGTCCCATCCAGCCAATAAGAAAATGCACAGGCCATGGCCTGCATGTTGCACTTGGGCCTATGGGATTAGAGCACATCAGCCTCAATGAATAATACAAAGAACACAAGGCCGGTGGGGCTAACGAGTATATTCTCCCTAGAGTCATCCAAGAAGCCATGACCAATACACCAGGTCGAATAGTTGGTCCTCCCCCAACGACGACAAAACAACAAAGCCATAAGGCCAAAAAAGCTGCAGTGTAGCAGAGCTTGAAAGACCTCTTGACCTATTATGAAAAAGGATCACACCAGTCTTGATATGATACGGGGCCATTGACTGAAAGTTTGTTCCATGTGTCCATAAGTATCAATAAGGTCCTTGGATACAATAAGAGAGAAGGCTCTAACTTGTGAGAAAAAGGGACATATTCTTCATAAAATTCACCATCCAAGGGTAACCCTGAGAGTTTGTACATGTCAAGCAGTGTTACCGTACGCTCCCCGTGAGTAAAAATAAAGGTATTAGTGTTGGGGTTCCATCTTTCTATAAAAGATTTTAACATCGAGGGAGATACCAAATATTGTCCTAAGGAACAATTGATAGCTCCGTAAATATAGTCTATGCCTTCTTCACTACCACGCAAAAGAAAAGAATGGTGACAAAGAATGGAGGTACCCCACTCCACATAGCCAGAAGGAATAGGGGAATGCACGATAGAAAAATTCTCCCAACCTAGGCCCTTGGCAACCATCATATTTCCTAAAGTGGAAATCTCATCATCCCGAGGCAAGGGCGCAGGAGGATAAAAATAATGGGCACTAAAAGTAGGACCCGAGTTCTAACCACGATGACTAAGGTTGACTTCCCCTGTAGGTAACTCTTGTTCTCTTATAACAGGGTTAGCTAGCTCGCTAGTTTCTGGCTCATAAAGTTGTGTCTGTGCCACGCGAGAAAGAGGTAATTTATTGGTCATGATTGAAGAATGAACCCCTTCCATCTACAAAAAAAATATCAGTGGACACTTATATAGGGGTGACTTTTATTTAACAATATAATGAAAGGAACAACAATAAATGGTGCTACTTTTGAAATTTCAAAAAAAACGCCTATGTAAGTCAATAGAAAAAATTATTATTTGTGCCAAATAAGCACGGGAAGGGTCATATGAATGAAATAAAATTGACGAAATTGGTTGGCAACTATTGATGAAACAAACACATATTGATAATACAGGAAGAAAGCTAGAAAAAGTGTAGCACCTGCGACACTTCGGCTGAGTTAGGATGGGTGGCAAAATAAAATAAAAGGAGATGAAAGCCTTTTCACTTAAATAATAATAATAATAAATACGCAGCAGGACTGCATTATCAGCGGTTAAAAAAATAGATGAAGGTACAATGCATAGATGAAATATATATATATTAAGCTTTTGGGCTGTTCATTGACAATGCTGTTCATTGAAATATATATAATCAGGCAAGCATCTTGCGTGTTGAAAGTTTCAAACTAGAAGTGGCAAAAGATGCTAAAAAATTTTCACGCTTATAATGAATGAAATAGTGGCCGCTGATCAGAAAGAAAATACGAAGATGCAGTGCACAATACCGTGTTAGCGATGTCCTGACTGCCAACCTCCTGTGGACGGATGAAACAAACGCTGGTTCGTTCGCGTAGAGAAGCCGAAAATAAGAGCGGAAAGGAGATTGACGGTGTGGCTCTGCTGGGCTTCACAGATAACTGAGGCTAACGACCCTCCGGAGAAAAGCTAACAACCTGCAGGAGAAAGGCTAACAACTCGGCCGGAGAAAAAGAATGTATTTAATAAAAAAATAGAGAAAGAAAACAGCCCGTCTTTATCTATTTTCTCTAACAGATTTTCAAAGTGGCTATACGAATTAAGCGTATAAATTACTCATGCAAATAATTTCGAGTGGTATATTTTGAGCAATATGCTTCAGAATGATAAAATTATTGAGATGTACAAAATAGGTATATGAATGTTATATACGCACGTTATATATTTCGAGCTTCAGATATCGAAAATAAAACATTAATAATTTACATAATTTTCTGCATCCACAGCTCGAGGGGGCATCTGTTGACACTAATTTTGTATCCTTAATACATAATAAAAAAATCTCAAATTAAATATATATCAAATATGTGTGATTGTTTACCGGCATAAAAAAACATTCGGTACCCAGCACGTATAAAAAACATATAAAAATGCATCCAAGAATAACACTCTCGACATGCAAGAAACATTATATATAAATGAAAATTTGATCACAACACCTACATTAAAAAATATTATATTGGTGAGGTATCGAAATACATACACAAAAACATATAATAAATGTCTCATGGTGTGAGATATTACTACGTTTATTATCATGACTGCATGCGTGTGTGATATAAATAAGTATATAGATACACGCATATATGAAATAAATAATATATCTACTGATAATGTCTCTCTAGCAATGAGAAGTGTGATATTTATATGGCACTGCACATGTGTCATTAAAAATATGCAACAATAAAAAATATAATATTTATCGATACGACACCATATACACATGTAAAAAAGTGCACATATGCAATAAAAAATATAGATATACGTCAAGTGGCGTAAAATAATCATAAAACATACATTGAGAAGTATTATATTGGTGTGATGTTGAGCAATATCAATATATAAAAAACATAATATATGTCGCATAGCGTGAGGTGTCATGTTTATCACCATGACTACACGCATGTGTGATATAAATGCAGACACATATATACGAAAGAAATAGTATATGTACATAATAATAATGTCTTTCTAAATATGATATTCATCTGTATATCACTACATGTGTGTCACTAAAAACATATAATAGATATATGTGCAAAGATAAAAAAGGGATATTCAGCAATCGACGTAAATATTGCATCACAAATATGCATCAATAGATGGACCAATATAATATTTTAAATAAAACATACTGAAAATTATACAATCAGTTGCAACATGTGTCTTTGAAATAAAAAGAAGATATATATATATATATATAACCACGAATGATTTATACAACTTACAAATAAAATTGATCACATATTTTAAATATGGGCCAAAATATCAACCATATATAATTTAATAAATAAGAAATTAGGGCATCTAAGCATCCAGCTAGCACCTCTTGCATGGTTGTTTTTTTTGTGACAGTATATGCAGAGAGTGGCATGTTTAGGAATGCATATACATATCATAGTCCTAGGCTCGGCCTTTTGGTACAAGCCTAGGAATGCACATCATAGTCCTAAACTCGGCCTTTTGGTACAAGTTTAGGAATACATATTCATGTCATAGTCCTAGGCTCGGCCTTTTGGTACAAGCCTATGAATGCATTTCATAAAAACATACATATCATAGTCCTAAACTCGGTCTTTTGGTACAAGTTTAGGAATGCATATACATTTCATAGTCCTAGGCTCGGCCATTTGGTACAAGCCAAGGAATGCACATCATAATCCTAAACTCGGCCTTTTGGTACAAGTTTAGGAATGCATATACATATCATAGTCTTAGGCTCGGCCATTTTGTACAAGCCTAGGAATGCACATCATAATCCTAAACTCGGCCTTTTGGTACAAGTTTAGGAATGCATATACATATCATAGTCCTAGGCTCGGCCTTTTGGCACAATTCTAGGAATGCACATCATAATCCTAAACTCGGCCTTTTGGTACAAGTTTAGGAATGCATATACATATCATAGTCCTAGGCTCGGCCCTTTGGTACAAGCCTAGGAATGCACATCATAATCCTAAACTCGGCCTTTTGGTACAAGTTTAAGAATGCATATACATATCATAGTCCTAGGCTCAGCCTTTTGGTACAATCCTAGGAATGCACATCATAATCCTAAACTCGGCCTTTCGGTACAAGTTTAGGAATGCATATATAAGTCATAGTCCTAGGCTTTGCCTTTCGGTACAAGCCTAGGAATGCATATCATAATTTTTAGGCTCTACTTTCTATTACGAGTCTAAGAATATTTTCTCAGCATATGTCAAATGTATAAGGGCCAACTAAAATTTTCATATAGGCTCTATGGTATAAATATAAGGTCAAAAATACCTACAAATGACTCATAAGCACGTTACGATAAATACTTGCATTTCTCGCATACATATATAAATAGTGCGAATTGCATACATATGCATAAGTAACTCATGCGACAGTATCATAAATAATTAAGCCTCAAGATTCAAGGCATGATCAAAATAAAAAATATGTAGTTGAGCTAAGTTATAGGTGGGATATCAAAATAAGCAAATGGCCTAATGGCCCTATACTAAAGAAGATAAATCATGGCATGTGCGCATATATGGCGTGATAATGATATTCATGCTAACAAAGATAACAAAACATTTATGTTCTATACATGTTCAACGAAAAACCAATGTGGAGAAAAATCTAGACACCTCTTCAACGACACTGGAGCTAGGATAGAATATTATTTTCATTTTTAGCTTCATATCAACATGCATTGTAATTTTCTTTTAGTCAGAACTCTTAATCAGGGGTATTCTCTACGGAGATGTAATTAACAGGTTATTATGTAAATGTACTAATTCTGGAAGTAATGGATTCACAATGTCTGATATTTTATTTTTTGCATTTAAATCAAATTAACTTGTATCTAACGATTCGTGGATAAGGCCCTCTCCACTTACCTATATTTCTAAAGGGTTCCCGTTTTCCCGTCGTCACTCGGAGATAAACATAATCGCCCTCCTCAAAGGTTAGGTCTCTTCGTCGGTTATCGTCATAGCTCTTTTGCCGAGACTGGGCTATCTTCAATCTGTCCCTGATGATCTTGACTTTCTCTTCGTCCTCTCGCAATATATCTGTCCGGAATAGTTGCGATTCTCCGGTCTAATCCCAGAGTAACGGCGTTCTGCACTTACACCCATAAAGTGCTTCAAACGGGGACATTTGCAGGCTAACTTGATAGCTGTTGTTGTAGGAGAACTCCGCATAAGGCAAGTTCTTATCCCACATTCCGCCAAAGTCTAGAGTGCAAGCTCTAAGCATATCCTCCAAGACCTGGTTGACCCTTTCGGTTTGGCCATCAGTTTGTGGATGATAGGCATTGCTAAATTTTAGCTGGCTGCCGAGTTCCTCTTGGAGGTTCATCCAAAATTTAGAGGTAAACTAACTCCCACGGTCTGATACAATCTTCTTCGGAACTCCATGCAGGCACACAATTCGGGTCATATACAACTCGGCCAACTTGGCGATGGTGTAAGTTGTCTTGACGGGGATGAAGTGAGTCACTTTGGTGAGTCGGTCGACGATCACCTAGATAGAATCATGACCGACTTAGGTCCTGGGCAGTCCCGTGATGAAGTCCATTCCTATATCTTCCCACTTCCATTCGGGGACCTTGAGGGGTTGCAATAATCCGGTAGGTCTCTGATGCTCTGCCTTGACTCGCCGGCATGTGTCGCACTTGGCCACGTACTCAGCTATTTCCCTCTTCATGCTGACCCACCAATATTTTTCTTTCAGGTCTTGGTACATCTTTGTACTCCCGGGATGTATGGAGTATAGAGTCTCATGGGCCTCTTGAAGTATGAGGGCCTTCAACTCTGGTTTGTCGGGCATGCATATCCGATTTCTGAACCAGATGGTACCGTGCTCGTGCTCGGAGAATCCGGGGGCTTTACCTTTCCTCATGTTCTGTCGGATCTCCAAGATGTCCGAGTCTTCCTTCTGTGTCTCACGGATCTGGTCCATCAAGACAGGTCTGGTCTCTAGGGCGGCGAGATACGCTTCAGTGGGATCCCTAGGTTCAGTCTTTCCATCTCCTTGTATAACAAATGAGCCTGATCCTATACCATGATGGCGTTACAATACCCTTTTCTACTTAGGGCGTCTGCCACCACATTTTCCTTGCCTAGATGATAATGGATGCCCAAGTCATAATCCTTGATCAGCTCCAACCACCTTCTCTGCCTGAGGTTTAGGTCCGGTTGGGTGAATATGTACTTGAGGCTCTTGTGGTCGGTGAAGATCTCACACCGATTTCCCACAAGGTAATGTCTCCATATCTTCAAGGCATGAACCACGACTGCCAATTCCAGGTCATGGGTCGGGTAATTCAGTTCCTACGTCCTTAGCTGATGGGAGGCGTAGGATATCACCTTCCCATCTTGCATCAAGACACATCCCAACCCTTGGCGAGAGGCATCACAATAGACGTGGAAGTCCTTCCGGATGTCTGGCAGAGTCAGAATTGGGGCTGACACGAGCCTCTTCTTAAGGGTTTGGAATCATTCTTCACAATCTGGAGTCCTTTAAAATTTTACCTCCTTCTGCAATAACATGGTCATGGGCTTGGCTATCTTCGAGAAGTTCTAGATGAACCGGCGGTAGTATCCGACCAATCTGAGAAAACTCCGGATCTCAGTCACATTCGTGGGTTGTAGCCAATTGGTCACTGCTTCTACGGTGGTTGGATCTACTACTATTCCTCCGGCAGATATGACATGACCGAGGAACTTCACCTCAGACAACCAAAACTCGCACTTGCTATATTTGGCGTACAACTGCTGTTCCCTTAGCTTTCCGAGGGTCAGATGGAGGTGGGTTTCATGTTCTTCCTTGGTCTTGGAGTAGACGACGATATCATCGATGAATACCACAATGAACTTATCCAAGAATTCCATGAATACATTGTTCATCATGTTCATGAAGAAAGCCGGGGCATTCGTGAGTCCGAACGACATCACCGTATACTCTTAGAGTCCGTAGCGGTAGATGAAGGTGGTCTTGGGGATGTCTTCTTCTCTAATCCTCAATTGGTGATATCCTGACCTGAGGTCGATCTTGGAAAACACCAAGGATCCTTTCAGTTGATCGAACAGGTCATTGATCCGAGGCAGTGGGTACTTGTTCTTGATGGTTACGTCGTTCAGGGCTCTATAGTCCACGCACATCCTTTTGGTCTTGTTCTTCTTAATGGCGAAGATAACCGGTGCACCCAAGGCGAGGTACTCGGTCGGATGTACCCTTTTTGCTCTAGGTCTTCAATATTGCTCTTGACTTTGGCTAGTTCATTGGCGGCCATCTGGTAAGGCGCTTGGAGATGGGAGTGGTCCCGGGGACAAGCTCGATTCTGAATTCGATGTCCCGCTTGGGAGGCATTCCTGGTAGGTCCTCTAAGAAGACGTCCATGAACTCCTTGACAACGGGCACTTCCTCTAGGGCTAGCGAGTGAAGGGACACCCCGCGAGGTTTGCGGTTGGTCATCTGAAAAGTGACGGCTTCACCCTCGGGGTTGGTCACAGTTACGAACTGGCTGGCGTAGTCGATCACTCCTTTGTGCTTCATCAACCAATCCACCCCTAGGATGAGGTCGAGTCCGGTGCCCTCGATGAGGACTGGCTCGGCCCAGAATAATACTCCTTGAATCTCCATCCTTACCTTAGGGCTGAATAGGTTAGCTAAGGTCTTCTTGCCGGGGGTGGCAATCATCATGGGGGCTGGTAGAGGGAGCACTTCCAAGCCATTGGTTTTCACAAAGTCCTCCGAGATGAAGGAGTGTGTTGCCCCAGAGTCAAACAGTATTATAGCAGGTATGGAATTGACGGTAAATGTACCGAGTACGACTTCAGGAGTTTCCTGATCTTCCTCTGCGCTGATGTGGTTGACGCAGGCATGAACCGCCTGGTTGGGTGCCGCGCCTTGTGGCTGCTTGGGGTGAGGACACTGGTGTGAGTAGTGCCCTTCCTTCCGGCAGTTGAAGCCGATAACTGGCTTTCCCTGGCGGTCCCTCATGATCGGGGCCTTGGTGGCGGGCATCAGCTGAGCAGTTGGAGCTGGTGGAGCGGGGCGGAGATGCCCGGCATTGGACCCACTGGCGGCATGAGGCGGCCTGTAGGCGGGCGCTGGTGGAGGAGGGACGAAGCAGGGCCTCTAAGGGTTCGCCTAATGATGCTTGAACGTGATCATCTTCCTCTTTTTGAGGTCCAACTTGTTTTGCTCAGTCTCTTGGATGAGCACTTTATTCACCAACCGTTGAAATTGGCGTAGTCGGTGGCGATGACCTGAATGGACAGCTCATCCTTAAGTCCCCGGAGGAACTTAGCCTGGCGGAGGGCATCGGTTCGCACCTCTTTTGGCGTGTAGTGGGCCAGACGGTTGAATTCATGGAGATACTCCATGATTGTCCGGCTCCCTTACTGTAGGTCGCGGAACTCATGCTGTTTTACCACGATGACTCCGGCAGGGATGTGGGCGGCACAGAAGGCGATGGTGAATTCCGCCCAAGTCACCACGTGGTCCTCCGGCTGGGACTCATGGTAGTTGTCCCACCATTCTGCGGCGGGACCCTAGAGTTGATGAGTGGCGAACGCCACTCTCTCCCGATCGATGCAGGGGAGGAGGTCCAACTTCTTCCCGATGGTGTGAAGCCAATCTCCGTCCTCCATAGGGTTTGTGGTGCTGGAGAAGATCGGGGGGCGCACACGCAAGAACTCCGAGAGTTGAGGTGCAGGTGTGGGGGCTGGTGCACGAGGGGCGGGCTCCACGTTCTGCTGGTGCAGCTAGTCCAACTGTGCTTGTTGGTGCTGCATTTGGGTGAGGTGGGCGGTAATCAGCTGGTTCTGATTAGCCATCATCTTCGCCATGGTGGGGTGGTTGGCGGATGGTGGCCCAGTCTGATGTTGACCCGTTGCACCCCAGTTGGGCACAACACTTCCGGGCAAACCGTTGCTTGCCCGTTCTCTGTTGTTGGACCCGGTGTTCTGATTATCGGCCATTTTCTGAACATACAAGATTTTTAGTCATAAGATAAAAGCTTTAAAACAAATTTTTAACCAAGAACAGCATAGAGGGGCTCATACGTGTATAAGTGGTAAAAAGTGTTCATTACATCAATGCTTTTATTTTAATCCACCTACAAGTCATTGCAGGTGGTACCACAATCATAAAATTATTACAATCAACGAAAACTACCGCCTACTCGTCATCCGGGGCGGTCTCCGTGCTCTCAGAGCCACGAGGGTCCTGAGGGATGGTGGGCTCTAGAAAATTCTCGATGATAGGGTCGGAGACGATGGCGGGCGTGAGGCAGGAGCGCTGGAGCTGGATGGTCCGGCGGCCGTGGGGTGTGGCAGGATCCTCTTGGGGCGAGGGGCGGGCTCATGGATGGGATTCTTCCTCCTTGGAACGAGGGGACCATCTTCGTTATGTCCTTCTGTAGCTGTATGATCTTACGCTGCAGCTCGCCATTTTATTGGATCAAGTTCTTCATCTCCTAGCGAAGGAACTCGACTGCGTCGTGGTGCTCCTCTGTGTCAAGCACGACCTCGGTATGGAGATCGTCCATGGCCTGAAGAAGACGCGTCTACCGGACCATGACCGGATTGCAATCGGAGTGGACTCCGATGTAGATGTTGTGGTGGGCACCGAGAGTGCGCTTTGGCACAAGCCAGAAGGACGTGTTCTGAAGACGATCATCGTAGATCATCCTTAGCTCCATGAGGGCTTGGAGGGCGATGTGTTGGCACGCGACGTCGAAGGTTGGGCCCCCAAGTGCTGCCGTGAAGAACGACAGGTGCTCACCGGATCCATGGATGGTGAGGGAGACGTTGCAGGGTCCTGCGAACTCTTCCATGTACACGCCATGGAACTCGGGCTCGAAGAGGAACCCAAGGAAGGTGACCATCATTCGGAGCTCCCTGATAAAGCACTCGAAGTGGCGGCAGAAGTTGTGCACTTGGTAGACCGGCATCTACAAAAACAACAAGTTGAAGAAAAGTGAGGGGAGGAACAAAGTTATAAAGTAGGTTTTCTTGAAATGGTTTTTATCCAACTAAGGGCTAGGCTGGTCCATTTGGCTTCCTACAGTCAAGTCGGCTCTGATACCATCTTGTGACGCCCCGATTTATCAAATCGGAACATTATTGAATTTCCAAAGAAAAACAATAATACAAGAGGTTCATCATGCGACACGTACATATAAGCAATCATCCGTAGTACGCAGACCACATTATTACATAAGAGTAAAATTAAAATAAACAATAAAAATAAACTGCATGACGAACACCCTCTTCAGGATCTGTCTTCTTGACTAGGTCGCTACTCCAGACCATCCTCATAGTAGGCATCCTCTGAATTGTGTGTCCAACGGGTATGAGTACAAAAAGTACTCAACAAGCCACCGCAAATGCAATAGTAATGCAAGGTAATAACAAAGGAGGGATAATGGCTAAAATGCGGAAAAGTACATTTTTCAGTTGTTGCATTTAGTGTAGTCAAATTTTGTCATGCGGAATAATAAACATGAATATCATAATACCATCTAACTCAAGGAGTACGTTTTCCCTCCTCGCGCAACAGTCCTTACATGTCAAGTCATCATGCACATTTATTATAAGTAAACTAACTGTGGGATGTCACGCATCCTGCCCTTAACCGTGGGCTCGGCTTTTTGAAAAGATTTAAAACTCTGATCAGAGGTGTACTATTGTACCCACAAGGCACGCACTCATCCCATACACCAAAGTGCAACGAGATGACCCATACCATGGGAACTTGTGCCAAAAACTCAGCATGAAATGCTCCAAGCGATAACCACGCGCTCTAGGTTTCGCCGGCGCGCCGGGCCGCATCCCGGCTAACGTCGCACCCCCTTTTGCGCCACATCGGTACAAGCCACCCACATGTGCTGCTTTACCCATCTCCAAGTGGTGGCCTCGGTTTGGAACACTCCATACCTTAGTTAGGACTTACCCACTAGACTTGTGGTTAGTACGGAAGTGTATTGCAACGGATCCCGTAGAACAGTCCTTATAGTGCCCCGGGTGCTACCGACCAATTCCCTAGCTTGCACCCAGAACCCAACATGCATATACTTAACCATCACTCTATCACGAACAGATTTCTAGGGATAAGAATAAACGGGGATCATATAGTAGATTTGTTGGACCGGAAATGGTAACCAGAGGGGGGGTGAATGGGAGCTTTTAAAATTTCAGACTAAAAATAGCCTTTGTTTTAATTCTGTCTTCTGCGGAACAGGCTTCGAACACACCCTTCGAAGTTCTGGTTCGGAGGTATTTTATAGCTCCGAAAACAGGCTTCGCAAGGAGCAAAAGTTCGAAGCCAAGAAGACTTCGCTCCACCCACAACCCCGAAAATTCAGCTCTGCTAAGTCAGTGCAGGCTTCGCACACAGGGTGCCTTCGAGCAGGCTTCGCACTTCACCCTTCACAAGAGCGGACTTCCCTCTGAGGACTTCGATTAGCTCTGCTAAGTTAGTGCAGGCTCAGCGCACTAGGTGCCTTCGAGCAGGCTTCGCACTTCACCCTTCGCAAGAGCAGACTTCCCTCTGCAGACTTCGACCAAATACTCAGCGACAGCAACTAGTGCTAGGCTTCGTACTTCGAAGGTCTAAACACACACTAAACAGACTTCGCCAAGGACTTCGACAAGGGAAGAAAAATGGGCTTCGACTCAAGTCAGACAGTGCTTCGCTAGTAATCAGAGAGGTCTAGCCTCCAGTTTACACAGAGGGAAAAGACACTGAAAAACTCACACATCACTCGAATAGGCTTCTCACACACCTCTCCAGAAAAGATTCAGGGCACAAACTCAACTCAAAAGAAGTGAGGCATAGAGAGATCAAAGCATGCAGTGAAGTACGCATACAAGGTCAAGCAGTAAATGAAAACATAATCAAAACTTCATTGCTTGAACAGGGAACACAAAATGAACTCACAGACCGAATACAACGTGTGTGGTGGCTAGCACAGGAGCTCAAAAATGACTGCTCAAAGTGTTGAAGTGACCTAGCTAGCCTCCACTATTTATAGGCACTATTCAGACCTGTGAATAGACTACTTTACCCCTAGGGTTTACACCGGTTTTGTCTCATCAGAACAGGGGGTACAGCTGGTAGTCTACTTTATTTGGAGGCTTCTTTTGTCAACTTCGCAGAGGGGACAACACCAGCTTTTGCAGAGCAGACGCGGTCAGCCTTTGCAGTTTTGGACCGTTCTGAAGCCCCCCTTCGCACGCGAGGGGTGCGGTAGCTTCGATGAGAAGCCTTGAGCGTGACGACATTCGCTTCACCGAAGTCAGCCTTCGATACAGAGATGGTTCTGAGCCAAAGCCATCAAAGCCCTTGGGCCTTCGCACCAACACCTTCGGAGTGGACCACCACGACTTCGCATCTTCTCCTAGCCGAACTCCATCAGTCCGTGTACCGAAGCCATGCATGGCCGAAGTACCTCAAGTCAGCCTCACTCCGGAGCCAGCCTCACTCCGGAGCCACCTCACTCTGAAGCCATCTTCACTCCGAAGCCAGCCTCACTCCGAAGTCAGCTTCGCTCCGGAGCCAGCCTCACTCCGAAGCCCCACCTTCGGAGTACCACCCTTCGAAGTCCCTCCTTCGTCCAAGGGCTCCGCATGAAGCATTCCATGAGCACTTCGTCGCAGTGTCTCTCCCCAAGCACACTCCTCGACGATCCTCACCCGGACCATGCCTTCGATGCACCTCGACTTTTGAGACCTTCGTCGGGTATACCTTCGAGTGCCTCCCTCCAGAGCACACTTCGAACGCCTTGTCTCATTGCTGAGGACTTGGTCCACCATACTCCGAAGTCACTCCATTCGGAGTACCCTTCGAAGTGCCTCGCCTCTGAGGACTTTGTCTCGGAGTACCTTCACCCGGAGCCACACTGCGCACTTACTACCTTCTCATGGCGCACCTCGACCCGAGATCCGACCTCGACCCCTTCGCAGCGTTCGTGACCGAGCTCCCCGCTCGCCTGGCATCAAGCCTCCCGCTTGACCCAGGTTCACTTGCTACGAACCGTCCGTCGCCTCCGAAGTCACCTGCGCACCTCAGACAAACAGACAAGTGTATCCAGTACCCCGGAGACCTCTCTAGGTAAACAACCTTCGGCACACCCTCTGCTGTACTGCCCAAAGTACCGAACCCTTCGGTACAGCCAAGTCATTGTGTACTGTCAGACCCCTCCGACAGGCACACTCTGCTGCAACAGCCGCAACAACCAGAACCCACCGAACCCTTCGGTGAAGCAACCTCCGAACCCCTTTGGAGGGACCCCTTCGAATCAGAGGATAAAATCTATCAATCACTCATCACAGACTCCGAAACCAACCATTGGTTTCTCAAGATTCCAATCGCTACGACTCATTTTAAATCCTATAGCAATCGTGTCGATACATTGGACACTAGCTAATAGTACTAATAATATGGTGACAAGGAGTTTAGGCTAAATAGCATGACTTGGGTTGCACATCAAGGTCAGGGGATCTAAATAAATATATCATAAGGCTTTCATTTGACTAATGCATGTATATCATATGTGTTTAGCGATAGTTTAGTAAAACATGGGTTCAATATGCTCAAAAGATTGGTTTGGTGACTTGCCTTGTTCAGTGAAAGGCGAGAGAGGGACTTTCGGGAAGTATTCCGGCTCCTCGGCGGCGTCGTAGTCTTTTCGACAAAAGTAATAAACATAGCATTCAATAAACATTCCAAAATCACACAATAAGAATATGGGTTTTGATTGGGAAAACAAGTTATTAAGTTTCTGAAAATTATTATATGAATTTTCAATATGAGCTTTGATGGAGTTAGAAATTTCTAAAAAGGAAATAAAAATGTGCCCATAATATATCTTTAACCTCCTATTAATTAATAATAGAAAGTCTAGATTAACCTACTGGTTCTATTATACAAAAAAATGAAGAGGATAAAAAGATAAATCTTTCTAGAGTTGAATTATGAACCTATTTTAAAGTGCATTTGAATACTTTATAAAATAAACATAAAATACTCAAAATAAACCTACTGTTTTTATTGTCCAAACATGTAGAGAATAAAATTATAAATTTTCTGGAATTGAAATGGTAAATTTTGGAGTTAAAATGAGCAAGATATGAATTTTATAAGTGTAAAACTATTTTTGGAATTTAAATTAAACTAAAAAAAGGCGTCGGTCCATGGTGAACCGGGTTCACCGTGAACCCGCGCACTGTGTGCGTGCGCCGGATCCAGATCCACCGTTGAATCGACATCGGATGGCCACGGGCGAGGTGGGTGGTTTAAATGAAAATGGACGCCCGACATGAAAAGGCTGAACTGGTACGCGATGGATGGCCCAGATTTGATGCGGGTTTTAAATTTAAATGGATGGCTCAAATTTGAACATAACGCTTCGTCGAGATCCAACAGATCTGATTAAACCGCGCGAACGATTTAACCTCCACCGTCGGATCTATAGTGCACGGTCGTGATCAAATCCGGCATGGCACGGGTACTCGACCCGTGCCGGTCATCTTCTCCAGCGATGGCGAGAGCCTAGCAGCCACGGCGGGCGAGGGCGGCCAGATGTAAGGGCTAAAATAGAACCAGGGCGACAAGGGGAACATGATGGTACCGTTGGCGTGGCGAGAGGTCATCGGAGCATGGCCGGCGATGAGCGGGGGCGGCGAAGGTGTTCGGGTCCCTTGTCAGTGATGGCGTTCTAGCGGGGTTCGTCGGCGACGGAGTGGTGACCGAGGTCGAGGTGGTGTCGGCGGTCATAGTGGTGCAGGTCGTCGAGGACAGAGGGGGTCTCTAGTGACGGCGAGCGGCGGCTGGAGCGAAGGTGGCAGAGTGGCGTTTAAGGAACTGTCTCGAGCGTTCTATTCAGTCTAAGAATGAATGGACGTGCGGGCTGGACGTGGCGGAGGCGTAGGGTTTACATAGGGGCACTAGCGGGGGCAGAGGGGGCGCAATCGGGGGAGGCCGAGAGTAACGCCGGTGAGATCCTTCCTTGCATGCGAGCGACAGCGGGGTGGATCTGAGGTGGGATCGATGGCCGGCGAAGTTAGGGGGGTTGGCGCGAGGTGGACGACGGTCCTGACAGGCGAGGGCCACCGGTCAGCGGGGCGCGGGTGTGGTAACGGTGCACAACCGATAGGTGGGGTCGGGCTCGGCCGAGAGAGGGAGTCAGCTCTGACAGGTGGGGTCGGGCGGTCGGGCGTGCGCGCGAAGGGGGAGGGGCCTCTGACAGGTGGGGCCCGTCTGTTAGTTCAGGGCACGGGGAGGGAGCGGGTTGGGCCGGCCGGTTGAGGGAGATTGAGGGAGGGAGGCCCTTACTGTTTCAATCATTTTCTGGATAAAATAATTGTAGAAATTAATTTAAAATATTTGGCCTACTTTCAAGGGTGGTAAAAATTTGTAAAAATTCTCAAAAATGTATGTTAGCCTTGGGATCATATACAAATTTTTCCAGCCCCTAGTTTGGATATTTTATCTAGGTTCTAGTTCAATTAATCTTAGAAGGGCATTAAAGGTATTTCAAAATAAATTATTTCCGGCAAAATATATTAAATGGTATTTTTATTTCTCTGAACATTTGTGGTGTTACACTTGGTCACTTGGGAGGAATTATCCACCACCTTCCGTGCCGCCCCTGTACCAGCTAGGATCGTTGCCCAAAAATAGCAAGAATTCCATGACTTGCAGCAGGGAGGCAAGTCGGTCACGGAATACCTCCACGAGTTCAACCGTCTGGCCCGTTCTTCCAACAGCTGGTGAATAAAGCTATCATCTAGGAGACCAAGCAGAACTGGCTGGACCTCAATAAGAGGAAAATGATAGCCATCAAGCACAACTAGGGAATCCTCCAGAGGCCCCGCTTCACTCCTCCAGCCCATGCACCAAGCTATCACCCTCGTTCCGCCTTCAGGCCGCAGTACAACTCTAGTGGTATAAGCACCGAGAACCCCCGTCCATCTCTGCCAGCCCCACCAGCTCCATTGGCGCCATCGGCACCAGCCGTTAATACCACCACCCTGAGAGACCGGAATGGCAAGCCGGTCGTGTGCTTCAACTACCGAAAAGAAGGACTCTACACCCATCAGTGTCCTCACCCCAAGCAAACCCAAGGAGCTACTCCCAACCCGGTGATTCGCACCCTTGTCAACCACATCACCTAAGAAGAGGCCCAGGAAGCCCCAGAAGTCATCCTCGGTATGTTTACTGCAAATTCCCTACCCACGGTAATATTGTTCGACTCGGGAGCAACACACTCCTTCATATCTAAGAATTTTGTGAAGAATAATGTACTAGAAGTACTCCAACTACCTAAACCGTTGGTAATTGCCACCCCCGGCAACCAAAATCTAGCCACCCTATTTAGCCCAAGGATAAGGATACAAATCCAAGGGGTATTATTTTGGGCAGACCCGATCCTTATAGATTGCAAGGGCCGAGATCTCATCCTCGGTATGGACTGGTTAGTGAAGCATAAGGGAATGATAGACTGCGCCAGCAAGTCCATCACTGTAACCAACGAGGATGGAATCACCATCACCTTTGAGATGGCCACCTAGGGTCTGAGAAGGACTTCTCTCCACTAGATGGCTGTAGAAGAAGTACTTGTAGTCTGAGAATATGCGGACGTTTTCCCAGAAGAACTACCAGGAATGCCACCCAAGAGGGACATTGAGTTCAGGATCGAGCTCATCCCTGGAATCACCACCATTTCCAAACGACTATATCAGATGGCCACAAATGAACTAGCAGAAGTGAAGAGTAACATTGAAGAGCTTGAACATAAAGGTTACATTCGACCGAGTACCTTACGTTGGGGACCATCGGTCATATTTGCCATGAAGAATGATAAGACGAAGAGGATGTGTGTGGACTATAGGGCCTTGAATGATGTAACCATAAAGAACAAATACCCTTTACCATGGATCGACGACTTGTCCGATCAGCTCAAGGGATCCTCAGTCTTTTCTAAGGTTGACCTCCAATTGGGCTACCATCAGCTTAGGATCAGAGAATAGGACATCCCCAAGACTGCCTTCACGTCCCGTTATGGACTATACGAGTATACTGTGATGTCTTTCGGACTCACGAATGACCCCACATTCTTCATGAACATGATGAACAATGTCTTCATGGAGTTCTTGGACAAGTTCATTATGGTGTTCATAGACGATATACTCGTCTACTCTAAGACCAAGGAAGAGCATGAAGCTCATCTCCATTTGACCTTGGGAAAGTTATGGGAGCATCAGTTGTATGCCAAGTATAGCAAGCGTGAATTCTAGTTGTCCAAAGTGAAGTTCCTAGGGCATGTCATATCTGCCAGAGGGATAGTCGTGGACCTAACCACCGTGGAAGCAGTAACAAACTAGTTACAGCCCACGAATGTATCGGAGATCTAGAGTTTTCTAGGATTGGCCGGATATTACCAGCGGTTCATCGAAAAATTTTCCATGATCGCCAAGCCCATGACCAGATTGTTACAAAAGGAAGCAAAGTTCGAATGGACTCCAGCTTACGAGGAAAGCTTCCAGACCGTCAAGAAGAGACTCGTATCAGCCCCAGTGTTGACACTACCTGACATCCAAAAAGACTTCCATGTCTACTCGATGCCTCTCACCTTGGACTAGGGTGTGTTCTCATGCAAGATGGGAAGGTGGTATCATACGCCTCACAACAATTGAGACCACACGAGCTGAACTACCCAACGCATGATTTAGAATTGGCTCGAGTGGTTCATGCACTGAAAATATGGAGGAATTACCTTGTAGGTAACAGGTGTGAAGTCTTCACCGACCATAAGAGCCTAAAGTACATATTCACCCAACCAGATCTGAACCTCAGACAAAGAAGATGGTTGGAACTGATCAAGGATTATGACTTAGGCATCCATTACCATCCTAACAAGGCGAATGTAGTGGCAGATGCTCTAAGCCAGAAGGGATACTGCAATGCCATCATGATACAAGATCAGGCCCCACTGCTATATAAAGAGATGGAAAGATTGAACTTAGAGGTCACCACCAGGGAGTACCTCATGGTACTTGAAGAAAGTCCTATGTGGGATCGGAATGGTGACTAGAGGGGGGTGAATAGGGCCTCGACAATTTCTTTCGAAGTGATGGCCTAATCAAATCACCCAACGCACCTCTAAAACACAAATTTACGTTTCAATTCAACCGGTACAAACGTTAAGCTCAAACAGAGTCAAAAACTCAACAACAACTTTCTTTCAAGTTCCTAGACAACACCTATCAAAAATACTCACTCTAGAGACCAATTTCAAGTGCAAAAAGTAACTCAGATTGTTTCAATTCAATCACAAATGAGATTCATTCACTTCTGAAAACTTTCATACGACGAATAGTAATTTTAATTTCAACAAGGTGTATTTGCCAAATTCTGATTCAGATTGCAAATTTCAACTTCAACTTAGTTTCAGAACAGCAACCAATAATTCAAACTTGTTAAACATGCTAGAACTGAATTAAATGCTTGCACTCAAGTTGAGCAATACCATAAACATATTTTTGTCGGTACAGGAACAGTAGTACTAAAGCAATACCTAGCATTACACTTATTCACCAACCAAAATTCAGTGCATGAGATAATTTCTGGAGATAAACTACAATGAATAGCTCAAATTTTGTTCTATTTCAAAAACTAGATAGTTCTGATTCTACAACATACACATCAAACTAATTCAGAATAAGTTGAATACTTTTCAGGAACCATATCTCAAATTTTCAGATTAAACAAGTTGATCAGAATTTTAGTTCAACAGAACACTCACTGAACTCAGCATTCTATTTTCAGAATTTAGCTCAAAACATTGACAATTCAGAATAGCTTGAATCTATTGCAATCAGAAGTTAGCATATTGAAAACAGGAATAAACACTCCTCAAATACAGCACAGTCTCTATTCTTTTCCTTGCACTGAATAAGAAATCAAAGATTAAATCAGTAATCAATCTCTACTACAACACCACTTCCAAGAGAGAATACTAAATTTCAAGAGAACCAGAATCAGAATTCAGAGTGTATAAAGATGAGGAAGCTGAACAAATGTTATTGAATTTTTTCTGAAAACAGAAGTGAAAGACTGTTCAACAAATGTTACAAGGTACTTCTGAAATTCTGAACATCAACCAATACTTTCAGCAGTAAATGACTAGTCATAAATGTTTTCAAAATTCAAAACAGTCTCATATAGCATATGAAATCGAACTGAAAATGATTCAACCACTAAAAACCAGTGACTAGAACTCTTGACACAAAATTGGCATTACAACTTTTCAAAAGATTTAACTAGTTGATCAGACAAAGAGTTACAAACTAGAACAAAAACTAACCGGGGATGCCAAGAGAATTATTACAGCCGACTGTAATATTCTAGCAGGAAAACAACATCAGTTCATCAACATATCACACATACAATCTGCTTCAAATCATACTCACACATGATTGATCACAGGAGGTAGCAAAGCGTCACAGCAAACAACCAGTCAAACTAGAACTCCAAAAACAGAAGTGTTGATAGCAAAAAATGGCATCAATAGCTAAGATTGTCAAAATATCAATTTTGGTAATTTGGGCCGAAAATACACATGTCCCGGGTTAGGCCAAAGCCTTATAGGGCCGAAGGACCATTGGGCTATGGGCTCCGAAAGCTTCCAGCCAGCCCACGGCCTTCGGCCAGGAAGCCTTTGGAGGCCCACGCCGCCAAAGCTTCGGCCCTAGGAGCAGGCTTTGACGGGCCTGGCCGAAGGCCCACTTCGGCAGAGATAGAGTTGGGCACGATTCCGGCTAAGTTTTTATCTTTATTCAGCCGAATTATAGCAGATTACATCAGAGGTATAGCCCCTATAAATATAGAGGCAAAGCGAGT
The DNA here is from genome assembly GCA_019279435.1 of Zizania palustris. Taxonomy (NCBI): domain Eukaryota; kingdom Viridiplantae; phylum Streptophyta; class Magnoliopsida; order Poales; family Poaceae; genus Zizania; species Zizania palustris. Next base: position 34,987,233 of record JAAALK010000285.1, on the reverse strand, counting down.
TCAGAGACCCCCCAACTCAAATCAACCACAAAGCCCTAGCTTTGAATCACATTTACTTTATATTTACTTTTCTGTACTCTTCGTGGGTTTGCCTGGAAGCCCTCCGACGGCCACTTCAGAATAGTGGTAATCCTTGTTACTTCGCTTGTGAAGTATTCGTTAATCTACATAATAGATTGCTATCGCCTTGTTACTACGCCTGTGAAGTATCCGCTAATCTGCTTAACAGATTTCTACCTTCGCTACTAGTGCAACACTTAGCAGAATTCGGTCCTCGGGCCGAATTGGTACTTCGAATCAACTCTGTTGTAGGTTTCCACGTTCGGAGCTACTTCGTCGGAGGTGTCCAGACCTAAGAGATTGGTTTCGGACGTTGCCATGAACACCCTTCGGCGAGACTGCTGCTTCGACCGCACATTTTGCCAACAGACTTCGTCACGATAGGCTTCACCACGCTCGTACTCCGCTCCGGACGAAGTCCTGCTTGTGCGTTGCGCTTGAGTCATTACTCTGCATCTTATTGTATCGGAGACTTTACGCCAAACCCCCGTTGTTCGGAGATGATTATCGTGTCTAGATCCGTTCGGAGTTCATGTTCGACTAGATCAGTCCGAACGCCGAAGGTACCCTTCGGCGAGACACTTCACAATAGATGCCGAAGGTATACTTTGGTGACCCCTTCGCACCATACTTCGAAGCAAACAAGCTCCGTCCGATTTGTTTTTTTATTATGTTTAATATATTTCTTTCAGCTAATTGGATTATTTTGTGTGATCTGATTGCCTGGCTACTCCATCCCCCTTACCACGGCTAACGGTAGTCAGAACGAGACGTCGGTGCGGTGTTACGCTTAGGCTTGTCCCTAAGTATCTGCACACTTTTGGATCGTCGAACTGACCCAAGTGCGGGGGCACATTTTCGTGTTAACACACTTTTTGGTGACTCCGCTGGGGAAAAGCTACGCCAACATGACAGGTACATCTACATCGGCCACCGGTACATCTATAATGATTACTATGTATGCACCGTCGATGGACAATATAGGAGGCACGAATATCAACAACGGCAACATCTTAACACCTACTCTTGAAGATATTCCCGTCGAAGACCGGGTAGATATCGAGGAAAAGTTGAAGGCGCTCCAAGACATGATGCTTGGGGCTGCGTCAAGACACACACAGGCTTCATCAAGCATGACATCATCGCCCCCGACCTTGCTCGGATCCAGGTAACACCCGTATCGCCTCGTTTATCTTCTTTAGAGATTGAGCAAAAAATAGTCGCATCAGTAGATTAGGCCATCAGCGCTTCTCTAGCCAACCATTTAGATTCGGTAGTTAGTTTCCAAGTAGAGGCGACTCTTAGAAGGTTCGGCTTTACTGAGGCCGTACCACCAGTCCCTATTGCTAGTGCACCTTCGGTAAATCATGTGTACAGCAGAACTGACGGTAACACTAGCAGGACCATTACGTCTCCGACCTCGACACCAATGGCCGAGACTAGTCATTATGCTTACGGCCAAACTAGCACTGCGTATCACGTGCCACCACCACCTACGCCGGTACCAGCCCTGCCCGCGCCACATGCGTAGGCACCCGGGCATGAGCATGTCATATAGATAGCACATAGGGAAGAGACCCATGGCCGACACGCTGATATCCCACCACGTGTCGCTCCCCCGCACGAGAGACGTGCGAAGGCGACAGGCCAAGATGACCTAGAGGAGTGGATCCACGCGCTATATTGGGAATGCGCCGGCTTCGTGCCTAAGGGTCAGGTTAGGTTTTACCGTAAGCCATATCCCGATCATTTCGATAAGATACCCTACCCCCACGGCTATAGAATCCCTGAATTCACTAAGTTCGGCGGCGAGGGTAGCAAAACCACACTAGAACATGTTAGTCAATTTTTAGCATAGTGTGGAGAAGCTAGCGGGACAGACGCTCTAAAAATTAGACTATTTTCTCTTTCGCCATCTGGCACCGCTTTCACTTGGTTTTCGGTGCTCCCTCCGAACTCCGTCCAGATGTGGGATGATTTGGAACGAAAATTCCATGATTACTTTTACACAGGTGAGACAGAACTTAGGCTTTCACACTTAACATAGGTTAGGTAGAAATCTAACGAGAGCGTCTTCGAGTACATCAAGTGTTTTAGGGATACTAGAAACCGATGTTTCAGCCTTAGTATTACAGAAAGGGATTTGGCGGAACTAGCTTTTAATGGGTTACGTTCCGAGATTAAAGAAAGATTAGACAACTAGAACTTTTTAGAGGTTAGCCAAGTCCTGCAGCAGGCTCTGGTCCAGGAAGGTCGAGCCAAAGATAAAAAGTTTACTAAAACGTTTAACAAGCCTAGGGCTGAAATCCACATCATGGAACGCTCCGATGAGAAGGAATCGAAAGAGGAGGATTCGGATGACATGTATGTGGTCGAATGGGTTTGGAACGCTAAGAGTAAACCTATCACTTTCTCAGAATTACGGCCGTCTCCCACGAAGAATCGTCCTAGTGAGGTCAAGTACTCATTTGACATAACTAAATGTGATAAAATATTTGATTTTCTCTTGAAAAACAAGCTTCTCAGGTTGCCTAAAGGTCAAGTCATCCCATCTGCCGGTGAGTTGAAGAAGCATCCATACTGTAAGTGGCATGACTTGCATTCGCATAACACTAACGATTGCAATGTTTTTCGATGGCAAGTTCAATCGGCCATAGAAGAAGGATGGTTGAAAATATACCACAATCCAAAGATGAAGCTGGACAAAGATCCTTTCCCCATCAACGTCGTCAACCTCAGCGAGAAGAAGGTGTTGATTCGGCCAGAATAGGCCAAGTCTACTAAAGGGAAGGATGTAATTGTTAGAGAGCCGCGCACACGCACACTCATACCAAAGAACCCCGAGGTGGGAGTGTGGAAACATAACATTAACATCCCTTCGGCTAAGGCTCACAAGAGGCCGAAGGTAACATACAATATGTTGTTGAACAAGCATCAAAGAAAATCCAAGGAAGCAGGTCCCCGTGCTAAAAAACTAAGTCAGTCGAAGGGCCCAAGGCATTCGGAGGGCAGCTTTGGACAACAGTGGTCGAGCCCTCCTCATGATGGTTTCGGGCCACAATGGCAGGACCCTCCGCATGGGAACTTTGGGCCACAATGGCCTGACACTCCGTACGGTGGCTTCGGACCTCAATGGCCGAACCCCCCGTACTGTAGCTTCAGACCCTAGTGGTCGAACCCCATGCGGAGTGAATTCGGCCCCCAATGGCCGAACCCCGCACCGCTCTAGACGAACCCTTCGGTAGGAGGCTTCGGCCCGCACTGGCCGAACGTACCTCCGGCCTGGCAAGACCCCTCACTGATATGGTCTAAGACACTGTCGACCATGCCGAACCACCATCCGGGTAATGGGTTTGGCCCACAGTGGGCGAGGCCACTGGAGCCATTGATGCCTCCGCCGTACAGTTGGGCAGGAACTCCGTGGGCTCCGTATGTATCACAGCTGGAGTACCCTCCGCAACTTAACACTATGCCTTGTTTTTCTTCGGAGTATTATGAATGGCAGGGACAAACAGACGCAGTGGAGGGAGGCATCATCCACAGGATGTCCGTGATACCTCCAAATCGGCCCGTGCAGGGCGAAGTTGAAGAGTATAGGTGCGAGGAGGCTGAAGACAAGGAGTCTGAATCTATCATAGTCAGAGTAGGGTCTCTGGAAGTCCCAATCCCAAAGGCTTTATCGACAAAGTATGACGCAGGTAAGCCCCTTGCTTCTGCCGGAGCCCGCGCTAAAGCCTGGTTCGATCAGCTGAACAAGGCTGGTCTGGTTGCCGGGTTCTGTAGCGAAGGTCACGCCGAATATAGAGTGCACGAGGCCGAAGGGGGCAGTACCACTTTAGCTAGAGTTGACAGGAACCAGGCAGTAGCACCTGGCACCAAGCCACAACCGTCTTGGGCACCTCCAGTCTTGTCCAAATCACAAAAGAGATGACTACAATGACTATGGGCACAGGAGATGCGCGAGAAGAAAGCGAAGGACAAGCGCGACGCTATTTTTGAGGAAATCTTCCCTCGACCAACTACAAGATAGGTATGGAGGATGAAGTCGGTTGAGATGATCAACCCATCTTCTAGTCCAAGTGACGATGACGACGACATGCTCGACGACGACTACTTACTTGTCTCCGAGAGGCCTGCACCCCAGGCCATGGACATCAACATCGTCATGCTGCCCGCCGAGTTCGCCCTGCTGCAGGATGAGGCAGAGGTCACTCAATTGAACCTCAGCCCATGCAACGCTATTTTTGAGAAGCCCGAGGATTCGGCTCGCCATCTAAAGCCTATCTACATCAAAGGTCATATTGACGGAAAGCCGATTTCCTGGATGCTTGTCGATGGTGGCGCCACTGTTAACTTAATGCCTTACTCGTTATTGAAGAAACTTGGCAGGGACAAGGATGATCTATAGAAGACCAACTTGATGCTCAATGGCTTCAACGACGAGAGTTCCGAGGCCAAGGGAGTTCTCTCCATGGAGTTGACAGTGGGCAACAAGACATTGCCAACAACATTTTTCGTCATCGATGTACAAGGTAACTACAGCGTGCTGCTTGGGCGTGACTGGATTCACGCGAATTGCTGCATTCCTTCTACCCTACACCAGTGCCTAATTCAATGCGACGATGATGACGTAGAATACATTCCCGCAGATACTTCGGCCCAAGTGGCATTAGCCAATCTATCAGTTGACGATGTTCACAACATGGTAGATTGTCTGTCAGGTAGAGATCTTTCGGATTATGATTTTGTTAGCGTGTCTGGAGGACGTTTTGTACCAGTGTCTGTAAAGTCGGCTGGTGTAGCGCGACTATTTTTGTATTAGTTGTCATGTCTAGCAAGAGTAATCTGGATTGGCTAATGTCTCGGGTAGAACAATATCGGTCTAATAAAGACGGTATTGCCGAGGCCATCGAAGACTTTAGCGAAGTAGAGAAATTAGGACAAGGATTTGCGTCGACCGATCCCTTAGAGGAAATTGACATAGGTAATGGTAGCATCCTGAGGCCGACATTTGTAAACCAACATTTACAGCCTGATGAAAAGGCCGAAGTAATAAAGTGGCTTTGGTCGTATGTCGATTGCTTTGCATGGGAGTATAGTGAGATGTCGGGACTAAGCCACGAGCTCGTGGAGCATTGTCTTCCTATCAAGTACGGATTTAGGCCTTATAAATAGCCTCCTCATCGCTTTAACTCGATCATCTCTTACCGAGTTAAAGAAGAAATAAAGTGACTTCTCAAAGCTGAATTTATTAGGCCATGCAGGTACGCAGAATGGGTCGCTAACATTGTGCCTGTAGAGAAGAAAGGGAGCGACAAGATACGAGTATGTATTGATTTTAGGGATCTAAACAAGGCCACTCCGAAGGATGAGTATCCAATGTCGATAGCCGACATGCTAATCAACGATGCTTCAGGACACAAGGTACTAAGCTTTCTTGATGGCAATGCTGGTTATAATCAAATCCTTATGGCCGAAGAGGACGTCTACAAGACTGCCTTTCGATGCCCTGGTTTTGTCGGTTTATTCGAGTGGGTGGTTATGACTTTTGGTTTGAAAAATGCTGGCGCCACGTATCAGCGTGCTAAGAACTTTATCTTTCATGACTTGCTAGGAGTTATGTTTGAGGTTTGCATTGATGATGTCGTAGTCAAATCGGAAGCTATGGGAAACCATTTAACCGATGTTTAAAAATGAACCCACTCAAATGTGCCTTTGGCGTGTCGGCGGGTAAGTTCTTAGGTTTCATGATTCATGAAAGAGGCATAGAAATTGATCCTAAGAGGCTTGAGAAAATTAGAAACATTGCAGTGCCAACATGCAAAAGGGATGTACAAAAGTTGGTAGGCAAGATGAATTATTTGCGCCGCTTTATATCCAACTTGTCTGGCAAGATTGATGCCTTTGTCCCCATACTCTGGCTAAAGAACGAAGCCGAGTTTGCTTGGGGAAAAGCTAGCAAAGCGCCTTTGAGAAAATCAAGGAGGGCTTGTCTTCACCGCCCATGGTGAGGGCACCCAAAACCGGGATTCTGTTTCAGCTATACATTGCTGCTGACGATAGCGTGATTGGGGCCATGCTAACCCAGGATGTAGAAGGAAAAGAGTACATCATCACGTTCTTGAGCCGCCGCCTGCTGGACGCCGAAACCAGGTACGCGTTTGTAGAACGTTTGTGTCTGTCACTTTACTATGCGTGTACCAAATTGCGCCATTATCTTCTCCCTACTACATGTGTTGTCGTTTGTCAAACCGATGTTGTAAAACAAATGTTGCAAAAGCCGGTTCTAAGTGGAAGAATCAGAAAGTGGGCTTACGCTTTGATCGAGTATGATTTGGCCTATGAACCCCTAAGAGCTATGAGAGGCCAGATCGTAGCCAATTTTATAATTGATCATCACATAGACGTCAGTTGGAGTGACAACATTGCTTTAATTGAAGTAATTCCATGGATACTTTACTTTGATGGTTTAGCTTGCAAAAATGGTTGAGGTATTGGGGTGGTCCTCGTGTCACCTAACGGAATGCACTTGGAGACCTCGGCTCGTTTAGAGTTTCCTTCTACTAATAACCAAGTTGAATATGAGGCTTTACTGCTAGGGCTTGAATTGTTAGATTCCATGGGTGTTAAACATGTCCATGTGCATGGTGATTCCTTGTTAGTAGTACAACAAGTGGCTAAGAGTGCTCAATGTTTTAATGGCTTACTAAACAACTACTTGGATAAGTGCCTGGACATAGTTCCTACTATTGATGACTTCAAAATTTCTTATGTGTCAAGAGAGGCCAATTTGATTGTAAATGATTTGGCTCAGCAAGCATCTGGTTACCAAGTCAGGAGAGAAAAAATTTCTATACAAAAGAAGTCGATGCTTAGTCTCACTACCGAAGCCAGTGACTTCGGACAAGCGCACCCCTCGGGTCAAACCCCTTCGGTTGTCGGAGGCTACCATGTGCTGAGGTCCCAGGGCCGGAGTACCCTGTCCACCGAGGGGTCTGGCATGCCGGAGACCGTGAGCCAAAGTCCTCCACAGAGTGAGGGCCTCTGGGAGTTTGGAACCTCCGGCAAGGGGCTTCGGCCTGATACACTCCGCACAGATAGTCCAGCCAGGCTTTAGCAGAAGCAGGAAGGGCTCGGGGGGCACCCCGAAATCAGTAGCCTAGAGGCTTGTTCAGGGAGTGAGCTAGCAAAAACCTCCAAAGCCCATAAGGGCGATTGGAGAATTCCAATCGTCCAGTATTTGAGAGACCCTAGACAAAGGGTTGATCAGAAGGTTTGGCGACAGGCGTTTAAATTTGTGTTGATAGACGACACATTGTATTGCCGAACCATTGATGGAGTATTGTTAAAGTGTCTAGACCACGAACGATCCCAGATGGCTACAGGAGAAGTCCATGAAGGACTTTGTGGCACTCATCAGTTGGCCTAGAAGATGAGTTGGATGCTCAAAAGAGCGGGTTTCTACTGGGCGACTATGACTAAGGATTGTTTTAAGTATTATAGAGGGTGTCAAGCATGTAAAAAGTTTGGCAATATTCAGTTAGCTCCTACTTCATTAGTCAACCATATTGTCAAGCCATGGTCGTTCCGAGGTTGGGGTTTAGACTTCATCGGCCAAATTCACCCTCCTTCCTCAAACGGGCATCGGTTCGTGTTGATAGCGACTGATTAATTTACCTAGTGGACTGAGGCCGTGCCTCTCAAGAACATGAGTCACAACGAGGTATGTGACTTTATCTTGAAGCACATCATACATAGATTCGGCATTCCTCAAACTCTCACTACAGATCAAGGTATCTCATTTGTTTCTAAAGAAGTGAGGGACTTCGCCGAATATTATGGTATTAAGTTGATAAACTCTTCGCCCTACTATGCTCAGGCCAATGGTCAGGCCGAGTCTAGTAACAAAACCGTGATTAAGCTCATTAGGAAGAAAATCGAAGAGTTCCCTAAAAGGTGGCATGTGGTGTTTTTCGAGGCGCTATGGGCTTGTAGGATTGCAAAGCACGGTGCTACCAAAGTTAGTCCATACGAGTTAGTGTATGGACAAGAAGCTGTTCTACCTATAGAAGTAGATCTTGGCTTTTTAAGAGTGTTAAGGCAAGATGGCTTGTCGGTCGACGAGTATGAAACTCTTTTGAAAGACAACCTAGAAGAAGTGACCGATAAGAGATTGAAGGCTTTAGAAGCCATAGAAGTAGACAAGAGTAGAGTAGCTAAAGCCTACAATAAGAAGGTTAAACCAAAATCATTTCAAGTGGGAGACTTGGTTTGGAAGACGATTTTACCCTTAGGCACTAAGAGTTCCAAGTTTGGTAAATGGTCACCTAGTTAGGAAGGCCCTTTCAAAATAGCTGAAATATCTCCTGGCAATGCATATGTGTTAGTATCTCTGCAAGGAGAGCGGTTTTGAAGAGCTTTGAATGGTAGATACTTGAAAAGGTATTTCCCAAGAGTGTGACAAACATCGTAAAAGGTGTCGAAAGGCCGATATGTAAGGTATCGTCTTTAGTTCATTGTGCTTTTAGTTCATTTAGTTCACTAAAAGGCAGGGGCATGTGTTGATAGCAAAAAATGGCATCAACGGCTAAGATTGTCAAAATATCAATTTTGGTAATTTGGGCCGAAAATACACATGTCCCGGGTCAGGCCGAAGCCTTATAGGGCCGAAGGACCATTGGGCTATGGGCTCCGGAAGCTTCTAGCCAGCCCACAGCCTTCAGCCAGGAAGCCTTCAGAGGCCCACGCCGCCGAAGCTTCAGCCCGAGGAGCAGGCTTCGACGGGCCTGGCCGAAGGCCCACTTCGGCAGAGATAGAGATGGGCACGATTCCGGCTAAATTTTTATCTCTATTCAGCCGAATTATAGTAGATTGCTATCGCTTGTGAAGTATTCGTTAATCTACATAATAGATTGCTATCGCCTTGTTACTTCCCTTGTGAAGTATCCGCTAATTTGCGTAACAGATTGCTACCTTCGCTACTAGTGCAACACTTAGTAGAATTCGGTCCTCAGGCCGAATTGGTACATCGAATCAACTATGTTGCAGGTTTCGATGTTCAGAGCTACTTTATCGGAGGTGTCCAAAGCTGAGAGATCGGTTTCGGAGGTTGCCAGAACACCCTTCGGCGAGACTGCTACTTTGATCGCACGCTTCGCCAATAGACTTCGTCACAACAGGCTTCGCCACGCTCGTACTCCGCTCCTGATGAAGTCACGCTTGCGCGTTGCGCTCGAGTCATTACTCTGCATCTTACTGTATCGGAGACTTCATGCCGAACCCCCGCTGTTCGGAGGTGATTTTCGCGTCTAGATCCATTCGGAGTTCATCTTCGACCAGATTAGTCCGAACGCCGAAGGTACCCTTCGGCGGGACACTTCGCATGAGACGCCGAAGGTATACTTCGGTGACCCATTCGCTCCATACTTCGAAGCAGACAAGCTCCGACCGATTTGCTGATTTATTCTGTTTAATATATTTCTTTCGGCTAATTGGATTATTTTGTGTGATCTGATTGTTTGGCAACTCCACCCCCCTTACCATGGATAAGGATAGTCGAAATGCGACGTCGGTGCTGTGTTACGCTTAGGCTTGTCCCTAAGTATCCACACACTTTTGGATCGTCGAACTGACCCAAGTGCGGGGGCACGTTTTCGTGTCAACAAGAAGATGCCTAGGCATGAAATTTATCTGAATACATAACTGAATACATGCAGTTTAGATCATCAAAAAGCTCAGATAAAATGATGAAGAAACTTATCTGAACTAATGCTGAAAATCGGCCAATTCTTGATGATGTACAGCGTTGACAGCAAACTCTACACGTTACGATGAAAAAGAAGGTTGTCGGCAACACTGTAGCGATCTGGCAGAAATTCTAGGCGCACTGTATGAGATCTAGAAGAACGCTAGAACAACAGTTTTCTCACATGCGGATCAAAAATTTTGATTACTTGTCTCAGCTTGAATGTTCCGGATAATACACGGAAGACAGCAGGGAGGGGGATAAATATCCCACCTGCTCATGTTTCTAAAAGGCCCATTTTTCAATCAGCCCCCCTAGAAAGACTCTATTTACACTACAACAAAACAGGGAACTTCCGTCGGCCAAAGCCGACGGAAGAAGCTAACTTCCGTCGGCAAAAGGCTAACTTCTGTCGGCCTTTGGCCGACGGAAGAGAGTAGACGGAAGTTAGCTAACTTCCGTCGGCCGCCGACGGAAGTTAGCTAACTTCCGTCGGCTTCACGTGGCCGACGGAAGTTAGCGCCGAATTCTGCCACGTCAGTAGAGGGGTGTTAACTTCCGTCGGCCAGCCTGGCCGACGGAAGTTAGGGGCCCCTAACTTCCGTCGGCTTTGGCCCTAGCCGACGGAAGTTAGCCTTTCTGCCCACGTGGCCGAAAGCAGCTAACTTCCGTCGGCTATGGTCAAAGCCGACGGAAGTTAGCTGGTATTTTTTTGTTTTTTCTGGTTTCCCCTATTCACACTCACATCCAAACACAATTTATATCACATTCACAATACACATCCAAATTAACATTTCACATCCAAAATCACATTCAAACTTCACATAGAACATCCAAAATCACATCTCACATCCAAAACTTCACACATCACATCAAAAATCACATAACACAACTTAATTCACATCCAAAGTCACAATACACATCCGCATTCACATATACCATTCAAATTCACATACAAAGTCACATAACACATCGAGATTCAATCCAAGTTCACACTATACATCCATACTCACTGATCACCCACATTTGGGTCGTGGGTGCCGCCGCTGCCTCCCGCTTCATCCACATTTGCCCGAGAGGCTCCATCCTGGCCAGGCGTACGGAAACTCTGAAGAAATAGACAAAATTAGAGAATGAATTAACTCAACCACTCTTCTAAACACTAACTTAAGTATCTGAAGTAACGATAGGTCAGGAGGTACCTCAGGTGATGTAGAATATAATGGTGGTGGCGGGGGAGGTAGTGGTTGGAAATTGGACATGTCAAATCCACCATGCTGCTGGGCTAGTTGCTACACATGTTGTAATGTAATCAATTAGTTCTAAACCTATTTCTAAATACTTTTTAACGACAACACTCCAAACTAAACTTACTTGGATCATCGCCTGCTGTTGTGCTAAGCAGGCGATATAGTACTCATCGCGCCGCCTCATTTCCTGCCTCATTTCATCCCTCACCCGAACCACCTCCGGGGTTTCTTCTGAGCGACGACGGCTGGATCCAACTCTGATGGAGCTCTGCGATGACTGAGTTGACTTCTGAGATCTCACCGCTCTCGAGTCAATAACTCCATTGAACATGGAGTACCTGCAACATGGAGCTGACTACGCCTGCAAAAAACATGTTCGATTAGCTAGACGCAGAAAAATGAAATTACGTAAACTCTTAATAACATCTCACCAAATGGTCCGTTGCTGAAAATTTCTCTAAATGGCGACACTGTTCCTTATTCGACAACAACCTATACAACACATATTTTCATTGCATATATACTTTTAGAATACAACTTCTAAACAAACATCTAGAGTTAATAGCAATTTTTTACTGTCCAATTCAATTAACTCAACCAACAAATTTGTTCAAACCAATTTCAACTAGATATCCATACAAATGACTTCTTAATCAATCTATTATATGAGAAACTAATCCACAAGTTTCATAAATTTTCAACACAAGAACTCAGAATTCAAAGCTTGAAATCAAGTTAATAGCATTACTTAATTGTCAGGTGGCGACGGCGAGCGGCGACGGGCGACGGGCGATGGTGTCCGGATGGTGACGGACGAATCAAGGGCGGCAACGGTCAGGAGGGGGCGGCGTCCGTCGGCCGGTGGCGGCGGCCGGCTGCGGGGGCGGGCGATGGGGACGGGCGGTGGCGTGGGGCGGCGACGGGCGGCTCAGACCGGCGGCGGTGGGGCACGGTGGGGGCGGGCGGTGGGGGCGACGGGCGACTCGGACCGGCGGCGGTGGGGCACGGCGGCGGGCCGGCTGTGGGTGGCCGGGGAGGCGGGCCAGAGGTGGGCGGCGGCGGCGCGGGTGGGATGCGGCGCGGGAGGCGGCGGCGTGGGCTGGAGAGGCGGCGAGGGTGCGGGCCGGAGGTGGGCGGCGGCGGCACGGACGGGATGCGGTGCGGGAGGCGATGGCGCGGGCCAGAGAGGTTGGTGGCGGCATGGGCAAGAGGTGGGTGGCGGCGGCGTGGGAGGGAGGCGGCGTGGGAGCGAGGCGGCGACGGGTGTGCGCGTACAGGAAGTTAGGTCTCCCTGTACGCGCGCGCGGTTGGGGAAAAACTCCCTAACTTCTGTCGGCCAGCATTAAAGCCGACGGAAGTCTGGTCGACGGAAGTTAGGGGATCCGATCAGCCGCGGAAAAATCCCCCGCTAACTTCCGTCGGCCACTGTGAGAAGCCGACGGAAGTTAAGTTAACTTCCGTCGGCCTCCAGGAGCCGACGGAAGTTATTTAACTTCTGTCGGCTTTCCCAAAAGCCGACGGAAGTTAATTTGGCCGACGAAAATGTTCTGTTTTGTTGTAGTGTTAGACAACTGAAAATACCCTTTTACACTAGACCTCTCTTTAGAATATTTTCAAAATATATATATTCCAAAAATACTCTAAAAAGTACACACTAATACACTAAAAATTTAAACTAACACTTTGACACTATTTTATTGAAATAGTAAAAAAATTTAAAATTCTGACGGTTTTCAGCAAAAACCGACAAAGCCTCTCCCGATCGTCGACGCCTGTCGTCAGTCCGCGATCTCGACCGCCAGAAAGTCTCTCCCACTCTCGAATCCTCGAGTCGCCTTGTCACTTGCACTGGCTTCCCTTTCGCTGACTCGAACGACGCTTCGTCTCGATCAATATCCAACTCGACGTCTTGTTCGACCTCCATGCGTACATCCGAGTACACTCTCCACTTCGACTGACACCCTCGACCATCTGGCATTAGACTCCCCGTCTAACCCTGATCCCGTGCCATCGACAGTTGACAAGTAACTCCAGCCTGCACACATGAGACAAAAACATACACACACACCAACTCTAGTATACCCATACTCAAACCATGAATCCAACCTGTCAATCACTCATCATTCCTTTGAACAATAGTGACACACCTCACTATGTTCCTCAATCTCCCCCTTGATGAGTGCATTGACAACACACGTTCAAACATTGTAAAAGAGAAGTTCAGCACACAAGTGACCATGAAAGCTCTAAAGAGAACAAAAAGAGAAAACATGTCACTTGCCAAATGATAAAGCAACACAAAAGCTCATAAACTCCAAAAAGATCCTCCAAAAGATCATAAGCTCATCAACTCATCAAAAAGCTCCAAGTCCTCCAAGCACTCTCCACTTTGGCAATGCAGACATCAAGATAGCCCCATGAGTCGAGATAGTAAAGTGACCATGCAATGCTTCCAAAGTATGAAAAAGTCTAATTACAGTACAAGTACTCCTTGTGACTCACAATCTGTCCTGACTAAACTGCATGGCAAGTTTGAATGACCATAATCTAAATATCCGTATGAGAAAGAAGTTTAAAGTTTAAGCAAACAAAAGCATCACTACACAGACTAGTGAACTAGACATGGCAAGCTAAGAAGCACAGAAGCTAGTCACAAACCAACTCGACAAGCACATCCCACTACAAGGAGTTGCTGCAAACTTGATATGCGAGAAAAGTAAACTTTTTATTTTATTCATTTTTTAAATGCCAGGGGTTATTTGCAAGTCAACCTTATGCTAACCGATCAAGCCAAGCCTAGGATAAACCATCAGAAGCTTAAGGCATTGATCTTGGTATACACTCGATGTCCCAGTTCAAACCAAAGTGCAATGGAATGCAATCCAGAACAAAGTAGTGCGACTATGCAAACCCACCTGGATTTTTTCATTTTTATCAATACTTAAGCACTTTTGATCCATTTTCAACATTTTCATCATTTTTTTTAATTTTTCAATTTTTCAATTTTTATTTTTAGCAAACATGATCAAGTTGCATATGAGCATCCAAGTGACAAGGACAAAGCTATCAAGTAAGAAATGAATAGCAAAAGCACCCTAGCCTATTCATGCTAGAAACCAGACTTTGTTGTGACCATTTTCAATTTTTCAAAATGAAAAGCCATGCTCAACACATATAGATAGATGAGTTCATTCTAAGCACAATCAAACAGTGAAAGCCGGACAGTATTGTAAAGTGCACAAGTAAGTCATGTACATGTAAAAGCATTTAATCATATTTTAGAAGCATATGCATATGTACAAAACTCCCCCTCACATGATGCCATAAGGATGACAAATGCCAAGCTCTCCCCTCAAAAATGCAAAGCGAGAAGCATCGAGAGGCTTGGTGAAAATATCTCCAAGCTGGTTCTGAGTATCGACAAAGCGCAATTCAATATCGCCTTTTTCATTGTGATCTCTCAAAAAGTGATAACAGACGTCAATGTGTTTGGTCCTAGAATGTTGTACTGGGTTGTTTGCTAAATTGATTGCACTTGTATTATCGCAAAAGAGTGTAACACATGAAAACTCCAACCCAAAGTCCCGCAAAGTAGAAACCATCCACAAAATCTGTGCGCAACAGCTAGCAGCAGCTACATATTCAGCCTCGGTTGTAGACTGTGCAACGCTATACTATTTGCGTGAAGACCAACATACAAGAGAAGATCCAAGAAAATGACACGTCCCAAATGTACTCTTACGATCAATCCGGCAACCAGCAAAGTCAGCGTCAGAAAAACCTCTCAAGCATAATGAAGATGATGCAGAATACCAAATACCGAATTTAAGTGTATGCTTGAGGTACCTTAAGATGCGTTTGACAGCTTGACGATGTGATGCCCTGGGAGAAGCCTGAAAACGAGCACACAGACACACGACAAAGTGTATGTCCGGCCTCGTAGCCGTCAAGTATAGGAGGGAGTTGATCATGATGCGGTACTCCTTCTGGTCCACCTCTTCTCCGTCTTCATCTGGATCAATAGCAATAGATGTCAAATCATTTAAGCAAATCTCTCGTGTATTTTGTTTGATGGACAAAAGTTCCTTGTTTGCTTTGCTGTATCTACAAACCCAAGAAGAAGGTTAGCTCACCCATCATTGACATCTCAAACTCTCTGCTCATCGAATCTGCAAACTTAGCAACAAGTGTATGAGATGAACCACCAAATATTATATCATCGACATATATCTGAACAAGTATGATGTCTTTTCTATGCATGAGAGTGAACAACGTTTTGTCAATGGACCCCATATTGTACCCATGCTTGATCAAGAACGTCCTCAGGCAGTCGTACCAGGCCCTCGATGCTTGTTTGAGCCCATATAATGCTTTGCGAAGTTTAAACACTCTATGGGGGTACTTGGGATCCTCAAAGCCATGAGGCTGCTTGACATAAACATCCTCACCAATGAAACCATTAAAAATGCGCTTTTCACATCCATTTGAAAAAGTTTAAAACCGTGCGAAGAGGCAAAAGCAAGCAAGATCCTAATGGCCTCAAGTCGAGCTACCGGTGCAAACGTTTCTCCAAAATCAATCCCCTCGACTTGAGTATACCCTTGTGCCACTAGTCTAGCTTTGTTTCTCACTATCGCCCCATCCTCCCCTGTTTGTTTTTGAAAATCCATTTTGTACCAATTAAATGAATGTTAGGGGGTGGATCAACAAAAATCCAAACTTGATTTCTTTCAAAGTTTTCTAGTTCCTCATGCATGGTATTGACCCAACTTGCATCAGAAAAAGCATGACTAACATCTAATGGTTCAAAATTGGCAACAAAAACAGAATCAACAAAATGAGCGTGAGATCGGGTTACTCGTTCATTTAACTCGCCGATGATCTGCTCTGGCGGATGCATTCTTTGAACACGAAGCGGTGCTTCTCTCTGCGATAGAATCTCCCCTCAACTCTTGCTGAAGTTTGCTCTAGACTTTCAGAAGTGGAATTTTCAGGTCCTGTAGTCGAAGTAGTCGAAGCTTCTGGAGTCGCCGTAGAAGGAGGTAGTGGTACAGCCTTAGGATCTTCATCGTATGATGGATCTTCTTCCTCAAAAAGCATTTCACTCATATCGTGTTCACATGCAAATTCAAAGTTAGGACTAACACATGGAGAAGTTTCATCAAAAGTTACATCGCAAGATTCAACCAATTTGTTAGTTTCAAGATTGAAAACACGATTAGAGTGTCCATGTAAAGAATAGCCCAAAAAGATCCCATTAGATGCGCATGATTCAAATTTATCCAAATTACCTCGCTTTAGGATGAAGCAACGACATCCAAACATTCTGAAGTGAGTGACCTTGAAGTGAGTGACCTTGGGCTTCCTCGCAAAACGAAGTTCCTAAGAAGTCACATTCAGCAAAGAGCGCAAAAAGATCCTGTTGGAGATGTAACATGTTGTACTCATGGCTTCAGCCCAAAATTTTCTAGGACTCCTGTGCTCATTCAACATCGTCCTAGCCATCTCCATAACAGTACGGTTCTTCCTCTCAAACACACCATTTTGTTGAGGGACTCTTGGTGCATAAAATTGATGTTCAATCCCATGTTCAAGACAAAAATTTGCAAAAGAGCTATTTTTAAACTCGGTGCCATTATCGCTTCGAAGAGCCTTTAGTGCACCAGGGAGTTCATTCAATAGCCTCAGCGCTAAGCTCCGAAAGTGCATGAACACTTCATCCTTGCTTACGAGAAAGAAAACCCAAGAGTAACGAGGATAGTCGTCAACCACAACAAGCACATACCATTTGCCGCCTAAAGAGCTAACCCGGGATGGACCAACTGTATCAATATGTAAACGCTCACCGGGTCGCTCAGTCATCACCATATTTATGGGATAATGCGAGGCAGCCACCATTTTACCTAGACGACAAGGGGCACAACTGAGGTTCTTCTCAATTTTTAGCTCGGGCAATCCTCGGATGAGACCTAGGGGACTCAATCTCACAAGCAAATCAAAACTCATGTGCCCTAGTCTCCTATGCCACATCCAAAGCTCAGACGACGGTTCTGCTAAAAGACAACGAGAAGAACCAAAAGAGTCAGTGAAATCAGCCCCAAAAATTCTCCCTGCTCTTAATATTTTGCAAATAAAAGCTCCAAAGGAATAAAGCACAAAAGAAGCATCATGACTAAAATGAACTTCAAAACTCTCATCGAGCAATTGTGAAACAGAGGGAAAATTGTAACCCAAATCCTCAACCAAAGCAACATTAGAAAGAGTGAAATTTTCATTAATTTTGATCATACCTTTGCACTTCACTCTGCTCTTGCAATTGTTTCCGAAAGTGATGCTCTCGCGCTGCCTGGCTGAGGTGAAACTAGAGAACCATGAAGAATTCCCAGTCGTGTGTCGTGAACACCCGGAATCAATGATCCACTTGTCCTCCAGCTTCCCATGACTCCCCTAAGTAAAGAAGTAAAATCTCGAGTACTTAGCGCTGGGTTTAGAGATAAGATGCTTAGGTATCCAGCGCTGAACAACTCGAGGAGTATGTAAAGCAGGAGACTATGTGTGATGAGAACCATACTGAACATGTGGTCTCCTCGCAACTCGCTGAGGTATCCTAAAATAATTAAGACCAAAATACCTATGTGGTCTATCATCATACGATGTACGATATACACCACGATGGGCATAGCCACTCATATAGCTGTAAGGAGCCTCATAATCAGTATAAGCATTATAATCATAGTCATGCATATCAAATGAAGAATAATCATGAGAATGTAAAGAATAAGCACGACGTTCACCTTTCATGCGTCTATAGCAAAAACCAACCAAGTGTCCTACACGATGACAATAAGTGCAATGGAAAACTTTCTTTGGTGTAGGTTTATGGGTTTCTTGTAGGACCGAAAGTAGCGAACAGAGGGGGTGAATGGGCGCCTATAAAAATTCTTATGAAACAATAAAATCTAATCCCAACACTCAAATGCACTTAAAAACAAATAACAGTAGCAAAAACAAATCACAGGAACTAAAGTTGTCTAGCCTAAAAATGACCGGTGTCCTAATTCAAATAATATTTAAAAATAAACTAGACTAAATAAAATAACTTTAGTGAAAAAATGAGTACTAGAAATATTTAATGGCGTAGGCAAAATACCTAAATAAATTAATAATAGTTTAGATTACGGTCTAAAAATATAATACTAATCAAATGAATAAAGCATGGATCATCCAGAAATTAATTCAGAGATAAACCTAAAATATATCATATAAACCTAGAATAAAAATATTACTGCAACTAATAATAATATTTTTTTTCTTTTTATATGAGCAGATTAAAAATACTTTAATAAAAATAAGCGAGCACTAATAATATTTTGGCAGAAAAAATTAACCACGAAATTTCTAAACAAATTTTCAGCTAATTAGGAATAGATAAATATTTGTTTAATTAAACAGCTGAAAAATAGGGGATAAAAAAAACTAACCTGCATTTGATCTAATCTGTCGTGGGGAAAGCGATCTGCTCTAGTGGGCCCCATGCGCCGCTCGACCGTCTATGATTTCGCCCACGCGCGGTGACGCCGTTGCTTCCGCCTGCAGCTTTTCTTCTTCGTCGGACCGACGCCGCATGCAAAACTCCGTGCCAGAACTTTTCCACCGTGCGTCACCACACTCTTTGATTTGCCTCAGGAACCGTGCGCAATAACAGACTCGCTGCTGATCTCCGCCCTAGCTTTTTTCCTGCCGCTGGGTCAAACTGCTGCCATGCCTCGTCAACCGAGCTTAGCAGCCGCTAGCCGCAGGCAGGCCCTAGCCGCAGGCTAAGTGCTGCTGCGCTTCCTACGCCGCATGCATGCATGTGCAGGCAACTACTGCTGGCCGTGCAGAACTCACGTCCAGAGAAGAGAAGAAAAGCACGACGGCGGAGAAAAGAAACTGTGGAAGAAGAATAGCCGCAAAACAACAAATGTGGATTGTAGATTGATTCTGGAGAAACAGTTACCCTAACCCTATGGGGTAGGGGCCAATTTATAGGCGACCCACTAATACATGGAAAAGACTAATTTACCCCTAGGGTAAATTACACTGACTCTAAAATAAAATTCGAAATTACTAAAATACCCTTAGAAAAATCATGTGACTCGAATAACAAATATTCTAGACTTAAATACTAAATATTAATATCCTAAATCAAAATAATCATTTGTTGTCAGTTTTGCGCTGAAATTGACAAAGCGTCCACTGTCTTCGCACCAGGTACCAGGATTGGGCCGACCCGATCCCGCAGCTTCCTCAGCCCGGCAATCGCTCGCCGCCCATGTACTTGAGTCAAACCTGATCAACAGACCAGTGGATCCTCTGCCGCTCCTAGCCCATGTACCCAGATTGGGCCAGCCCGACTCCGCAGCTCCTCTGCCCGGCTATCGCTCGCTTCCCGTGTACCTGAGTCACACGCTGTAACACCCCAAATTTTCAGAGAAATAAAAATACCATTTAATATATTTTTCTGGAAATAATTTATTTTGAAATACCTTTAATGCCCTTCTAAGCTTAATTGAACTAGAACCTAGAAAAATATCCAAACCAGGGGCTAGAAAATTTTGTATATGATCCCAAGGCCAAGATATACTTTTGAGAATTTTTACAAATTTTTATCACCCTTGAAGTAGCCCAAATATTTTAAAATAATTTCTGCAATTATTTTTATTCAGAAAATGATAGGAACAGTAACGAGCCTCCCTCCCTCAATCTCTCTCCCCCAACCGGCCCAGCCCACTCCCTTCCCCGTGCCCATACTAACATCTGGGCCCGCTTGTCAGTGACCCCCTCTCACTTCGCACGAGCACCTGATCACCCAACCCCACCTGTCAGTCGCCACACCCGTACGCTCGAGCTCGCTGGCCTCCTTGGCCGACCTGTCGGACCCGTCGTCCACCTCATGCCACTGCCCCCAAATCACGCCGGACGATGACCTCAAACTTGGATCTGCCTCGCTGGCCCCTCCCCCATTAAATTGGTGCCATCAATCAGTCCCCTGAGCCCTGCCGACCGTTTTCCCCCATTGAGCGATGCATTTAATCCACAGGATCATCGCTCCCGTGCATGGCGAGACCTCGTCGGCAAATGAATGCACCCCTCCCTCGGCTTTCCATGCTTGCGACCCACCCCCCGAAGCCCGTCGGAGCTCCTATTTAACCCCCTAACCTCCACCGCGTTCGACCCCCACGCCTTGATGCTCCGGAACCGAACAGAACGCCTGAGACCCTCGTTTTAACGCCACACCGCCGTCCTCGCTCCAGCCGCCGCCGAAGTCCTCCTCCACCCTCGGTGACCGCACCAACGTGACCGTCGACGCCTCCCCAACCTCGGCCACCCCTCCACCGAGGACGAACCCCACCAGAACACCATCACCGACGAGAACCCGAGGAGCTCCATCGCCCCTCTACATCGCCGATCGCCGTCAGCTCGCCGTCACCACCATCGCTGGTACCCTCGTGTTCCCCGTAGTTCTCTCTTTCTATTTTTAGCCCTAGCTAGGTCGGGTAGCCCTCGCCGTCACCGGAATCGCTCGCCGTCGTACCACCGGAGTCGAGGAAGTTGGGTACTTTACCCCGCCCGACGCGTGCCATGCCGGATTCGATCCTGGCAGCACGATCTCGTTATGGACCATTTAATCCCCCGCGTCCATCTGGTCAAAGTGGTACCGAGCGCTATGGACCGTTGATTGCCACTTAACGTCCCCGCCTCGCCCCCGCGCGTTGGATCTGGATCCAATGGTCTAGGATGGGTCGGACCACGCGCACAGTGCGCGGGTTCACGGTGGATCCGGTTCACCGTGGACCCGAGACCGTTTTCAATTTAAATAAAAATCCAGAAATTGATTTAAACTTTGGAAATTCATATCTTGCTCATTTTAACTCCAAATTTAACCATTTCAATTCCATAAAATCTAAAATTTTATTATCTACATGCTAGTGCAATAAAAACAATATGTTTACTTTGAGTATTTCATGTTTATTTAATAAAATATTCAAGTGCACTTTAGGATAAATTACAAATTTGTCCATTTCAACTTTAGATAAAATTTATCTTTTATTCTTTACATACTAGTATGAATGAAACCCTAGGTTCATTCTAAACTTTCTATTTTAAGTGGTTAGAAATTTAAAATACGTTAGTTTACATTATTATTCATTTTTAGAAAGGCCATTATCTCATTAAAGTTCATTTTAAAATGTTCATAAGATAAATTTCGGAAAGTTAATGACTTTATTTTTCTTAATTTAAACCCAATCAAAACCAATATGCTTGTTATGTGATTTTGGAATGTTTATTGAATGTTATGTTTATTACTTTTGTCGAATAGACTACGACGCCGCCGAGGAGCCGGAGTACTTCCAGGAAGTTCCTCCCTCGCCTTTCACCGAACAAGGCAAGTCACCAAACCAATCTTTTGAGCATATTGAACCCATGTTTTACTAAACTATCGCTAGAACACATAGGATATACATGCATTAGTCAAATGAAACCCTTACAATATATTTATTAGGATCCCTCGACCTTGATGTGCAACCCAAGTCATGCTATCTAGCCTAAACTCCTTGTCACCATATTATTAGTACTATTAGCTAGTGTCCAATGTATCGACACACTTGTATAGGATTAAAAATGAGTCGTAGTGATTGGAATCTACTATATGATCCCTGTTATCCTTATCTCTGGATTTCTGTTGGTGATAGAGTTATGGTTATGAGTGTATGCATGATGGGTTCCGCGTGCAAGCTAGGGCATTGGTCGGTAGTACCTGGGGCACTATAAGGACTGGTCTGCGGGATCTGTTGCAATACACTTCCGTACTAACCACAAGTCTAGTGGGTAAGTCCTAACTAAGGTATGGAGTGTTCCAAACTGAGGCCACCACTTGGAGATGGGTCAAGCAGCACCTGCGGGTGGCTTGTACCGACGTGGCGCAAAAGGGGGTGCGACGTTAGCCGGGATGCGGCCCGGCGCGCTGGTGAAACCTAGAGCGGGTGGTTATCGCTTGGAGCACTTCATGCTGAGGTTTTGGCACGAGTTCCCGTGGTATGGGTCATCTCGTTACACTTTGGTGTATTGGATGAGTGCGTGCCTCGTGGGTACAGTGGTACACCTCTGATCAGAGTCATAAATCTTTTCGAAAAGCCGAGACCACGGTCAAGGGCGGGTTGCGTGACATCCCACAGTTAGTTTACTTTTAATGAGTGAGCATGATGATTTGACATGTAAGGATCGTTGTGCGAGGAGGGAAAACGTACTCCTCGAGGTAGATGTTATTATGATGTTTGTGTTTGATATTCCGCATGATTAAATTTGACTACACTAAACGCAATAACTGAAAAATGTACTTTTCCGCACTTTTAGCCATTATCCTTCCTTTGCTATTAACTTGCATTACTATTGCATTTGCAGTGGCTTGTTGAGTACTTTTTGTACTCATACCCGTTGGACACACAATTCGGAGGATGCCTACTATGAGGAAGATGGTCTGGAGTAGCGACCCAGTCAAGAAGAAAGATCCTGAAGAGGGCGTTCATCATGTAGTTTGTTTTTATTGTTTATTTTAATTTTACTCTTATGTAATAATGTGGTTAGCGTACCACGAATGATTGCTCGTATGTACGTGTCGCATGATGAACCTCTTGTATTATTGTTTTTCTTTTGAAATTCAATAATGTTTTGATTTGATAAATCGGGGCGTCACAAGATGGTATCAGAGCCGATTTGACTGTAGGAAGCCAAATGGACCAGCCTAGTACTTAGTTGGATAAAAACTATTTCACGAAAACCTACTTTATAACTTTGTTCCTCCCCTCACTTTCCTTCAACTTTTTGTTTTTGTAGATACCGGTCTACCAAGTGCACAACTTCTGCGGTCACTTCGAGGGCTTCGTCAGGGAGCTCCGAATGATGGTCACCTTCCTTGGGTTCCTCTTCGAGCCCGAGTTCCATGGCGTGTACATGGAAGAGTTCGCAGGACCCTGCGATGTCTCCCTCACCATCCATGGATCCGGCGAGCACCTGCCGTTCTTCACGGCAGCACTTGGGGGTCCAACCTTCGACGTCGCGTGCCAACGTGTCGCCCTCCAAGCCCACATGGAGTTGAGGATGATCATCTTCAGAACACGTCCTTCCGGTCATTGCCCGGCAGACGAGTATTCTCCAGGCCATGGATGACCTCCATACCGAGGCCATGCTTGACGCCGAATAGTACCACGAGGCGGTCGAGTTCCTTTGCCAGGAGACGAAGAACATGATCCAACAAAATGGCAAGCTGCAGCGTAAGATCATACAATTGTAGAAGGACATAGCGGAGATGGTCGCCCTCATCCCGAGGAGGAAGAAGCCCATCCGCGAGCCCACCCCTCGCCCTAAGAGGATCCCGCCACACCCCACGGCCGCCGGCCCGTCCAGCTCCAGCGCTCCTGCCTCGCGCTCCGCCATCGTCTCCGACCCTATCATCGAGAATTTTCTCGAGCCCACCATCCCTCAGGACCCTCGTGGCTCTGAGAGCACAGAGACCGCCCCGGATGACGAGTAGGCGGTAGATATCGTTGTTTGATTTTAATAATTTTGTGATTATGGTACCACCTGCAATGACTTGTGTTGTAGGTGGATTAAAATAAGAGCATTGATGTAATGAACACTTTTTACCACTTATATACATATGTGAGCCCCTCTGGGCTATTCTTGGTTAAAAATTCGTTTTAAAGCTTTTATCTCATGACAAAAAATCTTATATGTTCACAAGATGGCTGAGAATCAGAACACCGGGTCCAACAATGGAGAAGGGGCAAGCAACAGTCCGCCCGGGAGCGTTGTGCCCAACTAGGGTGCAACGGGCCAATGTCAGACTGGGCTACCATCCGCCAACCATCCCACCTTGGCGGAAATGATGGAAAATCAGACCCAGCTAATAACTGCCCTCCTCACCCAGATGCAGCACCAATAGGTGCAGTTGGACCGACTGCAACAGCAGAGTGTGGAGCCCGCCCCTCGTGCACCAGCCCCGGCACCCCTGCCTCAACTCTCTGAGTTCTTGCGCGTGCGACCCACTATCTTCTCCAGCACCAAGAACCCCATGGAGGCCGGAGATTGGCTCCGCACCATCGGGAAGAAGTTGGACCTCCTCCCCTGCACTGACCGGGACAGAGTGGCATTCGCCACTCATCAACTCCAGGGTCCCACCGCAGAATGGTGGGACAACTATCATGAGTCCTAGCCGGAGGACCACGTGGTGACTTGGGCGGAATTCACCATCAGTCGTCGCGGTAAAGCAGCATGAGTTCCATGACCTACAACAAGGGAGTCGGACTGTCATGGAGTATCTCCATGAATTCAACCGACTGGAACGCTACGTGTCGGAAGAGGTGCGAACCGACGCCCTACGCCAGGCTATGTTCCTCTGGGGACTTAAGGATGAGTTGTCCATTCAGCTCATCGCCACCGACTACGCCGACTTTCAACGGTTGGTGATTAAAGCGCTCATCCAACATACTGAGCAAAACAAGATGGACCTCAAGAAGAGGAAGATGATTGCGTTCAAGCATCATCCGGCGAACCCTCAGAGGTCATGCTTCGTCCCTCCACCACCAGCACCTGCCTACCATCCTCGACCCGTTTACAGGCCGCCTCACACCATCTTTGGATCCACCATCTCCGGCCGCTCAGCCGATGCTCGCCACCAAGGCCCCAATCATGAGGGACCGCTAAGGAATGTCGGTCGTCTACTTCAACTGCCGAAAGGAAGGGCACTACTCGCACCAGTGTCCTCACCCCAAGCAGCCACAAGGCGCGGCACCCAACCAGGCGGTTTGTGCCCACGTCAACCACATCAGCGCAGAGGAAGCTCAGGAAGCTCCTGAAGTCATACTCGGTACGTTCACCGTAAATTCCATACCGGCTATAATACTGTTTGACTCTGGAGCAATGCACTCCTTCATATCTGAAGACTTTGTGAAAATGAATGAGTTGGAAGTGTTCCCTCTGCCCGTCCCCATGATGATTGCCACCCCCGGTAAGAAAACCTTAGCCCACCTATTCAGCCCTAAGGTAAGGATAGAGATTCAAGGAACATTATTCTGGGCCGAGCCAGTCCTCATCGAGTGCACCAGACTCGACCTCGTCCTAGGGATGGATTGGTTGATGAAGCACAAGGGAGTGATTGACTGCGCCAACAAGTCCGTAATTGTGACGAACCCCAAAGGCGAAGCCGTCACTTTTTGAATGCCCAACCACAAACCTCGCGAGGTGTCCCTTCACTCACTAGCCCTAGAGGAAGTGCACGTAGTCAAGGAATACATAGATGTCTTCCCAAAGGAACTACCAGGAATGCCTCCCAAGCGGGACATTGAATTCAGAATCGAGCTTGTCCCCGGAACCACTCCAATCTCCAAGCGCCCATACCGGATGGCCGCAAATGAACTAGCCAGAGTCAAGAGCAACATCGAAGACCTAGAACAAAAGGGATATATCCGACCGAGTACCTCACCCTGGGGTGCACCGGTCATCTTCGGCATGAAGAAAGACAAGACCAAAAGGATGTGCGTGGACTATATAGCCCTGAACGACGTAACCATCAAGAACAAGTACCCACTGCCTCGGATCGACGACCTGTTCGATCAGCTGAAAGGATCCTCGGTGTTTTCCAAGATCGACCTCAGGTCAGGTTATCACCAATTGAGGATTAGAGAAGAAGACATCCCCAAGACCGCCTTCACCTCCCTCTACGGACTATACGAGTATACTGTGATGTCGTTCGGACTCACGAATGCCCCGACCTTTTTCATGAACATGATGAACAATGTATTCATGGAGTTCTTGGATAAGTTCATCATGGTATTCATTGACGATATCCTCGTCTACTCCAAGACCAAGGAAGAACATGAAACCCACCTCCGTGTGACCCTCGAAAAGCTAAGGGAACAACAATTGTATGCCAAATACAGCAAGTGCGAGTTTTGGTCGTCTGAGGTGAAGTTCCTCGGTCATGTCATATCTGCCAGAGGAATAGAAGTGGGCCCAACCACCATGGAAGCAGTGACCAATTGGCTACAACCCACGAGCGTGACCGAGATCTGGAGTTTTCTCGGGTTGGCCGGATACTACCGCCAGTTCATCGAGAACTTCTCGAAGATAGCCAAGCCCATGACCAGGTTATTGCAGAAGGAGGTAAAATTTGAATGGACTCCAGATTGTGAAGAATGCTTCCAAACCCTTAAGAAGAAGCTCGTGTCCGCCCCAATTCTAACCCTGCCAAACATCCGGAAGGACTTCCACGTCTACTGTGATGCCTCTCGCCAAGGGTTAGGATGTGTCTTAATGCAAGATGGGAAGGTTATATCGTACGCCTCTCACCAGCTAAGACCACATGAGCTAAATTACCCGACCCACTACCTGGAATTGGCAGGCGTGGTTCATGCCTTGAAGATATGGAGACATTACCTTGTGGGGAATCGGTGTGAGGTCTTCACCGACCATAAGAGCCTCAAGAACATATTCACCCAAGCGGACCTAAACCTCAAGCAGAGAAGGTGGTTGGAGCTGATCAATGATTGTGACTTGGGCATCTATTATCATCCAGGCAAGGCAAATGTGGTGGCAGACGCCCTAAGTTGAAAAGGGTATTGTAACGGCATCATGGTGCAGGATCAGGCTCCTTTGTTGTACAAGGAGATGGAAAGGCTGAATCTAGGGATCACCACCAGTGTGTATCTCATCACTCTAGAGACCAGACCTATCTTAATAGACTAGATCCAGGAGACACAAAAGGAAGACCCAAACATCTTGGAGATCCAACAGAACATGAGAAAGGGTAAAGCCCCCGAGTTCTCCGAGGACGAGCACGGTACCGTCTGGTTCGGAAACCGAATATGCGTGCCCAACAAGCCAGAGTTGAAGGCCCTCATCCTTCAAGAAGCCCATGATACTCCATACTCCATACATCCTCGGAGTACAAAGATGTATCAAGACCTAAAGGACAAATATTGCTGGGTCAGCATGAAGAGGGAAATAGCTGAGTATGTGGCCAAGTGCGAGACATACTGGCGAGTCAAGGCAGAGCACCAGAGACCTGTCGGACTGTTACAACCCCTCAAGGTCCCCGAATGGAAGTGGGAAGAGATAGGAATGGACTTCATCACGGGACTGCCCAGGACCCAAGCCGGTCATGATTATATCTGGGTAATCGTCGACCGACTCACCAAAGTGGCTCACTTCATCCCCGTCAAGACAACTTACACCATCGCCAAGTTGGCCGAGTTGTATATTGTAACAGCCCAAGAATTAAAAACAAATAAAATAAAAGAAAAATATTATTAAAGACATTTCTGAATTTTATTATTAAAGAAAATCCTAAAAGAGCCCTAATAAAGCCAAACAGTTAGAAATATTCAAAATCTGGACTTTAAAATTTTATGAGATATACTAGAGGCCAAAACATAATTTTAGTAATTTTTACAAATTTTTATCAACAGTGATTCAACCCTTAATCAAATATATGAATTACTGGAATTATTTTAAATCAGAAAACAAATTAAATTCTAAACGAGCCGCCAACCTCCAAAGTGCACCAAGCCCAGCCCAACCCAAGCTCGTGTCACTGACAAGCGGGACCCACCTGTCGGCGCACTCCCCCTCTCTCTCTCCCACCCACGCCCCGCCTTGGCCCCACGTGTCAGTCACTCGCGCCCGCTTCTATCTCTCTGGTCACCGGGGCCCGCCTGTCGGCCCTTCCTTTTTCGTTCACCCACCGATAGGTGGGGGCCACCTGTCGGATCCATCGTCTCCGATGGAATCCCTCCCTGCCCTTTCCTTTTTCCAGTGACCCCTTTCTATTTTCCCCTCCGGCCGCTCGCGTTCGCCTAGATTCGTCTCGGATCACTTTCCCCGACCGCCGACGACCTCCTTCCATCTATGGCCATCGCAGTTTCGCGCTTATGGAAGCATGGCCGAAGCTTGGAAGCCCTCGCCGGAGTTCACGGGAACCCCTCGGTTCCCTTCCATCTAGACGCCGATGAACCCCCTATATAAACCCCCTCCGGCCACCGCCCTCAGCTACACCGCTTAAACCCGAGCTGAGCACTCGAGAGCGCTACCCCACAGCTTTCGGCTTTTCTCCCCTTCCTCGTCTCTGGCCACCGTTCGCCGTCGACCCCGGCCCCCTCCGCCCTAGCCACCGCCACCGTCGAGTCCGTCGTCGACCGCCCATCCTCAGCCATCCCTCGGTTGGCTGTGGATCCCGCCGGATCACCGTCGCCGACGAGCTCCCGAAGACCTCCTTCGTCTACCCCTCGCCGCCGGTCGCCGTCCGTCGCCCTCCATCGCCGCCGAAGGTATCATCCTGACCGCCATTTTCCCCTCTCTCCATTTTCGCCGAGAACTAGGCCCCTTGGCCCTCGCCGCCGCACCCGAGCCCCACCGTCGTCGGAGACGAAGGGTAGATACCCTCTCTGACGCGTGTCGTGCCGTACGGGCTCTCGGCCACTCGATTTTTCTATGAACGGCTGGGATTAGAACCCCCTTTGACCTAATCTAGGGCGTTCATCAGGTCAAAGCGGTATCGAGGCCTCTCGGCCGTCGATCGCCACTTAAACCCTCTGGGCGATCCCATGCGTCCACGTCATACCGATTCGCAGGTTTTAATCTCCGCCGTTCATTTTCATTAAACCCTCCCGCCTCGCGCCTGATCGCCGGATCCAGATCCAATGGCTCAGGGCGATCCGGTGCACGCGCAAAGTGGTCCAGTCCACTGTGGGCCTGGCTCACCGTGGACCAGTGCCCTTTTTCATTTTAAATAAAATTCCAGAAAATTGTTTAAACTTTGAAAATTCATAACTTGCTCTTTTTAACTCCAAATTTCACCATTCAAATTTTATTAAATTCAGCATTTTATTCTCTACACATTAATGCCATAAAAATAGTATGTTACTTTAGCACAAAGTAATCTTATGGATTAAATGAATAAAAACCCCTTAGGGTTAAAATTATTAATTCGGAAAATAAATTAGGAAAAACCTTAAAATATAAGTTTTACTGTTTTTCACCAAACTTCAGAATATTAAAACCTTATTTCACATAATAAAACCCATAAACATGTATGTTTATTATTTGGTGGACTTTTATCTGTTTATTGAATGTATTGTTTATTTTTCCGTATCGAGAATACTACGAGTTCATCGAGGAGCCAGAGTTCTATTCCGAGGTTCCACCTTCACCCTTTGCTGATCAAGGCAAGTCATCGACCACTCCTGTGGAAATAGTTGATCATCATTGAGCCCATGTTTTAATAAATTATCGCTATAACTCATAGGATAATATTGCATTAGTCAAATATCAAGCCCTACACTTATATTTAATAGATCCCCGTCCTGGTGTGCAAACCTAAGCCATGCTTATTGAGCCTTAACTCCTTGTCACTCTACTATAAAATTATTAGCTAGTGCCCAATGTACCGGCACAACTGCTATAGGATAAAAAGAAAGAGTCGTAGATAGTTGGAATCTGTTATATGAATTTCCCCGTTATTCTCGTCTCTGGACTCTGTTGGAGTTGGCTATGTTATAAGTATGGTGGGTTCCGGGTGCAAGATCGGGAATTGGTTGGTCGCACCCGGGGCACTATAAGGACCGGTCTGCGGGATCTGTTGCAAAGCACTTCCGTACCAACCACAAGTCTAATGGGTAAGTCCTAACTGAAAGTATGGAACAATCCGACTCGATGCACCATAGTGGAGGGGGCAAGGGGCAACCTGCGGGTGACTTGCACCGACGTGGCTCAAGGGGGGTATGGTGAGGCTCGACGCATCGAGACACAATACGAAACCCATAAGAGGGTGCTGTCGGGTCGAGGACGACCATATGGAAGGTTTTGGCACGAGTTCCCGTGGTATGGGTCATCTCGTTACACTTAGGTGTAAGTGATGAGTGCGTGCCTTGTGGGTACAGTGGTACATCTCTGATCAGAGTAATTAATCTTTTCAAAAAGCCGAGCCCACGGTCAAGGGCGGGTTGTTTGACTACTCGTAGTTAGTTTACTATTGTTTGAATGGTTGAGTTATTCACGGCATGTAAGGACTGTTGAGCGAGGTGGGGCTGACTGTACCCCTCGAGTTAGAGGATGATGATGCATACACATGTTTACATTTCAGTACTAATAAATTAATCACATTTAATTGCTTTACCAATTACGCTTTTCCGCAAAATTAGCCACTATCTCCCTTGTTATTACTCTGCATTATATTTGCATTCGGTGGCTTGCTGAGTACATTTGTACTCACCCCGTTGACTTACACCACCAAAGCCCATCTACTACGAGGAGGATGAAGGTCTGGAGTAGCGACCTAGTCAAGGCGAGACTGGAAGGAGGCGTTCATCTAGGACCCTTTGTTTTATTAGTTTCTCTTCACCTTTATTCACTTTTGTATTAATACGGTCTACGAACCGTGAATCATTGTTCGTATTTGTATGTGGTCGCATGATGAACGTCTTAGTTTATTGATTTTCTATGGAATTTCAATAAAGGTCCTGATTTATTAAATCGGGGCGTGACATATATGACCTGGATTATGTGCCTGCATGGAGTTCCGAAGAAGATTGTATCTGACCGTGGGAGTCAGTTTACCTCTAAATTTTGGAAGAACCTTCAAGAGGAACTTGGCACCCGGCTAAACTTTAGCACCGCCTATCATCCACAGACCGATGGTCAAACCGAAAGAGTCAACCAGGTATTTGAGGATATGCTTAGAGCTTGCGCTCTAGACTTTGGCGGAATGTGGGACAAGAACTTTCCTTATGTGGAGTTCTCCTACAACAATAGCTATCAAGTTAGCCTACAGATGTCCCTGTTTGAAGCACTGTATGGGTGTAAGTGCAGAACACCATTACTCTGGGATCAGACCAGAGAATCGCAACTATTCGGGATAGATATATTGCGAGAAGCTGAAGAGAACGTCAAGATCATTAGGGACAGATTGAAGACAGTCTAGTCCCAACAAAAGAGCTATGTCGATAACCGACGGAGAGACCTAACCTTTGAGGAGGGCGATTATGTCTATCTTCGAGTCACTCCCCTCCGTGGCACTCAAAGGTTTAACATGAGAGGCAAGCTAGCACGCCACTATGTCGGACCTTTTCAGATCCTCCGACGGCAAGGAGAAGTGGCATATCAGCTAGAACTGCCTCCATCCTTGGCAGGAGTCCATGATATGTTCCACGTCTCTGAGCTGAAGAAGTGTCTCCATGTGCCCACCGAGCAGGCCGACCTCCAACAGCTCAATGTCCAAGAAGACTTGACCTACATAGAGCAACCCATCAAGATTCTGGAAACTAAGGAAAGAGTAACCAAGAGCCGTGTGGTTCGCTTCTACAAGGTTCAGTGGGACAACCACCCCGTTGAGGAGGCCACATGGGAAAAAGAAGACGAGTTGAAAGCCCAATACCCCGAGCTATTCGAGTAACATTCCAATCATGAGGACGAGATTCTTTGTAAGGGGGATAAGTTTGTAACACCCCAAATTTTCAGAGAAATAAAAATACCATTTAATATATTTTTCTGGAAATAATTTATTTTGAAATACCTTTAATGCCCTTCGAAGCTTAATTGAACTAGAACCTAGATAAAATATCCAAACCAGGGGCTAGAAAATTTTGTATATGATCCCAAGGCCAAGATATAATTTTGACAATTTTTAAAAAATTTTATCACCTTTGGAAGTAGCCCAAATATTTTAAAATAATTTCTGCAATTTTTTTTATTCAGAAAATGATAGGAACAGTAACGGGCCTCCCTCCCTCAATCTCTCTCCCCCAACCGGCCCAGCCCACTCCCTTCCCCACACTCGTACTGACACCCGGGCCCGCTTGTCAGCAACCCCTCTCACTTCGCGCGAGCGCCCAATCGCCCGACACCACCCATCAGTTGCCACACCCGTACGCTCGCGCCCACTGGCCACCTTGGCCCACCTGTCGGACCCGTCGTCCACCTCGCACCACTGCCCCCAAATCACGTCGGCCGATGACCTCGCCCTCGGATCCACCTCGCCGGCACCTCCCCCATTAAATTGGCGCCATCAATCGGTCCCCCGAGCCCTGCCGACCATTTTCCCCCATTGAGCGACGCGTTTAAGCCACGGGATCATCGCTCCCATGCATGGCGAGACCTCACCAGATAATGAATGCACCCCTCCCTCGGCTTTCCATGCTTGCGACCCCCCCCCAGGAACCCCGCCAGAGCTCCTATTTAACCCCCTGACCTCCACCGCGTTCGACCCCCAGGCCTTCACGCTCCTGAACCAAACAGAATGCCTGAGACGCTCGTTTTAACGCCACACCGCCGTCCTCGCTCCAGCCGCCGCTCGCCGTCGCCGGAGTCCTCCTCCACCCTCGGCGACCACACCAACGTGACCATCGATGCCTCCCCGACCTCGGCCACCCCTCCACCGACGATGAACCCCGCCAGAATGCCTTCGCCGACGAGAACCCGAGGAGCTCCATCGACCCTCTACATCACCGGTCGCCGTCAGCTCACCGTCACCACCACCGCCGGTACCCTCGTGTTCCCCGTAGTTCCCTCTTTCCATTTTTAGCCCTAGCTAGGTCGGGTAGCCCTCACCGTCGCCGGAATCACTCGCCGTCGCACCGCCGGAGTCGAGGAAGATGGGTACTTTACCCTGCCCGACGCGTGCCGTGCTGGATTCGGTCCTGGCCGCACGATCTCGATCCAACGGCATAGATTAAATCCCTTGCGACGTTTAATCTCGTGCGTCCATCTGGTCAAAGGGGTACCAAGCGCTATGGACCATTGATTGCCACTTAACATCCCCGCCTCGCCCCCGCGCGTTGGATCTAGATCCAACGGTCCAGGATGCGCCGTACCACGTGCACAGTGCGCGGGTTCACGGTTGATCCGGTTCACCGTGGACCCGAGACTGTTTTCAATTTAAATAAAAATCCAGAAATTGATTTAAACTTTGGAAATTCATATATTCCTCATTTTAACTCCAAAGTTAACCATTTCAATTCCAGAAAATCTAAAATTTTATTCTCTACATGCTAGTGGAATAAAAACAGTATGTTTACTTTGAGTATTTCATGTTTATTTAATAAAATATTCAAGTGCACTTTAGGATAAATTACAAATTTGTCCATTTCAACTTTAGATAAAATTTATCTTTTATTCTTTACATACTAGTATGAATGAAACCCTAGGTTCATTCTAAACTTTCTATTTTAAGTGGTTAGAAATTTAAAATACGTTAGTTTACATTATTATTCATTTTTAGAAAGGCCATTATCTCATTAAAGTTCATTTTAAAATGTTCTTAAGATAAATTTCAGAAAGTTAATGACTTTATTTTTCTTAATTTAACCCCAATCAAAACCAATATGCTTGTTATATGATTTTGGAATATTTAATGAATGTTATGTTTATTACTTTTGTCGAATAGACTACGATGCCGCCGAGGAGCTGGAGTACTTCCTGGAAGTTCCTCCCTCGCCTTTCGCTGAACAAGGCAAGTCACCAAACCAATCTTTTGAGCATATTGAACCCAGTTTTGTTAAACTATCGCTAAAACATATAGGTTATACATGCATTAGTCAATTGAAATCCTTACAATATATTTATTAGGATCCCCCGACCTTGATGTGCAACCCAAGCCATGCTATCTAGCCTAAACTCCTTGTCACCATATTATTAGTACTATTAGCTAGTGTCCAATGTATCAACACGATTGCTATAGGATTAAAAATGAGTCGTAGTGATTGGAATCTACTATATGATCCCCGTTATCCTTATCTCTGGATTTCTGTTGGTGATAGAGTTATGGTTATGAGTGTATGCATGGTGGGTTCTGGGTGCAAGCTTGGGCATTGGTCGGTAGTACCCGGGGCACTATAAGGACCGGTCTGCGGGATCCGTTGCAATACACTTCCGTACTAACCACAACTCTAGTGGGTAAGTTCTAACTAAGGTATGGAGTGTTCCAAACCGAGGCCACCACTTGGAGATGGGTCAAGCAGCACCTGCGGGTGGCTTGTACCGACGTGGTGCAAAAGGGGGTGCGACGTTAGCCGTGATGCGGCTCGGCGCGCCGGCAAAACCTAGATCGGGTGGTTATCGCTTGGAGCACTTCATGCTAAGGTTTTGGCACGAGTTCCCGTGGTATTGGTCATCTCGTTACACTTTGGTGTATGGGATTAGTGAGTGCCTTGTGGGTACAGTGGTACACCTCTGATCAGAGTCATAAATCTTTTCGAAAAGCCAAGCCCATGGTCAAGGACGGGGTGCGTGACATCCCACAGTTAGTTTACTTTTAATGAGTGAGCATGATGATTTGACATGTAAGGACCGTTGTGCGAGGAGGGAAAACGTACTCCTCGAGGTAGATGTTATTATGATGTTCGTGTTTAATATTCCGCATGATTAAATTTGACTACACTAAACGCAATAACTCAGTAATGTACTTTTCCGCACTTTTAGCCATTATCCTTCTTTTGCTATTACCTTGCATTACTATTGCATTTGCGGTGACTTGTTGAGTACTTTTTGTACTCATACCCGTTGGACACACAATTTAGAGGATGCCTACTATGAGGAAGATGGTCTGGATTAGTGACCCAGTCAAGAAGATAGATCCTAAAGAGGGCGTTCGTCATGCATTTTGTTTTTATTGTTTATTTTAATTTTACTCTTATGTAATAATGTGGTCTGTGTACCACGAATGATTGCTCGTATGTACGTGTCACATGATGAACCTCTTGTATTATTGTTTTTCTTTTGAAATTCAATAATGTTCTGATTTGATAAATCGGGGCATCACACACACGCCCCAGACACGGCAGGTCTTCATGTCTCTTATTTGACTTCCGTTGACAATCACTCATCACATCTGGAGCATAAGACCCATGCTCTTCAACATGGTTCCTAAATCTCTGCCTTGATGAGTGCATTGTCAACACCCTCTTCAGCAATTCTTCAGAACCTGCAAAACATGTGGAAACACAAAAACAAAAACAAAAGAGAATAGATGGAAGAAAATGAAATAAAAGTTTAACCGTAATAACCAAAAGCCAAACAAAAGCAATAAAACGGTCATTATGGTTAACCAAAAAATAAAGACTCAAAACAAGTGCAATCTCAGAACTATCAACAAGGATATCCAGAGAGTAAAGACAAAAGAGACTGAAAAACTCCCCCTGAAATAAATCCCAGAGAAAACCAAAAATGTCCCCTAAACTCCAAAATTTCTCCCCCTTGTTGACAATTGAACTCATCAAGTGAGACTAAATGCACTCTAAAGAGACATAGACACAAACTCGCCCTGAAACGCAGCTCCCCCTCAAAATATGCCATGAATGCAAATGGGGTGCAGGTGGAGTGTGAAAAGCATGCTTCTTAGATATGATTAACTGCAATTACAACATCTAACAGGTATAGCAAAAGATATACTGTCTAAGATACATGACATGATCAGTGCAACGGATGATATCTAAAGAGAGTCATTAGCATGCATTTTTTGATTTTTGCAAACAAAAGCATCACCACATTTTCTAGTTGACAAGCAAAGTAAAGCATGAGATGCAGAAGCTAACTAATATCTACCAAGATAATCATTGTGCAGAACAAAGTGCTTCAGCAAACTTGTCATCTTTTTAAATTTTTTTCAGACTTTTTCTCTTTTTTTTTTCATTTCTGCCAGGGGTTATTTGCATGTTAACCTTATGCTAACCGACCAAGTCAAGCCTAGGCTAGAACTGGACCATCAAAAGCTTAAGACATTGGTCTTGGCATACATTACACCATCCTAGTTCATACCAAAGTGCTATGGTAAGCAGTCCAGAACAATGCAATGTGACAAAGCAAACCCACCTGGATCTTTTCAAATAATCATAAAAATGCATGAATTTTTCATTTTTCTGAATTTTTATCATTTTTATAGCACATTTTTTCATGTTTAAAGCATATAGATGTCCAAGTTGCATATCTGCATCTATGTAAGGATCTAGCTACCAGGCATGTAAAAGATAGCGAAAGCATTCGGCCTACACATGCTAGTTACCAGAAGCAATGGTGATCATTTTTCAATTTTAAAGCATAGAAGCCATGCATATGACAAATATCAGATATATCATGTGAACTGAAGCAGAACATGATCATCGACAAGTAATCAAAAACATATACTAGCTAGAGCAAGTAAAGCAGATTAATCATATAACAGAAGCAATCTCAAAATGTGATATATGATTATGCATGATATGAACGCACACAAAGAGACTCAATAAAAAATAAAGAAGAAAGAAAAAACTGACTCAAAGTATCCTAAAAAGGATACACGACTCCCAAATCCCCTCTCAAACGCTCAAAAGTAGACTGATCTAGGGGTTTGATAAAAATGTCAGCCAACTGATGATGGGTCAATGACCCCTTTCTCATATTGATCCCTCAAAAAGTGAAAACGCACAACAATATGTTTGGTTTTTGAATGAAGACATAGGTTTTTTCGTACACTAATTGTACTGGTGCTATCACAAAACAAAGGAACTCTGGAAGGGAAGAACAACCCAAAATCCCGCAAAGTAGAAATCATCCAAACTAACTGAGAGCAGCAGCTGGCAGTAGCTACATACTCAGCCTTAGTAGTAGAAAGCGCAACTCCAGATTGTTTTCGAGAAGACCAGGATACAAGTGAAGAACCCAGAAGCTGGCACATACCAGAAGTCGACTTGCAATCTAGTCGACACCCACCAAAGTCAGTGTCAGAAAATCCAGATAAATCAAGAGACGAAGATGCAGAATAGTAAAGACCTAGATCAAGAGCATAAGTAAGATACCTGAAAATACGCTTGACAGCCTGTCAGTGAGATGCACGTGGCGAAGACTGAAAACGTGTGCACACGCCCACGACAAACTGAATGTCCGGTCTCATCACAGTCAAGTATAGCAGTGATCCGATCATCCCTCGATACTGTCTCTCGTTGACCTTGACGTCATTCTCGTCCTTCTCCAAACCGTCAGATGTGCCCATTGGGGTAATCTGAGGCTTCAGCTCTCCACCAAAGTCAAATTTCTTTAGCATGTCCCGTGTGTACTTACCCTGGTGGATGAAAATGTTGTCCTTGGTCTGCTTGATCTGGAGCCCTAAAAATACTTGAGTTCACCCATGAGACTCATCTCAAACTCGCTGTGCATCTTCTCAGAAAACTTGGACACAAGCTCATTAGTAGAACCACCAAAAATAATATTGTCCACGTAAATCTGAGCAACCAATAAGTCTGAGCCATCTCTAAGCAAGAAAAGAGTTTTGTCCACAGAACCCATCACAAAACCATTCCGCAACAAAAACTGCTTTAGGCGATCATACCAAGCCCAGGGAGCTTGCTTCAGACCGTATAAAGCCTTCTATAGCTTGAAAACATGTCCAGGAAACTTAGGTTTCTCAAAACCGGGGGGCTGCTTAACATAGACCTCCTCCTCTATTTACCCATTCAGAAAAAGCACTCTTGACATCCATTTGAAAAAGCATAAAACCTTTAGAAGCAACAAAGGCCAAAAGAATACGAATGGACTCAAGACGGGCAACAGGGGCGAAGGTCTCCTCAAAATCAATACCTTCTTTCTGGCAGAAACCCTGTGCCACTAGTCGAGCTTTGTTGCGCACCACAAATCCATCTTCACCTTGTTTGTTCTTAAACACCCACTTGATGCCTATGGTGTTGCATCCAGGTGGCAGCTCAACTAGTGTCCAAACCCGATTGCGAACAAAATTTTCAAGCTCTTCTTGCATAGCGTTTATCCAATTTGAATCAGAAAGAGCTTGAGAAATGTCTCTAGGCTCAAAAGTAGCAACAAACGCAGACTCAGCAAACATAGCAAGAGAAACAACTGAAGAATGTAAGGATCTCTTAGTAAGATCACCGATGATGAGCTCTGAGGGGTGATCACGCTGAACTACTCGGGATCCTAGGTGATCTGAAGTCACCTCACCAGAGTCAGCAACTGGCTCCTCTAGACTCGGCTGAGAAGTCATCTCACCGGAGTCAGCAACATGCACCTCTGGACTCGGCTGAGGAGGCTCGATCGAAGTAGAAGGAGTGATCAGAGGTCCGTCCTCATCCTCAGTCGAAGTCTCAGAAGGTGTGGGGTCTACAGGCTATGCAGAGGGCCCACCCTCATCATCAGCAGGAGTGTCATCATCTTCCTCGAAGATGGACTCTCCAAGCTCATCATCTCTAGAACGGTCAAAAGAAGGAGTCAGTGAAGGCATGGACTCATCAAAATAAACCTCACAAGTCTCGACAAGCAGCTGAGAATCTATGTTCCAAACAAGAAAGCCTCGAGAATGCAAAGCATAACCAAGAAAGACTCCATCCCAGCAACGAGACTCAAACTTGTCCAAATACCCTCCCTTATTGACCACAAAGCACTTGCATCCAAAAGCTCACAAGTGACTCATCTTGGCCTGTCTGCTAAATCACAACTCATATGACGTCTTACCTAAGTAAGCTCTAAGAAAAATACAGTTGGCTAGATAGCAAGCTGTGTTCATAGCTTCAGCCCAAAAGCGCCTAGGAGTCCTATGCTCATCGAGCATTGTCCTAGCCATCTCGACTAGCGTACGGTTCTTTCGTTCCACAATGCCGTTCTGTGGGGGAGTGTAAGGGGCAGAGAACTGATGATCAAGACCTTGATCACTACAGAAGCTGAAGAAGTGAGAGTTCTAAAACTTAGAGTCGTTGTCCAAATGAATAGCTCGCATTTGACCATTGTTCTCGTTCTTCAGCTTAAAAATCAGGTCATGAACATACTGAAAAGCCTCATCCTTAGACACTAGAAAGTAAACCCATGAGAATCGAGAAAAATCATCAACTATCACAAGGGCGTACCACTTCCCACCGATTGAGCGTACTCAGGCTGGACCTACTGTATCCATGTGTAACAGCTCTCCTAGGTACGAAGTCATCACCTGAGTCACAGGTGCATGAGAGGCGGCAACCATTTTCCCATGATGACAGGGATGGCAAACTAGATCCTTCTCCATCTTAAGCTTAGGCAATCCTCGGATAAGGTCCATAGAACTCAATCTGACAAGCAAATCAAAGCTCAAATGGCCTAACCTCCTATGCCACTTCCAAAGCTCAGAGGAAGATCTAGCCACCAGACAGTGAGAAGGACTAGAAGAACTAGAGAAATCAATACTAAAAACCTTATCAAAGGGTAAGATTCGGCAATCTAAAGATCCTCTAGAATCAACAACAGAAGACATGTCCTTCTTAAAGCGAACCTCTAAACCATCCTCAAGAAGTGCGAAAGAGAAATCAAATTAAAATTCAAGTTTCCAACTAAAGCA
The DNA here is from genome assembly GCA_019279435.1 of Zizania palustris. Classification (NCBI taxonomy): domain Eukaryota; kingdom Viridiplantae; phylum Streptophyta; class Magnoliopsida; order Poales; family Poaceae; genus Zizania; species Zizania palustris. Next base: position 34,947,800 of record JAAALK010000285.1, on the reverse strand, counting down.
ACATTCTTCAAGGAGAAATAATCAGAAATGTGAATTGACCCAATACCTTGTACCTTCCCTTGACCACTGTTCCCGAAAATGATGTATTCCTTGGAGCTCGAGGGAGAGAGGCTGGAGAACCATCTGCGGTGTCTGTCATATGGCGAGAACATCCTGAATCCATGATCCACACGTCCTCCAGTCCTCGATTCTACAAGATCGATGGTCATGAGTGGGAGCAAATGGTCCGACGCCAGGTTTAGCAAAGGAGCTAAACCAGCATCGAGCCATCTGCTCGTAAGTAGGAAAGCAGAAGGAATCATATGAGTCTGGACCAAAACACGGCTCAAAGCGCGGTCCTCTGTTCTGCCTAAAATCACGGCCACGAGATCCAAAACCGTATCCATAATGATCTGGAGCTCTACCAGAACGAAAATCGCCCTCCGGAGCACGGTCATGAAAACCGTCTCCTCTACCACCACCTACACGACGTGGCCTAGCCTCTAGCCTCTGTCCATGTCGAGGGACTCTCTGTCTACCACCCTGCTGGTAGAACTGCTCCTGCCCACCTCGAGCTCTCTCTGCTCTCTCTGCTCTCTCAACCCGCTTCCTCTTGAAGCAAAACTCCTCAAGATGCCAATCTCTCTGACAGAACTCACAGTGATAGGTGGGCTTCTTGGGATGTGGTTGAGGCTTGGGATTCTTAGGCTTGGTGGTGTTGAGTGTAGAATCTTTGGTGTGAGAGGGTCCAGGTAAAGAATCAAGAGAAGTGTGGAGAGATTTATGCTTTGGGACCCAGATTTGCTTCTTGGGGGGAGCTTTAGGTTGTTCTTGGAGCACTACATCCTTGGGCTGACTAACCTGAAAAGACTTAGTGGAGTGAGTCTTGGGATATCTCTATCCAGGAGTCATCTTACTCCACTCCACTGCTCGGCTAATGGCACTCTCAAAATCAGCCTTGGTATAGGTGTAACCTACCCCCAACCCATCCTGCCTCTTGAACTGCTGGATCATCATGCCGAGTTGTGGCTCTCTGGCACTAATCCAACTCAGGATCTAACGGAGGTAAAAGTTATCGTTCTGAACATCAGCTAGCTCCTCTCTCAAGGAAGATAACACCTCCACCTAAGACAAGCAGATCTCACACTCTCTATCAACTTCGACGGACTTCTCAACTTTTAGCTTGATCAGCTCCAATCTTAGAGACAAGCAGTTCTCACAAACAGTGGGTGGAACTGACAAGGTTTCAAGCTCTAGCTTAGTCTGCTCCAACTCAGCTCTCACTCCAACTAACTCACCCAACTACTCATCACTCTTGTCTCTCAGCTCAGCTATACTAGCTAAATGGGATGGGCACTATACACAATGCACGACGATAGTGGCATGAGCATCTTTTAGATCCAGCTGAGCGATTTCAAGCTTAGTGGCCATAGTGTCTCTCTCATCTACTCTCTCTGTGTACCTGGACTTCAGAGTCATCAGATCACACAACAACACCTCACAGTTAGGGCACTCACTACTACTACCCAAGCAAGGGGAAGAAGACAGACTCTCAATCTTGCCATTCGCCATGGCAAGCTCACTCTCAAGCTCATCTATCCTCTTCTTAGCCCCTCTAAGTAGTTTCTCCTGATACTTCAACTCCTGATGGTTCTATTCTAGTAAATTAATAACTTCTTGTTCATAGGAAGATACCTTTTCATCATCGTCGGCGTCGGCGTCATTGGAGGAGCCCTTTTCTTCCTTATCCCCAAGATCCATTGAATAGAAGCTCTTGCGAGATCTTCGTCTGTGACGCAAGTGACTCTTCATCTTGTCCCCGAAGGCCATGAAGCAGAGACCCACCAGATCATCCCTGTCCTTCGCTTTCCTGATCACGAACTCTTCATCACTTGAACTTGAAGACGAGGAGGAAGACGAAGATCTCTTGGAGTAGCTTTTCTCCATCTCGGCGAAGAAGGCTTTGTCTCGCTTCTTGTTCTCACACTTGTAGTCCTTCAGAGCCTTTCGAAAGAATCTTGTCTTGGGCTTGCCCTTTGTAAAAGTATAGTTGATGTGCTTGCCGGAGTCGTAGGAGTTACTGCTAGTTCCCTTCTTGTAGCTCTTCCGCTTTGGGCAGTCGGCGATGAAATGACCTGCACCACCACACTCAAAACATCCGGATTTTGTGACGTGTCGTTTAAGCATGAGTTTATCATAGACACGTCGTACCCGGTTGTTAAACAAACACAGATCATCATCTCATAGCGAATCAAGCTGATCCTCGGAGATAGACATCAAAGAAAATATGGTACAACTCAAGGTAGTAGGATCAGCAGATGGTGTCGCAAGAGCCAAAGTCTTTGAGCCAGAAGCAGTGAGATTTGATCTCAACTGGATATCGACCTCTGAGACCTTGAGCTTACTAAAAATCTCTGCGACAGTCAAGGTATCATAGGACGCGCTCTCAACAATAGAAGAAACCTTGATCTCCCAGATCTTAGGGTCCAAGGTATGAAGAACCTTGAGCACATGTTCATGATCTGAGACCAGCTGATCACGCTCGGCCTTGTTGACCTGAAGCTTGTTAATGATCGATTGAAAACGACCAAACAAAGCCTCAACAGTCTCACCCAACTTCTGTGAGAAATTTTCATACTCACGCCGATATGTCTAATAGAGCCTAGCCTTGACCTGAGTTGTCCCCTCATGGTGTGCCTGGAGGGTAGCCCAGATCTCTCGAGCAGTGGTGAGATGGATAACACGCTCAAACGCACTAGGACCTAGACCAGAAAAAAATGTTCACCGCTTTGCTATTGTTTTGATGCTGGGCGATTATATCAGGAGAATCGCGCTCAGCAATAGGAAGTATAGTAAAAGTAGGGTGAGCACAGATATCCCAAATGTCTGAGATGTGGCTCATAAGAGAGGCTCACATGCGAATCTTCCAATAAGTGTAGCCAAAAGCTTCAAGGGATGGGATTTTACTAGAGGAAGTCATGATCACTACCTGGGTTTAGAACCGGTTAAGGTATGGAAAAACCCTAACCTCGCTCTGATACCACTTGTAGGACCGAAAGTAGCAACTAGAGAGGGTGAATGAGCGCCTAAAAAAAATTCTTACGAAACAATAAAAACTAATCCCAACACCCAAACGCACATAAACAAACAAATAACAGTAGCAAAAACAAATCACAGGAACTAAAGTTGTCTAGCCTAAAAATGACTGGTGTCCTAATTCAAATAATATTTAAAAATAAACTAGACTAAATAAAATAACTTCAGTGAAAAAATGAGTACTAGAAATATTTAATGGCGTAGGAAAAATACCTAAATAAATTAATAATAGTTCGGATTATGGTCTAAAAATAAAATACTAATCAAATGAATAAAGCATGGATCATCCAGAAATTAATTCAGAGATAAACCTAAAATATTTCATATAAACCTAGAATAAAAATATTACTGCAACTAATAATGATATTTTTTCTTTTTATATGAGCAGATTAAAAATACTTAATTAAAAATAAGCGAGCACTAATAATATTTTGGCAGATAAAATTAACCATGAAATTTCTAAACAGATTTTCAGCTAATTAGGAATAGATAAATATTGGTTTAATTAAATAGCTGAAAAATAGGGGATAAAAAGACTAACCTACATTTGATCTGATCTGCTGCGGGGAAAGCGATATGCTCTGGCGGGCCCCACGTGCCGCTCGACCGTCTGTGATTTCGCCCACGCGCGGTGATGCCATTGCTTCCGCCTGCATGTTTTCTTCTTTGTCGGACCGACGTCGCATGCAAAACTCAGTGCTAGAATTTTTCCGCTGTGCGTCACCACACTATTTGATTTGATTTGCCTCGAGAACCGTGCACAATAACAGATTCGCTGCTGATCTCCGCCCTAGCTTTTTTCCTGCCGTTGTGTCAAACTGTTGTCGCGCCTCGTCAACCGAGCTTAGCTGCCACTAGCCGCATGCAGGCTCTAGCCACAGGCTAAGTGTTGATGTGCTTCCTACGCCGCATGTGCAGGCAACTACTGCTGGCTGTGCAGAACTCATGCCTGGAGAAGAGAAGAAAAGCGAGACAGCGGAGAAAAGAAACAGTGGAAGAAGAATAGCCGCAAAACAGCAAATGTGGACTATAGATTGATTCTGGAGAAACAGTCACCCTAACCCTAGGGGGTAGGGGCCTATTTATAGGTGACCCACTAATACATGGAAAAGACTAATTTACCCCTAGGGTAAATTACACTGACTCTAAAATAAAATTCGAAATTACTAAAATACCCTTAGAAAAATCAATTGACTCGAATAACAAATATTCTGGACTTAAATACTAAATATTAATATCCTAAATCAAAATAATCATCTGTTGTCAGTTTTGCGCTAAAACTGACAAAGCATCCACCGTCTTCGCACCGGGTACACAAATTGGGCCGACCCGATCTTGCAGCTTCCTCAGCCAGGCAATCGCTCGCCGCCCGTGTACCTGAGTCAAACCCGGTCAACAGACCAGTGGATCCTCTGCCACTCCTAGCCCATGTACCCAGATTAGGCCAGCCCGACTCCGCAGCTCCTTTGCCCGGCTATCGCTCGCTGCCTGTGTACCTAAGTCACATGCGCCCCAGACACGGCATGTCTTCATGTCTCTTATTTGACTTTCATTGACAATCACTCATCATATCTAGAGCATAAGACCCATGCTCTTCAACATGGTTCCACATTTCTAGCGCGAACCTCATAGTTTTCCTTGGTTTTTGCTTTGAGTCTGTCTTGAGTGAAGAAATGATTATCTTTTTGGGTTGGGAGGATCTTTGGCTTTTTGTGGAGTGTCTAACTTGGCTCTCTCTTTCTCAAGGGTAGTAGGTAGAGTGAAAACTGTTTGGCTCGGGGTACTAGATGAAGTCCTCTCATAACCTAACACAAGAGCTAACCCTGCCCTATCAGCGCACATTTTAGTTTTATCCAAAAGCATATCCATCTTCCCTTTCCCCTCTTTGCATTTATCTACCATCGAAAGCAGATAATCATTCTTACACTTCATCTTCTCTCCTTGCTCTCTAGCAAAGATGAGTTGGTCCTTCAGGGTGATGGAGGTCGGACAAGCCAGCTGCACATCCGTAGAACACTCAACACTCTCTAATCTAGCCTTAAGCTCATCGATATGTTTGTCTCTCAGACTAGCACTCTCAATCAAAAGGGTGCAGTTTAAGCATTCATCGATGGCATTAGGTCTAGACTCCACCACCATTAGTTGCTTCTGAACATTTTCAAGCTTTTCAATGTTTTTAGCATGAATCAGACGCAACTGAGCAAGTTCATCCATCAAAATAAGACATTACTCACAATCAGCAGTTTCAGATTTAGATTTCAATAAAGCAAGTTCAATAGATAACGATTCAATTTTAAGCTTTTGTTCTTTTCTTTCTTTAGCAACAATTTTGAGCAGTCTATCTTGTGAAATCATAGCATCATGTAATTCATCATTTTGCACAAGTAATTCATCAAGAGATAGACTAACCTCAGATATGTCGAGTTCATCGCTGCTTTGCTTGTCGTTGGCCATGAAGCAGAGGCCGTTGAAGTCCTTCATCTTTTCTTTCTTCTTGTCATTCTTGTCTGGTTCATCTTCATTAGAATTGTTATCTTCGCTCGAGGTGTTGTCGATGTCACTAAGTGCTGCCATGAAAGCCCGAGCCATTCTTTTCGCCACCTTTCCTCTTTTGCCTTTGTAGAACAGGTTTTTATCTTTTTTTTCTGATACTTTTGTTCACGTTCATTTTTGGCTTTAAGTTTTGGGCAGTTAGCTTTAATGTGATTTAGATCACCACACTCGAAACACTCTCGAGAGCCTCCTCTCCTCTGATCTCTCCTATCATTATAGAATCGAGTGAACTTTTTGACTATGAGAGCAAGCTCTTCATCGTCTATTGTGTCCACTTGCTCCTTTGTGATAGAGACCAAAGAAAACAAGGCAAATCCCCTAGAAAAAACACACACACCAGACATGCTACCTCCAGATGAGGTGCCACTGCCGGAACCGGAAACTAGTGCCATGGATTATGGCAAAGAGCTCCCAATCCCAAAACAAGATGCCTTAGCGATCTCGGTGGACTTAAGCTTACTGAAAAGTTCATCGCATGTCAAAGTATCAAAGCTAGCAGATTCTTCAATGCTTGAGATCTTAACTTCCCATATGCTATGATCCAGAGCATAGAGAAGTTTGATCGCTCGGTCATGATCTGAGTAAGCTAGCGTCCCAGTGGATCAAAAGTTACTAACAATGCCATCAAAGCGAGAAAACAAAGCATCAACAAATTCGCCAGGGCCCTGCACAAACATTTGGTATTCTTGATTATACGTGCTCTGCCTCCTAGCCTTAATCTGTGATGTGCCCTCATGAAAAGTACTCAATGTCGATCAAATCTCTCGAGCAGTACGAAGGTGCTGAACCCTGTTGAACTCGTTGTGACTCAGACTGATAAAAAGAATGTTTCTAGCCTTGCTATTACATTCATATTGAGCCTTCTCATTTTCTGAGGTACAAGTTTCAGGGATCGTGTACTGGGATGCAACAATGTCCCATATCGCACTTCCTTGGCTAAGCAAATAAGCCTCCATGCGCACCTTCCAATATGCATAGTCTTAACCATCAAACATCGGAATCTTTGTGTTCTTATCCATGTCACCACAAGGATCGCAACCGGTAAAGGTCAACTCGTGATCAAACCAGCTCTGATACCAATTGTGGGATCAGAATAGCGACTAGAGGGGGTGAATAGGTGCCTCGACACTTTCTTTCGAAGTGATGGCCTAATCAAATCACCCAACGCACCTCTAAAAACATAAATTTAAGTTTCAATTCAACCAGTACAAACGTTAAGCTCAAACAGAGTCAAAAACTTAACAACATCTTTCTTTCAAGTTCCTAGACAACACCTATCAAAAATACTCACTCTAGAGACCAATTTCAAGTGCAAAAAGTAACCTAGATTGTTTCAATTCAATCACAAATGAGATTCATTCACTTCTGAAAACTTTCATACGATGAATAGTAATTTTAATTTCAACAAGGTGTATTTGCCAAATTCTGATTCAGATTGCAAATTTCAACTTCAACTTAGTTTCAGAATAGCAAGCAATAATTCAAACTTGTTAAACATGCTAGAATTGAATTAAATGCTTGCACTCAACTTGAGCAATGCCATAAACATACTTTTGTCGGTACAGGAACAGTAGTACTAAAGCAATACCTAGCGTTACACTTATTCACCAACCAAAATTCAGTGCATGAGATAATTTCTAGAGATAAACTACAATGAACAGCTCAAATTTTGTTCTATTTCAAAAACTAGATAGTTCTGATTCTACAACATACATATCAAACTAATTCAGAATAAGTTGAATACTTTTCAGGAACCATATCTCAAATTTTCAGATTAAACAAGTTGATCAGAATTTTAGTTCAACAGAACACTCACTGAACTCAGGATTCTATTTTCAGAATTTAGCTCAAAACATTGACAATTCAGAATAGCTTGAATCTATTGCAATCAGAAGATAGCATGCTGAAAACAGGAATAAACACTCCTCAAACACAGCACAATCTCTATTCTTTTCCTTGCACTGAATAAGAAATCAAAGATTAAATCAGTAATCAATCTGTACTCCAACACCACTTCCAAGAGAGAATACTGAATTTCAGGAGAACCAGAATCAGAATTCAGAGTGTATAAAGATGAGGAAGCTGAACAAATGTTATTGGATTTTTTCTGAAAACAGAAGTGAAAGACTGTTCAACAAATGTTACAAGGTACTTCTGAAATTCTGAACATCAACCAATACTTTCAGCACTAAATTAAGACTAGTCATAAATGTTTTCAAAATTCAAAACAGTCTCATATAGCATATGAAATTGAACTGACAATGATTCAACCAATAAAAACCAGTGACTAGAACTCTTGACACAAAATTGACATTACAACTTTTCAAAAGAGTTAACTAGTTGATCAGACCAAGAGTTACAAACTGGAACAAAAACTAACCAGGGATGCCAAGTGAATTATTACAGCCGACTGTAATATTCTAACAGGAAAACAACATCAGTTCATCAACATATCACACATACAATCTGCTTCAAATCATACTCACACATGAGTGATCACAGGAGGCAGCAAAGCGTCATAGCAAACAACCAGTCAAACTAGAACTCCAAAAACAGAAGATGCCTAGGCATGAAATTTATCTGAATACATAACTGATTTCAGATTTAATCACATCTATAGAAGTTATACAGAATTCAAGATATTATCATCACAAACACAGGCAGTTTAGATCATCAAAAAGCTCAGATAAAATGATGAAGAAATTTATCTGAACTAATGCTTAAAATCGGCCGATTCTTGATGATGTACAGCATTGACAGCAAACTCTGCGCATTACGATGAACAGGAAGGTTGTGGGCAACACTGTAGCGATCCGGCACAAATTCTTGGCGCACTGTCTAAGATCCAGAAGAACGCTAGAACAGCAGTTTTCTCACATGCAGATCAAAAATTTTGATTACTTGTCTAAGCTTGAATGTTCTGGATAATACACGGAAGGCAACAGGCAGGGGGATAAATATCCCACCTGCCCATGTTTCTAGAAGGCCCATTTTTCAATCAGGCCCCCTAGAAAGACTCTATTTACACAACTGAAAATAAAAACTAAAAATACCCCTTTACACTAGACCTCTCTTTAGAATATTTTCAGAATATATATATTCCAAAAATACTCTAAAAAGTACATACTAAGACACTAAAAATTTAAACTAACACTTTGACACTATTTTATTGAAATAGTAAAAACATTTAAAATTCCGACGGTTTTCAGCAAAAATCGACAAAGCCTCTCCCAATCATCGACGCCCATCGTCAGTCCGCGATCTCGACCGCCAGCAAGTCTCTCCCTCTCTCGATCCCTCAAGCCGCCTTGTCACTTGCACTGGCTTCCCTTTCGCTGACTCGAACGACGCTTCGTCTTGATCAATCTCCAACTCGATGTCTTGTTCTACCTCCATGCGTACATCCGAGTACACTCTCAACTTCGACTGACACCCTCGACCATCTGGCATTAGACTCCCCGTCTAACCCTGATCCCATGCCATCGACAGTTGACGAGTAACTCCATCCTACACACACGAGACAAACACATACACACACCAACTCCAGTATACCCATACTCAAACCATGAATCCAACCTGTCAATCACTCATCATTCCTTTGAACAATAGTGACACACCTCACTATGTTCCTCATCCTGTCTTAATGGAGCAGATCCGTGAGACATAGAAGGAAGACCATGACATAGCAGAGATCCAGAAGAATATGAGGAGGGGTAAAGCCCCGGGGTTCTCCGAGGATGAGGTTGGCACCGTATGGTTCGGAAACAGGATATGCGTGCCCAACAAGCCCGAGCTGAAGGCTCTCATTCTCGAAGAAGCCCATGAAACCTTGTACTCCATACATCCTGGGAGTACCAAGATGTACCAGGACCTGAAAGAGAAATATTGGTGGGTCAGCATGAAGAGTGAGATAGCTGAATATATGGCCAGGAGTGACACTTGTCAACGAGTCAAGGCAGAGCACCAGAGACCTGTCGGTCTATTGCAAACCCTCAAGGTTCCCGAATGGAAGTAGGAAGATGTAGGGATGGACTTCATCACTGGACTTCCCAGGACCCAGGCCGGGTATGATTCCATTTGGGTTATCATCGACCGACTCACCAAAGTGGCTCATTTCATCCCCGTCAAGATGACGTACAGTGGTTCGAAGCTAGATGAGCTATACATGACCTAGATCGTGTGTCTACATGGGGTTCTAAAGAAGAATGTGTCTGACCGAGGAAGTCAGTTCACCTCCATGTTTTGGAAGAATCTTTAGGAAGAGCTCGGCACCAGGCTGAACTTTAGCACAGTGTATCATCCATAGACCGATGGTCAGACTGAATGGGTGAACCAAGTGTTGGAAGATATGCTTAGGGACTCTGCCATAGACTTTGGTGTAATGTGGGACAACAGTGTCGAGCTATCAGATCAGCCTATAGAAGTCAATGTTCGAGGCATTGTATGGATGTAAGTGTCGAATGCCGCTACTATGGGATCAAGAGGGTGAATCTCACTTGTTTGATATGGACATTCTGTGAGAGGCTAAAGCTAAAGTCAAGGTCATCAGGGACCGATTGAAGATAGCCCAGTCCCGCCAAAAGACCTATGCCGACAACTGACGCAGAGATTTAGCATTCGAGGAAGGCAATTATGTCTATCTTTGAGTCACTCCCCTTCAAGGCATTCAGAGGTTCAACATGAAGGGAAAGTTAGCTCCCCGATATGTTGGCCCTTTTCTGATCCTCCATCATCAAGGAGAGGTCGCATACCAGTTGGAGCTACCACCCTCCTTAGCCGGAGTACATGACGTGTTTCACGTCTCCCAATTGAAGAAGTGTCTTCGAGTACCCACTGAATGAGCAGACCTTCAGTAGCTCGACATTCAAGGAGACTGAACCTATATCGAGAAGCCCATCCAGATCCTAGAGGTCAAGGAGAGAGTGACCAAAAATTTAGTAGTTCGTTTCTACAAGGTTCAGTGGAGTAACCACCGCGTCGAAGAAGCCATCTGGGAAAAAGAAGATGACCTAGAAGCCCAATACAATGAGCTATTCTAGGAACTTTCTGAATCTCAGGACGAGATTCTATATAAGGGGGATATGTTTGTAACACCCAAATTTGAGAGCAATAAAATAAACTTAGAAAAAATAGAATTTTCAGAAAAGAATCTATTTTAAACTCAGAAAAATCAGAATTTTCAGAAAAGAATTTATTTTAATTCTCATAAAGTCATAAATTCCTAAGTAAATAGAATCTAGAGAAATAATTCAAATCATGGTTTGAAAAAATTATGTTATGTTCCTAAGATCAAGATACAATTTTGGGAATTTTTACAAATTTTTCCAACCTAGGATGCTAGTCCATAATTTAAGAATCAATATCTGTAATTATTTTTATTTAGAAAATCAATTTAAATGCTAATGGGTCACTCCCCTCATTTCTCTCTCCCCGGCCGGCCCAACTCATCCACCCCGCCATCCTCTCGCTGACAAGCAAGCCCCACCTGTCGATGCGCTCAGTCTCACCTGAACCCTGGCCCACCTGTCAGCCCCCTCCCCTCACAGCTCACACGCTACGGCCCACCTGTCGGCGCCAACCGTTAACCCCTCACCCTCACTGATCAGTGGACTCCACCCATCAGTCGTCTTCAACCTCGAGTGACTTAGATCCCCGGCCGCCGCAGTGAGATCCAATTGCCTCCAGTGTGGGCCAAAGCTCTGGTTAATCGCCGAAATTAGGTCGTTGTTATACCTACGCTTGAATGCCCTCGGATCGCCTCACTGTTATGCTCTAGAGCACCACAATTAACAGGATTAACCTCGCTGGAGTAAAGAGGTTTAATCCTCAATTTCCCCTTTCTTGCCGCTATTAACCTCGTCGGAGCACTATAAAAAGGCCCTTGGACACACCGCGTTCACCACAATCCTCAATTGCCCTCTCTTGCCCAACCCCGAGCGCTAGCAGCCTGTTTTAGTGTCGCCTCTATGTCCTTCCTCTAGCCACCGCTCGTCATCGCCGGAGTACTCCCCTCGCCCTGTCGGTGCCACCGGAGTAATCCTCATAGCCCCCTCGACCTCGGCCACCACTTAACTCGACCTCATCACTGCCGGAACATCGTCGCCGAAGAGGACCCGAGAGATCACCGCCACCCTACACGTCGCCAGCCTCGTCCAGTCAACCCCGAGCCTCGCCGACGGTACCATCAGGATCCCCTTGCTATTCTCATTGCATTTTTGGGCTTAGGTCGAACTTTAGGCCACTTTCGCCGCCGCTAGGGCCGTCGCTGTACTCGACTGGCATCAGAGAAGATGACCGGCATAGTAGTTATACTATGTTGTGTTGGATCTGATCTCGGCCGCCCGATCACAATCGAACGGTAAGGATTAAATCATATCTGTTGTTTAATCCTGGCTGCTTGATCCGAACAAAGGGGTATCGAGAGATCTCAGCTGTCCGTTTTCAATTAAAGTCCACCGGTCCACAACACAGTGTCGTGAACCCAGTCCACCGTGGACCGCAGGCCGAATTAGGATTTAAATTAAATTCCAGAAATTAATTTAAACTTTATAAATTCATAACTTGCTCAAATTAACTCCAAATTTGACCATTCAAATTTCAGAAAGTTTACCTCTGTATTATCTTCTTGTGCATCCAATAAAATTTATATGTTTACACTGTATATTTTATATTATTTAATTGAGATTAAAATAAAATTGAAGAAATGAATTCCTAACTTCAAAAATTCATAACTCCTTGGAATTAACTCTAAAAATTATCATTCCAACTTCAGAAAACTTGTATTCTTGTTATCTTCAGGTTCATCCAATAAAATTTTTATGTTTATACTAAAAATTTTACATTATTTAATTGGAGATTGAAATAGAATTTAAGAAATCTTTTTATACCTTCAAAAATCCATATCTCCCTTAAATTTACTCTAAAAATCCCTATTTTAATTTCAGAGGCTTCAGATTTTATCCCCTTAGATTTGACTCAATAAAATTTATATGCTCGTATTGTGATTTTATATTGTTTTGACTGATTGTTATTTCTCAATTTGCGTACTGAGAAGATTATGACGTCGTTGAGGAGCGGGAAGACTTCCTCCAAGTTTCCCATGCCACCTTTGCTGAACGAGGCAAGTCAACAACCCCCATTTTGAGAATATTGAGCCCAGTTTTTAATTAAATATCGCTAAAACTCATAGGTTATATTTGCATTAGTAAAATGAATAACCCTACATTATATTTATTGGATCCCCGACCTTGATGTGCAAACCAAAGCTATGCTATCAAGCCTGAATTCCTTGTCACCAGTATACTTATTAATATTAGAAGTGTCCAATGTATCGACACAACTGCTATAGGCTTAAAAATGAGTCGTGGGAACTTGGATTCTGATATATGATCCCCTATGTCTCTCACCTGTTGTATTCCGTTGGTCTTGGAATTGGTTTGATAAGTTAGCATGGTGGGTTCCGGGTTCAAGCAAGGGCATTGGTTAGTCGCACCAAGGGCACTATAAGGACTGGTCTGCGGGATTCTTCGCAAAGCACTTCCGTACGAACCACAAGTCTAGTGGGTAAGTCTTAACTAGAGGTATGTGTCGTTCCAACCCGAGGCACTATGTGGAGAGGGGCAAGCACCACCAGCGGGTGGCTTGGGCCATGTGGCACAAAAAGGGGCGCAACATTGGTCCGGTGCGCCGACACGCCGGCGAAACCTATAGTGTGTGTTATTGAGTTGGAATGATTCATGCTAAAGGTTTCGGCATAAGTTCCTGTAACTTGGGTCATTTGACATACTGCGATGTGCGGGAATGAGTGCCTTATGGGTACAGTGGTACACCTCTGATTAGAGTTAAATCTTTTCGAAAAGTCGAGCCCACAGTCAAGGGCGAGTGGAGTGGCATCCCACAGTTAGTTTATGTTTGATAAGTGTTGCATGACTGATTGGGCATGTAAGGATTGTTGATCGAGGAGGTCTGACTATACTCCTCGAATTATAATATGTTGTAGCATCCATGATTTAAATATTTTGTATGAATAAACCTGACTCACATTAAAGGCTACAAAATAAAAATGTACTTTTCTACATTTTAAGCCATTACCTCCCTTTGTTATTACATTGCATTATTATTGCATTTCTTGGTGGCTTGTTGAGTACGTTTGTACTCACCCGTTGGAAAAAACACTTCAGAGGCATACTACAATGAGGATGGTCTGGAGTAGCGACCTAGCCAAGGAAGCGACCCTGGAGGAGATGTTCATCGAGTTTATTATTTTCATATTTTCTTTTATTTTAACACTAGTTTAATAATGTGGTCTGTGAGCCATGAATATTTGATGTATGTGTGTCGTCGTGTGATGACCATCATGTGATTATTGATTTTCTATGGAATTTCAATAAATTCTGGGTTTTCTTAAATCCAGGCGCTACAAGTCACCAAGCAATCAAACCACACCACAAGGATGCGATCCAATGGGCCGAAGTGGATGATGGGCAGTTGGATCGACCAAGATGGGCCTGTCAGACCCATTGGATGGGGGCAATAAGACCGGCCTAATGGCGGCGATCAAACTGGTGGCGCAGAAGGGGAAGGCAATCAGGGCCGACTGCGTGTGGGCGGTCGGACCGGCCGTGTATGGTCGGTCAGACCAGCTGTTGCCGGCACGGCTCGGTCAGACCAGCGACAGAGACCAAATTACCGAAAAAAACCTATAAAAACTCGTTACGGGGGTTAAACGGATGAATCACAAGTGAATCGACAACGATTACCGCGATTATGACGCGATGGATGGAAGGTTTACAGTGCAAACCCACAAATATGGACGTGCTATGGCTAAACTTAGGACAAGAAAGTAGTAGATAGAAAAAAGAACGATTCTATGAGGTAGTAGATTAGATTGACTTGGCGTTTGATGTTTCCCTTGAATCGGCATTGCCCCTATATTTATAGCGGGTGGTATTGACGTTCCTAGACTTAATTTCTACTATAAATTGATTAAGGTACGAGTCCACGTCATTAATATTAGTTAGATATCAAATTATCCTGAAACCAATTAAATTGGCTCAGACTCGGACTAGACCAGTCTGACCGGTCCCACATGGCCGGTCTGACCGAGGTAGCATTGTCGGTATGACCGGCCTACTATGGCTAGTTGGACCACCCTGTGCCAATAAGTTGTATATTTTCGTCCCAAATTACCAATTTTGACAAATTGACAATTTTGACCATTAATGCCATTTTTTTCTATCAACAATTCCTTCAACTAGATTAGATCAATCACCATTGGTAGAATTAATCTCGATTTGTCATTGTCAAAATTAGGCGATCCCGTTCCGATCTATTAATCTGGCGATCCCATTCTGATCTATTAACCTGGTGCTATGTTCTGATCTAATTTATCGCATCATTGTTCATGATATAAATTCATGTTGAGCTATCCTTGTTGATTTATCATTCATCGATTCCGATCTGTTAACCCAACGTTATCCTTGTTGATCATGTGTTCCACTTCGTTCCTCTGTGTTCTGTCCTAGAGGTAAAATTTTTCATGAGATGTTTATCGCTGCCATTCCGTTTCTTAAACCAAAGATAATGCTCGTTGTTCATCGTCAACGCCCTATGTGTCCCCTTTTCCTTGAATCAATACATCGGTCATAATTTGATTGATGTTCGATTGATGGATGTGTGATGTTAATCTATGGTCATTTCTGATCATTGATTGTCTCTCATTGTCCATTATCGCTCATCATTGCATCGCGTTGATTTAATATAAACCCTTCGACATGGTCGCTAAGGCTCGATCGGTTAAGCCTTTACGCATAACTTAAGTTGATTGTCTCTTTATCCTTAGTCAGATGGACAAGGTTGTTCAATGGCCACAACCTATTCCGGTCGTTCGACTAAATCCATCTATACCCTTTTGTTTCTAATCAATCATCACCATCAAATCAACTCATCCTTTGTCTTCAATCAAATCATAATCGATTGATCTACCCTTGTCTCATTTAATCCGAAGGAATAATCTCGATGTTATTTATTTTCTTTTTAGAGTTCTTTTATTTCATGTGAATGAATCGGAACTTCTAAAATTCATATCTTTTCCATTTTAACTCTAAATCGATCCATTCAACTTCCTAAATTCCTCTAGAACTATGTTCTACTTGAATGTGTACTTGGACCATATTTCTCGTAAACCCTTCAGGGTCATCTCAATCCATTTCGTAGGAATATCACAAGACGTGTCTCATCATTTTATGTGATATTATAAATTCAATATCTTTCCCATCCTATCTTTGATCCACTCCATTAAAGTTTCATAATCCTCCCTAACCAATACTTTAACTAATAATAAAATTTCATTGCCTTGTTTATTTGTTTTTCTTAGAGCTTTTGTCTTGTTTTGCGTGTTGTGTAGTTCCTCGTGTTCCTCAAGTTTTGAAGCCCTCGCACAAATCCTGGAAGTCTTCGTTCAAGAGTTAAAAGGTTCCAATCTCAAGAGGCAAGTCACACCCCATTCATCCTTGAACATGTTGAACCCATGTTTTCAAATTATTTATCACTATAACCCATATGAATTAATTGCATTAATCCAATTAAAACCTATAGTTATATTTATTTAGATCCCTTGTCCTTGTTGTGCAAACCCAAGCCATGCTTTTGATCCATTTTCCCTTGTCGCACTAAAACACTTCAATATTAGTTAGTGTACAAGTATTGACACGCTTGCTTAGTAATACTAAAAATGGGTCGTAGACTACACTAGATACTTTATTCTATTTTATATCCCGAGATATGTCTCTTCTCATGGTTCTAAAATGATGGAAGCAATGTTTGGAAAATAGTTAAGTTAATGGCAATTGTGGGTTCTAGGTGAAAACGAGTGTATTGGTGGGTAGCACTTGGGGCACTATAAGTACCGGTCTACGGGAACTGTTGCAAAGCATTTCCGTACAAGCCACAAGTCTAGTGGGTAAGACCTAACCTGGCGTATAGGTTGGTTCAGCAGGATGTACCGAACGACGGGCCTAGAGAGTCAAGAAGAAAGAATGCCTTGTTTTCTTTTTATTGACTAGACACAAAGGCACAAAAGGGGGTCTACGTAATCCAAGTGTTGGAGTGTCGATGAAACCTAGTGTGGATGTCCTTCTGCTGAGACGATCTATGTCAAAGGGTTTTGGTAGGATTTTGGTGATTGCAAGCTGATTTCTTACATTGTGGGTAAATTTGTATACCTCTAATCAGAGTATAATATTTTCAAAAAGCCATAACTATGGTTATGGGAGAGCCAAGTGATGTTCTCTGCAATTAGTCTAATAATCCATAAAATTTCAATAAACAACCTTAATTGAAAATAAATTAAATTCTAATTTCTTTCGGCGATCGAGTTTGAAATCTTCATCCTTGACTCTCTCTCTTTTCCCATCCAAAACCTGGTGGAATCAATTATCTATTTTTATCCGTGATTTTGTATTCAAGTTTAGCATCTCTAATTTCAACATGAATACAAAATTACTCCATTTTCAAAATTCCTCTAGAACCGTGTTCTACTTGAATGTGTACTTCTAAAATTCCTCTCTTTCCATTTGAAATACAAATCGATCAATTCAACTTCCTAAATTCCTCTAGAACCGTGTTCTACTTGAATGTGTACTTGGACCATATCGCTAGTACACCCTTCAAGGTAATCTCATCAAATTTCGAAGGAATTTCACAAGAAGTGTCTCATCATTTAATGTGATCTTCTAAATTCAATATCTTTCACATCCTATCTTTGATCCCCTCCATTCAAGTTTCAGAATCCTCCCTAATCAATACTTTAACTAATAATAAAATTCCATTGCCTTGTTTATTTATTTTTCTTAGAGTTTTTGTCTTGTTTGGCGTGCCGTGTACTTCCTCGTGCTTCTCAAGTTTTGAAGCCCTCTCGCAAGTCCCGGAAGTCTTCATTCAAGAGTTAAAAGGTTCCAATCACAAGAGGCAAGTCACACTCCATTCATCCTTGAACATGTTGAACCCATAGGAATTAATGGCATTAGTCCAATTAAAACCTACAGTTATATTTTTTTAGATCCATTGACCTTTTTGTGCAAACGCAAGCCATGCTTTTGATCCATTTTCCCTTGTCGCCGTGAAACACTTCAATATTAGTTAGTGCCCAAGTATTGGCACACTGACTTAGTACTGCTAAAAATAAGTCGTACACTAGACTGGATAATTTATTCTCTTTTGTATCCCAGATATGTCACTTCTCCTAGTGCTAAAATGATGGAAGCAATGTTTGGAAAATAGTTAAGTTAATGTCCATGGTGGGTTCTGGGTGCAAACGAGTGTATTGGTTGGTAGCACCCGGAACACTATAAGTACCGATCTACGAGAACTGTTGCAAAGAATTTCCATAGAAGACACGAGTCTAGTGGGTAAGGTCTAACCTGGCATATAGGTCGATTCAGCAGGATGTACCGAGTGGCGGGTCTAGAGAGTCAAGAAGAAAGAATGCCTTGTTCCCTTTTTATTGACTAGACACAAAAGCACAAAAGGGGTCTACGTAATCCAAGTGTTGGAGCATTGGGAAAACCTAGTGTGGCCGTGAAACACTTCAATATTAGTTAGTGCCAAAGTATTGGCACACTTGCTTAGAACTGCTAAAAATAAGTCGTACACTAGACTGGATAATTTATTCTGTTTTATATCCCCAGTATGTCTCTTCTCCTGGTTCTAAAATGATGGAAGCATTGTTTGGAAAATAGTTAAGTTAATGGCCATGGTGGGTTCTAGGTGCAAACGAGTGTATTGGTTGGTAGCACCCGGAGCACTATAAGTACCATTCTGCGGGAACTGTTGCAAAGCATTTTCGTGCTAGCCACAAGTTTAGTGGGTATGTCCTAACCTGGCGTATAGATCGGTTAAGAAATATGTACTGAGTGGTGGGTCTAGAGAGTCAAGAAGAAAGAATGCCTTGTTTTCTTTTTATTGACTACACACAAAGGCACAAAAGGGGGTCTACGTAATCCAAGTGTTGGAGCATCGATGAAACCTAGTGTGGATGTCCTTCTGCTGAGACGATCTATGTCAAAGGGTTTTGGCAGGATTTTGGCGATTGCAAGCTGATTTCTTACATTGTGGGTAAATTTGTCTATCTCTAATTAGAGTATAATATTTTCAAAAACCATGACTATGGTTATGGGAGAGCCAAGTGATGTTCTCCACATTTAGTCTAATAATCCATAAAATTTCAATAAATAACCTTAATTGAAAAGAAATTAAATTCTAGTTTCTTTCGGCGATCGAGTTTGAAATCTTCATCCTTGACTCTCTCTCTCTCTTTTCCCATCCAAAACCCGGCGGAATCAATTATCTATTTTTATCCGTGATTTTGTATTCAAGTTTGGCATCTCTAATTTCAACGTGAATACAAAATTACTCCATTTTACAAATCATCGAAAATTCCTTCAAATATTCACGCGTTATTTATTTGAAATCCAAAATTTCTAATTTGGTTTTAAATTCCAAACTTTCCAAAAATGTTTCTATTTTTCTCAAAAATCTAAATTTGATATCTTAGGAAATTATTTTTCCATTTTCCAAACTTTTCTTTTCATTTCTTTTCTTTTTGTCTCATGAGTGCTTTTAGTCTCGCTTTATGAGTCCAATTCTCAACAAGGGGGAGAAATTTGAGGTTTGAGGGGGAGAGTTTAAGAGGGAGTTTGGCTTTCTGTGGGATTTGTTTCAGCGGGGTTTATTCTCTTTTTCCTTTATTCTTTTGAACTCTTTGTTATCTGTTCTGAGAGTTGTAACGGTCTGATTTTCATTAGGTGTGAAAAATAAAATAAAGAAATTAATAAATGAATTTTAACAAATTTATTCGGTGTACAACGATAAATAATGAAGCTAAAAATATGGGCTTAAAATTTTCTTTTAAAAATAAATTGCAGCTCGATTATTTTTTCCCAAAATTCTCCTCGCTCTAAATTGCATCCCAAGAATTTTTCGAAATATTTGGCGCAAAGGAATTTTTCGATCGAGATTGAAATCTTCATATTCGACTCTCTCTCTCTCTTCCCATCCAAAACTAGCATGAATCAATTATCTATTTTTATCTGTGATTTTGTATTCATGTTCGGAATCTCTAATTTCAACGTGAATACGAAATTACTCAATTTTCCAAATCATCAAAAATTCCTTAAATATTCACACATTATTTCCTTGAAATCCAAAATAACTGAATTGGTTTTAAATTCCAAACTTTCCAAAAACATTTCTCTTTTTCTAAAAAATCCAAATTTGATTTATCTAGAAATTATTTTTCATTTTTTCCAAACTTTTCTTTTCGTTTCTTTTTGTTTTCTTTTTCTCTTTTCTCTTTCTTTGTTTTCTTTTTTCTTCTCTCTTCTTCTATTGCTTTTCCTGCACACCCATATCGTACGCAGCACTCTCTTCCTCCTCCCGTTCTTCTTCATCCATCCTCCTCCATTCTCTCCATTCCTCCTCTCTCTCCATTTCTCTTCTCACACAGTCCTCTTATCCATGTCTCACCCTAGCCCGCCCCCTTCTCGAGCCCGTGCCAGCTCGGCCTAGCCACGCTAGCTCACGCCCTGGCTGCCATGTCGCCCCCCTGCCACCTCCACCCGCGCCTTGCGCCTGAGAGCTCCAACCGCCTCCCGATTTTTCTAGCCATCCCCAACCTCCAACGTTCTTATACACTCCTCTCCCCCTCTATAAAAGCTTTGTGCCCTCCTCCCATTCCTCATCACAGCCACTACATTCCCATCGCTAGTCTGTCATCGTCCACGCCGTCCACTCTGGCAAGCCATCACCACTGCCCCTGCTCGCCTCCCCCTCGTGCTGCCCCCTGCTCACTATTGCTCGACCGAAGTCGCGCCCCTGCTCGCCTCTCCCTCGCGCCACCCCCTATTTGCTGCCCTGTTCCTTCCCTGGTGAAATTAATCTCTCATTTTCCGTCATTATTTTTCTGCTCTTGATTAATTAGTTGTTCTAGCAAAAGTATTGAAGCATACTTCATCAACCATGAATATGTAAGCCGAGTTTCAAGCTCGTCCTCAATCAACCAAGAATTGAAAGATAAAAGCAAGGTTTATCCTAAAGGAAAATGTAAGTGATATGGAAATTATCAAAGGAAAGTGGCCCAAAGAAGGAATAATTGGAAAGTCGTGCTATAATTGTGGTCAATTTAGACAAATTGAAAGACAATGCAGGTGAAGTGAACACTAAGACCCTATTATTATATCCTTTGATGAAGACTCAAGTCAGGATGAAACCGCTACAAATGAGAAATCGTTATTCAAGGCTTGTAGCATATGTAGAGAAATCGGACACCATGCTAGTGAATTCAATTCCAGATGTCCAAGATGTACAGAAGATCACCCACCCGGACAATGCCTCACCAATAAGATTACTTGCTATTTGTGTCAAGGAAGTGATCATGTCCCCAAGGATTGTCACATGAGTTTGCTATTGACCAAGTTCCCTCAAGTTCAACGGATAAGTTTTCTCCTCACTCATCAATATACTATTAACCTAGTGCTCCGTTCCGATATAATTTATCTCATCATTGTTCATGATCAAAATTCATGTTGAGCTACCCTCGTTGATTTATCGTTCATCTATTTTGATCTATTAACATGGTGTTATCCTTGTTAATATGGTGTTCCACTTCATTCCTCTGGGTTCCGTCCCGGCGTTCAAATTTGTCATGAGGTGTTTATCGCTGCCATTCCGTTTTTCCTTGATTCAATCCATCGATCGTAATTCGATTGATGTTCGATTGATGGATGTGTGATGTTAATCTATGGTCCTTTCTGATCATTGATTGTCTCTCATTGCCCATTATCGCTCATCATTGGATCGCATCGATTTAATCTAAACCCTTTGACATGGTCGCTAAGGCTTGATTAGTTAAGTCTTTATGTGTACCTTTAGTCGATTGTCTCTTTATCCTTAGTCGGATGGACTAGGTTGTTCAATGGCCACAGCCTATTTTGGTCATTTGACTAAATCCATTTGCACCCTTTTGTTTCTAATCAATCATTGTCGTCAATTCAACTCATCCTTTATTTTCATTCGAATCAAAATCAATCAATCTAACCTTGTCTCAACTCAAGTTCAATCATTCTATTTCATTCTATCTAAGTGAGTGTGTTGATCACATGTCGACCGTCTCATTTAATCTGAAGAAATAATCTCGTGGTTATTTCTTTTCTTTTTAGAGTTCTCTCATTTCACGTGAATGAATCGGAACTTCTAAAATTCATATCTTTCCATTTGAACTCCAAATCGATCCATTCAACTTCCTAAATTCCTCTAGAACCGTGTTCTACTTGAATGTGTACTTGGACCATATCGCTAATACACCCTTCAAGGTCATCTCATACAATTTTGGAGGAATTTCACAAGAAGTCTCTCGTCATTTCATGTGATCTTCTAAATTCAATATCTTTCCCATCCTATCTTTGATCCACTCCATTCAAGTTTTATAATCCTCCCTAACCAATACTTTAACTAATAATAAAATTTCATTGCCTTGTTTATTTGTTTTTCTTAGAGTTTTTGTCTTGTTTGATGTGTCGTGTAATTCCTCATGTTTCTCAAGTTTTGAAGCCCTCGCGGAAGTCCCGGAAGTCTTCATTCAATAGTTAAAAGGTTCCAATCACAAGAGGCAAGTCACACTCCATTCGTCCTTGAACATGTTGAACCTATGTTTTCAAATTATTTATCACTATAACCCATAGGAATTAATTGCATTAGTCCAATTAAAACATACAATTATATTTATTTAGATCCCTTGACCTTGTTGTGCAAACCGAAGCCGTGCTTTTGATCCATTTTCCCTCGTTTCCCTAAAACACTTCAATATTAGTTAGTGTCCAAGTATTGGCACACTTGATTAGTAGTACTAAAAATGAGTCGTAGACTAGACTTGATACTTTATTCTCTTTTATATCCCCAGATATGTTTCTT
The DNA here is from genome assembly GCA_019279435.1 of Zizania palustris. Lineage (NCBI taxonomy): Eukaryota > Viridiplantae > Streptophyta > Magnoliopsida > Poales > Poaceae > Zizania > Zizania palustris. The sequence continues at coordinate 34,925,207 of JAAALK010000285.1, read as the reverse complement.
CTCATGGTTCTAAAATGATGGAAGCAGTATTTGGAAAATGGTTAAGTTAATGGCAATGGTGGGTTCTGGGTGCAAGTGAGCGTATTGGTTGCTAGCACCCGGGGCACTATAAGGACCAGTTTGTGGGATCTGTTGCGAAGCATTTTTGTATAAGCCACAAGTCTAGTGAGTAAGTCCTAACCTTGTGTATTGGTCAGTTCAGCAGGATGCACCGAGCGGTGGGTCTGGAGAGTCAAGAAGAAAGGAAACATTGTTTCCTTTTTATTGACTAAACACAAAGGCACTTAAGGGGTCTATGTAATCCAAACGTTGGAGCATCAGCAAAACCTAGTGTGGATGTCCTTCTACTGAGACAATCTATTTAAAAGGGTTTTTGCAGGATTTTGGTGATTGCAAGCTGATTTCTTACATTGTGGGTAAATTTGTACACCTCTGATCAGAGTATAATCTTTTTGAAAAGCCAAGCCTATGGTTATGGGCAAGCCATGTGATGTTCTCCGCAGTTAGTCTAATAATATGAATATGAATGGTTACTATTTTTGTAAGAATTGTTGTGCGAGTGAGTACAATTGTGCTACTTGAGTTAGTGGATCGCCTTTATATCATTTACTTTATGTTGTTTAAACTTGATCACCATAATATCTTACTATAAAAATGTCCTTTTATGCAAAACAAGCCATATGCCTATCCTTTGATATTACCTTTGCATTACGTTGCATTCGGTGGCTTGTTGAGTACGTTTTGTACTCATCCTTGTTGATTAAACTTTTTAGAAGATGAGTAAATGATCTTATATGAGACGGTCTGTTTGCACTCATATGAGATTTTGTTTGAAATCTTTGTTGATTTCTTTTCTGTTTGGACTAATGACCTTTTCTGGCTTCTATTTAGCTTTTGGTCATTAGGTTGAACTGTTTATTTTCTATTTTCTTTGTTTTGTCCCTTTGTTTCCACATTTGGTTACAGCTGAATGAGTTGAAGAATGGTGTGTTGACAATGCATTCATCAAGAGGGGGATTGAGGAGCCATGGTGAAGATTGTGGACCTCATGGCTCCCAGATGATGAGTGATTATCAACGGAGAAGAGGAGATGAGTAAGCCCTCCGAGGGGAGGCGCTTCGAAGGGGCGCTCTGAAGAGAGGCACTTCAGAGGAAGAGGATACATGTCGTGTCTTGGACGTGTAACTCAGGTACACGAGGTATACGGACGGGCGACTACAGGACTAAGGGAGTCGCAGGGTCATGTTGGTCCAATCCGGGTACATGGAGCGAGAACGGTAGGGGACTTGCTGTGGCATTGGATAGTGTGACTCAGGTAGATGGATGGGCGATTGCGGGGCTGAGAGAGCTGTAGGGTCGTGATGGTCCAATCTGGGTACACGGTTCATAGGCGGTAAGTGCTTTAGTGGTTTCGAAGTAAAACTATCAACCACATCAATCGTAGACATGAAGATCGACATACTTGATGTGAAGACTTGGAATCTATGCAAGCGAAGCATTAAGAAAAATAAATAGTTTAGGCAGTTTTACCTTTTTCCCTGCAGGCCTTAAATCTATAAAAAATACCCTTAAGGGCATTTATGTCTTTTCCTATTTTTTAGTAGGCTATATAAATCCCTCGTGTCCTAAGGGTTATGGTTAACTCAATTGAATGAAAAATCAAAGTTCATTTCTTTTTCTCTCCTCCACTCTTTACTCGTCGGCTTTGTGCGCCACCACAGCTAGTAGAAAATTCACCATCGGCATTACCCTGCACTTCAGATGACACATCGAAAGAACAGTGTTTCTGTTTTTTCTCTAACTATGTTTGTATCCTATCGCCGGACCCAGCCCGAGGCCACCGCCTGGTTTTTGTCTTCACACTGGCCAGTGGGTTTTGGCCATTCAGCACACAATGCTGGCGTGTGTGACCACGCCTACAAGCTATCAATCGGTGTTTGCTACATGATTTTCTACATGGCCCAAGCTGGTGTCGAGCACTTGATCTACGCCTATGTCTGTGATGTCCAGCCAAGCCAAGCCTGCTCCCATGTCTTTCTACGTCCCGACTACATCATGCCTTTATCCGCTCTACCTCGATAATTAATTCTTCAGCGCTTGTGTTGACGCTAAAATCTATTGATAAAGCACCAATGGACACTGACGTTAGTTCGAGAATCCAAAAGCGCGCAGACGCCAAGGGGTTGCCTGCTAAACGTCACTCGATGTTGACACCGCATTCTGACTAAACTTGATCGTGATAAGAGAAAATGGGTGGAGTCGCCAGGCAGTCAAATCAGTATTGTAATAATACAGTTCAGCTAACCAAGTGTAGGAGAAGCGATCAAATCGGCCAAAGCAGGGCCGGTTGGACCATAGTGAAGGGGTCAGTCAGACCGGCCTAAAGGCGGTGGTCAGACCGGCGATGCGGGGGGTGGTGCATGGACCAGGAAGAAGGATGAACAGGCCACCTTATGTTGGCCGGTCGGACCGAAAGGAGATCGGTGACTTCCTCGGCTCATCGGTGGATGTGCTGATGGTGAGGTATGGTTGTTGAAACTCTTGGAGAAGAAGATTGAGATGAAAACTCAGCAAAACACCAAGAAATCAGAAGCAATTCAGCCTAGAGACCGAATTACCGATAAAAACCGATAAAAATACATTACGGGGATTAAACGGATGATTCACAAGCGAATCGATAAGGATTACCACTATTACGATGCAATGGGCGGATTGTTTTTAGTGAAAACCAACAAAGATTGATGTTATGGCTAATCCTAGGGCAAGGAAAAATAGTATATTGAAAAGAACGATTCAAGGGATATATTGGATCTATTAGGGTTTTGGAGAGAGACCCTTTGAATCGATCTTTCCACTTTATATATAGGGGGTGGTCTTGTCGTTCCTGGGCTTAACTGCTACTCTAATTTTATTAGGAGACGGGTCCAACAATATAAAATCAATTAGGGATAAATTCATCCCGAAACCAATTAATTGTCTCGGACTCGGGTTGGGTCGGTCTGACCGGGACTGTATGGCCGGTCGGACCTGGCCTACATGGCCGGTCGGACCGTCCTATGCAAGGAGTCATATTTTTGACCCAAAATTACCAATTTCATCATTTTGACAATTTTGACCATTAATGCCAATTTTTTACTATCAACACATGCCCCCTGCCTTTTGGCAAACTTAGTGAGCCAAAAGCACAATGGGCTAACGGCGATATGCTCCATATCGGCCTTACAACACCTCAAGCATCTTGCTACACACTTGGGAAGTACTTTTTCAAATACCTACCATTTAGAGCTCTATGAAATCACTCTCCTTGCAAAGATTCTAACAGATATGGATTACCTTGAGCAATTTTTTTTTTGAAAGCAAGCGGGAGGTCTGCTGCAATTCATTAAGATCGGAGAAGAAAACAAAAGAGTTCAACCTTTACAAGACCGGCAATACACAATCTAAGAGCAAACTTGACAACAGGCGCACAACAGCAACTAGCCAACCCTCTGGCCGAAAAGCATGCGGGAGGCTGACTACCAGGAACCACAACAAAGCAACAGAAGACCGCTAGTGAAACCTATTAGCAAGAATAAAGGATGCAAAGTCAGAACAGATCCTATGGGCGATGGCCGAAATTGGCTCCAAGGAATCATTGAACATACTACGATTGTGCTCTTTCCACACGTTCCACCACGTATAAATCAGCAGCCCATTGAAAACCTTTCCACCATTTTTATCTAACGCCTGGTAGGAGTCATGCCACCAAATACAGAAATCACTGGATGGAAGCGGCCGTAAGACCCCTGACAGTCGTTGTAAAGCAAGAACTTGTATCCAAACTTCTCTTGTAAAAGAGCAACCGAACGCTAAATGATCTGAAGTTTCCAGCTTGGAAATGCAAAGTGGGCAGAAGGGGTTGCAGGGGCAACCTCTCCTCAGCAGATTGTCAGCTGTGAGTATCTTTTTCTTGGTCAAAATCCTGGAGAAAATTTTGCATTTAGACTCCGCTAGCCCTTGCCAAAGTTCTTTTGTTATGGTTAGACGCGAGAGACCGGCAAATTGAAGCATATATGCTGATTTGACAGAGAAAATGCCATCTGAGGTCCAGCGCCAACGGATACGGTCTTGTCCGGTCGGTGCAAGGTCTACATGCTGAATTCCCCCTGCGATAGAAATGTATTGCTCCAACTATTGAGCGATTTTGACAACTTTAAAAGGACCTTCCCAACTAGGCGACCATTTACCAAACTTTGGGATTTTAGTGCCTAAAGGCAAAATCATCTTCCAAACTAAGTCACCAACCTGAAATGATTTTTCTTTCACCTTTTTGTTATAAGCTCTAGCTACTCTTCTCTTGTCTCTTTCTATAGCCTCTAGAGCCTTTAGTCTCTTATTGGTCACTTCTTCCAAGTTATCCTTCAACAGGACTTCATAATAACCGACCGATAAGCCATTCTGTTTAACCAATCTTAAAGAGCCAAGATTCACCTCTACGAGTAAAACGGCTTCTTGCCCATACACCAACTCGTATGGACTTACCTTACTAGCACCGTGCTTCGCTATTCTGCATGCTCATAATGCCCCAGAAAACACTTCATGTCACCTTCTATCAGTCTCTTCAATCTTTTTCTTAATAAGCTTAATCACAATCTTATTACTAGACTCGGCATGACCATTGTCCTGAGCATAATATGGTGAAGAGTTTATCAACTTTATACCATAATATTTGGCAAAATCACGTACCTCTTTAGAGACAAATGAAGCACCTTTATCTATAGTAAGAGTTTGGGGAATACTGAATCTATGTATAATGTGCTTCAAGATGAAATCAGTAACCTCGTTATGTGTAATATTCTTGAGAGGCATGGCCTCGGTCCACTTGGTGAAGTAATCTGTAGCCATCAACATGAACTGGTTCCCTCTTAAGAGGAAGGATGAATTTGGTCGATGAAGTCCAAGCCCCAACCTTGGAATGACCATGGTTTGATAATAGGATTAAGCAAGCTGAATATTACCAAACCTTTGATATGACTCACATCCTCTGTAATACGTAAAACAATCCTTAGTTATAGTCGGCCAATAAAAACCCACTCTTTTGAGCATCCAACTCATCTTTTGAGCCAACTGATGAGTGCCACAAAGTCCGTCATTGACTTCACCCATAACAACTTTAGATTGATCAACATTCAAACTTTTCAAAAGTACCCCATCAATTGTTCGGTAATACAATACATCATCAAGAAACACAAATTTAAACGCTTGCCACCGAACTTTCCAATCAACCCTCTTGCTAGGATCTCTGAAATATTGAACAATTGGAGTTATCCAATCGTCCACATGACTCTCAGAAGTATTCGCCAAATCCTCACTTGAATTGTCCTTCAAATCAAAATTTTCAACTTGCCCCTAGTGCTTCAAACCTTCCTAGCTGTTGGGGGAAAATATCTCATCTTCGGGGTTATTACCGCAACAGCATGAAAGCAGATAGTGGATTCGAAGGTTTCCAGACGTCCATCTTCGAAGATACTCTGAGTCAAGCTCGAAGTAGGAAGATAGGCATTGGTTCGGAGTACATCTTCGGACTAAGGCTCTTCAAGATCTTTATTGCCAGCTAAGATGGAAGATTTATCTTTTATATTATTAGATTAGTCTTTTACCATTTTAGCCCTATCAAGGGTACCGAATAGTTTCCACTATGTCGGTTGTAATAGAGGGGTAAATAGGTCTTTTCCTTAATATTTGGACCTATAAATACCCCCCATTTCACCCTATAATAGGGACCGAATACAAGTTGTTCAATACACACATTCGAACTATTCTAAGTTGTTATCCTTTCGGAGGCTTAGAACAGTTCTCTTCGCAAACACTTCGTTTGTTAGTTTCTATTCTACAGAAACTTGTTAGCGTAATCTTTTACGCCAACAGTTGGCGCCGTCCGTGGGGAACCTAGTTCGAAAAACTTCGTTCTCTACCAATTTCCTACATCATGCCTCCTAAGCGGAGCGCACCTCGTAACCCTGTTCGGAGGTCTTCTCGGATCTCCGGAGAGACCCCGTCCGACACGGTCGAAGTCGGAGGGCCTTCGACTTTCCCTCCACCTCAAACTCCGAAAGGAGTTTCCATCCCTCGAACATACGGAGCTTCTCCGCCAAATCCTTCCATACTTCGACCACCTGGAATCCCTCTTCCACCTTCCATCCCACTTCTAACTGATCCTACTAGCTCTCAAGACCCGGAAGATCCTTCCGGAGGAGATGAAGACAATCTTAGAGATATGGCCACTCAAATGGCCAACCTTCAAGCTGAAGTAGCAAGGTGGCGACAAGAAGCTGCGAACAGGCTTCGCTCTCAAACCATCCCAACTATCCCAGAAATGCCCGAAGACGACGAACCCGATTATCCCGAAGCCCCGGAGAATGCCTCCTTTGATAATGAATCTCCGCTGCATCCTAAGCTGCAGAAAGTTCGCTTTGATCCGAAGTTTAAGACTTCGAAGCTCTGTAAGTATGCTGGAGATGAAGATCCCGGAGAGTTTGTTCGTTCTTATGCCCTAGCAATTGAAGCTAGCAGAGGAGTTCGAGACACCATGGCAAAGTGCTTCCCCTTAGCTCTTCAAGGAGTGGCATTAAGGTGGTTCTGGTCCTTGAAGCCAGGATCAATTAATTCATGGGGGCAGCTGAAGAAGAAGTTTATAAGCAATTTTCAAGGCACCTTCGTGCCTCCCATGTCAACAGGAAGCCTTTTCCAGGTGAAACAGCTCCCCGGAGAGACATTGAGGCAATATTTCAAGCGCTTCGCTCATACGAAGTCGCAGATCCGGGGGTTGTCTGCATCTTCGGTAGTTGATGCAGCTCGGGAAGGCGTCACTCATCAAGGCCTTTTGGATAAGCTTCATCGGAAAAGCATCTCCTCGGTCTCTCAGTTGATGTCATACTTCGAGGAGTATGCGAGGTCGGAAGAGGGTTGGCTCCGAAGAACTGCCGCTACTTCATCCATATTGCAAGAAGTTAAAGTAGAAGTGAAAACTTTGGCACAGCCGCAAGAACCAGTCTTCGAAGTTCAACATGATCGGAGAAGAGGGCAAAAGCACCCTCGTTCTGAAGTCATGAATATTGCACCCCCACAGAAGTTTACACAGAGAGCTCCCCAGTCTTCGGGGAACAAGGCCAGCGGCTGGAGGCCGCCAGGGAAAACGGTTGGCAAGGGCCAGACCCTTTTTTGCTGCATCCATGGAGAAAATCGAAGCCATGCAACTGATACTTGCAAGGCTATACTTACTCTAAGAGGAGAGTATCTAGAAAGAACTTCGGGTCGAGGTACTACCGACCGAGTTCCAGTTGCAACGCGCCCAGAGCCGGTCCAGGCTATGGCGTGGATAGAAAACTTTGATGCTGCAAGACATCCTCCAGTGGCCAATGTTATGCCACCTCCGAAGAAAGAGGAAGGGCAAGACCGCGGGAAAAGAGTAGTTCTCCCCATCTCCGGAGGAGGTACCCTCGGAAGCATGTCAAAGAGACAGCGAAGAGACTACGTCAGAGAAGTAGGCCGTATTGGGACTTCGTCATCTGCAGCTGCAATGCTGGAGTGATCTCATGTACCGATATCCTTTTCTGCGGAGGACGCAGCTGGCATTAAGTTCCCGCATGCAGACCCACTTGTTATCACTGCTGATATTGCGGGCACTGAAGTTCGAAGGGTGTTGATTGACGGAGGTAGTTCGGCAGACATCATTTTTGTTCAAGCCTTCGATCAATTGTGCATCTCCAGAAAGCATCTTCTTCCAGCGGCTCGTCCTTTGCAAGGCTTCGCAGGACCTCCGCTTGATGCACTTGGTCAAATAGGCCTGGAAGTTACCTTCGGAGAGGGTTTGTTGGCTCGAACTGAGGAAGTAATCTTCGATGTCGTAGATGCCCCGTATGCTTACAACGTCATCTTCGGAAGAGGCATGCTAAACCAGTTCGGAGCTGTGGCGCATCACAATTATTTGTGCATGAAGATGCCCACACAAGCAGGAGTCTTTACTGTCTTCGGAGATCAAGCCATCGCTCGGAGAGCGGAATATGGTCATGGTCCCCCTCTTGATCCAAGACAAGTAAACAATGTACAAGATAATGAAGAAATTTTTTCAGCCTCCTCCGAAGCTTCGAAGAAGTCCTTTCCGAGACCAAGTCCTAAAGGAGAGATTGCAGCGAAGGTCATTGTTAAAGATGGTAAAGAGTATACATTTCAATTTGGTAAAGATTTACCTCCAGAAGTTGCAACCTCCTTGGAAAAGGTGGTGGAAGAGAATTTGGATATCTTCGCTTGGTCTGACGAAGATATCACCGGAGTCAATCGGGATATCATTGAACATAGTTTACTTGTAAACCCGAAGGCTCGGCCTGTTCGGCAAGGACTCCGGAAAATGTCTGCAGAAAGAGCTAGGATTATCAGAGAAGTGGCTCACACAGAATGGTTAGCCAACCCAGTCTTCGTCAAAAAGAAGTCTTCCGAAAAGTGGCATGTGCATTGATTTCACATCCTTGAATAAAGCATGCCCTCGTGACCCCTACCCCATGCCCCGAATTGATCAATTGGTTGACTCCACCGCAGGTTCGGAGTTATTAAGCTTCCTTGACGCGTATTCTGGTTATCATCAAATATGGTTGAAGCGCGAAGATGAGATCAAGACAAGCTTTGTAACTCCTTCGGGAGTCTTCTGTTATGTAAGAATGCCCTTCGGCTTAAGAAATGTCGGGGCTACTTTTTCGAGGTTAGTTGCTAAGGCTCTAGGTCATCAATTAGGTCGCAATGTGGAGGCCTATATGGATGATATTGTAATAAAGAGTGCTTTAAAGCACCAACATAGCCTAGACTTATCAGAAACATTCAATAGCCTTCGGGCATGTGGGATCCGTCTTAACCCCGAAAAATGTATCTTCGGAGCTAAGGCTGGAAAATTGTTAGGGTATTTAGTTTCAAGCAGGGGAATTGAAGCTAGCCCTACTCAAATAACTGTGCTACAGAAGATGGCTCCTCCGGAAAATTTAAAGCAAGTGCAAAAGCTGACTGGGCGTCTGGCAGCACTTAGCAGGTTTTTATCAAGGTCTGCGGAGAGAAGATTGCCTATATTTAAAGCATTGAAGGGGTCCGAAGATTTTGCATGGACACCGGAGTGTCAGAAAAGCTTTGAAGATATTAAAGAGTATCTCAGTAATCTTGCTACACTCACGGTGCCTACTGCGGACGAAACCCTACTCCTTTACCTTGCAGCTACAGGTTCTGCTGTCAGTGCAGTCCTTGTCAGAGAACTGGATTTCAATGGGAAGTTGGTCCAAAATCCTGTTTATTTTGTATCCGAGGCATTATCAGGAGCGAAGACAAGATACTCCGAACTTGAGAAGTTCGTTTATGCTCTGATAATGGCTTCGAGGAAATTAAGACATTATTTTTTGGCACACAATGTAATTGTACCAACTTCGTATCCTTTAGGAGATATGCTTCGAAGTAAGGATTCCACTGGAAGGATTGGGAAGTGGGCAGTTGAGCTAGCACCCTTCGGCATATCTTTCTTGGCAAAGACAGCAATCAAATCACAAGTTTTAGCAGATTTTGTAGCAGAATAGACTCCACCTGCAAATTTGGTTCTGGAGAAGTCAAGTGACGGAGTTTGGACGGTTTACTCCGATGGGGCTTTCCAAGCATCCGGAGCAGGCATCAGAGCAGTATTAATTTCGCCTTCAGGGCAAAGAGCAATGTACTCCGCAAGACTCAACTTTAAGTCTACCAATAATATAGCGGAGTATGAAGGGATTTTATTGGGACTCCGAAAAGCACGTGCTCTAGGGGCTACAAGAATTATTATAAAGACAGATTCTCAGATAGTAGCCGGGCACGTAGATAAAAGTTTCCAGGTTCGGCATCCACAGCTTGCAAAGTACTTAGAAGAAATCCGTAAAATCGAAGCACACTTCAAGGGTATTTCCATTCGGAGTATACCAAGAGCAGAAAATGTGCAAGCGGACATCTTAGCAAAAGCTGCAGCCGGAGCTGTGGATGTGCCAGAAGAAGCTTTCTATGAGGAGCTCAGTATACCTTCAGTGCCACAAATTCCCTCTGCAGAAATTCTTTGCATTCCTAGTGCAGATTGGAAAAATTCAATCATGGAACTTTTACAGGGAGGAACAAATTTGCCCGAAGAGCCACAGCTGTCAAGATTAAAGCTTAGAGCTAGAAATTATCAAATAATCAACGGTATTTTATACAAGGCCGGAGTATGTTCCCCTCTACTCCGATGTATATCTCAAGCCGAAGGTCAAGAAATTCTTCGAGAAATTCATGAAGGCCTTTGTGGTAGCCATTTAGCCCCGCGAGCTTTGGCAGGAAAAACACTTCGCCAGGGGCTTTACTGGCCTACAATAACAGCTGATGCGGAGAGCTTAGTCCGCACTTGTCAAGGATGCCAGTGGATGGGTCGAGGAAGTCATCGCCCACCAACAGCTCTTCAAGTCATTGCTCCGGTATGGCCTATGGCCAGATGGGGTATGGATTTAATTGGACCCTTTCCAGTAGCCAAGGGAAATCTGATGTTCGTAGTGGTAGCTATTGAATATTTTTCTAAGTGGGTGGAAGCAGAGCCCTTGACAGCTATCACTTCGAACAATGTACAGAAATTCTTTTGGAAGAACATCATTTGCCGGTTCGGAGTGCCTAGACAACTCACAGTTGATAATGGAACACAGTTCGATGCAGAACCCTTCAGGAAGTTTTGTGAAGATCTAGGCATTCAGTTATGGTTTGCTGCAGTGAGGCATCCTCAGTCTAATGGAGCCGTAGAACGAGCCAATGGAAATATTTTGTCAGGGCTAAATCAAAGGATAGTAGGATTAGCCAAGGGACTGTGGACCGAAGAGCTTCCGAAGATTTTGTGGTCCTTTCGGACTACGCAAACAAGGTCCACAGGTTTTACTCCATTCAGACTACTATTCGGAGATGAAGCTATGACTCCAACGGAGCTCAAAGGAGGATCGTTTCGCAGCACCGAACCGGAAATTGAAGAAGAAACAAGACTTCGAGCTGTGGCAAATTTATCAAAGTATCATCAGCAAACGAAGGCTTGGTTTGACCCGAAGGTTAAGCTCAATGAACTAAGACCGGGTCATCTTGTTCTACGAAGCATTATAGCGCCAGGGAAGTTAGGAAATAAATGGGAAGGTCCATACCTAATTGTTCGTTCAGGACGCCCTGGCTCTTTCAAATTAGCTAATTTAGAAGGTGAAGAGTTAGCACATACTTGGCATGCGGAGCACCTAAAGCGATACTTCGCATAAGGGCTCCTTGTAACTCACTTGTAATCATCTTCCAAATTAATAAAGCATATGATCCTGATAATGCCTTCCCCTCATAGACTTCCAGCTTCCGAGTGGACGCACTGGAACCGCAGGGTCGACCGAGAGGGAAGTGTCATGAAGCTCGATTGTATTTTCGAACTTCGAACCATTGGTTCGAAGCTTCCGACGTGGGGGCTGACATAATCCGGAGTCCAAGCCACCGACTTGTAGGCATCCGTAAAAGAGCCCAAAACCACATCATGCGGAGTCCAAGCCATTGGCTGGTAGACTTCCGTAAAAAGAGCCGAAGGTGGCCAAAACATGCGGAGTCCAAGCCATTGGCTGGTAGACTTCCGTAAAAAGAGCCGAAGGTGGCCAAAACCTGCGAAGTCCAAGCTATTGGCTGGTAGACTTCCGCAAAAAGAGCCGAAGGTGGCCAAAATATACGGAGTCCAAGCCATTGGCTGGTAGACATCCGTAAAAAGAGTCCAAAGAGACCATTGCAAACTCCGAACCATTGGTTCGACAGAGATCGCAAAAAAGAGCCGAAGGTGGCTATAGAAAAACAGAGTTTGAGCCATGAGCTTCGAATGTCTGTTAGCATAGTCCCAAGTGACAAATTATCTCAGATACTAAGGTATCTTGAAAGTTATCTCAAATGATTTCTTTCAAAAAAACAAAGGTACTAAGTTGCCATTCTTCCGACTACAAATAGTCGAAGACATTTTAAAAGATTTTAAAAGATCTTTAAATTGCAGAGGGGCTCCGAACCCCCAAAAAATTGTACTCCGAACTTTTTTCTTTGCGCATAACCATCTTTGAATACAATTCGAAGTTGCTTATACCCAAAGAGGGGCTAGTAAATATAGAGACAATTTTAAATCGGTATTCATTATTCAAACAAATGTGTTTACATATTACATTATGAAAAATTGGTATCTATACCAAGAAGGAATCGAAGACCTCTTCGGTCTCTAGAGCTAGAATTGGAACGACTAGTTCCAGCGCCGGGAGTTCTAATAACTTTGCGTTTAACTCTTTTGCCCCCCTTCGAAGCTCTAAAATCCTTCTGTTCTTGTTGAAGTTTGGCCCAAGTTCGAAGCCGTTCGGGGCTCCTTTCCCAGCTTCCAAGTTCTTCAGGCTTTTTATTTTGAGCTTCATCTTCGTCTTCAGACCATATAATGTCTTCAGAAGACGAAGTGTTTAAGTTAACCTCTTTTTCTTCCTCTTTAATATAAGATAGTATATCTTTGATTACTTCGGCCGCAATTACACCGGAGTCATCTCGAGGAATTAGAAATCGAGGACGTTTATAAGCTTTTAGAAGATCGAAGGTGGTCCATAATGAGCGAACTTCGTCGTTAAGGTCTAACACTTCGATATCTTCCGTAAGAGGCAAAGCCTAAAAATATGATAAACAAATTTTCATTGATAAATGTTTATAAGCATAAAGCTTTACATGGCCAAAAATCCTAAGATATTTCTAAACCTGCGGGTTCGGAGGAGGCTGACTGCTTGAAGCTTGGGTCCGAACTTGCTTCTGGCATTGGCCTTCGTCGATCCAAGCCTTGATCGCGGAACGACCTTCGGCTCTCCATGAAGTTTGGAAGGCTCGCCAGGCAGCAGCCACACCTTCAGAGGGTGTCAGAAGTCACTCGTCGTCGAAGGTGATTGGGCCCCCTCCTGCGTCCGGAGTTATCGATTGGCCCAGATCTTCGTAGTAGCGAAGTAGGCCGACAGCAGCCACTTGTCCGGAGAGTTCTCCGTATCTAATGCCCGCTGTCTTCATTTGCTTCGCCACTCCTTGGATCCTTTTCAACCGGCGCAGAAGAGTGATGTTATCGTCAGAAGGAAGTATCCCAGTAGTACCGAAGTACTCCAGGACACCTAACAACTGATTCATAACTTCCACAGCCACCTTCTCAGACTTCAGCTTGTCTTCGTTCAACGCGTCCTTCGTCGAAGTAACTTCGCCCAGAACCCCAGAAAGTCTAGCATTTTCAGTGGTCAAAATATACTTTTGGTTTAACAGCTGGCTAGCTTCCTCTTGGAGTCTGACAAGCTCGGACCCCGCAGTAGCGTGCTCCGCTCGCAACTTTTCAACTTCCGCTCGAAGCACAATTCTTTCTCCTTCGAGCTCTTTATTCGCAGCCTCCAAACCTTGTCTGGCCCTTCGCTCTGTTGACACTATATTGTCCATTTGAGCCACTCGACTTTCGGAGATGTTAAGATTCCTTTGAAGGACGTTATTTTCCTCCCGAAGATGAGCGATCTCTTCATCATTGCATATATTCGCAGCTCGGGCCAAGACAGTTTGCTGCAAAAATAAAAACTAAGGTAAATGTTTATTCGTAGATGAATTCTATGTTATTTCACAGTTGCTTCGTACCTGGTAGGCTGCACGTTCTATAGCGGCATTAAGCTCCATCCTATCCGCCTTGCTCAGAATGGCCACTAAATTGGTCTCCCCTATGTCACGGCTAGCTCGATCCAAAGGTTCGAGCAAAGTCCAAAGACCAGTTGTTTGCCGTAAGAAAGGAGCCAGCAAGGGGAGCATGCTTATTGCCTCTTGGTCATCTTCGTCCAGCGAAGGACCGGAGCGTTGGCTTGTGGTCTTCGGAGCCGCTGGAGACTGGCCCTCCCCGGAAGATTGGCTCTCGTCTGTTGAATCAGACGGAGTTGATCCGGAACTCACAGCAGGGAGGGGATCTATATGTCTTTTACCTCTTCTAGGTCCCTTTTGAGTAACTCTCTCGGCTGGCTCCGAAGTCGTCGAAGGTCCAGGAATTATTTCTTCTTGGCGGACCTCTTCCATAGGAGTGGACTCTGTAAAAAAAAGAGTATTATACATTGTATAAATATACAAAATAAACACAAAAGAGTTATTCGAAGTCAACCTTCGACATTTTGCAGAGGAGTCATCATCGGACTGTTCGGCGGATCGAAGGCTAGATCTTCATCCGAATCAGCCGTTAAGTCTTGGACTGCAGGAGCATCGTCCTGAGCAGTCCTCGTTGCCTCTTCGGGAATTGAAGCCATAGTGACTTCGACCCTACTTTCATTCACAGGAACTTCGTCCTGAGAAATATCTTCTTGAATTGCCGAAGTCCTTGGTTGCTCAGGATTTTCTTGGGACTCCGGCACGTTTGCAGGTACTTCAGCTTGTGCAGTCCTTTGAGTTTCATCTTCTTCTATTAGACGCACAAGTAATCTCCCTTCATCCTCTTGGGAGTCAGAGACTGAAGCCCTTGAGCTCGAAGGTGCAGGATTCGAAGGTGCAAGATTTTTTGGCTTTCGAGCCACCTTCTTCACCGGAGTCTTCGCAAAGCTCGAAGTCCCAGCTTCGGCTTTCCTCTTCTTGGGTCCTTTCTCCAAAGGCACCCAATCCATCAAAGGGGGTGGAGTGATTTCCAGCATTCCCCATACTCTGTTAAATCTCTCCCAACTCCCGACCAACTTGATTCTCCATTCTTTTTCAGTCAGAGTTGGAGCGCCCAAAATCTTCTCCGAAGCCCTTACGATTTGTTCTGAAGTAACAGGGGCTGAAGAAGCTAAAAAATAAATCAAGTTAGTTTTTCTTCGAATGAATATGCATAATACATGTTGTCTTCGAAGTTACCTACAGGGCTCGAAGTCAAGGTGATCTTTCGGAGACCGCCTTCCGAATCCTCTTCGAAGATGATAGGCCAGTTGGCCATCAGTGGAGGGATTTGTAATCCGAGGAATTCTTCGGCTAAGTCGCGCATGCTCAACCTTCGGCTGATCCTTTGAAGTAGGTTGAGGCGAGCTTCGAGCTGACCTTGGCCTAGATGCACTAAGGCTTCCTTCCGGAATTGGATTTCTTTCAGAGGTCCGGCAAGAGGATTGCTCGCCCCAACTTCGGCATAGAACCATCTCATGACCCAGTCTATGTACCATCTTGCATTGAAGGTCTTAGCAGGGAATTGAAGGGCGTATTCGTCCCGAAGCCTAAAATTGATGCTTCCGAAGGCTACCACTACTTTTTCACCTCCGGGACCTACGAAGGTTTTTGGCTGGCATGATGCTCTATGTAGCGCAGCGAAGATATCTGCCCTCCCCTCACAACCTTCGGCTCTTAGTGCCCATTCGAAGATAGCCAGTCGATCTACTGCGTTCGGAGATAATTGAGGGAGGGTGACATGAAATAAATCGAGTACCTCCGCCAGGAAGTCAACTGCTGGGAGACCCAAACCGGCTTCGAAGAAGGCTTCGAAGACAACCACTTCTCTAGGCCTTGGCGACGGGATGAGTTCTTTTCCGGGCTTACGAATCATAACTCCGGTGCTAATCTTTCCTTCTACTGCGATAGCCAGTGATTCCCTCTTGCAGGTAGAAGATCCCAGTTGGAAAGACTGGTCCAGGTACTTCGTTGATGGAGGGCAGAGACTTTGATCATCGACATTTTGGGAATTTCTCCCTCCTGCCGCCATGGATGTCGTTGTTGATGCCGGAGGCGCCGTCGCCAACATCACAACCGCCTGCTGCCGAGCCAAAGTCGACGGAGCTCCAGAACCTTTGGTCTTCACCATTGCAGTCGCTGAGCTACTTTGGGGAAAATGGAGGCTAGGGCTCAAAGAACTCAAAGGGCTCAGAAGGTGTTTGATTGCGAGAAAGCAGTGAAAAGGCAACCGGGTAAGTTCTAGGCCATCTATTTATAGCCTAGACTTTACATTTTTACCGTTAGTCCATGCCGTTTCGCATTCCTGCCCGTTACTTTTCTCCGAAATTAACGCTTTTTACAGTTTCCGTTAGGAAAAGAAGGCTAACGGCTATTTCCTCTAAGTCTAAAATACTTTCACACTTCCTGAGTCGGTTCTAAGATAGTTCGAAAGTAATTATCTTAAGACTGATTCGGAGTTTATATCTTCATACATTTCGGAGATGAATTAAAATCTAATAACCCCTACGTCTGGTTATTTTTTCCTTCCGTATACTGCTCTCCTAACATTACAGGTTAAACGGAGAAGCGTATTCGAGGGGCTACTGTTGGGGGAAAATATCTCATCTTCGGGGTTATTATCGCAACAGCATGAAAGCAGATAGTGGATTCGAAGGTTTCCAGACGTCCATCTTCGAAGATACTCTGAGTCAAGCTCGAAGTACGAAGATAGGCATTGGTTCGGAGTACATCTTCGGACTAAGGCTCTTCAAGATCTTTATTGCCAGCTAAGATGGAAGATTTATCTTTTATATTATTAGATTAGTCTTTTACCATTTTAGCCCTATCAAGGGTACCGAATAGTTTCCACTATGTCGGTTGTAATAGAGGGGTAAATAGGTCTTTTCCTTAATATTTGGACCTATAAATACCCCCCATTTCACCCTGTAATAGGGACCGAATACAAGTTGTTCAATACACACATTCGAACTATTCTAAGTTGTTATCCTTTCGGAGGCTTAGAACAGTTCTCTTCGCAAACACTTCGTTTGTTAGTTTCTATTCTACAGAAACCTGTTAGCGTAATCTTTTACGCCAACACTAGCACAAGGCGGTCAGACCAGCCATGATGTGCCGGTTAGACCGACCATTGCCGAACGGCTGGCATAGAGTGGTCGGACCGGCCATGTAGGCCGGTCAGACCGACTGGTTCTGACTCGTGCGGTGCAATTTTTTCAAGCATCGACTTTTCTTGTGCAAAAAATTTACCTCTTCTGACTTGATAACCAGATGTTTGCTGAGCCAAATCATTTGTTACTGAGTTGGCTTCTCTAGACACATGGGAGATCTCAAAATCATCAAAAGTACTAATTATGTCTAGACATTTATCCAAATAGCTATTTAATAAACCATTGAAGCATTGAGCATCTCTAGGTATTTTTTGTACCACTAACAGTGAATCACCATATGCATGAACATATTTAACACCCGTGGAGTCTAAAAGTTCAAGTCCTAGCAATAAAGCTTCATATTGGGCTTGATTATCAGTGCAAGGAAATTCTAAACGGGCTGAGGTCTCCAAATTCATGCCAATAGGTGATATAAGTACCACTCCAACACCTTAGCCATTATTGCAAGCCAAACCATCAAAGTAAAGTTTCCATGGTACTACCTCAATCAGAACAGTGTCACTACTCTAATTGACATCTACATGGTGATCGACTATAAAGTTTGTGACAACCTAGCCTTTCATAGCTTTCGATGGTTCATAAGTGGAATCATACTCAATTAAAGCATAAGCCCACTTTTCGATTCTTCCACTTAGAATCGGCTTTTGCAACATGTATTTTATAACATCAGTTTGACAAATAACAATGCATGTACTAGATAGAAGATAGTGGCAAATTTTGGTAGATGCATAATAAAGTGATAAACATAAATGGTCCAAAAACATGTACCTCATCTTGGCATCCAATAGGTGGCGACTCAAGAAAGTAATGATGTAATCCTTTCTCTCCACCTCCTGAGTCAACACAGCTCCTATCATGCTATCTTCTGCCAAAATGGAATCCCGACCTTTGGTGCTCTTACCACAGGTGGTGACGACAAGCACTCCTTGATTTGATCAAAGGCATGTTGCTGACTTGCTCCCCTAATGAATTCGACTTCATTCTTTAGCTAAAGTATAGGGACAAAAGCATCAATCTTGTCAAACAAGTTAGATATGAAACAACACAAATAATTTACCTTGCCTAGTAGCTTCTATACATCTTTCTTACATATCGGCGCTTCACACCCTCTAATCTTCTCAAGTCTCATAGGATAAATATCAATACCTTTCTCATGAATCCTAAGAACTTGCCTGCCGACACACCAAAAGCACACTTGAGCGGGTTCATTTTCAAACCATACTGACGCATTCTTTCAAAAGCAACATTCAAATAGGCTAAGTGGTTACCCATAGCATCCAGTTTGACTACAAAATCATCTATGTAGACCTCTAGCATAATTCCTAGCAAGTCATGAAAGATCAAGTTCATAGCACATTGATATGTAGCGCCAGCATTCTTCAAACCAAAAGTCATCACAACCCAGTCAAACAAGCCGACAAAACCAGGACATCTAAAGGCCGTTTTGTAAACATCTTATTCGGCCATGAAAATTTGATTGTAACCAACATTACCATCAAGAAAACTTAGTACCTTGTGTCTAGAAGCATCGTTGATCAACATGTCGGCTATTGGCATGGGATACTCATCCTTCGGAGTGGCCTTGTTCAAATCCTTGAAATCAATACACACACGAATCTTGCCACTCCCTTTCTTTTTAACATGCACAATGTTAGCAACCCATTCAACATACCTGCATGGCCAAATTAAAGTGATGAGGAGGCTGTTTATAAGGCCTAAACCTTGGTTTGATAGGTAGCTGATGCTCTACGAGCTCATGGCTAAGTCTGGGCATCTTTCTATACTCCCATGCAAAGCAATCGATGTACGACTGAAGTAACTTTATTACCTCATCCTTGTCACAAGCCGGTAAATTTTGATTTACAAAAGTCAGCCTAGGAATACTACCATCTCCTATGTCTACCTCTTTTAAAGGGTCGACCGACGTAAAACCTTGACCTAACTTTTCTACCTCACTAAAATCTTCAATGGCTTCAGTGGTACCATCTTTAGAAGACCGATACTGCTCTACACAAGACTTTAGCCAATCAAGATTGCTTCTACCTAACATGACAACTAGTTTAGAGACAGTCGAGCTACACTAGCCGGCTTTACGGAGATTGGAACAAACCTCCCCACAGACACGTTGACAAAATCACAATCTCAAAGGTCTCTACCTGACAAACACTCTACCTTATTATGTATGGCGTGTATAGACACATCGACCAAAGCAACCTGGGCCAAAGTGTCAGCTGGTACAACCTCCACATCATCTCCATCCCACTGGATCAAACCCTGGTGCAAAAGGTAGAAGACATACAACAATTTGTGTGAATCCAATCATGCCCAAGTAGCACACTATAGTTACCTTGCACATCTACCACAAAGAACACCATAGACAATGTCTTGTTGCCCACCGTCAGCTCCAGAGAAAGTACGCCCCTCTCCTCGGAGCTCTCGCCGTTGAAGTCATTCAATGTCAGGTTGGTCTTCATCAAGTCCTCCTCATCCTTGCCAAGCTTCTTCAAAAGAGAGTACGGCGTCAGGTTGACCCTGGCACCTCTGTCTACGAGCATCCAAGATATTGGCTTGCCGTCCATGTGTCCTCGAACGTAAAGGGGCTTCAAGTGACGAGCCGACTCCTCAGGCCTCTTGAAAACAGCCTCACGTGGACCGAGGTTTAGTTGAGTGACCTCGGCCTCATCTTCTCGCAGACCAAACTCAGCAGGAAGCATCTGTAGGACCGAAAGTAGCGACCAGAGGGGGGGGTGAATGGGCGCCTTAAAAATTCTTTCGAATATATGGCCTGATCCCAACACCCAACGCACCTCAAAAGACTAAGCAACAGAAAATGAATAGATAGCCTAAGTCTAAAGGTATCTAGCCTAGAAACAATTGATGTTAAACAGAGAAGTATCAAAGCGGTGCAACTAGGCAGATAAACAAAGTATTCTAGACATGTCAGGCTATACTTCTTAATGAAATAATCCAAATATATATAATGAGATGAGAAGTTACTGTTCAGATTTTGTCTCCTGTTTGGAACTCGGCGAAGCCTGCTTCGCAAGTCGGGGTCTGCTTCGGAGATCGGTTGCGAGGCCTGCCGAAGGTTGTAGCGAAAATGCCGAAGGTGTTTTGGTCTAGTTCGAAGTGGCAGGAAGCGAAGTATGACAAAGCCGGAGCCTGCTTTGAAGTGTGTACTTCGAAGGCAAGGTTTCGGACATAGCTTCGAACCGAGGGCTTCGAACCTAAACCTTCAAACAGAAAACTTCGAATTCAACACACAGACAGACTACCTTCGAACAAAGAAGCGAAGCCTGTCACACGACAGAGGCACCAAATTTGAAGCCTATACTCTACCTTCGACAAGAGCAAGCTTCGAAAAGAGAGGCGAAGGCTGACACGCCACAAAGAGACCAAAGCGAAGGCTAGCAGAACGACAAGCTTCGAAGCCAACTTTCAAACCTATCGAAGTGTGGACTTCGACCAGCTAGAACCGGAGTACCTTCGAATTGTCGTTCGAAGTATGCGATGTTGTCCGTTCAAAACATACTTCGAAGCTAGCAACACAGGACACAAAACTAAGTTCGAAGTTTGAACGAAGCCTTCAAAGATGTTAGATCGAAGCCTGCCTCACGGAGCTGAGGGGCTTCGAACAGAGAAGGGGCTTCGCCAGAAACACAGCCAGAAAAGTTGCTAGAGCCTGTCAACTTCGATCAAAAAGCTACGCAGTAGAAGGTAAAAAGCTGGCAGCGAGTACTGTAGCTACAGTAGTAGTACTACTTGCAACAGCAAGAACTAGTACTACTTCTCAAGAAGAACACACGCAACAGGGAAGCTTCCGAAGCCTCACAAATCATGGAAAAACTTGCTGTGCTAAAGTAATGAAGCCATTAAAACTCTGCAGTTGCTTCACACGATTTTGGAATAGAACCTTCACTGCAAAAATAAATGCAAGGCAACAAAAACAGGGGCAAAAACTCCCTGGGGGAGCAAGCAAGAACAGGAGAGAGAGACAAGGCAAGAGACAAAAAGTGACCCAAAGGAATAGAATTGATTTTAGCCAAAAGGGTAGTCCAAACCCTAGGGATTGGGGTCCTATTTATAGGCTCCCAACACTAGGAACATTCCATCTGCCCCTTAGGGTCTTTACAAACGCAAGAATAAAGGAAAAGACTCTACTGCCCTTAGGTATTTTTACAGACACAACTGACTAACTGTGGGCCTAGAGTTACAGATGACTTATCCGGAAGCTAAGCTTTCGTAGCGACTACGGCTTCTCTTCTGGACAGTCGGATACAAGATCGACGGTTGTCAGTTTTGCGCCAAAACTGACAAAGCCTCCACCGACTTTGCACCAGGTACCCGGATTGGGCCGGCCCGATTCCGCAGCTCTCTCAGCCCGGCAATCACTCACCGCCCGTGTACCTGAGTCAATCCTAGTCAACAGCCCAGTGGGTCTTCTACTGCTTCTGGCCCATGCACCCGGATTGGGCCAGCCTGAACTTCGCAGCCTCCTCTGCCCGACAGTCGCTCACTGCCCGTGTACTTGAGTCACACGCGGCCCATGAAACAGCAGATCTCCTCTCTTCTTCTGTCCTCTTTGACTATCGTTGACAATGACTCATCACTTCTAGAGCCATGAGGCCCACGCTATTCAGCATGGCTCCTCAGCATCACCACATTCACATCCATCGGTTGAGGGAGTGGTCCCTCCGAGATGGGTGTGTAGTCATCGTCGAGCATGTCATTGTCTTCATCACATGGAGTTGGAGTCGGGTTGTCCACCGCAATTGGCTTGGGCTTCCATACCTGCTTGGGTAATGGTCGTGAGTGAATCTCCTCGAAGATCGTGTCCCGCTCATCCACGACCTTCTTCTCTCTCATCTCCGTGGCTCGAAGACACTGTAGACGCCTCTTTTGGGACTTGGTCATGCTTGGAGGTGCCCAGGAAGGTTGTGGCTTTGTGTTGGGCGCCACCAACTTGCTCTTGGAATTTTTGCTGAATGGGAATCACTCGGATCAGCCTCAACAACTTTGCGCTTCGTGTGGGTGTCTTCATGTACTCTGTCAGTCGGACCGACCTTATTGGGCTGGTTTGACCGGGTCATATCGGTCGGACCGGCCATGGTGGGCCGGTCTAACCGGCCAATGCCGAACGGCTGAAAACTGGCGGTCGGACCGGCCATAGTAGGCCGGTCAGACTTAGGTGGTGAGGGCGGTCGGACCGGCCCTAAGGCAGTGGTCAGACCGGTAGGCTCCTCCTTGGCCGCCTTCTACGGCTCACCTCCTTTTTGCTCCGATAAGGTCCCCTCGGGGATTGGGACATCTTGGGAACCAACCTTGATGACGATGGCCTCAGAACTCCAATCTAGTCGTCCTTGCGGTGCGATGGACAATCGACTGAAGACGTCACCCCCCCCCCCCCCGCTACACTCATCTACCCCTGCATGTTATGGATCTCGGGTGGCATGAAAGGAGTACTCGTGATGAAGTAAGGGAATGGGTAACCAGCGAGCGGAAAGTAACATGGGCCCACTGTGCCATCGGGAACTGGTACAGTGGTGGAGGCATTGGTGGCTCTAGTGGTCTTGCCCACCGTGGGTCGAACTCATTCCTTCGTGGAGGGTTCGGCCTTGCTAGAGGTCATGGCCGAGTGCTTGCCTTCTCGGCCCTCTTTTGGTGATTCTAATGTAGCATCTCGTATGTCACCTTTGACTTCTTGTGCGCCCAGGCCGAAGATGTCACATTGGTGTTCACTTTCCATACTCCCACCTCAGGGTTCTTCAGTATGACCTCTTTCCCCTTTGCTGACTCAGCCTACTCGGGCCGAATCAGGGATCTTGTTCGAGCTTCATCTTGGGACTAGTGTCCAACTTCAACCGTCCTTCCTCTATGGCCGATTAAACCTATCGAGGAAATACATTGCAATCATTAGTAGAATGAGCATGTGAATCATGCCACTTACAATAAGTGTGTTTCTTCAAATTGTTGGCAGTAGGAATGACGTGACCCTTTGCCAACTTGAGGAGTTTGTTCTTCAACAAAAAAACAAATATCTTGTCACATTTGGTCACGTCAAATGCGTATTTGAGTTCACTAGGCCGACTCATAGTGGGAGACGAACGTAGCTCAAAGCAAGTAACCGGTTTGGACTTGTTAGACCAAGTCCACTCCGTGATGTACATATCGGCCGAGTCATCACATGTACCTAGGCCTTGGGCTTGCTAAACATCTTAGTGAATTTCTTATTTTTGGCTTGACCTTCTTGGACCAGAGCCTGTGGCAAGACCTGACTAAGCTCTATGAATTTTTGGCCATCTAGCTTCTCCTTAATCTCGGAATGTAAACCATTAAAAGCTAAGTCGGCCAAATCCCTTTCAGAAATGTTCAAGCTGAAACGTCGGTTTCTAGTGTCTCTAAATCACCTGATGTACTCAGAGATACTCTCATTATATTTTTGTTTAATCGATGTTAGTGCAAGAGTCTAAGCTCAATCTCTCTAGTATAAAAGTAATCGTGAAATTTCTATTCTAATTGGGCCCAAGTCTAGATGGAGTTCGGCGGCAGCGCCGAAAAACAAGTGAAAGTAGTGCTGGAAAGAGATAGAGAGAATAATCTAAGCTTGAAGGCGTCCATCCCAATAGCCTCACTACACTGTGCTAGAAAGTGACCTATGTGCTCCCAAGTGGTTTTGTTGCCCTTGCCGTCAAATTTGGTGAACTTAGGAACCCTAAAACCGTCAAGATATGGAATTGTATCGAAATAGTCCGAGTACGGCTTGTGGTAAACCCTAGTTCGATCCCGGGGTGTGAAACCCTGTTGGACCGGAAACGGCGACCAGAGGGGGGTGAATGGGAGCTTTTAAAATTTCGGGCTAAAAACTAGCCTTCGGTTTCAGTTCTGTCTTCTGCGGAACAGGCTTCGAACACTACCTTCGGAGGTCTGGTTCAGAGGTGCTTTGACAGCTCCAAACGCAGGCTTCGCAGGTCCAAAAGTTCGAAGCCAAGAAGACTTCGCTCCACTATCAACCCTCAAAAATCTACTCTGCTAAGTCAGTGCAGGCTCCGCACACAGGGTGCTTTGAGCAGGCTTCACACTTCACCCTTCGCAAGAGTGGACACCCTACTGAGGACTTCGACCAAGTACTTGGCAACATCAACAGGTGCTGGGCTTCGTACACGAAGGTCTAAACGCACGCTAATAGACTTCGCTAGGGGCTTCGACACAAGAAGCAAAACGGGCTACGATCAGGGCTTCGCTAGTAAGCAGCGAGGTCTCGCCTCCTGTTACACAGAGCGACAGCACACTGAAAAACACACTTCTCACAAAGACACCCTTCGCCTAGACAGGCTTCGGCGCACTACAACTAGCGAGGTATGTAAAGCGAGCTCAAGCAAAAAGCACACAGAAGCAGGGCTTCGCCGCTTGAACAAGGAACACAATAAAATTGAACTCTGGATGAATACAACGAAGTGTGTGGCTACAGGAGCTCAATAGTAAATGCTCAAAGTGTTAAATGTTACCTACCGAGCCCCCATATTTATAGCCCACAGTTCACCCAAAGGAATTGACTACTTTACCCCTAGGGTTTACATTGGTTTCGTCTCTACAGAACTGAGGGGTACAAAAGGTAGTCAACTTTATTGGAGGCTTCTCTGTCAGCCTTTGCAGAGGGGACAGCGCCAGCTTTTTGCAGAGCAGACACTGTCAGACTTGCAGCCTTTGACCGTTCCAAAGCCCCCCTTCGCACGCGAGGGGTGCGGTAGCTTCGGTGAGAAGCCTTGAGCCAGATGGCCTTCGCTTCACCGAAGTCAGCCTTCGATACAGTGATGGTTTTGAGCCAAAGCCGTCAAAGCCCTTGGGCCTTCGCACCAACACCTCCGGAGTGGACCACCACGGCTTCACAGCTACTCCCAGCTCGAACTCCGTCAGTCCGTGTACCGAAGCCATGCTGGCCGAAGTACCACAAGACAACCTCGCTCCGGAGCTACCCTTGCTCCGAAGCCTTTCTCACTCCGAAGCCCCACCTTCGGAGTACCACCCTTCGAAGTCCCTCCTTCGTCCAAGGCCTCCGCACGAAGCATTCCATGAGCACTTCATCGCAGTGCCTCTCCACGAGCACACTCCTCGACGAGCCTCACCCGGACCATGCCTTCGATGTGCCTCGACTTCTGAGACTTTCGTCGGGCACCTTCGAATGTCTCCCTCCGGAGCACACTTCGAACGCCTTGCCTCCGCAGAGGACTTGATCCATCCAACTCCGAAGTCACTCCATCCGGAGTACCTTCGAAGTGCCTCACCTCCGAGGACTTTGTCTCGGAGTACCTTCACCCGGAGCCACGCTCCGCACTCTCTGCCTTCACCTGGCGCACCTCGACCCGAGGACCGACCCGGACCCCCTTCGCAGCCACCGTGACGGAGCTCCCCACTCCCCTGACATCAAGCCTCCCGCTTGACCCAGGTTCACCTGCCACGTTCGTCCGTCGCCTCCGAAGTCCCTGCGCACCACAGACAAGCAGACAAGTGTTTCCAGTACTCCGGAGACCTCTCCGGGTTAGCAACCTCCGGCACACACTCCGGTGAACCGCCCAAAGTACCGAACCCTTCGGTACACACCCAGTCATCGTGTACTGTCGGACCCCTCCGATACGCACACTCCGCTGCAACAGCTGCAGCAACCAACCACCGAACACCCTTCGGTGATACCACCTCCGAACACCCTTCGGAGGTCTAGCCTCCGAACACCCTTCGGAGGTACAACCTCCGAACCCCTTCCGGAGGTACCCCTTCGAACAGAGGTTAAAAGCCTGTCAATCACTCATCACAAACACCGAAACCAACCCTTGGTTTCTCAATCTCCCCCTTGATGAGTGCATTGACAACCAACTTTAAGTCCAAGAAAATTTAAAAACTTTCAGCACACAAGTGACCATAAAAACTCAGAAAAGAGCCAAACCATGTCACTTGACATAAGAATTTTCCTCCCCCTTTTCAAAAGAGTAAAAGCCCCTTTGGCAATAAAAACTCCCCCTGAGTTAAGTTTTCCCTTTTGGCAACAAAGAACCTTCTCCCTCTTTATGTCAAATTTTCTCCCCCTTTGGAAATTATACCCCCTTGCGGCAGAGAACGTAGCAAGTCTCTCCCCCTTTGGCAATGCAAGCATCAAGGAGCATGAAAAAGATGCATAGCGTGGAAATGAGCAGAATTGCAAAGACATATAGAGCAAGAATATGCCAACAATAACACCAATGATCATGGGCTCAGCTCAAATTAACATTCTCTAAAAACATGATGAAGCATGTGATTTGATCATTTTTGAAATAAAAGCATCACCATTTAGTCAAGGAAGCTAGACAAGTAAGAGCAGGGACTGCACAGAGCTAGACCAATTCTACTCTAGACAGACAAGTCCAGTTCAAATGGAGCATGAAGAGCAAACTTGATGATCAATGAAATTTGTTGTTCTTTTCTTAGTGCCAGGGGTTATTTGTTTGTCCACCTTATACTTTCCAATCAGGCCAAGCCTAGGCAGAAAAGCCATTAGAAGCTTAAAGCAATGATTTTGGCATACACGACACTATTCCAGTTCAGACCAATGTGCAATGGAAAGCAGTCTAGAATAGAGTAGTGCGACAAACAAATCCACCTGGATCTTTTCACTTGAAGCATGCAAATCATGGAGTTTTTGATTTTAACTAAGTGAACCAATTGTTGGGCACTTTATGAACATCCATGAAAATGGAGAACAATTTTTCAAGTTGCAATTTTTAGCATCCAACGAACAGTGTCTTGCTATCAAGCAGATAAAAGATAGCTAAAGCAATCCTCCCAACACATGCTAGAGTCAAGACTAAGCAGTGAGCACGATTTGATTTTGAAAAGAAAACATCATGCACATGAATGTTTCAGATAAATTAAAAAGAGCGGAGTTGACATGATTTCATGAATTATAAGCAGGCATATAAATGCTAAAGATGTAAATGCAATTTCAACACAATTAGCAAA
The DNA here is from genome assembly GCA_019279435.1 of Zizania palustris. NCBI lineage: Eukaryota > Viridiplantae > Streptophyta > Magnoliopsida > Poales > Poaceae > Zizania > Zizania palustris. Next base: position 34,898,340 of record JAAALK010000285.1, on the reverse strand, counting down.
TGCACCTCCATCTAAAACTGCTCCCCCTCACAAAATGTTGTAAGGGTGACAAATACCAAGTTCCCCACGCAAGTAAGCAAATCGAGAAGCATCGAGGGGTTTTGTGAAAATATCGGCAAGCTAGTGTTGGGTATCAACATATTGAAGTTCAATATCACCCTTCTCATTGTGATCTCTGAGAAAATGATATCGCACATCAATGTGTTTGGTTCTGGAATGCTGAACCGGGTTGTTTGCAATACAAATAGCACTAGTGTTATCACAGAAAAGTGGAACACTCTTATACTCTAACCCGAAATCCCGCAAAGTGGAAGTCATCCACAAAATCTGAGAGCAACAGCTAGCTGCAGCAACATATTCGGCCTCAGCCGTCGATTGTGCAACACTAGACTGTTTGCGGGAAGACCAGCAAACCAAAGAAGTACCCAGAAAATGACAAGTACCAGAGGTACTCTTCCTATCAATTCTACACCCAGCAAAATCCGCATCGGAATAACCTCGAAGACATAAAGATGAAGATGTTGAATACCATATGCCAAATTCGAGGGTATGTTTGAGATACCTTAAGATGCGCTTTACCGCTTGGCGGTGCGAAGCTCGTGGTGAAGCCTGAAAACGAGCGCACAGACACACAGCGAAGTGTATATCCGGCCTCGTAGCAGTCAAGTAGAGGAGGGAGCCGATCATGCTTCGGAACTCCTTCTGATCTACGGCTTCTCCATCTTCGTCAGGGTCCAATGCTACAGATGTAGCCATTGGAGTGGCGAGGGGCTTCGCATCGGACATGTCAAACTTCTTGAGCAGGTCCTTGGTGTACTTTGTCTGGTGGACAAAAGTACCTTGTTTGCTTTGCTTGATTTGCAAACCAAGGAAAAAGGTGAGTTCACCCATCATCGACATTTCAAATTCCCTGCTCATGGTATCTGCAAACTCGGCAACCAAAGCATGAGAAGAGCCACCAAAGATGATATCATCCACATAAATCTGAACTAGGAGGAAATCTTTGCCATGCTTGAGAGTAAACAGTGTTTTATCAACAGAGCCCATTAAATACCCTCGCTGAAGTAGAAAAGACTTAAGTCTATCATACCATGCCCGAGGGGCCTGCTTGAGTCCATAAAGAGCCTTATGAAGTTTAAGGACTTTATGTGGGTACTTGGGGTTTTCAAAACCAGGGAGTTGTTTTACATAAACATCTTCACCTATGAAGCCATTAAGAAAAGCACTTTTGACATCCATTTGATAGAGTTTGAATCCCCAGGATGTCGCAAAGGCAAGCAAAATCCTAATGGCCTCAAGGCGAGCAACAGGTGCAAAAGTTTCAGTAAAATCAATCCCTTCTAGTTGAGAAAAGCCCTGAGCTACAAGTCTAGCCTTGTTTCTAACTATAGTCCCATCCTCCCCTTGTTTATTTTTGAAAATCCATTTTGTTCCAATGAAATGAACATTTGGTGGAGGATCAACTAAAGACCAGACTTGGTTTCTCTCAAAATTTTCAAGTTCCTCATGCATGGCATTGATCCAACTAGAATCATAAAGTGCATGACTAACATCTAAGGGCTCGAAAGAAGCAACAAAAGCGGAATCAATGAAATGAGCATGAGAACGTGTTACCCTTTGATCAAGCTCACCAATGATCTGCTCGGGAGGGTGCATCCTTTGAACATGGTGTGGAGCCTCGCGGCGGGATGCAGTCTCCCCCTCAACTTGTGCGTTGGAGTGGTCCAAGATGACCGATGTCGAGGTAGTTGCTTCGGGACCTCGTGCCGAAGTAGTCGAAGCGGGGTCAGCTTCGAGGGTCGATGTCGAGGGTAGTAGGGGTTCATCCTCGAATTCTTCGGGATCTTCTTCTTCGAATAAGGTCTGTTCCATGTCATGTTCATTTTCCTGTTCAAAAGCAGAACTAACAGAGGGGGTTGATTCATCAAAAGTCACATCACATGACTCGATGACAGTGTTAGTCTCCAAGTTATAAACACGATAAGAATGACCATGTGTAGTGTAACCCAAAAAGATCCCGTCAGAAGATCGCGACTCAAATTTATCCAAGTTACCACGTTTTAGGATAAAGCAGCGACAGCCAAAAACTCGAAGATGAGTAACCTTGGGCTGTCTCCCAAAACGTAGCTCATAAGATGTCGAGTTTAAAATTGAGCGCAAGAAGATTCGGTTTGAGATGTAACATGCAATGTTCATGGCCTCAGCCCAGAATTTTCTAGGAGTCCTATGCTCATCAAGCATCGTCCTAGCCATCTCAACCAAAGTGCGGTTTTTCCTCTCAACAACACCGTTCTGTTGAGGAACCCGCGGAGCAGAGAATTGATGTTCTATGCCATGCTCCATGCAAAAGTCAACAAAGAGACTATTTTTGAACTCAGTGCCATTATCACTTCGAATGAATTTCAATGCACCAAGGAGTTCAGTAAAAAGTCTCAAAGCCAAGCTCCGAAAGTGTGAAAACACTTCATCCTTGCTGGCAAGAAAGAAGACCCAAGAGTAGCGAGAGAAATCGTCGACAATAACTAATACATACCACTTGCCGCCTAAAGAACTAACCCGAGAAGGACCTACAGTGTCCATATGGAGAAGTTCTCCGGGTTGTTCAGTCATCACTGTGGTGACTGGCGAATGCGAAGCGGCAATCATTTTTCCATGTCGATAGGGAGCGCAAACTAAATTCTTCTCAAACTTGAGCTTGGGCAATCCTCGGATCAGACCTAGGGCACTCAGACGAGCGAGCAACTCAAAGCTCATATGCCCTAGTCTCCTATGCCACTTCCAAAGCTCAGAAGTCGAATGTGCAACAAGACAATGAGAAGAACCAGACGACTCTGAAAAATCAGCTCCAAAAACTCTCCCAACTCTAAAGATCTTACACACCACAACGCCATCAGAATTGAGTACTTGCGAAGTATCGCGATGAAATCGCACTTCGAAGCCCTCATCAAGCAACTGAGATACAAACAACAAATTGTATCCCAGATTCTCAACCAAAGCAACATCTTTGAGAGTGAAATTCGAGTTAATTCTTACCACACCTTTACCTTTCACTCTACTCCTTCGATTGTTTCCGAAGGTGATATGTTCCCTTTGCTTGGTTGTGGTGAGGCTGGAGAACCATGCTGCATCTCCGGTCATGTGGCGCGAACAACCGGAGTCCATGATCCACGTGCCCTCCAAGCCTCGATCTGTCGCCTACACATGATAAGAATATCTCGATCGCTCAGTGCTGGGGTGAGTGAAAAAATGACGAGGCATCCAGCACTGAGTGACACGAGTAGTAGGCGCAGCAAAAGTAGACGGTCTACGCACAAGAAAATCGAAATGATGCAAAGTGCGAGGTCTACCTACATGCTGTGATCGAACAACATGTCGAGGTCTCCTACTCTGACGAGGTACAAAGTTACTCGCCCAGGGTCTACCACCATATGGAACATGGTGAACACCTCGAGGAGCAAAACCTCTCCGAGAAGCACGAGGAGCCTCAAAAGCAGGACGATAGTAAAACTCAGACTCATGCATACCTAAAGATGGGTAATGCATGTCCTGGTAACTCATCGCCTGAGAGCGTCGCTCATCCTTGATGCGACGAAAACAGAACCCAACCAAATGACCCGCCCGCTGACAGTAGGAACAGTGAAAAACTCTCCTCGGGGCACTCTCATGGGTCACAGGAGCAACTCTCATAGGCTCCTTGGGTTTCTTCTGAGTGGTTTTCTTGGGAGGGATTTTCTTGGCAGGAGGTGTGGCTTTCTTTGGTGGTCGGGTAGGCTTTTTGGCTGACGGGGAGTCTAACAGAGCTCTCTCTTTCTCTAGGGTAGTGGGAGAGGTAAAAACAGTTTTGGTCTTACTGTCTGAAGGTAACCTCTCAAAACCCAAACCTAGAGCTACCCCTGCTCTGTCAGCACACAACTTGGTCTTGGCCAAGAGCAAATCCATCCTACCCTTTCCCTCAGTGCATTTATTAACCACAGAAAGAAGGTATTCATTTTCAGACATAAGGTTCTCAGCTCGCTCTCTAACAGTGCCTAGCTGGTCTTTAAGGGTAATGCAAGTGTCACAAACAGGTTGCACATCCTTAGAACTACCGGCCCTCTCCAATCTAGCCTCTAAATCATGAACATGTTTATCATGTAAATTAATGCTTTCGCGTAATAAAGAACAGTTCATGCATTCAATAATATCATGAGGTCTAGAAACCACCTCCAAAAGCTGCTTCTGTGCAGTCTCAAGCTCAGAAAGAGTTTGAGCATGTACAGAACGCAACTGAGCAAGCTCACCCATGACAGTGGTACAAGAATCACATTCAGCATCATTAACTTTAGACTTAAGCATGGCATATTCAGTAGAAACAGATTCTAGCCTAAGTCTAAGGTCTTTTCTTTCTCTAGCGGCTTGCACAAGTAATCTATCCTGACCAAGAACTACTTCATTCAGCTCATCTAATTTAATCAATAGCTGGTTAGATGATAGAGTTACCTCAGATGAGTCAAGCTCATCGCCGCTGTGATCGTTGTCGGCCATGAAGCAAAGGCCGGTGAAGTCTCGTCCCTTCTTGTCCTTCTTGTCCTCCTTCTTTGGGGACTCCTCCTCCTCAGAGCTCGACTCCTCAGTTGAGAAAGTGTCGATGTCGCTGAGAGCAGCAACAAATGCTCTGGAAGCGGCCTTGGCTACTTTCTTAGCCATCTTGCCGCGCTTGCCCTTCACGAAGGGTTTCCTCTCCTTCTTGTGGTATTTGGGGCGCTCACTCTCATCTCTCTTCTTGAGCTTGGGGCAATTAGCCTTGATGTGAGAAGTGTCGCCACACTCAAAACAACCACTAAAACCACTTCTCCTCTGATCCCGTCTCTCATGGTGAAAGCGGGTGAACCTCCGGGCAATGAGAGCAAGCTCATCATCATCTAGAGTAACCACCTGCTCCTTTGTGACGGAGACCAGGGAGGACAAAGTAAAACCATCTGCAAGAACACAAGTGCCAGATGTGCTTGGTTCTGCAGTGGTGCCAAGGCTAGTGCTAGAAACCAATGCCAATGGCTGTGGCAAAGAGCTTCTGTGCAAAGCAAGAGATGCCTTGGCAATCTCTGTGGACTTCAGCTTGCTGAAGAGCTCATCACAGGTCAATGTGTCATAACCTGCAGACTCCTCAATGCTGGATATCTTTACTTCCCATATGCTACGATCAAGAGCATAGAGAATCTTGATAGCCCTATCATGATCATTGTAAGCAAGTATCTCGTTGGACCGCAAGTTACTCACTATCGCATCAAAGCGTGAAAACATGGCATCTATAGATTCACCAGGTGCCTGCACAAACAGCTGATACTGTTGATTGTACGTGCTTTGGCGCCTGGCCTTGATCTGTGTAGAGCCCTCATGAAAAATAGTGAGTGTTGTCCAAATCTCCCTAGCAGTCCTAAGGTGCTGCACCCTATCAAACTCACTCCGGCTCAAACCAATGAACAGTATGTTTCTTGCCTTCGAGTTGGCATTATACTGATCTTTTTCTGTTTGAGTGGTGCGAGTATCAGGGATGGAGTATTGTTAGTCCACAATATCCCAAATTGCATTTCCTTGGCTTAACAAGTAAGCCTCCATGCGCACCTTCCAGTATGCAAAATCAGTCCCATCGAACAGAGGAATTTTACTGCCTCTATCCATGTCGCCAACAGATCACAAAACCGGTTAAGGTCAACTGGTGATCTTAACCTGCTCTGATACCAATTGTTGGACCGGAAACGGCGACCAGAGGGGGGGTGAATGGGAGCTTTTAAAATTTCGGGCTAAAAACTAGCCTTCGGTTTCAGTTCTGTCTTCTGCGGAACAGGCTTCGAACACTACCTTCGGAGGTCTGGTTCGGAGGTGCTTTGACAGCTCCGAACGCAGGCTTCGTAGGTCCAAAAGTTCGAAGCCAAGAAGACTTCGCTCCACTATCAACCCTCGAAAATCTACTCTGCTAAGTCAGTGCAGGCTCCGCACACAGGGTGCTTTGAGCAGGCTTCGCACTTCACCCTTCGCAAGAGTGGACACCCTACTGAGGACTTCGACCAAGTACTTGGCAACAGCAACAGGTGATGGGCTTCATACACGAAGGTCTAAACACACACTAATAGACTTCGCTAGGGGCTTCGACACAAGAAGCAAAACGGGCTACGATCAGGGCTTCGCTAGTAAGCAGCGAGGTCTCGCCTCCTGTTACACAGAGCGACAGCGCACTGAAAAACACACTTCGCACAAAGACACCCTTCGCCTAGACAGGCTTCGGCGCACTACAACTAGCGAGGTATGTAAAGCGAGCTAAAGCAAAAAGCACACAGAAGCAGGGCTTCGCCGCTTGAACAAGGAACACAATAAAATTGAACTCTGGATGAATACAACGAAGTGTGTGGCTACAGGAGCTCAACAGTAAATGCTCAAAGTGTTAAATGTTACCTACCGAGCCGCCATATTTATAGCCCACAGTTCACCCAAAGGAATTGACTACTTTACCCCTAGGGTTTACATTGGTTTCGTCTCTACAGAACTGAGGGGTACAAAAGGTAGTCAACTTTATTGGAGGCTTCTCTGTCAGCCTTTGCAGAGGGGACAGCGCCAGCTTTTTGCAGAGCAGACACTATCATACTTGCTAGCCTTTGACCTTTCCGAGGCCCCCCTTCGCACGCGAGGGGTGCGGTAGCTTCGGTGAGAAGCCTTGAGCCAGATGGCCTTCGCTTCACCGAAGTCAGCCTTCGATACAGTGACGGTTTTGAGCCAAAGCCGTCAAAGCCCTTGGGCCTTCGCACCAACACCTCCGGAGTGGACCACCACGGCTTCGCAGCTACTCCCAGCTCGAACTCCGTCAGTCCGTGTACCGAAGCCATGCAGGCCAAAGTACCACAAGACAACCTCGCTTCGGAGCTACCCTTGCTCTGAAGCCTTTCTCACTCCGAAGCCCCACCTTCGGAGTACCACCCTTCGAAGTCCCTCCTTCGTCCAAGGCCTCCGCACGAAGCATTCCCTGAGCACTTCGTCGCAGTGTCTCTCCCCGAGCACACTCCTCGACGAGCCTCACCCGGACCATGCCTTCGATGTGCCTCGACTTCCGAGACTTTCGTCGGGCACCTTCGAATGTCTCCCTCCAGAGCACACTTCGAACGCCTTGCCTCCGCAGAGAACTTGATCCATCCAACTCCGAAGTCACTCCATCCAGAGTACCTTCGAAGTGCCTCACCTCCGAGGACTTGTCTCGGAGTACCTTCTCCCGGAGCCACGCTCCGCACTCTTTGCCTTCACCTGGCGCACCTCGACCCGAGGACCGACCCGGACCCCCTTCGCAGCCACCGTGACGGAGCTCCCCGCTCCCCTGACATCAAGCCTCCCGCTTGACCCAGGTTCACCTGCCACGGTCGTCCGTCGCCTCCGAAGTCCCTGCGCACCACAGACAAGCAGACAAGTGTTTCCCGTACTCCGGAGACCTCTCCGGGTTAGCAACCTCCGGCACACACTCCGGTGAACCGCCCAAAGTACCGAACCCTTCGGTACACACCCAGTCATCGTGTACTGTCGGACCCCTCTGATACGCACACTCCGCTTCAACAGCTGCAGCAACCAACCACCAAACACCCTTCGGTGATACCACCTCCGAACACCCTTCGGAGGTCTAGCCTTCGAACACCCTTCGGAGGTACAACCTTCGAACCCCTTCCGGAGGTACCCCTTCGAACAGAGGTTAAAAGCCTGTCAATCACTCATCACAAACACCGAAACCAACCCTTGGTTTCTCGAACCCTTGCACTATCTAAAACACGTGTGAGTACGCTCATCTATGTCATCCCCGCCTCTCTCTTGTGTGCTTCTTTCGTGCGGTGGTGTGACATGTGGTGGTACACCAGCATGTCGGTCGTATGGCTTCTCCTCGATTTCCCTCCTCCTGTGATGGCTCGTGATATGCAATATTATCTAGCCTATGTGGGTGTGTGGAAACAGGAGGTGTGGGTAGCATGGGTAGAGGAAGTGCAGGAACTGGCGGAGGCAGTGCATAAAATACCGTGGGGGTGGTCTAAACGGCCAAAGGGCCGGTCTGATCGAATGTGTAGGGGTCGGTCGGATCAGCCGGGTAGCTGGTCGGACCGACCATTGTCAGAGGTGTGGGCAAGCCAAAGTATGTGCCAGGTGTCGTGGGATGGCACACACCGGTCTAACCAAGCTAGAGGCTGGTCGGACCGACGGCTGTCGATGGTACAACTTGACACACGTCGGTTTGACAGGCTAGAGGGCCCGTCTGACCGATAGGAAAAAATGACGTCTTGTCCATAGATGGTGAGGCCAGAGATGCGATACTTTTATCGATACTCCCATCGGTTCTACTATAAATGTGATGAACGGGGGGTACGCTAGCAATCGGAGTCGGAGAAGTGGCCTCATAAAAGACGAATCTCTTATACATCGCTTCCATCTTGGGTCCTAGACAATTTGCAAATGTGGCACTAAACGCTTGATCTACTGTTGTTGTTATCTTTTGTTCAATGTCTAGAGAGGATAGAGGGGGATGTGGCGTTACCTTATCCATGGAGATGTTGGGGAAATCGGGAGTATGCTTGACAAAGCCCGCACGAGTCTGTGTGTAGCGTCCAAGCATGAGGGCATGCAACTTCTTCGTCTTGGCCTTGATCTCAGCCTTGTCCTCCTCGGCGATGTCGTCGATGGTGGGGAGGATGGCATTGTCGTCGTCGATCTTCGCGCTCCTCGCCATGTTCACCGATGTAGTAGGGTACCGTAGATGTAGTCGTAGTAGTCGTACCTATCGTCGGCGTAGTCGTGTTTGGCGTGTATGTCCCCAGTGGAGTCGCCAAAAAGTGTGTTGACACTAAAATCTGTCGATAAAGCACTAACGGACACTAACGTCAGTTCGGCAATTCAAAAGTGCACAGACGCCAAGGGGTGGCTCGCTAAACGTCACGCGATGTTGATACCATGTTCCGACGACCCTTGACCGTGACAAGGGAATATGGGTGGATTCACCAGGTAATCAAACCGTATTGCAATAATATAGTTCAACTAACCGAAGTGTGGGAGAAGCGATCAAACCAACCAAAGCAGGGTCGGTTGGGCCATAGTGAAGGGATTGGTCAGATTGGCCTAAAGGCAGTGGTCAGACCGATGATGTGGGGTGATGGCGCACGGGCCGGCTAGAAGGATGAACAGGTCACCTGCGTGCAGTTAGTCGGATCGGCCTTGAGCCACCGGTCAGACCGACTGTTGCCAACACAGCCCGATCGGACCGGCTAGTGTTGACCGGTCGGACCGACAGGAGACCGGCGACCGCCTCAGCTCGTCAGTGGATGTGTTGATGTTGAGGGATGGTTGCAGAAACTATTGGAGAAGAAGTTGAAGATGAAAACTCTAACAAGAGAGTGGTAACACTAGTTTTATCTGACAAGAAAGTGGTAACACTAGTTTTATCTACGTTTTCTTTGTGTGAAAATTTTATTTACGCCCATTCACCACCTCTAGTCGCTACTCTCATCCTATAGCAAGCACGGGGTTTGCTAAGGCAGGGCTGCACCCACTTGGACAGGAGATGTGGGAGTAAAAAAGTGACAATACACTAAACAAAGCCATGACCCGCAGAGCAGACTGCATGAAGAACGACTACCTCATGAAACTATCTGTTCAAACAATAATCATTTGTAAAGATACATATATAAATCAGTGGCATGATACTAGTAGTATCACGCTGCTAGCTAATCAACATCCTCGACGATTCCAAGCATGGTCTTGGAAGCATCAGTGCACGTAGTGTTATATCTATATCATAATTAAGAACTGGAATCAACAATCATAACTTTTGAATATATATATATAACCATCCATTTGATGAATTTAATATTGTATATGATCAATGTTAGTTTGTTTTTCTATGACTTTATACATAACAATACATCCAAAATTTGATAAAGTAATAGAGAAATGCAAGAAAGAAATTGAATGGTACTAGAAGTAAATTGGATATGCTCAAACAGAATGAAACTTAGGATGAATCTGAATCCATGCATCAATCACCGAAAATCTGAAGTCATGGAGTAGCTTTCCGTCTGTCCGTCGCCCCTTGGCCACTCCATGCCACTCGCCGCCAACTCGTTGCCCACCACCAGCTGCTCATCACCGCCCACCACATGCTAGCCGCTCATGATCACACACCATGTGCTGGTCGCCCCCGGACACTCGGCGCGCACTGCTCACTCTCGGCCGAACCGATGCTCATGTCATCGCCGAACACGCGCTTAAATCTAGAAAAAAAACTCTGGCGCGAGAGAAAGGAACACGCACAAAAAAGAAACAAAGATAGGGAACACAAAATTAATCATATTTTTGAGATAGATAAAGGGTGATATAGGGGATGAATTAGGAAAGAGATTGGTTTAAGGGAACTGTTGAAGCTTGATTTTTCTTCAAAATACATAAATTTAAATTTAGGTAGCCTCTTAAGTAATCTATTGGAGATGTCGGAGATGTTGTGACCCAATAGACAGGTCAAATATAGACTTAAACCTGTACCCATAGCGGTGGATCCTAGCATGCCTCCAGCCCCGAAGGATTGATTTCCACCCCTAGCAGCCAATACAAAACATAAATCGTTCGATATCCTAGCAACGAGATATTTGCAAACATGGCACTCCCTTTAGTGGGCTTCGCAAAAACAGCACCCCAAGGTTGGCAATTGCATTTTTAGCATTATAATGGTATAGAGTTTGAATATTTGGCATTGCCAGCAACTAAACAGCAATTTGCATTTTTGCTACCGATTTTACCCTTCCTGTGGCCGAGCCCTAGCTTCATCTCTCCCAGCAAGCAGCAAGCTACAACTGCGTCATCTCTCCCAGCAAGCTACAACGGCGTAGCCCCCCGCCACCCCTCGCCGGCCTCCGCCGCCGCCCCTCCGCGCCTGCCCTCCGCCCCCCGCTTCCGGCCCCCGCGCCCTCTGCCCGCCGCCCCCGTGCCCTCTGCCGGCGGCCCCCCCCGCTTCCGGCCCAGCGCCCGCCGAGACGCGCCCGCCCCTCCGCGCCCGCCCTCCGCCCCCCGCTTCCGGCCCCGCGCCCTCTGCCCGCCGCCCCCGTGCCCTCTGCCGGCGGCCCCACCGCTTCCGGCCCCCGCGCCCTCTGCCCGCCGCCCCCGTGCCCTCTACCGGCGACCCCCCCCCCCCCCCCGCTTCCGGCCCCGTGCCCTTTTAGACCCGCGCACAGCCTCCGGCCACGCGCCCCTGCCCCCGCCACCCGCCCTCTGACCTTGCCCACCGCCCCCACCGTCCGGGCCGCCATCCGCCACCGGCTTCCTGTTCCTACCTAGCTTTGTGTCATGGAAGATGTCGCGCAACTCAGTGCCATGAAGTGCTCCGTGGCTATTGATGCTGCTCGTGACACCGTAAGTGCTGCCCGTGACATCGGTTACCTGTGCGCCAAACAATCTTTAGGTAATGATGTTGTTGAATCTGTGGTAAATGTCGAAAAGAAGGTTGTATGTGCATTGAATCAGGCTCGTGCCGCCGCCGTTTGCGCCGAGGACTCGTTGGCTTACTCCCGGTAGGTTTGCATTGGATGCTAATTGTGCTCTGGATTGTGTGTTTGTTTTTGCCCTATTGAGATGCTATTTAATTTTTCAGATTAACAAAAAACTAGCAAAAACCCTTAAGTATGCTGTGTCTCAGATGCAAGATATATCTAAGAAGCTTCAAGAGACTGCATCTTTTTGCTACACGGATGAAGACCATGTGGATGGTTCGCTGATGACAGGGGTGGCTCGCAGTGTAGATGAATTAGCTGAAATTCTGGATCAAACATCCCTGAATTGCCAAGTGGAGCTTATGGACCCTACCTCGCTACTCGAATCAGGTTACAAGAGTGAGGACAGCGCGGTGTGGGCAGATGTATTTCTTGATGAAGAACTGGATAAAATGTTTGAAGCACAAACACTTGGAGAGCACTGTTTTATGAATGACCTTGACTTTGAAGAGATGTGGGATAGATCTATGTAATATTGCTCTATGTATTTTGTTTCAGAAGATGGAAATGCAATGTATTTTGTATTGTGGAGTACTCTTTATGTAATATTGCTCTATGCATCATTAAGAAGGCACACATTTTCCTCTCCATTGTCAGATGTCTGGTTATTTAGGAATGAGATAATATCATCTATTGATTGGGAGGCAAATGGTGCCTTAGTTGAGATTGTTGTTGCATGTGTTCGTTTCTTTGTCCGGATCATCCATGGACATCAAAGCAGGAATTCAGTCTTGGCACTGCAATTGCAGGTACTGCAACAAGCTCCAATTTATGCATCAACTTGTGCAGCTATGTTGCATCTAACAAGCTAATGAATGAGGTCAAATCCAGGACAAGCAATGGTTGTTGAGATGATCCATCAGTAAAACTTGAATCAAATCGTACAGAAAAACAGCTAAGAAAAACTCAAGATTGAACTGCAGGTATGGTTGGAACTTGGAACAGCATGCTCAAAGCCTCGAAGGGGAGCTCCAGTATAAGTTCTCGGCACACCACACCAATATATATATATTAAGCAAACAGGTCTCACATACATGAATACCAGAACAGGTTCAGGGAATCAGATGCTCCCTGATAATAGGTTCGGGACATACCAGAACAGGTCTCACATACATGAATACATCAAACTAACAGCAACAATTAACAACTACAGCATCAAACTAACAACAGCAATCACAACTACAACACTGCATTGTCTTCGACTTCAGGTTGGGATGTAGTAGGCACATCCTTTGGGAACCACCCTTTAGTTGAATTCTTTCGGGGTCGTCTCATCCTGTTACATGCAACGTTAACTTGTTATAACTGTTAGTAAAAAAAATAATAATAACACATATGACACTCAACCTTTTCTTTGTGCCATTCAAAGGGCATTTGTAGCTTGCTTTCCTGTGACCCAATTCCCCACAGTTTGGACATCTGAACTTTGCGCCTATTCTTTTCTTCCCAGTGTCGTTGTTGCTTGTATTTGTTCCACTGCCTCCCTCAAGGCACCCTTTGATCCTTTGTTTCCTTTGTCGACCCACAAGGCGTTTTCCAATTGGAGCACCCACTTTCTTTGCAAACGGGACAACTGGCCAAAAAGATTTGTCACCTATTGGCTCCACCACCCTAGAGTACGCTTTTGTGAACATAGCTACCAAGTAGTAATCGTCCACAAAATCGTCCATCCGGACATCGCTAAATTCCTGAGCTGTTATCAAGCAAAGGGCATGGTGACAAGGTTTCCCAGTATGCTGCCACTCTTTGCATGAGCATTCCCTCAGCTGGGCATTTACAATGTGCTTCGAATGAACATCATTGTTGTCCCTAACCTCTGCAAAGAACTGGTCAGCTTTCTTTACAGATAAGTGACCTAGGCCTCTTGTCCTTGCATGGAGGATATGCAGAACTGAGGGTAAAATACGCCCTTGCAACCTTTGTCCAATCCTTCTCCTCCTGTGAAACAACTCCATAATTTCCTCTCTTATCTTGTCCACTAGGTCACAAACTGGTAGATCCTTCCAATCCTTAATCCAATTGTTGAAAACCTCAGCTATGTTGTTGGTTACATAGTCACACTTGATGTCGGTGTTGAACCCACTTCGGTACCAAATACTGTCATGATGCTCACGAAGCCAAGTACCAACTCTTGGTATTTCTTGGATGCTTGTAAAATAGTGGTCAAAGACCTCTCTCCTATATGCTCTAGCTGCTGGATACATGTACTCAGAACCGCCAAACTGCTTGATGTAGTTCTGCATCAGATGTCTGAAGCACTCCCTTTTCTCAGCAAAAGGGAAAACACTGTGCATAGCATTTTTTAAACCTTTGCATGCATCAGAACACAAAGCCAACAAAGGTAGGTCACCCACAGCCTTATGTAACTGCTGAAAGAACCATGTCCAGTTTTCTGTGTTTTCTGCCTCAAAGAAGCCATAAGCAACTGGATACATCCAATTTTGCCCATCAATACCTATGGCACAACATAAGTGACCATTCCACCTTCCATTAAGAGTTGTCGAGTCAACACTAAGGTATGGTCTGCAACCACCCTTGAATCCTGAAATGCAAGGACCTAGTGCACAGAAGAATCGACTGAAGAATGGATGCCCCTCATCCATCTTTACATCAAGCTCAATCACACTATCTGATGACTTCTGCAGAACTGCTTCTTTCCAAGGCCATAGAAGTTGGAAACTCTCTTCCCAACTACCAAACAGCTCCTTCAAAGCTTTCTCCTTACCATGCCAAACTGTGTCATACGCAATGGTGCATCCAAATGTATCCTCTAGTGTGGTTTGCAACTCCTTGGCACCCATATGAGGTTTCTTCATTAATAGTGGAAGAGCACGTGCCGCCACCCATGCTCCAGTAGGTGTAGCCGTCTTCCGTCTTCCACTTGAAGTACAAGTATGAGTATCATTGAAGACAATGACCTAAAAAATGTAGAAAAGAGTTAGACCCTAAACCCTAAACAAATAATGAATGACCTATTTAAAACAAAGATTATGACTCTCCTTACTTGAATTGTTGGTGACCCTTTCATCTCCTGTCGAGCATGAATACTCCAGGGACAACTTGGCCCTTTACAGTACCCTCTAAATCTATACTTGTTCGTAGCCTCAATCCCAAGTTCAAATTCTTTATTTATCGCGAATTGTCTAATTGCAAGTCTAAATTGTTTCATGTTTGCATACAAGCTACCAGGCTCCATTACTGGGTTGTTTATGTCAAATATGGTCCTCGTCTCATCAAACAATACATCTATACACGGAATAGCTACTCCCATTCCATCTTCACAATGATTCCTGGGATCTCCATTCCTGATATTCCCATCATCTTCCCTTTCAATAAATGTTTCTTCAACATCACTGCACAAACCAAGTTGATTGTACAGTGCTTGTTCACTAGTAACATCCTGTCTTCCTTCTTCACTCGACCTTTCCTCCACAACAATTGAATCCCAATCGATTTCATGACCACCAAATAAATTTGTCTCACAATCATCTCCAACGCAAGTCAATGCCAACTCATTACCTTCCACATTGCATGCCTCTTCATCCATCTATTACACAAATGTGAGCCTCTCTAATGGTCTAACAGGAGAGAATCAAGTCAGTGTATGCAAGAGAACAGTGATTGTATGAGTTCAGAATTCAGCCGTTTGCCCGAGATCAGATCAAGTCTGCTCCCAAACACCTCAAACAGCACAAGATTAAAGTTGCAGCTATGACAATGAGAAAGTGCATATCAGCTATTACCAGCTATCACTGATCCTCCTGGAGAATTCACATACATAATGATATCCTACAAGAATGTTGATAATAAGTCAAGAATAAAGTGATGGATGGAAGTATAAAATCATGAATATATGATGCCATGGAGGGAGAGATCCCTGCTAGATGAAATGGTAGTATACTAGCCTTGCCATAAAGAAGTTTGAGGTCGCGTGGGCGGAGTCAGAGGGTGGAGGGCGGAGGGCGGAGGGCGAAGGGCGGGGTCAGAGGGGCGGTGGGCGGAGGCGGAGGGGTGGGCGGAGGCGGAGGGGCGGGCGCGTCTCGGCGGGCGCTGGGCCGAAAGCGGGGGGGGCCGACGGCAGAGGGCACGGGGGCGGCGGGCAGAGGGCGCGGGGGCCGGAAGCGGGGGGCGGAGGGCGGGCGCGGAGGGGCGGCGGCGGAGGCCGGCGAGGGGTGGCGGGGGGCTACGCCGTTGTAGCTTGCTGGGAGAGATGACGCAGTTGTAGCTTGCTGCTTGCTCGGAGAGATGAAGCTAGGGCTCGGCCACAGGAAGGGTAAAATCGGTAGCAAAAATGCAAATTGCTGTTTAGTTGCTGGCAATGCCAAATATTCAAACTTTATACCATTATAATGCTAAAAATGCAATTGCCAACCTTGGGGTGCTGTTTTTGCGAAGCCCACTAAAGGAAGTGCCATGTATGCAAATCCCTCCCTAGCAACATATACAATAGATTTTACCCGGTCTCCTGCACACGTATTCATAAGTAGTAACAGGGCTACATCCCTGGTCACTGTATAGTCAGCAGTAAACTCTATGGGACCATGAAGCAGCATGAGGCAGACACAGCAGCAGAGGAAATAATCAGCCGTTCTGAGAACGTGGGGCTCTGAACCTCTGCAGGTGACGCAAACGAATTCAAATTCTGCCGGAAGAGAATCATGGCAATGAGAAAAAGGTAAAGAGTCGATGGAACAAACAAACCGCGATTTGTTTGTTTCATCGCGTCGTTGTTCTGTCCAGATTTGAATTCCCTCAACGTTCAAGAATATTTATTTAGCTTGCAGTTCAGGAATGCATGTACGCTGTGATTTGACTGACTAGTATGCATGTGCAATGCACATTTGAGGAAGAAGAGTAAAGAGTTGGAGGTTGCTTGTGATCTAGGACGAAACTGTTCTAATCTGGCAAAACCATATCAAGACCAATCCGAATTACAATGCTGTCCTTTTCCGATTTTGCTGTATCATACATTGCTCAGGGCAGGAATCCCGCCATGCCAATTCTTGGCTCCCTTCACCTCCCTGCAAACCCTCTCTAGCATCCCCAAAAAGTCCCTGACGATGACGAAGATCCTCAGCGGGCTAGCCTCGTCCTTGCCAACGTCGCCGTGATAGTACTCGGTGATGTCCCTGACGTGCGCCAGCACACGGCGCTCGCCGTCCTCCAGCTCCCAGATCACCTCGTCAGCGTGAGTGACGAAGGGCGATATGAAGGCGACGAAGCAGTGGTTCATTTCGTCGCCGGACAGGTCGCTTGCCAGTAGCTCCTTGATACGGGACAGGCCGTGCGACAGGCTGGACACCGAGGTGGTGAGCACGTCCAGGTCGACGGTCGCCGTCTTCCTGACGTTGGTGAGTTCGGCGCTAAGCCCGGCGACGATGTCCGTCACCTCGGCGGCGCGCGACCTGGTCATCTCTTGGACCACGAAGTGCAGCAGCGTGGTCTTCCCGTCGGTGCCCTTGACGTCGGCGAGCTTGAGCAGCGCGTCCAGCTTGAACGCCATGGCGCCGCCCCGCGCCGTGCCGACGTTCATCCGATTCCCGGTCTTTAGCACGGCCTCCAGCAGCTTCAGGAAGAGCTTGCTCGACATCAGCTCCCTGCACGCGTCCTACCAGACACCAAGAACAACATCACCATGCCACGTTCAAACTTAAATATGATAATCACGAACAGAATCAGTACAACCGCCATTGCGACGAACTCAATATCACCTCGAGCATCGCGAACGACTTCCTGATGTGGCCGACCTCGTCGGCGAAGGTCTCCCGGTACAGCATTGCTTCCACTCGCGCGAACGCGTAGGGTATCTTGAGCACCACCTTGAGGAGCCTCTCTGCAGGGACCAGGCCGTCGACGTCGACGGCGTAGCAGGACAGCTTCTCCATCTCCTCCTTGGTCGGGGCCATCTTGATGAGCGCCTCCAGCTGCTGCGCCGACAGGCCGTTCCCTGCAAAACAAATCAATCCGAACCAACAAGAAACCCAAAGTTAAGAGTCGCACCTACTGCATGCGCCGTGCGGGTACGGGTGTGTTGGTTCGTGCTCGCGTGGTTTGGTTACCGTGTAGCAGGGCGGCGAAGATCTGCTCGCCGGTGGCGTTCACGGCCTTCATGACAATGGTGATGTTCTGCAGCCTCTTGGCGTCGAGAACGTGGTGTCCCAGAGAGGGGCTCCAGCTCTGCACCTCATCGCGCTTCGTCGAGCACTTTGCGTTGTACCCGAACAGCGATTCGATCATCTGCTCGTCCAGCCTGTGATGTGATGCAAACTTAGGTAAGCAGCGTGCGCGGAACGTGTACTCGTCGAACACTTGAACTCGTTCGTAGGGAGGGGCGTGTGACGAAGGGTACGTGAGGTTGATTAGCGGCTTACTCGAATGAGCTCGATCGGATCTTGTCCCATACCATCCGCCGGTTGGGCGCGGCGCGCACCTTGTCCCAGTGCAGTGGCTTCAGCTTTGGCAGCGGCGCGCCGTTCTTCCGAACTGCCGGCGCGTTCTGCCTGAACAGTAAACAAGACGGCGCGGGCGGCGGCGGGACGCTCGGGCCAACGTTGCTCTGCTGCTTAGTGGTGAGAAGTGGTGGCGGTGGCGGCGGTGGGGGGACGGCATGTCCAGAGCTTGTTTGGACACGTTTTTGCTGTTTTACTACCGGCGGAGTCAGCAGAGGTGGCGGCGGCGGCGGCGGCGGAGGTGGTGGTGGGGGTGGTAGTGGCTGCGGCAGTGCAGACGCCGTGCTGCCGCTTGAAGCATCCGAACGCTCGGAGCCTGATTCTGCTTCGTCTCGCTTCGCATGGCGCAACCTTCCGCTATGCCCTTCTGGAAACTTAAGGGAATGCACGGTTCGCCGGAGGTCATGATTCTTGGTCGACTGTATTGTCGACTCCGACACCGACGAGCTAGGGGAGTGGGTGCGGTAGACTCGCTCCCTATTGCTCGGCGTGCGCGGATATTGCGGCGAGAAAGGACTGTCAATGCTCTTCTTCTCCGAAGGCGTCGGAGGGGCGGAGCTCCGGCGTCTTGACCGGCCGGATGGCGTTGGCGACACTCCCTCGCCTAGACTGGCTTTCGCATCCCGGAGCTCGGAGTAGGAAAAGTGCGACGAGTGGAAGCAGCAAGAAGAATGGACAGAGTCGGCGCCGTCGTCGGACAAAGCTCCTCCGTCTTCCTCCTCACACTTAAGCTCTTCCTTCGGTGCGACCATCGCCGGCGTCTTTACACCGTCGCCATGGTCGGCATCGACGTACGGCTTAAGGGCTTCCACGTAGAACAGGTCCTGACCTGGATCGAAGCTAACCTTGTTGGTGCCGTTCTGGTCAGCACCCGGCATGCTTCTCCTCTGGAACCTCCTGCACGACAAGAACACCACGAGGACGACGAGGAGAACCAGCGCCGCTCCGGACAGCGCTGCCGCCGCGGCGACGACGACAAGCTGAAAACTTTTCTTCCCTCTCTGCTCGCCGCCCCCGTCGCGCGGGCTCTGCGTTGTCGCGTTTCCTCTTCTCTTATGACCGACTTTACCGGCGACAGGGTCCGGGAGCCGACCATTCTTGTGCAGCAGCGGCAGGTGGTGGGCACGAGCCGCTGCCGGAGCCGGTGCTGGAGAAACAGAAACTCCACCTCCATCGCCACGTCGGCGATTCTGCTTATTCAGTCTTGGCCTCTGCCCTAGAGCGTCGACACCAAGCAACAATCTGAACATCTTATCACCAGATTCATCGTCTCTCCTCTTCTCACCATTGCCGCTGATCGACAAGAGGAGGAGAATGGTGAAGGCCGCGATCAGGAAGAGGCAGAGGAGGAGACGTCTGCCACGATTACTGGACATGGCTGCAGCCAGCAGGCGTCAAACCATTTCTAGGATGGTGAAAGACTGAAAGGGAGGGAGAGAATGAGATTGTTTGGCTCGGAGATCACAGGACGTCGTGGGATCGAGGAAAGACTGGACTAAGAAAAGCTGTGAACAAAGGAATGGCGCCGGTCGGGGGGCAGGCACGTACGCACGGGCAGCTCAACTTGTGAGAGCAAAGCTAGGCTTCAATGCCACTCCAAGGAATCCCACGGCAACGGCAGGTCCGTGCCGCAAATCAGTAAATGGCACTGCGGCATGTACCTTCGTTTATGCTTTGTCTTACCGCCTCCATGGTGCATGGTCCATGCACCTGGCTCCATCAGATCTTTTTGTGTGAAATATAATTTTATTGCAAGAACTTTTAGCCCATTTCTATACATCTGTGGGGTGCAAAGATTTAGAAAATGATGTGATTTCGTGATGTCGGACATACGATAAAGGTAAAAAATATTTACATAATTTATTCTTTTCATGAGGGGATTCCAAAAAGAAGCATTTCACAGGTAGCATTTCGTGCATATATTAACATATTTGTTATTGCAGATATTGATCAGTTCAGCATACAAGTCTTCTATGGATTATTGACGTAGACTTTTTTATTGAGTAAAAATATAGATGAAAATTTTTAAGGTATATTAAATTAATAAAAATTATTTATTTTTATAGATCAACGACTGTAATTAAAATAAGTCGATGTTAACTCCTAAGAGGTTATAGACTGTCTAGATCTGAGAGACATGATAAAAAGAAATCGATATCTTACCTCATAAAAAAGTAATAAGTCCCTTTTTTTTCTAATCGACAACCAGAATAAAATAGCCGACCAGAAGAACAACCAAGGTGAAGGTACGTAGGAAAAACACCAATCCTGCCGACGGAGAAATAATTGAAAAATATGGCCGCTAGCTTGAAAAGAAGAGAATCAAGATGAACACATCCAAAATAAATTTCAGAAATCCATTTAATTGGGTTTAAAAGTGTTAAACCAAGAAGGGCAGCCCAAAGGAGTATTTATAACCTAAACGCATTTAAAGAAAAGACTTAAATACCCCTGGATATTTTTATAGATTTAAGGCCCAAAGGGCAAAAAGGTAAAATACTATTTCTAGATATTTTTTCAAATGCTTCGCTTGTGTGAATTCCACGCCTTCGCATTAGGTATGTCGATCTTTACATCTACAATTGATGTGATTGACAAGTTTTACGTCGAAACTGC
Source organism: Zizania palustris (assembly GCA_019279435.1). Classification (NCBI taxonomy): domain Eukaryota; kingdom Viridiplantae; phylum Streptophyta; class Magnoliopsida; order Poales; family Poaceae; genus Zizania; species Zizania palustris. Next base: position 34,877,741 of record JAAALK010000285.1, on the reverse strand, counting down.
CAAAACATTTGTAGCCCTTGCATCTTGTACCCGGATTGGACCACCACAACCCCATAACTCCTTCATCCTGACAATCGCCTGTCCGTGTACCTGTGTCACACGATCAACGCCACAAAAACTCACTTGTTGCCCTTGTGTCGTGTACCTAAATTAGACCACTACCACGATTCTGCAGCTCCTTCATTAATAATCACTTATCATTTGAGAGACATGAGGCCCGCGATCTCTACTATGACTCCTCGTAACATAAAAAAACCTTTTTGAAGATACAAACCAAATAATAACTTATTGGATAAATATTAATATACTTGTGGGCTATATTTATAAAGATAAATAAAATTATGTTGTATTAGATTTATAGGTACATGTTAGATATTATCTAGTAGAACCAAAAAACATGGTAGTGACAAATAGTTCGTATAATGGTCATCCCTTTGTGAACATACAACTTTCATTTCTCTTCGTTCTCTTAGACTTAGATTTCAGCTGATGTGTTGTGGTTATACACGGCTGGCATGTACTTGTTATTTAATCAAATAGAGCTATATTTAATCAATTTATATATATGCAAAGAAAGTGAAAATAATTAAAAAATCTCAATATTCAATGGAATAATAAGTTTGATTGGCTTGTTAAAGCATCTACATTGTACTTGTTATTTTTGACTTGCTATTCATAGCAATAGCAAGTTTTCTTATTCAAATTGATTTGCTATTTTGCTATTCACTCCAATATACTTACTAAATATGATTCTCTATTTAAATATAACTATATTTTATCAATTTATATACATGCAAAGAAAATGAAAATAATTAAACAAACTTGGAATAGCAAGTTTGGTTGGCTTGCTAGATTAGCAAGTGTGGAGAGAGGAATAGCAAGCCTCTTAAAATAACAAGTCAAGTAGCAAGTACAATGAAGTGATTTTTGAGATCATACTTGCTATTTTATGGGATAGCAAGTGTGATAGCAAGTACAATGGAGATGCTCTAATGCCCTGTTTTGAAATCTTGGAGGAGTTTATTAATAGCTTATCCAAAACTAGATCTTGCCTACAAGGCAGTTCAGTTTAAACTTACTACTAGTTTAGTACAATGTTCAATCAGATTCAAACATAAACAAAGCAATCTAGCACAGAATTTCACATCATTTTTTATTTGCAGCCTCATGTTATTGCCCCTGTTGTCTATGTTCACCTGTCCCTTTGCAAGTTTGTTGTGTGCTCTCCAGCCTTGTTTTTTACCCCAAGACTGTATGCGCCTATATCAAGCAGCAGGCACCCCCTTTTACTACTGCTGATCTGAGACCATTATCCCTCCCCTGTAAACAATTCAATGCGCCTGGCCTTAGACATTTGAATTATTAGTTTTACGATCTAACAACCTGTCAGGACGTGTTTTTAACAAACTGTACCATGCCCTAGCCTATGTGTTGTTGGATTGGTAGCATATCGCAGGACGTTTGGGCCCCTTGTTTTGTTGTGGTTGGAATTAAGGGACCACTTAGTGTAGGGACGAGTACAGATAAGATGATCTCATCCATAAATTTATGAATGAGATGATACTTGAGTTGTTTGATTGAATGAATGAGATTAGATAATTTTTTGTTTACTTAGATATATATAATTTGGATGAGATAAGTTTAAATTTAATGAGATCCACTTGTCAATTATATTTTTTAACAAAAATATAATTATATGAGATCTTATTTTATAGATTAAATTATAATCAATACAATGATAAAATTAAACCATAAATTGGATAAATAATTTGGGAGTAAAAATTATTTGAATATTTATAAAAAAATTGAATGTGTAACAATCAATCAGGAAACGACATATCATCTCGTCCGGATGAGCTAATCTAGAAAAATTTCATAAATCACTTAATCCAACATATTGAAGAAATATTTCTCTCGATGGTCATTCCATCCACTTTTGCCCTCCAACTAAATAATTGATTATATGAATATAACCTCTATTCAGAGATATTCCAAACGCTTCAAAAAAACGGCGAACATGGGATAAGCGCCAAGCTCCCACTCTCCAGATACAGCTGAACTTCTGAACACATGCTTCACCCAAACATTGCACTGCATCACATGCATGCGACAGGCCAAACATACAGTGGCACTGGTGAATCATTCTCTTGGATGAGAGATAATTAGTATGGTCTTGAGCTCATCATGGACGCAAATTGCCTTGCTCCTGGGCTTAATCATGAAGCTTATCATTGCTTCTTACCTCCCAAAAGCTGATTCTAGCCAAGTGCTGCCTACATCAATCAATGTTGATTTAATTCTCTTTGTCCAGCGGTATCAAAAGGTGGTTGCATGATCGTTCAGCTGGCACACCAGACTCCACGCGCTGGCCTCTCCCTTCTTCCATCCTTTCGTTGCCATTGATATACTCCATCCGTACGATCAGATCAGATATACTCCATCAGTCTGCTGCTGGTTGTAGACTTGTAGTCGGTCTCTTGGCGATTCGGCGCCGCCTTGATTAACGCAGGTGAGCAAGGAGAAGTTAGAGACGACGATCCGCTGCCTACTGCTGCTCCGTTAGCCGTATACGGCACATTGAGTTCCTGCTCATCGAGCTACTCCGTTTTAAGGACCGAAAGCTGCGTGGACGCGTGGTCCTTTTGCCCAGAGACCGATGCTAGGACCACAGTGAATAATGAAATTTTTTTAATAATAATATTTTTTAAAAAATAAATTTCAAAGTTGTATAGCAGTTTCAAAAAATTATAAAAATAGGTAACGATCAGTTAATGGTCAGCCCACTCAGGCCAAATTGGCAGTTAATCGGCCGACTCAGGCAAGTTGGCCATTTAGATGCCGATTGCGTGTGCCAGCCCCGCGCAGTGATTAAACATGCGCGCGATTAAGCCGCTGTGCTGCTACAAAGTTGCTTAAATCCCTGGGGCCTGGGCGTCTTCAATTCTTCTTCTTTCTCTTTGTAGTGAATTTTAGTTTTTTTCATTTTCCTAACTTTGCAGATTTTCAGTGGTTGTTTCTATTAGTACTAAAAAGAACAGTAAAAATCACATTATATTTTAAAAATCAAATATTGATACAATATTTTAGTACTAATAGAAAAAACCACTAAAAATCTGCAAAGTTGGGAAAAGAAAAAAAAACTAAAATTCAGTGCAAAGAGAAAGAAAAAAATTGAAGACGCACGCACATAGATTTAATGAACTCGTAGCTGGACGATGGCTTAATCACTGCGTGGGGGAAGCGGGCGGACAATACGCAGTCAGCATCTGAATGGCCGCACTTGGGCCTGAGTCGGCCGATCAACGCCGACTTGGCCTGAGCCGGCTGATCATCAACCGACCGCTACCCATTTTTGTAATTTTTTGAAACTGTTATACAATTTTGAAATTTATTTTTTAAAAAATATAGTATTAAAAAAATTCGTGAATAAGGGCTACATCCTCACAATGGTGGAGCTAGGAAATGCCAAATTTTATCGGAAGGAGAAGGGGAGATAACCCAAAATTATTCTTAAATTTATTAAAATATGATTCAATTCATGTAGAATTCTTGAACTAGGTAGGTACTATAGGCCTGTTTGATAGAACTTTAAATCTAAAATAAATATAAAGTTGTGATGCTGATAAAATGTAGTTTCATCATTTATATATCATACTGAAGGATATGCTAAAGAAAATTCCGTGGATCGGAAGTTTCGATAGATAGTATCGGAAGTTCCGGTTAATTTCTGGTCTCGATACAGAGAGCAATTGTTACTTCGGAAGTTTCGACGAGCCAGAAGTTCCGATTTGGAATCGAAGGAATTTTGTACTGATTGGAAGTTCCGATATGGTATCGGAAGTTCTGAGGTGGGTGATAATAGATTGGATCTGTTGTGTGTCGTATTGCATCAGGAGACCTGAAATACCCTGTCGGAAGTTCCAATGCGGGATCAGAAGTTCCGACGTGGGCAAACAGATTGGATCTATTACGGTTTCGGGATAAGCACGACCCAGGGGCCCTCAACCCTATTTAAGGAGAGGAGGACGTCTTGGGTACAACAATAAGCCTAGATTTTACCTAGACACCAAAGAGTTCTCTCCTCCCCTTCTTGATCTCAAGCGTTGAGGTCAAGGATCCCCATCTCTCACATGTGGTGCTAGCATGCCACCGTGGGAGGTAGGCCATCCATGTACGTGTGGACTCCGTGGAGGCGTTGCTCCAATAGCGATGCTCGGGAACATCTACATGCGAACGACCACGTTGTCTTCATCAATCGGATCGACGAAGGACGGCAAGATGAAGCGAGGAGAGGCTAGACGCGCTACTCCAACATCTTCTTCCGCTGCACCTAGTACGTCAAGTGCTAGAAGGTACCGATCTATGATCTCACACGCGCATGAGCCTAGGGCCATAGGGCGGAAATTTTGAATTTGCCGGCTAGCGTAGCTCCCCTATTCCTCAACAGTGGTATCAGAGCCTACGTGCATACTGTTCGATCTAGATCCCTCATGTATGGAAATACATGGTGGAAAAACAGATTAGATATGTTTTTGTCCCCGACAGATTGGAAGTTCCGATACTTATCAGATGTTCTGATGTCGAATAATGATTCGATACAGAAGGCAATTGTTGTGATGCAGGATTCCGATATTGATCAGATGTTCCGATAGATTGGAAGTTTCGATGCCAGATCGGAAGTTCCGACCCGTGCGATTTTGAAAACCGATCTTGCTGACCCGAGTTTTTCAGATCTAGAATCCAGTCATTTATAGATTACTCGCCTAACTTTGTTTTGTAGACAATGTCATGATTGGCATGGCCTTGGTTAAAATGTAATGTATGAGATGCATGCAATGAATGTAAATTAAATATGACCTGTGTGTCATGGTTATTTACAGCCCAAGACTGATGTAAAATTCATTACGGCTTGCATGTCATTTCTGTGGTGCTTCGACCCATGTAATTAGTATAGCCTATACGAGATTGACTAGTACTCTTCATGGAGGCTAGGAGCACGCACTTGATGACGGGAGCCATGGAGATGGAGATCGCTATGTGAAGAAGGCCATGCTATGTCACAGTTAATATGATTGCCTGTGATGCTTTCTTATGTTCCTGTTATTCTATTCTTGCATGTTTTGTGTGCGCTTGGGACGTTACGATGCTAGAATAGTTTTCCCACAGAAAATTAAGTGTTGATGCTCTTCCCAATAGTTGCACCTACCAAGGTTCGTGCTCATCGAAGTGGGTCTGCCAAAGCAGGGTTCTATCTTTTATCTCGACCATTTGGGGCGGATGTCGGACTTCTACATGCATAGTGTTGGTTCACTTAACAAGGCAATCAAAACGGTTTTGGGCATTGGAGCATAGGAATTGGGGTCGAGCATTTGATGCTTCTTCAACGACCATAGTCACATATGATGTGATTAGCAAAGAGTTGCTTACCTATGTCAACTAGATTCTAGTAGTGATTCCAAAGCTCACTAGGAGATAGGATAGAGTGACCATGGATCTTGCGCCACTATTAGTCATGAGAGGGAAAGTGAATGGTTTAGATAGTGGAACATCTTTTATTGGATAGAAGATAAACATTGCATAGTGCTAAACCTCACATTTAATCTTTTGTACATCATGGCACCTACTACGTCTACTATTAAGAGCACTCCAGTTTTTAATTTGCGATCTATTCTTGAAGGAGATAAATTGTCTGGAACGAACTTTATGGTTTTGTATTGAAACTTGAGAATTGTTCTCAAGTAAGAGAAAAAGGATTATGTTCTAGAGGAACCCCTCCCTGATGAACCAGGAGAGGATGCTTCTACAACAAATAAGCGTGCTTATGAGAAGCATCTAGTGATTATGTGGATGTCAGTTGCCTGATGCTTGCCTGCATGTCCTCTCAGTTTTAGAAACAGTATGAGGAACATGATGCCTATGATATGATCATAGAGCTTAAGGGCATGTTTCAAGAACAAGCAAGGGCAGAAAAATACAATGTGTCTAAATGCTTGTTTGGTAGCAGGCTAGCTGAAGGGAGCCTAGTGAGCCCTCACGTGATCAAGATGATTGGTTGCGTAGAGACTCTAGAGAGACTAGGCACTCCACTGGATCCTATTGAGATTTGAGCCGTTCATCATGAACTATAACATGGTTGGAAAAGATAAGACACTAGCTGAGTTGCATGGGATGCTGAAATCTGCTGAGGAGAGTATCAGGAAGGCTCCAAACCATGTGATGATTGTTTAGAATGAGGGTAAAAAGAGAAGGAGGAAGAAGGCTAACACTACAAATGTGATCTCTAGTGCAAAGTCTAAACCAACTGGAAAGTCCAGGTCTATTCCTACAAACTCTGATGTGTGCCACCATTACCATAAGCTTGGGCATTGGAAGCGCAACTACAAGGTGTGCCTGGAAGAGCAAAAAAACAAGATGATTTTGAATTTGTAATAAAGAACAAGAGTTGTTCAATATTTTTGAATGGCATGCTCTATGGTGTTTGTCCATTAGTGAATGGATTGTATATTCTAAGTCTTGACGATGCACACGTTTATAACATTAGTACTAAGAAACAACGACTTAATGATTTGAATCCCACCTATGTCTGGCATTGTCGTTTAGGTCATATAAATGAGAAGCGTGTACAGAACCTCCATAGTGATGGAATTTTGGAGTCATTTGATTTTGAATCATATGACACATGCGAGTCTTGTTTACTTGGAAAAATGACAAAGGCGCCTTTCACTGGACAGAGTGAGAGGGCGAGTGAGCTTTTGGCCATAGTACATCCTAATGTGTGTGGACCAATGAGACACACGGCTAGGAAAGGATTTCAATACTTTATTACTTTTACCGACGACATTAGTTGATATGGCTATGTCTAGTTGATGAGGCGTTGACACGAAAATGTGCTCCCGCACTTGGGTCAGTTCGACATCCAAAAGCGTGTGGATACTTAGGAACGAGCCTAAGCGTGACACAACACTGATGTCATGTTTGTAGGACTGAAAGTAGCGACCAGAGGGGGGGGGGGTGAATGGGCGCCTTAAAAATTCTTTCGAATCAATGGCCTGTTCCCAACACCCAACGCACCTCAAAAGACTAAGCAGTAGAAAATGAACAGATAGCCTAAGTCTAAAGGTATCTAGCCTAGAAGCAACTAATGTCAAACAGAGAACTACAAAAGCAGTGCTAATAGACAGATAAACAGTAAACACAAGACAAGGCAAGACAAACTTCTCAGTATAGCACACTAAGTGTACTAAGAATGAAGTGAGAAAATACAGCCTTCGGAAAGAGAAGCGAAGGCTGACACGCGACAGAGAAACCAAAATGAAGCCTACACTCTACCTTCGAACAAACACACCAGGGATCTTCGAAGAAGACGGATGCAAACACTGAGCAAAGTCTAACAGAAAGACAAGCTTTGAAGCCAACTTCGAAACCTGTCGAAGTATGGACTTCGAAGAGCTCGATTCGGAGTACCTTCGCACATGCGTTCGAAGTATGAAACGCTGACAGTTCAAAAAGTACTTCGAAGATAGCAATTCAGAACACAAAATGAAGTTCGAAGTTCAAATGAAGCCTTTGAGTAAATCATATCGAAGCCTGCCTCACGGAGCTGAGGGGCTTCGAACAGAGAAGGGGCTTCACCAGAGAACTGCCAGAAAAGGGACTTTATTCCTGTCAACTCGATCAAAAAGCTGTGCAGTAAAAGCAAAGCTAGAGTACTAGTGTACTGTTGCTACAGAGTAGTAGTACTACTTGCAACCAGTATGAACTAGTACTACTTCCGTGAAGAACAGTTGCAACCGAGGCACAAATCCTCAGGAAAAACAGCTACGCACGTGAAACGAAGCCATGAAAAATGCTACAAAAATGCTGCGCACGAACAGAGAATAGAAGCTTCACTGCATCAGACCGAATGAAATAAATGCAAGCCAAAATCACATGAACAGCAGCCTGGCGGCGCACAACCGAAGAGAGAGAGAGAGTAAGAGACAAAAATGACCCAAAGGAGTATGAATTGATTTCAGCCAAAAGGGTGACCTAACCCTAGGGATTGGGGTCCTATTTATAGGCTGCCCAACACTAGGAATATTCCACCAGCCCCTCAGGGTTTTTTACAGACGCAGGAATAAAGGAAAAGACTCTAATGCCCTTAGGTATTTTTACAGACACGACTGACTGACTGTGGGCCTAGAGATACAGATGACTTATCCGGAAGCTAAGTTTTCGTAGAGACTACGGCTTCTCTTCTGGACAGTCGGATACAAGATCAATGGTTGTCAGTTTTGCGCCGAAACTAACAAAGCCTCCACCGACTTTGCACCAGGTCTCTTCAGTCCTCTTTGACTATCGTTGACAATGACTCATCACTTCTGGAGCCATGAGGCCCATGCTATTCAGCATGGCTCCTCAATCTCCCCCTTGATGAGTGCATTGTCAACACTCCTCTTCTTCAGCTCTTCAGCACCTGCGAACAAATGTGGAAACACGAAAACAAAGCACAAGAAAAACAAAGAAGAAGAAAATAAGGTAAAAGTGTAACCCTAATGACTAAAAGCCAAACAACAGCAAGGAGCGGTCATTATGGTTAACCAAAACATAAAAAGCTCAAAATGAGTGCGATTTCAGAACAACAAGGATATCAACAGTGTAAGAACAAGCGAGACAAACACTCCCCCTTAAACTCTGATCCCAAATTTTCTCCCCCTTGTTGACAAGTGAACTCATCAAGCACTCAAAAGAGACACAGACTCCCCCTGAAATGCAACTCCCTTCAAAATATGCAGTGAACGCAACTGGGGTGCATGTGAAGTGAATAAAGCATGCTTCTCAGATATGATTGACTACAATGACAACATCTAACAGTTACAGCAAAAGACATACTATTAACGATACATGGCATGATCAGTGCAACAGATGATATCTAAAGCAAGTCATTAGCACACATTTTTTTAGTTTTTGCAAACAAAAGCATCACCACATTTTCCAGTAAACAAGCAAGGTAAAACGTGAGATGCAAAAGATATCTGATATCTACCAAGATAAGCATTATCCAAAACAAAATGCTTCAGCAAACTTGTTATCATTTCATTTTTTAGGCTTTTTCACTTTCCTTTTTTCATTTTTGCCAGGGGTTATTTGCATGTCAAACCTTATGCTGACCGACCAAGTCAAGCCTAGGCCAGAACTGGACCATCAGAAGCTTAAGACATTGGTCTTGACATACATTACACTGTCCTAGTTCATACCAAAGTGCTATGGTACGCAGTCCAGAACAATGCAATGCGACAAAACAAACCCACATGGATCTTTTCAAGTTATGCATAAAAAGGCATGGAATTTTCATTTTTCTTGATTTTTATAGCACATTTCCATGTTATAAAGCAGAAAGATGTCCAAGTTGCATGTTTGCATCTAAGTCAGGAACTAGCTACAAGGCATGTAACAGATAGCAAGAACATTCAGCCTACACATGCTAGTTATCAGAAGCAATGGTGATCATTTTTCAAGTTTAAAGCAGAAAAGCCATGCATATGACAGATATCAGACATATCAAGTGAACTGAAGCAAAGCATGATCATCGACAAGTAATCAAAAGCATGTACTAGCTAGAATAAGTAAAGCAGTTCAATCATATAACAGAAGCAGCTCTAAAGTGTGATATGTGAATATGCAAGTTATGAACACACACAAAAAGACTCAAGAACAGAGTAAAGAAGAAAGAAAACTGACGCAAAATATCCTAGAAAGGATACACAATACCCAAATCCCCTCGTAAACGCTCAAAGGTGGACTGATGATGGGTATCAACATGAACAAGGTCAATGACACCTTTCTCATATTGATCCCGTAGAAAGTGAAAGCGCACATCAATGTGTTTGGTTTTTGAATGGAGACACGGGTTTTCCCTACACTAATTGCACTGGTGCTGTCGCAAAACAAGGGAACTCTGGTAGGAAAGAACAACCCAAAATCTCGCAGAGTGGAAATCATCCAAACCAACAGTGAGCAGCAGCTAGCAGCAACTACGTACTCAGCCTCTGTGGTCGAAAGAGCAACTCTAGATTGCTTTCGAGAAGACCAAGAGACACGAGAAGAACCAAGAAACTGGCAAGTACCAGAAGTCGACTTGTGATCCAACCGGCACCCACCAAAGTCGGCATCCGAAAATCCAGATATATCGAGAGATGATGAAGCTGAATAGAAAAGACCAAGATCGGGCGCATAAGTGAGATACCTGAAGATGCGCTTGACAGCCTGCCGGTGAGACGCGCGTGGTGAAGACTGAAAACGCGCGCAAAGTCCCACGATGAACTGAATGTCCGGTCTTGTCGCCGTTAAGTACAATAGTGAACCAATCATCCCTCGAAACTCTCTCTCATTGACCTTGACGCCGCTCTTGTCCTTGTCCAGACCTCCAGACGTACCCATTGGGGTCATCTGAGGCTTCAGCTCTCCACCAAAGTCGAACTTCTTCAGCATGTCTCTAGTATACTTACCCTGGTGGATGAAGGTGTCGTCCTTGGTCTGCTTGATCTGGAGCCCTAAGAAGTACTTAAGCTCACCCATGAGGCTCATCTCAAACTCGCTGTGCATCTGCTCAGAGAACTTGGACACAAGAGAATCAGTAGTACCGCCAAAAATAATATCGTCCACGTAAATCTGAGCAACCAAGAAATCTGAAGCATCTCTGGGCAAGAAAAGAGTTTTATCCACCGAACCCATCACAAAGCCCTTCCCCCAACAAAAATTGCTTCAACCGGTCATACCAAGCCCTGGGGGCTTGCTTCAACCCGTATAAAGCCTTTTGCAACTTAAAAACATGTCGAGGAAACTTAGGGTTCTCAAAACCGGGAGGCTTCCTAACATAAACTTCCTCCTCTATGAACCCGTTCAGAAAAGCACTCTTAACGTCCATTTGAAAAAAGCTTAAAACCCTTCGAAGCGGCAAATGCTAAGAGAATGCGAATGGACTCAAGACGGGCAACAGGGGCGAAAGTTTCTTTAAAATCAATACCTTCCTTCTGGCAGAAACCCTGGGCAACTAGTCGAGCTTTGTTGCGCACCACAACCCCATCTTCACCTTGTTTGTTCTTGAACACCCACTTGGTGCCTATGGGGTTGCATCCTGGTGGCGGCTCAACTAGTGTCCAAACCCGATTACGGACAAAATTCTCAAGCTCTTCTTGCATAGCATTAATCCAATTAGAATCAGAAAGAGCATGAGAAACATCTCTAGGCTCAAAAGATGCAATAAAAGCAGATTCAGCAAACACAGCAAGAGAGGTAGATGAACGCAAAGTTCTCTCAGTCAAATCACCGATGATGAGCTCTGAGGGGTGATCACACTGAACTGCTCGGGTTCCCTGGTGATCTGAAGTCACCTCACCGGAGTCAGCAGCTGGCACCTCTGGACTCGACTGAGGGGGCTCGATCAAAGTAGAAGAAGTGATCAGAGGTCCGTCCTCATCCTCAGTCGAAGTCTCAGAAGGCGTGGGCTCTGCAGGGGGTGCAGAAGGCCCACCCTCATCAACAGCTAGAGTATCCTCATCTTCCTCGAAGATGGACTCTCCGAGCTCATCATCACCAGAAAGCTCAAAAGGAGTCAAAGAAGGCAAGGACTCATCAAATGAAACCTCACAAGTCTCGACAAGCAGCTGGGATTCGAGGTTCCAAACACGGAAGCCTCGAGAATGTAAAGCGTAGCCAAGAAAAACACCGTCCCAGCAACGAGACTCAAACTTGTCCAAATGCCCTCCCTTCTTGAGCACAAAGCACTTGCAGCCAAACGCTCGCATGTGGCTCACCTTGGGCTGTCTGCCAAACCGCAACTCATACGAAGTCTTACCTATGTAAGCTCGAAGAAAAATGCGGTAGGCCAGATAGCAAGCCGTGTTCATGGCTTCAGCCCAAAAACGCTTAGGAGTCCTATGCTCATCGAGCATCGTCCTGGCCATCTCGACTAGCGTGCAGTTCTTTCGTTCCACAACGCCATTCTGTGGGGGAGTGTAAGGAGAAGAAAACTGATGGTCCAGACCCTGATCACTACAGAAGCTGACGAACTAAGAGTTCTTGAACTCAGAGCCATTGTCGGAGCGAATTGCTCGCATCCGACCATTGTTCTCATTCTTCAGCTTCAAAATCAGGTCATGAACAAACTGAAATGTTTCATCCTTAGACTCCAAAAAGAAAACCCACGAGAATCGAGAAAAATCATCAATAATGACAAGTGCATACCACTTCCCACCGACTGAACGTACCCGAGCTGGACCAACAGTGTCCAAGTGTAAAAGCTCACCCGGATACGAAGTCATCACCTAAGTCACAGGTGAGTGAGAAGGGGCAACCATTTTCCCATGACGACAGGGATGACAAACTAAATCCTTCTCCATCTTAAGCTTGGGCAATCCTCGGACGAGGTCCATAGAGCTTAACCTGACTAGCAGATCAAAACTGAAATGACCTAACCTCCTATGCCACTTCCAGAGCTCAGAAGAAGATCCAGCAATCAAACAGCGAGAAGGGCCAAAAGAACTAGAAAAGTCAATTCGAAAAACTTTACTGAAGGGTAAAATCTGGCAAACCAAAGACCCTCTAGAATCAAACACAGAAGAACTGTCCTTCTTAAAATGCACTTCCAAACCATCCTCAAGAAGTTGCGAAACAGAAATCAAATTGAAGTTCAAATTCTTAACCAAAGCAACATTCTTCAAAGAGAAATGATCTGAGATGCGAATAGAGCCTATGCCACTTACCTTCCCTTGACCACTGTTCCTGAACGTGATGTACTCTTTGGAGCTCAGGGGAGTGAGACTGGAGAACCATATGTGATGTCCCGTCATGTGGTGAGAGCATCCTGAGTCCATGATCCAAACGTCCTCCAGTCCCCGATCCTGCACAATCAGTGGCTGTAAGTGGGAGCAAATGGTCCGGCACCAGATTTAGCAAAAGAGCTAAACCAGTGTCGAGCCATCTGCTCAAAAGACAGAAAGCAGAAATCATCATGAGAATTTGGACCAAAACGCGGCTCAAAGTGCGGTCCTCGGTTCTGCCTAAAGCCTCGGCTACGAGGTCCAGGACCGTAGCCAAAACGGCCTGGAGCTCTGCCGGAACGGACACCACCAACTGGAGCACTGGTAAGAAAGTCGTCTCCTCTACCACCACCTACATGACGCGGCCTGGCCTCCAGCCTCTCCCCGCGTCGAGGAACACGCAGTCTACCACCCTGCTGGTAGAACTGCTCCTGATCACCACGAGCTCTCTCTGCTCTCTCAACCCGCTTCCTCCTGAAGCAAAACTCCGCAAAATGCCCGTTTCTCTGACAGTACTCACAATGATAGGTGGGCTTCTTGGGAGGTGGTTGAGGCTTGGGATGTTTGGGCTTGGTGGTGTTCGATGTAGTCTTCTTGGGTTGAGAAGATCCAAGAAGAGAGTCTAGAGAAGAGTGGAGGTGTTTGGGCTTTGGAACCCAGATAGGCTTCTTGGGTGGAGCTTTAGGTGGTTCATGGATCACTCCATCCTTGGGCTGACAAGCCTAGGAAGACTCAGTGGAGTGAGTCTTGGGATACCTCTGCTCTAGAGTCATTTTACTCCACTCCACTTCCCAGCTAATGCACTCTCAAAGTCAGCCTTGGTGTAGGTGTAACCTACCCCAAACCCATCCTGCCTCTTAAACTGCTGGATCATCATGCCGAGCTGTGGCTCTCTGGCACTGATCCAACTCAGGATAGAACGGAGGTAAAAGTTCTCATTCTGAGAATCAGCTAGCTCCTCTCTCAAGAAAGCTAGAACCTCCACCTGAGACAAGCAGGTCTCACACTCACTCTCTACTTGGATAGACTTCTCGGTTTTTAGCTTGATTAACTCAAGTCTAAGAGACAGGCAGTTCTCACAGATAGTGGGTGGAACTGACAATGTCTCAAGCTCTAGCCTAGTCTGCGCAAGCTCAGCTCTCAACCTCTCCAAATCACCCAAATGTTCATCGCCCTTGGATTTCAGCTCAGCTAAGGGAGCTAGATGGGATGGGCAATCAACACAGAGTGCGATGACAGTGGCTTGAGCATCTTTCAGCTCCAGCTGAGCGCTTTCAAGCTCAGTGGCCAAAGCGTCCCTCTCATCAACCCTTTCTGTGTACCTGGACTTCAGAGTCGACAGGTCACACAGAAGCACCTCACACTTCGGGCACTCACTGCTATCACCCAAGGGGAAGAAGATAGACTCTCAATTCTGCCGTTGGCTACGGCAAGCTCACTCTCTAACTCATCTATCCTCTTCTTGGCCCCCCTAAGCAGTTTTTCCCGATACTTTAACTCCTAACGATTGCTCTCAAGACAATCAACAATTTCACGGTCATAAGATGATACCTTTTCGTTGACGTCGTCGGAGTCATCGGAGGAGCTCTTTTCTTCCTTATCCCCAAGAGCCATTGAGCAGAAGCTCTTGCAGGATCTTCGGCGCTGGTGTGAGTGGCTCTTCGGTCTGTCCCCGAAAGCCATGAAGCAGAGGCCTGCCGGATCATCCTTGTCCTTCCCCTTCCTGATGACGATCTCCTCATCGCTTGAGCTTGATGAAGAGGAAGACAACATGGACTGCTTGGAGTAGCTCTTCTCCATCTCGGCGAAGAAGGCCTTGTTGCGCTTCTTGTTCTCTCGCCGGTAGTCCTTCAGGGCCTTCTTGAAGAATCGAGTCTTCGGCTTGCCCTTGTTGAAGGATGAGCTCTCATGCTTGCCGGAGTCGTGGAAGCCACCACCGGTGCCCTTCTTGTGACCATTGTGCTTGGGGCAGTCGGCGATGAAGTGTCCTGGATTTTGTGCCGTGTCTTTTGAACATTCTATTATCATAGACACGACACACCCGGTTGTTAAAAAGACACAAATCATCATCTCCCAATAACTCAAGCTGGTCCTCAGTGATAGACATCAAAGAGAACCCAGCACAGCTCACAGAAGAAGGATCAACAAAAGGTGTAGCAAGGGCCAGAGATTTTGATCCAGAACCAGTGAGATTTGATCTCAGCTGGAGATCAACCTCAGTAGCCTTCAGCTTGCTAAACAACTCAGAAATGGTCAAGGTATCATAAGAAGTACTCTCAATGATAGAAGATACCTTGATCTCCCAGATCTTTGGGTCCAAGGTATGGAGAACCTTGAGCGCCTGCTCATGATCTGAGACTAACTGAGCACCCTCAGCCTTGTTGTCCTGAAGCTTGTTTATGATCGACTGAAAACAACCAAACAAAGCCTCAACAGACTCACCCGGCTTCTGTGTGAAATTCTCATATTCACGCCGGTAGGTCCGATAGAGCCAAGCCTTGACCTGTGCTGTTCCCTCATGGTGTGCCTTGAGGGTATCCCAGATCTCTCTCGCAGTGGAGAGATGGCTCACACGCTCAAACTCAGTGGGACCTAAACCAGAGAAAAGAATATTCACAGCCTTACTGTTGCTCAGATGCTGAGCAATGATACCTGCTAGTACCATGCTCAGCGACTGGCAAGATGACAAACGTGGTGTGAACGCAAATGTCCCAAATGTCCGAACCCTAGCTCATG
Organism: Zizania palustris; assembly: GCA_019279435.1. NCBI lineage: Eukaryota > Viridiplantae > Streptophyta > Magnoliopsida > Poales > Poaceae > Zizania > Zizania palustris. Next base: position 34,862,205 of record JAAALK010000285.1, on the reverse strand, counting down.
AGATAGGCTCGCATGCGAGTCTTCCAATAGTTATAGCCATAGGCTTCCAAGGACGGGACCTTGCCAGGAGACGTCATGGTCACTACTGGGGTTTAAAACCGGTTAAGGTATGGAAAAACCCTAACCTCGCTCTGATACCACTTGTAGGACCGAAAATAGCGACCAGAGGGGGGGGGGGTGAATGGGCGCCTTAAAAATTCTTTCGAATCAATGGCCTGTTCCCAACACCCAACGCACCTCAAAAGACTAAGCAGCAGAAAATGAACAGATAGCCTAAGTCTAAAGGTATCTAGCCTAGAAGCAACTGATGTCAAACAGAGAACTACCAAAGCAGTGCTAATAGACAGATAAACAGTAAACACAAGACAAGGCAAGACAAACTTCTCAGTATAGCACACTAAGTGTACTAAGAATGAAGTGAGAAAATTCCATTTGAAATCTGTCTCCTGTTCGAAACTTGGCGAAGCCTGTTTCGCTGGTCGAGGCCTGCTTCGCAGTGTCGAAGCCTGCTTCGTGGGGTCGAAGCCTGCTTCGGAGGTCGAGGCCTACTTCGTTGGTCGAAGTCTGGTTCGGAGGTGGTAGTTGAAGTCTGTCGAAGGTGTGTTGTCTATCCTAGGTCGAGTATGAATGAGAGCAAAGAATGATAGAGTCGGAGCCTGCTTCGAAGAGTGTACTTCGAAGGTAAGGCTTCGAACACAGCTTCAAACACACACAAAGTAATAACAGCCTTCGAAAAGAGAAGCGAAGGCTGACACGCGATAGAGAAACCAAAACGAAGCCTACACTCTACCTTCGAACAAACACACCAGGGACCTTCGAAGAAGATGGATGCAAACACTGAGCAAAGTCTAACAGAAAGACAAGCTTCGAAGCCAACTTCGAAACCTGTCGATGTATGGACTTCGAAGAGCTTGATTCGGAGTACCTTCGCACAGGCGTTCGAAGTATGAAACGCTGACAGTTCAAAAAGTACTTCGAAGATAGCAACTCAGGACACGAAATGAAGTTCGAAGTTCAAATGAAGCCTTCGAGTAAATCAGATCGAAGCCTGCCTCACGGAGCTGAGGGGCTTCGAACAGAGAAGGGGCTTCGCTAGAGAACTGCCAGAAAAGGGACTTTATTCCTGTCAACTCGATCAAAAAGCTGTGCAGTAAAAGCAAAGCTAGAGTACTAGTGTACTGTTGCTACAGAGTAGTAGTACTACTTGCAACCAGTATGAACTAGTACTACTTCCGTGAAGAACAGTTGCAATCGAGGCACAAATCCTCAGGAAAAATAGCTACGCACGTGAAACGAAGCCATGAAAAATGCTACAAAATGCTGCGCACGAACAGAGAATAGAAGCTTCACTGCATCAGACCGAATGAAATAAATGCAAGCCAAAATCACATGAACAGCAGCCTGGTGACGCACAACCGAAGAGAGAGAGAGTGAGAGACAAAAATGACCCAAAGGAGTATGAATTGATTTCAGCCAAAAGGGTGACCTAACCCTAGGGATTGGGGTCCTATTTATAGGCTGCCCAACACAAGGAATATTCCACCAGCCCCTTAGGGTTTTTTACAGACGCAGGAATAAAGGAAAAGACTCTACTGCCCTTAGGTATTTTTACAGACATGACTGACTGACTGTGGGCCTAGAGATACAGATGACTTATCTAGAAGCTAAGTTTTCGTAGCGACTACGGATTGGGCCGGCCCGATTCCGCAGCTATCTCAGCCCGGCAATCATTCACCGCTCGTGTACCTGACTCAACCCTGGTCAACAGCCCAGTGTGTCTTCTGCTGCTCCTGGCCCATGTACCCGGATTGGGCCAGCCCGACTTCGCAGCCTCCTCTGCCCGACAGTCGCTTGCTGCCCGTGTACCTGAGTCACACGTGGCCCATGAAACAGCATATCTCTTTTCTTCTTCAGTCCTCTTTGACTATCGTTGACAATGACTCATCACTTCTGGAGCCATGAGGCCCACGCTATTCAGCATGGCTCCTCAGCGTTCCAACTACCCTTAACAGTGGCAAGGGGGGTGGAGTTGCCAGGTAATCAGATCACACAATAATAATCCAATTAGCCGAAATATATAAATAAAATAATCCAATCGGCCTAACAGAGCTTGATTGATTCAGTATGTACCGTGCGAAGGGTCACCGAAGGGGGCCTTTGGCCTTTGGTGCGAAGGGTGCACCAAAGATAGCCTTCGTTGTTCGGACTGATCTGGCTGTAGACAGGCTCCGAACAGATCGCGATGCAAAATCGCCTCCGAACAAAAGGGTTCGGTGCGAAGCCTCTAACACGAAAAAATCCAACGCGGAGCGCTGGTGCAATGTAATCCGATATAGAGTGTTCTGATGCGACGAAGTCCGACGCGGAGCATTGGTGTGATGAAGTCTGATGCAGAACATTCTGGTGTGACCCTAGCACGAAGCAACCCCGATGCGAAGTGGCTTCGGTGCGCGGGACATGACCAGAATGACAACAGCGTGATGGATCCAGCACGGATGGACGAAGCGGGCACTTTCTGAAGGGTGTTTTGGCGGCCTCCGAAACTAGCTTCCTAGCTCCGGAATCATTCAGCAAAGGGGGGCTTCGAACGTGAAACCTGCAGCAAACAAAGACCAAGTGGCAATTTGGCCTGGAGATCAAATTGCTAAGTGTTGCAGTATACAAAACGAAGGTAGTAATCTGTTACGTAGATTAACCGAGGGTTCAAAAGAGAGCCAACAGGGTGATAGCAATCTATTACGTAGATTAACAGATGATTCACATGCGACCCAACAAGGCTTACCACTCTTATGGCGTGGCTGACGGAGGGCTTCCAGCGCAACCCCACTGTTGGGAGAGATAATCCCGATGGTGCCTGGGAGAGCGAGGGACGCGAAGTGATGTTCGAAGGTTAGACTCCGCAGGCTGGGTACTGGCGAAGTTGTTAGCCCCGAAGCGGTTTAGTACGGAGGCCGAATGGCCCCCTCTAGAGGCATTCGGAGGGGGCAGTCCGGAGTCCACTTCGGCTCAAGACCTGAAGTTCGGAGGCCCATGGTTGATGACCTGAGCCTGGAAGATGCCCGAGCCCGGGGAGCCGACCGGAGGCCGAAGGCCCGTCCTTGGAAGGTGCACAAGGTGCAACACCAAGGCAGGGGACCAGGAACGATCTAGTCAAGCCATCCTGGCAACAGGATCACAATCGTTTGCGTAGCGTCTTGCACCACATCCATGCTTAGAACAACTGATACGCTATCAGAGTTGTACTCTTTGTCTATACTATAGAGCTACTGTGTGCGGTACTATTGTTAGAGGGATTTTGGAAGTATCAGACCCCTGTAGGGCTCCACTATAAATACTCCCCCTCTCCGGGTTGTAAGTGCTTTGCCACACACTTGGGAAGTACTTCTTCAAATACCTACTATTTAAAGCTCTTCGAAATCGCTCTCCTTGTAGAGATTCTATCAATTATGCATTACCTGGAGCGATTTCAGCTATCTTAAAAGGACCATCCCAACTAGGAGACCATTTACCAAATTTGGGGCTTTTAGTGCCTAAGGACAAAATCGTCTTCCAAACCAAGTCACCAACTTGAAACGATTTTGGTTTGACTTTTTTGTTGAAGGCTCTAGCTACTCTCCTTTTGTCCTTATCTATAGCTTCTAGAGGCCATAACCTCTTATCGATCACTTCCTCCAAATTATCCTTCAAAAGAGTTTCATATTCATCGTCCGATAAGCCATCTTGCTTAATAAATCTTAAAGAGCCAAGATCCACCTCTACTGGTAGAACAGCCTCTTGTCCATACACTAATTCGTATGGACTAACTTTGGTAGCACCATGCTTTGCAACTCTACAAGCCCATAATGTCACAGAAAGCACTTCATGCCACCTTTTAGGGAACTCTTCGATTTTCTTCTTAATGAGCTTAATCACAATTTTATTACTAGACTCGGCCTGACCATTGGCCTGCGCATAATATGGTGAAGAGTTTATCAACTTAATACCATAAAATCCAGCAAAGTCTCTCACTTCTTTAGCAATAAATGAAGTACCTTTATCTGTAGTGAGAGTTTGGGGAATATAGAATCTATGTATAATGTGCTTCAAGATTAAATCAGTTACCTCATTGTGAGTAATGTTCTTGTGAGATATGGCCTAGGTCCATTTGTTGAAGTAATATGTTGCCACTAACACGAACCGATGCCCTTTTGAAGAGGGAGGATGAATTTGGCCGATGAAGTCTAAACCCCAACCTTGGAATGACCATGGTTTGATAATAGGGTTTTGTAGCGACACAGGAGCCAACTGAATATTACCAAACTTTTGACATGCTTCACACCCTCTATTATACTTAAAACAATCCTCAGTGATAGTCGGCCAATAAAAACCAGCTCTTTTGAGCATCCAACTCATTTTTTGGGTCGACTGATGAGTGCCACAAAGTCCCTCATGAACTTCTCCCATAGCCATCTTAGATTGATCGTCATCCAAGCACTTTAGAAGTACTCCATAAATAGTTTGGTGGTACAATACATCGTCAAGCAACACAAATTTAAACGTTTGTCGCCGAATTTTTCGACCAATCCTTTGGTTGGGATCTTTCAAATACTAGACGATTGGAATTCTCCAATCATCCTTATGGATCTCCGGAGGGTTTGCTAACTCTTTTCCCGAAGTGGTGTCTAAATTGTGAATTTCAGTGTGCCCCCCGAGCCATTCCTGTTTCTTCCAGAGGCTAATCGGATCGACTGTGCGGAGCCGATCAGACCGAAGTCCTCTGATGGAGGGGTCTGGCATGCAAAGGCCTCCGTTGACTAGATGTCTTCGACGTGAGGGGCCCGACGTGTAGGATCCATCGGCGGATGAAGGGCTCCGACACGAGGGCTCCGGCACGCAACACCCTTCGGTGGACGAAGGGGTCTGGTCCGGAGGGTCCGATGGACCTGGCGTCTGTCCGAAGCCTCTGGCTTCGGTAGGGGGTTTAAGCATCGACTTTTCCTGTACAGAAAATTTTCCCCTCCTAACTTGATAGCCAGATGCTTGCTGAGCCAAATCATTTGCACTTGAATTGGCTTTTCTTGACACGTGGGTAATTTTGAAGTCATCAAAAGAAGAAATTATGTCTAAACATTTATCCAAGTAGCTATTTAGCAAACCATTAAAACATTGAGCAATCTTAGTGTTGGGGGAATATATTTCCCCTGAACAGGGGCCAAATGACATCAGCCTCTGACAGCCTTCGGCCCGGAGCCCAGCACTGTCGAGGCTCGTACCTTCCCAAAGAAGCAGTTTCCAGGTTCCAAGGTACCCTCCGGAGCCTGCCAGGGCGGAGCCCCCAAGCCCCGTCGAAGCCCTCTGGAGCGGGGCCCCTCGGAGCCCTCCAGAGCGAAGCCCTCAAGATTCTGTGAAGCCCACCAGAAGCTAAGTCTCAGGCTAACTTCGTAGCCAGCCTCCGGGCCTTCTTCGGAGTTAGCCTTCGAGCCCTGTCCGGAGTTAGCCTTCGAGCTCCCTTCGGAGCTCCTCGGAGCTAGTCTCCGGACCCTCTCCGGCCGGTTCGGAGGCCCCAGTTCGGAGGCCCCCGTTCGGAGGCCCCGGTTCGGAGGCCCCGGTTCGGAGGCCCCGGTTCGGAGGCCCCGGTTCGGAGGCCCCTGTTCGGAGGGCCCAGTTCGGAGGCCCTAGTTCGGAGCCTTGGTTCGGAGCCCCAGTTCGGAGCTCCGACCCCACTCTGAACCCAGAAGATATTTATGCCCCGCTACAGTATAGAAGTCGTACCAGGGGCCCCTCTGCCCATAGTTTGTCGTCTAGCTGGTCAAGATGTGACGTTACCTGACACGTCTGTAAGGCTGTAAAGCACTTTTGTACCGTAGCTAGCTCCTTTTCCCCTCTTTGCCCCTATGAGCCTAGGGCTCATAGGGGGAATCCCAGTCTTTTCCGGTGGCCTGCGAGCCTATAAAAGCAGGGCCAAGCCCTTGTAATACAGGACACGCTGGAGGGGGTCATGAGACCCTGGGGTTATTTTCTCCACACCAAGGCATACCATGCCAAATCCATCACAAATTGGACGTAGAGCTATTATCCCCTAGGGGAGGCCCGAACCAGTATAAACCCTTTCTCCCTCTGAGAGAACCTATCGAGGTTCATTCTACCTATCATATACACACATACAAAACCTGTGTTGTAGCTAATACAATTGCTACAACACTGAGCTACCTGTTGCACCACTAATAGAGAATGACCATATGCATGAACATGTTTAATACACATGGAACTTATCAATTCAAGTCCTAGTAATAGAGCTTCATATTCATCTTGATTATTAGTAGAAGGAAATTCTAAACGGGCCGAGGTCTCAGAGCGCATGCCACTAGGTGATATGAGAACCACTCCAATGCCTTGGCCATTCTTGTAAGATGAAACATCAAAATAGAGTTTCCATGGCACTACTTTAATTAGAGCAACACTGTTACTCCAATTGACATCTATGTGGTGATCAACTATAAAGTTAACGACGATTTGGCCTTTCATAGATCTTAGAGGTTCATAAGCCAAATCGTACTCACTCAAAGCATAAGACTACTTTTTGATTCTACTACTTAGAATCATCTTTTGCAACATGTACTTTATGACATCGGTTTGATAAGCAACAATACATGTGCTAGGGAGAAGATGGTGACGTAATTTGGTACATGCATAATAAAGTGATAAACACAAATGCTCCACAAACACGTACCTTGTCTCGGCGTCCAGCAGGTGGTGGCTCAAGAATGTGATGATGTACTCTTTTCCCTCCACCTCCTGAGTTAGCATGGTTCCTATTACGCTATCTTCTGCAGCAACATACAGCAAAAACAGAATCCCGACTTTTGGTGCTCTTACCACAGGTGGTGACGACAATAACTCTTTAATCTTCTCAAAGGCGCTTTGCTAACTTGCCCCTCAAGTGAACTCGACTTCATTCTTTAGCCGGAGTATAGGGAAAAAAGCATTGAATTTCCAGACAAGTTAGATATAAAGCGACGCAAATAATTCATCTTGCCTAGCAACTTTTGCACATCTCTGTTTCATATCGGCGCTTCAAAGTTCCTAATCTTTTCAAGCCTCTTAGGATCAATCTCAATACCTCTTTCATGAATCATGAATCCTAAGAACTTGCCTACCGACATGCCAAACGCACATTTGAGCGGGTTCATTTTTAAGCCATACTGACGCATCCTATCAAAAGCGACTCTCAAATCTGCTAAATGGTTTCCCATAGCATCCGATTTGACTACAACATCATCTATGTAGACTTCGACCATAACTCCTAGCAAGTCGTGAAAGATCAAGTTCATAGCATGTTGATACGTAGCGCAAGCATTCTTTAAACCAAAAGTCATAACGACCCACTCAAACAAGCCAACAAAACCAGGGAATCGAAAGGCTATCTTATAGACGTCCTCTTCGGCCATAAAAATCTGATTATAACCAGCGTTGCCATCAAGAAAACTTAGTACCTTGTGTACAGAAGCATCGTTGATTAGCATGTCGGCTATTGGCATAGGGTATTCATCCTTTGGAGTGGCCTTGTTCAGATCCCTAAAATCAATACAAACTCGTATTTTTCCTCTCGCCTTCTTCTCTACAGGCACGATGTTAGCAACCCATTCAGCATACCTGCATGACCTAATAAATTCAGCCTTTAGTAGCCGTTCTATCTCCTCTTTAACTCAGTCATACACGGTCGAATTAAAGCGACGAGGGGGCTGTTTACAAGGCATAAACCCAGGTTTGATAGGTAACCGATGCTCTATGAGTTCATGGCTTAGTCCGGGCATTTCACTATATTCCCATGCGAAGCAATCAACATATGACCGAAGCAACTTTATAACTTCGGCCTTTTCATCAGCTTGTAAATTCTTGTTTACAAAATTCGGCCTTGGAACGCTACCATTGCCTATATTGACCACTTCTAAAGGATCGGCCGACACAAAACCTTGACCTAATTTTTCTACTTTGCTAAAATCTTCAATGGCTTCAGCAATACCATCTTTAGAAGACCGATATTGCTCCACTCGAGACCTTAGCCAATCAAGATTGTTCTTGCTATAAATGACTACTAGTTTAGAAATAGCCATGCTACACCAGCTGGCTTTACCAACACGGGTACAAAACGTCCCCCGGACACGCTACCAAAGTCATAATCCGAGAGGTCTCTATCTGATAGACATTCTACTTTATCATGGACGACATCGATGGACACAATGACCAATGCTACTTGGGTCGAAGTATCTACTGGTACAACCTCCACGTCATCGCTGTCCCACTGCATTAGGCACTGGTGCAAAGTAGAAGGAATACAGTAGTTCGTGTGAATCCAATCATGCCCAAGTAGCACACTGTAGTTACCTTGCACATCAATGACAAAGAATGCTATTGGCAATGTCTTGTTGCCTACCGTCAACTCCAGGGAGAGTACGCCTTTTGCTTCAGAGCTCTCGCCGTTGAAGCCGCTGAGCATTAAGTTGGTTTTCTTTAGGTCCTCCTCACCCTTACCGAGCTTCTTCAAAAGAGAGTACAACATTAGATTGATAGTGGCACCACTGTTAATAAGCATCCTGGAGATCATCTTCCCGTCAATGTGCCCCTTGACATAGAGGGGCTTTAGGTGCCGAGACGTATCCTCGGGCTTCTCGAAAATAGTGTCTCGTGGGCCAAGGTTCAACTGAGCAACATCGGCCTCGTCTCGTGGTAGAGAGAACTCAGCGAGAAGCATGACGACGTTTATGTCCATTGCCTAAGGTGTGGGCCCTCGTAGATGGGTGTGTAGTCGACGTTGAGCATGTCATCGTCGTCACTCAAAGTGGGAGCTGGGTTGTTCGTCTCAACCAGCTTGGGCTTCCATACTTGCTTCACGACTGGTCGAGGGTGGATTTTCTCAAATATGGTGTCTCTCTCATCCTCGGCCTTCTTCTCACGCATCTCCTGTGACCACAGGCATTGCAGGCGTCTCTTCTGTGATTTGGATATGCCAGGAGGTGCCCAAGATGGCTGTGGCTTGCTACCAGGTGCCACCAATTTGTTTCTGTGATTGTTGTAGTAATTGTGTTAGCTACAACACAGGTTTTGTATGTTTGTATGGTGTGTAAAATGAACCTCGAAGGATTCTCTCAGAAGGAGAAAAGATTTATACTGGTTCGGACCTCCCCAAAGGGATAATAGCCCTACATCTAGTTTATGGTGGATTTGGCATAGTATGCCTCGGTGTAGTCTAGTGAATCCCGGGGCTCTCATGGCCCTAGAGGAGCTGAACTATTACAAGGGCTTGGCCCTACTTTTATAGGCATGCAGGCCAAAGGAAAAGACCTAAATGCCATCTATAAGTCATAGGCTTATAGCGGAAAAAGGGAAAAAATACTAGTCTACTGTACAAAGTGCTTTACAGATTTACAGACATGTCAGATAAACATCACTTCTTGACCAGCTAAACGACATACTAGGGGCAGAGGGGCCCCTGGTATGACTTCTACACTGTAGCGAGGTATAGATATTTTCTGGGTTCGGAGTAGTGGCCGGAGCTCTTCAGGCAGAGGCTGCAAGGAAGGCTTCGAAGGACACTCCGAAGTGGGCTTCGAAGTATACTCTAGATTGAACTTCGAACTGGGTTCTCAGAGACTTAGCTTCGAATCGGTTGATGGTCCAGAGACTAGCTCTAGGGAGCTCCGAAAGGAGCTCGAAGGTTAACTCCGAATAAAGCTCGAAGGTTAACTCCGAAGTTAGCCCGGAGGATAACTCCGAAACTAGCCTGAGACATGGCTTTTGGCAAACTTCAAAGGGAGCTTGGATGCTTCGCTCCGGAGGACTCCAAAAGGGGTTCGGAGGCCTCACTCCAGAGGGCTCCGAAAAGAACCTTGAGACTTAGAAATAACTTCACCAGATAGGAACATGCTTCAATAGTGTTGGGCTCTGGGCCGAAGGTTGTCGGAGGCTGACGTCATTTGGCCCTGTTTAAGGGAAAACTTATTCCCCCATGACGAGCCAAACTGAAGAGCTTGGGCCTCATGGCTCTAGATGTGATGAGTCATTGTCAACAGAAGTCAAAGAGGACTGAAAAGAGGAGAAGACCTGCTGTGTCTGGGCCGCGAAGTCGGGCTGGCCCAATCCGGGTACATGGGCTAGGAGCAGCAGATGATCCACTGGGCTGTTGACCAGGATTGACTCAGGTACACTGGCGGCGAGTGATTTCCGGGCTGAGAGAGCTGCGGAATCGGGCCGGCCCAATCTGGGTACCTGGTGCAAAGTCGGTGGACGCTTTGTTAGTTTCGGCGCAAAACTGACGACCGTTGATCTTGTATCGGACTGCTCAGAGGCAAAGCCATAGTTGCTACGAAAGCTCCGCCTCCGGATAAGTCATCTATAAATAGGAGTTTACTATTTTCTCCTTAGGCCCACAGTCAGTCAGTCGAGTCTGTAAAAATATCCTAAGGACAGTTTGGTCTTTTCTTTTTATTTCAGCGTCTATAAAAAACCCTAAGGGTCTGGTGGAATATTCCTAGGCTATTGGGCTGCCTATAAATAGGGCCCCAATCCCTAGGGTTAGGTCACCCTTTTTACTGGAATCACTTTTCTAATCAAGTGTTTGGGTCATTATTCCAGTTCTCCCTGTGCACGCCACCGCTACTTCTGGAAAGCAAATTCAGTATGTGCTGTTCATCTCTCGTTTGTGCGTTTGCGCGTGTTTTCTGGTTAATTTTTATTCATGACTAAAAATCTCACCGCGCATCATTTTGATCTTCTGCACGAACACTGTTCGTTGTTGTCCTGTCATGGATTTCTCTGCGCCTAGCTCCTGTAGCCAAGTAGTACTCTGCCTTGTTTAATCTATTCATGGTGTTCTAGCTCTGGGCCTATCACGCAACCTATTTCTTTATTCGTGTACGGTTGTGTCCAGCTAGCCTGGCACCTAGGCTTTGATCGTTAGGCTATTCTGTTCTTGGGTACAACAAAGTTTTTCTATTGATACTTTTTCCTGACATGGCGTTTTGATCGAGAAGGAAGTGTCGGGCATGTTTCTTGAAGTTTCTGGCAGAGGTGCATACTTTGTTCGAAGTCTTTCTATGAAGCAGGCTTCGATCAGACTTCTCTATAGGCCTTGCTGTCATCAGTAACTCTGAACTTATGTTGTGGACTCTGTTTCGAAGTATGCATTGTTCGAAATTATTATTCTGACATACTTCGACTGTTTTTACGAAGCATACTTCGGCAGGTTTCGAAGTTAGCTTCGAAGCTTGTCTCTCTGGTTAGCTTCGCTCAGAGTGTGTTACTGAGAGGTTTTTGCCTGTTGTCATTTCTGTTGGTGTGGGTCCCACTCAGTTTGTGCTTTCGGAGGTGGTGATTCGAAGTGTGTTTCTAGGCTTTGGGTTCTTTTTTGAAAGCACCAGAGGACTCCGTTTCAAAGTTAGTCTGTGTTTCGAAGGTCACTACTCTGGTAGTCATACCTCGATCAATCTAACTTCGGAAGTTGCGTCGCAGGCTTCGATTTTTCTCTGCTAAGCTTCGCAGTTGATTTTTACTGTGTCAAGCTTTGCTGCTTCGACGTGTGCTTTTCGAAGCAGGCTTCGATTGCCTCACACTTCGCACCGAAGCATGCTTTGTAGTTAGCTACTCCTCACCGAACTAGCTTTGATTCCATCAACCTTCGACACGTTCACTACACCCTTCGACAAAGGACTTCGTACAAACTAGGCAAGCTGCTCCTTGGCTTCGACACTATGTTCTCCGAAGCCAGCTTCGACATCCACAGGCTTCGCACCGCGCAGGCTTCGTCGAGTTTCGAACAGGAGACAACTTTGAACAGTAACTCCTCATCTCTTTCACGTGCACTCAGTTTGAATTGCTATGATGAACCTTGATCTGCCCATGTTTTGAATTCTTTGTTTATCTGCCTATTAGCACTGCGTTGGTGTTTCTTTTTCAAGAACACCTGTCGTTTCTAGGCTAGATCCTTTAGGTTTTGGCGATATGTTCATGTTTTGCTGCTAAGTCTTCTGAGGTGCGTTGGGTGTTGGGAGCAGGCCATTGATTAGAAAGAATTTTTTAGGCGCGCCCATTCACCCCCTCTGGTCGCTACTTTCGGTCCTACAAGTGGTATCAGAGCCTGGTTAGGGTTTTTCCATATCTTAACCGGTTCTAAAACCCACTAGTGATCATGACGTCTCCTGGAAAGGTCCTGTCCTTGGAAGCTTATGGCTATAATTATTGGGAGACTCGCATGCGGGCCTATCTCATGAGCCAAAGCTCGGACATCTGGGACATTTGTATTCACGCTACTTTCACTGTGTTGCCTGTTGCTGAGCGCACTACTCCAGATATTGTTGCTCAGCATCAGAACAACAATAAAGCTGTGAATATTTTGTTTTCTGGTTTAGGTCCCACTAAATTTGAGCGTGTAAGCCATCTCTCCACTGCGAGAGAGATCTGGGCTACCCTCTAGGCACACCATGAGGGGACAGCCTAGGTCAAGGCTCGGCTCTATCAGACCTACCGGCGTGAATATTAGAACTTCACACAAAAGCTGGGTGAATCTGTTGAAGCGTTGTTTGGTCATTTTCAATCGATCATAAACAAGCTTCAGGATAACAAGGATTAGGGTGTTCAGTTAGTCTCAGATCATGAGCAGGCGCTCAAGGTTCTCCATACCTTGGACCCTAAGATCTGAGTATCCTCTATCATTGAGAGCACATCTTATGATACCTTGACCATTTCTGAGTTGTTTAGCAAGCTGAAGGCCACTGAGGTTGATACCCAGTTGAGATCAAATCTCACTGGCTCTGGATCAAAGTTCCTGGCTCTTTCTACACCTTCTGTTGATCCCTCTTCTGTGAGCTGTGCTGGGTTCTCCTTGATGTCTATCACTGAGGACCAGCTCGAGTCGTTAGGAGATGATGACATGTGTCTTTTTAACAACCGGGTGCGTCGTGTTTATGACAAGAGAATGTTGAAAAGACACGGCACAAAATCTGGGTGCTTTGAGTGTGTTGACCCAGGACACTTCATCACCGACTGCCCCAAGCGCAATAGCCACAAGAAGGGCACCGGTGGTGGCTTCCACAACTCCGGCAAGCACGACAGCTCCTCCTTCTCCAAGGGCAAGCCAAAGACCAGATTCTTCAGAAAGGCCCTGAAGGACTACCGACGAGAGAACAAGAAGCGCGACAAGGCCTTCTTCGCCGAGATGGAGAAGAGCTACTCCAAGCGGTCTGCGTCTTCTTCCTCTTCATCGAGCTCAAGCGATGAGCAGATCATCATCAGGAAGGCGAAGGACAAGGACGATCCGGCGGGTCTTTGCTTCATGGCATTCGGGGACAGACCGAAGAGCCATTCACATCAACGCCAAAGATCCCGCAATATCTTCTGCTCAATGGCTCTTAGGGATAAGGAAGAGAAGGGCTCCTCCGATGACTCCGACGATGATGACAACGAAAAGGTATCATCTTATGAACGTGAAATCATTGATTTACTTGAAAGCGATCGTCTGGAGTTAAAATATCGGGAAAAACTGCTTAGGGGGGCTAAGAAGAGGATAGATGATTTAGAAAGTGAGCTTGTCGTGGCCAACGTCAGAATTGAGAGTCTATCTTCTTCCCCTTGCTTGGGTGATAGCAGTGAGTGCCCAAAGTGTGAGGTTCTTCTGTGTGACCTGTCGACTCTGAAGTCCAGGTACACAGAAAGAGTTGATGAGAGGCATGCTTTGGCCAATGAGCTTGAAAACGCTCAGCTGGAGTTGAAAGATGCTCAAGCCACTGTCATCGTGCCCTGTGTTGATTGCCCATCTCATCTAGTTAGTTTAGCTGAGCTGAAAGCCAAGGGCGATGAGCATTTGGGTGATCTGGAGAGAGTGAGAGCTGAGCTGGCGCAGACTAGGCTAGAGCTTGAGACATTGTCAGTTCCACCCACTGTCTGTGAGAACTGCTTGTCTCTTAGACTGGAGTTGATGAAGCTGAAATCCGAGAAGTCTGTCCAAGTAGATAGAGAGTGTGAGACCTGCTTGTCTCAGGTGGAGGTTCTAGCTTCCTTGAGAGAGGAGCTAGCTGATGCTCAGAATGAAAACTTTTACCTCCGTTCTATCCTGAGTTGGATCAGTGCTAGAGAGCCACAGCTCGGCATGATGATCCAACAGTTTAAGAGGCATGATGGGTTTGGGGTAGGCTACACCTACACTAAGGCTGACTTTGAGAGTGCCATTAGCCGGGCAGTGGAGTGGAGTAAAATGACTCCTGAGCAGAGATACCCCAAGACTCACTCCACTGAGTCTTTCCAGGCTAGTCAGCCCAAGGATGGAGTGTTTCAAGAACAGCCCAAAGCTCCACCCAAGAAGCCCATCTGGGTTCCAAAGCCCAAACACCTCCACACTTCTCTTGACTCTCATCCTGGACCCTCTCACACCAAGAAGATAACACCAAACACCACTAAGCCCAAGAACCCCAAGCCTCAACCCAATCCCAAGAAGCCCACCTATCATTGTGAGTACTATCAGAGAGACAAGCATCTTGCGGATTTTTTCTTCAGGAGGAAGCGGGTTGAGAGAGCAGAGAAAGCTCGTGGTGGCCAGGAGCAGTTCTACCAAAAGGGTGGTAGACTGAGAGTTCCTCGACACGAGGAGAGGGTGGAGGCCAGGCCACGTCGTGTAGGTGGTGGTAGAGGAGACGTCTTTCATGCTCATGCTCCAGATGGCGGTGTTCGTTCCGGCAGAGCTCCAAGCCATTTTGGTCACGGTCCTGGACCTCGTGGCCGAGGCTTTAGGCAGAACCGAGGACCGCGCTTTGAGCCGTGCTTTGGTTCAAACTCTTTTGATGGTTTTTTCTTTCCGTCTTTTGAGCAGATGGCTTGACACTGGTTTAGTTCTTTGTCTAAACCCGGTGCCGGACCATTTGCTCCCCCTTACAACCACTGATTGTGTAGGATCGGGACTAGAGGACGTTTGGATCATGGACTCAGGATGCTCTCGCCACATGACGGGACATCGCAGATGGTTCTCCAGTCTCACTCCCTAGAGATCCAAAGAGTACATCACTTTCGGGAACAATAGCCAAGGGAAGGTACATAGCATTGGCTCAATTCACATCTCTGACCATTTCTCTTTAAAGAACGTTGCTTTGGTTGGAAATTTGAACTTCAATTTGATTTCTGTTTCACAACTTCTTGAGGATGGGTTGGAGGTTCACTTTAAGAAGGGCAGTTCTTCTGTGATTGATTCTAGAGGGTCTTTGATTTGCCAAATCTTACCTTTTGGTAAGGTTTTTCAGATTGACTTCTCTAGTTCTTTTGGCCCTTCTCGCTGTTTGATTGCTGGGTCCTCCTCCGAGCTCTGGAAGTGGCATAGGAGGTTAGGTCATTTGAGTTTTGATCTGCTAGGCAGGTTGAGCTCAATGGACCTCATCCGAGGATTGCCCAAGCTTAAAATGGAGAAGGATATAGTTTGCCATCCCTGTCGTCACGAAAAAATGGTTGCCGCTTCTCACTCACCTGTGACTCAGGTGATGACTTCGTATCCGGGTGAGCTGTTACACATGGACACTATCGGTCCAGCTCGGGTACGTTCAGTCGGTGAGAAGTGGTACACGCTTGTGATTTTTGACGACTTTTCTCGATTCTCGTGGGTTTTCTTTTTGGAGTCTAAGGATAAAACTTTTCATTTTGTTCATGACCTGATTTTGAAGCTGAAGAATGAGAACAATGGTCGGATGCGAGCAATTCACTCCGACAACGGCTCTGAGTTCAAGAACTCTCAGTTCGTCAGCTTCTGTAGTGATCAGGGTCTTGACCATCAGTTTTCTGCTCCTTACACTCCCCCAAAGAACGGTGTTGTGGAACGAAAGAACCGCACGCTAGTCGAGATGGCTAGGACGATGCTCGATGAGCACAGGACTCCTAGGCGTTTTTGGGATGAAGCCATGAACACGGCTTGCTATCTAGCCAATCACATTTTTCTTAGAGCTTACCTTGGTAAGACTTCATATGAGTTGCGGTTTGGCAGACAGCCCAAAGGGAGCCACTTGCGAGCGTTTGGCTGCAAGTGCTTTGTGCTCAAGAAGGGAGGGCATTTGGACAAGTTTGAGTCTCATTGCTGGGACGGAGTTTTTCTTGGCTATGCTTTGCATTCTCAAGGATTCCGTGTTTGGAACCTCGACTCCCAGCAGCTTGTCGAGACTTGTGAGGTTTCTTTCGATGAGTCCTTGCCTTCTTTGACTCCTTCTTTTGAGCCTTCTATAGATGGTGAGTTCGCAGAGTCCATCTTCGAGGAAGATGAGGACACTCCAGCTGTTGATGAGGGTGGGCCTTCTGCACTGCCTGCAGAACCTACACCTTCTGAGACTTCGACTGAGGACGAGGGCGGACCTCTGATCACTTCTTCCACTTCGATCGAGCCCCCTCAGTCGAGTCCAGAGGTGCCTGCTGCTGACTCCGGTGATGTGACTTCAGATCACTAGGGATCCCGAGCAGTTCAGCGTGATCACCCCTCAGAGCTCATCATCGGTGATTTGTCTGAAAGGACTTTGCGTTCGTCTGTTGACTGTCTTATTATGTTTGCTGAATCTGCTTTTGTTGCATCTTTTGAGCCTAGAAATGTTTCTCATGCTCTTTCTGATTCTAATTGGATTAATGCCATGCAAGAAGAGCTTGAGAATTTTGTCCGCAATCGGGTTTGGACACTGGTTGAGCTGCCACCCGGATGCAACCCCATAGGCACCAAGTGGGTGTTCAAGAACAAGGAAGGTGAAGATGGGGTTGTGGTGGGCAACAAAGCTCGACTGGTTGCCCAGGGTTTTTGCCAGAAGGAAGGTATTGATTTTGAAGAAACCTTCGCCCCTGTTTCCCGTCTTGAGTCCATTCGCATTCTCTTAGCTTTTGCCGCTTCGAAGGGTTTTAAGCTTTTTCAAATGGACGTCAAGAGTGCTTTTTTGAACGGGTACATAGAGGAGGAGGTTTATGTTAGGCAGCCCCTGGTTTTGAGAACCCTATGTTTCCTCGACATGTTTTTAAGCTGCAGAAAGCTTTATATGGTCTGAAGCAAGCCCCAGGGCTTGGTATGACCGATTAAAGCAGTTTTTGTTGGGGAAGGGCTTTGTGATGGGTTCTGTGGATAAAACTCTCTTCTTGCTCACAGATGCTTCGGGTTTCTTAGTCGCTCAGATTTACGTGGACGACATTATCTTTGGCGGTACTACTGATTCTCTTGTGTCCAAGTTTTCTGAGCAGATGCACAACGAGTTTGAGATGAGCCTCATGGGTGAGCTCAAGTATTTCTTAGGGCTCCAGATCAAGCAGACCAAAGACAACACCTTCATCTACCAGGGTAAGTACACTGGGGACATGTTGAAGAAATTCGACTTTGGTGGAGAGCTGAAGCCTTAGATGACCCCAATGGGCACATTTGGGGGCCTGGACAAGGACGAGAGCGGTGTCAAGGTCAATGAGAGAGAGTTTCGAGGGATGATCGGTTCGCTGTTGTACTTGACGACGACAAGGCCAGATATACAGTTCGCCATGGGACTGTGCGCACGCTTTCAGTCTTCACCACGCGCGTCTCATCGGCAGTCTGTCAAGCACATTTTTAGGTATCTCACCTATGCGCCTGATCTTGGTCTTTTTTATTCAGCATCATCATCACTTGATTTATCTAGCTTTTTGGATGCTGACTTTGGTGGGTGCCGGTTGAATCGCAAGTCGACTTCCGGTACTTGCCAGTTTCTTGGTTCGTCTCTTGTGTCTTGGTCTTCTCGAAAGCAATCTGGAGTTGCTCTTTCGACCACTGAGGCTGAGTATGTAGCTGCTGCTAGCTGCTGCTCACAGTTGGTTTAGATGATTTCCACTCTGTGAGATTTTGGGTTGTTCTTTCCTACCAGAGTTCCTCTGTTTTGCGACGGCACAAGTGCTATTAGTGTAGGGAAAAACCCTTGTCTCCATTCAAAAACCAAACATATTGATGTGCGCTTTCACTTTCTGAGGGATCAATATGAGAAAGGTGTCATTGACCTTGTTCATGTTGATACCCATCATTAGTTAGCTGACATTTTCACCAAACCCCTAGATCAGTCTACTTTTGAGCATTTACGAGGGGATTTGGGTGTTGTGTATCCTTTCTACAATATTTTGCGTTAGTTTTTCTTTCTTCTTTACTCTTTTCTTGAGTCTTTTTGTGTGTATTCATATCATACATACTCACATATCACACTTTTGAGCTTGCTTCTATTATATGATTGAACTGCTTTACTTATTCTAGCTGGTACATGCTTTTGATTACTTGTCAATGATCATGCTTTGGTTCAGTTCACTTGATATGTCTGATATCTGTCATATGCATGGTTTTTATGCTTTAAAATTGAAAAATGATCACCATTGCTTCTGGTAACTAGCATGTGTAGGCTGAATGCTTTTGCTATCTATTACATGCCTTGTAGCTAGTTCCTCCTTAGATGCAAATATGCAACTTGGACATCTATACGCTTTACACATGGAAAATGTGCTATAAAAATGATGAAAAATCAAAAATAAATGAAAATTTCCATGCCTTTTTATGCTTGAGTTGAAAAGATCTAAGTGGGTTTGCTTTGTCGCATTGCATTGTTCTAGACTGCTTACCATAGCACTTTGGTATGAACTAGGACAGTGTAGTGTATGCCAAGACCAATGTCTTAAGCTTCTGATGGTCTAGTTCTGGCCTAGGCTTGACTTTGTCGGTTAGCATAAGGTTTGACATGCAAATAACCCTTGGCAAAAATGAAAAAGCCTAAAAATTAAAATACAACAAGTTTGCTGAAGCACTTTGTTTTGGACAATGCTTATCTTGGTAGATATCAGTTAGCTTCTGCATCTCATGCTTTACCTTGCTTGTCAACTAGAAAATGTGGTTATGCTTTTGTTAAAAAAAATTTAAAATACGTGCTAATGACTTTCTTTAGATATCATTTGTTGCACTGATCCTGCCATGTGTCTTAGATAGTATGTCTTTTGCTATACCTGTTAGATGTTGTATTTGCAGTCAATCATATCTGAGAAGCATGCTTTCATCACTTCACCTACACCCCAGTTGCATTCATTGCATATTTTGAGGGGGAGTTGCATTTCAGGCGGAGTCTGTGTCTCTTTCGAGTGCATTTAGTCTCGCTTGATGAGTCCACTTGTCAACAAGGGGGAGAAATTTTGGGAGAAGAGTTTAAGGGGGAGTTTTTGGCTTTCTCTGGAATTTGTTTCAGGGCGAGTTTTCGTCCCGTTTGTCCTTACACTTTTGATATCCTTGTTGATGATTCTGAGATTGCACTCATTTTGAGTTTTTACTTTTGTTAACCATAATGACCGCTTCTTGCTTTTGTTCGGCTTTTGGTCATTAGGGTTAAACTTTTACTTTATTTTTCTTCTTCTCTGTTTTCTTGTGTTTTGTTTTCGTGTTTCCACAGTTGCTTGGAGGTACTGGAAAGCTGAAGAGGAAAAGTGTTGACAATGCACTCATTAAGGGGGAGATTGAGGAGCCATGCTGAAGAGCGTGGGCCTCATGGCTCTAGATGTGATGAGTCATTGTCAACGGAAGTCAAAAAGGACTGAAAAGAGGAGAAGACCTGCTGTGTCTGGGCCGCGAAGTCGGGCTGGCCCAATCCGGGTACATGGGCTAGGAGCAGCAGATGATCCACTGGGCTGTTGACCAGGATTGACTCAGGTACACGGGCGGCGAGTGATTGCCAGGCTGAGAGAGCTGCGGAATCGGGCCGGCCCAATCCGGGTACGTGGTGCAAAGTCGGTGGACGCTTTGTCAGTTTCGGCACAAAACTGACGACCGCTGATCTTGTATCGGACTATTTAGAGACGAAGCCGTAGTCGCTACGAAAGCTCCACCTCCGGATAAGTCATCTGTAAATAGGAGTTTAATATTTTGTCCTTAGGCCCATGGTCAGTTAGTCGAGTCTGTAAAAACATCCTAAGGGCAGTTTGGTCTTTTCTTTTATTTCAGCGTCTGTAAAAAACCCTAAGGGTCTGGTGGAATATTCCTAGGCTATTGGGCTGCCTATAAATAGGGCCCCAATCCCTAGGGTTAGGTCACCCTTTTTATTGGAATCACTTTTCTAATCAAGTGTTTGGGTCATTATTCCGGTTCTCCCTGTGCATGCCGCCGCTACTTCTGGAAAGCAAATTCAGTATGTGCTGTTCATCTCTCGTTTGTGCGTTTGCGCGTGTTTTCTGGTTAATTTTTATTCACGACTAAAATCTCTCCGCGCATAATTTTGATCTTCTGCACGAACACTGTTCGTTGTTGTCCTGTCATGGATTTCTCTGCGCCTAGCTCCTGTAGCCAAGTAGTACTCTGCCCTGTTTAATCTGTTCATGGTGTTCTAGCTCTGGGCCTAGCACGCAACCTATTTCTTTATTCATGTACGGTTGTGTCCAGCTAGCCTGGCACCTAGCCTTTGATCGTCAGGCTATTCTGTTCTTGGCTACAACAAAGCTTTTCTAGTGATACTTTTTCCTGACATGGCGTTTTGATCGAGAAGGAAGTGTCGGGCACGTTTCTTGAAGTTTCTGGTGGAGGTCCATACTTTGTTCGAAGTCTTTCTGTGAAGCAGGCTTCGATCAGACTTCTCTATAGGCCTTGCTGTCATCAGTAACTCTGAACTTATGTTGTGGACTCTGTTTCGAAGTATGCATTGTTCGAAGGTATTATTCTGACATACTTCGACTGTTTTTACGAAGCGTACTTTGGCAAGTTTCGAAGTTAGCTTCGAAGCTTGTCTCTCTGGTTAGCTTCGCTCGGAGTGTGTTACTGAGAGGTTTTTGCCTGTTGTCATTTCTGTTGGTGTGGGTCCCACTCAGTGTGTTTCTAGGCTTCAGGTTCTTGTTTGAAAGCACCAGAGGACTCCGTTTCGAAGTTAGTCTGTGTTTCGAAGGTCACTACTCCGGTAGTCATACCTCGATCAATCTAACTTCGGAAGTTGCGTCAGCAGGCTTCGATTTTTCTCTGCTAAGCTTCGCAGTTGATTTTTACTGTGCCAAGCTTTGCTTCTTCGACGTGTGCTTTTCGAAGCAGGCTTCAATTGCCTCACACTTCGCACCGAAGCATGCTTCGCAGTTAGCTACTCCTCACCGAACTAGCTTCGATTCCATCAACCTTCGACACGTTCACTACACCCTTCGACAAAGGACTTCGTACAAACTTCGGCAAGCTGCTCCTTGGCTTCGACACTATGTTCTCTGAAGCCAGCTTCGACATCCACAGGCTTCGCACCACGCAGGCTTCGCCGAGTTTCGAATAGGAGACAACTTTGAACAGTAACTCCTCATCTCTTTCACATGCACTCAGTTTGAATTGCTATGATGAACCTTGATCTGCCCATGTTTTGAATGCTTTGTTTATCTGCCTATTAGCACTGCGTTGGTGTTTCTTTTTCAAGAACACCTGTCGTTTCTAGGCTAGATCCTTTAGGTTTTGGTGATATGTTCATGTTTTGCTGCTAAGTCTTTTGAGGTGCGTTGGGTGTTGGGAGCAGGCCATTGATTCAAAAGAATTTTTTAGGTGCCCATTCACCCCCCCTCTGGTCGCTACTTTTGGTCCTACACCCCAACAGTAGCGTCTCGCCTGGAGGCCTTCGGGACGAAGGGGTGCGTGCGCCCTTGGGACAAATGACAATAAAATGGCAACTTCAGAGAAGACAGGCCTTCGGAGCTTGGACCGAAGGCGGCTTTGACTTGCACAAGTAATAATTGCCTGCCTCGGCTATCAGAACAACCTCAGGGATATCAATTGACTTCGCAACGGCTATAAAATTGACCGTTACAGTGCGCCGGTTCACTTCAGCTTCACTTGAGGCCCACCTATCAGTGACTTCGGCCTGGGAACCGTCGGGATTTTTACCACCTATAAATAGGGGTTTACCGCACACGGCTTCGACACACCTCTCATTTTGCTTTCTTCTCAACGCCTTGCATCCTTCGCTCTCTACTCCTCATCCCTAGCTTCGCGCGTAGTCCACTTCGCAAGCCTCAGCGCCCTACGCACCTAAGCTCCACAAAAATGCCGAAGAAAGTTGCTTCGAAGGCTTTTGCCTTGGGCTCGAGTTCGAGCTCTTCCCAGGCGTAGGCAGCAGCTGTAGCGGCAGCGAAGCCTGCAGCGAGGCAGTTGGGGCCGAGGGATCTTCGGTCACCATCAGATAAGTTCGAGCAAACCTTGGAGATGAGGGCTTCGATCTTGACGAAGGAGTCTGTCCGAAGGGCCTGTGCGAGGAAGATATCGCCGAAGATCCAGCTTCGAGTGCCGGAGAAGTCGGAGGCCATACCAAGACCTCAGGTTGACGAAGTGGTATTGTTCGAGGCTTTCTTCGAAGCCGGCCTCGGACTGCCAGCTGTGGGGATGCTGAGTGAAGTCTTTAAGGCCTACAACCTCGAGCTTTCTCAATTGTCGCCCAACACCGTGGTGAGGCTAGCAGTGTTTGAATGGGCCATGAGGGCCGAAGGCTGCGAGGGGCGCGCCGATGTCTTCATAGCTCTTCACGACGCCAACTGCCAACCAATGCCGAGGGAGGGTGCAGACCGCATCAAGCGGGCTTTGGCCTTCGAAAGTGCAAACTTCCAGCTTCAGAGGCAGTATCAGGATGCCTTCTGAGCGAGGGCCGCCAACAGCAAATGGTACTTGAGGTGGGATCAAGAATGGTTCTATGCCTCCGTTAGCGCGAACTATCCCCTTTGGAGTACCAACGCGCTCATCTCTTACCGACGCGAAGGCATGGTGAAGACGAGCCCCGACACCCTTCGCTCGATGATCCCGCTTCTTCAGAAGGTGGCTTCGAAGATGAGCATGAGGGACCTCGCGGAGGAGTTTATCACCCTTCGGCTCAGCCCCCTTGCACGCTCTTGGCCGGAGGGCCTCTTTCAACCTTCGGGCCCACGGGGCCTAAACGAGGTGGCAACAGAACGCCTTGGTAAGACTTTGAAGCCTTTCCACTTTCATACTTCACCAAATAACTTTGCTCTGACTTGGAATCTTGATGAAGCCGCTCTTGAAGTGAGGACTCCAAAGGAGGCCATCATGGTGGTGGAGCATGTTGTCGGAGCCCTGACACCTGAGGAGCAGGCCCAACGGCTTGCTCTGGTGGGGACTTGGGAGCACTAGAACAGAGTGTGGACCCTGCTCAGTGTCGAGGGGGTCTAGGCTCTGCCAGACTTCTCCAACCTTGCTCCTTCGGTGACCGGCTCCAAGAGGAAGAGGGTTGATGACGACGAACCCGAAGCTTCGAAGCTTCAGTTGGAGGTCCCAACGACCGAAGCCTCTACTCCGGAGGAGGCAATGGTCGTGAACCCTGAAACCGGAGCGGAGCTAGCAGGGGCTCCGGCAATAGCTACCGAGGTGGTGGCGAGGGCCTCGACGGCGACGACTTTGGCACAGAAGTTGAGGTGCCAGCTTCACAGCAAAGGGATTGGGGAGCACACATCGACCCCTCTACCTTCGAAGAAATCTCCGACGTAGGTAAACACTTTAAACATACTTCTCTTTTCATTCGTGGATATTGACTTGAACTTTTTTGCAGAAGAGGATGCCGGTGCGAAGTCCACCGCACCAAAGCCAACGAAGGCCTTTGGTAGCAGCAGCAGCGGCAGTTTGTAGTCCGACAGCTCCTCGTCTGAAAAAGACGAAGGCAACGGTCACGACGAAGGGGACCCCCGAGATGACGAGCACGTCGAGGTGGTGGACCGGAGCCCGACTCCGCTGGAGCATGCACCGGAGGTTGAGGTGGAGGAAATAGTCCGACCCCTGCAAGCGAAGGGGACCATGACAGAGGCAGCCATCCATGATTTTCATGAAGGCTGTGCGGCTACAGAGGCAGGGGGCTTGGTGGCTCAACTCAGCTGCTCGAGCCCCATGGACCTCTTCATAAATGCAAATGAAGCCCTCATCCAGGTGAGCGAAGTCCTATGCAGCCTTCGAGTCATCCTTGCTCTTCAATCAACACTTATGATTTTCTTGAACTCTTTCAGGCCGTCTGTAACACCCCAAGATTTAAAAATAAATAAAATAAAAGAAATATATTAATAAAGGAATTTCTGGATTTTATTATTAAAGAAAACCCTTAAAGAGCCCTCTTAAAGCCAAACAGAGATAAATATTCATAATTTGGACTTGGAAAATTTATGGAATAATCTAGAGGCCAAGATATAATCTTAGGAATTTTTACAAATTTTATCAACAGTGATTCAACCCTTAAACAAATAAACGAATTACTGGAATTATTTTAAATCAGAAAAGCATTTAAATTCCTAATGGGCCTCAACCTCCAAATCACCTCCAGCCCGGCCCAACCCAACCGCGTGCCACTGACATGTGGGACCTAGATGTCGGTGCCGCTCCCTTCCCTCTCTCCCGCCTGCGCCCGCCTCGGCCCCACATGGCAGCCACCCGCTCCCGTCTTTTTCTCTCTAACCGACGGGGCCCGCCTGTCGGTCCTTCCTTTTCCGTTCGCCCGCCGACACGTGGGGGCCACCTGTCAGATGTTTCTTCTCCAATGGAAGGGGATCTCTCCCCTTTCCTTCCGGCGACCCCCTTCCGATTCCTCGCCGCCGGCTGCTCTATTCGCCCGGATACACCCCGGACCCCCTTCCTCGAACCACCGCGATCACTTCCTTCAATAGCTCACGCGTTTTGGCAAGTATGGAAGCTTGGCTGAGGAGGCAGAAGCCTCGCCAGAGAAGAAAGGAAACCTTCAGTTTCCTTCCATTTGGTCGCCGCCGATGACCCTATAAATACCCCTCCGAGCTCCGCCTTCTGCCCAAACCGCCATAGCACCAGCCTGTGCGATCCAGAGCGCCACCACCCCTTTTTCGGGTTTCTCCTCTGCTTCAACTCCGGCCGCCACTCGCCGTCGACTCCATTCCCCTCCGTCCTAGCCGTCGCCACCGTCGTGACCGCTGGAGCCCACCCATCCTCGGCCAACCCTCGGTTGGCCGTGGAACCCGCTGGATCACCGTCGCCGTCGAACACCCGAATGCCCCTCGCCGTCTACCTTCGCCGCCGGTCGCCACCAGTCGCTCGCCGTCACCGTCGAAGGTACCATCGTGATCACCATCTTCTCCTCTTTCCATTTTCGCATAAAGCTAGGCCCCTAGGCCCTCGCCGTCGCCACCGCACCCGAGGCCGCCGTCGCTGGAGACGAAGGGGGTACGTGCCCCCTTACGTGCGTGTCGTGCCGGATTTAATCCTGGCCGCACGTTCGCGATCGAAGAGCCCTGATTAAATCCCTATGGGATTTAATCTCAGCCATTGATCTGGTCAAAGGGGTATAGGGCGATCACAGCCATCGATCGCTACTTAAACCCTTGGCTCAATCTCGCGCGTCCACGTCATACCGATTCGATGTGTTTTAATCCGGACCGTCCATTTTCATTTAACCCTTCCCGCCTCGCGCCCGATCACCGGATCCAGATCCGACAGTCCTGGTTGACCTGGTTCACGTGCACAGTGCGCCTGTCCACCGCGGGCCTAGCTCACCGTGGACCAAAACCTATTTCCTATTTAAATAAAATTTTAGAAATTGATTTAAACATTGGAAATTCATAACTTACTCATTTTAACTCCAAATTTCACCATTCCAATTTTATTAAATTCAACATTTTATTCTCTACACATTAATGCCATAAAAACAGTATGTTACTTTAGCACAAAATAATCTTATGGATTAAATAAATAAAAAACCCATTAGGGATAAATTAATAATTCATGAAATAAATTAGGAAAACCCCCAAAACTTTAACCTTTAATGTTATTAAATATAACTTCAGTATAATAAAGCTCAATTCACATATTTAAGTTATAAAACTTGTATGATTATGTTTTGAGATGTTTTATTGAATGTTTTATTTACTTTTTCCGTATCGAGAATACTACGAGTTCATCGAGGAGCCGGAGTTTTACCCCGAGGTTCCTCCATCACCATTTGCTGATCAAGGAAAGTCACAACCCCCATTTTGATCATCATTGAGCCCATGTTTTAATAAATTATCGCTATAACTCAAAGGGTTATTATTGCATTAGACAAATATCAAGCCCTACACTTATATTTATTAGATCCCCGTCCTTGTGTGCAAACCCAAGACATAATAATTGAGCCAACACTCCTTGTCACTCTACTATAAAAGTATTAGCTAGTGCCCAATGTACTGGCACAACTGCTATAGGATAAAAGAATGAGTCGTAGATAGTTGGATTCTGTTATATGAATTTCCCCGTTATTCTTGTCTCTGGACTCTGTTGGAGTTGACTATGTTATAAGTATGGTGGGTTCCGGGTGCAAGCTAGGGCATTGGTTGGTCGCACCCGGGGCACTATAAGGACCGGTCTACGGGATCTGTTGCAAAGCACTTCCGTACCAACCACAAGTCTAAGGGGTAAGTCCAAACTGAAAGTATGGAACAATCCGGCTCGATCCACCATAGTGGAGGGGGCAAGGGGCAACCTGCGGGTGACTTGTACCGACGTGGCTCAAGGGGGGGTATGGTGAAGCTCGACACGTCGGGACACCATATGAAACCCATAAGAGGGTGCTATCGGGTCGAGGAGGACCATATGGAAGGTTTTGGCACGAGTTCCCATGGTATGGGTCATCTCGTTACACTTTGGTGTAAGTGATGAGTGCGTGCCTTGTGGGTACAGTGGTACATCTCTGATCAGAGTATTTAATCTTTTCGAAAAGCCGAGCCCACGGTCAAGGGTGGGTTGTGTGACTACTCGTAGTTAGTTTACTATTGTGTGAATGGTTGAGTTATTCATGGCATGTAAGGACTGTTGAGCGAGGTGGGGCTGACTGTACCCCTCGAGTTAGAAGATGATGATGCATACGCATGTTTACATTTCAGTACTAATAAATTGATTACATTTAATTGTTTTACAAATTACGCTTTTCCGCAAAATTAGCCACTATCTCCCTTGTTATTACTCTGCATTATATTTGCATTCGGTGGCTTGCTGAGTATGTTTGTACTCACCCCCGTTGACTTACACCACCAGAGCCCGTCTACTACGAGGAGGATGAAGGTCTGGAGTAGCGACCCAGTCAAGGCGAGACTGGAAGGAGGCGTTCATCTAGGACCGTTTGATTTATTAGTTTCTCTTCATCTTTATTCACTTTTGTACTAATACGGTCTACGAACTGTGAATGATTGCTCGTATTGTACGTGGTCGCATGATGAACGTCTTGTTTTATTTGTTAATCTATGGAATTTCAATAAAGGTCCTGATTTATTAAATCACGGCGTGACAAGATGTTATCAGAGCCGACTTGACTGTAGGAAGCCAAACAGACCTAACCCTAGGACTTATTATTAACCATATTTTCTTACAAAATTACTTATCCTCTCATCTTCCGAGGTTTTCACAAAAAATTTCTCTTTTGTAGATGCCGGTCCGTACCATGAGCGGGAACCTTCGCGACGAGGCTGGATTCATCCGCGAGCTTCGCATACTCGTTGGTTTCCTCGGATTCGAGCACGAGCCAATGTTCCATGGTGTCTTCCCCGACGAGGAAGAAAGCTACTGCGAGGTCACAATCGTCATCTAGCCCTCTCCGTAGACAGCCCACACCTATCGAGGCGGATGACCTACCTTTTTGGTAGCCATCCAGCGCACCGCCCTCCAGGACCTCACCGAGCTCCGGATGATCTACGTCAGTGAGCTCTATGACACGGATTATCGTTTTGTACCCCTTCACACCCTAGGGAGTCCCCACAGCGTTTATGTCAGCACACTCTCCCAGCGCCACTCTGCGGTTGGACACACTGTACGCCTGTTGGAGGCGATGGACGAGCTCCACTATGAGGCACTGCAGGATGCCAACGGACAGCATGACACGATCGAGTACTACCGCCATTCTTCTGAGGATCTGAACCGCGAGAACGGAGATCTTCGCCGCCGTATCCAGCAGGGACACCGATTGGCTGCCGAGGCAGAAGAGCTAAGGCGCCAGAATGAGCTCCTACGCCAGCGCGTCACCGACAACCCTCAGCTTCGCCATCAGATTGAGGAGTTGAAGAAGGATCTTGAGGAGATCACACCCCTTCCGCCCCACAAACGGAAATTTCTTCGGATCCCCACCGTGAGACCTAAGAGGATTTCCCGCAGCGCACCTCCCGCCGGACCTTCTAGTTCCACCACCCCGACCGTTTCCGTCGAGCCCGTGGTCGAGTCATCCCCTGAGCTACCTTAGACGTAGACTTTATGATTGATTGTTTTCTTTTAATATTTTTCTGATTGTAATACCACTCATGTCAAATAT
This sequence comes from Zizania palustris, assembly GCA_019279435.1. NCBI lineage: Eukaryota > Viridiplantae > Streptophyta > Magnoliopsida > Poales > Poaceae > Zizania > Zizania palustris. The sequence goes on along the minus strand of JAAALK010000285.1, from coordinate 34,833,946 downwards.
AAGGCATGAGTGAAGAATTAAATAAATAAATGTAATCGCAAGAACGACACATTTTGAAATAAAGCTTAGTATCATTTCCCTCTAAGAAAGTATTGTCTATTTTGGAAACTTTAGGATGACAAACACTTAGTGTTCCGATGCTCCCTAGAATGTAGGGGACAATGACAACTTGCCCCAATGGGGAGCGACTGGGCAGAGGCAAGCCCCAGTCGCCAACCACCCTACGTTGGCCGAGATGATGGCCAACCAAAATCAGTTGGTCGCTGCACTGTTGAACCAGATGCAACAGCAGCAGCAGCGGATGCAAGAGCAGCAGGCTCAGTTTTTCCGCCTCCATCAATAGCCAGAGTTGCCTCGCCCTGCCACTCCCGCTCCCGCCCCCGCCTCTCAGCTCTCGGAGTTCCTCCGAGTCCGCCCTCCCACGTTCTTGAGCACAACCAACCCCATGGAGGCTGGTGATTGGTTGAGGACGATTGGAAAGAAGCTGGACCTTCTGACCTGTACTGAGCAGGAGAGGGTGGCATTTGCTGCCCATCAGCTCCAGGGTCCCGCCGCAGAATTGTGGGACAACCTACGCGAGACCTTGCTCGAGGGACACGTCCACACTTGGGCGGAGTTCTCCGCTGCCTTCCACGCCGCCCATGTCCCCGACGGTATCATCGCTCAGAAGAAGCAGGAGTTTCGGGACCTGCAACAAGGGAGCAGGTCCATAACTGAGTACCTGCACGAGTTCAACAGGTTGGCCCGGTACGCACCTAAGGAGGTCCGTACCGATACGGCCAGACAGTCTAAGTTCCTCCAGGGACTGAAGGATGAGCTCTCCCTTCAGCTCATTTCCGAAGATTACGCCAACTTTCAAAAGTTGGTGAATAAAGCTATTATTTAGGAGACCCAACAGAATAAGGTCGACCTGAAGAAAAAGAGGATGATTGCCTTCCGCCAGAATCAAGGCATGGCGCAGAGGCCCCGCTTCACACCTCCCCCACTGGCACCCCAATACCATCCACGCTCAGTGTATCGTCCGGCGCCACCCGCCGCCAATGCCGGAGCTGGACAACCTCGCCCCGCTCCCGCCGCACCAGCCGCTCCACCCACCCCTGCCAAGAAGGCAGAGGTTCTGCGTGACAAGCACGGCAAGCCCGTAGTATGCTTCAACTACCGCCAGGAGGGGCATTACTCCCACCAGTGCCCTCACCCTAAGCGCGCTCAAGGAGTCAGAACAAACCCTGCCAGCCACGCCCGTGTCAACCACGTCACCGCCGAAGAAGCCCAGGCCACGCCCGAGATCGTCATGGGTAAGTTCATGGTACATTCGGCCCTTGCAGTGGTTTTATTTGACATTGGAGCTACGCACTCCTTCATATCAATGACTTTTGTGGAAAAGAACAATCTGAACATAAGTGAACTACCTAGAGCCGTACTAATAGCCACCCCTGACAAACAAACTCTAGCCCATTCCTATAGTCCAAGGGTATGGGTAGATATCCAAGGCACGATATTCTGGGCTGACCCCATCCTAATAGAATGCCAAGGCTTTGATCTCATTCTAGGAATGGATTGGCTCAATAAACACCAAGGAGTGATAAGATGTGCCCGAAGACAAGTGACCGTGACTAGTGAAGAAGGGACAGCCGTCACATTCCAGATGTCGAGCCTGAAGTTCGGAAGACCGAGGCTACACCAGATTACCTTGGAGGAGATACCGGTAGTCTGCGAGTACCCGGACGTGTTTCCAGAGGATTTACCAGGGATGCCACCCAAGAGGGACATCGAGTTCTGGATTGATTTGGTACCCGAAACCACTCCCATTTACAAATGACCATACCAGATGGCCGCCAACGAGCTAGCTAAGATGAAGCAACAACTGGAGGACCTTGAGAAGAAAGGCTACATCAGACCTAGCACATCCCCGTGGGGAGCCCCCGTCATCTTCATTGAGAAGAAAGAGGACAATGCTAAGCGTATGTGTGTGGATTATCGAGCCTTGAATGAGGTAACCATCAAGAACAAATACCCATTACACAGGATCGATGATCTATTTGACCAGCTGAAAGGAGCTACAATATTTTCCAAGATTGACCTGCGATCCGGATATCATCAGCTGAGGATTCGAGAGGAGGATATACCCAAGACGACTTTTACCTCTCGTTATGGATTATATGAGTGCACGGTTATGTCTTTTGGATTGACCAACACCCCTGCCTTCTTCATGAATATGATGAATAAGGTGTTTATGGAATATTTGGACAAGTTCATCGTGGTGTTCATAGATGACATTCTCATCTACTCCAAGGATCAGAAGGAGCACGAGACTCACATCCGGTTGACCTTAGGAAAGCTAAGGGGAACATCAGTTGTACGCCAAGTACAGCAAGTGCAAGTTTTGGATGGCGGAAGTAAAATTCATTGGGCACATCATCTCTGCACATGGTATCGCAGTGGATCCTGCCACCGTGGAAGCAGTTACGGATTGGCTGCCACCCACCAACGTATCAGAGATACAAAGTTTTATTGGTTTGATAGGTTATTATCGGAGGTTTATCGAGAATTTTTCCAAGATAGCCAAGCCCATGACCAAGTTATTGCAGAAAGGAGAAAAGTTTGAATGGACTCCCGAGTGCGAGGAAAGTTTTCGCACCCTCAAGACCCGACTGGTGTCAGCGCCCATACTGACCCTACCAGATATCAGGAAGGACTTCCATGTTTATTGCGACGCATCTCGCCAAGGGTTTGGATGTGTTCATATGCAAGATGGGAAGGTTATTTCATACGCCTCTCGTCAGTTGAGACCCCATGAGTTAAACTACCCAACACATGACTTGGAATTGGTCGCTGTTGTGCACGCCCTTAAGATATGGAGGCATTATTTGGTCGGAAATCGCTGCGAAGTCTTCACGGATCATAAGAGTTTGAAGTATATCTTCACGCAACCGGATCTCAATCTTAGACAAAGGCGATGGTTGGAATTAATAAAGGACTACGACTTAGGTATTCACTACCATCCCGAAAAAGCAAACGTGGTAGCTGATGCATTAAGTCGTAAGGGATACTGCACCGCCATCGTGATTCAGGATCACGCGCCTTTGTTATATAAGGAAATGGAAAAGTTGAATCTCGGGTTGACCACAGGAGCATATCTAGCTACCCTTGAGACCCGACCTGTTTTGTTCGAGCAAATCCGAGAAGCTCAGTTAAAAGATCAGGATATAGCCGCCATTAAGAAGAACATGACACAAGGTAAAGCCCCAGGATTTTCAGAGGACGAGAATGGAACCATATGGTTTGGAACCAGGATATGTGTGCCAGATAAACCGGAGATAAAGACCCTTATTCTAAGGGAGGCCCATGATACTTTATACTCCATCCATCTCAGAAGTACCAAGATGTACCAGGACCTGAAGGAACGCTATTGGTGGGTGAGCATGAAGAAAGAGATTGCTCAGTTCGTCGCAGAATGTGACTCCTGCAGACGAGTGAAGGCAGAACATCAGAGACCTACAGGATTGCTACAGCCACTTAAAGTGCCTGAATGGAAATGGGAAGAGATCGATATGGACTTCATCACCGGACTACCAAAGACCCAGCTTGGATATGATTCTATTTGGGTAATCATTGACCGGCTAACCAAAGTAGCACACTTCATAGCCGTCAAGATGACCTTCAGTAGCCCTAAGCTCGCAGAGTTGTATATGGCCCGTATTGTGTGTCTTCATGGAGTGCCCAAGAAGATAGTATCCGATAGAGGAAGTCAGTTTACCTCTCATTTCTGGAAGAACGTTCAAGAGGAGATGGGAACAAGACTGAACTTCAGCATTGCTTACCACCCTCAGACAGATGGACAAATGGAAAGAGTGAATCAGATATTGGAAGATATGCTTCGGGCATGTGTCTTGGATTTTGGAGGAACTTGGGACAAGAGTTTACCGTACGCTGAGTTTTCGTACAACAACAGCTATCAAGCCAGCCTACAGATGTCCCCGTTCGAAGCCCTATATGGACGTAAGTGTAGGACACCTCTACTTTGGGATCAAACCGGTGAATCCCAATTGTTTAGAACAGACATCCTTTGGGAAGCTGAAGAGAAGGTACGGATCATCAGAGACCGACTCAAGACAGCCCAATCTCAACAAAAGAGCTATGCGGACAATCGTCGTCGAGATCTAGCCTTTGAAGAGGGAGACCACGTCTACCTCCGAGTCACACCTCTCCGTGGCACTCAACGGTTTAACATGAGAGGAAAGTTGGCACCTTGGTATGTTGGACCATTTCCCATTATTCGACGCCAAGGCGAAGTCGCTTATTAGTTGGAACTGCCACCCTCATTAGCCGGGGTACATGATGTGTTTCATGTGTCTCAACTAAAGAAGTGCCTTCGAGTCCCAACAGAGCAAGTGGACCTGCAACAGTTGGATGTTCAAGAGGATCTGACCTATGTAGAAAAGCCCATCAAGATCTTGGAAGTCAAAGAAAGGATCATCAGGAGTCGGGTCAACCACTTCTGTAAGGTTTAGTGGAGCAATCATCCCGTAGAGGAAGCTACTTGGGAAAAAGAGGAAGAACTCAAAGCACAACATCCTGAGTTATTCGAGGATTGATCTGAATCTCGAGGACGAGATTCTCTTTAAGGGGGATAGGATTGTAACACCCCAAGATTTAAAAAGAAATAAAATAAAAGAAATATATTAATAAAGGAATTTCTGGATTTTATTATTAAAGAAAACCCGTAAAGAGCCCTATTAAAGCCAAACAGAGATAAATATTCAGAATTTGGACTTGGAAAATTTAGGGAATAATCTAGAGGCCAAGACATAATCTTAGGAATTTTTACAAATTTTTATCAATAGTGATTCAACCCTTAAACAAATAAACAAATTACTGGAATTATTTTAAATCAGAAAAGCATTTAAATTCCTATTGGGCCTCAACCTCCAAATCACCTCCAGCCCGGCCCAACCCAACCGCGTGCCACTGACATGTGGGACCCAGATGTCGGCGCCGCTCCCTTCCCTCTCTCCCGCCCGCGCCTGCCTCGGCCCCACATGGCAGCCACCCGCTCCCATCTTTTTCTCTCTAACCGACGGGGCCCGCCTATCGGTCTTTCCTTTTCCATTCGCCCGCCGACAGGTGGGGGCCACCTGTCGGATGTTTCTTCTCCGATGGAATGGGATCTCTCCCCTTTCCTTCCGGCGACCACCTTCCGATTCCTCGCCACCGGCCGCTCTATCCGCCCGAATACACCCCGGACCCTCTTCCTCGAACCAACGCAATCACTTTCCTTCTATAGCTCACGTGTTTTGGCAAGTATGGAAGCTTGGCCGAGGAGGCGGAAGCCTCGCCGGAGAAGAAAGGAAACCTTCGGTTTCCTTCCATTTGGTCGCCGCCGATGACCCTATAAATACACCTCCGAGCTCCGCCTTCTGCCCACACCGCCTTAGCGCCATCCTGTGCGATCCAGAGCGCCACCACCCCTTTTCGGGTTTCTCCTCTACTTCAACTCCGGCCGCCGCTCACCGTCGACTCCGGTCCCCTTCGTCCTAGCCGTCGCCACCGTCGTGACCACCAGAGCCCACCCGTCCTCGGCCACCCCTCGGTTGGCCGTGGAACCCGCTAGATCGCCGTCGCCGTCGAACACCCGAACTCCCCTCACCGTCTACCTTCGCCTCCGGTCGCCACCAATCGCTCACCGTCGCCGTCGAAGGTACCATCGTGACCGCCATCTTCTCCTCTTTCCATTTTCGCATAAAGCTAGGCCCCTAGGCCCTCGCCATCGCCATCGCCGCCACACCCAAGGCCGCCGTTGCTAGAGACGAAGGGGGTATGTGTCCCCTTACGCGTGTGCCATACCGGATTTAATCCTGGCCGCACGTTCGCGATCGAAGCGCCCTGATTAAATCCCTACGCCCAGCCATTGATCTGGTCAAAGGGGTACAGGGCGATCACAGCCATCGATCGCTACTTAAACCCCTGGCTCAATCTCGCGCGTCCACGTCATACCGAATCGATGCGTTTTAATCTGGACCGTCCATTTTCATTTAACCCTTCCCGCCTCACGCCCAATCGCCGGATCTAGATCCGACGGTCCTGGTTGACACGGTTCACGCGCACAGTGCGCCTGTCCACCGTGGGCCTGGCTCACCGTGGAATTCCAGAAATAAACCTATTTCCTGTTTAAATAAAATTCCAGAAATTGATTTAAACTTTGGAAATTCATAACTTACTCATTTTAACTCCAAATTTCACCATTCCAATTTTATTAAATTCAACATTTTATTCTCTACACATTAATGCCATAAAAACAGTATGTTACTTTAGCACAAAATAATCTTATGGATTAAATAAATAAAAAACCCCTTAGGGATAAATTAATAATTCATGAAATAAATTAGGAAAAACCCCAAAACTTTAACCTTTAATGTTATTAAATATAACATCAGTATAATAAAGCTCAATTCACATATTTAAGTTGTAAAACTTGTATGATTATGTTTTGAGATGTTTTATTGAATGTTTTATTTACTTTTTCCGTATCGAGAAGACTACGAGTTCGTCGAGGAGCCGGAGTTTTACCCCGAGGTTCCTCCATCACCATTTGCTGATCAAGGCAAGTCACAACCCCCATTTTGATCATCATTGAGCCCATGTTTTAATAAATTATCGCTATAACTCATAGGGTTATTATTGCATTAGACAAATATCAAGCCCTACACTTATATTTATTAGATCCCCGTCCTTGTGTGCAAACCCAAGCCATGCTTATTGAGCCAACACTCCTTGTCAATCTACTATAAAAGTATTAGCTAGTGCCCAATGTATCGGTACAACTGCTATAGGATAAAAGAATGAGTCGTAGATAGTTGGATTCTGCTATATGAATTTCCCCGTTATTCTTGTCTCTGGACTCTGTTGGAGTTGGCTATGTTATAAGTATGGTGGGTTTCAGGTGCAACCTAGGGCATTGGTTGGTCGCACCTAGGGCACTATAAGGACTGGTCTGCGGGATCTATTGCAAAGCACTTCCGTACCAACCACAAGTCTAATGGGTAAGTCCTAACTGAAAGTATGGAACAATCTGACTCGATGCACCATAGTGGACGGGGCAAGGGGCAACCTGCGGGTGACTTGTACCGATGTGGCTCAAGGGGGGTATGGTGAGGCTCGACACGTCGGGACACCATATGAAACCCATAAGAGGGTGCTGTCGGGTCGAGGAGGACCATATGGAAGGTTTTGGCACGAGTTCCCGTGGTATGGGTCCTCTTGTTACACTTTGGTTTCAGTGATGAATGCGTGCCTTGTGGGTACAGTGGTACATCTCTGATCAGAGTATTTAATCTTTTCGAAAAGCCGAGCCCACGATCAAGGGTGGGTTGTGTGACTACTCGCAGTTAGTTTACTATTGTGTGAATAGTTGAGTTATTCATGGCATGTAAGGACTGTTGAGCGAAGTGGGGCTGACTGTACCCCTCGAGTTAGAAGATGATGATGCATACGCATGTTTACATTTCAGTACTAATAAATTGATCACACTTAATTGCTTTACAAATTACGCTTTTCCGCAAAATTAGCCACTATCTCCCTTGTTATTACTTTGCATTATATTTGCATTCGGTGGCTTGCTGAGTACGTTTGTACTCACCCCCATTGACTTACACCACCAGAGCCCGTCTACTACGAGGAGGATGAAGGTCTGGAGTAGCGACCCAGTCAAGGCGAGACTGGAAGGAGGCGTTCATCTAGGACACTTTGATGTATTAGTTTCTCTTCATCTTTATTCACTTTTGTACTAATACGGTCTATGAACCATGAATGATTGCTCGTATTGTATGTGGTCGCATGATGAACGTCTTGTTTTTATTGCGATTCTATGCAATTTCAATAAAGGTCCTGATTTATTAAATCGGGGCGTGACACCGTCGCACTGAACGCTGCAGCATCAACCTCTGCGGACAGGCGGATGACGTGCTTGGCGGAGGAGAGGGACGCCCTCCGACGCGAAGTCTCGGTGGAAGCCAAGAAGCGAAGGCGGGCCGAAGCCTCAGCAGAGACGGCGAGGGCCGAGGCCAATAAGGCAAGGGAAGTCTTGGCCTCGGAGACCGACAAGCTCCGAGCGGAGCTTCGAGCTTTGGAGGATGCCAGAGCTCAGTTGGCGGAGGAGAACTCAAAGCTTCACCAAGTCGGCCACTGCCTTCAAGACTTCATCGTTGCTAATAATGAGAATGATTATTTGGTGTAGATTCACAGAACCTGTGATTGTGAGCTGCCTCCGCTCTGAGACAACTTCGACTCTGAATACCGAGAACGAATCTCGGGATTCTGGGATACATTAAGCCGGTGGCCTTCGTATCCCGGACGCATCGGGCCAGTGGCCCGCAGTCCTTTAGCCCACTGCTATGGGACCGGAGGCACTGTGTACCCTTCGAAGAGGTGCTCCGAATTTTGTAAAGCGAAGCAAGGCTTCGGATTTTCGGTAAGATTGAACAAAGTTTTGCTTTAAAGTCGAAGCAAGGCTTCGATTTTAAGGCGAAGTAGGGCTTTGACTTCATCCTAAAGTAATTGCAAATTTGTACATCGAAGTGGTACTTCAGACTGTGTACATACCTCGTAAAACGGGTGAAAAACTTTCCTCGTAGCCCCTTGGGGCTCTGACGGCATTCGACACGTGAAGCGGAGCTCCTTGCTGGAGAGTGAGCTCCGAAGCGTGAAGGATACAGGAAGGCAAAGAAGGCCTTCGAACTGCACCCGAAGCCCCTTGCCGGAGGGTGCACGAAGCAAGAAAGCTTCTAAGCTCCCCCTTCAAGCGCACTTCAAATTGCAGACAGTGGCAGAGAACTTAGCTTTTAGGACTAAGGTCCTCACGGATGGCGCCAACTGTTGTAGCAATTGTGTTAGCTACATCACAAGTTTTGTATGTGTGTATGGTGTGTAAAATGAACCTCAAAGGATTCTCTCAGAAGGAGAAAAGATTTATACTGGTTCGGACCTCCCCAAAGGGATAATAGCCCTACATCTAGTTTATGGTGGATTTGGCATAGTATGCCTCTGTGTAGTCTAGTGAATCCCGGGGCTCTCATGGCCCTGGAGGAGCTGAACTATTACAAGGGCTTGGCCCTGCTTTTATAGGCACACACGCCAAAGGAAAAGACCTAAATGCCCTCTATAAGTCATAGGCTTTTAGGGGCAAAAAGGGAAAAAAGGCTAGTCTACTGTACAAAATGCTTTACAGCTTTACAGACGTGTCAGATAAACATCACTTCTTGACCAGCTAAATTACATACTAGGGGCAGAGGGGCCCCTGGTATGACTTCTACACTGTAGCGAGGTACAGATATTTTCTAGGTTCGGAGTATTGGCCGGAGCTCTTCAGGCGGAGGCTGCAAGGAAGGCTTCGAAGGACACTCCGAAGTGGGCTTCGAAGTATACTCCGGATTGAACTCCGAACTGGGTTGTCGGAGACATAGCTTCTAATCGGCTGAGGGTCCGGAGACTGGCTCTGGGGAGCTCTGAAAGGAGCTCGAAGGTTAACTCCGAACAAAGCTCGGAGGTTAACTCCAAAGTTAGCCCGGAGGATAACTCCAAAACTAGCCTGAGACTTGGTTTCGAGCAAACTTCAAAGGGAGCTTGGAGGCTTCGCTCCGGAGGACTCCAAAAGGGGTTCGGAGGCCTCGCTCAAGAGGGCTCCAAAAAGAACCTTGAGACATAGAAATAACTTCACCAGATATGAACATGGTTCGACAGTGTCGGGCTCTGGGCCGAAGGTCGTCGGTGGCTGACGTCATTTGGCCCCTATTTAAGGGGAAACTTATTCCCCCAATAGTAGCCCCTCGCCTGTAGGCCTTCGGGACGAAGGGGTGCGTGCGCCCTTGGGACAAATGACAGTATAAATGGCAACTTCAGAGAAGACAGGCCTTCGGAGCTTGGACCGAAGGCGGCTTCGACTTGCGCAGGTAATAATTGCCTGCCTTGGCTGTTAGAAAGACCTTGGGGAGATCTATTGACTTCGCAACGACTATAAAATTGACCGTTAAAGTGCGCCGGTTCGCTTCAACTTCGCTTTAGGCCCACCTGTCAGTGGCTTCGGCATGGGAACCGTCGGGATTTTTACCATCAATAAATAGGGGTTTACCACACACGGCTTCGACACACCTCTCGTTTTGCTTTCTTCTCAATGCCTTGCATCTTTTGCTCTCTTCTCCTCATCCCTAGCTTCGCGCGGAGTCCACTTCGCAAGCCTCAGCGCCCTTCGCACCTATGCTCCACAAAAATGCCAAAGAAAGTTGCTTTGAAGGCTTTGGCCTTGGGCCCGAGTTCGAGCTCTGCCCAGGCGTAGGCAGCGGCTGCAGTGGTAGCGAAGCCTGCAGCGAGGCAGTTGGGGCCGAGGGATCTTCGGTCACTATCAGATAAGTTCGAGCAAACCTTGGAGATGAGGACTTCGATCTCGATGGAGGAGTATGTCCGAAGGGCCTACGCGGGGAAGATATCACCGAAGATCCAGCTTCAAGTGTCGGAGAAGTCGGAGGCCATACCGAGGCCTTAGGCTGACGAAGTGGTACTGTTCAAGGCTTTCTTCGAAGCCGGCCTCAGACTGCCAGCTGTGGGGATGCTGAGTGAAGTCTTGAAGGCCTACAACTTCGAGCTTCCTAAAGTGTCGCCCAACGCCGTGGCGAGGCTAGCGGTGTTTGAATGGGTCATGAGGGCCGAAGGCTGCGAAGGGCACACCGACGTCTTCATAGCTCTTCATGACGCCAACTGCCAACCGAAGTCGAGGGAGGGTGCATACCGCGTCAAGAGGGATTTGGCCTTCGGAAGCGCCAACTTCAAGCTTCGGAGGGAGTATCAGGATGCCTTCCCAGTGAGGGCCGCCAAAAGCAAATGGTACTCGAGGTGGCATCAAGAATGGTTCTATGCCTCCGTTGGCGCAAACTCTCCCCTTCGGAGTACCAACGCGCTCATCTCTTACCGGCGCGAAGGCGTGGTGAAGACGAGCCCCGACACCCTTCACTCGAGGATCCTGCTTCTTCGGAAGGTGGCTTCGACGATGACTTCGGGCGCAGAAGTTGAGGTGCTAGCTTCACAGCAAAGGGATTGGGGAGCACACATCGACCCCTCTACCTTCGAAGAAATCTCCGACGTAGGTAAACACTTTAAACATATTTCTCTTTTCATTCGTGGATATTGACTTGAACTTTTTTACAGAAGAGGATGCCGGTGCGAAGTCCACTGCACCGAAGCCAGCGGTGGCCTCCGGCAGCAGCAGCAGTTCAGAGTCCGACAGCTCCTCGTCTGAAGAAGACGGAGGCAACGGTCATGATGAAGGGGACCCCCGAGACGACGAGCACATCGAGGTGGTGGACCGGAGCCCGACTCCGCTGAAGCATGCTCCAGAGGTTGAGGTGGAGGAAATAGTCTGACCCCTGCAAGCGAAGGAGACCATGACGGAGGCAGCCATCCATGATTTTCATGAAGGCTATGCGGCTGCAGAGGCAGGGGGCTTGGTGGCTCAACTCAGCCACTCGAGCCCCATGGACCTCTTCATAAATGCAAATGAAGCTCTAATCCAGGTGAGCGAAGTCCTATGCAGCCTTCGAGTCGTGCTTGCTCTTCGAGTCGTGCAAATGATTTTCTTGAACTCTTTTAGGCCTTCGCACTGAACGTTGCAGCATCAACCTCTACGAACAGGCGGATGACGCGCTTGGCGGATGAGAGGGATGCCCTCCGACGCGAAGTCTCAGTGGAAGCCGAGAAGCGAAGGCGGGCCGAAGCCTCAGCGGAGACGGCGAGGGCCGAGGCCAACAAGGCAAGGGAAGTCTTGGCCTCAGAGACCGACAAGCTCCGAGCGGAGCTTCGAGCTTCGAAGGATGCCAGAGCTCAGTTGGCGGAGGAGAACTCAAAGCTTCGCCAAGCCGGCCACTGCCTTCAAGACTTCATCATTGCTAACATTAACAAAGCCACTCTGAGCTTGACCGAGGTCCTTGAACAAATAGGGACCGAGTGTCGGGCTCCAGACTTCGGCCTTTGGGACCCAATTGGAGACCGCGTCGATTTCTTGAAGGTGGTGGCTGCGATGGCGGAGCAATCCCTGAAGGGCTTCGCCTCGATGGCCGACCGAGTAGTAGGTCAAGGAGTGTTGAAAATGCTTCACGACTCAGGGTGCAACCACCTCGAAGCAGCGACCTCGGCGACTCCTGTGGCCTTCGGAGGCCAGCACCTAGTGACGCCTTCGGTAGGCATCTGCGGAGCCTGGCGTCGACTTCAAGAGCCTTGGAAGGCCCAAGGCTGCGAAGCAGTCCTTGAACTCTAGAAGGCCATCCGCCTTCACCGAGCCAGGGCACAGGCCTCGCCAGCTCAGCCTTCGACGTCGGCACCTCCGCCTCTGAAGGTGTAGATCTCCTTAGGCTCCTTGTAATTCTTAGTTGTAGTCTTGTAAAAACTTATCAGTTTATTAATATAAATGTGGGGGTACTTTATACCTGCCCAGGCTCAGCCTTCGAATGTTGACCTCGAAGTACTTGAAGACTCTGAAGAACTTCGCCAAATTATGGGTGGTCCTCGAGGTAGCTAGGTCCGAAGGCCCCCTCGGTTCAAACATCTGAGGGGGCCTAACGGCGAAGCCATTTCCGAAGTAGCCCAGGAGCTGCTGGCTACCGTGAGGATGGAGCCCCTTCGGAGTTCTTCCTCCTCGCCAGACTTAAGTTGCTTCGAAGTAGACTTGCGTGGCGAGGGGGTACAACCTTCGTGAACAGCCTTGGCAGGCAACGAAGCCTTAGACTTTTCTGCCTTCGACACGACACTGCCTGTCTCGCAGACTTGGACAAACCTACAAAGTGGAAGACGAGGTCTGCGGGCTTTGGGGCACAGATGAACTGGATGTGGGAGAGCAGGCTCCGACGAGGCTTCGTCCAGCCGAGGGGGCCCTGGCCGGAAGAAGAGCAAGCGATGGTCGGGGCCTTGAGCTCGCTTTTTCTTAGGCTTAGATACAAACTACTCATAATTTTGTTTTCGAAGTGTATTTGTAACATACTTCTCAATTTATCATTCAATGAATGAGATTTGTTGTATTTGCATACTTCATCTGCATGCTTCGCATGATTTGATTGTTTCGAACGTTTTAGCTTGTCACGCTCATACTGCACATTACATTCGCACACTTCGCATACATACTTCTCCCTTCCGCGTGGCGGCTAGGGACTTAGTCATTGCTGGTGCGGGCAGATAAAAATGCGAAGGGGTGCACCTTTTTGGTGGCTTTGGGCGCTTATATCGCATCGAGGGAAGGCCTCTTTTGGGCTTCAAATGCATTAATTTCGAGCGAAGCAAGGCTTTAGCGAAGACAAATTAAGCGAAGCATGCTTCGCATGCCTGGATTTGGATGTTGTGCATGAGCGAAACTCCGAAACGCACTTAGATTTTAAGCGAAGCATGACTTCGAGATGCTTAAATTTTAGATTAGATTTTGACACGGGAAGCAAGACTTCGGAGCGTGTTTAAATAGCAAAGCAAGGCTTCGGAGCTTGATTTTGTACTGAGAATGGATATTTGGTGTAGATTCACAAAACCTGTGATTGTGAGCTACCTCCACTCTGAGCCACCTTCGACTCTGAATACCGAGAACGAATCTTGGGATTCTGGGATACATTAAGCCAGTGGCCTTCGTATCCCGGACGCATCAGGTCATTGACCTAGAGTCCTTGGACGCATCGGGCCAGTGGCAATTGTGTTAGCTATAGCACAAGTTTTGTATGTGTGTATGGTGTGTAAAATGAACCTCGAAGGATTCTCTCAGAAGGAGAAAAGATTTATATTGGTTCGGACCTCCCCAAAGGGATAATAGCCCTACGTCCAATTTATGGTGGATTTGGCATAGTATGCCTCGGTGTAGTCTAGTGAATCCCGGGGCTCTCATGGCCCTGGAGGAGCTAAACTATTACAAGGGCTTGGCCCTGCTTTTATAGGCACGCAGGCCAAAGGAAAAGACCTAAATGCCCTCTATAAGTCATAGGCTTATAGGGGCAAAAAGGGAAAAAGGCTAGTCTACTGTACAAAGTGCTTTACAGCTTTACAGACGTGTCAAATAAATGTCACTTCTTGACTAGCTAAATGACATACTAGGGGCAGAGGGGCCCCTGGTATGACTTCTACACTGTAGCGAGGTACAAATATTTTCTGGTTTCGGAGTATTGGCCGAAGCTCTTCAGGCGTAGGCTGCAAGGAAGGCTTCGAAGGACACTCCGAAGTGGGCTTAGAAGTATACTCCAGATTGAACTCCGAACTGGGTTGTCGGAGACTTAGCTTCGAATCGGCTGAGGGTCCAGAGACTGGCTCTGGGGAGCTCCGAAAGGAGCTCGAAGGTTAACTCTGAACAAAGCTCGGAGGTTAACTCCGAAGTTAGCCCGGAGGATAACTCTGAAACTAGCCTGAGACTTGGCTTCTGGCAAACTTCAAAGGGAGCTTGGAGGCTTCGCTCCGGAGGACTCCAAAAGGGGTTCGGAGGCCTTGCTCCAGAGGGCTCCGAAAAGAACCTTGAGACTTAGAAATAACTTCACTAGATAGGAACATTCGTCGACAGTGTCGGGCTCTAGGCTGAAGGTCGTCGGAGGCTGATGTCATTTGGCCTCGGTTTAAGGGAAAACTTATTCCCCCAATAGTGACTTCTGGCCGAATGGATATCACTCGGGTTGGCCTCGTATTTTTTATGCTTAGTAGGAACCTCTCTGTAGACCCTGTTGGTTGGACCGGCCTTGTTAGGCTGATCAAACCGGGCTTCGGCAATGACCTCGGCCGGACTAGGGTACTTACCTCCGTCGGGCTTCGACGAGGGGTCCTTCAGGATTGGGACTTCCTAAGACCCTACCTTGAGCTTCAGTCTCCCTTTCCCTCACCTCTTCACGCTGATATTTCTTGGCTTTGTCCTGTGTGAGCAGACTCGGAGGTACCACAGACAGCATGCGAAAAATGTTCCCCTTCACTATGTCTGCTTGCCCCTACCAATCATAATACTCCGAAGGAAAACAGGGGGCAACGTTATACTGTGAAGGGTGCTCTTGTGGTGAGGTGTAGTTTGGAGCCCACGGGGATCCTGCCCAGTAGTATGGCAGAGGCAATGACGGCTCTAATAGTTTCGCCCAGTGTGAACCGAACCGATTGCCTAGAGGGGGGTTCAGCCATGTCGAAGGTATTTCAGACCATATCAGCGAAGGGTCCTGTCAAGCCGGAGGTATGTTCGGCCATTGCGGGCCGAAGTCTCCCATCGTTCACCTAGAGCGGAGGTGGGTTTGACCATTGGGGTCCGAACTTGTTGTGTGTAGGTTTCGGCCATTGGGCCCAGAACTCATTATGTGAAGGGTTCAGTTATTGGAGTTCGAACTCATTATGCGAAGGGTTCGACTGTTGGGGTCCAAACTCATTATGCGAAGGGTTCGGCCAATAGGGTCCGAACCCACCCTTTGGGGGGTTTGGCTGTTGGGGTCCAAACTCACCCTCCGAAGGACAAGGTTGTCTTGGCCCCTTTGGCTGTCTTAGCATTTTTGGCCGGGAGCCTGTCTTCTCGCCTTTCTTCTGGTGTTTTCTCAACAACATCTAGTATGTTAACTTTGGCTTCTCGCGATCCCTAGCCGAAGGAGACATGTTGATGTTCTTTTTCCACACTCCTACTTTAGGGTTCTTTGGTATGAGTGTGCGTGTACGTGATTCTCCAATAACGACAGCTTTCCCTTTAGATGACTCGGCCTGCTCTGGCCGAATCAGCACCTTTTTCTTGTCGAGATCGATGGTGTTCAAGGGAAAGGGATCTTTGTCCAGCTTCATCTTCGGACTAGAATTGATTTTCAATCGTCCTTCTTCTATGGCTGATTGAGCCTACCGACAAAAAATATTGCAGTCGTTAGTATAATGAGAATGCGAATCATGCCACTTATAGTAGGGACCCTTCTTTAGTTCATCGACGGTCAGGATGACTTGGCCCTTAGGCAACCTGAGAAGCTGGCTCTTCAAGAGGAAATCAAATATTTTATCGCATTTAGTCACATCAAAGGAGTATTTAACTTCGCTGGGCCGATTCTTAGTGGGAGACGACCGTAGTTTAGAACAAGTGAGAGGTTTTCTCTTAGCGTTCCAAGCCCATTCGGCCGCATACATGTCATCCGAATCTTCCTCTTCCTTAGACTATTCCTCGTCGGAATGTTCCATGATGTGAACTTCAGCCCTAGGCTTGTTGAATGTTTTAACGATTTTTTTATCCTTAGCTCGGCCTTCTTGGACTAGGGCCTGCTGTAGGACTTGACTGACTTCTAAAAAGTTCTAGTTGTCTAGCCTTTCTTTAATCTCAGCACGCAACCCGTTAATAGCTAGATCCGCCAAATCCATTTATGAAATATTGAGAATAAAACATAGGTTTATGGTATCTCTGAAGCACTTGACATACTCAGATACACTCTCACTAGACTTCTGTTTGACCGACGTCAAGTGTGAAAGCCTAAGTTCTATCTCGCCCGTGTAAAAATAGTCATGGAACCTTTGCTCTAATTGGGCCGATGTTTGGATGGAGTTCGGCGGGAGTGCCGAAAACCATGTGAAAGTGGTGCCGGATAGTGAAAGAGAAAATACTCTAAGTTTTAACACGTCAGACCCACTAGCTTCTCCACACTGCGCTAAGAATTGGCTGACATGCTCTAGTGTGGTCTTGTTACCTTCACCGTCGAATTTAGTAAATTCAGGGACTCTATAGCCGCGAGGGTAAGGTATGGCGTCAAAGTGATCGGGGTATGACTTTCGGTAAACCCTAGCCCGATCCCAAGGCACGAAGATGGTACACTCTCTAAACAGCGCGCGGATCCGATCCTTAATGTCGTCTTGACATCCTGCCTACGCACGTCTCTCATGCGGGAGCATGACACTTGGCAGTATGTCAGCGTGTCGGTCGTAGGGGTCCTCCTCACATGCTGGTTCAGGATACACGACGTGCTTGGGCCTATGCGTCTATGTAGGAGCATGTGGTGCAGGCAGCGCGGGAAAAGCTGGCGCAGGCGTAGGTGGAGGTGGCGCATAATAAGCAGGGTTAGCTTGGCCGTAAGTGTAGTGAATTGTCTCGACCGTGGATGTTGATGCCGGAGACGTGATTGCTTTGCCATTACTACAGTCGGTTCTACTGTAAATGTGATTTACCGAGGGTATACTAGCGATCGAAGTTGGAGGAATGGCCTCGGTAAAGCCGAACCTTCTAAACATTGCCTCTACTTGAGAGCTAACTGCTGAATCCATACGGTTGGCTAGCGAAGCGCTAACATCCTGATCTACCGATGCAACTATGTTTTGCTCAATCTATAAAGAAGATAAAGGAGGCGATACTAGTGTTACCTGAGTTAGGCCAGGTCGGGGATGTGAATGTCGCGCTTGATGAAGCTCACGCGTGTCTTGACGTAACTCCCGAGCATGAGATCTTGGAGCTCTTTCATCTTGTAGACATAGTAGTCATTGTAGAGGTACTTGTAGCCGATGTAGACGTACTTGTCATGTTGGTAGAGTGTTTCCCCAGCGGAGTCACCAAAAAGTGTGTTGACACGAAAACGTGCCCCCACACTTGGGTCAGTTTGATGATCCAAAAGCGTGTGGAAACTTAGGAACGAGCCTAAGCATGACAAAACACTGACCTCGCGTTCCGACTACCCTTAATAGTGGCAAGGGGGGTGGAGTCGCTAGGTAATCAGATCACACAAAAATAATCCAATTAGCTTAAATATATAAATAAAATAATCCAATCGGCCTAACGAAGCCTGATTGATTCAGAATGTACCATGCGAGGGTCACCGAAGGGGGCCTTTGGCCTCTGGTGCGAAGGGTGCACCGAAGATAGCCTTCAGCGTTCGGACTGATCTGACCTAAGACACGCTCCGAACAGATCACGACGTGAAATCACCTCCGAACAACAGGGTTCAGTGCGAAGCCTCTAACACAAAAAATGCAACGCAAAGCGCTGGTGCAACGTAATCCGATACGGAGCATTCTGACGTGATGAAGTCCGACGTGGATCACTGGTGCGATGAAGTCCGATGCGAAACGTTCTGGCATGAACCTGGCGCGAAGCAACCCCGATGCGATGTGGCTCCGGTGCGCGGGACTTGACCAGAACGACAATAGCATGACGGATCCGGCATGAACGGACGAAGAGGGCACTTTCTGAAGGGTGTTCTGGCGGCCTCCGAAACCATCTTCACAGCCCTGGAATCCTTCGGTGAAGGGGACCTCCGAACGTGAAACCTACAACAAACAAAGATCAAGTGCCATTTCGGCCTGGAGACCGAATTGCTAAGTGTTGCAGTATACAAAATGAAGGTAGCAATCTATTATGTAGATTAACGGATGATTCATAAGCGAACCAACAAGGCTTACCACTGTTACGGCATGGCCGATGGAGGGCTTCTAGCACAAACCCACAAAGGTGTACGGAAAGGTAAAGAAAGTAAAGGTAAGGTTCAAACTAGGGTTTGAAGTTGATTGGTGTTGTGGGGGGCTTATGAACCAGCCTCACCCCTATATTTATAGGGGCTAGTCTTCTTATCTCTAATTCTAATCTAATAAGATTTATCGTAATCAAGATTCGAGATAAAAAACCTGAATCTACATCGGACTCTTTATCTGGAGCCTGCCCGAAGTGGGCCTTCGGCGGGCCCGCCGAAGGGTGCTCCTCAGGCCGAAGCTTCAGTGAAGCAGGCCGTTGAAGGGCCTTTGGGCCGAAGCCCGCCCGTGGGGCAGGCTGCTTAAAGGCCTCCGAGGCCCCATGCAGATGGGCCTCTAGCACTTTAGGGCTTCAGCCTGTGCTAGGACTTGTATATTTTCGACCCAAATTACCAAAATTAATATCTTTACAATCTTGGCCATTAATGCCATTTTTTACTATCAACATGAGGCATAAGTGGGAATCCTTTGAAAAGTTCAAGGAGTTCCAGAATGAGGTACAAAATCATACGAGCAAGACAATTAAATATCTACGATCAGATCATGGGGGTGAATATTTGAGCCATGAGTTTAGTGATCATCTGAAGCAGTGTTGAATTGTTCCACAACTGACTCCTCCTGGTACGCCTCAATGGAATGGGGTGTCCGAGCAGAGAAACCGCACATTGTTGGACATGGTGCGGTCCATGATGAGTCACACTAATCTTCCATTATCCTTTTGTGGTGACGCTTTAGAAACCACAACTTTCACAATTAATAGGGTTCCATCTAAGTCAGTAGAGAAGACGCCATATGAGATGTGGTCTGGGAGGCGTCTCAGTTTGTCTTTTCTAAAAATTTGGGGATGTGAGGCGTATGTCAAACGTATGACGTCTAACAAGCTCAGTCCTAAGTCTGATAAGTGCTTCTTTGTGGGGTATCCTAGGGAAACTAAAGGATACTATTTCTATAATAGAGAGGAGGGAAAAGTGTTTGTCGCTCGAAATGGTGTGTTCCTTGAGAAAGAGTTTCTCTCAAAAGGAGTTATTGGAAGGACTGTGCATATCGAAGAGGTTCAAGAGCCACTATAAAGTGTTCTAGATCCCACTAAGCCAAAGCAGGAGGTGCAAGCTGTTGCAGATCCTGTTGTGGATGCACCATCCCCACGAAGGTCTAGGAGAGTAGTCCATGTGCTAGAGAGGTAAATGTTCTTGACCTCTGGGCATCGCGACACATTGTTGTTGGACAACGACGAACCCAAAACCTATACGGAAGCAATGATGGGACCAAACTCTGAGAAATGGCTTGGAGCTATTGGATCCGAGTTGGAGTCCATGCGAGAAAACAAAGTTTGGAACTTGGTTGATCCACCCGATGGTGTAAAAACTATTGAGTGTAATTGGATCTTCAAGAAAAAGATAGACGTTGATGGAAATGTTCACATCTATAAGGCACGATTGGTGGCAAAAGGTTTCAGACAGATTCAAGGTGTTGATTGTGATGAAACATTTTCACTCGTCGCTATGCTTAAGTCTATTCGGATCATCCTAGCTATTGCCGTATTTTATGATTATGAGATATGGAAAATGGATGTCAAGACGGCTTTCCTAACTAGAAACCTAAGTGAGGATGTGTACATGACATAGCCTGAAGGTCTTAACGGTCCGGGGTGGGAAAGTTTGTAAGTTGCTAAAGTCCATTTATGGATTGAACCAAGCTTCTCAGAGTTGGAATTTTCGTTTTTATGAGGTAGTCAAAGGGTTTGGCTTCATCAAGAACGAAGAAGAGCCTTATGTTTACAACAGGCTAGTTGGAGCTCACTTGTGTTTTTGGTCCTGTATGTGGATGACATATTGTTGATCGGAAAAGACATTCATTTGTTGAATGCTGTCAAGACTTCACTGAAAAATAGTTTTTTGATGAAAGATCTTGGAGAAGCAGCATACATTTTGGGCATAAAGATCTATAGAGATAGATCAAAACGACTAATTGGATTAAGCCAAAGTATGTACATTGACAAGGTTTTGAAATGGTTCAAAATGCAGAATTCTAAGAAGGGATTCCTGCCAATGTAATATGGTATTTCTCTTAGTAAGACTCAGTGTGTTATGAGACCTGATGAGCTAGAGAAGATGAGTGTGATCCCGTATGCGTCCGCAATTGGATCCATCATGTATGCCATGCTGTGTACACGCCCAGATGTGTCATATGCTCTATGTGTTAAGAGCAGGTACCAATCAAACCCATGTGAAAGTAACTGGGCTGTAGTAAAGAGTAAGTACTTGAGAAGGACTGAGGAAATGTTCCTGGTATACAATGGTGAAGATGAGCTCGTTGTAAGTGGTTACACGGATGCTAGCTTTCAGACCGATAAAGATGAATCTTGATCGCAATCTGGTTTTGTGTTCTGCCTCAATGGAGGCGTAGTGAGTTGGAAGAGTTCCAAGCAAGAGAAGGTGGCTGATTCTACAACGAAAGCTGAGTATATCGCTGCTTCAGAAGCGGTGAAGGAGGCTATTTGGATCAGGAAGTTTGTTTCTGAGCTGGGTGTTGTTCCTAGTGCGTCCAATCCATTGGACCTCTATTGTGATAATAGTTGTGCCATTGCGCAAGCCAAGGAGCCTAGATCGCACCAGAAATCCAAACATATACTTCATCGATATCACCTGATCTACGAGATCATTGAGAGAGGTGATGCGAAGATTTGCAAGGTGCACACGGATTTGAACATGGTGGATCCATTGATGAAGCCCCTTCCACATCCCAAGCATGAGGCGCATATGAGCTCCATGGGTATTAGATACTTGCGTTAGTGAGTCATGTGTTTGTGGAAGGTGCTAGTAGAGTCTATGTTAATGTATGAGGATAATTGTTATCTTGTTCCTTGAATAAATATCATTTGCATTTAATTAATAAGTATGACTTGTTATGTGAAACTTTTTGCTTTATGACGATGTTGTTCAAAAGGGTCCCTAATCTTCTCATCATGTGGGACAGTGATGATACATGGATTAGCACATCTGACTGATTCATGATTGTGTTTCATAGATCATAGACATAGAGATGTCAAATCAATGATGTGGACACATGTGAGTGAACATGGTGTTGGACAAACCCACTTGAGATACTGCTGAGATTGTTATGTGCCAACAGTTGTCATCTCAAATGGTGTACCTGCAAAGTCCTTGGACCTAAGATCGTCATTTGATTCCACAATGCGTAGTGACACACTTAGATGCTTCCTAACACTATTCCGTAACAGGGTAGTAATAAGGGTTGTTTTCAAGTGTGTTATGAAACATGTCTTGGGATGTGAGCGGTCAAGAAGGAATTTACCCCTCCTAATAATGGGAGAGTCGTCTCTGGGCCCCTCGAGGTATTGGATTGGAAACGTGCATGACCATGCCACTATTACCAAGAAGTTAGTCATGATTTGAGTCCGATACTTGATCGAGTGAAAATGTCAACTTAATCAACAAGGGTGCTGAGGAGCCATGCTGAATAGCGTGGGCCTCATGGCTCCAGATGTGATGAGTCATTGTCAACGATAGTCAAAGAGGACTGAAGAAGAGAGGAGATCTGCTGTTTCATGGGCCGCGTGTGACTCTAGTACACGGGCAGCAAGCGACTGTCGGGCAGAAGAGGCTGCGAAGTTGGGCTGGCCCAACCCGGGTACACGGGCTAGGAGCAGCAGAAGACCCACTGGGCTGTTGACCAGGATTGACTCAGGTACACGGGCGGTGAGCGATTGCCGGGCTGAGAGAGCTGCGGAGTCGGGCCGGCCCAATCCGGGTACCTGGTGCAAAGTCGGTGGAGGCTTTGTCAGTTTCGGCGCAAAACTGACAACCGTTGATCGTGTATCCGACTGTCCAGAAGAGAAGCCGTAGTCGCTACGAAAACTTATCTTCAGGATAAGTCATCTGTATCTCTAGGCCCACAATCAGTTAGTCGTGTCTGTAAAAATTCCTAAGGGCAGTTGAGTCTTTTCCTTTATTTTAGCGTCTGTAAAAACCCTAAGTGGCTGGTGGAATATTCTAGGCCATTGGGCAGCCTATAAATAGGGCCCCAATCCCTAGGGTTGGACTACCCTTTTGGCTGAAATCAATACTTACTCCTTTGGGTCATTTTGTCTCTTGCACCTTCTCTCTCCTTTCCTGTTCATGCGTGCG
Organism: Zizania palustris; assembly: GCA_019279435.1. Taxonomy (NCBI): domain Eukaryota; kingdom Viridiplantae; phylum Streptophyta; class Magnoliopsida; order Poales; family Poaceae; genus Zizania; species Zizania palustris. The sequence continues at coordinate 34,811,351 of JAAALK010000285.1, read as the reverse complement.
CCGCCAGAGTTTTTGTGTTGTTGTGCAAGTTTATCACATTCTTGCTCTGGTTTTGATGAGTTTATTCCTGCTGATTGTGTGTGCAGCAGTTCATTTATAGCTCTGCAATTTTCCTTGCGCATATGATTGATTTATTCCTGGCAGAAGCATCGGGGGCTTCATTCTATTCTTCACGCAAGTAGTACTAGTTCTTGCTGTTGCAAGTAGAACTACTACACTGTAGCAACAGTACACTAGTACTCTAGCCTTGCTTTTACTGCACAGCTTTTTGATCGAGTTGACAGGACTAAAGTACATTTTCTGGCTGTTCTCTGACGAAGCCCCCTCTCTGTTCGAAGCCCCTCAGCTCCGTGAGGCAGGCTTCGATCTGACATCCTCGAGGGCTTCGTTTGAACCTCGAACTTTATTTCGTGTTCTGAGTTGCTAGCTTCGAAGTACTGTTTAAACTGTCAGCGTATCATACTTCGAACGTCTGTGCGAAGGTACTCTGACTTGAGCTCTTCGAAGTCCATACTTCGACAGGATTCGAAGTTGGTTTCGAAGCTTGTCTTTCTGTTAAACCTCGCTCGACGTGAGTTCCTTCTTGCTGTCATTTTCGAAGGTCTTGATGTGTTTTGTTCGAAGGTAGAGTGTAGGCTTCGATTTTAGATTCTTTGTTGCGTGTCAGGCCTCGCTATCCTTTCGAAGGTTGTTTGCTCTGTGTGTGTTCGAAGCTATGTTCGAAGCCTTGCCTTTGAAGTACACTCTTCGAAGCAGGCTCCGACTTTGTCATACTTCGCTCTCTTTCACACTCGACTTAGGATAGACAACACACCTTCGACACACTACAACTACTACCTCCAAACCACACTTCGACCAGCAAAGCAGGCCTCGACCTCCGAAGCAGGCTTCGACCTAGCGAAGCAGACTTCGACACTGCGAAGCAGGCTTCGCCAAGTTTCGAACAAGAGACAAATTTCGAACAGTAACTTCTCATTCCACTCTTTGTGCATTTATACTGAGAAGTTTATCTTGCCTTGTCTTTTGTATACTGTTTATCTGTTTATTAGCACTGTATTGGTATTTCTCTGTTTTACACATCAGTTGCTTCTAGATTGATACCTTTAGACTTAGGCAATCTGTTCATTCTTTGTTGCTTAGTCTTTGAGGTGCGTTGGGTATTGGGAGCAGGCCATTGATTTGAAAGAATTTTTAAGGCGCCCATTCACCCCCCCTTCTGGTCGCTACTTTCGGTCCTACAAGTGGTATCAGAGCGAGGTTAGGGTTTTTCCATACCGTAACCGGTTCTAAACCATAGTAGTGACCATGACGTCTCCTAGCAAGGTCCCGTCCTTGGAAGCCTATGGCTATAACTATTGGAAGACTCGCATGCGAGCCTATCTCATGAGCCAGGGCTCGGACATCTGGGACATTTGCGTTCACGACACGTTTGACATTTTGCCAGTTGCTGAGCATGGTACTCCTGGTATCATTGCTCAGCATCTGAGCAACAGTAAGGCCGTGAACATTCTTTTCTCTGGTTTAGGTCCCACTGAGTTTGAGCGTGTGAGCCATCTCTCCACTACGAGAGAGATCTGGGCTACCCTCAAGGCACACCATGAGGAAACAGCACAGGTCAAGGCTCGGCTCTATCAGACCTACCGGCGTGAATATGAGAATTTCACACAGAAGCCGGGTGAATCTGTTGAGGCTTTGTTTGGTCGTTTTCAGTCGATCATAAACAAGCTTCGGGACAACAAGGCTGAGGGTGCTCAGTTAGTCTCAGATCATGAGCAGGCGCTCAAGGTTCTCCATACCTTGGACCCAAAGATCTGGGAGATCAAGGTATCTTCTATCAGTGAGAGTACTTCTTATGATACCTTGACCATTTCTGAGTTGTTTAGCAAGTTGAAGGCTACTGAGGTTGATCTCCAGCTGAGATCAAATCTCACTGGTTCTGGATCAAAATCTCTGGCCCTTGCTACACCTTCTGTTGATCCCTCTTCTGTGAGTTGTGCTGGGTTCTCTTTGATGTCTATCACTGAGGACCAGCTTGAGTTGTTGGGAGATGATGATTTGTGTCTTTTTAACAACCGGGTGCGTCGTGTCTATGACAAGAGAATGTTCAAGAGACACGACACAAAATCCGGGTGCTTTGAGTGTGGTGATCCAGGACACTTCATCGCCGACTGCCCCAAGCGCAATGGTCACAAGAAAGGCGGCGGTGGTGGCTTCCACGACTCCGGCAAACACGACAGCTCTTCCTTCAGCAAGGGAAAGCCGAAGACCAGATTCTTCAAGAAGGCCCTGAAGGACTACCGACGAGAGAACAAGAAGCGTGACAAGGCCTTCTTCACCGAGATGGAGAAGAGCTACTTCAAGCAGTCCACGTCTTCTTCCTCTTCATCGAGCTCAAGCGATGAGGAGATCGTCATCAAGAAGGGGAAGGATAAGGATGATCTGGCGGGTCTCTGCTTCATGGCCTTCGGGGACAGACCGAAGAGCCGCTCACATCAGCGCCGAAGATCCCGCAAGAGCTTCTGCTCAATGGCTCTTGGGGATAAGGAAGAGAAGAGCTCCTCCGATGACTCCGACGATGACGACAATGAAAAGGTATCATCTTACGAGCGCGAAATTGTTGATTTACTTGAAAGCAATCGTCAGGAGTTAAAATATCGGGAAAAACTGCTTAGGGGGACCAAGAAGAGGATATATGAGTTAGAGAGTGAGCTTGCCATAGCCAATGGCAGAATTGAGAGTCTATCTTTTTCCCCTTGCTTGGGTGATAGCAGTGAGTGCCCGAAGTGTGAGGTGCTTCTGTGTGACCTGTCGACTCTGAAGTCCAGGTACACAGAAAGGGTTGATGAGAGGGACGCTTTGGCCACTGAGCTTGAAAGCGCTCAGCTGGAGCTGAAAGATGCTCAAGCCACTGTCGTCGCACCCTGTGTTGATTGCCCATCTCATCTAGCTGCCTTAGCTGAGCTGAAATCCAAGGGCGATGATCATTTGGGTGATTTGGAGAGGTTGAGAGCTGAGCTTGCGCGGACTAGGCTAGAGCTTGATACATTGTCAGTTCCACCCACTATCTGTGAGAACTTCCTGTCTCTTAGACTTGAGTTGATCAAGCTAAAAGATGAGAAGTCTGTCTGGGTTGATAGCGAGTGTGAGACCGGCTTATCTCAGGTGGAGGTTCTAGCTTCCTTGAGAAAGGAGCTAGCTGATTCTCAGAATGAGAACTTTTACCTCCGTTCTATCCTGAGTTGGATCAGTGCCAGAGAGCCACAGCTTGGCATGATGATCCAGCAGTTCAAGAGGCAGGATGGGTTTGGGGTAGGTTACACCTAAACCAAGGCTGACTTTGAGAGTGCCATTAGCCGGGCAGTGGAGTGGAGTAAAATGACTCCTAAGCAGAGATACCCCAAGACTCACTCCACCGAGTCTTCCTAGGCTTGTCAGCCCAAGGATGGAGTAATTCATGAACCACCCAAAGCTCCACCCAAGAAGCCTATCTGGGTTCCAAAGCCCAAACTCCTCCACTCTTCTCTAGACTCTCTTCCTGGACCTTCTCAACCCAAGAAGACTACACCTAACACCATCGAGCCCAAACATCCCAAGCCTCAACCACATCCCAAGAAGCCCACCTATCATTGTGAGTACTGTCAGAGAGACGGGCATCTTGCGGAGTTTTGCTTCAGGAGGAAGCGGGTTGAGAGAGCAGAGAGAGCTCGTGGTGATCAGGAGCAGTTCTACCAGCAGGGTGGTAGGCTGCGTGTTCCTCGACGCGGGGAGGGGCTGGAGGCCAGGCCGCGTCGTGTAGGTGGTGGTAGAGGAGACGGCTTTCTTGCTCGTGCTCCAGTTGGTGGTGTTCGTTCCGGCAGAGCTCCAGGTTGTTTTGGCTACGGTCCTAGACCTCGTGGCCGAGACTTTAGGCAGAACCGAGGACCACACTTTGAGCCGCGTTTTGGTCCGAACTCTCATGATTATTTCTGCTTTCCATCTTTTGAGCAGATGGCTCGACACTGGTTTAGCTCTTTTGCTAAACCTTGTGCCGAACCATTTGCTTCCACTTACAGCCACTGATTGTGCAGGATCGGGGACTGGAGGATGTTTGGATCATGGACTCAGGATGCTCTCGCCACATGATGGGACATCGCAGATGGTTCTCTAGTCTCACTCCCTCGAGCTCCAAAGAGTACATTACATTCGGGAACAGTGGTCAAGGGAAGGTAAGTGGCATAGGCTCTATTCGCATTTCAGATCATTTCTATTTGAAGAATGTTGCTTTGGTTAGAAACTTGAACTTCAATTTGATTTCTGTTTCGCAACTTCTTGAGGATGGTTTGGAGGTGCATTTTAGGAAGGGCAACTCTTCTGTGGTTGATTCTAGAGGGTCTTTGGTTTGCCAGATTTTACCCTTCGGTAAAGTTTTTCGAATTGACTTCTCTAGTTCTTTTGGCCCTTCTCGGTGTTTGATTGCTGGATCTTCTTCTGAGCTCTGGAAGTGGCATAGGAGGTTAGGTCATTTGAGTTTTGATCTGCTAGTCAGGTTAAGCTCTATGGACCTCATCCGAGGATTGCCCAAGCTTAAAATAGAGAAAGATCTAGTGTGTCATCCCTGTCGTCATGGGAAAATGGTTGCCGCTTCTCACTCACTTGTGACTCAGGTGATGACTTCGTATCCTGGCGAGCTGTTACACTTGGACACTGTTGGTCCAGCTCGGGTGCGCTCAGTCGGTGGGAAGTGGTACGCGCTTGTGATTGTTGATGACTTTTCTCGATTCTCGTGGGTTTTCTTCTTGGAATCTAAGGATGAAACTTTTCAGTTTGTTCATGACCTAATTTTGAAGCTGAAGAATGAGAACAATGGTCGAATGTGAGCAATTCGCTCTGACAACAGCTCTGAGTTCAAGAACTCTCAGTTCGTCAGCTTCTGTAGTGATCAAGGTCTTGACCATCAGTTTTCTACTCCTTACACTCCCCCACAGAACGGCGTTGTGGAACGAAAGAACCGCACGCTAGTCGAGATGGCCAGGACGATGCTCGATGAGCACAGGACTCCTAGGCGTTTCTGGGCTGAAGCCATGAACACGGCTTGCTATTTGGCCAACCGCATTTTTCTTCGAGCTTACTTAGGAAAGACTTCGTATGAGTTGCGGTTTGGCAGACAGCCCAAGGTGAGCCACCTGCGAGCGTTTGGCTGCAAGTGCTTTGTGCTCAAGAAGGATGGGCATTTGGACAAATTTGAGTCTCGTTGCTGGGATGGAGTTTTTCTTGGCTACGCTTTGCATTCACGAGGCTTCCGAGTTTGGAACCTCGACTCCCAGTTGCTTGTCGAGACTTGCGAAGTTTCTTTTGACGAGTCCATGCCTTCTTTGACTCTTTCTTTTGAGCTTTCTTGTGATGATGAGCTCGGAGAGTCCATCTTCGAAGAAGATGAGGATACTCCAGCTGCTGATGAGGGTGGGCCTTCTACACCCCCAACAGAGCCCACACCTTCTGAGACTTCGACTGAGGATGAGGGCGGTCCTCTGATCACTTCTTCCACTTCGATCGAGCCCCCTCAGTCGAGTCCAGAGGTGCCAGCTGCTGACTCTGGTGAGGTGACTTCAGATCACCAGGGAACCCGAGCAGTTCAGCGTGATCACCCCTCAGAGCTCATCATCGGTGATTTGACTGAGAGAACTTTGCGTTCATCTAATGCCTCTCTTGCTTTGTTTGCTGAATCTGCTTTTGTTACATCTTTTGAGCCAAGAGATGTTTCTCATGCTCTTTCTGATTCAAACTGGATTAATGCTATGTAAGAAGAGCTTGAGAATTTTGTCCGCAATCGGGTTTGGACATTAGTTGAGCCGCCACCAGGATGCAATCCCATAGGCACCAAGTGGGTATGTAAGAACAAACAAGGTGAATATGGGGTTGTGGTGCGCAACAAAGCTCGACTAGTTGCCCAGGGTTTTTGCCAAAAAGAGGGTATTGATTTTGAAGAAACTTTCGCCCCTGTTGCCCGTCTTGAGTCAATTCGCATTCTCTTAGCTTTTGCCACTTCGAAGGGTTTTATGCTTTTTCAAATGGACGTTAAGAGTGCTTTTCTGAACGGGTTCATAGAGGAGGAAGTTTATGTTAGGCAGCCCCCTGGCTTTGAGAACCCTAAGTTTCCTCGACATGTTTTTAAGATGCAAAAGGCTTTATACGGGTTGAAGCAAGCCCCCAGGGCTTGGTATGACCGGTTAAAGCAATTTTTGTTGGGGAAGGGCTTTGTGATGGGTTCTATAGACAAAACTCTTTTCTTGCTCAGAGATGCTTCAGATTTCTTAGTCGCTCAGATTTACGTGGACGATATTATCTTTGGCGGTACTACTGATTCTCTTGTGTCCAAGTTTTCTGAGCAGATGCACAGCGAGTTTGAGATGAGCCTCATGGGTGAGCTCAAGTACTTCCTAGGGCTCCAGATCAAGCAGACCAAGGACGACACCTTCATCTACCAAGGTAAGTACACTCGCGATATGCTTAAGAAATTTGACTTTGGTGGTGAATTTAAGCCGCAGATGACCCCGATGGGCACTTCTAGGGGTCTGGACAAGGATGAAAGTGGCGTCAAGATAAACGAAAGGGAGTTTCGAGGGATGATCGACTCGCTGCTGTACTTGACGGCGACCAGACCGGACATTCAGTTCGCCGTAGGACTGTGCGCGCGCTTCCAGTCTTCACTTCGCGCGTCTCATTGGCAGGCTGTCAAGCGCATATTCAGGTATCTTACTTATGCGCCCGATCTTGGTCTTTACTATTCCGCTTCATCATCTCTCGATTTATCTGGATTTTCAGATGCCGACTTTGGTGGGTGCCGGTTGGATCGCAAGTCGACTTCTGGTACTTGCCAGTTTCTTGGTTCTTCTCTTGTCTCTTGGTCTTCTCGAAAGCAATCTGGAGTTGCTCTTTCGACCACAGAGGCTGAGTATGTAGCTGCCGCTAGCTACTGCTCACAGTTGGTTTGGATGATTTCCACTCTGCGAGATTTTGGGTTATTCTTTCATACCAGGGTTCCATTGTTTTGCAACAGCACCAGTGCTATTAGTGTAGGGAAAAACCCTTGTATCCATTCAAAAACCAAACACATTGATGTGCGCTTTCACTTTCTGTGGGATCAATATGAGAAAGGTGTCATTGACCTTGTTCATGTTGATACCCATCATCAGTTGGCCGACATTTTCACCAAACCAATAGATCAGTCTACCTTTGAGCGTTTACGAGAGGATTTGGGTGTTGTGTATCCCTTCTAGGATATTTTGCGTCAGTTTTTTTTCTTCTTTACTCTTTTCTTGAGTCTTTTTGTGTGTGTTCATATCATACATATTCACATATCACATTTTAGAGCTGCTTCTGTTATATGATTGAACTGCTTTACTTATTCTAGCTGGTACATGCTTTTGAATACTTGTCATTGATCATGCTTTGATTCAGTTCACTTGATATGTCTGATATTTGTCATATGCATGGCTTTTATGCTTTAAAACTTGAAACATGATCACCATTGCTTCTGGTAACTAGCATGCGTAGGCTGAATGTTTTTGCTACCTGTTACATGCCTTGTAGCTAGTTCCTGACTTAGATGCAAATATGCAACTTGGACATCTTTCTTCTTTAAAACATGGAAATGTGCGTTCAAAATAATGAAAAATCATGAAAAATGAAAATTCCATGCCTTTTTATGCCTAACTTGAAAAGATCCAGGTGGATTTGCTTTGTCGCATTACATTGTTCTGGACTGCATACCATAGCACTTTTGTATGAACTAGGACAGTGTAGTGTATGCCAACACCAAAGTATTAAGCTTCTGATGGTCCAGTTCTGGCCTAGGCTTGACTTAGTCGGTCGGCATAAGGTTTGACTTGCAAATAACCCCTGGCAAAACTAAAAAAGGAAAAAAAGTCTGAAAAATGAAATGATAACAAGTTTGTTGAAGCACATTGTTTTGGATAATGCTTATCTTGGTAGATATCAATTAGCTTCTACATCTCATGCTTTACCTTGCTTGTTAACTGAAAAATATGGTGATGCTTTTGTTTGCAAAACCTGAAAAATGTGTGCTAATGACTTTCTTTAGATATCATATGTTGCACTAATCATGCCATGTGTCTTAGACAGTATGTCTTTTGCTCTACTTGTTAGATGTTGTAATTGCAGTCAATCATATCTGAGAAGCATGCTTTATTCACTCCACCTGCACTCCAGTTACATTCATTGCATATTTTGAGGGGGAGTTGCAGTTCAGGGGGAGTCTGTGTCTCTTTTGAGTGCTTGATGAGTTCACTTGTCAACAAGGGGGAGAAATCTTGGTATGAGAGTTTAAGGGGGAGTTTTTGTCCCGGTTGTCCTTACTTTTTTGCTATCCTTGTTGATGACTCTGAGATTGCACTCATTTTTCAGATTTTACCTTTGGTTAACCATAATGACCGCTTCTTGCTTTTGTTCGGCTTTTGGCCATTAAGGTTAAACTTTTACTTTATTTTTCTTCTTCTTTGTTTTCTTGTGCTTTGTTTTCGTGTTTCCACAGTTGTTCGCAGGTTCTGAAGAGCTGAAGAAGAGAAGTGTTGACAATGCACTCATCAAGGGGGAGATTGAAGAGCCATGCTGAATAGCGTGAGCCTCATGGCTCCAGATGTGATGAGTCATTGTCAACGATAGTCAAAGAGGAATGAAGAAGAGAGGAGATCTACTGTTTCATGGGACGTGTGTGACTCAAGTACACGAGCAGCAAGCGACTGTCGGGCAGAAGAGGCTGCGAAGTCGGGCTGGCCCAATCCGGGTACATGGGCCAGGAGCAGCAGAAGACCCACTGGGCTGTTGACCAGGATTGACTCAGGTACACGGGCGGTGAGCGATTGCCGGGCTGAGAGAGCTGCGGAGTCAGGCCGGCCCAATCCGGGTACCTGGTGCAAAGTCGGTGTAGGCTTTGTCAGTTTTGGCGCAAAACTGACAACTGTTGATCGTGTATTCGACTGTCCAGAAGAGAAGTCGTAGTCTCAACGAAAACTTAGCTTCAGGATAAGTCATCTGTATCTCTAGGCCCACAGTCAGTTAGTCGTGTCTGTAAAAATTCCTAAGGGCAGTTGAGTCTTTTCCTTTATTTTAGCGTCTGTAAAAACCTAAAGGGCTGGTGGAATATTCTAGGCCATTGGGCAGCCTATAAATAGGGCCCCAATCCCTAGGGTTGGACTACCCTTTTGGCTGAAATCAATACTTACTCCTTTGGGTCATTTTGTCTCTTGCACCTTCTCTCTCCTTTCCTGTTCATGCGTGCGCCGCTAGAGTTTTTGTGTTGTTGTGCAAGTTTATCACGTTCTTGCTCTGGTTTTGATGAGTTTATTCCTGCTGATTGTGTGTGCAGCAGTTCATTTATAGCTCTGCAATTTTCCTTGCACATATGATTGATTTATTCCTGGCAGAAGCTTCGGTTGCTTCATTCTATTCTTCACGCAGGTAGTACTAGTTCTTGCTATTGCAAGTCGTACTACTACACTGTAGCAACAGTACACTAGTACTCTAGCCTTGCTTTTACTGCACAGCTTTTTGATCGAGTTGACAGGACTAAAGTACCTTTTCTGGCTGTTCTCTGACGAAGCCCCCTCTCTGTTCGAAGCCCCTCAGCTCCGTGAGGCAGGTTTCGATCTGACATCCTCGAGGGCTTCGTTTGAACCTCGAACTCTATTTCGTGTTCTGAGTTGCTAGCTTCGAAGTACTGTTTAAACTGTCAGCGTATCATACTTCGAACGTCTGTGCGAAGGTACTCCGACTTGAGCTCTTCGAAGTCCATACTTCGACAGGATTCAAAGTTGGTTTCGAAGCTTGTCTTTCTGTTAAACCTCGCTCGACGTGAGTTCCTTCTTGCTGTCATTTTCGAAGGTCTTGATGTGTTTTGTTCGAAGGTAGAGTATAGGTGATGAGGACATCACTTCACATGATACACACATGGAGCCTCCACCTACAATTCAATTACAAGGACCAATCACACGCGCTCGTGCCCGTCGCTTGAACCATGAGGTTAATTCTTTCCTTAGCAACTATGTTAATATTTGTTTGGACGGGATGCTACTGAATACTAGTGATATTTTGTTGCTTAGGAACATGGGAGATGGAATAGAAGAGTTGGAGTTGAAGACGGAGTCGCACGGATGATTTGAAGTCAAAAATTCGCTCGTTCGGACTACATCGACCACCATGCACCAAAATGGGCATAACTTCCTCATACGAAGTCCGATTGGCACATTCTTGGACTTTTTGGAAAGCTAAGGATAAGATGGATCTTTTGGCGTTGGTTTCGCCTCATGTGGAGTCTCGAGCCGTCCTGTGTGTTTGAAACAATCCTGCGTGACAGAATTGGGCCGTGTTGGCCCATAGTCCGAGTCTGTACGTCTTCTAGCCCATAGTCCGACTCTGTACGTCTTCTACAGGCTGTCCACACCTTATATACTCACGACAGTCGCCTTTAGGGTTAGGTTTTGCTTTGTTTGCATCTACACTTGTGTGTTTAGATCCCGCTCCTGCACCGGACCGATTGGCTGTTGCATCAGCGTTTGTGAAACCTCTCCTCTTCATAGTTTATCTGTGATTTGGCATTCGACTTGTATCCTTCCTGTTCTTTCTTGTTTTGTTGGGTTCGCTTGCAGGAACTAGCCTTCGTGGCGAGGTCAATCGCGCCCTGCGTGGTTGATAACCAACGGAGACGGTGGTGTAGCGATTGCAAGGTTTTGATCCGCCGGACCGGAGCCTTGGATCGTCAACGTCGAGATTCTCCCCCCAATCCAAGTTATCCTTTACCTAGCGGAAGATCGGGACCAATCCCCCATTAGTAGGCTTCGATTTTAGATTCTTTGTGGCGTGTCAGGCCTCACTATCCTTTCGAAGGTTGTTTGCTCTGTGTGTGTTCGAAGCTGTGTTCGAAGCCTTGCCTTTGAAGTACACTCTTCGAAGCAGGCTCTGACTTTGTCATACTTCGCTCTCTTTCACACTCGACTTAGGATAGACAACACACCTTCGACACACTTCAACTACTACCTCCGAACCAGACTTCGACCAGCAAAGTAGGCCTCGACCTCCGAAGCAGGCTTCGACCCAGCGAAGCAGACTTCGACACTGCGAAGCAGGCTTCGACCAGTGAAGCAGGCTTCGCCAAGTTTCGAACAGGAGACAGATTTCAAACGATAACTTCTCATTCCACTCTTTGTGCATTTATACCGAGAAGTTTATCTTGCGTTGTCTTTTGTATATTGTTTATCTGTTTATTAACACTGTATTGGTATTTCTCTGTTTTACACATCAGTTGCTTCTAGATTGATACCTTTAGACTTAGGCAATCTGTTCATTCTTTGCTGCTTAGTCTTTGAGGTGCGTTGGGTATTGGGAGCAGGCCATTGATTCGAAAGAATTTTTAAGGATCCCATTCACCCCCCCCTCTGGTCGCTACTTTCGGTCCTACAGGTGCCACGTATCTCGCCTTGAGCTTGACTGATGGCGTGTGGTAAAGGGAATAGTGCTTGCATATATCAAGGTTCATGAAAAATTGATTTTCTACGCTTTTGAGGGTGAATATGTGCTGCTAGGTACCACTATTGATCAGTGAGTTAGAAATGGTTTCTGGTGAACAGCCGTTAGTGTATAAACCTATCGGGTCACACACTTAAGGGGATGGATTAAAACATGCAAATAATTTGTTCTTGTGCAAGTGGGAGATTGAAGGATATGCCCAAGAAAATTTCGTGGGTCAGAAGTTTCGATAGGTAGTATCGGAAGTTTTAGTTAATTTCTAGTCTCGATAGAGAGAGCAATTGTTACTTCGGGAGTTCCGATATGGTATTGGAAGTTCCGACGAACCATAAGTTCCGATTTGGAATCGAAGGAATTTTGTACTAATCGAAAGTTCTGAGTTGGGTGATAACAGATTGGATTTGTTGCGTGTCGTACTATATCAGGAGACCTGAAATACTTTGTCGGAAGTTCCGATGTAGGATCGGAAGTTCCGATGTGGGCAAACAGATTGGATCTATTAGGGTTTCGTGATAAGCATGACCCAGGGGCCCTCAGCCCTATATAAGGAGAGGAGGAGGACATCTTGGGTACAGCAATAAACCTAGATTAGACGTAGCCACTCAAGAGTTCTCTCCTCCCCTTCTTGATCTCAAACGTTGAGGTCAAGGATCCCCGTCTCTCATGTGAGGTGCTATCACGCCGCCATTGGAGGTACTCCATCCCTGTACGTCGATCGGATCGGCAAAGGACGACAAGGAAGAATTGAAGCGAGGAGAGTCTAGACGTGCTTCTCCAACATCTTCTTCCACTACACCTAGCGCGTCAAGTGCTATAAGGTACCGATCTATGATCTCACACTCGCATGAGCCTAGGGCCATAGCGTAGAAATTTTGAATTTGCTAGCTAGCGTAGCTCCCCTATTCCCCGACACATACACCTATATAATCGACCAATAATTTACTCGTCTAATCAATCTCGACCATTTATTCTTTAAACATACTCATTAGAATTATTTGCACCATTAAACACCTCCCCTGGCCTCCCCCTCTCCCCTCCCCCATAAGCAAAACCCTAACCCTAGCCGCAGCAGCCTCCCTCCCACGAGAGACCACACTCCTCTCTAGCTCGCCCTCATCGGCGTGCCCCTACAGGTCATCGCCACCCTCACCTCCCCTCAGCATCCCAGCCACCCTGTGTTCACCCCACCCCGCCCCTGCCTGGCTGCCCTCGGATGCCCTCATCGGTGAACCCTGTATAGGTTGTCACCGCCCTCAACTCCCCCTGCACTAGCCCACACTGCCCTGCCCCGCCCTTGCCTTACTGCCCCCGGCCACCATCATTAGCACACACCCCATAGGTCATTGCCCCCTTGACCTCCCACCTACACAAGCCCACCCCGCCTCTCCTCGACCGCCTCCGACCGCTCTCATCGGCACACCCCATACAAGTCGGCCCACCCCCTCACCTTGTATGGTGCCAGGTGCCGACCTACCATGGATCATGGGGGTACCCTTGTACCCCCAAATTTGTTTTTGCCAAAAATTGAGTATATATATTGTTGTAGAAATTGCATTAGCTACAAGTAGGTTTGTGTAATGGTGATAACCTCTAACAAGGTAGTGTATAAAAGAGTATGAATCTCAAAGGGTTCGTGTATGGGATATGGATTTATACTGGTTCAGGCCTCCTTGAGGGATAATAACCTTACATCTAGTTCGTAGTGATTTCTCTATTCTATAACTTCTGTCCTCATTACAATGGAGGTGCCCTACTTTTATAGGCATATATAACAGGAAATGACCATTTTGCCATCTACTTACAACCATCATATATGACTCTATTTACAAGACTTAGTAGGGGTAAAACAATAACTATGATACAAATACATGTGCAAATACCAGGGGCAGGGGCCCTTGGTCTAGGTCTTTATGTGCCAGAGTGGCCTTGAGATAGTTAAAACCTTTACCTGAGTGCGGGCTGGAGGCTACTTCCTAGAAAGTCCTTCATCATGGGTAGAAGCGAAGAAGGGCTTCGCACACTCACACTTGTACGAGCTTAGAATGGCTCGGATGGGGCCTCAGAGTGGGGGGGGGGGGTCAGAGGGGTCCTTGTAGGGGGGCCTAAGAGGGAGCCTTCGCACTTAGCTTCTGGCCTCGAGATCTCTTCTAGTAGTCTTCGGATTCTTGTTATACTTAGGGCGAAGATGTCTTGGGTTTACTCCTTGGCTTCATCATTCTATAGGGCTTCGGTCCTTGGACGCTTCGAAGATACTGTTATTTGGCTCTTGTTAGGGTAAAGCTATTTCCCCCAATAGTAGCCCCTCCCAGGTAGTGCTTTCTTAATGAAGGGGTGTGAGCGCCTTGAGGTAAATAACACTGTAGAATGGCCCCTTTGGGCTTCAGGGCTCTGGTATCGGGCTTCGAAGCCTTGCCTTGGGCTAAGCCAAGCATTTAATTCCTATGACGCTTGATGGGACACCCTCGAAAGTCCAAATGACGTTGGGCGGCCAACGGTTTGAAATCGAACCATTGCCGTATGGAAGCACGACGTCCAAGTCTCTAGCTTTCCTTCCGGAGCCTTTAGCCCTTAGCTTGCGAAGCCCCTAACTTCTTTCTCCCAGAGCCCTTAGCCCCCTTTGGATTCAGAGCGTGCCATCAAGATGCTGATGAAGGTTGCATCGAAGAAGGCCATAGCCCTGCACATCGGGTCTAGCTCCGTTCATGCCATGGTTTCAGCGGCAGTGGTGGCTGTAGCGAAGGCCCCAACGAAGCGTTACGAGGCGTTCGACCTCTGTCCACCGTCGGAGAAGTTCGAGCATATCATGGAGCTGCAGGCGTCGACATACACACCGTAGTCCGTCCATAATGTGTGTGCTGGCAGGGTTATCAAAAAGGTAGGACTTTGGGTTATAGAGGTCAAGGCCATCCCTGCACCCAGCTGATGAAGCCGTAGTTTTTGAGGCATTGTTTGAAGCAGGGCTCGGGGTCGCTACCGAAGGGATGCTGGGTGAAGTGCTAAAGATGTACCACCTAGAGCTCCCCTAGTTGTCTCCAAATGCTATAGCCCGACTTCCAATCTTCGAACTAGCTATGAGGGCCGAAGGGTGCGAAGGGCATGCGGACGTCTTCGCGTCCCTTCATGATGCCAACTGTCAGCCGAAGAGGAGGACCGAGAAGGATGGCGTGTAGAGGACTTTGGCCTTGGAAGTGTTAAATTCCAACTTTGCAAGGAGTTTACGGATTCATTTCTAGCGAGGGCAGTGAACGACCGCTGGTATTTGAGGTGGGACCAGAAGTGGTTCTATATCACCGTTGGAGTGGACTCCCCGCTTCAGAGCAAAAACACCCTTGTATCCTATCGCCGCCAAGCTCGAGTGGCACTAGAATCTGCCACCATCAAGTCTCAGATTCAACTACTACAGAGGGTGGCTCGGAGGATGAGCATGAGAGACCTTGCTGAAGAGTTTATAACCCTTCGGATTAGTCCCCTCGGGCGTATTTGGCCCAAAAACCTTTTCATGGACTCCGCCATGGGTAACTTGAAGGATATCTCTTCGGAGCTTCTTGGTAAGGCTTCGAATCGTAACCTTTGCTTCATTGGTACTTCATTTGTTGTTCCTAATTATCGGGCTTCGTTGTCACATACAAGCATGAAGTATTGATGCTAGTGGAGGCCATCATAGTGGCAGAGTGTGTCCTAGGGACTCCAACACCAGAAGAATGGAGCCGAAGGCTTGCTCTAGTGGGGACCTAGGAGCAGTACAACCGAGCATGGGTTCTGCTTGGCACTGATGAATTACCCGCTCTCCCAGAGCTCTCGTACCCTGCACCTTCGGGCGGGGGATCGAAGCAGAAGAGGGTAGATGATGATGAGCCATAGGGCTCGCCACCGCAATGCTCACAGGGCCTTTGGATTCTGTGGAACCCTCCGGCACCCCCCGAGTGGCTTCGAACATCGAAGCCCTTGGTGCGGAGGCATTGCCGCCTTTGAGCCCTACGTTTGGTGGGAGCTAGAGGTTGCGCCAGGGGTAGCGGCCAAGGGCTCGGAGCCGGTGGCTGTGCCGGAGACAGCGCCCGAGGGCTCAGAACTAGCAGCCTCATAAGCCTGGCCAAGGAACTAGGCGGAGCTCTTCGCCGCTTGGAGTGTCCAAACTCCTCCCCTATCGCGAAGGAAAACAAAGGTACTCCACCGCCTTGGTCATTTTTTCATGTTTTTGTTTTAACTTGTCTTCAATTCTTTTTCTCCTTTAGGCGCCGCCGAAGCTAAGGAGATGGACCCCAACATAGCAGGAGCGGATGGGCCATCCAACAGTAGTGAAGGTGGCAGCAATAGTAGCAGTGAAGAGTCACGGAAGATTATTTGGACGATGGGGAATTCTGAGGGGTCATTGGCGACGAAGGGTCTGGCCCCGCCCCTTTGGATGACGTGGTGGAGGTTGTGGAGCGAAGCCCTGCTACAGAGATGTCCACGAGCCAGAAGCCTTTGCTAAAGCCCTTCATCTTGCCAGGACACCCTCCAGTGAAATTATGTCTCGGTACCTTTCGAGCGGTGAAGACCTCGCAAGAAGTGACTTGGTAGCAGACCTAAGCCGCCACCGCCATGGGGACCTTACCGTGACTACCGAAGAATCCATCCTCCAAGTGAGTGGGACTTTGCAGATGGTTTGCTGGTTCTTTGACTCTTGTTATTAATAGCTTCTTTTGCTTTCAATAGGCCTTTGCCATGATTCACGGGGCCACCATCGCCTTAGACCATCACAAATGCTTCATAGAGAAGGATATTGAAAATCTTCAGGGTCGTGCTTCCGAAGCCATTCAAAGGCAACAACAAGCCAAAGCGGGTGCGGATGTGTCAAGGGCCAAAGCAGCTAAGGCGAGCGAGGCTCTAGCGAAGATGGCTTCAGAGGTCGAAGACCTCCGGTAGGTGCTCAGGGTTTCGGAGGATGGCAACACGAAGCTAATGGTGGAGAACACCAAGATTCGCGCCGCTAAATAAGCTTTCGAGGCCAAAAGGGTTGAAGTTGCTCGGGCGATCGATGAAGCCACCTCCGTCCTAACTAGAGTCTTGGGACGCTTGGGGACCATTTTTTAGACTCTGCACTTCGGTGCCTAGGATCCGATTGGGGATCGACTTGGATTCCTTCAGACGGTTGCCCTCATAATGAGGACACATTGGTGGGCCTCGCGTAGACCACAGGGTGGGTGGCTGGCAATGGAGTGCTGCAGCTACTTCACGAAGAAGGATGCCAACACCTTGAAGCTGCAACATCCGTCAAGCTGGTGGCCTTTGGAGGGTAGCGCTTGACTTCGCCAGCTCTTGAAGTCCTTGAAGCTTGGTGCCAACATCATGAGCCTTGGATGGCACAGGCGCATGAAGCAACCCTCAAACTCTAGAGGGCTGGCCGCTTGTGCCGAGCTAGGCAGCAAACCCCGCTTCAAAATCGAACCCTCCGCCTTTGAAGGTGTAGATCTCATAGGCTTCATTTTGTAATACTTAGTCGTAGGCATGTAAAGAAACTTTGCATCAGCTTATTAATGAAATGCGAGGGTGTTTTGTACATGCGCAGGCTCGACATTGAATGTTGATGTCGAACTGCTCGAAGATTCGGAGGCGCTTCACCAATATTGGGTAGTACTCGTGGTAGCTAGGTCCGAAGCCCCCCCACGGTTCAAAATACCGTGGGGTCCTAATGGCGAAGACATACTCGAAGTACCCCAAGAGTTACTAGCCTCCGTAAAGGTTGAGCCCGCTCGGAGCCCCTCGTCTCCACTGGACTTGCGAAGCTTCGAATTGATTCCGGATGATGAAGGGGCCCAACCTTTGGGCGCTTCTTTACAAGGCGGTGATGAAGTCTTGGATTTTTACGCTTTTGATACGAAGCTACATGCACTTTGAACTTGGGATGACTTGGAAGAGGAAAGAACAACTCTCTGTCTTTCGAGGCGCGGATGGTCTGGCTGTGGGTGGTCCGGTTACACCGAGGGTTCATCCAACCGAGGGGGCCCTCGTCGAAAAAAGAGAAAGCGGGGGTCAATTTTTTTGGGGTCTCGGGCCCACTTTTACTTAGGTTTTGATAGCGCTTATTCATAGCATTTTTTCGATGTCTCGATATACTACGCAACAGTAATGTACTTTGAAATAGTATGAATGAAATTAGATTTTATTCGTACTTCGAACAAACCAATAACGAAGCACACTCCACATGTATAGTAATAGGTCCCCCGTTGCATTGGCGGTTAGAGACTTCGGCCTATCCGGTGCATGCAATCATGCGTTGAGTCAATGTAACATAGTATGTGGAGGGTGTGTTCAGCCATATGGCTTTGAACTAAACAATCTTTGAGGCCAAAAGGGTTGAAGTTGCTCGGGGGTCGATGAAGCCACCTCTGTCCTAACTAGATTCTTAGGACGCTAGGGGACTAGTTTTTAGACTCCACACTTCGGTGCCCAGGATCCAATTGGGGATCGACTTAGATTCCTTCAGACGGATGCCGTCATAACGGAGGACACATTGTTGGGCTTCGCACATACCACAGGGTGGGTGACTGGCCATGGAGTGCTGCAGCTACTTCATGAAGAGGGATGCCAACACCTTGAAGCTGCGACATTCGTCAAGTTGGTGGCCTTCAGAGGGCAATGCTTGACTTCGCTAGGTCCCGAAGTCCTCGAAGCTTGGCGCCGACTTCATGATCCTTGGATGGCACAAGAACACGAAGCAGCCCTCAAACTCTAGAGGGTTGGCCGCTCGCGCTGAGCTGGGAAACAAACAGGTTCTCGAAGATTAAGAACTAATAAACGAAGAGTTTGTGAAGTGGACTGTTTCAAGCCTCCGAATAGGATTATGGCTCAAAGTAGTTCGAAGTTGTGTATTGAATATCTAAGTATTCGGTGCCTATTACGGGGTAAGAATGGGGGTATTTATGGGTAAAAATCTTAAGGAAAAGACCTTTTTACCACTCAGTTACAACCGACATAGTGGAAACTATTTCAGTACCCCTAATAGGGTTAAAATGATTAAAGACTAATCTAATTAGAAAGAAGATAAGTCTTCTATCCTTGCTGGCAGCTATGCGCTCTAAAGATTGAACCTTCGAAGTTATACTTCGAACAGAAGTCTGGACGGATTCTCTGAGTTTGATCATACGCGAGGCCGGAGTTAAGTCTTCGACTTCGGTCTAGTAATTGTCTTTGTCTTATAACCTTAAAGACCCTGGGGATGAAGTATTTTCCCCCAATAGTAGCCCCTCGAATTCGATTCTCCGAATGATCTGTAAAGTTAGGAAAGCAGTATACGCAAGAAATATATCCATGCTTAGGGGCTTAGTAAAATATACCAACCTTGGAAGTATTTAGAAATTTACAATCTTCGAATTGACTTCCATGCGAAGGTATCATCAGAGCAGCTCCGAAAATAATCTTTGCGAAGCTGAAAAGACCATTAGACTCACAAAAATAGCCGTTATCCTTTTTCCTCGTAACGAGTTATGAAGTCGCTTCATTTTTGGAAATGGTAACGGTACAGAAGATGGAACGACATGTATGAACGGTAAAATGCTTGTGAATACAGGCTATAAATAGAGGGACAAGGATGCATTTGAGATACTTTACTCACTGCTCCCACATTGTTCCTCTTCCTGCTTTCTGATCTACAATTTCAAACTCTCACCTTCTTCAATGGCGAAGACCAGTCACAAGGCTCCCGTCCCTGCTTTGACCCTAGCCAGGCAGCAAGCTATGGCAGCCACAGCTGTGGTGGTGCCTATGGGCAACCCTCATCCAGTTGGTCCCCATGATCTTCTCCCAACGTCTTTCTAGGACTGAAAGTAGCGACCAAAGGGGGGTGAATGGGCGCCTAAAAATTTCCTACGAATCAAAAGCCTAATCTCAACACCCAACGCACCTCGATAGACAGACATTAGTAGCAAAGCAGATCACAGGTACTAAAGTTGTCTAGCCTAAAAATGACCGGTGTCCTAATTAAAATGATATTAACAACGATATTAAATGCAAAATTAAACTAAATAAAATAATTGTTGTAGATAAAAATGTGTTCTCAGATGATTTAATAAATACTTGATGTGCATAGGAAAAACACCTAGATATATCAATAAATATTCAGATTGCAGTCTAAAAATAAAATACTAATCAAGTGAATAAAAACAAGGATTATCTAGAAATAAATTGAGAAATAAAACTGGTATATTGCACGTAAATCTAGAATGAAAAATATTACTGTGGCTAATTTTTTTCTTTTTATACGAACAGACTAAAAATACTTAAATAAATAATATGCGAGTACTATAAGGTTTTAGCAGACAAAAATTAATTACGAAATTACTAACAAAATTCACATGCTAATTAATCAACTTAGCTGAAAAGTAGGAGATTAGATTCGTGTGTTTGATGTCGCCTGCTGCACGGCTTCTCCACTGCGACCCCGCTACGGCTGCGTGTGTCGTGCCCTGCTGTTGACTTGCTTCTGCCCGAGGCGTGCAATTCCACTCCGTCACGCGACCAGGCCGGCCGAAGTGCCGCTGCTGCTCTGACGACGTGACAACGCTACGCCTCTGATTAAATCCCAAACAGAAAATCTCTAGCCAAAGCTAGGACTGCCGCACGGCAGCTGCGCCTGCTGCAGCTGTTATTTTCAATGACTTGCACCGAGTCCCATACCGTGGATCGTCTGTGCACTGGCGCATGCAGAGCTCGGCGTGCGAGACGCAGAGAAGTCCTTGGCGTTGCTTTGCATGCACGAGAAACTGATCCCTTGCGTGCACACGCTGCATGCAGCACCGGAACACCGACATGACACCTTGCGACTGCACCCATAGCCCACGCAAAGGCTGCCGCCATGCAGCTAGGCCCTAACACCCACGTATGTGCTGCAGAGCTGCATGCTGCACAACCGTCAACTCTGATGCCAGCTGCACGCTACGCTAGGCCACGCTAGGCACTGCGTGCTGCGCGAGGCAGTGCTGCCGTGGTGCAGCAGCGCAGGGAAAACAGAGAAACGACGACGAATATTTTTTGCAAATGAAAACAGTGCGATGGCAGAGAATAACCAGCGAAAGAAATGGCGGCGGCGCAGATCGAAATAATTTGGACTGTAGATTAATTGTGGAAAAACAGTCAACCGTAACCCTAGGGGGTTGTTGACTATTTAGAGGTAGCCCACTAATAAAGGGAAAAGACTAATTTACCCCTAGGGTAAATTATACTGTCTCTAAAAATAAAATTGGAAATAACTAAAATGCCCTGAGGATATTTTACTGACTCGAATAACACAGACTATGGACCTAAAGGCTAAATATTAAAATCATAAATAAAAATAATCATCGGTTGTCAATTTTGCGCCGAAACTGACAAAGTGTCCATCGTCTTCGCACTAGGTACCCAAATTGGGCCGACCTGATTCCGCAGCTTCCTCATCCCAGCAATTGCTCGCCGCTCGTGTATCTAAGTCAATCCTGATCAACAGGCCAGTGGATCCTATGCCGCTCCTAGCCCATGTACTCAGATTGGGCCAGCCCGACTCCGCGGCTCCTCTGCCCGGCGCTCGCTGCCCGTGTACCTGAGTCACACGCGCCCCAAACATGACAGGTCTTCACGTCTCCTCTTTGACTTCCGTTGACAATCACTCATCACATCTAGAGCCATAATACTCGTGCTCTTCAACATGGTTCTTAGTCTTCAAAGTATTCTGATCAATCGTACAGCCTAGGACCTTCAACTTGCACGAAGAAATCCATTGCGGCGGTGATTGCGGGGAAGATTAGTCCGGAAATCAAGTTTTGCCAAACCGGCCAGGAAGCAATCCCTTCGCCTCGGGTCGGAGAAGTGGTTGTATTCGAAGCATTCTTCGAGGCTGGGTTGGGACTTCTTGCGGTAGATTTCCTTTCCGAGGTATTGGAGCTTTTTCATATTACTCTTCCTCAATTATCTCTGAATGCCATAGCACACCTTACAATCTTCGAATGGGCAATGCGAGCTGAAGGATGCAAAGGGAGGGCAGAGATCTTCGCAGCACTTCATATGGCTTCGTGCCAACCAAAAACTTACCAAGGTTCCGGAGGAGAGAAGATAGTAATTTCCTTTGGTAGTATCAACTTTTGGCTCCGAGATGAGTATCAAACTCGGTTCCCAGCGAAGGCCATCAAAGCCAGGTGGTATACGAACCGGGTCCTTCGCTCATTTTACACCGAAGTAGGAGCGGACAACACCTTGGCCGGGCCTCTTGAAGACATCTTTTACCGAAGAGAAGCAGAGGTTCATCCAGACCTGGGCCAGCTCGAAGCTCGCCTCAACCCGCCACAAAAAATAAGTCACCGCATGAGCATGCGGGACTTAGCAGAGGAGTTCATCGGACTCCAAATTCCGCCCCTGATGGCCAACTGGCCTATTAACTTCGAAGAGAATCCGGAGGGTGGACTCCGAGAGATCTCTTCAAGTGCTGTAGGTAACCTTGGAAACTCTGCAAAATGTTTTATATGCAATAATTTCATAAAAATGATTTAACTGAATTAAATCTTATCTTTAAACTCTGCGCACCACCTTGACTACGGAGCAAGTTGTACGGGCTTCGGAGAAGATCCTCGGAGCTCATACGCTCGCCGAGAAGGAATGGAGGGTGATGCTGGTGGGTAGCTGAGAGCGGTTCAACCGAGTATGGAGCATACTCGGAGTTGAGGCTCCTTCTCTTCCAGACTATAGCACGTTTGAGCCCGGTCCCACGAAGAGGAAAGCTGAGGCGGGGACCTCACCGCTGACCAAGACACCCATGAAGAAGGTGGCCCAAAAGCCAAAGTTCTTCGCTCCTTCCAAATCCCCTACTTCGTCTTCGGAGTCATCTGAAGACGAAGGACAAGTAGAAATACGGAGGGAGTTAGAAGCCCTCATTACCGGGGATGAAGGGGTGCAAACAGAGGTTGAAGTTCCCGCCGAGGGCAACATGGCGGCCATGCATGTTGCAAAGGACTACCTCGAGCAGGCAGAGACTCAAAATGTCCTGTCTAGCCAAGAAGACCCTGTTGTTGGAGAAGGCAAAGTCGGGACGACGAATGATCAAGTCTCGGCTCCAGACGAAGTAACAACAGTGGTTGTTGGAGAAGTTTTGCCAACTAATCCTTCGATTCCCAGCTCTGAATCTGAAGAGGATTTCAAAGAGGCGTTCGAGCCTCCGAGCAGTCCCGTGCTCATCCGGCGACAGAACGTCGAAGGTAAACTTCAGTAGAGTACCTTGTCTTTCTTTTTGTTTCCTACAAAATTTATGCAATATATAATACCTTTGGCCTTTACAGGATCAAATCCCATGGAGATGACCGCTGCCACGAAGACTGCGCTAGAGGCTTTGAAATCTCTGAAGCCAATCCCGGAGGTTGCCATGAAGATGGGGCTTGGGAAAGGTAAAGGCAAGGGGGAACCTTTGCCTGCTCCGACTCCGGGATGGACCCCATCGGAGTCTACCAACGGAGGCCAATCCATGGAAGGGGGCCAATCTACAGAAGTCTCCGAAGACGAGACGCTGCGCTCTGGCCCTTCTCCGAGCGAAGATGATCATAGAGCCTTGTCAAGGCTCCCCCTCCTAGCTCCTTTTCTTGAGCGAAGGACCAGACTTCGGACTTTGCTAGAGCCTTTGGCTCGGGCTAGTCGCGAGGTTGGGGAGACCGACTTAGTAGCCATTCTCGGGGAAGCTGAGGGGTTGGAGTTGGACGCGGCCCTAGAGCAGACAACCTATCAGGTATGAAGTATCTACAACAACAGAGTTAGTTTAAACATGTAAATAGTTTGCTTACATTGCTCTTTTCTTCCTTCGCAGCAAATAGTCTTGGCCTGAGCTGCGGCTGTATCAAATGAGTAGGAGTGTAACTGACTCAAGGAGAAGATAACGGCTCTTTAGGGGAGTCTCATTAGCACTGAGGTTCGGACCTTTAGCTTGGACGAAATAGTGGCCACAGAAAGGAAAGCAAGACTTTGCTTGGAGG
Organism: Zizania palustris; assembly: GCA_019279435.1. NCBI lineage: Eukaryota > Viridiplantae > Streptophyta > Magnoliopsida > Poales > Poaceae > Zizania > Zizania palustris. The sequence goes on along the minus strand of JAAALK010000285.1, from coordinate 34,787,868 downwards.
CTGCCAACCGCAATCTCGAAGTTGAACAGATCGTGGTTCGAGCTGAAGTGGAAAAGCTGCGGAGGGAGCAGGAAACTGCAGGGGCTGAGCTAATTAATCTCCACGAGGAGCAGTCGAAGTTGACGGAGGAGGCCAACAACTTACTCAAACAAAAGAATTCTTTGTTTACGGAGGCAGCTAGGCTCTCATACTTGACAGACGAGCTGTCTACGTTGAAGAATGCTTTGTCTGAAGACAAGGCAAAGTGTGAGAAGGTAGCCTTAGAAACCATGGACAACCTTCGGGGCGTCCTGGAGTACTTTGGCACTTCTTGGACTTTACCTTCGACCGGCGATGTCCCTCTTCTGCGAAGACTGAAGATGATCCAAGCAGCAGCGAAGACTATGAAGATAGTGGGTATTAGGTATGGAGAGATCTCCAGCCAAGTAGCTGCTCTTGGACTACTTCGCTACTACGAGGATTTAGGGCTTTCCATAGCACCAGAACCATAGGCAACTCCTGTCAACTTCGGCGATGACCGGCTCTTAACTCCTTCCGTCGACGTGGCTGCAGCTTTGGAAGCCTTCCAACCGTCTTGGAGAGCTGAAGGCCGATCAGCAATCAAGACATGGATTGACGAAGGACTTCGCCACAAACAAGCGTGGTCGCAACCTTCGAGTAGCCAACCTCCTTCGGACCCAAAGGTCTAGTTCTCCTTAGGGCCCCGATTATGTAAAAAGTTATGCTTTTATCCTTTATGAATGAAAAGACTTATTTGGAATTTTTTTAGGCTTTCCAACCTTTTTTGGATAATCTCGAAGTGCTAGAGGTTAACGAAGAGCTTCGCCTGCTATGGGCTACCTTCGAATCTCTAAGACCTCACAAACGCCCTCGATTTTCAATTCCTCGGGGAAGCTTCGATGAAGTTATGCCCGATATATGTAAAGACATATTATCTTATATTAAAAAGAAGGAAAAAGAAGTTAGTTTAGAACCTTCATCTTCTGAAGACATTGAATGGTCTGAAGAAGAAAATACTGCCGAAGAGCAAGTAGAAAAGAGCCCTTAACAACTTCGAAGCTGGGAAAGAAGCCCCGAACGACTTCAGACCTGGGCTGAACTTCAACAAGAGCAGAAGGACTTCTGAGCTTCCAAAGGAGGGAAGAGGGTTAAACGTAAGGTTATTAAAACTCTTGGCTTCGGAACGAGTCGCCTTCGAAGTCGTACTAGTTTTAACAGTAGCTCTAGGGATCGAAGAGGTCTTCGTTTCCTTCTTGGTATAGACACAGATTTTTCATGATGTAATATAATCTGTTTGAATGATAAAGATTAAAGTTTCAAAATTGTCTCCTTACTTCCCAGCCCCTCTTTGGGTGTAAGAAACTTCAAAATTTGGTCGAAGGTGGTTACGTGCAATGAAGATAATATTATCTAGGAGCACAATTTGGGAAGCTCAGAGCCCCTTATCATATTAATGATTTACTAAGGTCAACAATGGTCATTAAAGACCTTGAAAATTTTCTCGACTCTACTAATTCGAAGTCTAAAAATTGGTAACTTAGTACCTTTTTGTTTGAATGTAGTCACTTCGGACTCTTTTTCGGATACCTTAGCATCCAATAAAAATGGTTGCTTTGGACTCTTTTTACAGACATTTCAAGCTATTAGCTCAAATTCTGTTCTGTTTGGCCACCTTCGTCTCTTTTTACGGATGCTATCAAACCGGTGTTTGGAATCCACTTTGTGGTCTCCTTGGACTCTTTTTATGGATTCTTTCAATACGGAGCTTGGAATCCGTATCATTTGGTCTCCTTGGACTCTTTTTACGGATGCTTTCAAGCCGGTGGCTTGGAATCCATTTTTTTGTGACTTTCTCGCCTTGTCGGAAGCTTCGAACCGGTGGTTCGAAATCCGTAAAATTGGTTCAAATGAATGACACTTCCCTCACAACCAACTCCATTCCTCTAGTGCATCCACTAGAAGTAGGAAGTGTTTGAGAGGTAGCCATTATCTAAACCATGATCTTTATTTATTTAGAAGGTATTTACAGATGATTACAAGGATCCCCTATGCAAAATATCACTTTAGGTGCTCCGCATGCCAGGCATGCTTTAACTCTTCACCTTCTAAATTAGCTAGCTTAAAAGAACCAGGGCATCCTGAACGTAGAATGATATATGGACCTTCCCACTTATTTCCTAATTTCCCTGGTGCTATGATGCTTCGCAAAACTAAGTGACCTGGTTTAAGCTCATTAAGCTTAACCTTCGGCTCATACCAAGTCTTCGTCTAATGCTGATATTACAACAAATTTGCAATAGCTCAAAGCCTTGTTTCTTCTGTTAAATCTAGCGAAGCTTGCCTTTCATCTTCTTTTTCAGGTTTGGTGGTGCGAAGAGATCCCCCTTTGAGCTCCATCGGCATCATGGCTTCATCTCCAAATAGTAATCTGAAAAGAGTAAAACCTGTGGAACTCGTTTGAGTTGTCCGAATGGACCATAAAATCTTTGGGAGTTCCTCGGTCCACAACCCTTTTGCCAATCCTACTATCCTTCAATTCAGGCCTAATAAAATATTACCATTACCTTGTTCGACAACTCCATTAGACTGAGGATGACATACGGCTGCAAAACACATTTCTATGCCAAGGTCTTCGCAGAACTTCCTGAAGGGTTCAACATCAAATTGGATCCCATTGTCGATTGTAAGCTGTCGAGGCACTCCGAACCTGCATATAATATTCTTCCAAAAGAATTTTTGTACATTATTTGAAGTGATAACTGTGAGGGGTTCTGCTTTGACCCCCTTGGAAAAATATTTAATTGCTACCACTGCAAAATTTAGATTTCCTTTTGCTATTGGGAAGGGGCCAATGAGATCCATGCCCCATCTGGCCATGGGCCAAACAGGAGCAATAACTTGAAGAGTTGTTGGTGGATGATGACTTCATCTTCCCATCCATTGACAACCTTGGCAAGTGCAGACTAAGGTCTCTGCATCAGCTACTATTGTAGGCCAATAAAGCCCCTGGCGAAGTGTTTTTCCTGCTATAGCTCGGGGGGCAAGATGGCTACCACAAAGGCCTTCCTGAATTTCTCGGAGTATCTCTTGGCTTTCGGGTTGAGAAATACATCGAAGTAAGGGGGAACATACTCCGGGCTTGTAAAGAATACCGTTGATAACATGATAATTCCTAACTCTTAGCTGCAATCTTGAAAGTTGTGGTCCTTCAGGTAAGGTTGTTTCGCCTTGCAATAATTCCAATATCGAACACCGCCAATCAGTGTTCGGATTGCAAAAAACCTCCGCAGGATGAATTTGTGGCACCGAAGGCGAACTAAGCTCTTCATAAAAGGCTCCTTCCAGAATATCCATGGCTCTGGCTGCAACTTTTGCTAGGGTATCAGTTTGTGCATTGTCAGCTCTTGGTCTACTTCAGATAGAAATCCCTTTGAATGCTGCTTCGATCTTACGGATCTCTTCCAGATATTTTGCAAGCTGTGGATGCCAGGCTTGAAAACTTTTGTTAACGCGTCCTGCTACAATTTGAGAATCTGTTTTGATAACAGCTCTTGTAGCGCCAAGAGCACGCGCTTTTCGGAGTCCTAACAAAATTCCCTCGTACTCCGCTATATTATTGGTGGACTTAAAGTTCAGGCTTGTGGAGTACATCGCTCTTTGGCTTGAAGGCGAAATTATGAATGCTCCAAAGCCTACTCCAGATGCTTGAAAAGCTCCATCAGAGTATATGGTATAAATTCCTTCGCTTGATTTTTCCAGAGCCCATATTGCAGATGGAGTCCATTCTGCTACAAAATCTGCCACCACTTGTGACTTGATTGTTGTCCTTGCTACAAAGGAGATGTCGAAGGGTGCTATGTCGATGGCCCATTTTCCAATTCTCCCCGTAGAATCTGTACTTCGGACCATATCTCCCAAAGGATAAGAAGTTGGTACAATTACATTATGTGCTAAAAAATAATGTCATTGTTAATAGCAAAAAATGGCATTAATGGCTAGATTATCAAAATATCAATTTTTAGTGATTTGGGCCGAAAATACACATGTTCAGGGTCTGTCCGAAGCCCTACAGGGCCGAAGCCCATCAAGCTATGGGCTCCGAAAAGCTTCCAGCCAGCCCATGGGCTTCGGCCAGGAAGCCTTCGGAGGCCCACGCTGCCGAATCTTCGGCCCAAAGAGCAAGCCTCGATGGGCCTAGCCGAAGCCCACGCTACCGAAGCTTCGGCCCGAGGAGCAAGCCTCGACGGGCCTGGCCAAAGCCCACGCCACCGAAGCTTCGGGCCGAGGAGCAAGCCTCGACGGGCCTGGCCGAAGCCCACCTCGGCAGAGATAAGGTTGGTTGCATCGCCAGCTCAATCTCTATCTCTATCTGGCCGGATTAATAGCAGATTAGATTGGGAGTTTTCCCCCTATAAATAGAGAGGCCTGGACGGCGTGGAGAATCCCCCCCAACTCAAACCAAACCAAAGCCATGCTTTGATCGTACCTTTACTTTTCTGTACCTCTTCGTGGGTTTTCCTCAAAGCCCTCCGTCCGCCACTACGGAATAGTGGTAAGCCTTGGTACTTCGCCCGTGAAGTCCCCGTTAATCTACGTAACAGATTGCTATCGCCTTGTTACTTCGCCTGTGAAGTATCTGCTAATCTGCATAATAGATTGCTACCTTCACCACCTGTGCAACACCTCGCAAATTCGGTCCTAAGGCCGAATTGGTACTCTGCATCATCCCAGTTGCAGGTTCGCACGTTTGGAGCCCCTTCGCTGGAGGTGTTCGGAGCTGAGAGATCGGTTCTGGAGGTCCTCAGGACATCTTTCGACAGGATCACAGGCTTTGACAAGAAGCTTCGCCAGCATACTTCGTCGTGACAGGATTCGCCACGACTACACTCTACACCAGACAAAGTTGCACCTGCGTGTGGCCTTCGCGTCACTACTCTGTAATTCGCTGCATCGGAGATCGCACGCTGAACCCCGCTGTTCGGAGGTGATCACCGTGCTCAGATCCGTTCGGAGTCTACCTTCGACCGGATCAGTCCGAACGCCGAAGCACCCTTCGGCGGAGCACTTCGCACTAGACGCCGAAGGTACCCTTCGGCGCACCCTTCGCATCAGACTTCGAACTAGGAGGGCTCCGACTGGTTTGCTGATTTTAACATGTTTAATCTATTTCTTTCGGCTAATTGGATTATTTTGTGTAATCTAGTTGCCTGGCGACTCCACCCCCTTATCACTATTAAGGGTAGTCAGAACGCGGCGTCGGTGCTACGTCATGCTTAGGCCCGTCCCTAAGTATCCGTGCACTTTTGGATCGCTGGACTGACCCAAGTGCGGGGGCACATTTTCGTGTTAATAGTCGTAATTTCCTTGAAGCCATTATCAGAGCATAAGTGAACTTCTCAAGCTTAGAATATCTTGTTTTTGCTCCAGACAAAGCTTCGGATACAAAATATATTGGATTCTGCACCAACTTCACATTGAAATCAACTTCTCTAACAAGGACTGCACTAATAGCGGAGCCTGTAGCTGTGAGGTAAAGAAGAAGTGTTTCATTTGCCAAGGGAACAGTGAGTGTTGCGAGGTTGCTGAGATAATTTTTAATATCATCAAAACTCTTTTGGCACTCCAGTGTCCATGCAAAATCTTCAGACCCTTTTAATGCTTTGAATATGGGCAGGCTTCGTTCTGCGGACCTTGCTAAAAATCTGCTGAGTGCTACAAGGTGCCTAGTAAGCTTCCGTACCTGTTTTAAATTCTCCAGTGGAGCCATTCTTTGCAATGCAGTTATTTGAGTAGGGCTATCTTCGATTCCTCTACATGAAACTAGATACCCTAGAACCTTTCCAGCTTGAGCCCCGAAGATACATTTTTCGGGGTTGAGGCAGACTCCACACGCTCGAAGGCTCTCAAATGTTTCCGCTAAGTCTAGGCTATGCTGGTGCTTTAAATCACTCTTTATTACAATATCATCCATATATGCTTCTACATTGTGACCTATTTGGTGACCTAGAGCCTTAGCAATTAATCTCGAAAAGGTTGCCCCGACATTTCTCAAGCCAAAGGGCATTCTTACATAGTAGAAGACTCCCGAAGGAGTTACGAAGCTTGTTTTAATTTCATCGTCGCGCTTTAACTAGATTTGATGATAACCAGAATACGCGTCGAGGAAGCTTAATAACTCCGAACTAGCAGTGGAGTCAACTAATTGATCTATTCGGGGCATGGGGTAGGGGTCACGTGGGCATGCTTTATTTAATGATGTAAAATCAATACACACGCGCCACTTTCTGGAGGATTTCTTTTTGACGAAGATTGGGTTAGCTAGCCACTCCGTATGAGCTACTTCCCTTATAATCCGAGCCTTCAATAATTTCTCTACTTCTGCCTTAGCAAGACTTGCTCTTTCTACCAATAACTTTCGAAGCCCCCTGTCGAACAAGCCAAACCCTTGGATTTACAAGCAAGCTGTGTTCCATGATATCTCGGCTAACTCCCAGAATGTCTTCATCAGACCAGGCAAAGACATCCAAATTCTCTTCGACTACTTTTTCCAATGAAGTAGCGATTTCTGAAGGCAAATCTTTGCTGAACTAAAAGGAATATTCTTTGTCGTCTTTTACAATAATCTTCGTTACGATTTCTCCTTCAGGACATGGACATGGGAAGGATTTCTTCGAAGATTCACTTGAAGTAGAGATATCCTCCGAATTGCCTTGCACATTATTCACTTGTCTTGGGTCGAGAGGGGGGCCATGACCATATTCTGCTCCTCACGCAGTGGCTTGATCACCGAAGATAGTGAGTACTCCCGCTTGCGTGGGCATCTTCATGCATAAATAATTATGGTGTGCCATAGCTCCAAACTGATTTAACATGCCCCTTCCGAAGATGACATTATAAGCATAAGGGGCATCCACAACATCAAAAATTACTTCCTCCATTCTTGCTAGGAGCCCCTCTCCGAAGGCAACCTCAAGACCTATTTAGCCGAGGGCATCAAGAGGAGGTCCTGCGAAGCCTTGAAGGGGGTGAGCTGCGGGGAGGAGATGCTTCCTTGAGATACAGAGCTGATCGAAAGCTTGAACAAAGATAATATCTAACAAACTCCCGCCATTGACCAGTAATCTCCGAACTTCAGTTGCTGCAATATCGGCAGTGATGACAAAGGGATCTGCATGTGGGAATTTTATACCTGTTGCATCATCTGCAGAAAAAGATAAAGACACATGGGACCATTCGGGCATTGCTGTTGCCGAAGAAGAGGTTCCAATATGACCTACTTCCCGAACATACTCTCTCCACTGCCTCTTTGACATGCTGCCAGGAGTTCCTCCTCTGGAAATAGGAAGGACCACTCTTTTCCCCTGGTCTTGGCCATCTTCTTGCTTCGGGGGTGGCATAACACTAGCCACTAGAAGTTGTTTTGTGGGGTCAAAGTTGTCTACATGTACGACAGCGTCCACAGGCTCCAGACGTGCCTCGGAGGGGACTCGGTTAGTAGTGCCTCGACTAGAGGTCCTTTTGAGGTACTCATCTCTTAAGGCTAGTATAGACTTGCATGCATCGGTAGCATGGCTTCGATTTTCACTGTGAACACAGTAGAAGAAGGCTTGGCCCTTGCCAGCCGGCTTCCCTGGCGGCCTCTAGTCGCTAACCTTATTTCCCGAAGCTTGCGGATTTCTGGGGGAAAATTTCTACGGAGAAGGAGCAATGTTCAAGACTTCAGAGTGAGGATGTTTTTGCTCCCGATGCCTATCATGATGTATGTCGAAGTTGGGTCCTTGCGAAGGTGTTGAAGTCGTCACCTCGAGCTTGACTTCCTGGATGATTGGTGAAGTTGAAGCTGTTCTTCGAAGCCATCCTTCTTCTGACCTAGCATATTCTTCGAAATAAGCCATCAACTGTGCTACAGAGGATATCTGCTTCCAGTGGAGTTTGTCGAGGAGGCCTGCATGAGTGACTCCTTCTCGGGCTGCATCAACGACGGATGATACAGACAATCCTCTTATCTGTGACTTAGTATGAGCGAAGCGCTTAATGAATTGTCTTAAAGTTTCTCTAGGTTGCTGCTTCACCTGAAAGAGACTTCCCGTAGACATAGGGGCACAAAAGTAACCTGGAAGTTACTTATAAATTTTTTCCTTGGCTGCTCCCAAGATTTAATTGATCCTGGCTTCAAAGACTAGAACCAACATAAAACAACTCCTTCGAGCGCAAGGGGGAAGTACCTAGCCATGGTATCTCGAACCCCTCTGCTGGCTTCAATCACCAAAGCATACGAACGGGAGAACTCCCTTGGATCTTCTTCCACGGAGTACTTATAGAGCTTCGAAGTTTTGAACTTGGGGTCGAAGCGCATCTTTTGTAAATCGGGGTGCAGCGGAGACTCGCTATCGAAGAAAGCATTCTCGGGGGCTTCGAGATAACGAAGAGAGTCGTCGTCTTGAGTGAGAAACCATGTTGAAGAATATGGTTTTGATATTCCAGATGTGATGAGTGATTGTCAACGGAAGTCAAAGGAAGGGAGATGTGAAGACCTGCTGAGTCTGAGGCGCATCTGACTCAGGTACACGGGCAGTGAGCGACGTCCGGGTAGAGGAGCCGCGGAGTCGGGCTGGCCCAATCCGGGTACATGGCTAGGAGCGGCAGAGGATCCACCGGTCTGTTGACTAGGTTTGACTCAGGTACACGGGCGGCGAGCGATTGCTAGGCTGAGGAAGCTGCGGGGTCGGGTCGGCCCAATCCGGGTACCCGTTGCGAAGACGGTGGACGCTTTGTCAGTTTCGACGCAAAACTCACAATCTATGATTAATTCATTTTTAGGATATTAATATTTAGTTTTTAAGTTTAGAATATTTTTATTTGAGTCAGTTAATTTTTCTAAGAATATTTTAGTAATTTTTGGAATTTATTTTAGAGTCAGTTTATTTTACCCGAGGGTAAATTAGTCTTTTCATGTATTAGGAGTCGCCTATAAATAGGCCCCTATCCCCCCGGGGATAGATGACTGTTTTCACCAAGATCAATCTACAGTCCAATTTCTGTTTTCGTCTTCCTTTGAAATTATTTTGCTGTCAATTTTTTAATCGCGTGGGAGTGATTTTTTCATCAAGCGGCAGAGAAGCAGGCAATTCTTTTTCTTGCATCTACGGCTGGCCGCAGCACCAATTTGTTTTTTGTTTGCCTTCTGGAGCTTTGTGCACACGTGATCGCTAGTTGTGCATCTACGGCCTAAGGCCTCCGACTGGATACGCTTCAACCGGCAGCAACAGGAAATAGGGCTTCATCAGCAAGATTTTCTATGCGGGCAGGAGGCACGGTGATTTGAGGTGGCCGGTTGTAGGACCGAAAGTAGCGACCAGAGGGGGGGTGAATGGGCGCCTTAAAAATTCTTTCGAATCAATGGCCTGTTCCCAATACCCAACGCACCTCAAAAAGACTACGCAGCAGAAAATAAACAAAAGACCTAAGTCTAAAGGTTTCTAACCTAGAAGCAACTGATAATAATTGAGAACTATTAAAGTAGTGCAACTAGACAGATGAACAAAGTGTAACAGGCCTAAACTTCTCAATGAAATGATCTAAGTATGTGTAAGAAGAAAAAGAGAAGTTACTGTCCAAATTTGTCTCCTGTTCAGAACTTGGCGAAGCCCCCTTCGCACGTCGAGGTCTGCTTCGGAGGTTGGTGACGGAGCCTGCTTCGGAGATCAGTTGCGAAGCATGTCGGAGAGGCCGAAGGTATTTGGTTCTAGCCTAGTTCGAAGGAGCAGGGAGCGAAGTATGCTTCGGATCAAAGTAACAGAGTCGGAGCTTGCTTCGAAGTGTGCACTTCGAAGACAAGACTTCCAACACAGCTTCGAATCGAAAGCTTCGAAGCAAAACCTTCGAACAGAAAGCTTTGAACACGACACACAAACGGACAACCTTCGAAACAAAGAAGCGAAGCCTGTCACACGACAGGAAACCAAGTTTGAAGCCTATACTCTACCTCCGAAAAGAGCAAGCTTCGAAAAGAGAAGCGAAGGGAGACACACCACACAAAAGTCAGTGCGAGGCCTAGCAGAACTACAAGCTTCGAACCCAACTTCGAAAACTATCGAGGTATGGACTTCGAACAGCTAGAGCCGAAGCCACTTCGCACGGTTGATCGAAGTATGCGATGTTGTTCAGAAAATATTTCGAAGCTTAGCAACACAGGACGCAAACCAAAAATCGAATATCGAACGAAGCCTTCGAAAAGGTTAGATCGAAGCCTGCCTCACGGAGCTGAGAGGCTTCGAACAGAGAGGGTGGCTTCGCCAGAAACAGCTAGAAAAGTTTCTGGATCTGTCAGCTTCGATCAAAAAGCAGTGCAGAGAAGGTAAAAAGCTGGCAGCGAGCACTGTAACAGTACTACTTGCAACAGCAAGAACTAGTACTCATCTCGTGAGGAACAGAGGCAAAAACAAGCAGAAATCTCATGGGAAATAAATTTGAACCAAGCAAACTGAAGGAGTCAAAGCTGATAAATAAATGCAGCACTCAACCAGAGGGAATCAACCACCAACCAAACCAAGGGAAAATGAATCTGAAATAAACTCACAGAAGGTTTCTGGCGGCGCACACAAGCAGGAGAGAGACAACACAGGGAACAAGAGGAATGACCCAATGAATGATGCAAAAAGTGATTTCTAGAAGGGTAGCCCAAACCCTAGGGATTGGGGTCCTATTTATAGGCAGCCCAATACTAGGAATATTCTACCAGCCCCTTAGGGTTTTTACAGACTCAAAAATAAAGGAAAAGACTCTACTGCCCTTAGGAATTTTTACAGACACGACTGACTGACTGTGGGCCTAGAGTTACAGATGACTTATCCGGAAGCTAAGTTTTCGTAGCGACTACGGCTTCTCTTCTGGACAGTCGGATACAGAATCAATGGTTGTCAGTTTTGCGCTGAAACTGACAAAGCCTCCACCGGCTTTGCACCAGGTACCCGGATTGGGCCGGCCCGACTCCGCAGCTCTCTCAGCCCGGCAATCGCTCACCGCCCGTGTACCTGAGTCAGTCCTGGTCAACAGCCCAGTGGGTCTTCTACTACTTCTGGCCCATGTACCCGGATTGGGCCAGCCCGACTTCGCAGCCTCCTCTGCCCGACAATCGCTTGCTGCCCGTGTACCTGAGTCACACGCGGCCCATGAAACAGCAGATCTCCTCTCTTCTTCAGTCCTCTTTGACTATCGTTGACAATGACTCATCACTTCTGGAGCCATGAGGCCCACGCTATTCAGCATGGCTCCTCAATCTCCCCCTTGATGAGTACATTGTCAACACTCCTCTTTTCTCGGCTCTTCAGCAACTGCGAACAAATGTGGAAACACGAAAACAAGATACAAGAAAACAAAGAAGAAGAAAAAGAAGGTAAAAGTTTAACCCTAATGACCAAAAGCCAAACAGAAGCAAGAAACGGTCATTATGGTTAACCAAAACGTAAAAGCTCAAAATGAGTGCGATTTCAGAATAACAAGGATATCAACAGAGTAAGAACTCCCCCTTAAACTCTGATCCCAAACTTTCTCCCCCTTGTTGACAAGTGAACTCATCAAGCACTCAAAAGAGACACAGACTCCCCCTGAAATGCAACTCCCCCTCAAAATATGCAGTGAATGCAACTGGGGTGCAGGTGGAGTGTAGAAAGCATGCTTCTCAGATATGATTGACTGCAGTTACAACATCTAACAGGTATAGCAAAAGAGATACTATCTAAGACACATGGCATGATCAGTGCAACAGATGATATCTAAAGAAAGTCATTTAGCACGCATTTTTCAGTTTTTGCAAACAAAAGCATCACCACATGTTCCAGTAAACAAGCACGGTAAAACATGAGATGCAGAAGCTAACTGAAATCTACCAAGTTAAGCATTGTCCACACCAAAGTGCTTCAACAAACGTGTTATCGTTTAAATGTTCAGGCTTTTTCAGATTTCCTTTTTCATTTATGCCAAGGGTTATTTGCATGTCAATCCTTATGCTAACCGACCAAGTCAAGCCTAGGCCAGAACTGGACCATCAGAAGCTTAAGACATTGGTCTTGGCATACACTACACTGTCCTAGTTCATACCAAAGTGCTATGGTAAGCAGTCCAGAACAATGTAATGCGACAAAGCAAACCCACTTGGATCTTTTCACTTCAAGCATAAAAAGGCATGGAATTTTCATTCATTTTTGAATTTTATCATTTTTATAGCTCATTTTCCATGTGAAAGCATAAAGATGTCCAAGTTGCATATCTGCATCTATGTGATGAACTAGCTACAAGGCATGTAACAGATAGCAAAAGCACTCAACCTACACATGCTAGTTACCAGAAGCAAAGGTGATCATTTTTCAAGTTGAAGGCGTAAAAGCCATGCATATGACAAATATCAGATATATCAAGCGAACTGAAACAAAGCATGATCATTGACAAGTAATCAAAAGCATGTACCAGCTAGAATAAGTAAAGCAGTTCAATCATATAACAGAAGCAGGCTCAAAAGTGTGATATGTGAATATGTATGGTATGAACACACACAAAAAGGACTCAAGAAAAGAGTAAAGAAGAAAGAAAACTGACGCAAAATATCCTAGAAAGGATACACAACACCCAAATCCCCTCGTAAACGCTCAAATGTAGACTGATCTAGGGGTTTGGTCAAAATGTCAGCCAACTGATGATGGGTATCAACATGAACAAGGTCAATGACATCTTTCTCATATTGATCCCGCAAGAAGTGAAAGCGCACATCAATATGTTTGGTTTTTGAATGGAGACACAGGTTTTTCCCTACACTAATTGCACTGGTGCTGTCGCAAAACAAAGGAACTCTGGTAGGAAAGAACAGCCCAAAATCTCGTAGAGTGGAAATCATCCAAACCAACTGTGAGCAGCAGCTAGCATCAGCTACGTACTCAGCCTCTGTGGTCGAAAGAGCAACTCCAGATTGCTTTCGAGAAGACCAAGAGACAAGAGAAGAACCAAGAAACTGGCAAGTACCAGAAGTCGACTTGCGATCCAACCGGCACCCACCAAAGTCGGCATCCGAAAAGCCAGATAAATCAAGAGATGATGATGCTAAATAGTAAAGACCGAGATCGGGCGCATAAGTGAGATACCTGAAAATGCGCTTGACAGCCTGCCGGTGAGACGCGCGTGGTGAAGACTGAAAACGCGCGCAAAGTCCCACGGCGAACTGTATGTCCGGTCTTGTTGCCGTTAAGTATAACAGCGAACCGATCATCCCTCGAAACTCTCTCTCATTGACCTTGACACCGTTCTCGTCCTTGTCCAAACCCCCAGAAGTGCCCATCGCGGTCATCTGCGGCTTCAATTCACCACCAAAGTCAAATTTCTTTAACATGTCACGAGTGTACTTACCTTGTTGGATAAAGGTGTCGTCCTTGGTCTGCTTGATCTGGAGCCCTAAGAAGTACTTGAGCTCACCCATGAGGCTCATCTCAAACTCACTGTGCATCTGCTCAGAAAACTTGGACACAAGAGAATCAGTAGTACCGCCAAAGATAATATCGTCCACGTAAATCTGAGCAACTAAAAAATCTGAAGCATCTCTGAGCAAGAAAAGAGTTTTGTCCACAGAACCCATCACAAAGCCCTTCCCCAACAAAAATTGCTTTAACCGGTCATACCAAGCCCTGGGGGCTTGCTTCAACCCGTATAAAGCTTTATGCAATTTAAAAACATGTCGTGGAAACTTCGGGTTCTCAAAACTGGGGGGTTGCCTAACATAAACCTCCTCTTCTATGTACCCATTCAGAAAAGCACTCTTAACATCCATTTGAAAAAGCTTAAAGCCCTTCGAAACGGCAAAAGCTAGAAGAATACGAATGGACTCAAGACGGGCAACAGGAGCGAAGGTTTCTTCAAAGTCAATACCTTCCTTCTGGCAATAGCCCAGGGCAACTAGTCGAGCCTTGTTGCGCACCACAACCCCATCTTCACCTTGTTTGTTCTTGAACACCCACTTGGTGCCTATGGGGTTGCATCCTGGTGGCGACTCAACTAGTGTCCAAACCCGATTACGGACAAAATTCTCAAGCTCTTCTTGCATAGCATTAATCCAATTAGAATCAGAAAGAGCATGAGAAATGTCTCTGGGCTCAAAAGATGCAACAAACGCAGATTCAGCAAACACAGCAAGAGAGGCAGAAGAACGCAAAGTTCTCTCAGTCAAATCACCAATGATGAGCTCTGAGGGATGGTCATGCTGAACTGCTCGGGTTCCCTGGTGATCTGAAGTCACCTCACCGGAGTCAGCAGCAGGCACCTCTGTACTCGACTGAGGGGGCTCGATCGAAGTGGAAGAAGTGATCAGTGGTCCGCCCTCATCATCAGTCGAAGTCTCAGAAGGTGTGGGCTCTGCGGGGGATGCAGAAGGCCCACCCTCATCAGCAGCTGGAGTATCCTCATCCTCCTCAAAGATGGACTCTCCGAGCTCATCATCACCAGAAAGCTCAAAAGAAGGATTCAAAGAAGGCAAGGACTCATCAAATGAAACCTCACAGGTCTCGACAAGCAGCTGAGATTCAAGGTTCCAAACACGGAAGCCTCGAGAATGCAATGCATAACCAAGAAAAATACCATCCCAGCAACGAGACTCAAACTTGTCCAAATGCCCTCCCTTCTTGAGCACAAAGCACTTGCAGCCAAACGCTCGCAAGTGGCTCACCTTGGGCTGTCTGCCAAACCGCAACTCATATGATGTCTTACCAAGGTAAGCTCTAAGAAAAATGCGGTTGGCCAGATAGCAAGCCGTGTTCATGGCTTCAGCCCAAAAATGCCTAGGAGTCATGTGCTCATCGAGCATCGTCCTGGCCATCTCGACTAGCGTGCGGTTCTTTCGTTCCACGACGCCGTTCTGTGGGGGAGTGTAAGGAGAAGAAAACTGATGGTCCAGACCCTGATCACTACAGAAGCTGACGAACTGAGAGTTCTTGAACTCAGAGCCATTGTCGGAGCGAATTGCTCACATCCGACCATTGTTCTCATTCTTCAGCTTCAAAATCAGGTCATGAACAAATTGAAAAGTTTCATCCTTAAGACTCCAAAAAGAAAACCCACGAGAATCGAGAAAAGTCGTCAACAATCACAAGTGCATACCATTTCCCACCGACTGAACGTACCCGAGCAGGACCTACAGTGTCCAAATGTAAAAGCTCGCCCAGATACGAAGTCATCACCTGAGTCACAAGTGAGTGAGAAGCGGCAACCATTTTCCCATGACGACAGGGATGACAAACTAGATCCTTCTCCATCTTAAGCTTGGGCAATCCTCGGATGAGGTCCATAGAGCTTAACCTGACTAGCAGATCAAAACTCAAGTGACCTAACCTCCTATACCACTTCCAGAGCTCAGAAGAAGATCCAGCAATCAAACAGCGAGAAGGGCCAAAAGAACTAGAGAAGTCAATTCGAAAAACTTTACCGAAAGGTAAAATCTGGCAAATCAAAGACCCTCTAGAATCAACCACAGAAGAATTGCCCTTCTTAAAACGCACTTCCAAACCATCCTCAAGAAGTTGCGAAACAGAAATCAAGTTGAAGTTCAAATTTTTAACCAAAGCAACATTCTTCAAAGAGAAATGATCTGAAATGCGAATTGAGCCTATGCCACTTACTTTCCCTTGACCGCTATTCCCGAACGTGATGTAATCTTTGGAGCTCGGGGGAGTGAGACTGGAGAACCATCTACGATGTCCCATCATGTGGCGAGAGCATCCTGAGTCCATGATCCAAACATCCTCCAGTCCCCGGTCCTGCACAATCAGTGGCTGTAAGTGGGAGCAAATGGTCTGGCACCAGGTTTAGCAAAAGAGCTAAACCAGTGTCGAGCCATCTGCTCAAAAGATGGAAAGCGAAAACCATCAAAAGAGTTTGGACCAAAACGTGGCTCAAAGCGTGGTCCTCGATTCTGCCTAACCCTGCGGCCACGAGGTCCAGAACCATAGCCAACACGGTCTAGAACTCTGCCGGAATGGACACCACCAACTGAAGCACGGGCAAGAAAGCCGTCTCCTCTACCACCACCTACACGACGCGGCCTGGCCTCCAGCCTCTCCCCGCGCCGAGGAACACGCAGTCTACCACCCTGCTGGTAGAACTGCTCCTGATCACTACGAGCCCTCTCTGCTCTCTCAACCCGCTTCCTCCTGAAGCAGAATTCCGCAAGATGCCCGTCTCTCTGACAGTACTCACAATGATAGGTGGGCTTCTTGGGATGTGGTTGAGGCTTGGGTTGTTTGGGCTTAGTGGTGTTTGGTGTTGTCTTCTTGGGTTGAGAGGGTCCAGGAAGAGAGTCAAGAGAAGTGTGGAGATTTTTGGGCTTTGGAACCCAGATAGGTTTCTTGGGTGGAGCTTTAGAGGGTTCATGGATCACTCCATCCTTGGGCTGACAAGCCTGGGAAGACTCAGTGGAGTGAGTCTTGGGATACCTCTGCTCTGGAGTCATTTTACTCCACTCCACTGCCCGGCTAATGGCACTCTCAAAGTCAGCCTTGGTGTAGGTGTAACCTACCCCAAACCCATCCTGCCTCTTGAACTGCTGGATCATCATGCCAAGCTGTGGCTCTCTGGCACTGATCCAACTCAGGATAGAACGGAGGTAAAAGTTCTCATTCTGAGAATCTGCTAGCTCCTCTCTCAAGGAAGCTAGAACCTCCACCTGAGACAAGCATGTCTCACACTCACTCTCTACTTGGACAGACTTTTCGGCTTTAAGCTTAATCAACTCCATTCTAAGAGACAGGCAGTTCTCACAGACAGTGGGTGGAACTGACAGTGTCTCAAGCTCTAGCCTAGTCTGGGCAAGCTCAGCTCTCAACCTCTCTAAATCACCCAAATGCTCATCGCCCTTGGATTTCAGCTCAGCCAAGGCAGCTAGATGAGATGGGCAATCAACACAGGGTGCGACGACAGTGGCTTGAGCATCTTTCAGCTCCAGCTGAGCGCTTTCAAGCTCAGTGGCCAAAGCGTCCCTTTCATCAACCCTTTTCTGTGTACCTGGACTTCAGAGTCGATAGGTCACACAGAAGCACCTCACAGTTCGGGCACTCACTGCTATCACCCAAGCAAGGGGAAGAAGATAGACTCTCAATTCTGCCGTTGGCTACGGCAAGCTCACTTTCTAACTCGTCTATCCATTTCTTGGCCCCCCTAAGCAGTTTCTCCCGATACTTTAACTCCTGACGATTGCTCTCAAGTAAATCAACAATTTCTCGCTCATAAGATGATACCTTGTTGTCGTCGTCGTCGGAGTCGTCGGAGGAGCTCTTTTCTTCCCTATCCCCAAGAGCCATTGAGCAGAAGCTCTTGCGGGATCTTCGGCGCTGGTGTGAGCGGCTCTTCGGCTTGTCTCCGAAGGCCATGAAGCAGAAGCCCGCCGGATCGTCCTTGTCCTTCCCCTTCCTGATGACGATCTCCTCATCGCTTGAGCTTGATGAAGAGGAAGAAGACGTGGACTGCTTGGAGTAGCTCTTCTCCATCTCGGCGAAGAAGGCCTTGTCGCGCTTCTTGTTCTCTCGCCGGTAGTCCTTCAGGGCCTTCTTGAAGAATCGGGTCTTCGGCTTGCCCTTGTTGAAGGATGAGCTCTCATGCTTGCCGGAGTCGTGGAAGCTGCCACTCGTGCCCTTCTTGTATCCATTGCGCTTGGGGCAGTCGGCGATGAAGTGTCCTGGATCACCACACTCAAAGCATCCGGATTTGTGCCGTGTCTTTTGAACATTCTCTTGTCATAGACACGACGCACCCAGTTGTTAAAGAGACACAAATCATCATCTCCCAAAGACTCAAGCTGGTCCTCAGTGATAGACATCAAGGAGAAACCAGCACAGCTCACAGCAGAGGGATCAACAGAAGGTGTAGCAAGGGCCAGGGATTTTGATCCAGAACCAGTGAGATTTGATCTCAGCTGGATATCTACCTCAGTGGCCTTCAGCTTGCTAAACAACTCAGAAATGGTCAAGGTATCGTAAGAAGTGCTCTCAACGATAGAGGATACCTTGATCTCCCAGATCTTTGGGTCCAAGGTATGGAGAACCTTGAGCGCCTGCTCATGATCTGAGACTAACTGAGCACCCTCAGCCTTGTTGTCCCGAAGCTTGTTAATGATCGACTGAAAACGACCAAACAAAGCCTCAACAGATTCACCCGGCTTCTGTGTGAAATTATCATATTCACGCTGGTAGGTCTGATAGAGCCGAGCCTTGACCTGTGCTGTTCCCTCATGGTGTGCCTTGAGGGTAGCCCAGATCTCTCTAGCAGTGGAGAGATGACTCACACGCTCAAACTCAGTGGGACCTAAGCCAGAAAACAGAATGTTCACAGCCTTACTGTTGCTCAGATGTTGAGCAATGATACCAGCAGTACCTTGCTCAGTAACTGGCAAAATGACAAACATGGTGTGAACGCAAATGTCCCATATGTCCGAACCCTGGCTCATGAGATAGGCTCGCATGTGAGTCTTCCAATAATTATAGCCATAGGCTTCCAAGGACGGGACCTTGCCAGGAGACGTCATAGTCACTACTGGGGTTTAGAACCGGTTAAGGTATGGAAAAACCCTAACCTCGCTCTGATACCACTTGTAGGACCGAAAGTAGCGACCAGAGGGGGGGTGAATGGGCGCCTTAAAAATTCTTTCGAATCAATGGCCTGTTCCCAATACCCAACGCACCTCAAAAAGACTACGCAGCAGAAAATAAACAAAAGGCCTAAGTCTAAAGGTTTCTAACCTAGAAGCAACTGATAATAATTGAGAACTATTAAAGTAGTGCAACTAGACAGATGAACAAAGTGTAACAGGCCTAAACTTCTCAATGAAATGATCTAAGTATGTGTAAGAAGAAAAAGAGAAGTTACTGTCCAAATTTGTCTCCTGTTCGGAACTTGGCGAAGCCCCCTTCGCACGTCGAGGTCTGCTTCGGAGGTTGGTGACGGAGCCTGCTTCGGAGATCAGTTGCGAAGCATGTCGGAGAGGCCGAAGGTATTTGGTTCTAGCCTAGTTCGAAGGAGCAGGGAGCGAAGTATGCTTCAGATCAAAGTAACAGAGTCGGAGCTTGCTTCGAAGTGTGCACTTCGAAGACAAGACTTCGAACACAGCTTCGAATCGAAAGCTTCGAAGCAAAACCTTCGAACAGAAAGCTTTGAACACGACACACAAACGGACAACCTTCGAAACAAAGAAGCGAAGCCTGTCACACGACAGGAAACCAAGTTTGAAGCCTATACTCTACCTCCGAAAAGAGCAAGCTTCGAAAAGAGAAGCGAAGGGAGACACACCACACAAAAGTTAGTGCGAGGCCTAGCAGAACTACAAGCTTCGAACCCAACTTCGAAAACTATCGAGGTATGGACTTCGAATAGCTAGAGCCGAAGCCACTTCGCACGGTTGATCGAAGTATGCGATGTTGTTCAGAAAATATTTCGAAGCTTAGCAACACAGGACGCAAACCAAAAATCGAATATCGAACGAAGCCTTCGAAAAGGTTAGATCGAAGCCTGCCTCACGGAGCTGAGAGGCTTCGAACAGAGAGGGTGGCTTCGCCAGAAACAGCTAGAAAAGTTTCTGGATCTGTCAGCTTCGATCAAAAAGCAGTGCAGAGAAGGTAAAAAGCTGGCAGCGAGCACTGTAACAGTACTACTTGCAACAGCAAGAACTAGTACTCATCTCGTGAGGAACAGAGGCAAAAACAAGCAGAAATCTCACGGGAAATAAATTTGAACCAAGCAAACTGAAGGAGTCAAAGCTGATAAATAAATGCAGCACTCAACCAGAGGGAATCAACCACCAACCAAACCAAGGGAAAATGAATCTGAAATAAACTCACAGAAGGTTTCTGGCGGCGCACACAAGCAGGAGAGAGACAACACAGGGAACAAGAGGAATGACCCAATGAATGATGCAAAAAGTGATTTCTAGAAGGGTAGCCCAAACCCTAGGGATTGGGGTCCTATTTATAGGCAGCCCAATACTAGGAATATTCTACCAGTCCCTTAGGTTTTTACAGACTCAAAAATAAAGGAAAAGACTCTACTGCCCTTAGGAATTTTTACAGACATGATTGACTGACTGTGGGCCTAGAGTTAAAGATGACTTATCCAGAAGCTAAGTTTTCGTAGCGACTATGGCTTCTCTTCTGGACAGTCGGATACAGAATCAATGGTTGTCAGTTTTGCACTGAAACTGACAAAGCCTCCACCGGCTTTGCACCAGGTACCCGGATTGGGCCGGCCCGACTCCACAGCTCTCTCAGCCCGGCAATCGCTCACCGCCCGTGTACCTGAGTCAGTCCTGGTCAACAGCCCAGTGGGTCTTCTACTACTTCTGGCCCATGTACCCGGATTGGGCCAGCCCGACTTCGCAGCCTCCTCTGCCCGACAATCGCTTGCTGCCTGTGTACCTGAGTCACACACGGCCCATGAAACAGCAGATCTCCTCTCTTCTTCAGTCCTCTTTGACTATCGTTGACAATGACTCGTCACTTCTGGAGCCATGAGGCCCACGCTATTCAGCATGGCTCCTCACCGGTCATGTCAAGGGCTTCAGATCTGGCAGCTTCGGTGCAGCGGCAGGTCTCTGGCCGGCCGGATTTTCGCACGTAGCCATGGCGTTGGATTTTCTACACGGCGACTTGAATGATGATGAAGGTAAGTTTCTAATCTCCTATTTTTTAGTAGATTATTTTTAGAGATAATCACCTATTCATTAATTAGCGGAAAATTCGTTTATAAAATTCGTGTTAATTTAATCTGCTAAACTATTTTTAGAAATCACATATTTTATTTATATTTGTTTAATCTGCTTATATAAAAAGTAAAGAAAAGTTTATTAGTGGTAGTAGTATTTTTAATTCTATTATTTAGCTGAAATATTTTAAGTTTATCTCTCAATTAATTACTGGATGATCCATGTTTTTATTTAGTTGATTAGTATTTTATTTTTAGACCGAAATCTGAATGATTTATTAATATATTTAAGTATTTTCCGTATGTTATTAAATATTTCTAGTACCAATTTTATTTACTGCAGTATTTCTATTTAGTTTATCTTTAATATCATTTTAATTAGGACACCGGTATTTTTAGGCTAAACTATTTTTAATTCCTCAATTTTTCTTCGCTAAAATTGTTTGTCTAGCTAAGTTTGGATGGGAGTTGGGATTAGCAAATAGTTAGCAAGATTTTTTAGACGCCCATTCACCCCCGCCTCTGGTCGCTACTTTCGGTCCTACAAGTGGTATCAGAGCGAGGTTAGGTTTTTTCTAATATCTTAACCGATTCTAAACCTAGGTAGTGACCATGACGTCTTCTAGCAAAATCCCGTCTCTAGAGGCTTTTGGCTACACTTATTGGAAGACTCGCATGCAAGCATACCTTATGAGCCAGAGCTCGGACATATGGTAGATTTGTGTTCATCCTAACTTCACCATAAGGACTATTGCTGCAGATACTGTTGCTGATGTAATTACCCAGCATCAAAATAATAGTAAGGCAGTGAATATTTTATTTTCTGGTCTAGGTCCCAGTGAGTTTGAGCGTGTTAGCCATCTCACCACTGCTCGAGATATCTGGGCTACCCTCCAGGAACACCGTGAGGGGACAGCTCAGGTCAAGGCTAGGCTATATCAGACCTACCGGCGTGAGTATGAGAATTTCTCACAGAAGCCGGGTGAGACAGTTGAGGCTTTGTTTGGTCGCTTTCAATCGATCATTAACAAGCTACACGTTAACAAGGCCGATGGTGATCAGCTGGTCTCAGATCATGAACAAGCGCTTAATGTACTTCATATTCTAGACCCTAAGATCTAGGAGATCAAGGTCTCTTCTATTGTTGAGAGCACATCTTATGATACCTTGACCATCGCAGAGCTTTTAGTAAGCTCAAGGCCTCAGAGGTCGATATCCAGTTGAGATCAAATCTCACTGGTTCTGGATCAAAGACTCTGGTGCTTGCGACACCATCTGCTGATCCTAATGCCATGAGTTGTACTGCTTTTTCCTTGATGTCTATTTCCGAGGAACAACTTGATACTCTAGGAGATGATGATCTGTGCTTGTTTAACAACCGGGTGCGACGTGTCTATGATAAGCGAATGTTTAAGAGACATGGCACAAAATCCAGATGCTTTGAGTGTGGTGATACAGGTCATTTCATTGTCGACTGCCCCAAGCGGAAGAATTACAAGAAGGGATCCGGCGGAAACTCCTACGACTCCGACAAGTATGACAACTCTACAAAGGGCAAGCCCAAGATGAGATTCTTTCGTAAAGCTTTGAAGGACTACAGGCGTGAGAACAAGAAACGAGACAAGGCATTCTTCGCCGAGATGGAGAAAAGCTACTCCAAGAGATCCTCCTCTTCCTCCTCATCGTCGAGCTCAAGTGATGAAGAGATCGTGATCAGGAAGGGGAAGGACAGGGATGATCTAGTGGGTCTCTGTTTCATGGCCTTCTGGGACAAGCCAAAGAGACGCTCACGTGACAGCCGAAGACCCCCCGAGAGCTTTTGCTCAATGGGTCTTGGGGAGAAGAAAGAAAAGGACTCCTACGACGACTCCGACAACGACGACGATGAGAAGGTATCATCCTATGAACAAGAAGATGTTAATTTATTAGAACAGAACCGTTAGGAGGTGAAGTATAGGGAGAAACTGCTTAGAGGAGCTAAGAAGAGGATAAATGAGCTTGAGAGTGAGCTTGCCACAACAAATGGAAAGATTGAGAGTCTGTCTTCTTCCCCTTGCTTGGGTGATAGTGGTGAGTGCCCTGACTGTGAGGTGCTATTGTGTGACCTGACGACTTTTAAGTCTAGGTACACAGAGAGAGTAGATGAGAGAGACGCATTGGCCACTGAGCTTGAGAGCGCTCAGCAGGTGCTAAAAGATGCTCATGCCACTATCGTCGCACCTTGTGTAGACTGCCCATCTCATTTAGCTAGTATAGCAGAGCTGAGAGCCAACAGTGATGAGCAGTTGAGCGAGTTAGCTAGAGTGAGAAGTGAATTGGAGTAGACTAAGCTAGAGCTTGAGACCTTGTCAGTTCCATCCACTGTTTGTGAGAACTGCCTGTCCATTAGAATGGAGTTGATCAAGCTAAAAGCTAAGAAGTCTGTCGAAACTGATAAAGAGTGTGAGATCTGCTTGTCTCAGGTGGAGGTGTTAGCTTCTTTGAGATAGGAGCTAGCTGATGTTCAGAACGAGAACTTTTACCTCCATCATATCCTGAGTTGGATTAGTGCTAGAGAGCCACAGCTCTGCATGATGATCCAGCAGTTCAAGAGACAGGATGGTTTTGGGGTAGGTTATACATATACCAAGGCTGATTTTGAGAGCGCCATTAGCCGTGCAGTGGAGTGGAGTAAGATGACTCCTGAAAAGAGATATCCCAAGACTAACTCCACTGAGTCCTTTAAGGATAGTCAGCCCAAGGATGGAATGATCCAAGAACAACCTAAAGCTCCACCTAAGAAGCAGATCTGGGTTCCAAAACCTAAAGCTCTCCACACTTCTCTTGATTCTTTATCTGGACCCTCTCACACCAAAGATGTTACATCCAACACCACCATGCCTAAGATTCACAAGCCTTAACCACATCCTAAGAATCCTACCTATCACTATGAGTTTTGTCAGAGAGATGGGCATCTTGAGGAGTTTTGCTTCAGGAGGAAGCGGGTTGAGCAAGCAGAGAGAGCTCGAGGTGGGCAGGAGCAGTTCTACCAGCAGGGTGGTAGACAAAGAGTCCCCCGACGTAGAGAGAGGCTAGAGGCCAGGCCACGTCTTGTAGGTGGTGGTAGTGGAGACGATTTTTATAATCGTGCTCCGGAGGGTGGTTTCTGTTCCGGTAGAGTTCCAGATCGTTCGGTATACGGTTTTGGATCTCGCGGCCGTGATTTTAAGAAGATCAGAGGACCGCGCTTTGATCCGCGTTTTGGTCCAGACTCATATGATTCCTTCTGCTTTCCTACATACAAGCAGATGGCTCGACACTGGTTTAACACCTTTGCCAAACCTGGTGTTGGACCGTTTGTTTCCACTCATGATTATTGATCTTGATTTGAGAGTTGTGTACCCTTTTTGGGATATTTTGAGTCAGCTTTTCATTGGTATCAATTTTTTTCTTTTTTTTCTTTTTTATTGAGTCTTTTTGTGTGCGTTCATATCATGCATAATCATCAATCACATTTATAGCTTGCTTCTGTTATATGATTAATCTGTTTTACTTTTTCTAGCTAGTATATGTTTTTGATTACCTGTCGATGATTATGTTTTGTTTCAGTTCACATGATATATCTGATATTTTTCATATGCATGGCTTTTATGTTTTAAAATTGAAAAATGATCACCATTGCTTCTGGTAACTAGCATGTGTAGATTGAATGCTTTCGCTATCTTTTACATGCCGTGTAGCTAGATCCTTACTTAGATGCAGATATGCAAATTGGACATCTATATGCTTTAAATATGAAAAATGTGGTATAAAAATTATAAAAATTAAGAAAAATGAAAAATTTATGCATTTTTATGTTTATCAGAGAAGATCCAGGTGGGTTTGCTTTGTCGCATTGCATTGTTCTGGACTGCTTACCATAGCACTTTGGTATGAACTAGGATGGTGTAATGTATGCCAAGACCAATGTCTTAAGCTTCTGATGGTCCAGTTCTGGCCTAGGCTAGACTTGGTCGGTTAGCATAAGGTCTGACATGCAAATAACCCCTGCAGAAATGAAAAATATAAAGAAAAAGAAAAGGTCTAAAAAATTTAAAACGATGACAAGTTTGCTGAAGCACTTTGTTTTGGACAATTCTTATCTTGGTAGATATCAGTTAGCTCTTGCATCTCATGCTTTACTTTGCTTGTCAACTAGAAAATGTGGTGATGCGTTTGTTTGCAAAAATCGAAAAAATGCGTGCTAATGACTCTCTTTAGATATCATCTGTTGCACTGATCATGTCATGTATCTTAGACAGTATATCTTTTGCTATACCTGTTAGACGTTGTATTTGCAGTTAATCATATCTAAGAAGCATGCTTTTCACACTCCACCTGCACCCCATCTGCATTCATAGCATATTTTGATGGGGAGCTGCATTTCAGGGGGAGTTTGTGTTTATGTCTCTTTAGAGTGCATTTAGTCTCACTTGATGAGTCCAATTGTCAACAAGGGGGAGAAATTTTGGATATATTTTTGGCTGTCTCTGGGATTTATTTTAGGGGGAGTTTATTCTTGTTGGTAATTCTGAGATTTGCACTTGTTTTTGAGGCTTTACTTTTGGTTAACCATAATGACCGTTTTTTCTTGCTTCTGTTTGGCTTTTGGTCAATAGGGTTAAACTTTTATTTTCTTTCTTCTATTTTCTTTTGTCTTTGTTTTTTTCTGTTTCCACATGTTTTGCAGGTTATGGAGATGAGCTGAAAAGGGTGTTGACAATGCACTCATCAAGGGGGAGATTGAGAAACCATGTTGAAGAATATGGTTTTGATATTCCAGATGTGATGAGTGATTGTCAACGGAAGTCAAAGGAAGGGAGATGTGAAAACCTGCTGAGTCTGAGGCGCATGTGACTCAGGTACACAGGCAGTGAGCGACTACCGGGCAGAGGAGCCGCGGAGTCGGGCTGGCCCAATCCGGGTACATGTCTAGGAGCGGCAGAGGATCCACGGGTCTGTTGACTGGGTTTGACTCAGGTACACGGGCGGCGAGCAATTGCCGGGCTGAGGAAGCTGCGGGGTCGGGTCGGCCCAATCCGGGTACCCGGTGCGAAGACGGTGGATGCTTTGTCAGTTTCGGTGCAAAACTGACAATCTATGATTAATTCGTTTTTAGGATATTAATATTTAGTTTTTAAGTTTAGAATATTTTTATTTGAGTCAGTTAATTTTTCTAAGAATATTTTAGTAATTTTTGGAATTTATTTTAGAGTCAGTTTATTTTACCCGAGGGTAAATTAGTCTTTTCATGTATTAGGAGTCGCCTATAAAGAGGCCCCTATCCCCCCGAGGATAGATGACTATTTTCTACAAGATCAATCTACAGTCCAATTTTTGTTTTCATCTTCCTCTGAAATTATTTTGCCGTCAATTTTTTTAATCGCGTGGGAGTGATTTTTTCATCAAGCGGCAGAGAAGCAGGCAATTCTTTTTCTTACATCTACGGCTGGCTGCAGCACCAATTTGTTTTTGGTTTGCCTTCTGGAGCTTTGTGCACACGTGATCGCTAGCTGTGCATCTACGGCCTAAGGCCTCTGGCTGGATACGCTTCAAGCGGCAGCAATAGGAAAAAGGGCTTCATCAGCAAGCTCTTCTGTGCGGGCAGGAGGCACGGCGATTTGAGGTGGCCGGTCACGTCAAGTGCTTCAGATCCGGCAGCTTCGGTGCAGCGGCAGGTCTCTGGCCGGCCGAATTTTCGCACGCAGCCATGGCGTTGGATTTTCTACACGGACGACTTGAACGATGACGAAGGTAAGTTTCTAATCTCCTATTTTTTAGTAGATTATTTTTAGAGATAATCATCTATTCATTAATTAGTGGAAAATTCGTTTATAAATTTCGTGTTAATTTAATCTGCTAAACTATTTTTAGAAATCACATATTTTATTTATATCTGTTTAATCTGCTTATATAAAAAGTAAAGAAAAGTTTATTAGTCGTAGTAGTATTTTTAATTCTAGTCTTTACGTGAAATATTTTAAGTTTATCTCTCAATTAATTACTGGATGATCCATGTTTTTATTTAGTTGATTAGTATTTTATTTTTAGACTGAAATCTGAATGTTTTATTAATATATTTAAGTATTTTGCGTATGTTATTAAATATTTCTAGTACCAATGTTATTTACTGCAGTATTTATATTTAGTTTATCTTTATTATCATTTTAATTAGGACACCGGTATTTTTAGGCTAAACTATTTTTAATTCCTCAATTTTGCTTCGCTAAAATTATTTGTCTAGCTAAGTTTGGTTGGGAGTTGGGATTAGCAAATAGTTAGCAAGATTTTTTAGGCGCCCATTCACCCTCCCCTCTGGTCGCTACTTTCGGTCCTACATTGAGGCACCTCCAGAATGATAGGGATAACTTGAGGACGAAGCCTATCTGTCGCTTCTTGCCTCCACCTTGTCACCTCGGCTTGGAGACTGGCCATCTAGGTCACCATGACACCAAGGCTATCTTCATTTCTTCCGAAAGTAGCTTCCGGGTCTTGAAAACTGAATAGGTTATTTCAGAGTACAGTCAGAGCTGGAGGAGGAGCTCCGTCTGTTCAAAGCATAGACGGAGTCCCTAAAGGGGCTTCGTATGCTCGAGGAAGAATATTTCCTTCGGGGGTGTGAGGTCGGGGAACTATAGAAGTTCCTCTAACCTCAACCGTATTCGAAGATCTTGCTCCGGAGGTCCGAGGAGACCTTCGAAGGGGACTACCACCTGAACTCCGTTTAGGAGGCATGGCTCTAAAAACTTGGTGTAAAAGATTATGCTAACAGGTTCTCGAAGATGAAGAACTAACAAACGAAGAGTTTATGAAGCGGACTATTTCAATCCTCCGAATAGGATAATAGCTCGAAGTAGTTCAAAGTTGTGTATTGAATATCTGAGTATTTGATGC
Source organism: Zizania palustris (assembly GCA_019279435.1). Taxonomy (NCBI): domain Eukaryota; kingdom Viridiplantae; phylum Streptophyta; class Magnoliopsida; order Poales; family Poaceae; genus Zizania; species Zizania palustris. The sequence goes on along the minus strand of JAAALK010000285.1, from coordinate 34,760,238 downwards.
CTATTACGGGGTAAGAATGTGGATATTTATAGGTAAAAATCATAAGGAAAAGACCTTTTTACCCCTTAGTTACAACCGACATAGTGGAAACTATTTCGGTACCCCTAATAGGGTTAAAATGGTAAAAGACTAATCTAATTAGAAAGAAGATAAGTCTTCTATCCTTGCTGGTAGCTATGCACTCCGAAGATTGAACCTTCGAAGTTATACTTCGAACAAAAAGTCTAGACAGATGCTCCGAGTTTGATCATACGCGAGGCTGGAGTTAAGTCTTGGACTTCGGTCTAGTAAATTGTCTTTGTCTTATAACCTTAAAGACCCTAGGGATGAAGTATTTTCCCCCAACAATGCCCAAGCTCGACATTTGAATGTTGATGTCGAAGTGCTCGAAGATTCTGAGGCGCTTCGCCAATATTAGGTAGTACTCGTGGTATCTAGGTCCGAAGGCCCCACGTGGTTCAAAATACTATGGGGTCCTAATGGCGAAGCCATACTCAAAGTATCCAAAGAGTTACTAGCCTCTATAAAGGTTGAGCCCGCTTGGATATCCTCATCTTCACCAGACTTGCGAAGCTTCGATGTGATTCCAGATGATGAAGGGGCCTAGCCTTCGGGCGCTTCTTTACAAGGTGGTGATGAAGTCTTTGATTTTTCCGCTTTTGATAGGAATCTACACGCACTTCGGACTTGGGACCACTTGCAAGAGGAAAGAAGAGATCTCTGGGCTTCGAGGCGCGGACGGTCTGGCTGCGGGTGGTCCGGTTCTGGCGAGGGTTCATCTAGCCTAGGGGGCCCTCGTCGAAAAAAGAGAAAGCGGGGGTCGATTTTTCAGGGTCTTGAGACTGCTTTTACTTAGGTTTTGATAGCGCCTATTTAGAGACTTTTTTTCTAAGTGTGTCGATATAATTCGCAACAGTAATGTACTTTGAAATAGTATGAATGAAATTCGTTTTTATTCGTACTTTGAACAAAATAATAACGAAGCACACTCTGCATGCATAGTTATAGGTCCCCTGTTGCATGTGGCGGTTAGAGACTTCGGCCTAGCCGGTGCATGCAATCATGTGGTGACTCAATGTAACATAGTATGTGGATGGGTGCGTTCAACTAGATGTCTTTGAACTAAAAAAGCTTTGGAGGCCGAAAGGGTTGAAGTTGCTCGGGGGGTCGATGAAACCACCGCCGTCCTGACTATAGTCTTGGGACACTTGGGGACCAGTTTTTAGACTCCGCACTTTGGTGCCCAGGATCCGATTGGGGATCGACTTGGATTTCTTCATACGGCTGCCTTCATAACGGAGGACACATTGGTGGGCTTTGCACAGACCGCAGGGTGGGTGGCTGGCCATGGAGTGTTGCAGCTACTTCACAAAGAGGGATGCCAACGCCTTGAAGTTGCAACATCAGTGAAACCAGTGGCCTTCGGAGGGAAGCGCTTGACTTCGCCAGCTCCTGAAGTCCTCGAAGCTTGGCGCCGACTTCATGAGCCTTGGATGGCACAGGCGCACGAAGTAGCCCTCGAACTCTAGAGGGTTGGTCACTCGCGTCGAGCTAGGTAGCAAACCCCCCTTCAAGATCGAAGATTCGGAGGCGCTTCGACAATATTGGGTAGTACTCATGGTAGCTAGGTCTGAAGGACCCCACGGTTCAAAATACCATGGGGTCCTAATGGCGAAGCCATACTCAAAGTAGCCCAAGAGTTACTAGCCTCCGTAAAGGTTGAGCCCACTCGGAGCTCCTCATCTTCACTGGACTTGTGAAGCTTCGGACTGATTCCAGATGATGAAGGGGCCCAGCCTTCGGGCACTTCTTAACAAGGTGGTGATGAAGTCTTTCATTTTTCTACTTTTGATATGAAGACACATGCACTTCGGACTTGGGCTGACTTGCAAGAGGAAAGGAGAGCTCTCTGGGCTTTGAGACGCGGATGGTCTGGCTGTGGGTGGTATAGTTCTAGTGAGGGTTCATCCAGCCGAGGGGCCCTCGTCGAAAAAAGAGCAAGCGAGGGTCGATTTTTTCGGGGTCTCGGGCCCACTTTTACTTAGGTTTTGATAGCGCTTATTCATAGCATTTTTTGAAGTGTATGATATACTTCACAACAGTAATGTACTTTGAAATAGTATGAATGAAATTCGTTTTTATTCGTACTTCAAACAAACCAATAACGAAGCACACTCCACATGCATAGTTATAGGCCCCCCTTGCATGTGGCGGTTTATAGACTTCAGCCTAGCCGGTCCATGCAATCATGCGGTATCTCAATGTAACATAGTATGTGGAGGGGTTCTTTCAGCTAGATGCTTTGAACTATAGATCGCTTTTTAACTAGTAAGGGTACTTCGATCGCTTGACATTGAATAAATTGACAAGTTTTACTTCAATATCTAATAGGTGAATACTAGTTTAGTTTTTGAATACATCGATCAAAGAATTGCTTCGAGTTTTACTCGGGGCAAAGCTGGGATTCGAACCACATTCAAGGTGAACTAAGGCTTTGAGATGCGTGATTGATACTTGTAAGATGGCTTCGAGATAGACAGTTGAAGTGAGGCTTCGAAGCTTATTAAAATGTGAAGCAAGGCTTCTAGACTTTGCTTATGATAAGCGAAGCAAGGCTTCGAGGTTTTTTTTAAGATAAGCGAAGCAAGGCTTCAAGTTTATTAGAATGTGAAGAAATGCTTCGAGACTTTATTTTCACATGAAGCAGGGCTTTCAAATTTTTATAAGGTGAAGCGAGGCTTCACTTTGATTGGGTCGCCTTCGACTCCATGCTGATGCTTAGAGTTGCGAACTTGGAGTCCCAAGATGCTTCGAGTTGCAAGCTCGGAGTCCTGTGTTTTTTATCGCTATAGGACTGGTGGCGCTATGCAAGGACGAAGGTGGAGCAGATTACACCGATTTTTGGGGTCATTTGATGGAGCCTGAAGTCAACACATAAAAAGAGAAGCATGACACCCCATATATATGCGCAGACTTTATTTGTCTTGCGTCGAGAACACCTTCGAGCTCGGGTTGCGAAAAGGCTTATATGTACCTTCGAAAGCCCAAAATTACATATCCGTAGAGGCTACGATACTGTTGCTAGAAGTGGTTTCTCCATAATGGAGATCTGCAATGGACATGGTGAATGCATGATGCTTTCAGTTTTGGTAGGAAGCAATAAGGTTGCTTTGCATGGGTTTTTGGACTAAAATGATTTTTTATATGTTGTGTGATCTCTTGTTGCCATAATCCACGGCTTATGTCATGCGCTTTGTATTGATCTAACTAAGGAACCGGAAGGTGGGAGCTTGAAATAAAAACAAATAATGCATTGCTGAGAACTATTTACCCTAGTTAACTTGTGTAGTCATGTGCATCGTAATGATACTAAAATGTCTTGTTGGAAATGTTCCATTATAATTTTAACTATTTGGAAATATGTCGGTGGTGTATCGTTGATAGGTGGGAGCCACCACAGTTATTGATAGTAGTCACTAACAACAAAATTTCCAAACTCTTGAAAATTTGAGGATTTATTATGGCCCCTTTTTGCACAAGTATCTCACCCATTGGAAGTTAATCCTCCTTCTCTGATTTGACCCGAGGTTACATCGAAAACATGGATTCCATTGGTCGTTTGTAAGAAATTCTTGTTTGGTTCTTATTGCACTAGAGATTGTGATACTGTTGATACCTTAGCAGATTAAGCAACTTTTATAGGTCAATTTGTGAGGTTTACATTATCACTGTTATTGGTTGAATTTCCTTTTGCCCTGGTTAATTCTATAATTGTTTCTGTGGATATGTAGTGCCTCCTGAGAATATAATGATTTACTATAAATCCTTAAGTCGGATTTCTTCGGAATGAATCAAGGATATGGTATGATATATCGATATCTATTTTTTTTACTCTCTTCAGAGTTCAGAAACTATTTCAGTCATTAGTCCTCTCTGGATACCTTTATGGTCTATGATAGATGGAGCTGGATTTTAATTTCTAAACATTGTATTTTAGGGAACTGATCTAATATAGCCTATCCAAAAAGGTCCTTGGTCTGAAATTGACCTACTATATCTTAAATGAGTCTCCTTGATTGTTATATGCCAGTGACCACTTAATTTTGCAATAATAGTTATAGTCTATTTGATTCCATTTTGCCGCTTTAATAAATTTAACATTTTCACCGTTGGCATGTAGTTTCATAGAAATCTATATTATGTAAATTAAACAGACAGATTAGAATAAAAAGTGTCAAACCACTTTGTCCTATGTCTTTGACTCATTTTAATTTCAAAACCATCCTGTATGTCATGTCACCTAATGTCTGATCTTGTTCATGTTGGAGAAAACAGATCAGACCCCTTTGAAGGCATTACTTCCAGAACACATCAGGTCTTATCTTGGTTGTGGATAGGAATGATCAGGACCGTGTAGTGGAAGCTAGAGTTGAGCTCCACCGGATGCTGAATGAGGTAAACATTGATTTTTTTCTATGCCACTTGTTTGGTGTCCATGATGCATTATTTGATTTACAAATCAACCTTTTAGTTAAATCCTGTGTAATTCTAGAATGTTTATGAAAAACAAAGCTACCACACCAATGCATGTAGGATATTCTAAATTTCTATTTTTATCTGCTGTAAGTTCTTCTACTTTTCGTATTGTTTTTGGGGAAATAAATACAATTGAGGGAGTGAAATTGCTTGTATTCCAGGTGAATACCTTTGAGTATTTGCCTATTGTGATGCATTTATTTCATTAAAATGGAAAATATTATATTTATTACCATAGACACTACCGGAGAAAAATACCATATGTCGGTCAATAAGTTGACAACTCTCTGCAACCATATATAACAAAATTCAACTGAAATTTATTGCAGGATGAGCTATGTGACGCTGTGTTGCTTGTGTTTGCTAACAAGCAAGATCTTCCAAATGATATAAATGCTGCTGAGATTACTAATTAGCTTGGATCACATTCTCTCCATCATCGACACCGGTAAATAATGATCATTGGTTCATTCTTGCCCTTTCCTACCGTTTCTACAGTAGACATTATTTGAAGCTCACCAATAAGCAATTATGATATTGCTAGAAATTATCCCTGAAGAAAAATATAAATCCCTTGTAACCTACAGGGACGGCCCTATGGGGGGCACATTGTGTGACGCCCGAGAGCCCATGCCAAGAAGGTGCCCAAGCCCATATATATATATATACACACACAGTATACACTGGTACACGATGGTCATTAGCCTAAGTTTTTAAAATTATGAGTATAAATGCTACTCTCAAACACATTGAAGGTGTCATATCATATTTTAAGAAGTATAGAGATGAAGGTTTCATTTCTAGTATGGATATAGCAAAAAACATTGCATCTAAATTGGATATAGAGCCAATATTTCCTACAAAATGTCGACGAACGAGAAAGAGACATTTTGATGAACAAGATGAAGACAAGGAAATACAACAATCTGTTGTGGACTCCTTTAAAAGAGAGTACTTTCTAGTTATGATTGATAATGCAATTTCTTCATTGACTATTAGATTTGAGTAGATGGCGGCATTTGATAATATCTTTGGGTTCTTGTTCAACTCAGAAAATTTGCAATCTTGGATGAAGTTGATCTTTAGGCGCACTACAAGATTTTTGTGGATAAATTTTCTCATGATAACTCATCCGATGTTGAGATTAATGATTTTTTTCAGAATTAAAGGTGTTGCAAATGACTTTGCCAGATTTTTTGATGTCAGCGCTTGAGATTCTCAAGTTTGTTATGGATTCAGATTGCTATCCAAATATTTGAGTTGCCTATTGAATTCTCTTAACTGTACTTATGACTATAACTTCTGCTGAAAGAAGTTTCTCAAAATTGAAATTGTTGAAGAACTATTTGAGATCAACTATGTCACAAGAAATGTTAAATGGCTTGGCTATGTGCACCATCGAGAAGGATATCTTGGACACTATTGATCTCAATACCGTCCTTTATGATTTTGCATCAAGAAATGCTAGAAGAAATATATTTTTATAAGAAGCAAGGAATATGATGGAATTCTATTCTTATTTAAGGTAATCATATTAGTTATACAAGTACAAATATAATGTTTTTTAGTCTACATTGTTTTTCGCTATTGATAATTATCAGACATGTTAAGTTAAAAATATATTATTAAATTTGTTACCCCTTCATACAAAGAAAAATAGCCCATATATCATAAGGTTTAAGGTCTAGAGGGGCCGTTGCCACGAATTCGCCAAAGGGGCTTCAAACTCCTAAGACTGGCACTGCTGACCTACATCTGGATTGTGACACATCTTTTTTAGATGTAACTCACCACCTCAGTTTTGTCCCATGAAGACTCTTGATCCCAATCTTGTTTTCTTTCCATCAGGTACATTCAGAGCACTTGTGCCACAACTGGTGAGGGTCTGTACGAGGGCCTGGATTAGCTGTCCAGCAAAATTGCTAGCAAGGTATTCACTATTCATTCTCGTTTCACTTGTGATATTTCTAGGGATTATTATGATAGTGTGCAAACTTAGAGGCAACTAGGTTACCACAGAAGACCAAATGGACCACATAGCAGACAACTTGGTTATACCGCTAGATTTCTTCTGTAAAATACTAAAAAGGTTACCAATGGATGCATAAAGAAACACATTCCTGAAGTTGAATAAACAAAAACATTTAGGTTGTGAAAAGAAATGTTGGAATCCCCTAGAGTATATACAAATAGTTGGTATTGTTTTTATTTTACTGTACACTTATTTTATGCTTACGCATGAGTAGTATTAGAACATAACATTTTCACTTGACCAGATATTGGAAAATGAATTTCTAACAATTTTGCAATTTGAATTTTAGACCGATCAAGCTAGAGAGCTGACTGGCAGGAAATGGCCATAGACAATCAATTTAACATTAACATTGCATGCCTTTAAATCATGATTTTTTTACTTACACATTTATATTTTTTAACCGACATGGGCTTGGAAGCATGCCATCTGCAAAGGCTATGCCATCTTGGAGGTAGATGACTATTTACATGGTGTTCTCATTTTGAAAATACATCATCGTCTTGTTCATTGTCTTTTTTTGGAATCTTGTTCAAATTTCATCATGTAATTCATGTGCCTTTTTATTGTTTTAATATTTTGGATTTGCGGTGCATGCTTGGCCAGCCCAACGTTGAGTTATACAGGTTTCTGGTTTCTTATTATTAAAATGGTTATTTTTTGGTGGGATTACTTTTCCTTATACCCTCTATTAGTGTTTTTGTGTGTATTGTGCATATTTGCAAGCGAGGTGTAAGTCATGAGTTCTCTCATTAGTCATTACATCATTTGTAATTACTTTTAAATAATTGTTTTCAATTTTTTTCTAACTAAAATTGGTTCAGATAAACAAAATAATACATAAAGCTTATTTAATTCACACATAACTCTAAATAGAATCTTTTTGAAGTTTATATAACTGACTGAAAACAATTGTTTGAAGTTCAACACATTTATTATTTTTTTATTTTCATCGTTGCATAGCACGGGTTCACTACTAGCACTACCGTAGAAACGGTCTTTAGTGACACATCTTCAGTGATGGGTAAAAGACGCGCGTCGGTAATATACTTTTAGTGACGAGTTGTTTCATACACTTCAGTAATGCTGCCTTATTAATGACAGGTCGTAATAGGACCCGTCACTAAAGACGATGCTGGCAGGGGCGCCCAAGTTAGTGACGGGTCATACAGTGACCCATCACTAATGGTTGCCCCTATAGTGACGGTATATGTTGAGACCACAACACTAAATATGGGGCACCACATTAGTGACAGTTGGTAGTACCACCCATCACTAAATAGTGTTGTTATATTGAGTTGTCCAAAACCCCAAGGCCACCTTTAGTGACATCCTTATATGGATAATCATCACTGACGATAAGTATATAAGTACCTTATGCACAGAGATCCACACTTATTGCGCCCAAGTCCCAAACGCCGTCATCTTCGCCAGAATAGTTTGTGGAAGCACCGATGATGTCTCATACCATTACGTGCTCCGGTGGACCGACCCACACCGTAGGTAGCATCAAAGTCGACGTCCGACCTAAGGTATATATTTTTAATTATCCAATATATTTTAATATGAAATTAAAACTTATTTTTGTACAACACAATATGTGAAATAATTAGAGTCGTATCTTGTCTGTTTTATTATTTATAGATTGCAATAACACGGTGCTGAATGTATGTTGATTATCGTACTTGTAATGAGTACTTAAGTGGGGTGAAGTTTTTCATTAGTAATGCCAGAGATGATATGGAACCTAGTGGAAAGACTACAATGTGGTGTCCATGTTATGATTGTAGGAATGAGAAGAAGTTTACAAATTCAGAATATGTGTACGACCATTTGCTAAGACATGGATTGAGGAAGGGATATCATATATGGAACAAGCATAGCAAAGAAGTGAAAATGATGGTGAAGTAGATCAGATTAGTAGTAAAGATGAAGGTGGGGCCATTGATACAGATTACATGCGTGACAATAACATTTTAGGAATTCCAAACGATAAGTATATTGATATTATGGATAATGTTGATCAGATGGTATGTAATACCGAGGAACAAGTTGCATATTCTAAAGGGGAGTTTGCCCAGTTCTAAAAACTTGTACGAGACTCAAAAACACTAATATATCCTAGCTACAAAAAAAGTACATGGTCTTATACTCTATCTTGACAATGCTACAAATGAAGGAAACATATGAATGGTCCGATGTTAGTTTCAAAGCATTACTGAATTTGCTGAGGGACTTGGTGTAGAAGAGAATAAGATTCCTAGCACCATGTATGGTGCTAAGAAGATCGTATGTCCTCTAGGGTTGGATATAAATAAAATACATGCATGTATGAATGATTGGGTTCTATTTTGTGGATAATATGCGGACCTTGATAAATATCCAACATGTGGGACACATCGATTCAAAAATAGAAAAGACAATGATAAATTGGACGATAGGTGTAATAGAAGGAAAGTTCTGAGGAAGGTGATATCATATTTCCTTTTAATCTCTCGTCTGAAGAGTATGTTTGCAAATGCCAACAAGTCAAAACGATTGAGGTGGGACAATGAGGGTCGTAAGAACGACTCGATGATACGACATCTAGTAGATTTTGCTCAATGGAGAACAATTAACACCACATTTCTAAGGTTTGCTAATGATTGCAGGAATATTAGATTTGCCATGAGTACCGATGGCATGAACTGTTGTGGTAACATGAGTAGTATGCATAGCATGTGACTAGTATTATTGTATATATACAACCTTCCCCCTTAGCTTTGTAAGAAGCGTAAATATATCATATTGTCGATCTTGATTTGTGGTCCTAAACAACCCGACAACGACATTGATGTGTACCTCATACCCTTGGTGGATGATCTAAAAATTTTGTGGCACGTAGGTGTTAAGGTTTGGGACGAGTATATCTGAGAGTACTTCCAGCTACATGCCATGTTGTTTATAATAATAAATGATATGCCTGCTCATCGTAACTTGTCTGGTGAAAGGAAAAGGGAAGGTGAATCGCGCCCACAGTGCTTGGAAGAAACATCAAGCATTTGGTTGAACCATTATAAGAAAATGGTGTACATGTGACATCGATATTTTCTTCCAATGAAACAACAATACACAAGAATGAACCTACAGTTTGATGGCTCCGTAGAGAAAGGAGGACCTCCCAGGCATTTCAGAGGCACAAAGGTATATGACTATATAAAGGACATAAATGTTATACTCAGTAAGTGAAAACGGTCTTCCATGAGTTGTGATGGAATGTGGAACAAGCAATCAATTTTGTGGGAGCTTGAATATTAGAAATATCTCAGTGTTCACCATTCCATCGATACAATGCATGTGGAGAAAAACGTGTGTGACAGTCTGCTTGGAACAATGCTAAATATATCAGGCAAAACAAAAGATCACGAGAATGCTAGAGCGGATCTTGAGGAGATGGGTTTATGACCAGAGCTATAATCACAATAGATAGATAGAGGAAAGTTGTTGCCTCAATCTTGCATCATCCTTTCTAGGAAGGAGAGGAAGGCGATTTGTGAATTCTTGCATAGCATTAAAGTTCCATCAGGTTACTCATCGAATATCACCTGAAGGAGCTTAAGATGGCTAGTGGAATGAAGACTCACGATTATCATGTGATACTGACTCAAATAATTGTTGTCGAAATAAGAAATGTGTTACTAGTGGGGGTAAGAGAGGCAATAATGAGTATGTGTTTTTCTTCAATGCAATTGGATAGAAAATACTCGACCAAACAATGCTAGCAGAACTAGATAAAAAATAATTATTGACTCTCTTTCTTCTTGAGATTTACTTTCCTCTATCATTCTTTGATATTATGGTACATCTGACCTAACATCTTGTCAAATAAATATTATTTCTTGGACTTGTTTTCTTCCGTCAGATGTACACATACGAGAGATATATGGGTGTTCTAAAGAAATATGCTATGAACTATTCTTCACCCGAGGGTTGCATCACACAAGGTTACTCTAGCGAGGAGGTAATAGAGTGGTGTGCTGAGTACACATACCCAAATAACCCAATTGGTATGCCTCACTCTCGCCATGAGGGTAGATGTCAAGGGATCTTTGGCAAGCAAACAATTACTCCAGATCGAAAGGTATATGACCAAACTCATTTCCTCGTGTTGCAACAATTGGGCGAAGTGTCACCATACATCGTTGATCACAATCACATACTCTGTGCAGATAACCCATCTCATACCGAAGCTTAGATCGCAAAACAACACATGAAAATGCTCAATACCTTGTTTCGAGATCGGATCGCACGATCAAAAACCCTAGTGAGTGAATAGACCAAGTAACTAGCAATAGGACCTATATACATTCTTACAACATATTGAGGTTATCATATAAATGGTTATACATTCTACACAGTTGATCAATATAGCAAGAGCACAAACCAGAACTGCGTTATTCGTATTGATGCCTACGACAACAACAATACAAAGATCACATATTATGGTCAGATAGAGGAGATTTGGGAACTTGACTACCTAGGGTTCAAGGTACCTCTGTTTCAATGCCACTGGGTCAATGGTACAAAAGGCATTATGATCGACAAGTACAGCTTCACAAGTGTAAATCTAACTCAGGTCGGCTATAAATACGAACCTTTCATGCACGCTAAATGAGTTTCTCATGTTTTTATGTGCTTGATATGGCAAATAAGAAACTTCATGTTGTCCTAGCTGGAGAGAGATAGATTGTGGGTGTTGAAAATGTGGCTGATGAGGACGAGTACAATCGGTTTGATGAGATACCACATTTGGATACATAATTTATACTACAAGTTAAACCAGACGAGAAAACTCCTTACCTGTGCTTTGACCATTCTGAAGGATTGTATGTTAAGAAAGTGAGAAAACAAAGACGTATGTACATTTGTTGAAAAGTGTAAAGTTTAAATTGTATATATACATGCAAGTGTTGTACATGTGTTAAAATACTGAGATACGTGGGTGATTTGTGCAATTTATACTGATTTGTGTATGTAATATATATATGTGCAATCTATGCCATAACTTGAAATCTAGAAGTACTACTTATTTGGTTATGTAATATATACATATGTGTGTGCAATCTCTGCTCTAACTTTAAATCTGGAAGTACTACTCATTAGTGACGGGCAACAACTACTGCCCGTCACTAATGATCATTATTGACGGGGAACCAATACTGCCCTTCACTAAAGATTATCTTGCAAAAAAACTACTTTGATTTCATTACTGCTAGCAGTTAGTGGAGGTAAGTAGCTAGCACATTAATTGCTATTGACATCCTTTAAATACACTAGTTGTTTGCATTTGAACTTCAAAACATCATATTTTTTCTCTTACTCTTCTTGCTTATTTCTTTGCCATGGGGGTTTGTGGTGGATGTTTCTTGACTCGATGCATCCATAGGCTTGTGGAAGCATCAAACCAGACTTCATTCCACACAAACTACATCAAGGCTTTGTTTACCAGAAGCACAATACTTGTGCAGTTGCATTAATAACACTAGTATCACAAAAACTTGTACGATCACTTTTATATGTACCGCACAAGTGTTGTGCTCTCTTTAATCATCAGTGAAAGATGGTAGTTACCACCCGTCACTATGGGAATTATCAGTGATGGGCAACAGTTCCAACCCATCACTGATGACAACACATAGTGACAGGTGGTAACTATGACTCATCACAGATGACTCCCCTTAGTGACGGGTGATAGTTACCACCCGTCACTGATGACTCCCCTCTGTGAAGATTGGTAATTACCACCTGTCATTGATGACTCCCGCTTATAAATAGGCAGGCCCTGAAGTGAATTAGTACGCTTTTAATTCTAGCAACCCTAACCCTAGACTCTACTATCGTCATTGTCGCCTTCGTGCTCCTCACCGCCCCACCATTCTCCATTCGGTCCCAGCCCTCCATTCCATCATGCATGGCCATCCGTTATATCCCACGTGGCCTCTGCTCCGTCGTTCGTTTCCTTCACGCGTGGACGATCCTACTCGCCACATGCCACCTCAGTTGCATCCTTCTCCTCCGAAGGTCCTCCTCATTTTTGTGCTAAATATTTGCTCTGTGATGGTTAATTAATTTTCTCAATGAAGATAATGCTATTAATTTGTGTAATTTGAGGATGTGTGTGACAATTTAGTTTAATTTTATTGTTTTTACAAATTTATTCATGCAATGCAATGCTCTCATTAATTTGTGCTATATGATGCTTTGTTCATTTCTATGCTCAATATTATTAGTTGTCACACATACCCATGATTTAAATTGTAGCCTAGTGGCGAGGAGGCCATTAAGTTGACAACTAGACATCTAAGAGCAATTATGTTCAACTAAATTTAATGATATTTGTTATATTTTTTTATTTCAGTTCTAACATTGTGCACATTACATTATTTGTATTTCACTTTATAATCTAATGATATTTGTTATATATTTTTTATTTCAGTTATTATTTCAGTTGGTTTTTCAAGAGTCACTTGTTTCTTCCCTTGTTCTAACAAATTTTGAAAAATAAGTTAGAGTTGCACAAACGATTACGTCGTCTCCCATTCGGGAGTGTTGAATTATAAATATGATTGGGCAACTGGTCATATTTATAGGAAGACACTCTCAAATTATCCATGCTTGGACACTCTGGGGATGTGCGGCCCGCGTAGTTGAACTAGGTGGCCTCGTATGGTTCCGGAGAGAGTTTCGGTGGTGTCTCCTTTTTATTCTTCGGATACACAACCATCTCGACCCCAAGTCGAGACGTATATTTGGAGAACAATGGAGAGATGCTATCAAAATTCTCTCTAGAACAATATGGGACCACGTGGTCCAGCTATGCAGGCCGCACATACCTGGATGGGATTTAGGACCTATCCTTGCCTATTAGTTCCCAAGGCCTAGCGTCGTACGTTCGTTCTTTTTTAATGAAACAATAAGGTCTACTTTCTCGTAATGTTTAGATGTCTACCCATTTCTCTACAGAGACTTCTAGCTCCGCCGACGAGGTTGAGCTAGTAAACAAGTAGCCAAAGACACAAGTAAAGTGGCCAACGGACAAGATATATATAACCATTAAGGAGATTGATAGTAATGTCCTGCCAAAAGAGAAACTAGCCTTGCAACGCCTGAGGAAGCTTACAGGACTCATTGCATGGGAGAGGGTCGTGTTTCCCTTGAGGAAGTTCAACGATCTCAGTCAAGAGCAGAAGACTACACTCTACAATGATGGGATCAATGATTACCTTGAGTTTCATAAGACCTCAAAGGCGACGACAGTAACAACTGGCATGAAGATGATATCTAAGCTATGGATGTCTTATAAAAACAACCTTGTCAACAAATTTGTTGCAAAAAATCTCAAGACATTCACAAAGTACCCATTCTTGAAAAAGGAGGACTCGGAACAATATGTCAAAAATGAAGAGCTTAGCTGATTTCAAGGCAGAAAGCTCTGCAAGAAAGATGAGACAGGGCAACTCGATCTTCTCGCTGAGCTTGCTGTAGATGGAGGATAACTTGTCAGACACAAATGATTTTGCAGCTGTTCCCCTACTGCTAATGCAACATATCTCAACCCTATAGATATTTGCAACACCACACACTTGCGCACGTAGCCGCCGGCCATGAAGCAGTGCTGCTATCTCCTAAATCACAATGGAACAATAAATAATACTTGAATTTCCCACTAGAAAACACACTAGATCGGAACAAAGTGGTGGAGGTAAAATTCCTAATTCGAAAGAAAGAGGAATTCGTGATAAACAGTAGAAGGCAGAATAGCACTTCAACCTAAATCAATCTAATTTCGAAAATAAACAACCAAGTTTGCTAGGACCGGTAAATCTATATATATAAGGGCTATTTAAGAGTCTAGGGACATGTGGGGGTCGTCCAATGAAAACCCTATATGAATACGAGTCGGTTACAAGGTCTATGGGCTTCGGACTGAATAAGTAACATGCATTGTTTTGGTGATTTCGATCTGCTCATATATAATCTGGAGGTCTAGTTAGATCCGTTGGAAAGAGGACTTCTCAAGGTTTCCAAAGAGTCTAAGATCATTAAAATTGTAGCTTCCATGTAAAAGATATGAACATTTTAATCTGGTGTTGTCCTTGTAGTCCTGAGTCCGAGTACGAGTCTAAGACGTGTAAAACTTTATCTCCACCCTCTCTTGGCACAAAAGTAATGTCCCAAACTTGTATATTATCTTTGGATGGCCTTGACTTGGTCCCCAATCAACTTCCATGATGTTCCATTGCCTTGATGTGCTCTAAAAATGTCGCTTTATCCACGTAAGTATTTATGTAATTGAATAGCAGCACATTTGATATTGTAGCGTACATGGTTCAAATAAATACAACGTAAATCTAATATAGAATGCATGCACCTTGTGTTGTTTATTATAAAGCATAAGCATGGTCATATCCCAACCGATGATGTCCTCATCATTCTCTCCTTCTTGGCTACAAGCCGTCTTCGGTTTGATCTTGTATTCGTAGTCATTGTAGCTCCTACCCAAAAAAATATCATTGTGCAATATCACTTGTTCTTTTGTTACATTGAGAATAGGAAGAAACCAACTCACCTTAGCATTCCATTGTTCAAGTGTTAGTGAAGAATCACCCTTGATGAAAAGAGAGGAGACAGTGGTGTAGTTGAACAGCTCATCACACTATCCATCTTGAAAACCAACTTGTGTATTTAAATCAAAACAAGAGACTCAGAGATAATAGGATTAGTTAAAACACCTTGCTCGAGATTATTATTTTTAGGCTTGACGTTCACTTTCAAATCGGAACATATGTAAACTCTATGCACAAAGTGTAGTCCTTTATCATTATATTTACCAATTACATGAAAAGTGATATGAGCAGGACATGGCATGTCAGTTCTAGTGAATAATTTCTCATTTAAAGCACTAAGTTCAAAAAGATTATAAAATTCAATATAACCCCAAGTATTTAAAGAAGATAACAATTTATGTTCTTCCCTTTCACTAGTAATGTGAATAAAATGTATCAAATCATTTAAATGTTCAGCAACAAAATCAACTTGTTCATTCACTAGTTGTGGAACAGATATAAGTGAAGCATTGCACAACTCTTCTTTATAACAAGGAATAGGATCTAAATCATCTTGTGATAAAGGAATTTCAGAAATAGATTCCACTATTTGCTCCATACCGCGTAATGGTGGCAAACTAGCAGGTACCTCCTCCGGAAACAAGTCACAAAATTCCTGTAAAACAGTAGAAACATCAAGAGAGGGAGAGGTCATGTCATTAGTAATCAAAATCTCACCCATGCACATGAGCTCTTGTGGAACAGAAGTGGGATCCTCACGAAACTCTATCATATCAGAATTCAACTCGAATTTTCGCTGAGATTCATCCACTATTTGCTGCGTTGGCATTAGCCTCAAAGTAATCTCAGAGGCAAGAACATCATCATCACCTGTCTCATACTCTGAATCCTCATTGACCAATATTACCTTTTTATTTAGACAACCCCCCCTGAAATGACCCTCGCAACCACATGTATAGCAACTCATATCTCAATTTATTGCTGTAGATATTGAAGAATCAACACCACTATATATAGGCTGCACTGTGTTTGCTGCAATAATTTCTGACATGCCCACGTAAGAAACACTAGAGGTAGTGTCGGAGGTAGGCGCTCCACTAGTCGGTCTAGAAGAAAACTGGCCTCTAGCTGCAATGGAATGACAAGCAACCTTGATGTCTTCGGCAATCTGAAGTTCAACCTCATGTGCTTGGTGTAACAAATCTATCATGTTATCATACTTGTGATGACGAACAATGCACTTGATGTTGTATGTTAAACTAGAAAGAAAACATTGCATGGTTTGCTTGGGCTATTCACGTACTCTAGCTCACTACATGATCAACTTCATCTCTTGATAATAATCATTCACCGTCATAATACCCTGCTTCAAATTCTGCAATTTGTTATATTGAGAGGGGATATAGTTGTGTGGAACAAAATGCTCACGCATGACTTGTTTCATAGTTCTCCATGTAATGATGGCTGGTTCACCATCTTCATGTCTAGTCTGGACTAGATTATGCCACCAATGCAAACCATATTCATCAAATTCAAAATATGCCAACTTGATTTTTCTGTCTTCGGTATAGTTATGTAAGAGCAAAAACTTTTCCATCTTTAACTCCCAAGTGAGGTATTCTTCAACATCAGTAGTTCCTACAAACATGGGTATAGAAAATTTTGGTTTGCCTAGTCCATCATCTGCACGGTTAGCTAGTGCAACATTGGCATCAAACTTTAGATGACAAACAGAACCATAGACTCCATTGCCATGACGTCCATTGCCATGACCTCCTTTGCCACAACCTCCATTACCACGGCCATGCTGATCATTATAAACACTTATCTCTCCATTATTATCAGATTCATCCACATGTTGCTGGTTGTGTTGATGATCAAATGACGTTTGAAAGGTTACTACAACATGTGTTAAGTATGTGATAGAATGTTGAAGTGTTGTCACTTGCCTTTGTGTTGCTTGAACCGTGTGAACAACTCCATCTACTTTCATCTTTACTTTCTGCAAATCAGTAGAAAATAGTTTAACAACATAGTCAATTTTTATCTTCAAGTAATCGCAGTATGCTTCATATTCATTCAAATGCACCAGCGAAGCAGGATCCCTTTTCTGCAAAACATTAATACACTTGTCCTCGAAAGACATTATTTAGTAGACACCAAATAGATAAACATAATAAGAAGAATTTTTTTGGATATATGTGAGATGACTCTCAACTTAATCAACTGAAAGAAATAATGTATCTTACTGTTCAGAGTGAATTAGAGTAGCTTACCGACTTGTACGGGTGGAACATGCACGGATGTGATGAAGCGAATAGCAAGGGTGAAAACTATCACACAACAAACCAGGGTATATAGTGGCGTTCGGTTGGGAGACCTAACAACACCAATTCACAAATCCTAGTGTTGTTTGTATGACAGACGACTCAATTAGAAACAAACACGTGGAGATAAATAGGGCAATTGCAACTTTAGGGATGAGCTTAAATTCAATGTCGGAGTACTGTTCGTGTTGCAACGCATAGGGAGAGATGCTAGCAATAACTCCAATAAGGGGGCACATGATTGCTCACATATACTAGTGAAACGAAAGAGACAGGACAAAACTTGAAACTTCAAATAAAAAACTCCAAACATAATTAAACACTTTCAGCCACTTTTCTTTTTTTCTTCCTTCTTTTTTGATATACTTTGGATAGAAAAACTTCTTCCTCTTCTTCTTTTTTGTATTTGGCCAACTTGAATTTTTATTTTCGCAATGGAGTAAAACTTAGCACTGCCAACAATCAAAAACACTTGACGAACCTAAGTGAGCAGTCCCTGGAGTAGTCAATATACTAGTCTCGTGGGTTAGGGAAAAAATTTGTACGTAACAGATTGGCTTGCTATGGTTCTTAATCAAAACAGAGGGGGATTTATGTGGACTCGGATGGGAGGCAATCAGAAATAACACAATTTGAAAATGAAATTTTCATAACTAAATAGTTACCAAAACCTTCAAAATAGACTCTTGACTCCGACGAAAACAACAAGACGAGATTGAAACTTAGACTATATGACTCGGTTCAGAAAAAAATAGATAAAAGTTATGCCAAAGAAGGACTATGACCAGCACAAAATAGATGAACCGATGCAATCTAGGCTAGTGAAATAAATCTAAACCTAATAATTTTCGTGGCTTTTTCTTTATGGAACAGAAATTAAAACCTAACTACAGATTAATGTTGCTCACCGAGTAAACCCAGTGCACTAATACCAAGATGATATGAGGCGGCCCAATCTTCTCGCTAAGCTTGATGTAGATGGAGGATAACTTGTGAGACATTGATGATTATTCGGCTGTTCTCCTGCTGCCAATGAAACAGATCTCAACCCTATAGATATTCGCAACACCACACGCTTGCGCACGTAGCCGCCGGCAACGAAGCGGTTCTTATATCTACTAATTCCCAATGGAACAACAGATGACACTTGAATTTCCCAGTAGCAAACTGTAACACCCCAAATTTTCAAAGAAATAAAAATACAATTTATTATATTTTCTGGAAAAGATTATTTGTATGAAATTCCTTTAATGCTATTTGTGCCCCAAATGAACTAGAACCTAGATGAAATATCCAAACCAGAGGCTAGGAAAATTTGTATATGATCCCAAGACCAAGATATATTTTTGAGTATTTTTACAAATTTTTATCACCCTTGGAAGAAACCCAAATCTTTTAAACCAATTTCAGCAATTATTTTTATTCGAAAAAGGATTTAAACAGTGTCGGGCCTCTCTCCCCCAATCTCCCCATCCCGGCCGGCCCAGCCCACTCCCTCCCCGCGCCCTCACTGACAAATGGGCCCCACTAGTCAGTGACCCCTCCCTCTGCGCACGCGCCTGACGGCTTGGCCCCACTTGTCGGCGCCGTCTACCTCTCTCATCCCCGCACGCACCCACTGACTGCCATGGCCCACGCGTCAGATCCGTCTTCTCCGTGGGATCCGCCCGCAAATCCCCTCGCCGGTCGAAGCCCTAAATGTCGATCCACCACCACCGTGCCCCGCTCCATGAATTGACGTCGGCATTTAATTCCTCACGATACGCCGACGGTTTCCCCCATTACGCCGACGCGTCATTATCCCGGGACCATCGTTCGCATGCATGGAAAGAGCTCGCTGGCGTTAAGTGCGTTTACTCTCAGCCTCCCCCGATTACGCCCCCTCTAACCCCCGCCGGTGTCCCTATTTAAGACCCTAGTGCCCCCGCGTTCACCCCTCGCTAGCACTTGGACCAAACTCGAACAAAACGCCCATGCTCCGGTTTTTAACACCACTCCGCCGCCCGCACTCCAGCCGTCGCTCGCCGTCGCCGGAGACCTCCTCCACCCTTGGCCGCCACACCTGTGTGATCACCAACATCACCGCGACCTCGTCCACCCCTCCGTTGCCACTAAAGACCGCCAACTCTCCATCGCCGATGAGGACCCGAACACCTCCGCCGCCCCCGCTCGTCGCCGGCCGTAACCCGACGACCCCAAGCCTTACCGACGGTACCCTTTGACCCCCGTGATGTACTGATTCTGTTTTATCCCTTAGAACCAACCGTCATCGCTCGCTGTTGCTGCTAGCCCGTCGCCATCGCCGGAGAAGATGACCGGCACGGGTAAAGTACTCATGCCATGTCGGATTTGACCGTGGCTGTTCGATCGTGATCCGACGATGGTGATTAAATCTCTCAGTCGATTTAATCCACACCGTCAGATCTCATTGAAATGGTATGGTTTAATCTCGCACGTCCATCCCCACTTAAAACCCAGATGGAATCTTGGCCATCCATCGCGTACCGGTTCAATCTTTTAATCTCAGCCTTTTGTTTTCATTTAAACCACCCGCCTCACCCTCACGCGTCCGATCATGATCCGACGGCTGATCTAGATCTGGCGCATGTGCACAATGCGCGGGTTCACGGTGGATTCGGCTCACCGTGGACCGATGACCATTTTTGAATTTTAATTAAAGTCCAGAATTAGTTTTAAACTTCTAAAATTCATATCTTGCTCATTTTAACTCCAAATTTAACCATTTGAATTCCAGAAAATTCGTAATTTTATTCTCTACATGTTTGTACAATAAAAACACTAGGTTTATTTTGAGTATTTTATTTTTATTTAATAAAGTATTACAATGCACTTTAGGGTAAACTCAAAATTTGTCCATTTCAATTTTAGAAAAAATTATCTTTTTATCCTCTTCATATTGGTGTAATAAAAACAATAGGTTTATTCTGAACTTTTTATTATTAATTAATTGGAAGTTTAAAATACATTAGAATACATTTTTATTCATTTTTAGAAAATTCCTAACTCTATCAAAGTCCATTTTAAAAATTCCTATAATAATTTTCAGAAGCTTAATAATTTATTTTCCTTAATTTAACCCAATCAAAACCCATATGCTTATGGTGTGATTTTGGATTGTTTAATTGAATGTTGTGTTTATTTTATTCGTATCGAGAAGACTACGATGCTGTCGAGGAGCCGGAATACTTCCCAGAAGTTCCTCCCTCTCCTATCGCTGATCAAGGCAAGTCACCAAACCAACCTTTTGAGCATATTGAACCCAATTTTGTTAAACTATCGCTAAAAACATATAGGTTATACATGCATTAGTCAAATGAAAGCCCTACATTATATTTATTTAGATCCCCAACTTGATGTGCAACCCAAGCCATGCTATCTAGCCTAAACTCCTTGTCACCATGTTATTAGTACTAGTAGATAGTGTCCGACGTATCGACACAATTGCTATAGGTTAAAAATGAGTCGTAGCAATTTGGAATCTACTATATGATCCCCGTTTATTCTTATCCCTGGTATTCTGTTGGTGATAGAGTTATGGTTAAGTGTATGCATGGTGGGTTCCGGGTGCAAGCTAGGGCATTGGTCGATAGCACCCGGGGCACTATAAGGATCGGTCTGCGGGATCCGTTGCAATACATTTCCGTACTAACCACAAGTCTAGTGGGTAAGTACTAACTAAGGTATGGAGTGTTCCAATCCGAGGCACCACTTGGAGATGGGTCAAGCAGCACCTGCGGGTGGCTTGTACCGACGTGGCGCAAAAGGGGGTGCGACGTTAGCTGGGATGCGGCTCGGCGCGCCGGCGAAATCTAGCACGAGTGATTATCGCTTGGAGCATTTCATGCTGAGGTTTTGGCACGAGTTCCCGTGGTATGGGTCATCTCGTTACACTTTGGTGTATGGGATGAGTGTGTGCCTTGTGGATACAGTGGTACACCTCTGATCAGAGTTTAAATCTTTTCGAAAAGCCGAGCCCACGGTCAAGGGCGGGTTGCATGACATCCCATAGTTAGGTTACTTTTAATGAAAGTGCATGATGATTGTGACATGTAAGGACTGTTTGGCGAGGAGAGAAAATGTTCTCCTCGAGTTAGATTGTATTATGTTGTTCATGTTTAATATTCCGCATGATTAAACTTGACTACACTAAATGCTTTAAATTAAAAATGTACTTTTCTGCACTTTTAGCCATTATCATTCCTTTGTTATTATCCTGCATTATTATTGCATTCTCGGTGGCTTGTGGAGTACTTTTTGTACTCATACATGTTGGACACCCACTTCAGAGGCCGCTTACTATAAGGAGGATGGTAAGGAGTAGCGACCCAGTCAAGAAGAAAATCCCGAAGAAGGCGTTCGTCATGCTATTTATTTTTGTTGTTCATTTTGTTTTTACATTTATGTAATAATGTGGTCTGCGTACCACGAATGATTGCACGTATGTACGTTGTCGCATGATGAACCTCTTATTATTATTGTTTTTCTTTAGAAATTCAATAATGTTCTAATTTGATAAATCGGGGCGTCACAAGATGGTATCAGAGCCGACTTGACTATAGGAAGCCAAACGGACCAGCCTAGTACTTAGTTTTGATAAAATCTATTTCGCAAAAACCTACTTTATAACTTTGTTCCTTCCCTTACTTCTCTTCAACTTGTTGTTTTTGTAGATGCCAGTCTACCAAGTCCACAGGTTTTGCCGCCACTTCGAGGGCTTCGTCTGGGAGCCCCGGATGATGGTGACCTTCCTTGGGTTCCTCTTCGAGCCCGAGTTCCATGGCGTCTATATGGTGGAGTTCGCGGGACCATGTGACGTCTCCCTCACCACATCCACGGATCCGGTGATAACATGTCGTTATTCACGGCAGTGCTTGGGGGCCCGACCTTCGACGTCGCGTGCCAACGCGTCGCCCTCCAAGCCCTCATGGAGCCAAGGATGATCTACGACTATCGTCTTCAGAACTCGTCCTTCCGGCTAGTGCCGAAGCGCACTCCCGGCGCCCACCACAGCATCTACATCAGAGTCCACTCCGATCACGATCTGGTCATGGCCCGGCAGACGCGCCTTCTCCAGGCCATGGATGACCTCCAAACCGAGGCGGTCGAGTTTCTTCATCAGGAGACGAAGAGCTTGATCCAACAAAATGGCGAGCTGCAGCGTAAGATCATACAGCTGCAGAAGGACATTACGGAAATGATTCTCCTCGTTTCGAGGAGGAAGAAGCCCATCCACGAGCCTGCCCCTCGCCCCAAGAGGATCCTACCACACCCCACGCCCGCCGGACAGTCCAGCTCTAGCGCCCCTGCTTCATGCCCCGCCATCGTCGCCGACCCTATCATCGAGCACTTTCTCGAGCCCACCATCCCTCAGGACCCTCGTGGTTCTAAGAGCACGGAGACCACCCCAGATGGTGAGTAGGCGATAGTTTCGTTGATTGATGTCTAAATAATTTTGTGATTGTGGTACCACCTGCAACGGTTGTTTTGTGGGTGGATTAAAATAAGAACGTTGATGTAATGAACATTTCTTTTACCACTTATATATATGAGCCCCTCTGGGCCGTTTTCTTGGTAAAGCTTATTTTAATGTTTTTCTCATATGACTAAAAATACTTTGTGCTCAAAAAATGGCTAGATAAATATAACACCGGGTCCAACAATGGAGAAGGGGCAAGCAACGGTCTGCCCGGAAGTGTTGTGCCCAACTGGGGCACAACGGGCCAACATCAGACTGGGCCACCATCCGCCAACCATCACACCTTGGTGGAGATGATGGCGAATTAGAACCAGCTGATCACCGCCCTGCTCACCCAAATGCAGCACCAACAGGCACAGTTGGATCGGCTGCAACAACAGAACGTGGAGCCCGTCCCACATGCACCAGCCCCCGCACCCGCGCCTCAACTCTCGAAGTTTTTGCGCGTGCAACCCCCTATATTTTCCAACACGACGAACCCCGTGGTGGCCGGAGAATGGCTCCGGACCATTGGGAAGAAGTTGGACCTCCTCCGCTACACCGACCAAGAGAGAGTGTCATTCGCCACTCACCAACTTCAGGATCCCACCGCGGAGTGGTGGGACAACTACCGTGAGTCCCAGCAGAGGACCACGAGGTTACTTGCACTACAGGAAAACGATAAACTTCCGTCGGCCAAATTAACTTCCGTCGGCTTTTGGGAAAGCCGACGGAAGTTATTTAACTTCCGTCGGCTCCTGGAGACCGACGGAAGTTAAGTTAACTTCCGTCGGCTTCTGACAGTGGCCGACGGAAGTTAGCGGGGATTTTTCCGCGGCCGATCGGATCCCCCTAACTTCCGTCAGCCAGGCCGACGGAAGTTAGCTAACTTCCGTCGGCTTTAACGCTGGCCGACGGAAGTTAGGGAATTTATTCCCCAACCGCGTGCGCGTACAGGGAGCCCTAACTCCCTGTACACGCGCGCCCGGCCCGTTCCCCGCCGCCGCCGCTCCTGCGCCCGCCGCCTTCCGCCGCCGCTCCTGCGCCCGCCGCCTTCCGCCGCCGCCCGGTCCCGCCGACCCGCGCCGCCTGCTGCCGCCGCCTCGCTCCCGCGCCGCCTCCCGCCGGCGCCGCCGCCGCCGCCGGTGCCGCCCGGTGCCGCCCGGTCCCGCGCCGCTCCTCCCCGCCGCCTCTGGCCAACCGCCGCCGACCGCGTGCCCGCGCCCGCCGCTCCTCCCCGCTGCCGCCGACCACCGCCGCCGCCGGCAAGCTGGTCCCACCGACCGCCGCCGCCGCCGGCCAGCCGGTCCCGCGCGCCCACCGCCGCCTCCCACGCCGACCGCCCTGCCGCTCCTCCCCATCGCCTCTGGCCGGCCGCCAACGACTGCCCGCCGCCCGTCGTCGTCGCCCGTCGCCGCCCGTCGCCGCCCGTCGATCAAGTAAGTACGCCACATTGCATGTACATTCTATCTATGTCCGTTTATGTTTACGCTAATTGTAATGATGTAATAGGTTAATATATGCTTGTTTGGTCATGACATGATTTCTATCCTTGTTTGGACAGTTCACAGGGTATGACCGAACAATTTTTCTTTTGGTGCTGTTGTAAGATGTCTCACCTTTTCATACCATGATTTGAACAAATATTGCATGATATGGTAATGATTATTTTCATGCAAAAATTAGACCAAACTTTATGTTATATTAGATACAAAGATAATTGAACTAGCTGTAGAAATAACTTAGCTAAAAATGTATGATAGGTGGATAGCATGAATGGTGGAAAATGTGGAATCGGAAAGTGTTTAATTTCCCATGGACTTCGCCGATTGGAATAATTATAGTACAAGAGTAGTGTGTGAGATTTTTAGTTGATCAAGTAGTTGTGCATAACTGTCTAAATACGTATTTAAACATAACGGGATATGAAATGTTTATCGAAACTGCAAGAACCGGTCATAGGTAAACCAAGCGTCAAGTTGAAAACAAATGGGACAAACTTAGGATTGAATACAGTTGTTGGAAGAAGTTAGCTAACTTCTGTCTCCTCGCTTCCGTCGGCCAAAGGTCGACAGAAGTTAGCGTTTTGCCGACGGAAGTTAACTTCTTCCGTCGGGAAAGGGCTAACTTCCGTCGGCTTTGGCCGACGGAAGTTGCCTGTTTTGTTGAAGACAAGTTCTGCAACTACTGCTGCGATGGATTGTTATTATTTTTAATGCCAGTCTCAACAAGTTTATGAATTTGTTTGAGTGTTGTTGTGAATTAATGCAATTGCTAATTCAATAATGGTCAGTATATATAGTGGTAGAACTAGCTTCTTGTATTTTTTTCGTATGCAATTTTTTATTTGACAACAACGTAGATAGTGTAACGAAACCTATGCGTCACTCGTTTCGGACCAACATGTCTCACACGTGTCATGCGTGTGAGATGTGTAGGTCCAAAATTGTCCCTTTTTGGACAGCCTCAGAGTGGGCGACAGGGCATGGTTTTATGATGAGTCATGAGTCCGAATGGGATTTCAGTAACATAACCTTGTTGTTCTCCATTGCACCACTATCAGGCGTGCAATTGGAGAACAGCGGGGTTATGCTGCTGAAATTTCGTTCGGACTCATGGCTCGTCATAAATACCACGTTTTGTCGGTCACTCTTGGGTGGGTTTAGGACCTATCTTTTCCTATAGACCATGGTTGTCACGGCATCGCCTGCGCCGACTAGGCGTCCAGGCGGTCACCGCCGGACGCCATGGTGAATCGCCTCGCCTGGGTGGAGTTAGGCGCCCGCCTGGAGCTTCTAGGCGTCGCCCATGGCGCCTAGGCGATCGCCAGGCGTGTCTGGGCGGGCGCCTAGGGTCCGTGGTAGTGTCTAAGGCGTGGCACAGGCCTTTCGGTTAACCCTGTTCCCTTGCGTCGCGGGCTCTGCTTCCCCTTGCGTCGCCGGCCGCCCGGCCGCCTCTGCTTCCCCTCCGTTGTCCGAAGGCGGAGGCGGGGGGTGGCCAGAGTGTGTGTATGTTGCGAGCCCTTTTATAGCGGCCAGTGCATGAATCTTCTTGATTGAATGAATGTTTTGCATATAGAATGGCTGAGGACGATCGGCGGTGGATGTATAGTGGTTGGATGAAAAGTGGAGCTCACACGAGGGAGTGGGTAATCAACGCTGAGAAATTTGTTGATCGTGCATTCGCTTTGACAACAAACACTGGCGCGAGGTGCCCATGCATGAAGTGCAGAAATTCTCGTTGGCAAGACACGAGGACGTTGTCATTGCATATTTGCAAATATGGTTTCGTCAAACAGACGTCATCAAGAGCAGCTCCTGAGATGCATAGATCCGACATTAATTGGTCGGCCTACTGCATTTCAACTAGAAGATGAGGTAACTTTCAGATTGTTTTTTATGCCAGTTATAAACTATTACTAATTGTTTCAATACTATTTTGTAGGAGGAAGAACACTTGGAGAGTGCGGGTCACGAGTATCATCCGGTGGGTGGGGGCAGGAGGGGGATGTCCCAGAGTGTGCGGCACAGAGGGATGACCCAGAGGGTGTGGGGCAGGGGGATGACCCAGAGGGTGCGGGGCAGGGGGATCTCCCGGAGGGTGCGGGTCAGGAGGAAGGTGCTGAGGCTGTCAGCGGGTCCTCAGTATCTTTCAGGACGATCCACCTGGTCGCCCCACCAGTAGTCTCTTCCGGTGGAGCCAAGATCGAGATTACGCCTATAGGTGACGGGTAAGTGTAATACTCTTTTGTTGTTTTGCTTTTTTTCTTCAAAAAATTTCTTTCACTAAACTGACTTTATTTATTATGTATTTCTAGATCTTGGATTGACTCTTGGTTTGACGACACTTCGAGGGTCAAGCAGGTTAACCAGATATTGGGTAACCTGTATCGTCTGCACTACCCAGGGGTGCTGACAATGCTGACCGGTGAGCGGGTTCTATGCCAGACATGGGACCAGTACCGGTTTGCTCCTGACGGGCGCCACGGAACTGCTCAGGGGGCGGTGTCTCATGACTTCTGGGTATGCAAGTGTTTTTTCAATCTTCTTTTAGGCTTTCGAGTTACAACACTTTACTAATCATTACTTTTGCAGTTACGCTTTTGCTTGCCAGAAGTCGGCAATCACCATAACCATGCCCTTCAAGTCTTCAACAACAATGCACATAAGGTGGTGAAGGACGCCATTTCGTATGCCCGCATTCAAGCGAACAATGCTTACTACAAGGAGAAGCTAGGGCAACGAATGAGCAAGGCGACGGGCTCATCGTCAATCTATTTGACTGAATAAGAATACCGTTCGGTAAACAATTCTAACTTTTTAAATCTTCGATTGTTCAGATTTGTTGTCATATAATACAAATAGCATCTCTGTTCAGGTGAGGATTCCGTGGTTTGCAAACCGCGAGGACGCATATTTTGAATTCTGCAAAATTTGGTCTTCAACCGCATTTAAGAAGACTTCCAAGAAGAAAAGACAATGCCGCGGGACGGATCCGAAGCACAGATATGGTGCCGACAGACATATTCGCCACGCTAAACGCTTGGTAAGACCTCCTTCTGTCACTCTCTAGCTATAGATACATTGTAATGCGACTAACTCATTTCTAATGTACAGGAAGCTAAATCTGGCAACGTGCCAAGTGACATAGAGGTGTATACCTCTGGTCACAAAGGAAGCGATCCTACATAGCCAGATGTCTTGTGTAGCCAGACAGCCACGGACCATTTGGTGAGATGTTATTAAGAGTTTGCGTAATTTCATTTTTCTGCGTCTAGCTTATCGGACATGTTTTTTGCAGGCGCAGTATGGTGAACACACGGTTCGACTCCATGGATAGGACTATGATTGGCGGAGAGAACCTGTCGACCAAATGGCCGTGTACTCCAGCGGAGGTGGCAAAAGCCATGGACGGTGAGACAGTGTTTTTATTAATGTTTTGTGTATGGTATTGTGATGGTAACTAACTCATTCAATGTTGCAGGTACTCCATGTTCAATGGAGTTATTGACTCGAGAGCGGTGAGAGCTCAGAAGTCAGCTCAGTCGTCGCAGAGCTCCGTCGGAGTTGGCTCCAGCCGTCGTCGCTCTTCAGAAACCCCGGAGGTGGATCTGGTGAGGGAGGAAATGGGGCAGGAAATGAGGCGGCGCGACGAGTACTATATCGCCTGCTTAGCACAACAGCAGGCGATGATCCAAGTAAGTTTAGTTTGGAGTGTTGTAGTTAAAAAGTATTCAGAAATAGGTTTAGAACTAACTGATCACATTACAACATGTGTAGCAACTAGCCCAGCAGCATGGTGGATTTGACATGTCCAATTTCCAACCACTACCTCCCCCGCCACCACCATTATATTCTACATCACCTGAGGTACCTCCTGACATATCGTTACTTCAGATACTTAAGTTAGTGTTTAGAAGAGTAGTTGAGTTAATTCGTTCTCTAATTTTGTCTATTTCTTCAGACTTTTCGTACGCCTGGCCAGGATGGAGCCTCTCGGGAAAATGTGGATGAAGCGGGAGGAAGCAGTGGCACCCACGACCTAAATGTGGGTGAAGCGGGAGGCAGCGGCGGCACCCACGACCCAAATGTGGGCGATCAGTGAGTATATGGACAAATATGACTTTGTATGTGGCTCTCGCTGTGTTTTGTGAATTTGTATGTGAATTTTGATGTGATATGTGAATTTAGATGTGTACTGTGACTTTGGATGTGAATTCAGTTATATTATGTGATTTTGGATGTGATGTGTGAAGTGTGGATGTGAATTTGGATGTGAGATGTGATTTTGGATGTTATATGTGAAGTTTGAATGTGATTTTGGATGTGAAATGTGAATTTGGATGTGTATTGTGAATGTGATTGAAATTGTGGTTGGATGTGAGTGTGAGTAGGGGAACCAGGAAAAAAAATACCAGCTAACTTCCGTCGGCTTTTATCATAGCCGACGGAAGTTAGCTGGTTTCGGCCACGTGGGCAGAAAGGCTAACTTCCATCGACTAGTGCCAAAGCCGACGGAAGTTAGCTTCCCCTAACTTCCATCGGCCAGGCTGGCCGACGGAAGTTAGCACCCCCTGCTGACATGGCAGAGTTCGGCGCTAACTTCCACCGGCCACGTGAAGCCGACGGAAGTTAGCTAACTTCCGCCGACGGAAGTTAGCTAACTTCCGTCGCCTCGCTTCTGTCGGCCTTAGCGTTTTGCCGACGGAAGTTAGCTTCTTCCGTCGGGAAAGGGCTAACTTCCGTCGGCTTTGGCCGACGGAAGTTGCCTGGATTGTTGTAGTGTTGGGTGGATTTCACCATAGCCTTTCACGCTGCCCACGCAGCATGAATTCTGGGACCTGCAGCAGGGAAGCCGGATGGTCATGGAGTATCTCCATGAGTTCAACCGTCTGGCCCGCTATGCGCTAGAGGAAGTGCGGACCGACGCTCTCCGCCAGGCTAAGCTCCTCCGGGGACTTAAGGATGAGCTCTCCATCCAACTCGTCACCACCGACTACGCCGACTTCCAGCGGTTGGTGAATAAAGCACTCATCCAGGAGACTAAGCAAAACAAGCTGGACCTCAAGAAGAGGAAGATGATCGCGTTCAAGCATCATCAGGCGAACCCTCGGAGGCCCCGCTTCATCCCTCCGCCACCGACACCCACCTACCATCCTCGGCCCGTCTACAGGCTGCCACATGCCGCCAGTGGATCCAACACCGGGCATCCCCGCCCCGCTCCACTAGCTCCGGCCGCTCAGCCGATGCCCGCCACCAAGGCCCCGTTCATGAGGGACTGCAACGGAAAGCCGGTCGTTTGCTTCAACTGCCAGAAAGAAGGGCACTACTCGCACCAGTGTCCTCACCCCATGCAGCCCCAAGGCGTGGCGCCCAACCAAGCAGTTCGTGCTCGCGTCAACCACATTAGCGCATAGGAAGCTCAGGAAGCTCCCGAAGTCATACTCGGTATGTTCACCGCGAATTCCATACCTACAATAGTACTATTTGACACTGGGGCAATGCATTCCTTCATATCCGAAGACTTTGTGAATACAAATGACTTGGAAGTACTCCCTCTGCCCGCCCCCATGATGATTGCCACCACCGGCAAGAGAACCCTAGCTAACCTGTTTAGACCAAAGGTAAGGATAGAAATCCAAGGAGTACTATTTTGGGTCGAGCCAGTTCTCATCGAGTGCACCGGACTCGACCTCATCCTTGGGATGGACTGGTTGATGAAGCACAAGGGAGTAATTGACTACGCCAGCAACACTGTCACCATGATCAACCCCGAAGGCGAATCCATCACTTTTCAGATGACCACCTGGATCTAGCAGGGCATCCCTTCACTCGCTAGCCCTAGAGGAAGTGCCCGTGGTCAGAGAATACATGGACGTCTTCCCGGAAGACCAATATGGAATGCCTCCCAAGCGGGACATCAAATTCAGAATCGAGCTTGTCTCCGGGACCACCCCAATCTCCAAGCGCCCATACTGGATGGCCGCCAATGAACTAGCCGAAGTTAAGAGCAATATTGAAGACCTAGAACAAAAAGGGTACATCCGACCGAGTACCTCGCCCTGGGGTGCACCGGTCATCTTCGCCATGAAGAAGGACAAGACCAAAAGGATGTGCGTGGACTATAGAGCCTTGAACGACGTGACCATCAAGAACAAGTACCCACTGCCTCGGATCCACAACCTATTCGATCAATTGAAGGGATCCTCGTTGTTCTCCAAGATCGACCTCAGGTCAGGTTACCACCAGTTGAGGATTAGGGAAGAAGACATCCCTAAGACCTCCTTCACATCCCTCTACGGACTTTACGAGTATATAGTGATGTCGTTCGGACTCACGAATGCCCCGGCCTTCTTCATGAACATGATGAACAATGTATTCATGGAGTTCTTGGATAAGTTCATCGTGGTATTCATCGACGATATCCTCGTCTACTCCAAGACCAAGGAAGAACATGAAACTCACCTCCGACTAACCCTCGGAAAGCTAGGGGAGCAACAATTGTACACCAAATACAACAAGTGTGAGTTTTGGTCGTCTGAAGTAAAGTTCCTCGGCCATGTCATATCCACTAGAGGGATAGCCATGGACCCAACCATCGTAGAAGCAGTGACCAATTGGCTACAACCCACGAACGTGACTGAGATCCGGAGTTTTCTTGGATTGGCCGGATACTACCGCTGGTTCATCGAGAACTTCTCTAAGATAGCCAAGCCAATGACCAGACTGCTGTAGAAGGAAGTAAAGTTCGAATGGACTCCAGATTGCAAAGAATGCTTCCAGGCCATTAAGAAAAAGCTCGTGTCATCCGCGATTCTGACTTTGCCAGACATCCGGAAGGACTTCCATGTTTACTGTGATGCCTCTCGCCAAGGATTAGGGTGTGTATTAATGCAAGACGGGAAGGTGATATCGTACGCCTCTCGCCAGGTAAGGCCGCATGAGCTAAATTACTCGACCAATGACCTGGAATTGGTAGTCGTGGTTCATGCCTTGAAGATATGGAGACATTACCTTGTGGGGAATCGGTGTGAGGTCTTCACCAATCACAAGAGCCTCAAGTACATATTCACCCAACCGGACCTGAACCTCAGACAGAGAAGGTGGTTGGAGTTGATAAAAGATTTTTACTTGGGCATCCACTATCATCCAGGAAAAGCAAACGTGGTGGCAGATGCCCTATGTCGAAAAGGGTACTGCAATGCCATCATGGTGCAAGACCAGGCCCCATTGTTATATAAGGAGATGGAATGGTTGAATCTAGGGATCACCACCAGAGCGTATCTCGCTGCCCTAGAGACCAGACCTATCTTGATGGACCAGATCCGTGAGACACAGAAGGAAGACCCAGACATCTTAGAGATCCAGCAGAATATGAGAAAAGGTAAAGCCCTAGGATTCTCCAAGGATGAGAACGGTACCGTCTGGTTTGGAAACCGGGTATGCGTGCCCGATAAGCCAGAGTTGAAGGCCCTCATCCTCCAAGAGGCCCATGAGACTCTATACTCCATACATCCCGGGAGTACAAAGATGTACCAAGACCTAAAGGAGAAATATTGGTGGGTCAGTATGAAAAGGGAAATAGCTGAGTATGTGGCCAAGTGCGACACATGCCGGCGAGTCAAGGTAGAGCACCAGAGACTTGCCGAATTGTTGCAACCCCTCAAGGTCCCCGAATGGAAGTGGGAAGAAATAGGAATGGACTTCATCACGGGACTACCCAGGACCCAAGCCGGTCATGACTCTATCTAGGTAATCGTCTATCGACTCACCAAGGTGGCTCATTTCATCCCCATCAAGACGACGTACACCATCGCTAAGTTGGTTGAGTTGTACATGACCCATATTGTGTGCCTGCACGGAGTTCCAAAGAATATGTATCTGACCGAGGGAGTCAGTTTACCTCTAAGTTTTGGAAGAATCTTCAAGAAGAACTTGGCACCCGACTAAACTTTAGCACCGACTATCATCCACAGACCGACGACCAAACCGAAAGGGAGAACCAGGTGTTGGAGGATATGCTTAGAGCCTGCGCTCTAGACTTTGGCGGAATGTGGGATAAGAACATGCCTTATGCGGAGTTCTCCTAGAACAACAGCTACCAAGTCAGCCTGCAGATGTCCCCTTTTGAAGCACTTTATGGGCGTAAGTGTAGAACGCCGCTACTCTGGATCAGACCAGAGAGTTGTATCTATTTGGGACAGACATATTGCGAGAAGCCGAAGAGAAAGTCAAGATCATCAGGGACAGATTGAATATAGCCTAGTACCAACAAAAGAGCTATGCCGATAACCGACGGAGAGACCTAACCTTTAAGGAGGGCGACTACGTCTATCTCCGAGTCACTCCCCTTCGTGGCACCCAAAGGTTCAACATGAGAGGCAAGTTAGCACCCCGTTACATCATACCCTTTCAGATCCTCCGATGGCAAGGAGAAGTGGCATATCAGCTAGAACTACCTTCATCCTTGGCAGGAGTCCATGATGTGTTCCACGTCTCTCAACTGAAGAAGTGTCTTCGTGTACCCACCGAACAGGCCGACCTCCGGCAGCTAAATGTCAAAGAAGACTTGACCTACATTGAGAAACCCGTCCGGATTCTAGAAGTTAAGGAAAGGGTAACCAGAAGCCGCGTGGTTCATTTATGCAAGGTCCAGTGGGACAACCACCCCGTCGAAGAAGCCACCTGTGAAAAGGAATATGAGTTAAAAGCCCAATACCCCGAGCTATTCGAGTAACTTCCCGAATCTCGAGGACGAGATTCTTTGTAAGGGGGATAGGTTTGTAACACCCAAAATTTTCAAAGAAATAAAAATACAATTTATTATATTTTATGGAAAAGATTATTTTTATGAAATTCCTTTAATGCCATTTGTGCACCAAATGAACTAGAACCTAGATGAAATATCCAAACTAGAGGCTAGAAAATTTGTATATGATCCCAAGGCAAAGATATATTTTTGAGAATTTTTACAAATTTTTATCACCCTTGGAAGCACCCCAAATCTTTTAAACCAATTTCAGCAATTATTTTTATTCAAAAAAGGATTTAAACAGTGTCGGGGCTCTCTCCCCCAATCTCCCCCTACTGGTCGGCCCAGCCCACTCCCTCCCCGTGCCCCTCACTGACAAACGGGCCCCACTAGTCATTGACCCCCTCCCTCCGCACACGCGCCCGATGCCTCCGCCCCACTTGACAACGCTGTCTGCCTCTCTCTTAGCCCCGCACGCACCCACTGACCGCCATGTCCCACGCGTCAGATCTGACTTCCCCGCGGGATCCACCCCCAAATATCCTCGCCGGCCGAAGCCCTAAACGCCGATCCACCACCACCGTGCCCCGCTCCCCGAATTGACGTCGGCATTTAATTCCACCACACACCGACGGTTTCCCCCATTACGTCGACCCGTCATCGTCCCGGGACCATCGTTCGCATGCAAGGAAAGAGCTCGGCCTCCCCCGATTGTGCCCCCTCTGACCCCCGCCGATGTCCCTATTTAAGCCCCTGGTGCCCCCACGTTCACCCCTCGCTAGCACTTGGACTGAACCCGAACAGAACGCCCATGCTCCGGTTTTTAACACCACTCCGCCACCCTCACTCCAGCCGTCGCTCGCCGTCACCGGAGACCTCCTCCACCCTCAGCGGTTGCACCCATGTGATCATCGACATCACCTCGACCTCATCCACCCCTACGTCACCACTGAAGACCACCGGATCTCCATCGCCGACTACGACCCGAACACCTCCGCCGCCCCCGCTCATCACCGGGCGTAACCCGATGACCCCAAGCCTCACCGACGGTACCCTCTTGACCCCCGCAATGTACTGATTCCGTTTTAGCCCTTAGAACCGATCGCCGTCGCTCACCGTGGCCGCTTGCCCGTCGCCGTCGATGGAGAAGACGACCGACATGGTTAAAGTACCCGTGCCGTGTCTGATACGACCACGACCGTTCGATCGTGATCCGATGATGGCGATTAAATCTCTGTCGATTTAATCCATGTCGTCAGATCTCATCGAAACGATACGGTTTAATCTCGCGCGTCCATCCCCACTTAAAACCCAGATGGAATCTAGACCATCCATCGTGTACCGGTTCGATCTTTTAATCTCAGTCGTCTGTTTTCATTTAAACGACCCGCCTCACCCTCACGTGTCCGATCGTGATCCGACGACTGATCTGGATCCGGCGCATGCGTACAGTGCACGGGTTCATGGTGGATTCTTCTCACTGTTGACTGACGACCATTTTTGGATTTTAATTAAATTCCAGAATTAGTTTTAAATTTATAAAATTCATATCTTGCTCATTTTAACTCCACATTTAACCATTTCAATTCCAGAAAATTCATAATTTTATTCTCTACATGTTTGTACAATAAAAACAGTAGGTTTATTTTGAGTATTTTATTTTTATTTAATAAAGTATTCAAATGCACTTTAGGGTAAACTCAAAATTTGTCCATTTCAATTTTAGAAAAAATTATCTTTTTATCCTCTTCATATTGGTATAATAAAAACAATAGGTTTATTCTGAACTTTTTATTATTAATTAATTGGAAGTTTAAAATACATTAGAATACATTTTTATTCCTTTTTAGAAAATTCCTAACTCCATCAAAGTCCATTTTAAAAATTCCTATAATAATTTTCATAAGCTTAATAATTTATTTTCTTAATTTAACCCAATCAAAACCCATATGCTTATGGTGTGATTTTAGATTGTTTAATTGAATGTTGCATTTATTTTATTCGTATCGAGAAGACTACGACGCCATCGAGGAACCGGAATACTTCCTAGAAGTTCATCCTCTCCTTTCGCTGATCAAAGCAAGTCACCAAACCAACCTTTTGAGCATATTGAACCCAATTTTGTTAAACTATCGCTAAAAACATATAGGTTATACATGCATTAGTCAAATGAAAGCCCTACATTATATTTATTTAGATCCCCCACCTTGATGTGCAACCCAAGCCATGCTATCTAGCCTAAACTCGTTGTCACCATATTATTAGTACTAGTAGATAGTGTCCGACGTATTGACACAATTGCTATAGGTTAAAAATGAGTCGTAGCAATTTGGAATCTACTATATGATCCTCATTTATTCTTATCGCTGGAATTCTGTTGGTGATAGAGTTATGGTTAAGTGTATGCATGGTGGGTTCCTGGTGCAAGCTAGGGCATTGGTCGGTAGCACCCAGGGCACTATAAGGACCGGTGTGCGGGATCCGTTGCAATACATTTCTGTACTAACCACAAGTCTAGTGGGTAAGTCCTAACTAAGGTATGGAGTGTTCCAATCCGAGGCACCACTTGGAGATGGGACAAGCAGCACCTGCGGGTGGCTTGTACCGACATGGCACAAAATGGGGTGCGATGTTAGCCGGGATGCGGCCCGGCGTGCCGGCAAAACCTAGAGCGGGTGATTATCGCTTGGAGCATTTCATGCTGAGGTTTTGGCACGAGTTCCTGTGGTATGGGTCATCTCGTTACACTTTGGTGTATGGGATGAGTGCATGCCTTGTGGGTACAGTGGTAAACCTCTGATCAGAGTTTAAATCTTTTCGAAAAGTTGAGCCCACAGTCAAGGGCAGGTTGCGTGACATCCCACAGTTAGATTACTTTTAATGAATGTGCATGATGATTGTGACATGTAAGGACTATTGGGCGAGGAGGGAAAACATGCTCCTTGAGTTAGATGGTATTATGTTGTTCATGTTTAATATTCCGCATGATTAAACATGACTACACTAAATGCTTTAACTAAAAAATGTACTTTTCCACACTTTTAGCCATTATCATTCCATTTTACTATCCTGCATTATTATTGCATTCTCGGTCTTGTCTTGTGGAGTACTTTTTGTACTCATACCCGTTGGACAATCACTTTAGAGGACACTTACTATGAGGAGGATGGTCTGGAGTAGCGACCCAGTCAAGAAGAAGATCCTGAAGAAGGCGTTCGTCATGCTATTTATTTTTGTTGTTCATTTTATTTTTACATTTATGTAATAATGTGGTCTGCGTACCACGAATGATTGCCCATATGTACGTTGTCGCATGATGAACCTCTTGTTATTATTGTTTTTCTTTGGAAATTCAATAATGTTCCGATTTGATAAATCAGGGCATCACACAAACACACCAGATCGAAACAAACTGGTGGAGGTAAAATTCCTCATCAAAACAAAGAGGAATTCATGATAAACAGTAGAAGGCAGAATATCACTTCAACCTGAATCAATCTAATTTCGAAAATAAACAGCCAAGTTTGCTAGGGTCGACCACACACACATATATATAGGGGCTATTTAAGAGGCTAGGGACTTGTGGGGTCATCCAAAGAGAACCCTAGATGAATACGACTCGATTACAAGGCATGTGGGCTTCAGATAGAATAAGTAACACACATTGTTTTTGTGATTGCGATCTTCTCGTATAGAATCTAGAGGCCTAGCTAGATCCGTTGGAAAGATAACTTCTCAAGCTTTCCAAAGAGACCAAGATCATCAAAATTGGAGCTTCCATGTAAAAGTTATGTACATATTAATCTGGTGTTGTCCCTATAGTCCGAGTCCAAGACGTGTAAAACATTATCTTCACCTTCTCTTGGCACAAAAGTAACATCCCAAACTTGTATATTATCTTCGGATGGCCTTAACTTGGTCCCCAATAAACTTCAATGATGTTCCATTGCCTTGATGTGCTCTCAACATGTCACTTTATCCACGTAAGTATTTCTGTAATTGAATAGAAACACATTTCATGGTGTAGTGTACATGGTT
Organism: Zizania palustris; assembly: GCA_019279435.1. Taxonomy (NCBI): domain Eukaryota; kingdom Viridiplantae; phylum Streptophyta; class Magnoliopsida; order Poales; family Poaceae; genus Zizania; species Zizania palustris. The sequence goes on along the minus strand of JAAALK010000285.1, from coordinate 34,722,972 downwards.
CAAATAAATACAAAGTAAATCTAATATAAAACGCATGCACCTTGGGTTGTTTATTATAAAGCATAAGCATGGTCATATCCCAGACGATGATGTCCTCATCAAAAGAGCTCCGATCTAGTAATAAGCTACCCCACAACCTTGGTTCAACTAGTTATGTGGGGATGAAAGATAGGTTGTTGGCCGAAGATGCCAAGATGGCTAGTGAGGGCAAAGAAAATCCATGGCAATATTTTCCCGATAGAGCACAATCATTTCTAAGGGCCTGGGGGAGACTGGAAGAGAGTGGTGAAGTGGTGTGGACATCGAGCGAGGCAACGCTTGTGACTGAGAAGGTCAAAGATCTGGCAGCACGATCATCGGAAGGATCATTCAGTACCGTGAGGGAGCACGATGAGCTAACAACTTCTTTTGGCAACTCAGAGCACCCTGCTCACGTGTGGGGCGTCTCTAGCTCGCAAGGCTAGAAGCATGTTTTTTTGATAATGCTGACATGTACAAGAAGCGAAGAAGGTCAAAGGATTCAATGTGGTGGCACTCTCTACGAAGATCAAGAGGGATTTATATGTAGATATTACGAGTAAGTTAGCTCGATAGGGTATTATCCTTGCAAACAAAGCTACAGTTGATTGCCCTCCTCGTGCCAAAAAGAGCAGTTGTGCATCAAGATTGGTTGAGAAACATTTGATGTGTAGTGGTTTTGATGAGACCATCGACTAGCTAACTAAACCAACCACGTGCAAGTTCGTCATATAGCTGCAATGGTTCAGATTGAGGTGGCAAGGGGTATGGTCCTTCAATATCAACATGAGATACACAACTTGCCGATAAATGAGGGATTTGAAGTGTTGTCTATTGATTTCATGCACCCTAACGTAGAAGACATCCCATTGCCTATTCATCCAAATGATGAAATCACCACCCTTCGCATTGCCCATCTCACAAGGGTACAGTGAAAAAGGGTGGATATTTTGGTTGATGCCAAAAACCTCTAGCTGCTCAACCAAGCTATTGCTCAACCTTGTACTACTCAACCTTCAGTTGCTCAACACCTATTGTTGTTACACCTATTGCAACTCCACCTATCGAGCAATGTGAAAATACCGTAACTGTGCCACCGTCAAATAAGCCAACGATTGTACACAAAAAACAAAGAAGGTTGGTGCTAAAAATACTAAAAAAGAGGTAAAGCCTAATGTCACATTAGCGTGGACTCTTGCTAATTCTAAGTACGAACAAGGAAAGAACCTGCTTCCTTAAGATCAGTTAAGAATGGGAGGGCAAGCCTTAATTGACCTCCATTAATTATACATCAATGGCTGCAAAGAAAATAAAAGTTAGGTCATTGTACCATATAATAAAATTAATTTATGGACTAGTGAAGGATATTTCTTGGTATTGGACATAAGCTTGCTACGATGTTGGACATTGTAAATTACTTAACCTATATTTATATTAAAGTCGACACGTCATTATGTAGTATTAACTACTCTTTCATATGTGAGTCGACTACCTATTTAAGTTACTCACCACATGCATCACAAGAGAGCTACATTTAATGGGTATACACAACTTGAATAGATATTATGTCCTACCGCTCATCGCTCCCAAGTGGAAGATCGTATAGTACATTGACTCGGCAAGACCAATGGGACCAAATGGCAAGTGCACCGAGAGGGACTTCTCGGTAGTCAGAAGTTTAAATCACTAGTAAGGTTTTCTTCACTTTATTACAAGTTCAACCTTTAACCTATTCTTCTTAACTCAATCTTGTTCTACCTTGTTACAGAGCTTTCGAATCCGCCGCCCATGTCCACAAACCAAAAGCAATGCAAGGCCTACAATTGGTTCATAAAACCGCAATGCATGTATGTCTCTAAATGTTTACCGTTTCAAATTTAATGTACCGTCCAAACTAATCATGTATTTCCATAATAGTGCTACAGTGAACCTCTTGGAACCCAATCTGGGTTTTATGTTGCACACCATATGACGCTGGCCCTAAAAATAGCGGATCTTAAATCACTTTACGTAAGAAATTATCGTGATCTTTGTTCTTCTGTTTCATTTATTTTTCACTTATGTAAACATTGATTGATATCAAAAACTCAATTTACAGGAATTCAACATACTTGAAGGCAGTCTTAGCGAGACTGGGTTATCGACGATCCATTCACGACGAGTGGTATTCCTTATGGAACAAGTCTTCGTAAAGAATGACATTTTCCATTATAAGGGCTAGAATTAATGATTCAATTTGTCATGTAATAGTTGCAAACATTTGGTGAAACATATGGAATACAATTTTTTATGGATGTTTTGTTTGTGCAATGCAACCTGTGATGGTGGTATTCTGTGATGAATTATGTGCTGTATTTTTTGTGATGAATTTTGTGTTGTTTGCAACTTAAAATATTGGCTGCCAAATCCCGGCTTTGATTCAGGATGCAGCCTAAAAATAAATATTTTTTTATAAGACCATAATATTAGTGATGGGTGACATTGCCGACCTGTCCCTAAAGATCAAAATAGTGACGGGTGTAAAGTACTCCCCATCACATAAGATGACTTATTCACGATGTAGCATAAAAATAATTATTTTTAATATGACCATAACATTAGTGACCGGTGACATTGATGACCTGTCCCAAAAGGTCACAGTTGTGACGGGTGTAAAGTACTATCCATAATTAAAGATGATTTTTAGTAACGGATAAATAATGTTACTCATCACTAAAAGGGGCATGCCGGACGCGGCATGGACCTAGAAGGGCCCTTTAGTGATGGATATTTACCCATCATTAATGATAAGGCTTTACTGACACGATAAGGGTGACAGTGGACATATCCGTTACTAATGTAGGTTATGACTCATCACTAATGTATATTTTTATGGTAGTGTAATTTATATTGTAGATTCATCTGCTCCACTCGGGCAGATCGAATATGTTGTATAGTTTATGGGACATCAATGGATTACCGATTGATTATTTAAGTACTCTAATTCGGTATTGATGTATCAGACTAAAAGTCCTAATTTCATTAGTTGACAAATTTATAATGACACAGGTGATATAAAATCCTATGCATATGCTTCTTTCTACTCTTTAAAAATTAAGAATATAATAATATTTAGTTTAGCTTCAATTCTATTAGATAGGTAAGGACTCAGTATCATTGCATCAGCATTTCATGGCAGCTAGCCAGTCCAACGTATCAGACTCAGTTCACCCTTCGACGCATTGACGCAATGGCCGCCTGGTTGGAAACTGAAAGACGGAGAGATGGATACCGTGGATCCATGATTTTTTATAAATAATATTATTTTTTAAAAATTACAAATCTAGATAGCACCGTCAAGAATTTAGAAATCTTAACGGGTGCTATTTTAATTTACAGTTTCAAAAAATAATATTATTTGTAAAAATATTCGTGAATTGATAAACATGGAGCCCAGAGGGAGTCAGCCGTGAGGCGTTGACAGAGCCCAACAAAGTGAACATGGAATTATTTATAACATTTATTGTATTATTGTACGTGTTATTAAGAAAGAACAAAGAAACCATCAGCGAAACATGGACGAAACTGTAAATACTATAAATTACCATATTAATTTGAGAAAAAGAGAATTATTTGTACCGTTCGATCGTGCTGAGTTCAAATTATAATAATCAAAGATTTCAAGAATAATGATATGAATATACGAGGATAACTAAAACTCATACGTTTCCTTTCTCTATATGTATATTTCGTTTGAACTCCTTACGATTCTGACTCCCTAGCTAACATGTATGGAAAAGGAAGAAATTAAGAAAGTCCCAATAGCAGAACAGGTCCGATTAACGAGCAACTTATTATTTTTTCTGGTATTTATTTCAATTCTTATAATATAATCTTTCCGTACCAACAAAACAATAAAAATTTATTGTATACAATATTTTATTTAAAAACATTTTCAAATGTAACATATTTCTAGTATAAAATATAATCATTAGCTAAAATAAAGTTTAACACGTAATCTAGTTGAGCCACGCAATCAGTAAGCCTCCATAAAAAAACAAGCAAGAAACTGTTGGATTATTAGGTAATTTCAAGATTAATTTATTATATAAATTAATCATAGCACCATCATTAACTAGTATGAACAGATATATCATACTAGTAAACAGTAACAAGGTAATCACGATTTCAAAAGATGTACTCATTAACTGTAGATAAAAGTAACACATGTATTGTATGGTAGACGAAGATGAATCCGCGTTCCATAGAGAGGTTCTCCTGTTGGTGTTAGATCGTAGTACTAGACGTTGACCGATAGTAGACGTGGACGAAAGACACGTCATGGTGATGTACGTGAGCAGTCACATGGAGCGCTTCCTAAAAACCTTATTCGCCCTCTCCCAACAAAGGATCATAAGGGAGAGTGGTTCTCGAGACCTATTATCATGTTCCCAGTACATACCGATGGACGTGTTGGAGTAGATTATGGTGACAACACAACAGAGAGAATAAATAGTGAAAACCCTAACTTGGTTCTGTTGTATGTCTCGTCATCGTCGGAACTGGCCATCTAGACGAGTATTTATATGGGAGCAACTAGATCTCGTGTCGTGATCATAATCTCAATCAAGTCGATTTCCATATAACCATATCCTGCAAACTTCGCCACATTCCCACAAGGCAAGAAGTCAGATTTTTGGAACACGTGGTCGGGTTCGGTAGGTCGATCCCTCGACCTCGAGTCCCGACTCCGATAAAGCACTCGGGAATGCTGAACTCGACCTCTAAGTCCCTGGCCTGAGTTCGACACATGGTTGCGCTGAGTTCGATACCCGACTACCGACTACACGGTATTCCTTTTCATGGCACAGGCCTGTGACATTTATTTATGAATTTCTTAAATATTCATATGGGTCTATCCCAAAATTCTAGTAATCCCCCACCAGATCTCAAAGTCATAACTAGTACCTGGCTGCTAGTAGCCTACCCCAGGGGTGTAGCACATGTGTCATACTCCCTAGTCTCATAATGAGCTTACTAGAATTCACCCAAGTCTTATGCAGCGCGACATTAAACAGTTAGGCTCATATAGGTGTATTCTTTTGAGAATGCTCTGTAGGATAGCATCTTCGCTAATTAAAGCAAACATAATACATTAGGGCATAATGCCAATCAACCTTACAACATTTGAGAGTGTTGCATCTTCACTTAGAAAGGGTTAGGAATTAATAATTACTCTCCTCAGTTAACCAATAGCTTGTTTTTCCCAAGTCCTCATTCATTAGATCTCTGATCACATAGGTTGGGTTACTAGTATGGAAACTTATATGGGTCTCACACTCATCTCACTCTATGCATTTTCTATCACATTCTATGATAGAAGTTTTGTAAAGGGATCTGCCAAGTTTTCGTCTATTTGAATATAAGTCACAATTATTATTCTAGAGTTTCTTAATTTAGTAACAAACTTTATCTATTAATGTGTCTTGATGACTTTGTATTATCCTTAGCATTGTTCACTTTGACTATCAAAGTTTGATTGTCATAGTTCATAAGAATACCCGACACTGGCTTTTCAACATGCAAGTCTATCAATAATTCACAAAATCACTCTTCCTCTGTAGTTACTGTGTCTAAAGCAGTAAGTTCTGCTTCCATGGTTGACCTCATCAAAATGGTCTATTTGCAATACCTCTGTGATATTACACTACCCCAAGAGTAAAACGTACTAGTCATGGCGTAAAGCTCATTAGCATCAGATAGCTAGTTCGAATCACTAAATCTGTCAACCATTGTAGGGTGCCCAAAATAGTGAATCTCATAACTTATAGTACCTTCCAGGTAGCACATAACCCTTTCAAGTGCATGCTAGTGATCACAACCCGAGATGGACATGAACCTGCTCAATTTGCTCACAACAAATGGTATGTCGGGTTTTCTTGCGCTATCTAGGTGCATAAGTGAACCAATTATCTGATAGTATCCCAATTGATCATTGGAAATATTCTTGTTCTTTCGAAGTATCACACTAGGATCATAACGTGTTGGAGAAGGTGTTGATAGCAAAAAATGGCATTAATGGTTGAGATTGTCAAAATATCAATTTTGGTGATGGTAGGACCGAAAGTAGCGACCAGAGGCGGGGGTGAATGGGCGCCTAAAAATTCTTTCGAATCAATGGCCTGCTCCCAACACCCAACGCACCTCAAAAGACTAAGCAGCAGAGTGTGAACAGAAAGCCTAAGTCTAAAGGTATCTAACCTACAAACAACAGGTGTAAAGAACAGAGAAACACCAAAGCAGTGCTAATAGGCAGATAAACAAATATTCAAGACATGGCAGATCAAACTTCTCAGTAAAATAATCTAAGTACACATGGAATGAAATGAGAAGTTACTGTTCAAAATCTGTCTCCTGTTCGAAACTTGGCGAAGCCTGCTTCGCTGGTCGAAGCCTGCTTCGCAGTGTCGAAGCCTGCTTCGCAGTGTCGAAGCCTGCTTCGAAGTTGCTTGTTGAAGTAGAGCGAAGTCTATCGTAGACGTGCCGAAGGTTTGTTTGGTCTAGCCTAGTTCGAATGTGGCAAAGAGCGAAGTATGCTTCGAAGCGAAGTATGACAGTGTCGAAGCTTGCTTCGGACAACATACTTCGAAGCTTAACCTTCGATCAGAAAACTTCGAACACGATGCACAGAAAAACAACCTTCGAAAGATAAGCAAAGCCAAACACGCAGCAGCAAGACGAAGTCGAAGCCTACACTCAACCTTCGAAGCTAGATTGGTCGAGGTATGACAACCGAAGTTGAGACCTTCGCTCCGAAGGTTAACTTCGAAAGACAAGCTCCGAACTTACACACTGTGACCTTCGAAAATGACAGCAAGAAGGAACTCACGTTGAGCGAAGTCTATCAGAGAGACTAGCTTAGAATCTAACTTCGAAGCCTGTCAAAGTATTGACTTCGAAGCCTAGAGATACAGATGACTTATCCGGAAGCTAAGCTTTCGTAGCGACTACAGCTTCTCTTCTAGACAGTCTGATAAAAGATCGATGGTTGTCAGTTTTGTGCCGAAACTGACAAAGCCTCCACCGACTTTGCACCAGGTACCCGGATTGGGCCAGCCCGATTCCGCAGCTCTCTCTGCCCGACAATCACTCACCGCCCGTGTACCTGAGTCAATCCTGGTAAACAGCCCAGTGGGTCTTCTGCTGCTTCTGGCCCATGTACCCGGATTGGGCCAGCCCAACTTCGCAGCTCTCTCAGCCCGACTGTCGCTTGCTGCCCGTGTACCTGAGTCACACGCGGCCCATGAAACAACAGATCTCCTCTATTCTTTTGTCCTCTTTGACTATCGTTGACAATGACTCATCACATCTGGACCCATGAGGCCCACGCTATTCAGCATGGCTCCTTAGTGATTTGGGCCAAAAATACACATGTCCGGAGTCAGGCCGAAGCCCTACGGGGTCGAGGGTCCATTGGGCTATGGGCTCCAAAAGCCTCTAGCCAGCCCACGGCCTTCGGCCAGGAAGCCTTCGGAGGCCCATGCCATCGAAGCTTTGGCCCGAGGAGCATGCTTCGACGGGCCTGGCCGAAGCCCACTTCAGAAGAGACAAAGTTGGATACAATTTCGGCTATGTTTTTATCTCTATCTAAGTTGAAATATAGAAGATTATATCAAAAGTTTGGCCCTATAAATAGAGAGGCGAGGCCAGCTTAGAGGCACCCCCAACACAAATCAAACCAAAGCCCTAGCTTTGATCGCATTTACTTTACCTTTATTTTTCATGTACCTCTTCGTGGGTTTGCCTGGAAGCCCTCCGCCAGCCACTTCGGAATAGTGGTAACCCTTGTTACTTCGCTTGTGAAGTATCCTTTAATATACGTAATAGATTGCTATCACCTTGTTACTTCGCCTGTGAAGTATCCGCTAATCTGCGTAACAGATTGCTACCTTCGCTACTAGTGCAACACTTAGCAGAATTCGGTCCTCAGGCCGAATTGGTACTTCGAACCCTCTCTGTTGTAGGTTTCTGAGTTCAGAGCTACTTCGTCGGAGGCTTCCGGAGTTAAGAGATTGGGATCGGAGGTCGTTGGAATACCCTTCGGCGAGACTACGGGCTTCGACAACAGGCTTCGCCAGCACACTTCGTCACATCAGGCTTCGCCATGATCGTACCCCACTTTGGATGGAGTTACGCCCGCGCGCGGCCCTCGCGTCATTATCCTATAATTTATCGGAGACCTCACGCCGAACCGCATTGTTCGGAGGTGATCATCACGTCCAGATCCGTTCGGGGTTCATCTTCGACCAGATCAGTCTGAAAGCCGAAGGCACCCTTCGGCGGGGTACTTCGCACCAGACACTGAAGGTATACTTTGGCGACCCCTTCGCACCAGACTTCGAAGCAGACAAGCTCCGGCCGTTTTGCTGATTTTATTCTGTTTAAAACTTTGGCCCGTCTAGAATTTTCTTCCACTAATAACCAAGCCGAATACGAAGCTTTATTGCTAGGTCTTGAATTACTAGAATCTGTAGGTGCTAGACATGTCCACGCATATGGTGATTCTTTGTTAGTAGTGCAACAAGTAGCTAAAAGTGCACAATGCTTTAACGGCTTGCTGAATAGTTACTTAGATAAATGTTTAGACATAGTGTGCTTTTGATGACTTCAAAATCTCTCACATGTCAAGGGAAGCCAATTCAGTCACAAATGAGTTGGCTCAGCAAGCATCTTGTTACCAAGTCAGGAGAGGAAAATTTTTTGTATTGGAGAAGCCGATGCTTGGTCTCTCTGCCGGAGCCAGTAATAGTGGGCAGGTGCACCCTCCAGGTCAGACCCCTCCGGCCACCGAAGGTCACTGCGTCGGGGTCCCTAGGCCGGAGTACTCTACCGACCGAAGGACCTAGCACGCTGTAGTCCGTAAGCCGAAGCCTCCCGCATGGAGAAGGCTCCCCGGAGTCTGAAACCTCTAGAGGGCTTCGGCCAAGCACACTCCGAACGGCCAGCCCCGCTAGGCTTCGACAAGAGCAGGAATGCCTCGGGGGGCACCCCGAAGTTAGCAGTTTAGAAATTTTTTTAGAAGGCGAGCTAGCGTCACCCTCTGAAGCCTATAAGGGAGATTGGAGAATCCCAATTGTCCAGTATTTGAGAAACCCTAGCCAAAGGGTCGATCGAAGGGTTCAGCGACAAGCGTTTAAATTCGTGTTGATAGACGACACATTGTATTTCTGAACCATCGATGGAGTACTATTGAAGTGTCTAGACCACGAACAATCCCAGGTGGCTACAGGAGAAGTCCATGAATGATTTTGTGGCACTCACCAGTCGGCCTAGAAAATGAGTTGGATGCTCAAAAGAGCAAGTTTTTATTGGCCGACTATGACTAAAGATTGTTTCAAGTACTATAGAGGGTGTGAAGCATGTCAGAAGTTTGGCAATATTCAGTTAGCTCCTGCCTCAGTACTCGATCCTATTGTGAAGCCATGGCCATTTCGAGGTTGGGGTTTGGACTTCATCGGCCAGATTCACACTCCTTCCTCAAAAGAGCATCGGTTCGTGTTGATGGTGATGGATTACTTCACTAAGTGGACCGAGGCCGTACCTCTCAAGAACATGACTCATAATGAGGTACGTGATTTTATCTTGAAGCACATCATACATAGATTCGGCATTCCTCAAACCCTTACTACGGATCAAGGTAGTTCATTTGTTTCTGGAGAAGTGAGGGACTTCGCCGAATATTATGGTATTAAGTTGATAAACTCTTCACCTTACTATGCTTAGGCCAATGGTCAGGCCGAGTCTAGTAATAAAACCGTGATTATGCTCATTAAGAAGAAAATTGAAGAGTTTCCTAAAAGGTGGCATGAAGTGCTTTTCGAGGCGCTATGGGCTTGTAGAATCGCAAAGCACGATGCTACCAAAGTCAGTCCATATGAGTTGGTATATGGACAAGAAGTCGTTCTGCCTGTGGAGGTAGATCTTGCCTCCTTGAGAGTGCTAAAACAAGATGGCTGAGAAACCAAGGGTTGGTTTCGGAGTCTGTGATGAGTGATTGATAGATTTTACCCTCTGATTCAAAGGGGTCCCTCTGAAGGGGTTCGGAGGTGGTTTCACCGAAGGGTTCGGTGGCTCTGGTTGCTGCAGTTGTTGCAGCGGAGTGTGCCTGTCGGAGGGGTCCGACAGTACACGATCACTGAGTTGTACCGAAGGGCTCGGTACTTTGGGCGGTACACCGGAGTGTGTATCGGAGGTTGTTTACCCAGAGAGGTCTCCGGGGTACTGGATACACTTGTTTGTTTGTCTGTGGTGCGCAGGTGACTTTGGAGGCGATGGATGGTTCGTAGCAGGTGAACCTGGGTCAAGCGGGAGGCTTGATGCCAGGGGAGCAGGGAGCTCTGTCACGAAGGCTGCGAAGGGGTCGAGGTCGGACCTCGGGTCGAGGTGCGCCAGGAGAAGGCAGAAAGTGCAGAGCGTGACTCCGGGTGAAGGTACTGCGAGACGAAGTCCTCGGAGGCGAGGCACTTCGAAGGGTACTCCCAATGGAGTGACTTCGGAGTATGGTCGATCAAGTCCTCAGCAATGAGGCAAGGTGTTCGAAGTGTGCTGTGGAAGGAGACACTCGAAGGTATACCCGACGAAGGTCTCAGAAGTCGAGGTGCATCGAAGGCATGGTCCGGGTGAGGATCGTCGAGGAGTGTGCTCGGGGAGAGACACTGCGACGAAGTGCTCATGGAATGCTTCATGCGGAGGCCTTGGACGAAGGAGGTACTTCGAAGGGTGGTACTCCGAAGGTGGGGCTTCGGAGTGAGCTGAGGCTGGCTACGGAGTGAAGCTGACTTCGGAGTGAAGCTGGCTTCGGAGTGAAGCTGACTTCGGAGTGAGGCTGGCTCTAGAGTGAGGCAGGCTCCGGAGTGAGGCTGGCTCCGGAGTGATGTTTACTTGAGGTACTTCGGCCATGCATGGCTTCGGTACATGGACTGATGGAGTTCGAGCTGGGAGAAGCTGCGAAGCCGTGGTGGTCCACTCCGTAGGTGTTGGTGCGAAGGCCCAAGGGCTTTGACAGCTTCGGCTCAAAACCGTCACTATATCAAAGGCTGACTTTGGTGAAGTGAAGGCCGTCAGGCTCAAGGCTTCTCACCGAAGCTACCGCACCTCTCGCGTGCGAAGGGGTGCTTCAGAAGGGTCCAAAACTGCAAAGGCTGATAGCGTCTGCTCTGCAAAAGCTGGTGTTGTCCCCTCTGTGAAGCTGACAAAAGAAGCCTCCAAATAATATAGACTACCAGCTGTACCCCCTGTTCTGATTAGACAAAACCAGTGTAAACCCTAGGGGTAAAGTAGTCTATTCAAAGGGTTGAATAGTGCCTATAAATAGTGGAGGCTGGCTAGGTCACATCAACACTTTGAGCAGTCATTTTTGACCTCCTGTGCTAGCCACCACACATGTTGTATTCAGTCTGTGAGTTCTTTTTGTGTTCCCTGATCAAGTAATGAAACTTTGATTCTGTTCTCATTTGTGCTTGAACTTGTATTATGTGTTGCACTGCTTGCTTTGATTCCTCTGTACACCTTCTTCTTCCTGAGTGAAGTTGTGTTTTGAATCGTCTGGAGAAGTGTGTGAGAAGTCTGTTTGTGAGAAGTGTGTGTTTTTCAGTGTCTTTTCGCTCTGTGTAAACTAGAGGCTAGACCTCTCTGATTACTAGAGAAGCACTGTTTGACTTGAGACGAAGCCCGTTTTCTTCCCGTGTCGAAGTCCTTGGCGAAGTCTGTTCAGTGTGCGTTTAGACCTTCGAAGTACGAAGCCTAGCACCAGTTGTTGTCGCTGAGTATTTGATCGAAGTCCTTAGAGGGAAGTCCACTCTTGCGAAGGGTGAAGTGCGAAGCCTGCTCGAAGGCACCCTGTGTGCGGAGCCTGCACTTACTTAGCAGAGCTGAATTTTCGGGGTTGTGGGTGGAGTGAAGTCTTCTTGGCTTCGAACTTTTGCACCTTGCGAAGCCTGATTTTGGAGCTGTGAAATACCTCCGAACCAGAACTTTGAAGGGTGTGTTTGAAGCCTGATTTTGGAGCTGAATTGTTTGAAGGTTATTTTTAGTCTGAAATTTTAAAAGCTCCCATTCACCCCCCCTCTGGTCACCGTTTCTGGTCCAACAATTGGTATCAGAGCGGGTTAAGATCATCAGTTGACCTTAACCGGTTTTGTGATATGTTGGCGACATGGACAGAGCTAGTAAAATACCTCTGTTCGATGGGACGGATTTTGCATACTGGAAGGTGCGCATGGAGGCTTACTTGCTAAGCCAAGGAAATGCAATTTGGGAGACTGTGGACTCACAATACTCCATCCCTGAAACTCGCACCTCTCAAACAGAGAAGGATCAGTATAATGCCAACTCCAAGGCAAGAAATATACTATTCATTGGTTTGAGTAGAAGTGAGTTTGATAGGGTGCATCACCTTAGGACAGCTAGGGAAATTTGGACTACACTCACTATTTTTCATGAGGGCTCTACACAGATTAAGGCCAGGCGCCAAAGCACATACAATCAACAGTATCAGCTGTTTGTCCAGGCACCCGGTGAATCTATAGATGCCATGTTTTCTCGCTTTGATGCGATAGTGAGTAACGTGCGGTCCAACGGGACGCTTGCTTACAATGATCATGATAGGGCTATCAAGCTTCTCTATTCTCTTGATCATAGAATATGGGAAGTGAAGATATCCAGCATTGAGGAGTCCACAGGTTATGACACATTGACTTGTGATGAGCTCTTTAGCAAGCTGAAGTCCACAGAGATTGCCAAGGCATCTCTTGCAGTGCATAGGAACTCCTTGCCATAGCCATTGGCATTGGTTTCTAGCACTAGTCGTGGCACGACTGCAGAACCAAGCACATCAAGCACTTGTGTTTTTGCAGATGGTTTTGCTTTGTCCTCCCTGGTCTCCGTCACTGAGGAGTAGGTGGATACTCTGGATGATGATGAGCTTGCTGTCATTGCCAGAAGGTTCACCCGTTTTCACCATGAGAGACGGGATCATAGGAGAAGTGGTTTCAGTGGTTGTTTTGAGTGTGGCAAAACTTCTCACATCAAGGCCAATTGTCCTAAACTCAATAAGAGAGATGAGAGTGAGCGCCCCAAATACCACAAGAAGGAGAGGAAACCCTTTGTGAAGGGCAAGCGTGACAAGGTGGCTAAGAGGGTAGCCAAAGCTGCTTCCAGAGCATTTGCTCCTCAACTGAGGAGTCGAGCTCTGAGGAGGAGTCTCCAAGGAAAGAGGAGAAGAAGGACAAGAAGGGACGAGATTTCACCGGCCTTTGCTTCATGGCCGACAGCGATCATAGCGGCGATGAGCTTGACTCATCTGAGGTACCACTATCCTATGACCAGCTTTCAATTAAATTAGATGAACTGAATGAAGTAGTTCTTGGTCAGGATAGATTACTTATGCAAGCCGCTAGAGATAGAAAAGAACTTAGACATAGGCTAGAATTTGTTTCTACTGATTATGCCATGCTTAATTCTAGAGTTAATGATGCTGAATGTGAATCTTGCAATGTTGTCATGGGATAGCTTGCTCAGTTGCATTCTATGCATGCTCAAACTCTTTCTGAGCTTGAGACTGCACAAAAGCAGCTTTTGTTGGTGGATTCTAGTCCTCATGTTTTAAATGAATGCATGAACTGCCCCTTATTACGTGAGAGCATTAATTTACGGGATAAGCATGTTCAGGATTTAGAGGCTAGATTGGAGAGGGCTGGTAGTTCTAAGGATGTGCAACCTGTGTGTGACACATGCATAACACTTAAGGACCAGCTAGGCACTATTAGAGAGCGAGCTGAGAATCTCATGACTGAAAATGAATACCTTCTTTGTGTGATTAACAAATGCACTGAGGGAAAGGGTAGGACGGACTTGCTCTTGGCCAAAACCAAGATGTGTACTGACAGAGCAGGGTTAGCTCTAGGATTGGGTTTTGAGAGGATTCCTTCAAACAGTGTAAACAAAACTGTTTTTACCTCACCCACTACCTTAGAGAAAGAGAGAGCTCTGTTAAACACTTCTTCTGCCAAAAAGCCTACCCGAACTCCAAAGAAAATCACTCCTCCTGCAAAGAAAATTCCTCCCAAGTAAACCACTCAGCAGAAGCCCAAGGAGCCCGTGAGAGTTGCTCCTATTACCCAGGAGAGTGCCCCTAGAAGAGTTTTTCATTGTTCCTACTGTCAGCGGGTGGGTCATTTGGTTGGGTTCTATTTTAGTCGCATCAAGGATGAGCGACGCTCTCAGGCGATGAGTTTCTAGGACATACATTACCCATCTTGAGGTATGCATTAGTCTGAGTTTTACTCTCATCCTGTTTTCGAGGCTCCTCATGCTTCTCGAAGAGGTTTTGCTCCTCAAGGTGTTCACCATGTTCCATATGGTGGTAGACTCCGGGCAAGTAGCTTTGTACCTCGTCAAAGTAGGAGACCTCGTCATGCTTTTAGATCTCAGCATGTAGGTAGACCTCGCACTTTGCATCATTCTGATTATCTTGTGCGTATACAGTCTATTTTTACTGTGCCTACTACTCGTATCACTCTGTGCTGGATGCCTCGTCATATATTCACTCACCCCATCACTAAGCGATCGAGATTTTCTTATCATGTGTAGGCACCATATCGAGACTTGGAGGGCACGTGGATCATGGACTCCGGTTGTTCGCGCCATATGACCGGAGATGCATCATGGTTCTCCATCCTCACCACAACCAAGCAAATGGAACATATCACCTTTGGCAACAATCGAAGGAGTAGAGTGAAAGGTAAAGGTGTGGTAAGAATCAACTCTAATTTCACTCTCAAAGATGTTGCTTTGGTTGAAAACCTGGAATACAATTTGCTTTCTGTATCTCAGTTGCTTGATGAGGGCTTCAAAGTGCGATTCCATCGCGATACTTCGCAAGTACTCAATTCTGATGGCGTTGTTGTCTGCAAGATCTTTAGAGTTGTGAGAGTTTTTGGAGCTGATTTTTCTGAATCATCTGGTTCTTCTCATTGTCTTGTTGTACATTCTACTTCTGAGGTGTGGAAGTGGCATAACAGACTAGGGCATATGAGCTTTGAGTTGCTCGCTCGCCTGAGTGCCCTAGGTCTGATCCGAGGATTGCCCAAGCTCAAGTTTGAGAGGAATTTAGTTTGCGCTCCATGTCGACATGGAAAAATGATTGCCGCTTCGCACTCGCCAGTCACCACGGAGATGACTGAGCAACCCGGAGAACTTCTGTAGGTCCTTCTCGGGTTAGTTCTTTAGGCGGCAAGTGGTATGTGCTAGTCATTGTCGATGATTTCTCTCGCTACTCTTGGGTCTTCTTTCTTTCCTACAAGAATGAAGTGTTTTCACACTTTTGGAGCTTGGCTTTGAGACTTTTCATTGAACTCCCTAATGCATTGAAATTCATTCGAAGTGATAATGGCACTGAGTTCAAGAACAGTCTCTTTGTTGACTTTTGCATGGAGCATGGCATAGAACATCAATTCTCTGCTCCGCGTGTTCCTCAACAAAACGGTGTTGTTGAGAGAAAGAACCGCATTTTGGTTGAGATGGCTAGGATGAGGCTCAATGAGAATAGGACTCCTAGAAAATTCTGGGCTGAGGCCATGAACACTGCATGTTACATCTCAAACCGTATATTCTTGTGCTCAATTTTGAACTTGACATCTTATGAGCTACATTTTGAGAGACAACCCAAAGTTACTCATCTTCGAGTTTTTGGTTGTCGTTGCTTTATCCTAAAACGTGGAAACTTAGACAAATTTGAGTCACATTCTTCTGACGGAATCTTTTTGGGTTACAGCACACATGGTCATTCTTATCGTGTTTATAATTTGGAGACTAACACTGTCATCGAGTCCTGTGATGTGACTTTTGATGAATCAACCTCCTCTGTTAGTTCTACTCTTGAACAGGCAAATGAACACGACATGGAACAGACCATCTTCGAAGAAGAAGATCCCAGAGATTTCGAGGATGAACCCCTACTACCCTTGACATCAACCCCCGAAGCCGACCCCGCTTCGACCACTTCAGCACAAGGTCCCGAAGCAACTACCTCGACTCAAGCAGGCCCCTCGGACTTGATGGGATCTGTTGATAAAACCCTATTCACTCTCAAGCATGGCAAAGATGTCCTCCTAGTTCAGATTTATGTGGATGATATCATCTTTGGTGGCTCTTCTCATGCTTTGGTTGCCGAGTTTGCAGATGCCATGAAAAGGGAGTTCGAGATGTCCATGATGGGCGAACTCACTTTTTTCCTTGGTTTGCAAATCAAGCAAAGCAAACAAGTTACTTTCGTCCACCAGATGAAGTACACCAATGTAGGACCAAAAGTAGCGACTAGAGGGGGTGAATGGGCGCCTAAAAATTCTTTAGGATCAATGGCCTACTCCCAACACCCAACGCACCTCAAACAAATAGTCATCATAAACAAAAACAGTTCACAGGTGTTTAAAATAATCTAGCCTAAAAACGACCAGTGCCCTAAAAGAAAAGACACCAACACAGTGCTTAAAGGCACATGAACAAATTAATTAACACACAGGCATTTAATCAGACCAACAAACATGTAGAAATAAACTGTGATCACAAATGGTCCAACAGATATACCAGCAAATTAATTTTACTCACGGATCAAATTATAGACCAACATATTTCAACAAAAGTACATTCATAAATCCAAGCAATTGATACGCTACTCCAGTTGAACAGATCATTCACACATCTATCATCAAAATAGCACAAGATATACTACAGGAACAAATATCGAAAGAAACATGTTCAAACTAAGCACTATGAATGGATTTTAATCACGACATGTAAATCAACAATGATCTGAAAGTATGTGTTCGGTAAGAGTAGCAAAAAACACGAAAATCGAGGGGAATGAATATTTACCAGTTTCTTGCGCTGTTGCAGATATACTAAAGCCTGTAATCCACTGCAGCCCTCCTGCCAACCGACGTTGAGCAGTGCACCAGGAATCCTCCACCCGAGCTAGCAGCCGGCGTGGGTCCCACGCTACACCAGATGTTCTTGGCCCAAACAAATCACCAAAAACCGTGCTTGCGTGTGAACACTGCTGCTGCTGGTTTGCTGGCCGAAGTTGCTAGCCTCACGTAGCACGTTGCAGCAGCAAACTGCTGCACGCAGGCCCTAGCATCAGTAGCCCTGCGGTCAAGCCGTGCAAGCTAGCTTGCGGTAGCAGTGCTAGCTAGCTAGCCATGCTAGCTTACTGTTGCTGTGCAGATCTAGCACATGGAGAAGAAAATTCCAGCGGGAGGAACAACCGGCGACGAAAGGACTTTAGGGCTGAGAGAAAAATAGCCACTGCTACAGATGCGCGAACGAGTAGATGCCGGAAGAAAACAACGCTCGGGGAGAAGATAAAAAACATGGCAGCTGCAAAGATTTCAATGAGATAAACAATAGTGGCGGCGGAAGAACACAGAAAAATTGAGCCCAAAATGTTGGAATTAGTAAAGTGTATACTGAAAAGGGTAACCCTAACCCTAGGATATTGGGGCCTCTTTATAGGCAGCCCAATAAATGGAAAAATGCAAAAATACCCCTAGAGTTTTTACAGACGCTGAATAAAAAATGGAAAATACCGAAATGCCCTTAGGATTTTTTACAGACTCGACTTACAGACTGTGGGCCTAAAGGCAAAATAGTAAAAACCTAAATAAAGATAACTTGTCCTGATGCGGAGCTTTCATAGCAGCTACGGCTTCACCTCAGAACGGTCAAATCCGAGATCAGCGGTCGTCAGTTTTGCGCCGAAACTGACAAAGCGTCCACCGTCTTCGCACCGGGTACCCGGATTGGGCCGAACCGATTCCGCAGCTCCCTCAGCCCGGTAATCGCTCGCCGCCCGTGTACCTGAGTAAATCCCGATCAACAGCCCAGTGGATCCTCTGCTGCTCCTAGCCCATGTACCCGGATTGGGCCAGCCCAACTTCGCGGCCCCTCTGCCCGACAGTCGCTCGCTGCCCATGTACTTGAGTCTCATGTGGCCTAGACGCAGCAGGTCTTCTCTCCTCATCAGTCCTCTTTGACTTCCGTTGACAATGACTCATCACATCTGGAGCCATGAGGCTCACGCTCTTCAGCACGGCTCCTCAACAAAGGACCTGCTCAAGAAATTTGACATGGCTGATGTGAAGCCACTCACCACTCCAATGGTTACATATGTAGCATTGGATTCTGACGAAGACGGAGAAGCCGTAGATCAGAAGGAGTTCTGAAGCATGATCGGCTCCCTCCTCTACTTGACTGCTACGAGGACGGACATACACTTCGTAGTGTGTCTGTGCGCTCGTTTCAGGCTTCACCACGAGCTTCGCACCGACAAGCGGTAAAGCGCATTCTCAGTTATCTCAAACATACCTTAGAATTCGGCATTTGGTATTCGGCGTCTTCCTCTTTGTGTCTTCGAGGTTATTCCGATGCGGATTTTGCTGGGTGTAGGATTGATAGAAAGAGTACCTCTGGTACTTGTCATTTTCTAGGTACATCAGTGGTTTGCTGGTCTTCCCGCAAATAGTCTAGTGTTGCACAATCGACGACTGAGGCCTAATATGTTGTTGCAGCTAGCTGTTGCTCTCAGATTTTGTGGATGGTTTCCACTTTGCGGGATTTCGGTTTAGATTATAAGAGTGTTCCACTTTTCTGTGATAACACTAGTGCTATTTGTATTGCAAACAACCCGGTTCAACACTCCAGAACCAAACACATTGATGTGCGATATCATTTTCTCAGAGATCATATTAAGAAGGGTGATATTGAACTTCAATATCACTACTACAAATCGTCACTGTAGTGGCGTTGGGCAAAACAACTGTAGTGGCGGGCCATTAGATGCCCGCCACTACAGTTGCTGGTGCTGACAGCAGCACCAGCGCCCGCCACTACTATTGGTAAAGTAGTGGCGGTCGGTGATGACGTCATCCCGGACTGCCACTATTGTACCAATAGCAGTGGCGGTCGCTGGTGCTGCCTGCCGCTGCTAATGTGGCCGCCACTAAAGTATTGATGACATCACTTGCGACCGCCACTACTATTCTAGCTATAAATGCGCAGCTTCTTCCTCCCCGAGCTCTACTGGAGTTCGCATTTAATTTTGTCCATACAATGGCGACAAAAATCTAGATAAAGAGGGGGGAGGCTTTGTTTTCGTTTCTTTTGAAGGATTTCATTCTAGGAGGTAAATCCATGCCGAATCTCACATTTATTTTGTATTTAATCATGTATACAATGAGTTATTAGCGTTTTTCTAATTTAGGGTTTGTGAATAGAAATTTTCAAATAATCTTCCATTTACAGTGTTACCTTCTCCCAAATGAACAAATATGACCCTCCTCACAATTATTCATCACTTGTATATTGATTTACATCATTTTAATCTTTTTTTTTAATTTGATTTATGATTATAGATCTAGAGTTATGTTGTTTGGAGAGAGAGAAACCAATACAGTTAATTTATTTAATAATTTTTTCTGCTTAATAAGTAGTTTTAATTAAAGCATTGAGGATTTTTAATTAATGTTGTTATGAGCGATAATAAATCAATATATTTTCAATTTGTAAATTACTAAAATTAACAATAATGATTTTATTAATATTTTTCAAATAATATACGTTTTAGATGGAGCACAGGTCCTGGATGTACTTGTCCAACGACGGAGATGTGGTGGCATATTTTAACAGAGTAACTGAATTTACTGAAGCTGCCGCACAATATGCTTCCCGTTAGAGTGAAGAGGCAATATATTGTCCTTGTAAAGTTTGTAAAAACGAAGCGATGTATCCGTGTTCTGATCGTGAAACCATACGATTTCACTTGTTGAAAAATGGTTTCGTGAAGAACTATTATATATGGACGAAACACGGTGAGATGGGCCAAAATCCTCCTGAAGATTCTGATGTGCCGCAAGATGCTCATCAACATAGAAGAGGTTGTGATCATACATCCGACATAACACATTATGATGTTGATCAACATGATGATGATGATGCCTTTGATGTGGAGGAACTGATGCGAAATGTTGCGCCTGAGGTGTTGTTGCAGAGAACTACAACCAAAGGATACGATAACTTTGAAGCACTTGACAAAGCATCAAAAAACCTTCTTTACGAGGAACGTCACGGATGCGATAAGCAGTATACTGTGTTGTACACAATTCTTGAGCTTATGAAATTGAAGGCCAGCAATGGATGGTCTGACATCAGTTTTTCAGATCTTTTACAACTCCTAAAAAAGGTTTTGCCAAAACCCAATGGTTTACCATCTGATACGTACCAAGCAAAGAAGATGATTTGTCCGTTGACTTTGGGCGTTCAGAAGATTCATGCATGCCCGAACCACTGTATCCTATATTGAAAAGAGTATGGATTGTTAGAGAGATGTCCGCAGTGCAACGCGAGTCGATACAAATGTCCAAATGACTGTGTGGAGGACTACAATGACCACCAGAAGAAGAATAATAAGAGGTTGCAGAAGAGGAATAAAATGTTATTGAAGACCATCCTGGAAAAAAGATGGAGAGGAAAGTTCCAGCCTTAGTAATGTGGTACCTACCGGTGATTGATCGCTTGAAACTTATGTTCTCTAATCCTAGAGATGCTGAACTATTAATCTGGCATTTCGCTGGGCGAAAGAAGGACGGAAAACTTCGGCACCCTGCGGATGCTAGGCAGTGGAAATCATTTGACCTGGCCCATCCAGATTTCTCGGACGATCCTAGAAATATCAGGATGGGACTTAGCACGGATGGAATGAATCCCTTCGGTGAGATGAGGAACCCACATAGTACGTGGCCAGTCTTTCTATGCTTGTTCAACATTCCATCATTGTTGTGCCATAAAAGAAAATACCTTATGCTCACTACTCTAATTTCTGGTCCAAAACAACTTGGCAATGACATTGATATCTTTCTAGAACCTTTGATGGAGGATATGAAACGTCTATGGGAACATGGTGTCTGTGTGTGGGATGAGCACAAGAAAGAGCACTTCAATCTAAGAGCCATAATCTTTTGCACCATAGCTGACAACCCAGGACGCATGTCCCTAATAGGACAGGTTAAAGGAAAGACAACATGTGTAGTGTGTGTGGACCAGACAGAATCTATGCATCTTCCATCATTCGTTAAGACGATATATACGCGACACCGCAGATTTTTACCAAAAAACCACAAATATCGAAGAAATAGGAACCATTTCGACGGTACAATCGAGCTTGGACAGCCTCCACGAAATCGAGATGGCAAATTTCTATTCGAAATGGTAAAGAATATCAAAGTTCTTTTCGGAAAGAAGAGGAAGAAATCTGAAAAAATTTCAAAGGACGCTCCATTTAAAAAGCAGTTGATCTTCTTTAGATATTTGCCCTATTGGAAGGAGTTGGAGATTGGTCATGCTATCGATACAATGAACGTTGAGAAGAATGTCTTCGAAAGCACTATCGGTATTTTGTTAGACATACCGGGCAAATCAAAAGATGGACTCAAAGTACGAAGGGACCTTCAAACTCTCGGAATTAGACCCGAGCTTCACCCACATGAAAGGGCCAATGGAAAATTTTTCCTTCCGGCTGCTAGCTATAACCTCACAATTGACGAGAAAAGATCAATCTGCAGGTGTCTACATGGAATTAGAGTTCTAACAGGATTCTCAACGAATATAAAGAATATTGTCTCCGTAGCAGATTTGAGGATGAGCGGCTACAACACTCATGATTGTCATGTTATGCTTGGGCTATTCCTCGCCATCGCAGTAAGAGGAGTCAAACATTCATTTCTAAAGATGGTGATAACACGCATGTGTCACTTCTTCAATGTCATATCAAAGAAGGTGATCGACACTGAAGAGTTAAATGAATTACGTAAACAAATGAGGGAGACTATGTGTCAGCTTGAGATGTGCTTTCCTCCTTCATATTTTGATATTATGGAGCACTATATGATACATATAGCATACCAAATCTTTGTTCTCGGTCCAACGTACCTGCACAATATGTATGCGTACGAGCGTCTAATGGTTATCTTCAAGGGTTACGTACGAAATCGTGCTTATCCAGAGGGTTCCATGATAGAGGGCTACACGACTGAGGAAGTCATTGAGTGCTACGCAGATTACATAAGAGATGGAAGACCAATAGGAGTTCCCGTGTCGCGGCACCATGGAAGACTCACTGGTAAAGGAACTAAAGGCAGGAAAATCATACGAGACAATAGTTACCAAAGAATAAGAGAATCACATTACAGTGTAATGCATCAGTTGGTGATTATGAGACCATATGTTGAACAACACCTGCAAGAGCTTCGTGAAAAGAATGAAGATCGCGATGAACAATGGATTATGAAAGAACACAAAATTTATTTCACATCATGGCTGAGGGATCTAAACCTTTCGATCGGAGAAACCGACGAAGAGATGATGATAAATAAATTGTCTTACGGTCCATTGAGCATGGTTAAAACATGGCAAGAGTATGACATCAATGGTTTCACATTCTATACCAAAGCAAAGGATCAAAAGAGTCAGCGCCAAAATAGTGGTGTCAGAGGAGAAGCAGAAGATAGCACTGGACAAAAGAATGCTTACTATGGATACATCGAAGAAATATGGGAACTTAACTACGGGAACTCTATAGAAAACCCTGTATTTAAGTGTCAGTGGGTCAGACATCCAGAAGGTGTGGAGGTGGATGATTACGGTTTACGATAGTTGACCTTAATAAGGTGGCTTATAAAGATGACCCTTGGATACTCGCTCAATCCGTGGCACAAGTATTTTACATACTTGATCCTAAAGATGAGAAAAAATACATCGTTGCTCCAGGAAAACAAAGAATTGTTGGAGTTGATGGAGTCGAAGACGAAGAAGAATACAATCAGTTTGATGAGGTGCCGTTTTTCGTTGACATATCAAGGATCAATGTGGTTGAAGCAAAACTGTCATTTGGCAGTGTGATTCCTTATCTACGCACCAATGGCGATGGAAAATTAGTTCAAGGCTAGATCATTTATGTTTAGTTGTAAAATCAATTATGTCATTTATTATTAAAACATTTTCAAGATCAAATGAGGATTTAATTAAACATCAATTATGCCAATAGTAAGGTTCAAACCTCAAACCGCCTGCCGGCAGCGAGGTTCGAACCTCGAACCGCATTGTAGGAAGAGTATTATATGCTATATATATAATCAATACTAAGAGAAAACATGAATAAAAAAGTATTGAAAATTAGAATAGAAATGTAAAAAACATGTTTGGATGCCTAGCAGCAAGGTTCGAACCTCAAACCGCCTGCGGGCAGCAAGGTTCGAACCTCGAACCGCAAGGCACCAAAGCAACCCCCGCACCACTGCGCTACTAAGTGTTTCTCGACATGAGTGGCAACGTATGCTAGATAACCCCACCAGAGGCAGTAGTGGCGGGCAGGATGACGTCACCAGACCGCCACTGCTATCCGACATAGTAGTGGCGGTCGCATGATGTCACCAGACCGCCACTGCTATCCGACATAGTAGTGGCGGGCTGGATGACATCATCATGCCCGCCACTACTAAGACACCTATATATACTTTCCACTCCCGCCGTCCGAAAACCTAGTTTCATTTTCTAAACCCTAAACTCCCGTGTCGCCCCCTCCTCCCGTCACCGCCGTCGACGTCCCGGAGCACGTCGCCGCTGCCCTCCGCCCGTCGCCGCCTTCCTCGGAGCCCATCGGCGCCGCCCGTCGCTGCCATCCAGTCGATCAGTAAATGATTATTAACCTATATCTTTGGTCTTATTTTATTCGAGCTTAGGGTTAAAATGATGGAGGATTGTTATATTAATTTATGCGTGGTAATATAATTTAGTATAATATTACTAGTAGAATGCACTATAACAATAATGTTTTTTAATCTACTGTAAAAAATTTCCGAGAAAAAAATTTACACTATAACAATAATGTTTTTTAATGTACTATAAAAAATTTCTGAGAAAAAAAATTCCACTATAACAATAATGTTTTTTAATGTACTATAATATTACTAGCTTAGGGTTTTTAATGTTATATCAATGTGACAAAAAAATGCAGATGGCTCCTCCTAAGATTGAACCAACAAACAGTGGATCCTCAGACTCTACATCAAGTGGCTTGTGTGAGGTTTGCAAATGTGGTAAACATAAGGTACATGATGGTATAGTTTGCAGTTGTTTGGCGAAGAAAGTGATTCTCATAATGGACTCCGACTCGGAGGACGACTCGCGATCGCCGCAACCAGATAGGGTAAGTGTTGGCAGACGGAAGAATGATGAGACAACCGGTGGTAGAGGGAAACATGCCGAGGCTAGCGGTGGAAAAGGGAAGCATGTAGAGTAATGTGGCAGCAAGAGGAGGAAGGAGGCAAGATCCTCTTTTTATGCAAATTTTATATTTTTATCATCCAATTCAATCATTGATAATAAGTTGTTCTCACTATCGCTGCCGCGTGTATTTTCTTGTTCAGGAACATGGAGAGCAGTTCAGACTGCCCGATGATGCCGATTTGGTTGAGGATTGGCAAGTTGAGGCTTTTAATCTGTTTAACCAGAAATAGGTTGGGTTTGTGCCGATGAAGAAGAAGAAGCTCCAAACCATATCTTTCTTTTGGGTTTGACCAGTAGTGCGTTTCGATGTGTAAGCTGGTTTCCCTAGCCTGGACTTGTGTTTGTTTACTTGCTTTCAAATAAACATGATATGTCAAGCGAGCCCCCCGCACCACCGCGCTACAAAGTCTCGATCATATAGTAACAACATGTAATAAAAACACACTTAATGAAAATAAAAACAGTAAACTAAGGGAGAAAAATATCAATTTTTGCAATTAGAATATTGGTGTTGTATTTTTATTGTACAAAAAGTTTCAATTTCAAAGGAAGAATAAACTATAGATTAGTTATGATGTATTTTTATTGTACATGTTTATTAATGAAATAATAAAAAGTAAAGTGAGGCAGAAAAATACCAAATTTTTAAATTTGATAAGTTATGATGTATTTTTATTGTTAAAAAATCAAGTTCAAACTAGAATTTAAACATGAATAAAAAAGTCATGAAAATGTAAAAAAATGTTTGGATGCTAGCAGCAAGGTTCGAACCTCGAACCGCATGGCACCAAAGCAACCCCCGCACCACTGCGCTACTAAGTGTTTCTCGACATGAGTGGCAACGTATACTAGATAACCCCACCAACGGCGGATTAGTAGTGGCGGGCATGCTGACGTCACCAGCCCGCCACTGCTATCCTTTTAGTAGTGGCGGGCATGCTGACGTCAGCGTATGCCCGCCACTACTATACTTTTTTCCACCCGCCCAGACTAAACCCTAGTAGTGGCGGTCGGTGACGTCAGCGGCCCGCCACTACTATGTCTTTGCCCTGCCACTACTACGATAAATATCAGTGGCGGGCATGCTGACATCAGCGTGTGCCCGCCACTACTAATCCAACTATATAAAAGTTTTTGCTCCTGCCGTCCGAAACCTAGTTTCATTTCTAACTCCCGTGCGCCGAACTCTACCCATTGCCGCCGCTCCCGGAGCCCACGCCGCCCTCGGAGCCCGTCGTCGTCGTCCCCGAAGGCCGTCACCACCAAACTCCGCACATCGCTCCCACAGCCCACGCCACCCTCGAGGCCCGTCGCCACCGAACTCTGCTCGTCGCTCCTGGAGCCGTCGCCGCCATCCCGAAGCCCGTCGCCGTCATCCCGGAGCACGCGTCGCCACCTTCCCTGGAGCCCGTCTCCTTCATCCCCGAGCCCACACCGCCGTCCCGGATCCCGCACTGCCGCCCTCCACACATCACCACCATCCGGAGCTCGTGTCGCCGCCCTCCACTCGTCGCCACCGTGCTGAAAAAAAGGTCAGCTAGTGCCCTTTTTAACATCAATTCACATATGTTAATTAGGTCATGGACAAGAGTAGACTAAACTCCTGTGATGCATATAAAAGCGGACCTGAAATTTTCTAGGCATCTAAAGACAGACAAAAAGTAGAAATAAATCAAGCATCTAGATCCAAGGACAAAACAGTAGTAAATGTCCCATGTGAGTATCTCACATGAACACTAGCCTAGGATGGCCAAAGCCTTGGGTGGGTCTGCCTATGAATGCTTACGAGATATTTGATAATTTACCACTGAGAAGTGGCTTTATATTTTTGTCACATGGATCTATATTTATTGATATAAATGAGTTTACATGTTAGTCTTAATAATGACATTGTAATTGAAGAAGACATCTTTAGAGTGGCAAATAATCAATTTTTTGGATGGATGGATATATATACTTGTGCATGTGCCCTTGTTGCGCCCTGTCCTATTTCGCTGCATACACATATACCCTATTGATAGCTGACTTCATCGATCGAGTGTCTCATCGATCTTCCTATATGTTGTGAAAATCAAGGATATATCAAATCAAAGTTGATCAAACATGAAGCACATGTTAATTTTTGAAGATAGTGTTAATAACATTATTTTCCTAATAAAGTGTTAATTACATTATTATGAATTATGAGCACGCTTAGAGCTTATCCTCAAAATCAACTATAAATGCAGTGTTTGCATTCAATTATGCAGTGTTGTATGGACAAAGGCTTCAAAGATAACTAAACTAACTAAACTAGTTATACTTGTGGTATATTTGAAGAGGGGAGAAGGGACGTCATCATGCCCGCCACAGCTAATCCGCCTATATAAATATTTCACTCTTGCCGTGTGAAAATCCTAAGCCCTAATCTTGTCCCGCCAATTATGAAGTTGAATATGTATGGGATGGTTCACTTGAATGGGATGGTCCTGAATAAGATGGTACAAGTAGGGCATTTGGTTGTTTGTATCGGATGATACATGATTTTGTCGAGGCGCCTATTCACCCCCCTCTAGTTCTTGAGTGAAGTCTTCTATATCTAAGTTATGCCATGAGAAATATTGCATACCACATTACCACTTTTTTAGAACAACTTTTAGAGGCCTATGATGCAAATAGTAATTGAGTTATCTCATGTATGTCATCAAGCCGTGCGACACATCCATTCCTGTCAACAACTTCTTCTTTCTCGTGTTGCTGACAGGGAATGGATGTGCTCACGGTTCCATGGCAGCCATGAACATATTTGAAAAACAACACAAAATATGCTGAGGCCTCAACAACACAAGAGAGAGAACAACACAATCTCCTAACTTGAGGATTAATATAGTAGCTTCAGAAGTAATAGCTCACTACTGTACCCAACACCAGCTAGCCAATACTTTCACGAAACCCCTCGATGCTTCTCGTTTTGCCTACTTACGTGGGGAACTTGGTGTTTGTCACCCTTACGGTATCTTGTGAGGGGGAACAAATTTTCATTGTCTTGCATAGGCTCACTGTGTGTGAAATTGCATTTACATCTTTTGCACTTATATGCCTGTTTTTAATTCATGAAATCATGTCAGCTCAGCTCTATTTAATATATCTAAAACATTATGTGCATAATTTTTCTTTCCAAAATCAAATCATGCTCGCTGCTTAGTCTTGAATCTAGCATGTTTAGGCAAGACTGCTTTAGCTATCTTTTATCTGCTTGATAGCAAGACACCTTTTCTCGGGATGCTAAACATTGCAACTTGAAAAATTGTATTCATGGATATTCATCAAGAGCTAAACAATTTGGTCACTGAATTAAAAAAATTCAAAAATCCATGATTTGTATGTTACAAGCGAAAAAGATCCAGGTGGGTTTGTTTGTCGCACTTCTCTATTTTAGACTGCTTACCATTGTACTTTGGTCTGAACTGGGATAGTGTAGTGTATGCCAAAATCACCACCTAATTTTTTTGATGGCTTTTGTGCCTAGGCTTGGCCTGATTGGAAAGTATAAGGTAGACAAACAAATAACCCCTGGCATTATGAAAAGAACAACAAAATTCATTGATCATCAAATTTGCTTTCAATGCTCCATTTGAACTGGACTTGTCTGTCTAAAGTAGAAATTGACTAGTTTTGCGCAGTCTCTGTTTCTACTTGTCTAGTTACCTTGATTGAGTGGTGATGCTTTTATTTCAAAATGATAAAATGACATACTGTCATCATGATTTTAAGAGAACGTTAAATTGAGCTGAGCACATGAAAATTGGTATTAATGTTGGCATATTTTTGCTTTATATGTCTTTGTAATTCTGCCTATTTCAAAGCTTTGCATCTTTTCAATGCTCCTTGATGCTTGCATTGCCAAAGGGGAGAAATTTTTGAGTTCTCTGTAGCAAGGGGTAAATAACTTAACTCCGGGGGAGTTTTATCTTGCAAAGGGAAGATTTGCCGAAGGGGCTTTTACTCTTTTGAAAAAAGGGGAGGAAAATTCTTTTGTCAAGTGAAATGATTTGGCTCTTTTCTGAGTTTTACGGTCACTTGCGTGCTGACATTTTTCAAATTTTTCTTGAACTTGAATTTGGTTGTCAATGCACTCATCAAGGGGGAGATTGACAAACCAAGGGTTGGTTTCAGAGTCTGTGATGAGTGATTGACAGATTTTACCCTCTAATTCGAAGGGGTCCGTCCGAAGGGGTTCGGAGGTGGTTTCACCAAAGGGTTCAGTGGCTCTGGTTGCTGCAGCTGTTGCAGCGGAGTGTGCCTGTCGGAGGGGTCCAACAGTACATGATGACTGAGTTGTACCGAAGGGCTGGGTACTTTGCGCGGTACACTAGAGTGTGTAACGGAGGTTGTTTACCCAGAGAGGTCTCCGGGGTACTGGATACACTTGTATGTTTGTTTGTGGTGTGCAGGTGACTTCGGAGGCAACGGACGGTTCGTAGCAGGTGAACCTGGGTCAAGCGGGAGGCTTGATGCCACAGGAGTAGGGAGCTCTATCATGAAGGCTACGAAGGGGTCGAGGTCGGACCTCGGGTCGAGGTGCGCCAGGAGAAGGCAGAAAGTGCGGAGTGTGACTCCGGGTGAAGGTACTCTGAGACGAAGTCCTCGGAGGCGAGGCACTTTGAAGGGTACTCCGAATGGAGTGACTTCAGAGTATGGTGGATCAAGTCCTCAACAATGAGGCAATGTGTTCGAAGTGTGCTCCGGAGAGAGACACTCGAAGGTATACCCGACGAAGGTCTCAGAAGTCGAGGTGCATCGAAGGCATGGTCCGAGTGAGGATCGTCGAGGAGTGTGCTCGAGGAGAGACACTACGATGAAGTGCTCATGGAATGCTTTATGCGGAGGCCTTGGACGAAGGAGGGACTTCGAAGGGTGGTACTCCGAAGGTGGGGCTTCGGAGTGAGGCTGGCTTGAGAGTGAAGCTGACTTCGGAGTGAAGCTAACTTCGGAGTAAGACTGACTTCGGAGTAAGGCTGGCTCCGGAGTGAGGCAGGCTCCGGAGTGAGGCTGGCTCCGGAGTAAGGTTGACTTGAGGTACGTCGGCCATGCATGGTTTCAGTACACAGACTGACGGAGTTCGAGCTGGGAGAAGCTGTGAAGTCGTGGTGGTCCACTCCGAAGGTGTTGGTGCGAAGGCCCAAGGGCGTTGACGGCTTCGGCTCAAAACCGTCACTGTATCGAAGGCTGACTTCGGTGAAGCTAAGGCCGTCAGTCTCAAGGCTTCTCACCGAAGCTACCGCACCCCTCGCGTGTGAAGGGGGGCTTCAGAAGGGTCCAAAACTGCAAAGGCTGACAGCGTCTGCTCTGCAAAAGCTGGTGTTGTCCCCTCTGCAAAGCTGACAAAAGAAGCCTCCAAATAAAGTAGACTACCAGCTGTACCCCCTGTTCTGATGAGACAAAACCAGTGTAAACCCTATGGGTAAAGTAGTCTATTCACAGGGTTGAATAGTGCCTATAAATAGTGGAGGCTAGCTAGGTCACATCAACACTTTGAGCAGTCATTTTTGAGCTCCTGTGCTAACCACCACACACGTTGTATTCATTATGTGAGTTCTTTTCTTGTTCCCTGTTCAAGTAATGAAACTTTGATTCTGTTCTCATTTGTGCTTGAACTTGTATTTTGTGTTGCACTGCTTGCTTTGATTCCTCTGTACACCTTCTTCTTCCTGAGTGAAGTTGTGTTTTGAATCGTCTGGAGAAGTGTGTGAGAAGTCTGTTTGTGAGAAGTGTGTGTTTTTCAGTGTCTGTTCGCTCTATGTAAACTGGAGGCTAGACCTCTCTGATTACTATCTAAGCACTGTTTGACTTGAGTCAAAGCCCGTTTTCTTCCCGTGTCGAAGTCCTCGGTGAAGTCTGTTCAGTGTGCATTTAGACCTTCGAAGTACAAAGCCTAGCACCAGTTGTTGTCACTGAGTATTTGATCGAAGTCCTTAGAGGGAAGTCCACTCTTGTGAAGGGTGAAGTGCGAAGCCTACTCGAAGGCACCCTATGTGTGGAGCCTGCACTGACTTAGCAGAGCTGAATTTTTGGGGTTGTGGGTGGAGCGAAGTATTCTTGGCTTCAAACTTTTGCACCTTGCGAAGCCTAATTTCGGAGCTGTGAAATACCTCCGAACCAGAACTTTGAAGGGTGTGTTCGAAGCCTGTTCCGCAGAAGACAGAAGTAAAACAGAAGGCTATTTTTAGTCTGAAATTTTAAAAGCTCTCATTCACCCCCTCTATGGTCGCCGTTTCCGGTCCAACAATGGCTTATCGGTTGACGAGTATGAAACTCTTCTAAAGGATAATCTAGAGGAAGTGACCGATAAGAGACTAAGGGCTTTAGAAGCCATAGAAGTAGACAAGAAGAGAGTAGCTAAAGCCTACAATAAGAAGGTTAAACCAAAATCATTTCAAGTAGGAGATTTGGTGTGGAAGACGATTTTACCCTTAGGCACAAAGAGTCCCAAATTTGGTAAATGGTCACCTAGTTGGGAAGGTCCTTTTAAGATAGCCGAAGTCGCTCCGGCAATGCATACGTGTTGGAATCTCTACAGGGAGAGCGGTTTCGAAGAGCTTTGAATGGTAGGTACTTGAAAGGGTATTTCCAAAGTGTGTGGCAAACAGCATAAACGGTGTCGGAAAGCTGATATGGACGGTATCATCTTCAGCTCGTTGTGCTTTTGGTTTGCTCAGTTCAACAAAAGGCAGGGGGGCATGTGTTGATAGAAAAAAATGACATTAATGGTTGAGATTGTCAAAATATCAATTTTGGTGATTTGGGCCCAAAATACACATGTCCAGAGTCAGGCCATAGCCCTACGGGGTCGAGGGTCCATTGGGCTATGGGCTCCAAAAGCCTCTAGCCAGCCCACGGCCTTCAGCGAGGAAGCCTTCAGAGGCCCATGCCACCAAAGCTTCGGCCCGATGAGCAGGCTTCGACGGGCCTGGCCGAAGCCCACTTCGGAAGAGACAAAGTTGGATACAATTCCGGCTAAGTTTTTATCTCTCTCTAAGCCGAAATATAGCAGATTAGATCAGAAGTTTGGCAGGCGACGCCAGCTTAGAGGCCCCCCCAACACAAATCAAACCAAAGCCCTAGCTTTGATCGCATTTACTTTACCTTTATTTTTCCTGTACCTCTTCGTGGGTTTGCCTAGTAGCCCTCCGCAGGCCACATCGGAATAGTGGTAACCCTTGTTACTTCGCTTGTGAAGTATCCGTTAATATACATAATAGATTGCTATTGCTTTGTTACTTCGCCTGTGATGTATACGCTAATATGCGTAACAGATTGCTACCTTCCCTACTAGTGCAACACTTAGCAGAATTCGGCCCTCAGGCTGAATTGGTACTTCGAACACTCTCTATTGCAGGTTTCTGAGTTCGGAGCTACTTCATCGGAGGCTTCCAGAACTAAGATATTAGGTTTAGAGGTCGCTGGAATACCCTTCGGCGAGACTACGAGCTTCGACAACAGGCTTCACCGGCACACTTCGTCACAACAGGCTTCACCATGATCGTACCCTGCTTTGGACGAAGTTACGCCCGCACGCGGCCCTCGCATCATTATCTTGTAATTTATCGGAGACCTCATGCCGAACCCCACTGTTCGGAGGTGATCATCGCGTCCAGATCAGTTTGGGGTTCATCTTCGGCTGGATCAGTCCAAAAGCCGAAGGCACCCTTCGGCGGGGTACTTCACACCAGACATCGAAGGTATACTTCCACGGCCCCTTCACACCAGACTTCGAAGCAGACAGGCTCCGGTCGGTTTGCTGATTTTATTCTGTTTAATATATTTTTTTGGCTAATTGGATTATCTTGTGTGATCTGATTGCCTGGCGACTCCACCCCCCTTATCACGACTAAGGGTAGTCGGAACGCGACGTCGGTGCTGCGTCACGCTTAGGCTTGTTCCTAAGTATCCGCACACTTTTGGATCGTCGAACTGACCCAAGTGCGGGGGCATGTTTTCGTGTCAACAGAAGGCTTGCTGTCTTTATAACCATAATGGCCCAAGACCTTCTTCACATAATGAGATCGCAAAAATGTAATCCCATTCTCATTCTTAATCAATTTGATATTAATAATAACACCATCTTCTCCCAAATCTTTTATATGAAAACTCTTTGATAGATAAGACTTGATTTTATTGATCATATCAATGTTTATGTCAACGATCAGTATGTCATTGACATACAAACATAATATAACTCATTCACTCTCACCATGTTGATAGTATATACATCTATCAGCCACATTTATGAGAAAGCCCGAAGAAGTTAGAGTTTTGGCGAACTTCTCATTCTATTGCTTAGGTGCTTGTTTCAAGCTATACAAAAAATTTAATAGTTTACACACCTTGCTCTCTTGACCCTTCACTACAAACCCATCAGGCTGATCCATGTAAATCTCCTCATCTAACTCTCCATTAAGGAAAGTTGTCTTTACATCCATTTGATGAATGATAAGACTATATGAGGCAGCCAAGAAAAGTAACGCTCCGATTGTGGTCGGTTTAGCTACAGGTGAATAATATCGAAAAAGTCTTTTCCTTCCTTATGTGTGTATCCTTTGGCCACAAGCTGAGCCTTGTACTTCTCAATAATACCATCAAACGTAAGCTTCTTGTTGAACACCCACTTACAACACACTGTTTTGCAACCGTATAGTTGTTCAATAAGTTCCCACATACCATTAGATATAATTGAGTCTATCTAATTATGAACAACTTCTTTCCAATCATCTATATCTGGAGATGCATATGCCTCGATAGTGGTCATAGGAGTGTCATCCACAAGGTATATAGTGAAATTATTACCAAAGGATTTTGCAACCTTTTGTCTCTTACTCCTTCTAGGAGCTTCATTGTCATCCCCATTAAGGATTTTGTGAAACTGATTATATTGTTCAGATTGAAATTAATAGGTATATCAAGCTCAGGAATCATCTCAATAGAAAATCTAGCAATGTTATGCATATCTTTCAAAGAAAACATATTCTCAAAATATGTTTCATCATGAGATTCTAAAACTATATCAACATGCATATCATGCACCTTAGAATTTTACTATTAAAAATATAGACACCATGCTCCTCTGTGAATATCCTAGAAAGACGCAATCCACTATCTTAGATCTCAACTTGAGTTTCTTGATGATTAGGACATTGACTTTCACCACAAACCCCCAAGTGCACAAGTAAGAAAGTGATGATTTTCTCCCAATCCATATCTCATATGGATATTGTTCTTTAGTTTTGTTTTGAACTGTATTAGGACATGACTAGAAGTCAACAAAGCCTCCCCCACCACACCTTTGATAAAACAGTAGTATGTAACATGGCGTTAACCAAGTTAGTTAGTGTGTTGTTTTCCTCTTAGCAACCCCGTTTAATTTGGACAGATAGGGAGGCATCTTCTCATGAATAATATTGTGTTCCTCATCGAATTCATCAAAATTTTGGAAAAATATTCACCACCATGATCAGACCTTAGATGTTTGATCTTATAGATTTTAAAGTAGTCTAGTGCTTCATCCTTAGTTCTTAGCAAATAAACATAACAAAGTCTAGATGCATAATCAATCAATGTCATGAAATATCTCTTTTCACCCTTTGTCAACACACCATTCATCTCGCAAAGATCATAATATATGAGTTCTAGAGGTGCCAAGTTTCTCTCCTAGGCTGCCTTGTGAGACTTTCGAGGTTGATTTGATTACACACAAGTATGACAGTTAGAATCTTTGGCAATGGTGAAATTTGGAATTAAACAGAAGTTGGAAAGTTCAGTCATCAAGCCAAAATTAATGTGACATAAACATGAATGTCAAACGCTCGCATCACCATTAATACCGCCACAAATATGGCTCATGGACATATTGCTAAAATTCGAAAGGGAAAAATGGAACAAACCTCCACAATCATAGCCTTTACTTATGAATTGTCCATGTTTTGACAAGATAAATTTATTGGACTCTAAGACTACCTTAAACCCATCCTTACATAGAACGGAACCACAAACAAGATTCTTGTTGAAGTAGGGACATGTTACACATTCCTCAACTGTATGATCTTTCTCGAAGTAAACTTCAGATCTACCGTGCCAACACACTGAACAAAAGCATGTGACCCATTCCTCAACAGGATGAAAGAATCCTAGACAACCTTATAAGAGAAACATAGATATGTCACAACACACATGAACATTGGCACCCGCATCAAACCACCAGTTGGTAGTCTGAATTACTGAAAGCACATTAAAGGGATTAGCATACACATCCTCAATATTGCTGATGGTCATCATGTTGACATTTTTGGCCTTTTGCCCTTTGCGGTCTGCATGATCTGGACAATCCTTGGAGAAATATTTCAGTTCACCATAAGTGAAGCAATGTGACTCATCTATGTTTTTATTCTTCTTCTTAAAGGTAGTAGTTTTCATAACCTTGTTAGGCTTATATTTCCCTTTGCTCTTTCTATGTGGGGATTTCTACACCAAGTTGGCACTATACTAACCCTCGCCTCTTTTCTCAATAGCGTCCTTTGCTTGAGCTTTCTATTTAACATCAAGAGACGCTATTTGATTTTCAACTGATATCTCATGTATCTTAAATTTTAGAGTAGTGGCGAAGTTTCTCCATGAAGAAGACAACATTGCAATAATGCATCCAACCACAAACTTGTCAGGTAGAGAACACTTAATGAGGTCAAGTTCCTCGATAATTCACACAACCTCATGAGCTTGTTCCATCACAAAATGATTGTTCACCTTTCAATAGTCGTGAAATCTCTCTATGAGGTATAGTTTACTACCTGCATCTGATGCATCATATTTTGCAATCAGAGCATCCTACAACTCCTTCGCATTTTTCATAGTGATGTAGACATCACACAAATGATTAGAGAGAACGCCTAGGATGCATCCCATGAAGGGATTATTGGCCTCCGTAAACTTCTTCTGCTCATGAGAAGAGGGTTTGCCTTTAGATTTGTCAGGTCTCACTCCCCATACATTCATAGCAATAAGTTAGAGATGAGTTTTTGCTTGCAATTTCTTAAACTGCACAACAGAGAATTTCTCTAACCTCATTGCATTCACAAAAGCAACCATAGAATAATTTGCAGATTGCTTATAATAAGGTTTTTGGATTGTTAGATTATTAGGCAATTTCAAGATTAATTTTCTAAATAGATAAATAATGGAACCCACATTAACTAGCATGAATAGATCTGTCATACTAGTAAACAGTAACAAGATAATCATGATTTCACAAAACATGATCATTAATTGTACATAAAAGCAACACACATACTGTATATTAGCCGAAGATGAATCCATTATCAGTGTAGAGGTTCTCCTGTGGTGTCAGATCGCAGCACCCAATGGTGACCGATGGTAGACATGGACCAAAGATGCACCATTGTGATGTACATGAGAAGTCACGCGTAGAGCTTCCTAGAAACCTTATTCGCCCTCTCCCAGTTCAGGATCACAACGGCGAGAGTTTCTGTAGACCTACTCTCCCATTCTGGGTGCACACCAGCGGATAGGATGGAGTAGAATATGGCAACGACACAACAGATAGAATAGACAGCTAAAACCCTAGCTCAGTTCTATTATATGTTGCATCATCAACAGAACTGACTAGCTAGATGGGTATTTATATGGGAGGAACCAGATCTCTTCTCATGGTCATGATCTCAATCAAGTCAGTTCACTCTGAGAAAACAGTGAATTTTTGTCGGTCTATTTATTTTCTATCGTTATTTCTGAAAGCCGACGAAAGTTAATTAATTTCCTTAAGCATCCAGGGGATGACGGAAGTTAAGTTAACTTCCATCGGCTTTCACTGTGGCCGACGGAAGTTAAGTTAACTTCTGTCGGCTTCCTCTATGGCCGAAGGAATTTACCGCAGGATTTTTCCCCATGTGCGTACAGGGAAACTTAGGTTTCCCTATCATTATTCCCACTCACGATGACACCACCCACACCGCTGCCACATGGCCATGCCACCCACATTGACGTTCGCTCGTGCGCTCGCCTGCGCAACCGCCCGTGCTCCTTCCCATGCGCTTGTGCGCCCACACTGTCATCTGCCTGCACACCCGCCCACGCGCCCATGCACCCACGCCACCGTCCACCCTTGTGCCCATGCCACCGCCCGGATCCCACCGCCCGGCCGCATCCTCGGCCCACCTCGCTATCACCACTAGTGAGTTTCACTTGGATTGCTCTAGACTAGCAACAATTTTGTTGTAGTATATATGTGATACAATGGATAATGCATTATATGATTTATTAGTAGTGCCATGTGAATATTGATCATATGATACACTTAAATTTTGTCGTAGTATGTGATACAATGGATAATGGATTCATTTGTTAATGCCAAGTGGAGATTGTTTGTATAATAGAGTTGAATTTTGTCGTAGTATATGATACAATGGATAATGGTTTCAATTTTCTCACAATGATATTAATTGTCGCGCCCCGATTTAATAAATCAGGACTTTATTGAAATTCCATAGAAAATCAATAAAACAAGACGTTCATCAAGCGACCACGTACAATACGGGCAATCATTCACGGTTCGTAGACCGCATTAATACAAAAGTGAATGAAAATGAAGAGAAACTAATAAAATCAAGGGTCCTAGATGAACGCCTCCTTCCAGTCTCGCCTTGACTGGGTCGCTACTCCAGACCTTCATCCTCCTCGTAGTGGACGGGCTCTGATGGTGTAAGTCAACGGGGTGAGTACAGATGTACTCAGCAAGCCACCGAATGCAAATATAATGCAAGGTAAAAACAAGGGAGAAAGTGGCTAGTTTTGCGGAAGCAGCATAATTGTAAAGCATTAAATGTGATCAATTTATTAGTACTGAAAAGTAAACATCTGTATGCATCATCATCTTCTAACTCGAGGAGTACGTTTTACCTCCTCGCACAACAGTACTTACATGCCATGAATAACTCAATCATTCAACCAATTGTAAACTAACTGCGAGTAGTCACACAACCCGCCCTTGACAGTGGGCTCGGCTTTTCGAAAAGATTGAATTACTCTGATCAGAGATGTACCACTGTACCCACAAGGCACGCACTCATCACTTACACCGAAGTGTAACGAGATGACCCATTTCACGGGAACTCGTGCCAAAACCTTCCATATGGTCTTCGCCGCCTCAACAGCACCCTCTTATAGGTTTCGTACCGTGTCTCGCCATGTCGAGTTTCCACAATACCCCCCCCCCCCTTGAGCCATTGTCGGTACAAGGTGCCCTGAGGGCTAGCCCCTTGCCCCCTCCACTATGGTACCGTGAGACGGAGTGTTCCACACTTCCAGTTAGGACTTAACCATTAGACTTGTGGTTGGTACGGAAGTGCTTTGCAACAGATCCCGCAGACCGGTCCTTATAGTGCCCCGGGTGCGACCAACCAGTTTCCGAGCTTGCACCCGGAACCCACCATACTTATAACTTAGCCAACTCCAACAGAGTCCAGAGACGAGAATAACGGGGATTTTCATATATCAGAATCCAGCTATCTACGACTCATTCTTTATATCCTATAGCGGTTGTGCCGGTACATTGGGCACTAGCTAATATAATATTTGTAGAGTGACAAGGAGTTAAGGCTCAATAAGCATGGCTTGGGTTTGCACACAAGGACGGGGATCTAATAAATATAAGTGTAGGGCTTGATCTTTGACTAATGCAATATTAACCTATGAGTTATAGCGATAATTTATTAAAACATGGGCTCAATATGATCAACTGTTTCCACAGAGGTGGTCGATGACTTGCCTTGATCCATGAATGGTGAAAGTGGAACCTCGGGGTAAAACTCCGGATCCTCGACGGCAGTCGTAGTCTTCTCGATACAGAAAAGTAAACACAACATTCAATAAACAATCCAAAATCAAGCATACAAGCATACAAGTCATTGTTGGATTTAAGTAAGGGAGATAGAGTCTTACATTCTAGGGAATTGTTACTTAAATATTTAAGGTTGATTCCTAATGAGATTTCTGAATTTATGACTTGATGTAATTTATTTTTCCTAGGGGTTTTTATTTCCTCTTGTTAGAGATGAACTAAAAAGGTATTAACCTTGATGTTTTTATGGTATCAAAGATAGTGACTTTAAAATATTAAGTCTTTGAAGTTTGTTATAAAGTATGGATCTTTACTATTAAAAAGGGCTTTGTGTAATATGTTTTAATGGAACAAAGTGGGTAAAAATGAATATTCTATTTTTATTGTATTAAAAATAGTAAACTCAAGTTGTTAGGTTTTCTGAAGTTATTATATAAGTTGTCATGACATTTTTATAAAGTGTTTAACTTCTATTATATGAATTACTCAATTATCATACACGGGCTTTTGCAATATTAATTAATAGATTAAAGTGGGCAAAGTGAACATGTTGTTTTTGTTGCATTAAAACAGTGGAATAAATTCATTAAGTCCTCTGAATTTATTGAATAAGTATTCATGATATTTTTGTAAAGGGTTGCATTTTTATCATATGAGTTAATCATTTATTTTAAAGGGCCTTGAAAATGTTATTTAATAAAATGAAATGGGCAAAATGAATCATTATATTTTTATTGGCTTATAAACAGTGTAAGGGAGTCATTGTGTCCCTAGAAATTAATATATATATTTTTAAGGTTTTTTCTGGATTATTTAAATGTAATATGATTTAAATCCTAAAGGGGACTTAGAAATGTAATTTAATAAAATGTCATGGACAAAATGGTTATTCCATTTTTATTGTATTAACAACAGTGAAATGGGGCCATTATATCTTCTGAAATTAATTTATAAATTTTTAAGGGTTTATCTGAATTATTTAATTAAAGTATTAATTAAACCCTAAAGGAGAATTCTCTTCATTATTTAATAAGATTATTATATGCCAAGTAAACATATTGTTTTTATTGCATGAAAGTGTGGAGAATAAAAAGATAAATTTTCCAGAATTAAAATGGTGAAATTTGGAGTTAATTTGAGCAAGATATGAATTTTGGAAGTTTAAAACCATTTTTCTGAATTTTATTTAAACCAGAAACAGCTGTGGGTCCACGGTGAGCCAGGTCCACCAGGGACCCGCGCACTGTGCGCGTGGGCCGATCGGATCTGGACCGTTGGATCCAGATCCAGTGGTCCACGGCGGGGCGGGGCGTTTAAGTTACAGCGGACGGCCCAGATGGGTCCATACCGCTTTGACCGGATCAACGCCCTGGATTAAACCCCCCGGAGGGTTTAATCTGGACCGCCTAGATCCGATCGGAGGGCTCTGAGCCCATCCGACACGACACGGCTGAAGGGGGAAAATACCCCCGTCTTCTCTAGCTCCGGCGACACGACGGCGGGGGATACCGGTGACATCGACGGCTATCCGGTCGGGCTAAGGTCGAAAATGGAAAGAGGAGGTTGTGGGGAGCTTCGGCGTACCGGCGGTGGTGGAAAAAAGGGGACCGGCGACGACCGACGATGAGGAGAGGGCGGCGGGGTCCTTCAGGCTCGACGGCGGCGGCGATATCCGGCGGTTATCCGGCCTAACAGAGGCGATGCCGAGGTAGAGGAGGCGGAGGGGATTCCGACGGTGGCTATCACGAGGGCGGCGGTGGTCCGGAGCGCCGGTGAGGGGCTGCCGAAGGGGAAACAGGGGAAAACCCTAGAAAGGGGGTGGCGGCCGTCGGGATTGCGATGACTAGGCTCTAGCGGTGTGGTTGGGTTGCGGCGAGGGTGGGAGGCCTTTTATAGGGCTCGCCGGCATCGGTTTGGAAAGGAAAAAGAGGGCAACCCGAGGAGGATTTCCTCCCAATTCCGACGAGCTTCCATGTGCTCGGATTGGCTTCCAATTGGGCGAAAATGCGTCGGCTTTTGGGGGGAAAAGATCACCTGCGAGAGGGGAAGGCGATCCCTGGCTCGATTTCGTGGATTCGGGTGGCCGGCGAAGGAATCGGGCAAGGGGGCCGACGGGAATGGAAGGGGAGATCCCCTTCCATTGTTGAAGACGATCCTGACAGGTGGGTCCCACCTGTCAGCGAACGCGCATGAAGGAGTGAGGGGATGACAAGCGGGCCATGCTTGGCAGCGGGAGAGGGAGGGAAGGCGCACGGTGACTGCCAGGTGGGGCCGGCCGAGGCGCGGGAGGGAAGTGAGAGGGGGTTGGCGCCGACAGGCGGGCCCTGCCTGTCAGTGAGAGGGGCGGAAATGGGATGGGCCAAAAGGCCTTTGAAGGGGATTTCCGGGTTTCGACCCAATAAGTTTTAAAATGTATTTTCCATTAAATTTAATTCTAGAAATTCAAATATTTGCTTAAGGCTTGAAGATCTGTTGCTAAAATTTTGTAAAAATTCTCAAAATATTTCTTGGCCTCTAGTTTATCCCATAAAATTTTCAAGTCCAAATTTTGAATATCTATCTCTGTTTGGCTTTAATAGGGCTCTTTTAGAATTTTCATAAATAACCAAATTCAAAAATTCATTAAATATTTTATTTCCTTTATTTTATTTCCTTTTAATTTTGGGGTTGTTACAATCCTATCCCCCTTACAGAGAATCTCGTCCTCGAGATTCGAAGCGAACCTCGGGAAAACTAAGGGACTGAGTTCTACTGGTGCTCTGGGTCAGGAGATGGTGTTACATCAGAAGTAGGCAAAGCGATCTCCGGATCTGGGTTGGTCGAGATCAAATTGGGAGTGTCTTTGGTTATTGGCCATCCTGAAGTTGAAGGGTTCAAAAAGAAGGTGCCAACATTAAGGGGAAATTGTTGCTGATTTTATTGCCTAAGATGAATAATTTGACCTAGATGCTTATACATTTTATTGTAGTTCCTTATCATTTTTCACACTCATGCCTTATATTATTTTTAATATAAATGATTTATCATGTATTTTATTCACTCAACATTCGTGTTGTAATATATTCTATTAATTTGTGTTAGAGGTTTAAGATGAAGTGATGTTGATTATATCTTATTGAATTCCTTGGTACCAAAAATTCCAGAAAAATTTTTGGAACACAATTTGATGCTTAGGAGAATTTTTAGGAAAAATACTCTAGCTCATTGTTATTTAAATGAAATTTTTAGGCCCATATTTTAGCTTTCCTCTTTCTTGATTTATCCTTTTCTTGGAATTTATTTATTAATTACTTTATTTTATTTTTAATGCCTGGCGAAAATCAAGGTGTTACAATCCTAACCTCCTTAACAAGAATCTCGTCCCGAGATTCGGAAAGGCTAGAAAGTCATGGATATGTTTTAGCTAGGAATCACTTCTTTACACTAGAGGCTTTAAATCTACATCTTCATAGATTCGGTTTGGCTAAGTTAGGGCTTTCCTGATAACGTGTCTTGACTTCACGATTGGAGTTGACCTCGCAGAACGGTGACGAACGAATTTTGTTGAGTTGAAAGTTAGAGGCAGATTCTCTCCTTTAGGTTGGGATTATGACCTAATAGGTATATGAGGAAAAGGGAAATGGGATTAAGCTTTTATTTCAAAATGTATCATTCTTGCGATTACATTTATGTTTATTTTTATTTAATCTTCACTCATGTCTTATATTCGACATGGGTGGCAATACAAGCAAGTAAAAGAAAACAATCAGTCGTAAAACTACGTCTACGGTAGCTCAGGGGACGGCTCGATCACAGGCTCGTGGTAGATGGTCGGGGTGGTGGAACTGGAGGGTCCGGCGGGAGGTGCGCTGCGGGAGATCCTCTTGGGCCTAACGGTGGGGATCCGAAGGGGTTTCTTCTTGCGAGGCGGAAGAGGTGCGATCTCCTCAATGTCCTTCTTTAATTCCTTGAGCTGATGGCGGAGCTGGGTGTTGACCATGGCGCCCTGGCGTAGAAGCTCGTTCTGGCGCCTCAATTCCTCCACCTCGAGGGTCAACTGGGGGTTCTGCTGAAGCTGTCGACGGAGCTCGGCATTCTCACGGGTCAGGTTCTCCGAAGTGTGGCGGTAGAAGTCGATGGTGTCGTGCTGGCTGTCTGCGTCGAGGACGGCTTCTGTGTGGAGGTTGTCCATGGCCTCCAAGAGCTTCATCATGTGGGTGATGGCGGAGTTGCTCTGCGTGAGGGGGCTGATGTAGATGCTGCGGTGACTCCCGGGTGTGCGCATGGGCATGAAACGGTAGACGGTGTCGCGGAGGTGGCAGTCGTATACCAGTCGAAGCTCGGCGAGGGAATGAAGAGTGGCTCGCTGGCTAGCCACCACGAATGAAGGTCCTCCAACTCCATGGGTGTAAAAGGGTGGCTGCGTGGAGGAGGGGCGGATTACAACCGTGACCTCGCAGTAGCTCTCGTTCGCATCGGGAAAGATCCCGTGGAATGCGGGCTCATGGGGAAACCCCAAGAAGTCGACGAGCACGCGAAGCTCGCGGATGAATCCGGCCTCATCACGGAGAGTCCCGCTCATGGTATGGACCAGCATCTACAAAAGAGAGAAAGTTTTTGTGAAAATCTTGGAAGATGAGAGGATAAGTAGTGTTTGTAAGAAAATATAATAAGTATAAGTCCTAAGGTCAGGTCTGTTTGGCTTCCTACAGTCAAGTCGGCTCTGATACCATCTTGTCGCGCCCCGATTTAATAAATCAGGACTTTATTGAAATTCCATAGAAAATCAATAAAACAAGACGTTCATCAAGCGACCACGTACAATACGGGCAATCATTCACGGTTCGTAGACCGCATTAATACAAAAGTGAATGAAAATGAAGAGAAACTAATAAAATCAAGGGTCCTAGATGAACGCCTCCTTCCAGTCTCGCCTTGACTGGGTCGCTACTCCAGACCTTCATCCTCCTCGTAGTAGACGGGCTCTGATGGTGTAAGTCAACGGGGTGAGTACAAATGTACTCAGCAAGCCACCGAATGCAAATATAATGCAAGGTAATAACAAGGGAGAAAGTGGCTAGTTTTGCGGAAGCAACATAATTGTAAAGCATTAAATGTGATCAATTTATTAGTACTGAAAAGTAAACATGTGTATGCATCATCATCTTCTAACTCGAGGAGTACGTTTTACCTCCTCGCACAACAGTCCTTACATGCCATGAATAACTCAATCATTCAACCAATTGTAAACTAACTGCGAGTAGTCACACAACCCGCCCTTGACCGTGGGCTCGGCTTTTCGAAAAGATTGAATTACTCTGATTAGAGATGTACCACTGTACCCACAAGGCACGCACTCATCACTTACACCGAAGTGTAACGAGATGACCCATTTCACGGGAACTCGTGCCAAAACCTTCCATATGGTCTTCCCCGCCTCAACAGCACCCTCTTATAGGTTTCGTACCGTGTCTCGCCATGTCGAGTTTCCACAATACCCCCCCTTGAGCCATTGTCGGTACAAGGCGCCCTGAGGGCTAGCCCCTTGCCCCCTCCACTATGGTACCGTGAGACGGAGTGTTCCACACTTCCAGTTAGGACTTAACCATTAGACTTGTGGTTGGTACGGAAGTGCTTTGCAACAGATCCCGCAGACCGGTCCTTATAGTGCCCCGGGTGCGACCAACCAGTTTCCGAGCTTGCACCCGGAACCCACCATACTTATAACTTAGCCAACTCCAATAGAGTCCAGAGACGAGAATAACGGGGATTTTCATATATCAGAATCCAGCTATCTACGACTCATTCTTTATATCCTATAGCGGTTGTGCCGGTACATTGGGCACTAGCTAATATAATATTTGTAGAGTGACAAGGAGTTAAGGCTCAATAAGCATGGCTTGGGTTTGCACACAAGGACGGGGATCTAATAAATATAAGTGTAGGGCTTGATCTTTGACTAATGCAATATTAACCTATGAGTTATAGCGATAATTTATTAAAACATGGGCTCAATATGATCAACTGTTTCCACAGAGGTGGTCGATGACTTGCCTTGATCCGTGAATGGTGAAAGTGGAACCTCGGGGTAAAACTCCGGATCCTCGACGGCGTCGTAGTCTTCTCGATACAGAAAAGT
This sequence comes from Zizania palustris, assembly GCA_019279435.1. Lineage (NCBI taxonomy): Eukaryota > Viridiplantae > Streptophyta > Magnoliopsida > Poales > Poaceae > Zizania > Zizania palustris. The sequence goes on along the minus strand of JAAALK010000285.1, from coordinate 34,678,576 downwards.
AAACACAACATTCAATAAACAATCCAAAATCAAGCATACAAGCATACAAGTCGTTGTTAGATTTAAGTAAGGGAGATAGAGTCTTACATTCTAGGGAATTGTTACTTAAATATTTAAGGTTGATTCCTAATGAGATTTCTGAATTTATGACTTGATGTAATTTATTTTTCCTAGGGGTTTTTATTTCCTCTTGTTAGAGATGAACTAAAAAGGTATTAACCTTGATGTTTTTATGGTATCAAAGATAGTGACTTTAAAATATTAAGTCTTTGAAGTTTGTTATAAAGTATGGATCTTTACTATTAAAAAGGGCTTTGTGTAATATGTTTTAATGGAACAAAGTGGGTAAAAATGAATATTCTATTTTTATTGTATTAAAAATAGTAAACTCAAGTTGTTAGGTTTTCTGAAGTTATTATATAAGTTGTCATGACATTTTTATAAGTGTTTAACTTCTATTATATGAATTACTCAATTATCCTACAAGGGCTTTTGCAATATTAATTAATAGATTAAAGTGGGCAAAGTGAACATGTTGTTTTTGTTGCATTAAAACAGTGGAATAAATTCATTAAGTCCTCTGAATTTATTGAATAAGTATTCATGATATTTTTGTAAAGGGTTGCATTTTTATCATATGAGTTAATCATTTATTTTAAAGGGCCTTGAAAATGTTATTTAATAAAATGAAATGGGCAAAATGAATCATTATATTTTTATTGGCTTATAAACAGTGTAAGGGAGTCATTGTGTCCCCAGAAATTAATATATATATTTTTAAGGTTTTTTCTGGATTATTTAAATGTAATATGATTTAAATCCTAAAGGGGACTTAGAAATGTAATTTAATAAAATGTCATGGACAAAATGGTTATTCCATTTTTATTGTATTAACAACAGTGAAATGGGGCCATTATATCTTCTGAAATTAATTTATAAATTTTTAAGGGTTTATCTGAATTATTTAATTAAAGTATTAATTAAACCCTAAAGGGGAATTCTCTTCATTAATTAATAAGATTATTATATGCCAAGTAAACATATTGTTTTTATTGCACGAAAGTGTGGAGAATAAAAAGATAAATTTTCCAGAATTAAAATGGTGAAATTTGGAGTTAATTTGAGCAAGATATGAATTTTGGAAGTTTAAACCATTTTTCTGAATTTTATTTAAACCAGAAACAGCTGTGGGTCCGCGGTGAGCCAGGTCCACCAGGGACCCGCGCACTGTGCGCGTGGGCTGATCGGATCTGGACCGTTGGATCCAGATCCAGTGGTCCACGGCGGGGCGGGGTGTTTAAGTTACAGCGGACGGCCCAGATGGGTCCATACCGCTTTGACCGGATCAACGCCCTGGATTAAACCCCCCGGAGGGTTTAATCTGGACCGCCCAGATCCGATCGGAGGGCTCTGAGCCCATCCGACACGGCACGGCTGAAGGGGGAAAATACCCCCGTCTTCTCTAGCTCCGGCGACACGACGGCGGGGGATACCGGCGACATCGATGGCTATCCGGTCGGGCTAAGGTCGAAAATGGAAAGAGGAGGTTATGGGGAGCTTCGGCGTACCGGCGGTGGTGGAAAAAAGGGGACCGGCGACGACCGACGACGAGGAGAGGGCGGCGGGATCCTTCAGGCTCGACGGCGGCGGCGATATCCGGCAGTTATCCGGCCTAACAGAGGCGATGCCGAGGTAGAGGAGGCGGAGGGGATTCCGACGGTGGCTATCACGAGGGCGGCGGTGGTCCGGAGCGCCAGTGAGGGGCTGCCGAAGGGGAAACAGGGGAAAACCCTAGAAAGGGGGTGGCGGCCGTCGGGATTGCGATGACTAGGCTCTAGCGGTGTGGTTGGGTTGCGGCGAGGGTGGGAGGCCTTTTATAGGGCTCGCCGGCATCGGTTTGGAAAGGAAAAAGAGGGCAACCCGAGGAGGATTTCCTCCCGATTCCGGCGAGCTTCCATGTGCTCGGATTGGCTTCCAATTGGGCGAAAACGCGTCGGCTTTTGGGGGGAAAGATCACCGGCGAGAGGGGAAGGCGATCCCTGGCTCGATTTCGTGGATTCGGGCGGCCGGCGAAGGAATCGGGCAAGGGGGCCGACGGGAATGGAAGGGGAGATCCCCTTCCATTGTTGAAGACGATCCTGACAGGTGGGTCCCACCTGTCAGCGAATGCGCGTGAAGGAGTGAGGGGATGACAAGCGGGCCATGCTTGGCAGCGGGAGAGGGAGGGAAGGCGCACGGTGACTGCCAGGTGGGGCCGGCCGAGGCGCGGGAGGGAAGTGAGAGGCGGTTGGCGCCGACAGGCGGGCCCTGCCTGTCAGTGAGAGGGGCGGAAATGGGCTGGGCCAAAAGGCCTTTGAAGGGGATTTCCGGGTTTCGACCCAATAAGTTTTAAAATGTAGTTTCCATTAAATTTAATTCCAGAAATTCAAATATTTGCTTAAGGCTTGAAGATCTGTTGCTAAAATTTTGTAAAAATTCTCAAAAATATTTCTTGGCCTCTAGTTTATCCCATAAAATTTTCAAGTCCAAATTTTGAATATCTATCTCTGTTTGGCTTTAATAGGGCTCTTTTAGAATTTTCATAAATAACCAAATTCAAAAATTCATTAAATATTTTATTTCCTTTATTTTATTTCCTTTTAATTTTGGAGCTGTTACATTAATCGTATGTAACCAATTGTATGATACACTTGAATTTTGTCATAGTATATATGTGAGTTTCACACTAAAGTTTCCATGATGTATTTCCTTGATTTATTTGGCACTAGGTGTTTTTAGAAGTTGGAGTTCTTCATATTAGGAATTAATTCTAACCATTTCAGAATTTGCTTTGATTGACTGTCTAGCCGGCTGCCACATCTTCGACACCACCCCGTTTCTGTCTATCCATCGTCTCCTCCTGGACACCGCCTCCTCGCTTGCTCGTCATCCCCTACGAGGTATTCACTTTATTCATAGTATGCTAAATTTATTAATGTTATTTTTTGTTATTAGCAATGTTAATACTTAATAATTAATCTGTTATTATGCTATTACATTTCTTCTTGTATTAACTTTTAGTTTGTTGATGATTTCATTAGGGTGATTGTTATTATACATCCGTATGTGATGTTCTTTTTTCATATGCAATGTTGTGCTATTATGCTATTACATTTATTCTTGTATCATTTTGTAGTTTGTTGATTTCAATAGGGTGATTAGTATTATATATACATACTTATATATATTCTTTTCATATGCAAGGATTTCTGTTGGCATAAAAGATTACGCTAACAAGTTTAAAGAACTAGAAAGATTAACAAATGGAGTGTTTGTTTGAGAAGACTATTCCAAGCCTGCAAATAGAATAATAGCTTGAGATAGTTCAAAGTGTGTATTGAATATCTGAGTATTCGATACCCTTTATAGAGTGAAGAGGGGTATTTATAGACAAAATACATTGGGAAAAGACTCCTTTACCCTCTAATTACAACCGACTAAGAATACATTGTTTAATATTCTTCGTAGGGTTAAAAGAGTAAAAGACTAGTCTAATCAGTCAGAAGATAACCCTTCTATCCTTGCTGGCGGTACCCCTTCAGGTAGAGAGGCTTCAGAAGGCTTCGCCTCCATCAAAGCCTTGATGGAAGCTTTCGTTGTGAAGAGCTCCGAATAGAGCGAAGCCTCTTGATGCTTTTAGGTTCTTCGAAGACCAACACTTTAGACTCTATTTCTTCTGCTTGTATTGATGTGGAGGCTTCCTTGACCTTTGGAGGATGAAATATTTTCTCCCAACAATTTCATTAGTGAGAAAAACGTCAGTAGTGTAACGAAACCTATGCGTCACCCGTTTCGGACCAACATGTCTCACACGTGCCATGTGTGTGAGATGTGCAGGTACAGAATTGTCCCTTTTTTGGACAATATCGGAGTGAGCGATACTGTAGCGCCCCGATTTAGACAAATCGAGACATTATTGAATTTCATAAGAAAAACAATAACACAAGAGGTTCATCATGCGACAATCGTATATACGACAATATCCATGGTACGCGGACCATATTTATTACATCATTGTTTTAATAAAACAGTAAAGTAAAATAATTAGAAAACGGCATGACGAACTTCTTCTTCAGGATTTTTCTTCTCGACTGGGTCGCTACTCCAGACCGTCTTCAAAGTAAGCATCCTCTGTGGGGTCCAACGGGTATGAGTACAAAAAGTACTCAACAAGCCACCGCAAATGCAAATAATAATGCAGGATAATAAACAAGGAAGGATAATGGCTAACATTGCAGAATAAAGCAGTTGCAGTTATGGCATTTAGTGTAATCATATTTTAATCATGCGGAAAGTAAACATGAGCATCATCGACATCAACTAACTCGAGGAGTACGTTTTACCTCCTCGCACAACGGTCCTTACATGTCAATCCATCATGCACATTCATATTCAAAATAAACTAACTAGGGGATGTCACGCAACCCGCCCTTGACCGTGGGCTCGGCTTTTCGAAAAGATTTAAGACTCTGATCAGAGATGTACTACTGTACCCACAAGGCACGCACTCATCCCAACGAGATGACCCATTTCACCGGAACTCGTGCCAAAACCTCAATATGAGATGTTCCAAGCGATAACCACCCGCTCTAGGTTTCGCCGGCTCGCCGGGCCGCATCCCGGCTAACGTCGCACCCCTTTTGCGCCACATTGGTACAAGTCACCCGCATGTGCAACTCGACCCATCTCCAAATGGTGGCCTCGGTTTGGAACAACCCATACCTTAGTTAGGACTTACCCACTAGACTTGTGGTTAGTACGTAAGTGTATTGCAACGGATCCCTCAGACCGGTCCTTATAGTGCCCCGGGTGCTACCGACCAATGACCTAGCTTACACCCGGAACCCACCATGCATACACTCACAACCATGACTCATCACCAACAGAATTTCCAAGGATAAGAAGTAACGGGGATCATATAATAGAACCATTTTGCTACGACTCATTTTTATCCTATAGCGGTCGTGTCAATACATTGGACACTAGCTAATATCATTGATCATATAGTGACAAGGAGGTTAGGCGAGATAGCATGGCTTGGGTTGCACATCAAGGTCGGGGGATCCTAAATAAATATAATGTAAGGGTTCATTTGACTAATGCATATATAACCTATGTGTTTTAGCGATAGTCAATTCAAACATGGGTTCAATATGTTCAAAAGAATTGTTCGGTGACTTGCCTTGTTGAGCAAAGGGAGAGGGAGGGACTTCGGGGAAGTACTCCGGCTCCTCGGCGACGTCGTAGTCTTTTTAATATAGTAAAGTAAAATAAAAAGAACACAACATTCAATCAAACCATATAACATTACATTATAAGCACATAAGTTAAAGTTGGTTTGGTTATAAATAAAATAAATCCAATGGTTAAGGTTCTGTGGTTTATTTTATAAATAAATTCTAAAGGAATTAAATAGTTGTCTTTCCTTTGGAAAGGATGTTTAGATGTGATTATTGCCATATTAAATTCTCAAATAAGTGTGAAATGAAAAAGTTCATGTCAATTTGGTGGTTTTTAGTGTATGGACAGAAAGGAATTAATATAAATTTTTCTGAAGTTTAAATATTTGAATCCTTATTTTAATCCTAAAGGCATTTGAATAATTATTTGAATAAGCATGATAAAGTCAAAGTAAACCTACTGTTTTTATTGCATAAACATGTAGAGAATAATTTTATGAATTTTCTGAAATTGGAATGGTAATTTTTAGAGTTCAAATGCATTAGATATGAATTTTACAAGTTTAAAAGCATTTCTGGAATTTATTTTCAAATTTTAAATCCCTCGGGTCCACGGTGAGCCAGGCCCACGGTGAACCCGCGCACTATGCGCGTGCGCCGGGTCGATCTGGACCGTCGGATCCAGATCCGACGCGCGAGGGCGAGGCGGGGCGCGTAAGTGACTACGGACGGCCAGGATTAAAACGTTCGAAGGGGTACCACGTGGACGCACGAGATTAAACGCGGGGTTTTAAAACCAACGGACGCACGAGATTAAAACGTACCCCTTCGCCGAGATCTAACGGATAAGATTAAACCGCACGCGGGGATTAACCATCACCGTCGGATCCAAATCGCACGGTCGTGCGTGAATCCGACACGGCACGGGTACTTGACCCGTGCCGGTCGTCTTCTCCGACGACGGCGAGCGAGCCAACGGCCACGACGAGCGACGGCGACCTAGTCTAAGGCCTAAAACGGAATGAGGGTGCTACGGGGATCACGAGGGTACCTCGGCGGTGAGAAAAGGTCGACGGAGCGAGACCGGCGACGAGCGGAGGCGGTGGAGGTGTTCGGGTTCTTGGCGGCGACGGCGATCCGGCGAGGGTCGTCGTCGACGGAGTGGTGGCCGGCGTTGGGGAGGTCCCGGCGGTCACGATGGTGGCGAAGGCACGGACGGGGGCGGTCGGAGGCGACGGCGAGCGGTGGCCGGAGGCGAAACAGAGGGAGTGCGCAAAAAGGTGAAGTGCGGGCGCTCTGTTCGTTCTCGAGGCGATTGAGCGTGGGGGTCGGACGCGGCGTAGGCCGGGGGTTTAAATAGGACACCGGAGGGGGGGCTCGCATGCATGGAAAGCCGAGGGGAGGTTTAATTCGCCGGCGAGGGCTCGGCCATGCACGGCAGCGGTGATCCCGTGGCTTAAAGGCGTGCTTTAACGGGGGAAACGGTCGACGCGACGCGGGGGACCGAGTAATGGCGGTAATTTAATGGGGGACGGGCCGGCGAGGCGAATCCGAGGGCGAGGTCGTCGGCCGGCGCGAGGTTGACGACGGGACTGACGAGTGGGGTCCACTGGTCAGCGAGCGCGGACGAGCGGGGGAGGCGGCTGACGGGTGGGACCGCGATGTCGGGCGCGCGCGCGAGGGGAGGCATTCGGCGCCGACAGATGGGACCCAGCTGTCAGCCTAAGGCGAGCGTGGGTGACGGGCTGGGCCGGTCCGGAGAGAGAGAAGGGAGGGAGGGGAGCCCAATACTGTTTTAAAGCATTTCTAAATAAAAATAATTCCAGATATTAGATGAAAATATTAGGGCTACTTCCAAGGTTGGTAAAAATTTATAAAAATTCCCAAAATTATGTTTTGGCCTTAGGATCATATACAAAAAGTTTCACCTCCTAATTTGGTCATCTACTCTATGTTGTAGTTCAAAAGGGTATAAAAGGGAATTAAAAGTATTTTCAGAAATAGTAATTCCAAGAAATTGAATTTAATAATATATTTATTGTTTTGAAAATTTGGGGTGTTACAAACCTATCCCCCTTACAAGAATCTCGTCCTCGAGATTGGAACGCTACTCGAATAACTCGGGGTATTGGGCTTTCAGTTCGTATTCCTTTTCCCAAGTGGCCTCTTCGACGGGATGGTTGTTCCATTGGACTTTGCAGAAGCGAACAACGCGACTTCTGGTTACTCTCTCCTTGGTTTCCAAGATCTTGATGGGTCTTTCTATGTAGGTCAAGTCTTCTTGGACATTGAGCTGCTGAAGGTCGGCTTGCTCGGTGGGTACACGGAGGCACTTCTTCAGTTGGGAGACATGGAACACGTCGTGAATGCCTGCCAAGGATGGGGGCAGTTCGAGTTGATATGCCACTTCTCCCTGTCGTTGGAGGATCTGGAAAGGTCCGACGTAGCGGGGTGCTAGTTTGCCTTTCATGTTGAACCTTTGAGTGCCACGGAGGGGAGTGACTCGGAGGTAGACATAATCGCCCTCCTCAAAGGCTAGGTCCCTTCGACGGTTGTCGGCATAGCTCTTTTGCCTGGATTGGGCTGCCTTCAATCGGTCTCTTATGATCTTAACCTTCTCTTCAGCTTCTCTCAATAAATCAGTCCCAAACAGTTGTGACTCTCCGGTTTGATCCCAGAGCAACGGCGTTCTGCACTTACGCCCATAGAGTGCTTCGAACGGGGACATTTGCAGGCTGGCTTGATAGCTGTTGTTGTAGGAGAACTCTGCATATGGTAAGTTCTTGTCCCACATTCCGCCAAAGTCTAGAGCACAAGCCCTAAGCATATCCTCCAATATCTGGTTGACCCTTTCGGTTTGACCGTCGGTCTGTGGATGATAGGCGGTGCTAAAGTTCAGCCGGGTGCCTAGTTCCTCTTGAAGGTTCTTCCAAAACTTGGAGGTAAACTGACTCCCGCGGTCAGATACAATCTTCTTAGGAACTCCGTGAAGGCACATGATCCGGGTCATATACAACTCAGCCAACTTGGCGACGGTGTAGGTTGTCTTGACCGGGACGAAGTGAGCTACCTTGGTGAGTCGATCGACGATCACCCAGATAGAATCATGACCAGCTTGGGTCCTGGGCAGTCCCGTGATGAAGTCCATTCCTATTTCTTCCCACTTCCATTCAGGGACCTTGAGAGGTTGAAGTAGTCCGGCAGGTCTCTGGTGCTCTGCCTTGACTCGCCGGCATGTGTCGCACTTGGCCACATACTCAGCTATTTCTCTCTTCATGCTGACCCACCAATATTTTTCCTTCAGGTCTTGATACATCTTTGTACTCCCGGGATGAATAGAGTATAATGTATCATGGGATTCTTGAAGGATGAGGGTCTTCAACTCTGGTTTGTTGGGTACGCATACTCGGTTTCCGAACCAGATGGTACCATGCTCGTCCTCGGAAAATCCGGGGGCTTTACCCTTCCTCATGTTTTGCTGGATCTCCAGGATGTCCGGGTCTTCCTTTTGCTTTTTCTCGGATCTGGTCTATTAAGACAGGCCGAGACTCCAAGGCAGCGAGGTACGCTCGAGTGGTGATCCCTAGGTTTAGCCTTTCCATCTCCTTATAATGTAAAGGAGCTTGGTCTTGAATCATGATGGTATTGCAGTACCCTTTTCGACTAAGGGCGTCTGCCACCATGTTCGCTTTTCCCGGATGATAATGGATGCCCAAGTCATAATCCTTGATCAGTTCCAACCATCTCCTTTGCCTGAGGTTCAGATCTGGTTGGGTGAATATGTACTTGAGGCTCTTGTGGTCGGTGAAGACCTCACACCAGTTTCCCACAAGGTAATGTCTCCATATCTTCAAGGCATGAACCACGGCTAGCTAGTTCCAGGTCATGGGTTGGGTAGTTCAGCTCATGCGGTCTCAACTGTCGGGAGGCGTAGGATATCACCTTCCCTTCTTGCATTAAGACGCATCCCAATCCTTGACGAGAGGCATCACAGTAGACGTGGAAGCCTTTCCGGATGTCTGGCAGAGTCAGAATGGGAGCTGATACTAGCTTCTTCATAAGGGTCTGGAAGCTTTCTTCGCAGTCGGGGGTCCATTCAAACTTCACTTCCTTCTGCAGAAGTCTGGTCATAGGCTTGGCGATCTTGGAAAAATTCTCGATGAACCGGCGGTAGTATCCGGCCAATCCGAGAAAACTCCGGATCTCGGTCACGGTCGTTGGCTGTAGCCAGTTAGTTACTGCTTCCACGGTGGTTGGGTCCACTGCTATTCCTCCGGCAGATATAACATGGCCGAGGAACTTCACCTCAGACGACCAAAATTCGCATTTGCTGTATTTGGCGTACAGTTGCTGCTCCCTTAGCTTTCCGAGGGTCAGACGGAGGTGAGTCTCGTGTTCTTCCTTTGTCTTGGAGTATATGAGGATGTCGTCGATGAATACCACGATGAACTTGTCCAAGAACTCCATGAATACATTGTTCATCATGCTCATGAAAAAGGCCGGGGCATTCGTGAGTCCGAACGACATCACGGTGTACTCGTAGAGTCCATAGCGGGAGGTGAAGGCAGTCTTGGGTATATCTTCTTCCCTGATCCTCAACTGGTGATAACCTGACCTGAGGTCAATCTTGGAAAACACCGAGGATCCTTTCAGCTGATCGAACAGGTCGTCGATCCGAGGCAATGGGTATTTGTTCTTGATGGTTACGTCGTTCAAGGCTCTATAGTCCACGCACATCCTCTTGGTCTTGTCCTTTTTCATGGCAAAAATAACCGGTGCACCCCAGGGTGAGGTACTCGGTCGGATGTAACCTTTCTGCTCTAGGTCTTCGATGTTGCTCTTGACTTTGGCTAGTTCATTGGCGGCCATCCGGTACGGGCGCTTGGAGATTGGAGTGGTCCCGGGGACAAGTTCGATTCTGAATTCGATGTCCCGCTTGGGAGGCATTCCGGGTAGATCTTCAGGGAAGACATCCGCAAACTCCTTGACTATAGGCACCTCTTCAAGAGCTATCGAGCGAAGGGATGCTCCGAGTGGTTTGCGACTGGTCATCCGAAAGGTGACGGTTACGCCTTCAGGATTGGTCACCATGACGGACTTGTTGGCACAGTCGATCACTCCCTTGTGCTTCATCAACCAATCCATCCCTAGTATAAGGTCGAGTCCGGTGCATTGGATGAGGACAGGCTCGGCCCGAAACAGCACTCCTTGAATGTCAAGTTCAACCTTAGGGCTGTATAAGCGGGCTGAGGTCCTATTGCCGGGAGTGGCAATCACCATGGGAATGGGTAGAGGAGCACGTCCAGATTGTTTGTTTTCACAAAATTTTCCGAGATGAAGGAGTGGGTTGCTCCAGAGTCAAATAATATGACGGCCGGTACGGAATTCACAGTAAACGTACCGAGCACGACTTCAGGAGCCTCCTGAGCTTCCTCCGCGCTGATGTGGTTGACGCGGGCGCGAACCGCCTGGTTGGGCGCTGCGCCTTGGGTCTGCTTGGGGTGGGGACACTGGTGCGAATAGTGCCCTTCCTTGCGGCAGTTGAAGCAGACGACCGGCCTTCCTTGGCGATCCTTCAAGATCGGGGCCTTGGCGGCTGGTGTCGGCTGAGCGGCCGGAGCTGGTGGAGCGGGGCGAGGATGCTCGGCGTTGGATCCACCGGCTGCGTGAGGTGGCCTGTAGGCGGGCCGAGGATGGTAGGCGGGCGCTGGTGGCGGAGGGACGAAGCGGGGCCTCTGAGAGTTCGCCTGCTGATGCTTGAAGGCGATCATCTTCCTCTTCTTGAGGTCCAGCTTGTTCTGCTCAGTCTCTTGGATGAGCGCTTTGTTGACCAGCCGCTGGAAGTCGGCGAAGTCGGCGGCGACGAGCTGGATGGACAGCTCATCCTTAAGTCCCCTGAGGAACTTGGCTTGGCGGAGGGCGTCGGTGCGCACTTCCTCCGGTGCGTAGCGGGCGAGGCGGTTGAACTCATGGAGGTACTCCATGACAGTCCTGTTGCCTTGCTACAGGTCGCGGAACTCCTGCTGTTTCACCGCGATGACGCCGGCGGGGACGTGGGTGGCACGAAAGGCGATGGTGAACTCCGCCCAAGTCACCACGTGGCCCTCTGGCTGGGACTCACGGTAGTTGTCCCACCATTCGGCGGCGGGACCCTGGAGCTGGTGAGTGGCGAAGGCCACTCGCTCCCGGTCGGTGCAGGGGAGGAGGTCGAGCTTCTTTCCGATGGTGCGAAGCCAATCTCCGGCCTCCATCGGGTTGGTGGTGCTCGAAAAGATGGGCGGACGCACGCGCAAAAACTCGGAGAGTTGCGGGGCGGGTGCGGGTGCTGGTGCGCGAGGGGCGGGCTCCCCGTTCTGCATACGGTCCAACTGAGCCTGTTGGTGCTGCATTTGGGTGAGGAGGGCGGTGATCAGGTGGTTCTGATTCGCCATCATCTCCGCCAAGGTGGGGTGGTTGGCGGAAGGTGACCCGGATTGACGCGGGCCCGTTGCACCCCAGTTGGGTACAACACCCTCGGGCGCATCACGGCTTCCTCCTGCTCCGTTGTTGGAGCCGGTGTTCTGGTGGTCGGCCATCTTCTGAATTCATAAGGTTATAAGGCAAAAAGTTGACAACACAATTAACAAGAATATTTCAAGCATATAAATTAAGTGGTAAAAATGCTCATTGCAATCGAGTTCTTATTCTACCCACAACACACTCGTCGTGGGTAGCACCACATACAAAATAATGCTTTTTATTTAAATTCGCGTCTCCTAACGCCTACTCGCCACCGGAGGCAGTCTCCGTGCTCTCGGAACCACGAGTGCGCGGCTCCAGAGAGATGGTGGGCTCGAGAAAATTCTCGATAATGGAGTCGGAGACGAGGCTGGGGCGTGGAGGAGGGGCGCTGGTAGAGGGCCTGGCGGGGGAGGGTCGCGGCGGGATCCTCTTGGGGCGAGGGAGGGGCTTACGGATGGGCTTCTTCTTCCTTGGAAGAAGAGGAACCATCTCCGCGATATCCTTCTGCAGCTGCATGATCTTGCGCTGCAACTCGCCGTTCTGCTGGATCAAGTTCTTCGTTTCTTCACGAAGGAACTCAACCGCCTCATGGTGCTCGTCGGCGTCGAGCACCGCCTCGGTGTGGAGATCATCCATGGCCTGTAGAAGACGCGACTGCCGGGCCATGACCGGATCACGCACGGAGTGAACTCCGAGGTAGATGCTACGGTGGGCTCTGGGAGTACGCTTCGGCACGAACCGGAAGGACGAGTTCTGAAGACGATCGTCGTAGATCATCCTCAGCTCCATGAGGGCCTGGAGAGCGACTCGTTGGCACGCGACGTCGAAAGTCGGGCCTCCAAGTGCGGTGGTGTAGGGCGGCAGGTGTTCTCCGGAGCCGTGGACGGTGAGGGAGACGTCACAAGGCCCGGCAAACTCGTCGGGGTACACTCCTTGAAATTCGGGTCCGAAGAGGAACCCGAGGAAAGTGAGCATCATGCGGAGTTCCCGGACGAAGCCCTCGTAGTGGCGGCAGTAGCTGTGGACTTGGTAGACAGGCATCTACAAAACAGCAAGTTGAATAAAAGTGAGGAGAGGAACAAAGTTTATGAAGTAGATTTTCGAGAAATAATTTCCTATGGCTAATGGCTAGGCGGGTCTGTTTGGCTCCCTACAGTCGAGTCGACTCTGATACCATCTTGTAGCGCCCCGATTTAGACAAATCGAGACATTATTGAATTTCATAAGAAAAACAATAACACAAGAGGTTCATCATGCGACAATCGTATATACGACAATATCCATGGTACGCAGACCATATTTATTACATCATTGTTTTAATAAAACAGTAAAGTAAAATAATTAGAAAACGGCATTGCGAACTTCTTCTTCAGGATTTTTCTTCTCGACTGGGTCGCTACTCCAGACCGTCTTCAAAGTAAGCATCCTCTGTGGGGTCCAACGGGTATGAGTACAAAAAGTACTCAACAAGCCACCGCAAATGCAAATAATAATGCAGGATAATAAACAAGGAAGGATAATGGCTAACATTGCAGAATAAAGCAGTTGCAGTTATGGCATTTAGTGTAATCATATTTTAATCATGCGGAAAGTAAACATGAGCATCATCGACATCAACTAACTCGAGGAGTACGTTTTACCTCCTCGCACAACGGTCCTTACATGGCAATCCATCATGCACATTCATATTCAAAATAAACTAACTGGGGGATGTCACGCAACCCGCCCTTGACCGTGGGCTCGGCTTTTCGAAAAGATTTAAGACTCTGATCAGAGATGTACTACTGTACCCACAAGGCACGCACTCATCCCAACGAGATGACCCATTTCATGGGAACTCGTGCCAAAACCTCAATATGAGATGTTCCAAGCGATAACCACCCGCTCTAGGTTTCGCCGGCTCGCCGGGCCGCATCCCGGCTAACGTCGCACCCCCTTTTGCGCCACATTGGTACAAGTCACCCGCAGGTGCAACTCGACCCATCTCCAAATGGTGGCCTCGGTTTGGAACAACCCATACCTTAGTTAGGACTTACCCACTAGACTTGTGGTTAGTACGTAAGTGTATTGCAACGGATCTCTCAGACCGGTCCTTATAGTGCCCCGGGTGCTACCGACCAATGCCCTAGCTTACACCCGGAACCCACCATGCATACACTCACAACCATGACTCATCACCAACAGAATTTCCAAGGATAAGAAGTAACGGGGATCATATAATAGAACCATTTTGCTACGACTCATTTTTATCCTATAGCGGCCGTGTCAATACATTGGACACTAGCTAATATCATTGATCATATAGTGACAAGGAGGTTAGGCGAGATAGCATGGCTTGGGTTGCACATCAAGGTCGGGGGATCCTAAATAAATATAATGTAAGGGTTCATTTGACTAATGCATATATAACCTATGTGTTTTAGCGATAGTCAATTCAAACATGGGTTCAATATGTTCAAAAGAATTGTTCGGTGACTTGCCTTGTTGAGCAAAGGGAGAGGAGGGACTTCGGGGAAGTACTCCGGCTCCTCGGCGACGTCGTAGTCTTTTTAATATAGTAAAGTAAAATAAAAAGAACACAACATTCAATCAAACCATATAACATTACATTATAAGCACATAAGTTAAAGTTGGTTTGGTTATAAATAAAATAAATCCAATGGTTAAGGTTCTGTGGTTTATTTTATAAATAAATTCTAAAGGAATTAAATAGTTGTCTTTCCTTTGGAAAGGATGTTTAGATGTGATTATTGCCATATTAAATTCTCAAATAAGTGTGAAATGAAAAAGTTCATGTCAATTTGGTGGTTTTTAGTGTATGGACAGAAAGGAATTAATATAAATTTTTCTGAAGTTTAAATATTTGAATCCTTATTTTAATCCTAAAGGCATTTGAATAATTATTTGAATAAGCATGATAAAGTCAAAGTAAACCTACTGTTTTTATTGCATAAACATGTAGAGAATAATTTTATGAATTTTCTGAAATTGGAATGGTAATTTTTAGAGTTCAAATGCATTAGATATGAATTTTACAAGTTTAAAAGCATTTCTGGAATTTATTTTCAAATTTTAAATCCCTCGGGTCCACGGTGAGCCAGGCCCACGGTGAACCCGCGCACTATGCGCGTGCGCCGGGTCGATCTGGACCGTCGGATCCAGATCCGACGCGCGAGGGCGAGGCGGGGCGCGTAAGTGACTACGGACGGCCAGGATTAAAACGTTCGAAGGGGTACCACGTGGACGCACGAGATTAAACGCGCGGTTTTAAAACCAACGGACGCACGAGATTAAAACGTACCCCTTCGCCGAGATCTAACGGATCAGATTAAACCGCACGCGGGGATTAACCATCACCGTCGGATCCAGATCGCACGGTCATGCGTGAATCCGGCACGGCACGGGTACT
Source organism: Zizania palustris (assembly GCA_019279435.1). Classification (NCBI taxonomy): domain Eukaryota; kingdom Viridiplantae; phylum Streptophyta; class Magnoliopsida; order Poales; family Poaceae; genus Zizania; species Zizania palustris. The sequence continues at coordinate 34,663,447 of JAAALK010000285.1, read as the reverse complement.
TGACCCGTGCCGGTCGTCTTCTCCGACGATGGCGAGCGGGCCAGCGGCCACGGCGAGCGACGGCGACCTAGTCTAAGGCCTAAAACGGAATGAGGGTGCTACGGGGATCACGAGGGTACCTCGGCGGTGAGAAAAGGTCGACGGAGCGAGACCGGCGACGAGCGGAGGCGGTGGAGGTGTTCGGGTTCTTGGCGGCGACGGCGATCCGGCGAGGGTCGTCGTCGACGGAGTGGTGGCCGGCGTTGGGGAGGTCCCGGCGGTCACGATGGTGGCGAAGGCACGGACGGGGGCGGTCGGAGGCGACGGCGAGCGGTGGCCGGAGGCGAAACAGAGGGAGTGCGCAAAAAGGTGAAGTGCGGGCGCTCTGTTCGTTCTCGAGGCGATTGAGCGTGGGGGTCGGACGCGGCGTAGGCCGGGGGTTTAAATAGGACACCGGAGGGGGGGCTCGCATGCATGGAAAGCCGAGGGGAGGTTTAATTCGCCGGCGAGGGCTCGGCCATGCACGGCAGCGGTGATCCCGTGGCTTAAAGGCGTGCTTTAACGGGGGGAAACGGTCGACGCGACGCGGGGGACCGAGTAATGGCGGTAATTTAATGGGGGACGGGCCGGCGAGGCGAATCCGAGGGCGAGGTCGTCGGCCGGCGCGATTTGGGGGCGGTGGCGCGAGGTTGATGACGGGACTGACGAGTGGGGTCCACTGGTCAGCGAGCGCGGACGAGCGGGGGAGGCGGCTGACGGGTGGGACCGCGATGTCGGGCGCGCGCGCGAGGGGAGGCATTCGGCGCCGACAGATGGGACCCGGCTGTCAGCCTAAGGCGAGCGTGGGTGACGGGCTGGGCCGGTCCGGAGAGAGAGAAGGGAGGGAGGGGAGCCCAATACTGTTTTAAAGCATTTCTAAATAAAAATAATTCCAGAAATTAGATTAAAATATTAGGGCTACTTCCAAGGTTGGTAAAAATTTATAAAAATTCCCAAAATTATGTTTTGGCCTTAGGATCATATACAAAAAGTTTCACCTCCTAATTTGGTCATCTACTCTATGTTGTAGTTCAAAAGGGTATAAAAGGGAATTAAAAGTATTTTCAGAAATAGTAATTCCAAGAAATTGAATTTAATAATATATTTATTGTTTTGAAAATTTGGGGTGTTACAGATACCGAATGAGATTTCAGTGTCATAACCTTGTTGTTCTCCATTGAACCATTATCAGGCATGCAATTGGAGAATAACGGGGTTTTGCTGCTGAAATTTTATTCGGGCTCTATAAGCTTGTCAAAAATCCATGCTCTGTGAGACACTCTTGGGTGGTGTTAGGACATATCTTTTCCTATAGACATAGGGCTGTGATATATAGTAATGTCTAGTACTTATGATGCATTCTCGATGGAATAAATGTTTTGCCTATAGAATGGCTGAGGACCATCGATGGATGTATAGTGGTTAGAATAAAAGTGGAGCTCATTCAAAGGAGTGGATGATCAACACTGAGCAATTTATTGACCATGCATTCGCTTTGACACAAGAAACTAGCGTGAGGTGCCTATGCAAGAAGTGCAGAAATTCTCTTTGGCAAGACAAGATAATGTTGTCACTACACATTTGCATGTATGGTTTCTTGCCATGTTATGAAGTATGGGTGTACCATTGCGAGACAATTCATAAAAACAATATTAGTAGTGGAAGAAGATGATAGCACAAGTGACGATAGGATGGAAGAGATGCTTGATGCTACATGATCGGAGTTTGAAACAAACCTTGGGGATCCTCCTACACCGGAGGTTCAAAAGTTTTTCGACATCCTTAGAGCTTTAGAAGAGCCATTGCATGAGAACACCACAGTAAGTGTCCTCGCTTTTGTGACCCGTCTTATGGCCATTAAGCCAAAGTTTGCATTCTCCAACAATTGTTACAAGGAGCTTGTGAAACTGATCAACAATGCCCTTCTTATGAACCATAAGATGCCGAAAGACATGTACCAGTCAAAAAATTCTTTTTGCTCTCGGTATGGAGTATGAGAAGATTGATGTGTGTCAAGATAACTGCATGCTTTTCTGGAAAGATAGTGAAAGGATGATGACAGAGGTTGCTCATAAGCAACTTCGTAATATGCCTCTTACACCCCAGGTGAAATGATTGTTTCTCTCAAAGAAAACCGCTAGGCAAATGAGATGGCATAAGGAAGGTGTATGTGAGAACGACCAAGTGATGATGCACCCATTTGATGGTGAGTCATGGAAGTCTCTAGATGATTTTGACACATAGACTTCCCTAGGGATGCGAGGAATGTTCGCATCAGGTTGGCAATAAATGGATTCACGCCTTTCAATGTAACCATGTTGTCGTACTTTTGTTGTCCAGTCTTGGTTATTCCATACAACCTTCCACCTTCACTTTGCATGAAATATGAATTTATGTTCCTATGTCTCATTATACCTGGTCCAGAGCATCATGGAACACACCTCAATGTGATGTTGAAGTCCTTAATTGAAGAGTTGAAACAATTGTGGATAGGAGTTGAAGCATATGACTTTGACTAGAAGCAAAAATTTAATCTTCGAGTTGTGTATCTATGGTCGGTCCACAATTTTATGGCATATGATATTTTTTCTGGTTGGAGTTGTCCCCTTAAAAATGTAGAAATCTTCCCTCCTTTGCCTGATCGATAGCCCCTTACAACTAACTTACGAAGGCTGACATGTCCCATATGTAGTAAAGACACATATTGTTTCCGTCTTAACTTCGGGGGAAGATTTGTTACTTCGATTGTCATAGATGCTTTATGCCCATGAATCACCATTTAGGTTGCAGAGAAATACTTTCAAGAAGGATAATGTTGTCGTAAAGGGACCGTCAAGTTGTTTAAGTGGTCCAAAGATTGTTGATATGTTGAATTAGTTTGTCCCGTTGACGCTAAAATATGTCGACAAAGAGCAAAACACACGAATGATGATCCAATGATCCAAAAGCATGCTTATATTTAGGAGTAAACCCCTAAGTGTAACACAACGCCGACATCATGTTCCCACAACACTTAAATAGTGGTAAGGGAGTAACGGAGTCGCTAGACAATCAAATAATATCAATTAAAATTATTCAATTAACCAATGTGTGAAAATAACTGATTAAATTGAACCAGCCAGAACAAGGCCAGTTCAACCAAAGTGTCCTGGCGGTTAGACCGGCCGAGCTATGCCAATCAAACCGAGGCTATACCGTCGGTCGGACCGGCGGTGTGCAGTATTCGGCCGAAGGGGCTTTGGCGTGCGGTGCGAAGGGTGGTCGAAGGGGTTTCCGACCTCTGGCTTTCGGTTGGTCGGACTGAAGGGCAACCTTTGGTCTGAACGGACAATAGCCGAAGGGGGTCCGAAGGAAGGCCTCTGGAGTAGCTCACAAAGACGGCCGAAGGAGGGGGTTCAATATCTTCATCGGTCAAACTGTCACCTAAGCTTGGTCAGACCTACGGGCTCTAGAGGGGCTCCGATGTATCCTAGGGCCTGATGCGGAGTACATCCAGTGAGGTCCGGCCAGACCGGCCTTGTGCCACCGGTCGGAGTGATGAGAAACTATGTTGAAGAACATGGGTCTTATACTCCAGATGTGATGAGTGATTGTCAACGAAAGTCAACGAAGGAGACATGAAGACCTGCCGTGTCTGGGGTGCGTGTGACTCAGGTACACGGGCAGCGAGCGATAGCCGGGTAGAGGAGCCGTGAAGTCAGGCTAGCCCAATCTGAGTACATGGGCTAGGAGCGGTAGAGGATTCACTGGTCTGTTGACCGGGTTTGACTCAGGTACACGGACGGCGACGATTGCCAGGCTGAGGAAGCTGCGGGGCGGGTCGGCCCAATCCAGGTACCCGGTGCGAAGATAGTGGACGCTTTGTCAGTTTTGGCGCAAAACTGACAACCGATGATTATTTTGTTTTTAGGATATTAATATTTAGTTTTTAAGTCCGGAATATTTTTTATTTGAGTCAGTTGATTTTTCTAAGAGTATTTTAGTAATTTCGTATTTTATTTTATAGTCAGTGTAATTTACCCTAGGGATAAATTAGTCTTTTTCATGTATTATAGGTCGCCTATAAATAGGTCCATACACCCCTAGGAATAGGGTGACTATTTTTCACAATCAATCTACAGTCCAAAAATTTTCTCCGCCACTCTTCCTGTTCCTCATCCTCCGCAGCCACAGTTTTTTTGAGGTCTTTGATGCAGCTTTCAGCCGGCCACTCGAGTGCGTAGGGGTGCGAGCAGGCAAGCAGTCGGCCTCAGCGTCTCGGCCAGCATTCTCTGTAGCGGACGTGCCCAAAGCAGCGCAGGTCTGGTGAAATTTTCTTCAGCAAGCAATGTCAGAGGCGTGGGCTAGTTTGACTTGTCTCCTCGTGGCGTGGCGGCCGAAGAGATTGCAGCAAAGTTACTTTTCCGTCGTGTAGCAGCGCATCAGCATGTCAGATTGATTTCCACGGCAGCTGTTTTCTTCTTCCTACGCTCGGTTCACGGCGCGAGTGCACAGCAGATTGGCCAGGGATTCGACTGACTCCATAATTGCATGCGAAGTCCAAGGTGCATCAAACCGGCTAGCTTGCATCTACAGCCTACTTTTGGTTTCATGTGATAACACAAACCAGTGACGTCCAACAACACATTAGTTCTGGTTTCGCAACAGTTTTCGCAACAGGGGGCATGCACTGGATTCTCTGTGGCCACGGCGATGAGCACGATGACGCAGGTAAGTTTTTTAATCACCTATTTTTTAGCTATTTAATTAACCCAATATTTATCTATTCTTAATTAGTTGAAAAGCTGTTTAGAAATTTTGGGGTTAATTTTATCTGCCAAAATATTATTAGAGCTCACGTAATTTTATTTAAGTATTTTTAGTCTACTCATATAAAAGAAAAAAATTATTAGTCGCAGTAATATTTTTATTCTAGATTTACATGAAATATTTTAGGTTTATTTCTGAACTAATTTCTGGATGATCCATGTTTTATTCAGTTGATTAGTATTTTATTTTAGACTGCAATCTGAATTTTTATTGATATATCTAGGTATTTTTCCCTATGCCATTAAATATTTTTAGTACCCTTTTTATTTACTGCCGTTATTTCATTTAGTCTAGTTTATTTTTAATATCATTTTAAATTAGGACACCGGTCATTTTTACGCTAGACAACTTTAGTTTCCGTGATTTGCTTTGCTACTGTTATTTGTCTGTCGAGGTGCATTGGGTGTTAGGATTAGGACATAGTTTAGCAAGAAATTTTTAGGCGCCCATTCACCCCCCCTCTGGTCGCTACTTTTGGTCCTACAAGTGGTATGAGAGCGAGGTTAGGGTTTTCTCATACCTTAACTGGTTCTAAACCTAGGTAGTGATCATTACTTCCTCTGGTAAAATCCTGTCCCTTGAAGTTTTTGGCTACACTTATTGGAAGACTCGCATGCGAGCCTATCTTATGAGCTAGAGCTCGGACATATGGGATATTTGTGTTCACCCTACTTTCACCATAGTGCCTATTGCTGAGGGTACTTCTGCTGATATAATTGCCCAACATCAAAACAATAGTAAAGAGGTGAACATTTTATTATCTGGTCTAGGTCCTAGTGAGTTTGAGCGTGTTATCCATCTCACCACTGATCGAGAGATTTGGGCTACCCTCTATGCACACTATGAGAGGACATCTCAGGTCAAGGCTAGGCTCTATCAGACCTACCGATGTGAGTATGAAAATTTCTCACAGAAGCTGGATGAGACTGTTGAGGATTTGTTTGGTCGTTTTCAATCAATCATTAACAAGCTTTGGGTCAATAAGGCCGAGCGTGATCTGCTGGTCTCAGATCATGAATAGGCGCTCAAGGTTCTTCATACATTGGACCCTAAGATCTGGGAGATCAAGGTTTCTTCTATTGTTGAGAGTGCTTCCTATGATACCTTGACCGTCGCAGGGTTTTTTAGTAAGCTCAAGGCCTTAGAGGTTGATATCTAGTTGAGATCAAATCTCACTGGTTCTGGCTCAAAAACTCTGGCCCTTGCAACATAGCCTACTGATCCTACTGCCTTGAGTTGTACTTTGTTTTCTTTGATGTCTATCTCGGAGGATCAGCTTGATTCACTAGGAAATGATGATCTGTGTTTGTTTAACAACCGGGTGCGACGTGTCTATGATAAAAGAATGCTTAAAAGACACGACACAAAATCCGGATGCTTTGAGTGTGGTGATCCAGGTCATTTCATCGCCGACTGCCCCAAGTGGAAGAATTACAAGAAGGGAACCGGCGGCAACTCCTATGACTTCGGCAAGTATGACAACTCCACTTCCACAAAGGGCAAGCCCAAGACAAGATTCTTTCGAAAGGCTCTGAAGGACTACAGGCATGAGAACAAGAAGCGAGACAAGGCCTTCTTCGCCGAGATGAAGAAAATCTACTCCAAGAGATCTTCGTCTTCCTCCTCATCTTCAAGTTCAACTGATGAAGAGATCATGATCGGGAAGAGGAAGGACAGGGACGATCCGGCGGGCCTCTGCTTCATTGCCTTCGGGGACAAGCCGAAGAGTCACTCGCGTCATAGCCGAAGACCCCGCAAGAGCTTCTGTTCAATGACTCTTGGGGATAAGGAAGAAAAGGACTCCTCTGACAACTTTTATGACGACGACAATGAGAAGGTATCTTCTATGAACAAGAAGTTGTTAATTTACTAGAACAGAACCGTCAGGAGTTGAAGTATCGGGAGAAACTCCTTAGAGGGGCTAAGAAGAGGATAGATGAGCTTGAGAGTGAGCTTGTCATGGCAAATGGTAAGATTGAGAGTCTGTCTTCTTCTCCTTGCTTGGGTGATAGTAGTGAGTGCCCTAACTGTGAGGTGTTGTTGTGTGAACTGATGACTCTAAAGTCCAGGTACACACAGAGAGTAGATGAGAGAGACGCTATGGCCACTGAGCTTGAAAGCGCTCAGCAGGAGCTGAAAGATGCTCATGCCACTGCCGTCGTGCCCTGTGTATACCGCCCATCCCATTTAGCTAGTATAGCTGAGCTGAGAGGCAAGAGTGATGAGCAGTTGAGCGAGTTAGCTAGAGTGAGAGCTGAGTTGGAGCAGACTAAGCTAGAGCTTGAGACCTTGTCAGTTCCACCCACTATTTGTGACAACTGCTTGTCCATGAGAATGGAGTTGATCAAGCTAAAAGCTGAGAAGTCTGTCGAAGTTGATATAGAGTAAGAAACCAAGGGTTGGTTTCAGAGTCTGTGATGAGTGATTGATAGATTTTATCCTCAGATTCGAAGGGGTCCCTCCGAAGGGGTTCGGAGGTTGTTTCACCGAAGGGTTCGGTTGATCTGTTTGCTACAGCTGTTGCAGCGGAGTGTACCTGTCGGAGGGGTCCGACAGTACATGATGACTGGGTCATACCGAAGGTCTCGGTATTTTGGGCGGTACACCGGAGTCTGTGCTGAAGGTTGTTTACCCGGAGAGGTCTCCGGGGTACTAGATACACTTGTCTGTTTGTCTGTGATGCGCAGGCGACTTCGGAGGCGACGGACGGTTCGTATCAAGTGAACTTGGGTCAAGCGGGAGGATTGATGCCAGGCGAGCGGGGAGCTCGGTCACGAAGGCTGCGAAGGGGTCAAGGTTGGACCTCGGGTTGAGGTGCTCCAGACGAAGGAAGAGAGTACGGAGTGTGGCTCCGACTGAAGGTACTCCGAGATGAAGTCCTAGGAGGCGAGGCACTTCGAAGGGTACTCCGAATGGAGTGACTTCGGAGTATGGTGGACAAAGTCCTCAGCAATGAGGCAAGGCGTTCGAAGTGTGCTCCAGTGGGAGGCACTCGAAGGTATACCCGACGAAGGTCTCAGAAGTCGAGGTGCATCGAAGGCATGGTCCAGGTGAGGTTCGTCGAGGAGTGTGCTCGGGGAGAGACACTGCGACGAAGTGCTCATGGAATGCTTCATGCGGAGGCCTTAGACGAAGGAGAGACTTCGAAGGGTGGTACTCCAAAGGTGGGGCTTCGGAGTGAGGCTGAATTGAAGTACTTTGGCCTTGCATGGCTTCGGTACACGGACTGACGGAGTTCGAGCTAGGAGAAGTTGCGAAGCCGTGGTGGTCCACTCCAGAGGTGATGGCGCGAAGGCCCAAGGGCTTTGATGGCTTCGGCTCAAAACCATCACTGTATCGAAGGCTGACTTTGGTGAAGCGAAGGCCGTCAGGCTCAACGCTTCTCATCGAAGCTACCGCACCCCTCGCGTGTGAAGGGGTCTTCAGAAGGCTTCAAAACTGCAAAGGCTGACCGTGTCTGCTTTGCAAAAGCTTATGCTGTCTCCTCTACGAAGCTGACAAAAGAAGCCTCCAAATAAAGTAGACTACCAGCTGTACCCCCCTGTTCTGATGAGACAAAATCAGTGTAAACTCTAGGGGTAAAGTAGTCTATTCACAGGGATGAATAGTGCCTATAAATAGTGGAGGCTAGCCTAGGTCATGGAAACACTTTGAGCAGCCATTGTAGAACTCATGTGCTAGCCGCCACACTCTCTGTATTCACCCGGTGAGTTCATTTTGTGTTCCCTGTTCAAGCAATGAAACTTTGATTCTGTTTTCACTTACTGTTTGAACTTGTATGCCTATTTTGCACTACATGTTTTGATTTCTCTGTGCACCATCTTCTGGGTTGAGTTTGTGCACTGGATCTCTTCTGGAGAAGTGTGTGAGAGGTTTGTTCATGTGAAGTGTGTGTTTTTAGTGTCTGTTCGCTCTGTGTAAACTAGAGGCTAGACCTCTCTGATTACTAGCGAAGCATTGTCCTTGGGTTGAATCGAAGCCCATTTTCTTACCTTATCGAAGTCCTCGGCGAAGTGTGTTCTGTGTGCATTTAGACCTTCGAAGTACGAAGCCTAGTACCAGTTGCTAGCGCTGAGTGTTTGGTCAAAGTCCTCAGAGGGAAGTCTTCTCTTGCGAAGGGTGAAGTGCGAAGTCTGCTCGAAGGCACCTTGTGTGAGGAGCCTGCACTGACTTAGTAGAGCTGAATTTTCGGTGTTGTGAGTGGAGCGAAGTCTTCTTGACTTCGAACTTTTTCTCCTTGGGAAGCCTAGTTTCGGAGCTGTGAAATACCTCCGAACCAGAACTTCAAAGGGTGTGTTCGAAGCCTGTTCCACAGAAAACAGAATTAAAACAGAAGGCTATTTTTAGTCTGAAATTTTAACAACTCACATTCACCCCCCGCTGGTCGCCGTTTCGGATCCAACAATTGGTATCAGAGCGGGTTAAGATCACCAGTTGACCTTAACCGGTTTTGTGATCTGTTGGCGACATGGACAGAGTTAGTAAAATACCTCTGTTCGATGGGACAGACTTTGCATACTGGAAGGTGCGCATGGAGGCTTACTTGCTAAGCCAAGGAAATGCAATTTGGGAGATTGTGGACTCACAATACTCCATCCTTGAAACTTGCACCTCTCAAACTGAGAAGGATCAGTATAATGCCAACTCCAAGGCTAGAAATATACTGTTCATTGGTTTGAGTAGAAGTGAGTTTGATAGGGTGCAACACCTTAGGACAACTAGGGAGATTTGGACTACACTTACTATTTTTCATGAGGGCTCTACACAGATTAAGGCCAGGCGCCAAAGCACATACAATCAATAGTATCAGCTGTTTGTGCAGGCACCTGGTGAATCTATAGATGCCATGTTTTCTCGCTTTGATGCGATACTGAGTAACTTGCGGTCCAATGGGACACTTGCTTACAATGATCATGATAGGGCTATCAAGCTTCTCTATGCTCTTGATCGTAGCATATGGGAAGTAAAGATATCTAGCATTGAGGAGTTTGCAGGTTACGACACATTGACCTGTGATGAGCTCTTTAGCAAGCTGAAGTCCACTGAGATTGCCAAGGCATCTCTTGTAGTGCATAGGAACTCTTTGCCACAACCATTGGCACTAGTTTCTAGCACTAGCCGTGGCACCACTGCAGAACCAAGCACATCAGGCACTTGTGTTCTTGCAGATGGTTTTGCCTTGTCCTCCCTGATCTCTATCACTAAGGAGCAGGTGGATACTCTAGATGATGATGAGCTTGCTCTCATTGCCAGGAGGTTCACCCGTTTTCACCATGAGAGGCGGGATCAGAGGAGAGGTGGTTTTACTGGTTGTTTTGAGTGTGGCGACACTTCTCACATCAAGGCCAATTGTCCTAAACTCAAGAAGAGGGATGAGAGTGAGCGCCCCAAATACCACAAAAAGGAGAGGAAGCCTTTTGTGAAGGGCAAGCGCTGCAAGGTGGCTAAGAGGGTAGCCAAAGCCGCTTCCAGAGCTTTTGTTCCTGCTCTCAGCGACATCGACACTTCCTCAACTGAGGAGTTGAGCTCTGATGAGGAGGAGTCCCCAAGGAAGGAGGACAAGAAGGACAAGAAGGGACGAGATTTCACCGGCCTCTACTTCATGGCCGACAGTGATCACAACGGCAATGAGCTTGACTCAACTGAGGTACCTCTATCCTATGACCAGCTTTCAATTAAATTAGATGAACTGAATGAAGTAGTTCTTGGATAGGATAGGTTACTTGTGCAAGCCGCTAGAGATAGAAAAGACCTTATACTTAGGCTAGAATCTGTTTCTACTGATTGTGCCATGCTTAAATCTAGAATTAATGATGCTGAATGTGAATCTTGCATTGTTGTCATGGGTGAGCTTGCTCAGTTGCATTCTGTGCATGCTCAAACTCTTTCTGAGCTTGAGACTACACAGAAGCAGTTTTCGATGGTTGATTCTAGTACTCATGATATAAATGAATGCATGAACTGTTCTTTATTACGTGAGAGCATTGATTTACGTGATAAGCATTTCATGATTTAGAGGCTAGATTGGAGAGGGCCGGTAGTTCTAAGGATTTGCATCCTGTGTGTTACACCTGCATAACCATTAAGGACAAGCTAGGCACTGTTAGAGAGCGAGCAGAAAACCTCATGACTGAAAATGAATACCTTCTTTCTGTGGTTAACAAATGCACTGAGGGAAAGGGTAGGATGAACTTGCTCTTGGCCAAAACCAAGATGTGTGTTGATAGGGCAGGGTTAGCTCTTGGATTGGGTTTTGAGAGGATTCTTTCAGACAATGAGAACAAAACTATTTTTACCTCACCCACTACCTTAGAGAAAGAGAGAGCTCTTTTAGACACTCCATCAGCCAAAAAGCCTACCCAAACTCCAAAGAAAACCACTCCTCCTGCAAAGAAAATTCCTCCCAAGAAAACCACTCAACAAAAGCCCCAGGAGCCTTTGAGGATTGCTCCTATGACCCATGTGAGTGCCCCTAGGAGAGTGTTTCATTGTTCCTATTGTCAGCGGACGGGTCATTTGGTTGAGTTCTATTTTTGGCGCATCGAGAATGAGCGACGCTCTCAGGCGATGAGGTTCCAGAACATGCACTACCCATCTTTAGGTATGCATGAGTCTGAGTTTTACTCTCGTCCTGTTTTTGAGGCTCCTCGTACTTCTTGGAGAGGTTTTGCTCCTCGAGGTGTTCACCATGTTCCATATGGTGGTAGACCTCGGGCGAGTATCTTTGTACCTCGTCAGAGTAGGAGACCTCGTCATGCATTTGGGTCACAGCATGTAGGTAGACCTCGCACTTTGCATCATTCTGATTATCCTGTGCGTAGACAATCTATTTTTACTGTGCCTACTACTCGTATCACTCAGTGATGGATGCCTCGTCATGTATTCACTCACCCCAGCACTGAGCGATCGAGATTTTCCTATCATGTGTAGGCGCCAGACCGAGTCTTAGAGGGCACATTGATCATGGACTCCGGTTGTTCGCGCCACATGACCGGAGATGCAGCATGGTTCTCCAGCCTCACCACAACCAAGCAAAAGGAACATATCACCTTCGGCATCAATCGAAGGAGTAGAGTGAAAGGTAAAGGTGTGGTAAAAATAAACTCAAATTTCACTTTCAAAGACGTTGCTTTGGTTGAAAATTTGGGATACAATTTGTTTTCTGTATCTCAATTTCTTGATGAGGGCTTCGAAGTGCAATTCCATCGAGATACTTCACAAGTACTCAATTCTGATGGCGTTGTGGTCTGTAAGATCTTTAGAGTTGGGAGAGTTTTTGGAGCTGATTTTTCTGAGTCATCTGGTTCTTCTCATTGTCTTGTTGCACATTCGACTTCTGAGCTTTGGAAGTGGCATAGGATACTAGGGCATATGAGCTTTGAGTTGCTTGCTTATCTGAGTGCCCTAGGTCTGATCCGAGGATTGCCCAACCTCAAGTTTGAGAAGAATTTAGTTTGCGCTCCTTGTCGACATGGAAAAATGATTGCCGCTTCGCACTCGCCAGTCACCATAGTGATGACTGAACAACCCGGAGAACATCTCCACATGGACACTTTAGGTCCTTCTAGGGTTATTTCTTTAGGCGGCAAGTGGTATGTGTTAGTCATTGTCGATGATTTCTCTCGCTACTCTTGTGTCTTCTTTCTTGCCAGCAAGGATGAGGTGTTTTCACACTTTCGGAGCTTGGCTTTGAGACTTTTCACTGAACTCCCTAGTGCATTAAAATTCATTCGAAGTGATAATGGCACTGAGTTCAAGAACAGTCTCGTTGTTGAATTTTGCATGGAGCATGGCATAGAACATCAATTCTCTGCTCCATGGGTTCCTCAATAGAACGGTGTTGTTGAGAGAAAGAACCACACTTTGGTTGAGATGGCTAGGATGATGCTCGATGAGCACATGACTCCTAGGAAATTCTGGGCTGAGGCCATGAACACTGCATGTTACATCTCAAACTGAATCTTCTTGCGCTCAATTTTTAACTTGACATCTTATGAGCTACGTTTTGGGATACAACCCAAAGTTACTCATCTTCGAGTTTTTGGTTGTCGTTGCTTTATCCTAAAACGTGGAAATTTGGACAAATTTGAGTCGTGTTCGTCTGACGGGATCTTTTTGGGTTATACTACACATGGTCATTCCTATCGTGTTTATAATTTGGAAACTAACATTGTCATCGAGTCATGTGATGTGACCTTTGATGAATCAACCCTCTCTGTTAGTTCTACCTTTGAACAAGCAAATGAACATGACATGGCGCATACCATCTTCGAAGAAGAATATCCTGGAGAGTTCCAAGATGAACCCCTACTACCCTCGACTTCAACCCCTGAAGACGACCCTACTTCGACCACTTCGGCAAAAGGTCCCGAAGCAACTACCTCAACATTGGTCATCTTGGACCACTCCAACGCACAAGTTGAGGGGGAGACTGCATCCCGCCACGAGGCACCACATCATGTTCAAAGGATGCACCCTCCTGAGCAGATCATTGGTGAGCTTGATCAAAGGGTAACACGTTCTCATGCTCATTTCATTGATTCCGCTTTTGTTGCTTCATTCGAGCCCTTAGATGTTAGTCATGCACTTTCTGATTCTAGTTGGATCAATGCCATGCAAGAAGAACTTGAAAATTTTGAGAGAAACCAAGTATGGACGTTAGTTGATCCTCCACCAAATGTTCATTTCATTAGAACAAAATGGATTTTCAAAAAAACAAGGGGAGGATGGGACTGTAGTTAGAAACAAGGCTAGACTTGTACCTCAGGGTTATTCTCAATTAGAAGGGATTGATTTTACTAAAACTTTTGCACCTGTTGCGCATTTAGAGGCCATTAGGATTTTTCTTGCCTTTGCGACATCTCGGGGATTCAAACTCTATCAAATGGATGTCAAAAGTGCATTTCTTAATGGCTTCATAGGCGAAGATGTTTATGTAAAACAACCCCCTAGCTTTGAAAACTCCAAATACCCACATAAAGTCCTTAAACTTCATAAGGCTCTTTATGGACTCAAGCAGGCCCCTCGGGCATGGTATGATAGACTTAAGTCTTTTCTGCTTGAGCGGGGGTATTTGATGGGATCTGTTGATAAAACCCTGTTTACTCTCAATGATGGCAAAGATTTCCTCCTAGTCCAGATTTATGTGGATGATATCATCTTTGGTGGCTCTTTACATGCTTTGGTTGCCGAGTTTGCAGATGCCATGAGCAGGGAGTTCGAGATGTCCATGATGGATGAACTCACATTTTTCCTTGGGTTGCAAATCAAGCAAAGCAAACAAGTTACATTCATCCACCAGACGAAGTACACCAAGAACCTGCTCAAGAAATTCGACATGATAGATGCAAAGCCCCTCGCCACTCCAATGGCTACATCTGTAGCATTGGATCCTGATGAGGATGGAGAAGCCATAGATCAGAAGGAGTTCCGAAGCATGATCGGCTCTGTAACGCCCTGATTTAATAAAACCAGGAATTTATTGAAATTCCATAGAAAATCAATAAATACGAGATGTTCATCACACGACTGCGTACAATACGCCAATCAATCATGGTTCGTAGACCATATTATTACAAAAGAGTTAAAACAAAGAGAAACTAATAAAATAAATCCTCTAGATGAACGCCTTCTTCCAGTATCGTGCCTTGACTGGGACGCTACTCCAGACCGTCACCCTCCTCGTAGTAGACTGCCTCTGGTGGTGTAAGTCAATAGGGGTGAGTACACTCGTACTCAGCAAGCCACCGAATGCAATTATAATGCAAGATAATAACAAGGAAGGTAGTGGCTCACTTTTGTGGAAAAGCATATTTGTAAAGCAATTAAATGTGATCAAGTTATTATTGCAGAAAAGTAAACATGTGTCATGCATCATCTTCTAACTCGAGGGGTACAATCACTCCACCCTCGCTCAACAGTCCTTACATGCCATGAATAACACATACATCCACATAATAGTAAACTAACTGCGAGAGGTCACACAACCCGCCCTTGACCGTGGGCTCGGCTTTTCGAAAAGATTTAAAACTCTGATCAGAGGTGTACTACTGTACCCACAAGGCACTCATTTCCCGCACACCATAGTGTGTTAAATGACTCCTATCACGAGAAGCTCGTGCCAAAACCTTCAGCATGGAACGCACCAATTCAATAACACCCTCTTATAGGTTTCATATGGTTTCCCAGTCTCTTCGGGCCACACCATACCCCCTTGAGCCACGTCGGTACAAGTCACCCGTAGGTTGCCCCTTGCCTCCTCCACTATGGTGTTCCAAGTTGGTACTATCCATACCTCCAGTTAGGACTTACCCACTAGACTTGTGGTTAGTACGGAAGTGCTTTGCAACGGATCGCACAGACCGGTCCTTATAGTGCCCCGGGTGTGTCCAACCAATTCCCGAGCTTGCACCCGGAACCCATCATACTTATAACATAGCCAAATCCAACAGAATCTAGAGACAAGAATAACGGGGTAAATCATATAGCAGAATTCATCTATCTACGACTCGTTCTTTTACCCTATAGCGGTTGTGTCGGTACATTGGACACTAGCTAATATAATATATTGTAGAGTGACAAGGAGTTTAGGCTCAATAAGCATGGCTTGGGTTTACACACAAGGACGAGGATCTAATAATTATAAGTTAGGGCTTGAGTTTAGACTAATGCAATATTATCCTATGAGTTATAGCGATAATTTATTAAAACATGGGCTCAATTATGATCAAAATGGGGGTTGTGACTTGCCTTGATCCACGAACGGTGAAGGTGGAACCTCGGGGTAAGACTCTGGATTGTCGACGGCGTTGTAGTCTTCTTGATACGGAAAAGTAAACACAACATTCAATAAACAATCCAAAAATCAATCATACGGGCATACATGTTTTTGTTGGATGAAGTAAAAGAGATAGAGTCTTAAATTTTATGAAATTATTACTTAAATATTTAAGATTAAGTTTTAAAGAGGTTTCTGAATTTTATAAATTGTATTAAGCATTTTACCCTCAAGGGTCTCTATTTTCCCAATTAGATGTGAATTAAAAATGTACAGAGTAACCCTACTATGTTTATTGCATTAAAATAGTGAAATTAAGTTATTAGGTCTTCTGAAGTTATTATATAAGTTTTCATTATATTTTTATGAAGTGTTGAATTTTTATTATATGAATTAATTACTTATCCTAAAAGGGACATTGAAATATTAATTAATAAAATGAAATGGGCAAAATGAACATTTTATTGCATTGAAAACAGTGAAATGGAGTCATTATGTCCTCTGAATTTAATATATAAATTTTTAAGGGTCTTTTCTGAATTATTTAATGGAATATAAATTAAATCCTAAAGGGGACTTTTCTTTATTTTAATGATAATATTTTATGCCAAATAAACATATTGTTTTTATTGCATAAAAATGTAGAGAATAAAGAGACCAATTTTCCAGAATTAAAATGGTCAAATTTGGAGTTAATTTGAGCAAGTTATGAATTTTCAAAGTTTAAACATATTTTCTGAATTTTATTTTAAACAGAAAACAGGCGTGGGTCCACGGTGAGCCAGGCCCACCATGGACCCGTGCACTGTGCGCGTGGTCCGGTCATGTCTGGACCGTTGGATCCAGATCCAACGGTCAGATGCGAGGTGGGGTGTTTAAGTGATGATCAACGGCCGAGATCACGCGATACCGGTCAACCGCGGGTCAAACGCATCTGGGTGCTCGATTCTGGGTTTTAATCCTGGCCGTGGCTTGCGGATCGTGCGGCTGTGGTCTCATCCAGCACGGCACGCGGCGAAGGGGTAAGTACCCCCTTCGTTCCCGACTCCGGCGGTGCAACGGCGAGGGTTTCCGGCGGCGGCAAGGGCTAACCGGCCGGGCTAGGGCCTAAAACGGAACCAGGAGGGCAAGGCGAGCTCAGGCATACTGGCAGTGGCGGTGAAAGGTGACCGACGGCGCTAGGTGACGCGAAGGGGCGGAGGAGGCCCTTGGGTCTGATGACGGCACGACTATCTGGTGGCGGGGAACCCGAATGGAGGCGAGGCCGAGGGAGAGGTGGCGAAGACGGTCCCGGCGGTGGCGACGGCGAGGACGGCGGTGGCTTGAGACGCCGGCGAGGGGCGACCGAAGGCGAAACAGGGGGAAAAAGCGCAAAGAAGGGCGGCGGCACTCTGGAGAACGTGGCGAGGGTTAAAATGGTGTGGCCGGATTGCGGTGTGTACCAGGTTTTATAGGAGGGGGTCGCCGGAGCCAAGATGGTAGGTTGCAAAAATTTTCGGCGAACTATTCCTCTTGCACGGATCGGCTTCCAAAGGGATGAAAACGCGTCGGAAATGGGGGAAAGGGGGTCGCCGGTGGATAGGTAAGGGGATTCGGGTGCTAATTTGGCACGGGGGCCCACCGGCGGTGAAATTGGCAGGGGGGTGCCTGTATGGAAGGGGAGATCCCCTTCCATCGAAGAAGATGAATTTGACAGGTGGCCCCCACCTGTCAGCGGCTGCGAGCGAAAGAGAAGGGGCCGACAGTCGGGCCAAGCATGGCAGCGGTAGAGGGCTGGCTGACAGCGGGGACCAGGCGGGGCGTGGGCACGGGGAGGAGAGAGGGGGAGCGCCAATAGGTTGACCCCACCTAGCAGTGGGTGCGGCTATGGGTTGGGCTGGGCCGAGGGGGTTTTAGGGTTGAAGCCCAATAAGTTTTAAAATGTATTTTCAATTTTAAAATAATTCCAGAAATTCATATATTCTTTTAGTACTTGGAGCACTGTTGGAAAAATTTTGTAAAAATTCTCAAAAATATTTCATGGCTTCTAGATTCCTCCATAAATTTTTCATGTTCAAATTTGAAATATTTCTCCCTGTTTTGGTTTAATTGTGTTCTTTTAACCTTTACTTTAAATAAATAATTTATTTTAAATTTAGAAAATTTATTTCCCCATTTTTATTTTATTTTTAATTTTGGGATATTACAATCCTATCCCCCTTACAAAGAATCTCGTCCTCGAGATTTGAAGCGAACCTCGGGAAAACTAAGGGACGGGGTTCTACTGGTGCTCCGGATTAGGGGAAGGTGTTGCTTCAGAAACAGGAAAGGTGTTCTCTGGAACTGGGTTGGTTGGGGTCACATTGGAATTGTCTTCTGTCATACCTTGGTTTTCTTGGGCGGAGATGTGATGAACTTGAGTACGCCCCATCGGGCTTAGAACGGAGGATGACGCCTGCTTGGGGTAGGGGCACATGTTGGAGAAGTGACCCTCTTGGCGACAGTTGAACCATATTATTGGGTTACCGTGCCTGTCCCTCTTGTATCCGGTAGCTTACACTGGAGTTCTTCCGGCGGGTGGTTCTTCTGGTGGGATGCCTGAGCTTGGCCCTTCAAGTGTGGTCCGTGGCTCGACAGGGGTTGGGGCTTGAGGCAGAATTACCGGGCGGGGCTTTTCACAAAACCCCTCGATGCTTCTCGTTTTGCCTACTTACGTGGGGAACTTGGTGTTTGTCACCCTTATGGCATTTTGTGAGGGGGAGCAGATTAGAATTTTCTTGCATATGCTCATTGTGTGTGAAATTGCATTTACATCTTTTGCACTTATATGCCTAGTTTTAATTCATGTAATCATGTCAGCTCAGCTCTTTTTAATATGTCTAAAACATTTTGTGCATGATTTTCTCTTTCCAAAATCAAATCATGCTCACTACTTAGTCTTGGATCTAGCATGTTTAGGCACGACTGCTTTAGCTATCTTCTATCTACTTGATAGCAAGATTCCTTTTCTCTCGATGCTAAAAATTGCAACTTGTAAAATTGTATTACTTTCTCATGGATATTCATCTAGTGCTAAACAATTTGTTCACTTGATTAAAAATCCAACAATCCATGATTTGCATGTTACAAGTGAAAAGATCCAGGTGGGTTTGTTTGTTGCACTACTTTATTCTAGACTGCTTACCATTGCACATTGGTCTGAACTGGGATAATTTAGTGTATGCCAAAATCACTGCCTTAAGCTTCTGATGGCTTTCGTGTCTAGGCTTGGCTTGATTGGAAAGTATAAGGTAGACAAACAAATAACCCCTGGCATTTTGAAAAGAACAACAAAATTCATTGTTCATCAAGTTTGCTTTCAATGCTCCACTTGAACTGGACTTGTCTATCTAGAGTAGAAATTGACTAGCTCTACGCAGTCTTTGCTTTTACTTGTCTAGTTACCCTGATTGAGTGGTGATGCTTTTATTTCAAAATAATAAAATCACATGCTATCATCATGTTTTAGAAAATGTTAAGTTGAGCTGAGCACATGAAAATCGACATTAAAGTTGGCATATTTTTTGCTTTATATGTCTTTGCAATTCTGCCCATTTCGAAGCTTTGCATCTTTTAAATGCTCCTTGATACTTGCATTGCCAAAGGAGGAGAAATTTTGGAGTTCTCTGCAGCAAGGGGATAAAATAACTAAGGGAAAGATTTGCCGGAGGGGGCTTTTACTCTTTTGGAAAAAGGGAAAATTACTTGCATGCCATTATAATTTTCAGAAATTGCCTATATGCCACTGTCAGTGACTGTGGTGGCCCCCATCTGTCAGTGACACACCAATGGCATATTGGCAAACCATAAAAATTGTAATGGCACAGAAAAAATTAACCCGAAAAAGGGGAGAGGAAAATTCTTTTGTCAAGTGACATGATTTGACTCGTTTCTGAGTTTTTATGGTCACTTGTGTGCTGAAATTTTTCAAATTTTCTTGAACTTGAATTTGGTTGTCAATGCACTCATCAAGGGGGAGATTGAGAAACCAAGGGTTGGTTTCGGAGTCTGTGATGAGTGATTGACAGATTTTATCCTCTGATTCGAAGGGGTCCCTCCGAAGGGGTTCGAAGGTTGTTTCACCGAAGGGTTCGGTGGGTCTGTTTGCTGCAGCTTTTGCAGCGGAGTGTGCCTGTCGGAGGGGTCTGACAGTACACGATGATTGGGTCGTACCGAAGGTCTCGGTATTTTGTGCGGTACACCGGAGTGTGTGCTGAAGGTTGTTTGCCCGGAGAGGTCTCCGGAGTACTAGGTACACTTGTCTATTTGTCTGTGGTGCGCAGGCGACTTCGGAGGCGACGGACGGTTCGCAGCAAGTGAACTTTTGTCAAGCGGGAGGCTTGATGCTAGCCGAGCGGGGAGCTCGGTCATGAAGGCTGCGAAGGGGTCAAGGTTGGACCTCGGGTCATGGTGCGCCCGACGAAGGCAGAGAGTACGGAGTGTGTCTCCGACTGAAGGTACTCCGAGACAAAGTCCTAGGAGGCAAGGCACTTCGAAGGGTAATCCAAATGGAGTGACTTCAGAGTATGTTGGACAAAGTCCTAAGCAATGAGGCAAGGCATTCGAAGTGTGCTCCGGAGGGAGGCACTCGAAGGTATACCTGACGAAGGTCTCAAAAGTCGAGGTGCATCAAAGGCATGGTCCGGGTGAGGTTCATCGAGGAGTTTGCTCGGGGAGAGACACTACGATGAAGGGCTCATGGAATGCTTCATGCGGAGGCCTTGGACGAAGGACAGACTTCGAAGGGTGGTACTCCGAAGGTGGGGCTTCGGAGTGAGGCTGACTTGAGGTACTTCGGCCATGCATGGCTTCAGTACACAGACTGACGGAGTTCGAGCTAGGAGAAGCTGTGAAGCCGTGGTGATCCACTCCGGAGGTGATGGCGCGAAGGCACAAGAGCTTTGTCAGCTTTGGCTCAGAACCGTCACTGTATTGAAGGCTGACTTCGGTGAAGCGAAGGGCATCAGGATCAAGGCTTCTCACCGAAGCTACCACACCCCTCTCATGCGAAGAGGGGCTTCAGAAGGCTCCAAAACTGCAAAGGCTGACCGTGTTTGCTCTGCAAAAGCTGATGTTGTCTCCTCTGCGAAGCTGACAAAAGAAGCCTCCAAATAAAGTAGACTACCAGTTGTACCCCCTGTTCTGATGAGACAAAATCAGTGTAAACCCTAGGGGTAAAGTAGTCTATTCACAGGGCTGAATAGTGCCTATAAATAGTGGAGGCTAGCCTAGGTCACGGTAACACTTTGAGCAGCCATTGTAGAACTCTTGTGCTAGCCGCCACACTCTCTATATTCACCCTGTGAGTTCATTTTGTGTTCCCTGTTCAAGCAATGAAACTTTGATTCTGTGTTCACTTACTGTTTGAACTTGTATGCCTACTTTGCACTACATGTTTTGATTTCTCTGTGCACCATCTTCTTCTGGGTTGACTTTGTGCACTAGATCTCTTCTGGAGAAGTGTGTGAGAGGTTTGTTCGTGTGAAGTGTGTGTTTTTCAGTGTATGTTCGCTCTGTGTAAACTGGAGGCTAGACCTCTCTGATTACTAGCGAAGCACTGTCCTTGGGATGAATCGAAGTCCATTTTCTTCCCTTGTCGAAGTGCTCGGTGAAGTGTGTTCTGTTTGCATTTAGACCTTCAAAGTACGAAGCCTAGTACCAGTTGCTAGCACTGAGTGTTTGGTCGAAGTCCCCAGAGGGAAGTCTGCTCTTGTGAAGGGTGAAGTGCGAAGTCTGCTCGAAGGCATCTAGTGTGCGGAGCCTGCACTGACTTAGCAGAGCTGAATTTTCGATGTTGTGAGTGGAGCGAAGTCTTCTTGACTTCAAACTTTTGCTCCTTGCGATGCCTAGTTTCGGACCTGTGAAATACCTCCGAATCAGAACTTCGAAGGGTGTGTTCGAAGCCTATTCCGCAGAAGACAGAATTAAAACAGAAGGCTATTTTTAGTCTGAAATTTTAAAAGCTCCCATTCACTACCCCTCTGGTCGCCGTTTCTGGTCCAACAGAGAGTGTGAGATCTGCTTGTCTTAGGTGGAGGTGTTAGCTTCCTTGAGAGAGGAGCTATCTGATGTTCAGAACGAGAACTTTTACCTCCGTCAGATCCTGAGTTGGATTAGTGCCGGAGAGCCACAGCTTGGCATGATGATCCAGCAATTCAAGAGACAGGATGAGTTTGGGGTAGGTTACACCTATACCAAGGCTGATTTTGAGAGTGCCATTAGCCGAACAGTGGAGTGGAGTAAGATGACTCCTGAACAGAGATAGTCAGCCCAAGGATGGAGTGTTTCAAGAACAACCTAAAGCTCCACCTAAGAAGCAAATCTGGGTCCCAAAGCCTAAGCCTCTCCACACTTCTCTTGATTCTTTACCTGGACCCTCTCACACCAAAGATCCTACACCCAACACCGCCAATCCTAAGAATCCCAAGCCTCAACCACATCCCAAGAAGCCTACCTATCACTTTAAGTTTTTTCAAAGAGACGGGCATTTTGAGGAGTTCTGTTTCAGGAGGAAGCGGGTTGAGAGCAGAGAGAGCTCGAGGTGTGTAGGAGCAGTTCTACCAGCAGGGTGGTAGAAAGAGAGTTCCTCGACGTAGAGAGGCTAGAGGCCAGGCAATGTCAGAGGCGTGGGCTAGTTTGACTTATCTTCTCGTCGCGTGGTGGCCGAAGAGATTGCAGCAAAGTTACTTTTCCGCCGTGTAGCAATGCAGTAGCATGTCATATTGATTTCCACGACAGCTATTTTCTTCTTCCTACGCTCGATTCACGGCGCGAGTGCACAACAGATCGGCCAGGGATTCAGCATACTCCATCATTGCGTGCGAAGTCCAAGGTGCATCAAACCGGCTAGCTTGTATCTATAGCCTACTTCTAGTTTCCTGTGAGAACGCAAACCAGCGATGACCAACAGCACATTAGTTCCGGTTTCACAACAGTTTTCGCAACAGGGGGCATGCATTGGATTCTCTGCGGCCACAGCGATGAGCACGATGACGCATGTAAGTTTTTTAATCTCCTATTTTTTAGCTGTTTAATTAACCCAATATTTATATATTCTTAATTAGCTGAAAATCTATTTAGAAATTTCGGTGTTAATTTTATCTGCCAAAATATTATTAGAGCTCGCGTAATTTTATTTAAGTATTTTTAGTCTGCTCATATAAAAGAAAAAAAATATTAGCCGCAGCAATATTTTTATTCTAGATTTACATGAAAAAATTTTATTAGTCGCAATAATATTTCGCAGTATTTTATTTTACAGTGCAATCTGAATTTTTATTGATATATCTAGGTATTTTTCCCTATGCCATTAAATATTTTTAGTACCCTTTTTATTTACTGCAGTTATTTCATTTAGTCTAGTTTATTTTTAATATCATTTTAAATTAGGACACTAGTCATTTTTAAGCTAGACAACTTTAGTTTCCGTGATTTTCTTTGCTACTGTTATTTGTCTGTCGAGGTGCTTGGGGTGTTAGGATTAGGACATAGTTTAGCAAGAAATTTTTAGGCACCCATTCACCCCTCTCTCGTCACTACTTTTGGTCCTACAACCGAGGCGTGCCGGCACATCAGATGACAACGCGTTACGGGCCGGTCAGACAGGGGTGATACCTCCGGTCAGACCGACAACACTTGGATGTTTGTTTTCGAGGCTCCGGCGACCAACATACAGATGTTAGCTAGATTTAAAACTTCTTTGCAAAGCATATGAGATAAAATACTGCAAGAAACACCAAGAAAACAAAGGCAATTCGGTCAAGAGACCGAATCACCCATAAAAACCGATAAAATGATAGAAATCCATTATGTGGATGAAATAGACGATTCACGAGCGAATCGACAAGGACTTACCGTGATTTCGACGCAGTGGACAGGTGGTTTCCAGCGCAAACCAGCAAAGACCTACGTGCTAAATTGAATATAGGGAAAGAAAGTAAATTGAAAAGTAATGGTATGATTCAAGGAAATAATAGATTGGATCTATTAGGGTTTTGGGGGGAGATCTCCTTGAATCGATCTTGCCTCCATTTATAGTGGTTGGGCACAATGTTCTTAGGCTCTAATTTGAGTTAGACATGGGTCCAAGTTATTAAAAATCAATTAGGGATAAAAAATACCCTGGAACACTTAATCTATCTCGTAAAAGGTTTTGGGACGGTCTGACCAGACCTATGGCCGATCTGACCGAAGTGGGTCGATCAGACCGGCAGTGCATGGCCGATCAGACCGGCCTCTGCTAGGACTTAGAATATTTTTGGCTAAATTACCAAATCTTGATATTTTGAAAACTTTAATCATTAATGCTATTTTTTTGCTATCAACACATGCCCCCTGTGTTTTGCTAAACTTTAGTGAGCCAAAAGCACAACGAGCTAAGGGTGATATGCTCCATATCGTCCTTTCGACACTTCAAGCATTTTGCCACACACCTGGGAAGTAATTTTTCAAATACCTACCATTCAAAGCTCTGTGAAACTGCTCTCCTTGAAGAGGCTCTAGCAAATATGCATTACCTACAGCGATTTGAACAACTCTAAAAGGACTTTCCCAACTAGGCGACCATTTACCAAATTTTTGGCTCTTAGTGCCTAAAAGAAAAATCGTCTTCCAAACCAAGTCACCAACTTGAAATGATTTTGCTCTTAATTTCTTGTTATAAGCTCTAGCTACTCTTATTTTGTCTCTTTCTATTGCTTCTAGAGATCTTAACCTCTTATCGGTCACCTCTTCCAAATTATCCTTCAAAAAAGTCTCATACTCATCGACCGATAAGCCATCTTGCTTAAGTAACCTCAAAGAGCCAAGATTCACCACTATTGGTAAAATGACTTCTTGTTAATACACCAACTCATATGGACTCACATTGGTGGCACCATGGTTAGCAACTGTACATGCCCATAATGTGCTAAGAAAGCACTTCATGCCACCGTCTGGAAAACTCTTCAATCTTTTTCTTAATGAGCTTAATCATTGTTTTATTACTATACTCGACCTGATCATTGGCCTGAGCATCATATGGTGAAGAGTTTATCAACTTTATACCATAAGATTCAACAAAATTGCATACATCTTTAGAAACAAATGAAGCACCCCGATCTGTAGTAAGAGTTTGAAGAATACTGAATATATGTATAATGTGCTTCAAGAAGAAATCAAGTACCTCGTTCAATAAGAAATCAATTACCTCGTTCTGCATCATGTTCTTGAGAGGCACGACCTCGGTCCACTTGGTGAAGTAATGAAGTCCAAGGCCCAACCTTAGAACGAGCATGATTTGATAATGGTATTAAGAAAAGTCAAACGAGAAAGCTGAATATTACCAAACCTTTGACAAGCTTCACATCCTCTATAGTAATTAAAACAATCCTCAGTCATACTCGGCTAATAAAAACCAGCTCTTTTGAGCATCCAACTCATTTTCTGGGCTGACTGATGAGTACCACAAAGTCCCTCATGAACTTCCCCTATAGCAACTCTAGATTGATCGGAATCTAAGAACTTTAAAAGTACTCCATCAATAGTTCGGCGATACAACATATCGTCAAGCAATATAAATTTAAATGCCTGCCACCGAACTTTCTGATCAACTCTTTGACTAGGATCTTTTAAACATTGGACGATTGGGACCCTCCAATCATCCTTGTGGATTACAGTAGCATTCACCAAATCTCTATTTAAATTAGCGTAAAAACACAAATTAGAAGTTGCCCCCAAAGCCCTAGGTCATTCCGGTGTATGTCGGTTAGACCGACCTTGGTGGGCCAGTCAAACCACCTATTTCTGGACAGTTGACAAGGTCCGGTAAGGCCGTCCTGACATGTCTGGTCAGACTGACAGTACTCCTACGGTTGAACCGACGTTGCCAGGTCGGTCAGACCGAAGTGTCATGTATGGGTTGATGCTTGTTAAGCCAAATCATTTACTAATGAGTTGGCTTCTCTAGATACATGAGAAATTTCAAAATTATCAAAAGGGGCAATTATGTCTAGACATTTATCCATGTAGCTATTTAGTAAACCATTAAAACATTGAGAATCCTTAGCTACTTGTTGAACAACTAGTAGTGAATCACCATATGCATGAACATAGTTAATACCCATGGAGCTTCTAAGTATTAGCAACAAAGCTTCATTTTCGTCTTGATTATTAGTACAAGGAAACTCTAATCGGACCGAGGTCTCAAAACTCATACCACTAGGTGATATGAGCACAACTCCAACACCTTGGCCATTCTTGCAAGCCGAACCATCAAAGTAAAGCTTCCATGGTATTACCTCAATCAATGTAGTATCACTACTCCAATTGACATCAACATGGTGATCAGCTATAAAATTTGTGACGACTTGGCCTTTCATAGCTTTCAGAGGTTCATAAACCAAATCATACTCAGTCAAAGCATAATCCCACTTTCCGATTCCCCCACTTAAAATCGGCTTTTACAACATGTACTTTATAACATCAGTTTGACAAGTAACAATACATGTGCCAGATAGAAGATAGTTGTTGATAGCAAAAAATGACATTAATAGTCAAAATTATCCATATATTAATTGTTGGTAATTTGGGCCGAAAATATGCAACTCCTAGTATAGGCCGAAGCCCTAAAGTGTCGAAGGCCCATCTGCATGGGGCCTTGGTGGCCTTTTAGAGGCTTTCTTCATAGGCTGGCTTCGGCCCGAAGGCCCCTTCGGAGGCCTGCTCTGCAAGAAGCTTCGGCCTGATGGGTTTGCTGTGGTGAGGCCTGCGAAGGCCCAGTCCGGCCAGCAGAGTACGAACCTGATTAACATAGCTCAATTGTTTTTTATCTCTTATCTAATATTAACTATTTTTGACCGAACTCTTAGCAGATCAGAGATAGAGTTGTAGCCAGATGCGTCAAGTCTAGACGTTATAAATATAGGGGTGAGGCCAATTCAAGAGATCCCCCAAAGTAGATCAACACTTTGAACCCTAGTTTGAATCGTACCTTTATTTCTATATACTTTACGCATTAGATCAGTATACGTTTGTGGGTTTGCGCTGGAAGCCCTCCGTCGGCCATGCCATAATTTTCATAAGTCTTGTTGGTTCTCTTATGAATCATTTGTTAATCTACGTAACATATTTCTATCACCTTGTTAGCTCACTTGTGAACCATCCGTTAATCTATGTAACAGATTGCTACCTTCATTCTATCTATTTTTTTCCTACTGCTATACTTTGTAATTCGGTCTCTAGGCTGAATTGGCACTTGATCTTCGTACAGAGCCCCCTTCGATGAAGGTTTCCTAAGATAGGAGGCTAGTTTTGGAGAGTGCTAGAGCACCCTTCGGCAAGATTTCGTGTGGGATCGGAATGGCGACTAGAGGGGGGTGAATAGGCGCCTCAACAAATTCTTGCGAATATGATGACCTTTTCAAATCACCCAACACACCTCTAAATGAACAAGCCGAAGCAGATGTAGTAAAGATTGCGATAAAATAGATGCTATCACCCTCCAATCTGATATTATGTCAAATGATAGATTCAGAGATCACCAGCACTGAATTTGCACACACAAAGACTACACTTTAAAAATAGCTCTGAAACTTTTTTTGTTCTATACAAAAGACTCACATAAAAAACAATTTCAGAATTGGCTTGGTGGAACATGTGCTCGACAGTACATGCAGTTGTCAATGGCGAAAAGCATCACTGCATACGACAGCACATGATAGGCAAGCTGGGAAAAAAAAGAAGGGAGAAAAATGTTTCTAGCTTCAACTTTCAACCTTCAAGATTTCAGTAAATGACCACCTTCCAGAATTTTTATAGTATATAGATGAGCCAAAAACTATATGTAGCTGAGTTCAGAATCTTTTGCAAACTTCAAACATGGAATCCTTGTAACTTGGACAGCAAGAGTTATGTAGAACTCAGGTCCAAAAACAGAACCAAAATAGATCAAAAATCACCTCAAAGATTGAATGCAGACTTAAAATAGAACACAACTTGGTAAAAATCAGAAGTTTTCAGAACTTTTTAGGCACTTTCTTAGACAGAAAAATATATGCAGCAGTGGTCAAAACCTTTTGAAAATTACAAACATGGAACCCTTGAAACTTGGACAACAAAAGTTACGTAGAACTCAGGTCTAAAAATAGTACTAAAATAGATAAAAAATCGCCTCAAACATTGAATCCAGACTAAAAATAGAACTCATCACTCAGCAGAAATCAGAAGATTCCAAAACTTGTTAGACACTTTGTTGGACAGAAAAATATATGCAGTAGTGGTTAAAAAGTTTTGCAAACTTCAAAAATGGAACCCTAGAAACTTGTATAACAAAAGTCGTGAAGAACTCAGGTCCAAAAAACAGCATCAAAACAGTTCAAAACTCAGCTCCAAAAGTGCATCACATAAGGATGATTAGTACCTGCATTGGAAGCTCCTCGCAGCGCTAGAACTGTGCTCCACACTCAAGAAGGGATGATGAAGAGTAATCACGAAAATAACAACAGCAAAAAGGCTAGAACAAAATATAAATTTTTGTTGGTAGAACTCAAAATGTTCAGCTGAAAAGTCCCCTAAATCATAGGCCTTTGGGTCCTTTATATAGGCAAGCCCATTAAATAAATCACTAAAATGCCATTAGGGTAAAAGTTTTAGCTATTTACCTAATTGCCATAATGAATTTTCAGAATTAAAAATTCTGAAAAATCTATTAATGCAAACCCCTAATTTATTACATCATGGACCTTATTCTTTTAATATTTTCTCAGAATTAAGAATTCCGAAAACACTAAAAGATTGCACTTAATCTAGACGACAAAACAGAAAAAATAAACTCCTAATTACTAGAATTAAAAACATTTTCTGATGCGACGGTTTTCAGCAAAAACCAACAAAGCCTCCTCGATCGCCGTCAGCAAATCTCTCCCGCTCTCGATCCTTTAGAATCGCCTGATCACTTGCACTAGCCTCCCTTTCGCTGACTTGACCGTCACGCTATCTCGACCTTCCGTCCGTCCATGTCTTGCTCTATCTCCTCGTGCACTCCTAAGATCATCTCCAACTTAACCCGGCATCCTTGATCCTCTGGCATCAAGATCCTCGCTCGACCCTTGATCACCCGCCATTGATAGTTGGTTAGCATCTCCACCCTGCACACATGAGACAAGCCAAAACAAGAGACGCAACGCACACTGATCCCCTCGGTGTTGACACTCGAATTTTGCATTAATGGTCGAAATTGTCGAAATATCAATTTTGGTAATTTGG
This sequence comes from Zizania palustris, assembly GCA_019279435.1. Taxonomy (NCBI): domain Eukaryota; kingdom Viridiplantae; phylum Streptophyta; class Magnoliopsida; order Poales; family Poaceae; genus Zizania; species Zizania palustris. Next base: position 34,634,583 of record JAAALK010000285.1, on the reverse strand, counting down.
GCCGAAAATATGCCATCTCTGGCACAGGCCGAAGCCCTGAAATGCCGAAGGCCCGTCCTGCATTGGGCTTCAGGAGCAACTTCAAAGGCCCACTCCACAGGCAGGCTTCGGCCCAGTGGGCCCTTCGGCGGCCTGTGGGCTTTGGCCCGGCAGACTAGCTTCGGCGAGGCCTGCGGAGGCCCACTTTGACCGGCAGAGTCCTATTCAGATTAGTATAATTCAGCTGTTTTTATCTCTTATCCAAATATTAACCACCTAGCTGAATCCTACTCAGATTAGGAGAGATCTCTTATCCAAATCTTAACCACCTGGCCGAATCCTACTCAAATTAGGTGAGACCAGCCCCTATAAATATAGGGGTGAGGCCGATTCAAGAGGGCCCCCGCTTTCATATCAACACAGAGCCCTTTCTTTGAATCGTTATTTTATCTTCCAATCTACTTTACTTGCCCTAGGATTAGCACAGTAATGTCCATCTTCATGGGTTTGCACCGTAAGCCCTCCATCCGCCGCGTTGAAATCACGGTAACCCATGTTGATTCGCCTGTGAATCTCCCGTTTAATCGATGAAATGGATTTTTATCGTTTTATCGGTGTTCTTCTGCTACTCTTGGGAATTTGGCCTCTAGGCCAGATTGCACTTGATCTTTTACTGTTTTGTAGGGGAATTACCTTCAAAGTCATCACCAAATAGTTTCGGGGTGATTGCAATTCATCTACAAAGTTTTCGCAACACTCTTCGCCATCACGCCGAACCCCTCTTCGGTGAGAACATCTCCACAGTGGACCACTCCGCGCCGGAGCACCCTTCGCCGTCGTGTCGAAGCCCTCTTCAGCGAGAACCCTCCGCAGTAAATTGCTCCACACTAGACTCCGCGGTGCCAAAGCCCTGGTCTGACCGAAGCTTCGCTGTTAGTCTGATCAGGTACCTTCCGTCGGTCTGACCGCCGGGAGACCGCTTCACACTAGAACGCCGAAGCCACCATCGGTGACCCCTTCGCACTAGAACGTCGAAGCCACCTTCGGTGACCCCTTCGCACCAGAACGCTGAAGCCCCCTTCTGCGATACTTCGCAACAAAGCGCTGAGCCCCCACTTTGGCAATACTTCGCATCATCGGTCCGACCGCCATTTTATTACAGATCCGAATCGACCCTGTTCTGGCCGGTTTGTTTAGGTTTTATTATTTTTAGTTATTTTCTCATAAATTGGCTAATTGAACTTTATTTCTTAATATATGTTTGATTACCTGGCGACTCTGTTACCCTTACAACCATTAAGGATTTGTCGGAATGCGACGTCGGCACTGCGCCACGCTTAGGTTTATCCCTAAGTATTCACGCGCTTTTGGATCGTCGAACTAACCCAAGTGTGGGGGCGCATTTTGTTGTCAACACACTTTTTGTCGACTCCGCTGGGGACGACATCAACATGACAAGCATGTCTACTCCGTTGTGGGTACATCGACCATGACTACTACGACTACGGCAACAGTACCCCTATCACCGATGGACCCAGGGGGGCATGAACACGGAAATCAACAACCGCAACATCATCCTCCCCACTCTCGCGGACATCCCCGAAGAGGATTGGGCTAAGATCGAAGCCAAGACGAAGGAATTCCACGCTCTCATGCTCGGGCGCTACACGAAAACTCGCAAAGGCTTCGTCAAGCGCGACATCGACATCCCGAACCCCTTCGGAAACAAGGTACAACCACCATCCCTCCCATCTTTATCCCCCTTAGAGATTAGACAGAAGATACACGCTACAGTGGATCAGGCCGTTAGTGCTACATTTTCGAATCGACTAGGGCCTGAAATGGAAGCGATGTTTAGGAGATTCGACTTTTCCGAGGCCATTTCTCACACCCCGATTGCTAGCCTACCCCCCATGCACCACGTACACAGTAGAACTGATGGGATCACCGGAAAGGCCATTACATATACACCTCTAATTTCCGGGGACGAGGCTGTGCACACCACTATCGGTCAGCTCGACCCTTGGGTCATACAAACCAGCACGTACCAGGCACTGTCACCTATGACAGTTAGTCCGACCGGCTACCAAGCCAGGTCCGACCGAAACATATACCTACGGTCAGACCGGCTACCAGACCGGTCTGACCGGCTAGTATGCCTACGGTCAAACCAGCCCTATGGCTGGTCAGGCCGCTCCACTTTACTACACACCGCCTAAACCCATGCTGCCCTTTCACGCGCTGCCCGCACCTCCTGCTCCCGCATACCTGCATAGGCCTGAGCATCCCATTTACCATGAGCCGGCATGAGAGGAGGAGTTGCATGGCCAACACCCCAACATACCGCCACGTGTCGTGCCCCGCACGAGAGATGCGTGCAGGCTAGAAGCATAGAGGATATTGACGACAGAATTCACACACTTGTTAGGGATTGCACTGGTTACATGCCTGAGGATCGGATTAGGGTTTACCATAAGCCGTACCCAGACCATTTCACTGCTATCCCATATCCTCGCGGCTTTAGGGTTCCTGACTTCACCAAGTTTGATGGCGAGAGTAGCAAGACCACCCTAGAGCATATAGGCCAATTTTTAGCGTAGTGTGGTGAAGCAAGTGGGTCGGATGCGCTTAAGCTCAGATTATTTTCCTTATCGCTGTCCGGCACTGCTTTCACATGGTTTTTGGCGCTACTAACGAACTACATCCAAACTTGGGCCCAGCTAGAATAGAAATTCCACGATTATTTTTACACTGGGGAAACTGAACTTAGTCTCTCACATTTGACATCGGTTAAACAGAAGACCAATGAGAGCATCTCCGACTATATTAGGCGCTTTCGAGACACTAGGAACCGATGTTTTAGTTTAAACATCTCCGGGAGGGATCTGGCCGACTTAGCTTTCAACGATTTGCATTCCAAAATTAAGGAAAAGCTAGACGGCCGAATCTTCCTCGAGGTTAGTTAGGTTTTACAGCAGGCTCTGCACCATGAAGGCCGAGCTAGGACCAAAAGGTCTGTCAAAGTTTTTAGTGAGCCTAAGGCCGAGCTACACATCATGGAGCACTCCGAATAAGAATCATTGGGAGAAGAAGACTCAGTTGACATGTACGCGGCCGAATGGACCTGGCCTAGTGGATCTAAAACAATCACGTGCTACAAATTACGGCCGTCTCCCGCTAAGAGTTAGCCTAACGAAGTTAAGTACTCGTTTGATTTGACCAAGTGCAATAAAATATTTGATTTTCTGTTGAAAAGCAAGCTCCTTAGGTTGCCCAAAGGTCACGTCATTCCATCTGCCGACGACATGAAAAAACGTAAATATTGTAAGTGGCATGACACGCTTTCCCATTCTACTAATGAATGCAATATTTTTCGTCGACAAGTTCAATCGGCCATAAATGAAGGACGATTGAAGATAGATTCTAGCCCTAGAATGAAGCTAGATCATGATCCCTTTCCCGTAAACAACATTGATATTGATGGGAAGAAGGTACTGATTCGGCCCGAACAGGCCGAGTCATCTAAAGGAAAGGCAGTCGTCATTGGAAAGCCTTGCACACGCATGCTCATACCGAAGAACCCTGAGGTAGGACTAAATGTAGACAAGACATCTCTGACTAAATACCGCAAAAAGCTAGAGGTAACTTTTGAGATGCTTTTCCAGAGGCATAGGAGAAGGGTCGAGGACAAACACCCTCGGCCAACCCCACCAAAGAGGTCGAACCCTCAACAAGAGCATGAGTTTGGCTCGCAGGTAGCTAAGGCCATTCCGAATACATCCCGTTCGGCCGAAGGTTCTGGGAGCAAATTTGCGATGCTCGAAACCAAGCCACAAGCATCATGGGTGCCTCTCGGGATGACTAAGTCCCAAAAGAGGCGATGGCAACATCTTCATGCCGAGTATCTTAGAGCAAAAGAGGCCAAAGAATGCAAAGGTAGCCCACCCGACAAGTCCACAGCTGTAGCTAGGACACGCCAGGTGTGGAGACCAAAGTTGGCTGGCAAGCCAGCTTAGGAACCGCGTCTTCGTGAGGGACTAGGGGGGGTAGAACTAGTAAAATAACTAAAGGCTGAATTGATGAAAAAATCGGTGCTTAAGTCCCCTAGCCATCTTAGTGAGTCGTACAAATCGTCCTCATAAAATTTTGGTAATTTGGGCCGAAAATATGGCATCTCCGGCACAGGCCAAAGCCCTGAAGTGCCGAAGGCCCATCCTGTGTTGGGCTTCAGCAGCACCTTCAAACGCCTGCTTCGCAGGCAGGCTTCGGCCCAGTGGGCCCTTCGGTGGCCTGTGGGCTTTGGCCGGCAAACTAGCTTCGGCGAGGCCTACGGAGGCCCACTCCGGCCAGCAGAGTCCTATTCAGATTTGTATAATTCGGTTGTTTTTTTTCTTATCCAAATCTTAACCACCTGGCTGAATCCTACTCAGATTAGGACAGTTCTCTTATCCAAATCTTAACCACCTAGCCGAATCCTACTCAAATTAGGTGAGACCAGCCCCTATAAATATATGGGTGAGGCCGATTCAAGAGAGCCCCCGCTTTCATATCAACACAAAGCCCTCGCTTTGAATCGTTATTTTATCTTCCAATCTACATTCCTTGTCCTAGGATTAGCACAGTAACGTCCATCTTCGTGGGTTTGCACCGTAAGCCCAACGTCCACCGCGTCGAAATTACGGTAACCCTTGTTGATTCGCCTATGAATCTCCCATTTAATCCATGAAACATATTTTTATCGTTTTATCGGTGTTCTTCTGCTACTCTTGGGAGTTTGGCCTATAGACCAGATTGCACTTGATCTTTTACTGTTTTGCAGGGGAATTACCTTCAAAGTCATCACCAAAGAGTTTCGGGGTGATTGCAATTCATCTACAAAGTCGTCGGAGCACTATTCGTCCTCATGCCGAACCCCTCTTCGGCGAGAACCTCTCCACGCCGGAGCACCATTCACCATCACGTCGAAGCCCTCTTTGGCGAGAACCCTTCGCAGTAAATTGCTCCGCACCGAACTCCACGGTGCCGAAGCCCCGGTCTGACCAAAGCTTCGCTGTCGGTCTGATCGGGTACCCTCCGTCGGTCTGACCGCCCGGAGACCGCTTCGTACTAGAACGCTGAAGCCACCTTCGGTGGCCCCTTCGCACTAGAATGCCGAAGCCACCTTCGGTGACCCCTTTGCACCAGAACACCGAAGCCTCCTTTGGCGATACTTCGCAACAGAGCACCGAGGCCCCCCTTCGGCGATTCTTCGCATCATCGGTCTAACCAGGGAGTATACCTTCGGTCCGACCACCATTTTATTAAAGATCAGAATTGGCCCTGTTCTGGCCGGTTTGTTCAGGTTTTATTATTTTTAGTTATTTTCTCATACATAGGCTAATCAAACTTTATTTCTTAATATTTGTTTGATTACCTGGCGACTCCGTTACCCTTACAACCGTAAAGAATTTGTCGGAACGCGACGTCGGTGCCGCATCACGCTTAGGTTTATCCCTAAGTATCCGCGCCCTTTTGGATCGTCGAACTGACCCAAGTTTGGGGGCGCGTTTTCGTGTCAACACTCGGCATAATCGTTATCCACATATCGAACCCATCGATGCAATCAAACCATCACTCACTCATCACTTCAGATCGAGCAATCTTGTTAATCACTCATCATATACACAAAAACCACAGTACGACCACACTTGGTTTCACAATCTCCCCCTTGATGAGTGCATTGACAACCCAAAAAAGAAACATGATGAAAGTTTCAAGTTAAGCACACAAGTGACCATAAAAACTCAGAAAAGAGTCAAAACATGTCACTTGGTAAAAGATCTCCCCCGTTGATCAAAAACTCATGCAAAACATTCACCCTATCTTTGGCAAAAAGAATCAATGCATCTTGAAAGCCATTACTCCCCCTTAACCAAGCAAACACATCATGTAAACCATTTTTGCCCCTTTGGCAATGCAAGCACTAAGATGATAAAAAGATACAAAGAGGAGTGTGAGGGTAGAGTATAGATGCAAGCTTGTGAAACATGAGCAACTCCAATTACTGTACAAACAAGCATTTGCCTAGAATATTGTCTAAAAGAACTATATGAAATACACAGATGAATACAATCTAAACAAAACCATGAGCAAGCATTTTCACATTTTAGCAAATAAAAGCATCACTACTCAGGCTAGCATACTAGACATGGCAATGCATGAGATGCAAAAGCTAATTAAATACTAAGTAGATAAGCATATCCCACTACAAGGAGCTTCAACAAACTTGATATGCAATCGATTCAAGTTTTTTGATTGATTTTTTTATTATTTTTCATTTTAGTGCAGCGGTTATTTGCATGTCAACCTTATACTAACCGACCAAGCTAAGCATAGGTTGAAACCATCAGAAGCTTAAAGCAATGGTCTCGGCAAACATTTCAATGTCCTAGTTCATACCAAAGTGCTATGGTAAGCAGTCTAGAACAAAGTAGTGCGACAAAACAAACCCACCTAGATCTTTTCAATTTAGCACAAAACAACATGAATATCAATCATTTTCATTTCATTTTCATTTTCAATTTTTTAATTTTTAGCACAACATTTTTTATAAGATCAAGTTGCATAATAGCATCCAAGTGAAAAGGACCTAGCTATCAGGTTTGTAAAAGATAGCAAAAGCACTCATCCTATTCATGCTAGTTTCTATACTAGGAAGTGATCATTTTCAAATTTTCACAAATAAAAGCCATGCTCATAACAGATATTAGATGTATTCAAGCAAAGTATAATCAACAGTATTGAAGACAATACTTCATAGACATAATAAAGCATGTACTTTTAAAAGTAATAATCATATATAGAAGCTCATGCAGTGATTCAGTCAGAATACCATTGGTCATTGATCGCCTTCGCCAGAAAATTCTTCAGGTGTTCTTTCCGGAGCTAAAAGTTGATGCTCCCGAAGGCCACCGCCATTTGGAGTCTCCAGGCCATCTTGTGGCTTTGGTTGGCCCAAAGCTTCATGGGTATCCACGAATACTTCGAACCTCCCCTCGCATCCTTCAGCTCGAAGAGCCCATTCGAAGATAGCTAACCATGCTATGGCGTTCGGAGACAGCTGCGGCAAGGTGATGTGGAACATCTCTAGCACTTTTGCCAAGAGATCTATTGAAGGGAGGCCTAGTCCCACTTCAAAGAAAGCTTCGAAGACGATGACTTCCCCTCTCCTTGGTACTGGGGTCACTTCTTCTCCGGGAACCCGAGTCCTCATTCCCGGACCCAATTTCCCGCTCACCGCTTCTGCGATGGATTTTGCTGAGCATGTTGATCGCCCGAGAACAAATGTTTGCTTCAGTGGCTTCTTAGACGGTGGGCGGAGTTCCCATGGGTTCTTGGGCCTAGAACCCCCGGGGCTCCCGCCATCACCGCTGCTGCAGATGCAGACCAAGCTTGCCTCTACGCCAAGGTCCCCACCGCCGTCGACACTTTTGCGCTGGTCCTCGCCATTAGGAGGAATGCTCGAGAGAATTGGAGAGAAAGGTTGACGATGGAAGTGTGTAAAGGTTTGAACACTGGAGATCTATAAAAGCTTTCCATCGCTGATCACTTTCCCCTTTTATAACTTCTCCTTTTCATTTAGCATGATTCGTATATGTTTTCACACTTGCAGATCCAAACCTCGTCACTGATAGGTGGGACCAGAAGGTGAAAATGTGTGAACCTACGGTGAATATTTGCGTCTTCTGCTTTCTCGAAAGGCCTAACGGCTATTTGAGGAGTAATGGCACAAAAATAACGGCTCTTTGCGATGCACTACAATAGTAACGGTTCACTCTCTTTCGAAGATGTCATACGAAGGTTGAACCTTGAAGTCTAGATTCGATACATCTTCGATGTTGACAACGCTTCGGACGGTTATAATTCCTTGAATTTTTTCTAGGTCCCTAAGAATGAAAATATTTCTTGTGTATACTGCTCTCCTTGCTGTACAGGCTATTTGGAGAAGCGTATTCGAGGGGCAACTATTGGGGAAAATACTTCATCCCCATGATCCTCCAAGATTCCAATATAAATGCAAGTCTTAATCTCGGAGCCCAAGACTTGCCTCCAGATTGAAGGGCTTGAAGCTGAAGGGTCCGTCCAAGCTCCGGTCCGAAGAGACCCTCTGGAGGGCCTCTCCTCCGAAGCGGAAAAAAACTAGAAGGATGGGACGTCTACCTTATCAACATCCTTCGAGCATGTTTTACCATATTAACCCTATAAGGGATACCAAAATAGTTTCCACAATGTCGATTGTAATTGTGGAGTAAAAAGGTCTTTTCTCTAGAGATTTTACCTATAAATACCCCCCTTCTCGCCCTATAATAGGCATCGAATATTCAGATATTAAATACACCACTTTGAACTACTTCAAGCCATTATCCTATTCAGAGGCTTGAGATAGTCCGCATTCACAAACACTTCGTTTGTCAGTTCTTGATCTTATAGAACCTGTTAGCATAATCCGTTATGCCAACAAGTACATCATCACATTCTTGAGCCACCGCTTGTTGGAAGGCGAGACAAGGTATGTGTTTGTTGAGCGTTTGTGTTTATCACTTTATTATGCATGTACCAAATTACGTCACTATCTTGTCCCTAGCACATGTATTGTTACTTGTCGAACCGATGTCATAAAATACAAGTTGCAGAAGCCAATTCTAAGTGCTAGAATCAGAAAGTGGGCTTATGCTTTGATTGAAAATTATTTGGCCTATGAACCTTTGATAGCGGTGAAAGGCCAAATCGTCGCCAACTTTATAGTTGATCACCATGTAGATGTCAATTGGGGTAGCTTCAAGCTGAGTATGAATCTTTATTGCTAGGACTTGAATTGCTAGGTTCCATGGGTGTTAAACATGTTCATGCGTTTGGTGATTCTTTATTAGTTGTACAACAAGTATGTAAAATTGGTCAATGTTTTAATGGTTTGCTAAATAGTTACTTGGATAAATGTTTAGACATAATTGCTACTTTTGATGACTTTAAAATTTCTCACGTGTCTAGAGAAGCCAATTCAGTTGCAAATGATTTGGCTCAGCAAGCATTGGACTATCAAGTTAGGAAAGGTAGATTTTTTTTACAAGGAAGGCTGATGCTTGAACTCTCTGTGTTAGCCAAAGCCAGAGACTTTGGACTGATGCGATGCCCACTAGACCCTCCAGACCGGACCCCTTCACCCACTGGAGGGTGTTGCATGCCAGAGCCCCTTTGGCGGTGCCCTTCATCTGCCGAAGGGTTCTACGCACCGAGCTCCTCACACTGAAGCCCTCCAATTAGCGTCGGGGGCCTTCGCGCGTCGGACCCCTCCATCGTATGGCTTTGGTCTGATCGGCTCCGCACGGCCAATCCAACCAACCTTCAGTAGAAACAGGAAATGCTCGGGGGGCACTTGGAAATGAACAAACTAGACGCCACTTCAGGGAAAGACTTGGCGAACCCTCCGGGAATCCATAAAGATGATTGGAGAATTCCAATCATCCAGTATTTAAAAGATCCCAGTCAAAGGGTTGATTAGAAACACTACTACAAACTGTCACTGTAGTGGCGTTGGGCAAAACCACTGTAGTGGCGGGCCATTAGATGCCCGCCACTAGAGTTGCTGGTGCTGACGGCAGCACCAGCGCCCGCCACTATTGCTGGTAAAGTAGTGGCGGTCGGTGATGACGTCAGCCCGGACCGCCACTAATGTACCAATAGCAGTGGCGGGCGCTGGTGCTGCCCGCCGCTGCTAAGATGGCCGCCACTAAAGTAATGATGACATCACTTGCGACCGCCACTACTATTCTAGCTATAAATGCGCAGCGTCTTCCTCCCCGAGCTCTACTGGAGTTCGCATTTAATTTTGTCCGTACAATGGCGACAAAAATCTAGATAAAGAGGGGGGAGGCTTTGTTTTCGTTTCTTTTGAAGGATTTCATTCTAGGAGGTAAATCCATGCCGAATCTCACATTTATTTTGTATTTAATCATGTATACAATGAGTTATTAGCGTTTTTCTAATTTAGGGTTTGTGAATAGAAATTTTCAAATAATCTTCCATTTACGGTGTTACCTTCTCCCAAATGAACAAGTATGACCCTCCTCACAATTATTCATCACTTGTATATTGATTTACGTCATTTTAATCTCTTTTTTAATTTGATTTATGATTATAGATCTAGAGTTATGTTGTTTGGAGAGAGAGAGAAACCAATATAGTTAATTTATTTAATATTTTTTTCTACTTAATAAGTAGTTTTAATTAAAGCATTGAGGATTTTTAATTAATGTTGTTATGAGCGATAATAAATCAATATATTTTCAATTTGTAAATTACTAAAATTAACAATAATGATTTTATTAATATTTTTTCAAATAATATATGTTTTAGATGGAGCACAGGTCCTGGATGTACTCGTCCAACGACGGAGATGTGGTGGCATATTTTAACAGAGTAACTGAATTTACTGAAGCTGCCGCACAATATGCTTCCCGTCAGAGTGAAGAGGCAATATATTGTCCTTGTAAAGTTTGTAAAAACGAAGCGATGTATCCGTGTTCTGATCGTGAAACCATACGATTTCACTTGTTGAAAAATGGTTTCGTGAAGAACTATTATATATGGACGAAACACGGTGAGATGGGCCAAAATCCTCCTGAAGATTCTGATGTGCCGCAAGATGCTCATCAACATAGAAGAGGTTGTGATCATACATCCGACATAACACATGATGATGTTGATCAACATGATGATGATGACGCCTTTGATGTGGAGGAACTGATGCGAAATGTTGCGCCTGAGGTGTTGTTGCAGAGAACTACAACCAAAGGATACGATAACTTTGAAGCACTTGACAAAGCATCAAAAAACCTTGTTTACGAGGAACGCCACGGATGCGATAAGCAGTATACTGTGTTGTACACAATTCTTGAGCTTATGAAACTGAAGGCCAGCAATGGATGGTCTGACACCAGTTTTTCAGATCTTTTACAACTCCTAAAAAAGGTTTTGCCAAAACCCAATGGTTTACCATCTGATACGTACCAAGCAAAGAAGATGATTTGTCCGTTGACTTTGGGCGTTCAGAAGATTCATGCATGCCCGAACCACTGTATCCTATATCGAAAAGAGTATGGATTGTTAGAGAGATGTCCGCAGTGCAACGCGAGTCGATACAAACGTCCAAATGACTGTGTGGAGGACTACAATGACCACCAGAAGAAGAATAATAAGAGGTTGCAGAAGAGGAATAAAAATGTTATTGAAGACCATCCTGGAAAAAAGATGGAGAGGAAAGTTCCGGCCTTAGTAATGTGGTACCTACCGGTGATTGATCGCTTGAAACGTATGTTCTCTAATCCTAGAGATGCTGAACTATTAATCTGGCATTTCGCTGGGCAAAAGAAGGACGGAAAACTTCGGCACCCTGCGGATGCTAGGCAGTGGAAATCATTTGACTTGGCCCATCCAGATTTCTCGGACGATCCTAGAAATATCAGGATGGGACTTAGCAAGGATGGAATGAATCCCTTCGGTGAGATGAGGAACCCACATAGTACGTGGCCAGTCTTTCTATGCTTGTTCAACATTCCATCATGGTTGTGCCATAAAAGAAAATACCTTATGCTCACTACTCTAATTTCTGGTCCAAAACAACCTGGCAATGACATTGATATCTTTCTAGAACCTTTGATGGAGGATATGAAATGTCTATGGGAACATGGTGTCTGCGTGTGGGATGAGCACAAGAAAGAGCACTTCAATCTAAGAGCCATAATCTTTTGCACCATAGCTGACAACCCAGGACGCATGTCCCTAACAGGACAGGTTAAATGAAAGACAACATGTGTAGTGTGTGTGGACCAGACAGAATCTATGCATCTTCCATCATTCGTTAAGACGATATATATGCGACACCGCAGATTTTTACCAAAAAACCACAAATATCGAAGAAATAGGAACCATTTTGACGGTACAATCGAGCTTGGACAGCCTCCACGAAATCGAGATGGCAAATTTCTATTCGAAATGGTAAAGAATATCAAAGTTGTTTTCGGAAAGAAGAGGAAGAAATCTGAAAAAATTTCAAAGGACGCTCCATTTAAAAAGCAGTCGATCTTCTTTAGATATTTGCCCTATTGGAAGGAGTTGGAGATTGGTCATGCTATCGATACAATGCACGTTGAGAAGAATGTCTTCGAAAGCACTATCGGTATTTTGTTAGACATACCGGGCAAATCAAAAGATGAACTCAAAGTACGAAGGGACCTTCAAACTCTCGGAATTAGACCCGAGCTTCACCCACAGGAAAGGGCCAATGGAAAATTTTTCCTTCCGGCTGCTAGCTATAACCTCACAATTGACGAGAAAAGATCAATCTGCAGGTGTCTACATGGAATTAGAGTTCCAACAGGATTCTCAACGAATATAAAGAATATTGTCTCCGTAGCAGATTTGAGGATGAGTGGCTACAACACTCATGATTGTCATGTTATGCTTGGGCTATTCCTCGCCATCGCAGTAAGAGGAGTCAAACATTCATTTCTGAAGATGGTGATAACACGCATGTGTCACTTCTTCAATGTCATATCAAAGAAGGTGATCGACACTGAAGAGTTAAATGAATTACGTAAACAAATGAGGGAGACTATGTGTCAGCTTGAGATGTGCTTTCCTCCTTCATATTTTGATATTATGGAGCACTATATGATACATATAGCAGACCAAATCTTTGTTCTCGGTCCAACGTACCTGCACAATATGTATGCGTACGAGCGTCTAATGGTTATCTTCAAGGGTTACGTACGAAATCGTGCTTATCCAGAGGGTTCCATGATAGAGGGCTACACGACTGAGGAAGTCATTGAGTGCTATGCAGATTACATAAGAGATGGAAGACCAATAGGAGTTCCCGTGTCGCGGCACCATGGAAGACTCACCGGTAAAGGAACTAAAGGCAGGAAAATCATACGAGACAATAGTTATCAAAGAATAAGAGAATCACATTAGAGTGTAATGCATCAGTTGGCGATTATGAGACCATATGTTGAACAACACCTACAAGAGCTTCGTGAAAAGAATGAAGATCACGATGAACAATGGATTATGAAAGAACACAAAATTTATTTCACATCATGGCTGAGGGATCTAAACCTTTCGATCGGAGAAACCGACGAAGAGATGATGATAAATAAATTGTCTTACGGTCCATTGAGCATGGTTAAAACATGGCAAGCGTATGACATCAATGGTTTCACATTCTATACCAAAGCAAAGGATCAAAGGAGTCAGCGCCAAAATAGTGGTGTCAGAGGAGAAGCAAAAGATAGCACTGGACAAAAGAATGCTTACTATGGATACATCGAAGAAATATGGGAACTTAACTACGGGAACTCTATAGAAATCCCTGTATTTAAGTGTCAGTGGGTGAGACATCCAGAAGGTGTGGAGGTGGATGATTACGGGTTTACGATAGTTGACCTTAATAAGGTGGCTTATAAAGATGACCCTTGGATACTCGCTCAATCCGTGGCACAAGTATTTTACATACTTGATCCTAAAGATGAGAAAAAATACATCGTTGCTCCAGGAAAACAAAGAATTGTTGGAGTTGATGGAGTCAAAGACGAAGAAGAATACAATCAGTTTGATGAGGTGCCGTTTTTCGTTGACATATCAAGGATCAATGTGGTTGAAGCAAAACTGTCATTTGGCAGTGTGATTCCTTATCTACGCACCAATGGCGATGGAAAATTAGTTCAAGGCTAGATCATTTATGTTTAGTTGTAAAATCAATTATGTCATTTATTATTAAAACATTTTCAAGATCAAATGAGGATTGAGTGTTGTGAATTATTTCATGTCTTGTAGTTCAAATTGAACTTTTTTTGACTTTGATCATAAAAACACACTTAATGAAATAAAAACAGTAAACTAAGGGAGAAAAAGTAAAGTGAGGCAGAATAATACCAATTGGAGCCCTAATCTTCTCCTGCCAGTTACTACCGCTCCCAGTGCCCGCGCCGCCACCATTGGAGCCCGTCGTTGTCGTCCCCGAAGCCCGTCGCCGCCATCTCGGAGCCGTTGGTGTCCCCGGACCCCTCACCGCCACCTCGGAGCCATCGTTGTCGTCCTTGAAGCCCATCACCGGAGCCCACGTCGGTGTACCTAGACCCCTCGTCGCTGCCGTCCCCGTCCTCGACGCACGCCGCCATCCCCGTCCCAGAGCCCGCGCCGCCACCCTCGGAACCCGTTGCCGTCGTCTCCCCGAACTCCACCGGAGCCCACGTCGCTGTCGCCAGACCCCGTGCCGCCGTCCCCATCCCCGAGCGCACACTGCCGACGTCCTGTTGATTCCACTTCATACTTACCGGTGAGTACTTTCCGGGCATCCTCTTTTTCATCCCTCAAGCATATTAACTTGTTCCCAGAAAAAGTTTAGAAACATTCAGATTTTATATTATGCTCTAGAACAGTGTAGAAGTAGTTTGCTTCAGATTATATTCAGACTTGATATATGAAGAAAATTTCTGCTGTTGTTGTAATGCTTGTTTCAGCCGGACCGAGAACGTTTTGGGGACAATGATTAGTTTTTCTTGTCATGTAAATGCAGTGACTGGAATAATTTATGCATCATTATGCATCATTTTATTGTGTGATCAATTTTTTTCAACATGATGGTTAGAAATTATAATCCCCAAAGGGATTTAATCCTACCCAAAAGAACACATAATTAAAAGGGAGGGATTTAATCCCAATGGAATTTAATCTAGGTGAGGGATTGAGTGACATGAGAGGGATTCACTCACGCCCACCACTGCTAATCCACCTATATAAAAGTTTTTGCTCCCGCCGTCCGAAAACCTAGTTTCATTTCTAACTCCCGTGCGCCGAACTCTGCCCATTGCCACCGCTCTCGGAGCCCACGCCGCCCTCGGAGCCCATCGTCGTCGTCCCCGAAGGCCGTCGCTGCCAAACTCCGCACGTCGCTCCCAAAGCCCACGCCACCCTCGGCTACCCTTGAAATCATTGCAAGGTGTTTAGATAATTAAGTTTGTTTAAATTCTGATTTCTTGATTAGACATAAAGATTAAATAGCAAGTTTGTGATGTACTCTTTAATTTGACTCATTGGAGCTAAATCTGTGATTAAGTTTGGAGGAGCGTTGGGTGTTTTGAAAGGGCCATCTAATTCGAAAGAATTTTGTCGAGGCGCCTATTCACCCCCCTCTAGTTCTTGAGTGAAGTCTTCTATATCTAAGTTATGCCATGAGAAATATTGCATACCACATTACCACTTTTTTAGAACATTTTTAGAGGCCTATGATGCAAATAGTAATTGAGTTATCTCATGTATGTCATCAAGCCATGGAACACATCCATTCCGGTCAACAACTTCTTCTTTCTCGTGTTGCTGACAGGGAATGGATGTGCTCACGGTTCCATGACAGCCATGAACATATTTGAAAAACAACACAAAATATGCTGAGGCCTCAACAACACAAGAGAGAGAGAACAACACAATCTCCTAACTTGAGGATTAATATAGTAGCTTCAGAAGTAATAGCTCACTACTGTAGCCAAGAAGAGTGTTCATACATTTTCCACCTTTGACACTGTGATCAGTTTACTACTGCTATTACTTCTGAGGCTACAGTAGTAAACTGATCACAGTGTCAAAGGTGGGAAATATATGAAAACTTTTCTTGGCTACAGTAGTCAGCTATTACTTCCGAAGCCACTATATTAATTCTCAAGCTAGGAGATTGTGTTGTTCTCTCTCTTTAGTTTTGTTGATACCTCAGCATATTTTGTGTTGTTTTTCCCTCTAATGTTCCATGGCAACAAAATATGCTGAGGCCTCAACGACATTGTGATCAGTTTACTACCGCTATTATTTCTAAGGATACTATATACTAATCCTCAAGTTCATGCATCCGGTTGAAGACCAACATTAGATTCTACAATTCCTTTTACAGGCCTATGATGCAAATAGTAATTGAGTTATCTCATGTATGTCATCAAGCCGTGCGACACATCCATTCCTGTCAACAACTTCTTCTTTCTCGTGTTGCTGACAGGGAATGGATATGCTCACAGTTCCATGGCAGCCATGAACATTTTGAAAAGCAACACAAAATATGCTGAGGCCTCAACAACATTGTGTTCAGTTTACTACTGCTATTATTTCTAAGGTTACTATATACTAATCCTCAAGTTCATGCATCCGGTTGAAGACCAATATTAGATTCTGCAATTCCTTTTAGAGGCCTATGATGCAAATTGTTATTAAGTTATCTCATGTATGTCATCAAGCCGTGTGAAACGTCCATTCCTATCAACAACTTCTTTCTCGTGTTGCTGACAGGGAATGGGCGTGCTCACAGTTCCATGGCAGCCATGAACATTTTGAAAAGCTACACAAAATATGCTGAGGCCTAAACAACACTATGACCAGTTTACTACCGCTATTATTTCTAAGGCTACTATATACTAATCCTCAAGTTCATGCATCTGGCTGAAGGCCAACATTAGATTCTGCAATTCCTTTTAGGGGCCTATGATGCAAATTATTATTGAGTTATCTCATGTATGTCATCAAGCCATGAGACACATCCATTCCTGTCAACAATTTCTTCTTTCTCGTGTTGCTGACAGGGAATGGATGTGCTCATGGTTCCATGACAGCCATGAACATTTTGAAAAGCTACACAAAATATGCTGAGGCCTAAACAACACTGTGATCAGTTTACTACTGCTATTATTTCTAAGGCTACTATATACTAATCGTCATGTTCATCCGGCTGAAGGCCAACATTAGATTCCACAATTCCTTTTAGGGGCCTATGATGCAAATTGTTATTGAGTTATCTCATGTATGTCATCAAACCATGTGACACATCCATTCCTGTCAACAGCTTCTTCTTTCTCGTGTTGCTGACAGGGAATGGATGTGAACATGGTTCCATGGCAGACATGAACATTTTGAAAAACAACACAAAATATGCTGAGGCCTCAACAACACTAGAGAGAGAAAACAACACAACATCCTAACTTTAGGATTAATATGACATCAGACCTTTTTTGCATAACCAAAATTCTGATACATTAGCCTCTTAATATGAATAGTTTATCTATGGTGGAAGAAGGACGTTCCATCGAGGAGCTCATCTACGAGTCTCCCGCAAAAACAAATAAAGAGGGTTCATCTGAAGGATCCTCCGATAGCGAATCTTCGTACCACTCTCCGGAGAATGAACATCCAATGGAGCCTAGGAAGAAGAGAACGAGAGAAGACGCCGATGAGGATTACATTCCTGAAGCTCAAGCGGAGGTAATTATTACGTTAGTAACAAGTCAGAGCAGCTTCTAACCGAGGATTACATTCCTGAAGCTCACATTGTCTATCATCGTAGGATCGTCCAAAGCGAGGAAGCAAGCGTCGATTATTCCAAGTCGAGAAAAGAACAACTATTGTCCCAGCTATTGAGTCAGCTGAGCGAACAAATGTTGAGCCCGCTGCCACAACATCGTCTGCAAATGCGAAGAGGAGAGGGAAACGGGAGAAGAACAAGCTACATACAGCTATCTATGAGGTTGAAGAAGTGCATGTTGATGGGGCTCCAAAGAAGCCAAAAGAAATCACAGCGAAGTGGCGTAACGACTGTGGATGTCTCGCCAGGGAGCGATGTAAGATAGTTTGGAAAAATTGGAAGACTGTCCCTGAAGCTACAAAGAACGAATTGTGGCAGCATATAAAAGCGCATTATAAATTCCCGGAAGATCGCTTAGAAGACGCTAAAGCTGCCACATTGAAGACTATCGGGAAGGCTCTCCGTACATTTAGGACTAAACTGAACACACAATACCTTCAGAAAGATGAGTCGCCACTCAACGACTACGGCTTTATAACGCCAAATGAATGGAATGAATTCAAAATGCAGCATTGCTCCGAAGAAGCCAAACAAGAGAGCATAATGTTCAAAGAACTTAATAAGAAGAATAAGTTCCCCCATAAACTTGGGCCAGGTGGATATAAGGCTAAGGAGGATGAGTGGAGTAAAAACGAGGAGGAGGACCGTGCGGCTGGGTTACCTGAACAGTTTTCAGGTGCTGATCAGCGCACTAAGAGATGGCTCCTAGGTCGAGCTAAAAAACACTCGAGGGCCAATATATGCTCTCCGACTCACGGACTAGTGAAGTATTCCAGAAAGCAGAGGAAATCGCTGAGTTGGAGAAGACTGGAAAGTTCAAGCCCGAGGGATGTAATGACCAGCTTACATCTGCTCTCGGGAACGAGGAACATCGAGGGCGCACCCGAGGTGTCTCTTCTATAGCACCCTGGAAAAATACTTTCAAGAAACAGGAGGGTGCCACATACAAGAAGCGTCAAGCACGCACAGACGACGCCGCAGAGCGCCGTGCAGAGTGGGAGCGACACTTTTTTGAATTTATTAACGAGAATCCAAACATAATGCAGGCTGCAGCTGGACAAATAATTGTGCCAGAGGTACGACTCGACGTACCAAGCAGTGTTGGCTCAGTACAAGACAAATTTCCTGTAAATTATATTAAAGAGGACACACCCTGCAGCCTGCATGTACCGATAGGGCGCAAAGGGCATTCCCAAGAGGCTGCACGAGGCATTGCTATGCCTGGGGATTTATTTCACAATCGGCCAATTCCTGCTTACTATACCAAGGTTCAGGTCAATGAGATCACCAACGACAGATTTATTAATGACCCCTTGGATCTTCCAATGCCTGATGAGGGGATTGAGACAATCGGAGATGCTCTAAATAACTTTGTCCTATGGGCGAGCCGAGATATCAAATTACTGCAGACAAGTTCTCAGAGTAAATCACCTATTGTCTCATCACAATCCCCCACATATCTTTCATCTCAGGATGTGCAAAATATAGGATCATTATCACCTGTTGATGAGCGTGAAATAGAGGAAAAGGCAGAGGAAGAGCCAGTGCCCAATAAAGTGGCAGAAGTGATAGAATCGAAAGTGACTTCTGATCCTCAAGTGACAAAGCTAGTGCCAGTGCTTGAGCCCACTGATGAGCCCAACACAAATGTGCCAGAGCCAGATCAAATGCCAGTGCTAGTTCCGACTGAGCCTCAAGTGCCAGTTCCGGCTGATCCTCAAGTGCCAGTGCTAGTTGCTGCCGAGCCTGAAAAACAAGATGCATGCCCAAAGCCAGCAATCCACAAGATAACTGTTCAAGCTGGGCAGTGTTCTGCGCTGAAATCTGAGATGCATAAATTTTTTAATACTTTGGGGCAAACACGTTCTATGCCCGAAGCGGCTCCCATAAAGGCTCCAGTACAAAAGCATGCGGGCTCACTTTCTGTTGATAAGAGGACCTACGGAGACGAGGATTATATCGAATACGAACCAGGCAAACCATTATTACCCCAAGGAGTACTTAATTGTATGCCTTGGACGATGAAAACATTTCATGACTGGTACCTCGAAGCGTCTTCGTTAGGTGTAACACAAATAGAACTGACGGTTCCACAAGAAATATTCAACTGCCCAGAGTTTAAGCTTGCACTATTTTTCGACGACTTCCATCGGATGTTTCGTCTGAAGCGAACCGACATCACAAGCATGATGCTCTGGTGCATGTAAGTACTTTATACTTTGTCAATACAAAGAAAAAATAAATAATGTCTTATATTGACTATTGTTTTATAACATATGCAGTTGTAATTCACGCGGTGACGAGTCTAAATTGTATGGGTACTTAAACCCGTCATTAATAAGCCAAAGTGCGCTGAACCCGACACTAAACCAGAATGATAGCAAGTACTGGACTGCGGGTAAGAAAAAATTTCAAAGAAAGATGTTCAATAAAGACGAAGACAAACTTAAGAAGAACAAAAGGAGTTGTGCCGCGTTGTATATTGCGCGGTGCATGTATCAATGGAAGGACAGAGAAATTATATGTGGGGCATATAACTTTAAGTAAGTATACCCACTATATCCACTTAAACACGTTTTATCGATTATGAAACTAACATAATCATATATTACTTCTTTCGATAGTGATCATTGGATTGCACTTCTGATATACCCAAAAAGCTCAAGGGTTTATGTGCTCGACTCGCTCGACAAACCCAAAAAAGAATATCAAGATATATTAAATGTTATTCAGAGTGCATATAGATACTACGTGGAAAAGTTAGGTGGCCCACATGATCCACTAGAGGCCGAAAGAAATGCTTATCAGAACCAACTTTCCGGTAATATTATATTTTTAAATTTGTTAATTCAATTGATAAAGCCAAACTATATATCGTTCTAACTTTGTCTATTTTGAAGTGTCACAAACAATCTCTTGGTTCGTGCATTGTGGCTACTATACTTGTGATTTCATGAGCAATAACTTAGGAAAGTTTGGGCGGACAGTATCTGAGGATACTAAAGAAGTAAGTTGATTTCTTGTGTGTTAATCTAATATAACTTGCAGCGTATGTACTTATATTTTATGTATGCAGGCGTCAGGTCCATCAACCGTTGCCCAGAAGAGCCAACTCTCTGAATCACAAATGTACGAAATCGTATCAAGGATGTGCCGCTTCACGATGCATGAGATTCTTCATGAGCTTGGAGTATTTTTCGATCCTGAGAGTGAAGTGGCCAAGCATCCAACTCTGTATGATTGGGCCGGAAGAATGAAAAGGCGAACCAATTAAGATATGAGTTAGCCTTCCAAGAAAACATAAACCGCATGAGCATGTATTTGTGAAACAATGAATTGTGTTGATGGATGTTTATTGTGAAACATAAACCGGAAGAATGTAAACATTGTGAATTTTTGAAAATTGATGAGATTGATGGTTGTTGTGTTGATGTGTTGTTGTTGTGGATGTGTATGTGGATATGTGGATGTTTTGCTGCTGTGTATGTGGATGTTTTGCTGCTGTGTATGTGGA
This sequence comes from Zizania palustris, assembly GCA_019279435.1. Taxonomy (NCBI): domain Eukaryota; kingdom Viridiplantae; phylum Streptophyta; class Magnoliopsida; order Poales; family Poaceae; genus Zizania; species Zizania palustris. The sequence goes on along the minus strand of JAAALK010000285.1, from coordinate 34,613,656 downwards.
TGGCTGTGTGAAGCATATAATTTCTGTGTTTTGGTTTGTGGGATCACAGCATTCTGTTTTATGGCTTATACACAGCAGTGGCGGGCAGATGAGGTAGCTTGCCCGTTACTGCTGTTGACATAGTGGTGGCGGACGTGCTGACATCATCTGCCCGCCACTGCTGTTGACATAGTGGTGGCGGGCGCGCTGACATCATCTGCCCGCCACTGATATTGATAATAGCAGTGGCGGGCCGATGAGGTCAGCGCGCCCGCCACTGCTGTTGACACGGCGGTGGCGGGCGCTCTGACCGCCACTGCTAACCAGCGATAGCAGTGGCGTTAGAGCAGTGGCGGACTGGATGCCCGCCACTATAGGTCGATTTTGCCCACCGCTACAGTGTCGCTTTGTAGTAGTGAAAGTTAGGCGAGAGGCATTTAAATTTGTGTTTCTTGACGATGTGTTGTATCACCAAACTATTCATAGAGTACTTCTAAAGTGCTTGGATACCAATCAATCTAAAGTGGCTACGGGGGAAATTTATGAGGGACTTTGCGGCACTCATCAGTCGGCCTAGAAAACGAGTTGGATGCTCAAAAGAGCGGGTTTTTATTGGCTGACTATGACTGAGGATTGTTTTAAGTATTATAGAGGATGTGAAGCATGTCAAAAGTTTGGTAATATTCAGTTGGCTCCTGCATCACTACTTAACCCTATTATCAAACCATGGTCGTTTCGAGGTTGAGGCTTGGATTTCATGAGCCAAATTCATCCTCCCTCTTCAAAGGGGCATCAGTTCATGTTGATGGCAATGGATTATTTCACCAAGTGGACCGAGGCCGTGCCTCTAAAGAACATGACTCACAATGAGGTAACTTATTTCATCTTGAAGCACATTATACATAGATTCGGTATTCCCCAAACTCTCACTACAGATCAAGGTACTTCATTTATTGCTAAAGAAGTGAGGTACTTTGCCGAATTTTGTGGTATTAAGTTGATAAACTCTTCAACATACTATGCTCGGTCAATGGTCAGGCCGAGTCTAGTAATAAAACTGTAATTAAGCTCATTAAGAAGAAAATTGAAGAGTTCCCTAAAAGGTGGCATGAAGTGCTTTCTGAGGCATTATAGGCTTGTAGAGTTGCAAAGCATGGTGCTACCAAAGTTAGTACATATGAGTTAGTATATGGAAAAGAAGCCGCTCTACCAGTGGAGGTAGAACTTGGCTCATTAAGATTTCTTAAGAATGATGTCTTATCGGTCAAAGAATATGAAACTCTTTTGAATGATAATTTAGAAGAAGTGATCGATAAGAGGTTAAGGGCTCTAGAGGCTATAGAAAAAGATAAGAGGAGTGTGGCTAGAGCCTACAACAAAAGAGTCAAAGAAAAATCGTTTCAAGTTGGTGACTTTGTTTGGAAGACGATTTTGCCCTTAGCCACTAAAAGCCCGAAATTTGGTAAATGGTCCCCGAATTGGGAAGGTCCTTTTAAAGCAGCTGAAATCACTCTATGCAGTGCATATTTATTAGAGTCTCTATAAGGAGAGCAGTTTCAAAGATCTTTGAATGACATGTATTTGAAAAGGTATTTCCCAAGCGTGTGGCAAAGTGCTTGAAGTGTCCAAAGGCCGATATGGAGTATAGTCCTTAGCCTGTTGTGCTTTTAGCTCACTTAGTTTGCTAAAAGGTGAGGGGACATGTGTTGATAGCGAAAAACGACATTAATGGTCAAAATTAACAAGATATTAATTGTTGGTAATTTGGGCTGAAAATATGCAACTCCTGGTACAGGCCGAAGCCCTAAAGTGCTAGAGGCCCATCTGCATGGGGCCTCGGTGGCCTTTCAGTGGCCTGCTTCGTAGGCTGCCTTCGGCCCGAAGGCCCCTTCGGAGGCCTGCTCCGCAAGAAGCTTCGGCCCGATGGGTTGGATGTGGTGAGGCCTGCGAAGGCCCACTCCACCCAGCAGAGCACTCCGACGAGGAAGAATTGGAGGAGGAAGAAGATTCGACTGACATGTATGTGGTCGAATGGGTCTGGAACGCTAAGAGTAAACTCGTCACTTGTTCTGAACTACGGTCGTCTCCTACCATGAGTTGGCCTAGCGAATTCAAATACTCATTTCATATAACTAAGTGCGATAAAATATTTGATTTCCTCTTAAAGAACCAGCTTCTCATGTAGCCTAAAGGGCAGGTCATTCCATACACCGACGAGCAAAAGAAACACCCCTATTGTAAGTGGCATGATTCACATTCCCATTATACTAACGACTGCAATGTTTTTCATCGATAGGTTCAATCGGACATAGAACAAGGACGATTGAAAATAGACCCCAGTCCAAATATGAAGCTAGACAAAGATCCCTTTCCCGTGAACACTGTCGACCTCGACGAAAAGAGGATGCTGATTCAGCGGGAGCAGGTAGAGTCAACTAAAGGGAAAGCAATCATTATTGGAGAATCATGCACACATACACTCGTACCAAAGAACCCTGATGTAGGAGTGTGGAAAATAAATTTCAACACATCTCCTTCGGCTTGGGCTCGCAAGAAGCCGAAAGTGACGTATCAAATGCTTTAAAAAAAACACCAGAAAAAAGCCAAGGAAATAGGCCCCCGCGCAAAAAGGCTAAGACAGCCGAAGGGGCCAAAACAAGCGGAGGGTGGTTTCGGACCATAGTAGCCAAGCCCTCCGCATAGTGGCTTCGGACCGCAGTGGCCGAACCCTCCGCATGTAGAGTTCAGGCCACAATGGCCGAACCCTTCATACAACGAGTTCGGACCCCAATGGCCGGACTCAACTCCGCTCTGGACAAACCCTCCAGAGGGAGGCTTCAGCCCACAATGGCCAAACATACCTCCGGCCTGGCAGGACCCATCACTAATATGGTCCGAAATACTGTCGACATGGCCGAACCACCCTCCGAGTAATGGGTTTGACTCACAATGGGCGAATCCACTGGAGCCTCTGATGCCTCCGCCATATAATTGGGCAGGGACCCCGTTGGCTCCGTACACCTCGCCCCCAGAGTACCATTCATAATATAATGTTGTCCCTTGTTTTCCTTCGGAGTATTATAACTGGCAGGGACAAACAGACATGGTGAAGGGAGACATCGTCCACAGGCTATCCGTAGTACCTCCGAATCGACCCGCACGGGATGAAGCTTAGGGATATGGACGCGAAGATATGAAGGAGAGGGAGTCCGAAGCCATCATAGTCAAAGTAGGGTCTTAGGATGTCCCAATCCCGAAGGCCCCCTCGTCGAAGCCCGACGAAGGTATGTCCCCTGATCCAGCAGAGGCCAGCGCTGGAGCCCAGTCCGATCGGCCGAACAAGGCCGGTCTGACCGACAGGGTCTGCAGCGAAGTATCCTCCGATTGTGAAACACGCGAGGCCGACTTGGGGGTACCCCTTCAGCCAAAAAACACAAAAATAGAATGGTGGCGCTTGGTACCAAGCCACGACCACTTTGGGCACCTCTGGGCATGTACAAATCACAGAAAAGGTGTCTACAACATCTACGAGCACATGAGATATGCGAGAAAAGGGCCGAGGATGAAAGAGACGCTATCTTTGAGGAGATCCACCCTCGGCCAGCTATAAGAAAGGTAAAGAGGATCAAGCTAGTTGAGATAGCCATCCCGGATCCAAGTCCGAGCGACGATGACGATGACATGCTCGACGATGACTACACGCCCATCTCTGAGGGAACCGCACCTCATACGATGGACATCAACGTCGTCATGTTGCCCACTGAGTTTGCCTTGCCACAAGACGAGACCGAGGTCGCTCAGTTGAACCTCGGCCCACGCAATGTTATTTTTGAGAAACCCGAGGATGCGACTCACCACCTAAAACCTCTCTACGTCAGGGGTCACATTGACGGGAAGCCGATCTCCAGAATGCTTGTCGACGGTGGCTCCACTGTTAACCTAATGCCTTAAAGAAAACTAACCTAATGCTCAACAGCTTTAACGGTGAGAGTTCTGATGCAAAGGGTGTGCTCTCTATGGAGTTAATAGTAGGTAACAAGACGTTGTCAACAACATTCTTCGTTGTTGACATGCAAGGTAACTACAACGTATTACTCGTGTGAATTGTTGTATCCCTTACACTTTGCATTAATGGCTAATACAGTGGGATGGTGATGACGTAGAAGTCATACCAGAGAACACCTCGTCCTAGGTAGCATTGGCCGATGTATCCATCGACGCCATCCACAACAAAGTAGAGTGTCTATCAAGTAAGGACCTTTCGGTTACGACTTAATGCATAAGCTACCACATTTGCTTTGCAGGGATGGTAGTGAATACCTAAGTCGTAGTCCTTTATCAATTCTAACCATCGCCTTTGCCTAAGGTTGAGATCCGGCTGCGTGAAGATATACTTTAAACTCTTGCGATCCGTAAAGACTTCGCAGCGGTTTCTGACCAAATAATGCCTCCATATTTTAGGGCGTGCACAACAGCAGCCAATTCCAGGTCGTGCGTGGGGTAGTTTAGCTCATGGGGTCTCAACTACCGAGAGGCGTACGAGACCACCTTTCCGTCTTGCATAAGAACACATCCCAATCCCTAGCGAGATGCGTCGCAATAGACATGGAAGTCCTTCCTGATGTCTGGTAGGGTCAGTATGGGTGCCGACACTAGCCGGGTCTTGAGGGTACGAAAACTTTCCTCGCATTCGGGAGTCCATTCAAACTTATCTCCCTTTTGCAACAACTTAGTCATAGGCTTGGCTATCTTGGAGAAATTCTCGAAAAATCGGCGGTAGTATCCTGCCAAACCAACAAAACTCCGTATCTCTGATACGTTGGTGGGTGGCAGCCAATCCGTAACTGCTTCCACGGTGGCAAGATCTATGGCGATACCTTGTGCGGAGATGATATGTCCAAGGAATTTTACTTCCACCGTCCAAAATTTGCACTTGCTGTACTTGGCATATAACTGATGTTCCCTTAGTTTTCCTAAGGTCAATCGAATGTGAGTCTCGTGCTCCTCTTTGTCCTTGGAATACATGAGAATGTCATCTATAAATACTACGATAAACTTGTCCAAGTATTCCATAAATACCTTATTCATCATATTCATGAAGAAAGCCGGGGTGTTGGTCAATCCAAAGGACATGACGGTGCACTCATAAAGTCCATAGAAAGAGGTAAAAGCCGTCTTGGGTATGTCTTCCTCTCGAATCCTTAGCTGATGATAACCGGACCGTAGGTTGATCTTGGAGAACACCGTGGCTCCTTTCAGTTGATCAAATAGATCATCGATCCTGGGTAGAGGGTACTTGTTCTTGATGGTTACCTCATTCAAGCATCGATAATCCACGCACATACGCTTAGCCTTGTCCTCTTTCTTCTCAACGAAGATGACGGGGGCTCCCCACGGGGATCTGCTAGGTCTGATGTAACCTTTATTCTCAAGATCCTCTAGTTGCTGCTTCATCTCAGCTAGCTCATTGGCAGTCATCCGATATGGTCGCTTGTAGATGGGAGTGGTTCCGGGTACTAGATCAATCCAGAACTCAATGTCCCTTTTGGGTGGCATCTCTGGTAAATCCTCCGGAAATACGTCCGGGTACTCGCAGACCACTGGTATCTCCTCCAAAGTAATCTGGTGTAGACGAGGTCTTCCAGACTTTTAACTCGGCATCTGGACATGACAACAATCCCTTCTTCACTGGTCACAGTTACTTGCCTCCGGGCACATCTTATCACACCTTGGTGTTTATTAAGCCAATCCATTCATAGAATTAGATCCAAACCTTGGCATTCTATTAGGATGGGGTCGGCCCAGAATATTGTGCCTTGGATATCTACCCATACCCTTGGACTACAGGAATGGGCTTGGGTTTGTTTGCTAGGGGTGGCTATTAATACTGGTCTTGCTAATTTGCATTTTTTCATATTATACTTCTCCACAAAAGTTGTTGAAATAAAAGAGTGCGTAGCTCCAGTATTAAATAATACCACTGTAGGGGCCGAATGTACTGTGAACTTACCCATGACGATCTTGGGTGGGGCCTGAGCTTCCTCGGCGGAGACGTGGTTGACGTGGGCGCGGACGACAGGGTTGGCCACGACTCCTTGGGTACGCTTGGGATGGGGGCACTGGTGGGAATAATGCCCTTCCTGGCGGTAGTTGAAGCATATCACGGGCTTGCCGTGATTGTCGCGTAGAACCTATGCTTTCTTGGCAGGGGCGGTTGGAGCGGCCGGTGCAGCGGGGGCGGGGCGAGGATGTCTTGCTCTCGTGTTGGTGGCGGGTGTTGCTGGACGGTACACTGGGCACGGATGATATTGGGGCGCCGGTGGGGGAAGTGCAAAACGGGGCCTCTGTGTCATGCCTTGACTCTGGCGGAAGGCGATCATCCTCTTTTTCTTCAGGTCGACCTTGTTCTGTTCGGTCTCCTGAATGATTGCCTTGTTCGCCAACTTTTGAAAGTTGGCGTAGTCTCCGGAGACCAGCTGAAGGGAAAGCTCGTCCTTCAGCCCCCGGAGAAACTTAGACTGTCTGGCCGTATTAGTACGGACTTCCTCAGGCGCATACCGGGCGAACCGGTTGAACTCATGCAGGTATTCAGTTACGGACCTACTTCCCTGTTGCAGATCCCTGAACTCTTGCTGCTTCTGGGCAATGACGCCATTCGGGACATGGGCCACGCGGAAAGTGGCGGAGAACTCTGCCCAATTGTGGACGTGTCCCTCAGGTAGAGTCTCGCGCAGGTTGTCCCACCATTCTGCGGCGGGTCCCTGGAGTTGGTGGGCAGCGAAGGCTACCCTCTCCTGCTCAGTGCAAGTCAGGAGATCCAACTTCTTCCCTATCGTACTTAGCCAGTCACCAGCCTCCATGGGGTTGGTGGTGCTAGAGAACGTGGGAGGGCGGACTCGAAGAATCTCCGACAGCTATGAGGCGGGTGCAGGAGTGGGAGTGGTAGGTCGAGGAATCTCGGGCTGCTGCTGGTGAAGACGGAAGAATTGACCTTGTTGTTCCTGCATCTTTTTCTGATGTTGTTGCATCTGGTTCAACAACGCGGCTACCAACTGATTCTGGTTGGCCATCATTTTGGCCAAGGTGGGGTGGTTGGCGACTAGGGCCTGCCTCTGTCGAGTTGCTCCCCATTGGGGCAAGTTTCTGTTGTCCCCTCCATTTTGGGGAGCATCAGATCCCTGAGTGTTAGTCATCCTGAAGTTTCCAAAACAGACAATAATCTTTTTAGGGAAAATGAGGCTAAGTTTTATTCCAAAATGCTTTATCCTTACAATTACATATGAGTCTTTTATTTAATCTTCACCCATGCCTTATATTTGACATGAGTGGCAATACAATCCAAAACAATAGAAAGGAAACAATCAACCGTAAAAGCTACGTCTAAGACAGCTCTGGGGACGACTCGATCATAGGCTCGGCGGAGATGGTCGGGGTGGTGGAGCTGGAGGGTCCGGCGGGAGGTGCACTGCGGGAGATCCTCTTTGGCCTCACTGTGGGGATCCGAAGAGCTTTCTGCTTGCGGGGCGGAAGGGGGGCGACCTCCTCTAGATCCTTCTACAACTCCTTGATCTGCTGGCAAAGCTGTGCGGTGTCGGTGATGCTCTGACGTAGAAGCTAATTCTGGCGCCTCAACTCCTCGGCCTCGGCAGCCAACCTGTGCCCCTGCTGGACACGGCGACGAAGTTCTCCATTCTCGCGATTCAGGTCCTCTAAAGAGTGACGATAAAAGTCAATCGTGTCACGTTGTCTGTTGGCATATTGCACGGGCTACGGTGGTGTGGGCGGAGTGCGGCGAGCCGAGGGGTTTCCATTTCCTCTCCGGCGAGCTTCCAAGTTCTCGGCCAAGCTTCCTAAAGCGCAAAACCGCATCGGCTAAGGATGGAAAGAGGGTGCCGGTGCTCGGGGAAGGTGATCCGGGGTCGGTTCGGTGGACACGGGCGGCCGGCGGCGAGAATGGAAGGTGGGGGTCGCCGGAAAGGAAAGGGGAGAGATCCCCTTCCATCGGGGATGAAGGTCCTAACAGGTGGGCTCCACCTGTTAGCGGGCGAACGAAAAAGGAAGTGCCGACAGGCGGGCCCTGGCGACTAGAGAGAGGGGCACGCTGGTGAGACTGACAGGCGGGGCCAAGCGGGGCGCAGGCGAGAGAGAGAGGCGGGAGACAACACCGACAGGCTGGTCCCACCTGTCATTGACGCGCGGCTGGGTTGGGCTGGGCTGGAGGCGAATTGAGGGTTGAGGCCCATTAAGAATTAAAATGCTTTTCTGATTTAAAATAAATCCAGTAATTCGTTTATTTGATTAAGGGTTGAAGTACTATTGATAAATTTTTAAAAAATTCCTAAAATTATATCTTGGCCTCTCGATTCTATCATAAATTTTCCAAGTTGAAATTTTGAATCTTTCTCCCTGTTTGGCTTTAATAGTGCTCTTTTAAGGTTTTCTTTAATTAAATAATTCCATTAATTCCTTGAAAATGTATTTTCTTTATTTTATTTATTTTTAAATCTTGGGATGTTACAATTTTACTGAAACTTTTGCACCTGTTGCTCGTCTTGAGGCCATTAGGATTTTACTTGCTTTTGCGGCATCCCGTGGTTTCACACTTTATCAAATGGATGTTAAAAGTTCTTTTATTAATGGCTTCATAGGCGAAGATGTTTATGTAAAATAACCCCTGGCTTTGAAAACCCCAAATACCCACATAAAGTCCTTAAACTTCATAAGGCTCTTTATGGACTCAATCAGGCCCCTCGGGGATGGTATGATAGACTTAAGTCTTTTCTGCTTGAGCGGGGGTATTTGATGGGATCTGTTGATAAAACCCTGTTCACTCTCAAGAATGGCAAAGATTTCCTCCTAGTCCAGATTTATGTGGATGATATAATCTTTGGTGGCTCTTCTCATGCTTTGATTGCCGAGTTTGCAGATGCCATGAGCAGGGAGTTCGAGATGTCCATGATGGGCAAACTCACATTTTTCCTTGGTTTGCAAATCAAGCAAAGCAAACAAGGTACATTCGTCCACCAGATGAAGTACACCAAGGACCTTCTCAAGAAATTCGACATGGCTGATGTGAAGCCCCTCGCCACTCCAATGGCTACATCTGTAGCATTGGATCCTGATGAGGATGGAGAAGCCATAGATCAGAAGGAGTTTCGAAGCATGATCGGCTCCCTCCTCTACTTGACTGCTATGAGGCCGGACATACACTTCGCAGTGTGTCTATGCACTCGTTTTCAAGCTTCAACCCATGCTTCGCACCGCCAAGTGGTAAAGCGCATTCTCAGGTATCTCAAACATACCCTTGAATTTGGCATTTGGTATTCGGCGTCTTCCTCTTTGTGTCTTCGAGGTTATTCCGATGCGGACTTTGTTGGGTGTAGGATTGATAGGAAAAGTACCTCTGGTACTTGTTATTTTCTGGGTACTTCTTTGGTTTGCTGGTCTTCCCGCAAATAGTCTAGTGTTGCACAATCAATGGCTGAGGCCAAATATGTTGCTGCAGCTAGATGTTGCTCTCAGATTTTGTGGATGGTTTCCACTTTGCGGGATTTTGGGTTAGATTATAAGAGTGTTCCACTTTTCTGTGATAACACTAGTGCTATTTGTATTGCAAACAACCCGGTTCAGCATTCCTGAACCAAACACATTGATGTTCGATATCATTTTCTCGGAGATCATAATGAGAAGGGTGATATTGAACTTCAATATGTCGATACCCAACACCAGCTAGTCGATATTTTCACAAAACCCCTCGATGCTTCTCGTTTTGCCTAATTGCGTGGGGAACTTGGTGTTTGTCACCCTTATGGCATTTTGTGAGGAGGAGCAGATTTGAATTGTCCTGCATATGCTCATTGTGTGTGAAATTGCATTTACATCTTTTGCACTTATATGCCTGGTTTTAATTCATGTAATCATGTCAGCTCAGCTCTATTTAATATGTCTGAAACATTTTATGCATGATTTTTCTTTCCAAATCAAATCATGCTCACTGCTTTGTCTTGAATCTAGCATGTTTAGGTAGGACTGCTTTAGCTATCTTTTATCTGCTTGATAGCAAGAATCCTTTTTTTCTCTGGATGCAAAGCATTGCAACTTCAAAAATTGTATTACTTCCTCATGGATATTCATCAAGTGTTAAACAATTTGGTCACTTAACTAAAAATCCAAAAATCCATGATTTGCATGCTACAAGCGACAAGATCCATGTGGGTTTGTTTGTCGCACTACTCTATTCTAGATTGCTTACCATTGCACATTGGTCTGAACTGGGATAGTGTAGTGTATGCCAAAATCACCGCATTAAGCTTCTGATGGCTTTTGTGCCTAGGCTTGGCCTGATTAGAAAGTATAAGGTAGACAAACAAATAACCCATGGCATTGTGAAAAGAACAACAAAAATTCATTTTTCATCAAGCTTACTTTCCATGCTCCACTTGAACTGGACTTGTCTGTCTAGAGTAGAAATTGACTATCTTTGCGCAGTCCTTGTTTTTACTTGTCTAGTTACCTTGATTGAGTGGCGATGCTTTTATTTCAAAATGATAAAATCACAAGCAATCGTCATGTTTTTAGAGAATGTCAAATTGAGATGAGAACATGAAAATTGGTATTAAAGTTGGCATATTTTTGCTTTATATGTCTTTGCAATTCTGCCCATTTCGAAGCTTTGCATTTTTTAAAATGCTCCTTGATGCTTGCATTGCCAAAGGGGGATAAATTTTTGAGTTCTCTACAGCAAAGGGGTAAAATAACTCAGGGGGAGTTTTTCTCTTGCAAAGAGAAGATTTGCCGAAGGGGCTTTTACTCTTTTGAAAAAGGGGGAGGAAAATTCTTTTGTCAAGTGACATGATTTAGCTCGTTTCTGAGTTTTTATGGTCACTTGTGTGCTGAAATTTTTCAAATTTTCTTGAACTTGAATTTGGTTGTCAATGCACTCATCAAGGGAGAGATTGAGAAACCAAGGGTTGATTTCGGAGTCTGTGATGAGTGATTGACAGATATTATCCTCTGATTCGAAGGGGTCGCTCCGAAGGGGTTCAGAGGTTGTTTCACCGAAGGGTTCGGTGGGTTCTGTTTGTTACAGCTGTTGCAGCAGAGTGTGCATATCAGAGGGGTTTGACAGTACACGATGACTGGGTTATACCGAAGGTCTCGGTATTTTGGGCGGTACACCGGAGTGTGTGCCGGAGGTTGTTTACCCGGAGAGGTCTCCGGGGTACTCGATACACTTGTCTGTTTGTCTGTGGTGCGCAGGTGACCTCGGAGGCAACAGACGAGTCGCAGTAAGTGAACCTGGGTCAAGCGGGAGGCTTTATGCGAGGAAAGCGGGGACCTTGGTAACGAAGGCTACGTGGGGTCGAGGTCAGTCCTCAGGTCAAGGTGCGCCAGACGAAGGCAGAGAGTGCGGAGCATGGCTCCGGGTGAAGGTATCCCGAGACGAAGTCCTCGGAGGCGAGGCACTTCGAAGGGTACTCCGAATGGAGTGACTTCAGAGTATGGTGGACCAAGTCCTCAGCAATGAGGTAGGGCATTCGAAGTGTGCTCCGGAGGGAGGCACTCGAAGGTATACCCGACGAAGGTCTCAGAAGTCGAGGTGCATCGAAGGCATGGTCCGGGTGAGGTTCGTCGAGGAGTGTGCTCGGGGAGAGACACTGCTACGAAGTGCTCATGGAATGCTTCATGCGGAAGCCTTGGACGAAGGAGGGACTTCGAAGGGTGGTATACTAAAGGTGGGGCCTTGGAGTGTGGCTGACTTGAGGTACTTCGGCCAGGCATGGCTTCGGTACACGGGCTGACGGAGTTCGAGCTAGGAGAAGCTGCGAAGCTGTGGTGGTCCACTCCAAAGGTTTTGGTGCGAAGGCCCAAGGGCTTTGACGGCTTCGGCTCAAAACCATCACTGTATCGAAGGCTGACTTCGGTGAAGCGAAGGTCGTCAGGCTCAATACTTCTCACCAAAGCTACCGCATCCCTCGTGTGCGAAGGGGGGCTTAAGAAGGCTCCAAAACTGCAAAGGCTGACCGTGTCTGCTCTGCAAAAGCTGATGATGTCTCCTCTGTGAAGCTGACAAAAGAAGCCTCCAAATAAAGTAGACTACCAGTTGTACCCCCCTGTTCGTATGAGAAAAAACCAGTGTAAACCCTAGGGGTAAAGTAGTCTATTCACAGGGCTAAATAGTGCCTACAAATAGTGGAGGTTATCTAGGCCATAGTAATACTTTGAGCAACCATTTTTTAGCTCCTGTGCTAGCTGCCACATACTCTTGTATTCAGTCTATGAGTTCATTTTGTGTTCCCTTTTCAAGCAATGAAACTTTGATTCTGTTTTTCATTTGTGCTTGAACTTGTATTCTGTGTTGCACTGCATGTTTTGATTCCTCAGTACACCATCTTCTTCCTGAGTGAGTTTGTGTTTTGAATCTCTTCTGGAGAGGGGTGTGAGAAGTCTGTCCGAGTGAAGTGTGTTTGTTAGTGTCTGTTCACTCTGTGTAAACTGGAGGCTAGACCTCTCTGATTGCTAGGGAAGCATTGTCTGGCTTGAATCGAAGCCTGTTTTCTTCCCTTGTCGAAGTCCTTAGCGAAGTGTGTTCTATGTGCTTTTAGACCTTCGTAGTACAAAGCCTAGTACCAGTTGCTAGCGCTGAGTGTTTGTTCGAAGTCCTCAGAGGGAAGTCTGCTTCTGCGAAGGGTGAAGTGTGAAGCCTGCTCGAAGGCACCCTGTGTGCGGAGCCTGCACTCACTTAGCAGAGTTGTGCTTTTGGTGTTGTGAGTAGAGCGAAGTCTTCTTGACTTTGAACTTTTGCTCCTCGCGAAGCCTGGTTTCGGAGCTGTTAAATACCTCCGAATCAGAACTTCAAAGGGTGTGTTCGAAGCCTGTTCCGCAGAAGACAGAATTAAAACAGAAGGCTATTTTTAGTCTGAAATTTTAAAAGCTCCCATTCACCCCCTCTGGTCGCCGTTTCTGGTCCAACAAAAACGCATACTGAGGTACCTATAATACACTCCTAAATTTGGCATTTTGTATTATACATCATCATCTTTATGCCTTCGAGGTTTTTTCTGAAGCCGATTTTGATGGCTCTAGATTTGATAGGAAGAGTACCTCTAGTACTTATCATTTTCTAGGTTCCTCTCTTGTTTGTTGGTCTTCTATCAAACAGTCCAGCGTTGCGCAATCTATAGCTGAGGCTGAGTATGTAGCTGCTGCTAGCTGTTGCTCACAGATTTTGTGGATGGTATCTACTTTGCGGAATTTTGGGTTGTATTTTAAGGGTGTTCCACTTTTCTGTGATAACATTAGTGCAATTACCTTAACAAACAACCCAGTTCAACATTCTAGAACCAAACACATTGATGTGCATTATCATTTTTTGAGAAACCACAATGAAAAGGGTGATATTAAATTGAGATATGTTGATACCTAGAACTAGCTTGCTAACACTTTTACCAAGCCTCTTGATGCTTCTCATTTTTTGAGAGGAGAGCTTGGTATTTGTCATTCTTATGGCATCTTGTGAGGGGGAGTTGTGTGTCATTGCATAAGCTTATATCATATGATTAACTGATTATACATGTACTTGCCTATATATTCCTTTCAATTATTGTCTTTAATGATGATGATTTTGTTCTATTGAATATGTTTGATATCTGTCATAAGCATGACTTTTAATTCTGAAAATTAAAACATGATCATTGCTTAATCTCATAACTAGCATGAGTAGGCTGAATGCTTTCGCTATCTTTTACATGCCTGGTAGCTAAGTCCTTTACACTTGGATGCAAACATGCAACTTGAACATTTAAATTCTTTTCATGGAAATCTTGTAATGGAAATTGATAAAAAAATTCATGAAATTGATATCCATGCCTTTTGTGCTGAAATTGAAAAGATCCAAGTGGATTTGCTTTATCGCATTGTATTGTTCTAGACTGCTTACCATAGCACTTTAGTAAGACATGGGACACTGTAGTGTATGTCATGACTAATGCTTTAAGCTTCTGATGATCTTTGCTTGATCTAGGCTTGGCTTAGTCGGTTAGCATAAAGTTGACAGGCAAATAACCCCTCACATTAAAATCAAAAAGAAAAAGAAAACAAAAAGCTTGAAAATATTGCCTAATTACAAGTTTGTTGAAGCTCCATGTTATTTGACTATGCATATCTAGGCAGTATTTGCTAGCTTTTGCATTCCACGCTTTACCATGTTTAGTATGCTAGTATGAATGGTGATACCTTTATTTCCTAAATCCTAAAAATGCTTGCTCTTTCTTTTCCTTGGATATGATTCATCTCAGCTTATCATGTTGTATTTTTAGACAATATTCAAGGCAAATGCTTGTTTTTTACTGTAATTGCTGCTAATCATGTTTCAGAAGCTTGCATATACATTCACCCTCACACCTATCTTTGCATCATTTTTATCACCTTGATGCCTGCATTGCCTAAGGGGGAGAAATAATATCTTGTTTTTGTCGAAAGGGAGGATCATTTGTCAAGGGGGAGAATTTTTAAATTAAGTGGCATGTTTTTGCTCTTTTCTGAGTTTTTATGGTCACTAGTGCGCTGAATTGAACATTCATCATTGTTTCTTTTGGGAGTTGTCAATGCACTCATCAAGGGGGAGATTGAGAAACAAAGTGAGGTCTGCACTGTGGTTTTATCTTTGTGATGAGTGATTGATAAGTTTGCCTGGTTCATGGTCTAGATGTGTGTTTTCTGTTTGGGTTCACTGGTGGGATCAGTGTGCTTTCTGTGGAGATTCATGTTTTGCTTGTCTCATGTTGTGCAAGGTTGAGATACGAGTAAACTATCAACGGCGGGTGATCGGGGTCAACTGGGGAGCTTGATGACAAACGATCAAGGGTGCGGGGTGAAGTTGAGGAAGATCTCATACGTATACGTGGAGATAAAGAAAACATGGATGAACGGATGATCGCGACAGTGTGTTGACTAAGTTAGCAAAAGAGAGGTCAGTGCAAGTGACAAGGTGGCTCGAGAGATCGAGAGCAGAAGATACTTGTTGATGGTCAAGTTTATGTATTGGTGACACATGTCGGCGATCTGGTGGGCTTTGTCGTATTCAGCTCAAAACTGTCAAATCAAATTGAAGTGTCCTGAAACAGAGCCGTAGTCGCTATGAAAGCTTTGAATCGGAACAAACTACCTTTAGATATGATTTTACATTTTTTGCCCTGTGGGCATTGAGTCTATAAAATAGAGTCCGCAGTTAATTAAACCATAGGGACAAAATTGTCTTTTTACTTTTCCATGTAGGCTATAAAAGAACCTGTAACATCTAGGGTTTCTCACAGATTCTGAAATTACTTTTCCATTCAAATTTTTTTTGTCACTTTTTCCTTTCTTCTACCTTGGTGCGCCGCTGGGAGAAGCTTTGCGTTTTCTCTATGTTTTTCTGCCACCGCACAGTGTCTTTCTCAGAAAACCAAGTCTTGTTTTCTTAGGGAGTCCGGTTTTCTCCATCAGCTCGTCACCGTGAACAGTACCTGGTTTTCTTAGGGCATTGGCTTGACCGGTTTTCTGCTGGTTTTGGGCGCATGGGTGCGTATGGTTCGCTGGTGTTTCTGCTTGGTTCGTGGCAGCGTAAGGCAGAGTCTACGGTGAGCAAGGCTCGAGGCGCAGCTTTGCAGGCGCAGCTTTGCAGCATGCATGAGGCTCTGATTCCAGGCGCAGGGGCACAAGCATGCATGTGGCTCTGATTCTAGGCATTGGGGCACAAGGTAAATTGATGTGCACAGTAATTATTCATTTTCTCGATCCTCGTGCTTAGCAAATTAAATTAATGATTGTTCTGTTTTCAAATTCACATTGCACTGAATATTCACATATATATTTGTGAGCACATTTTATTTCCTGTATTTATTTTATCTAGATTAAATGCAATAAATATTGTAATATCTCATACTTGGTGAACTGTTTGTGATATGTGGATGATTTGCATGTGCTCGGTGAAGTATCTATTATTTGGTGGAACATTTGTTAATCAGTCGTTTGATACGTGAGAATTTTTAATGTGCCTTGCGTGTTGTGTAGTGGTTTCTTTTCAATCAGGACATCAGTGTGTTTTAGAAGTCTAGATTATTTTTAGTGTTTGTGATCTCTCAAATAGTCGCATTTTATCATAGCTGATAGAAGAATGATAGCACTAGCATTGTCTGGAATTTTTGCTATGAATGTTATTTGCTTCTGCTTGTTTATTTATAGGAGTGTTGGGTGTTTAGAAAAGGCCATCAATTCGAAAGAATTTGTTGAGGCTCCTATTCACCACCCTCTAGTCGCTCGTTTCGGTCCTATAGTTTGTTTTTCGTCATAGACATTGATGAATTCACATATGCTGCTGTCCCATTCCACCATTCTAAAATTTTTAGACATCAATTCCATTTGAATATTACAGAATATTTAGACATCAATTCTAAATAGACTAATTGGTCATACAAACTACAAATTTAATGTTCATACAAGACAAACTTGTTCATGCAACCATCATATCCAAACACAAGTTCACATCATAAATCACAAGTTCACATCCATACCTCATATGACAGATCCAATAAGTTAACATCACAGACCAAAAGTTGACACCAGAGACCACAGTTCACATCAGACCACAAATCACAAAAACATTAATTTGCCAACAGAGGAACAAACAAACATTAATTTCTCATGATGCGCTAAAGCATCAAATCACTAGCTTCTTGTCTCTTCTTGAACTTCTTCATTTGTTTTTGGGTCCTGAGCACATCTTCTTGGGTCTTAGCCATTGATTCTTCTGTTTCTTCTACTTTCTTCTTCAGGGTATTGAGTTCTTGTTGAAGTAGATCAGCATGTTGCTTCTCAGTCTGAAGTTGTTCCCGAAGTTGTGCTTCTCTTGTAGAAGATGCAGCAGATTTTGTTCCAGGTGTTTCAAGACCAGCATTCTTGAGGAATGTAGAGGAAGCACTGGTTTGTGAGAGAACATTGGAAACAATTTCAGTACTAGATTTTGGTATGTCTAAACCTTTAGCCGGTTAGGCCAACATATTTTCCATCATATTCTACAACATAAATGTGCAAAAAGGATAACTTAATTATACAAAATCCACATTTGAAGCAAAGATATGAACATCAACATAAAAGATATAGGTGCATATTTGTGTAAGAACATGAATAGAATTTACATTAAGTTTCCACGCCACATTAAAAAGATGAACGTCCTATGAAATGCAAACATCAAAGTCAACATTGGTCATTCCTTTGAAGAACATCCTAAACTGTTTAAATGAGGAGATTAAAATAGACATCTACCAAGCATAGTAATTATACTGTTTATTTATTTACCATTTTAGGATAGGATATTTACTTGATTCTTTAGAAAAAAATGTTAGTGAAAGAAGATAAAATTTCAACTAGAAAATATAAAATATTGATATGTGACACAAAAAGTTCTGCCAGCCAGTTGAATCTAATGTGGTAGGACATAGGGGTGCATGCATACAGTGGCATGACTTCATGATGCTAATGTCAAGTGTTAGAGACTTAATTTTACTATGAAGTTGAATATATTATCATCATGACTAATTAATTAATGATAGAGTAAACTAAAATTGTAGTAATAAAACATTCACATAGCCCATCCAGGAATCATATGTAGGCACTTACAACTGTCTGTTGGACCTCATCGGTCATACCCTTCTTCTTGCTAGTATGGCATTCCTTGAACATCTTCACTATATCCACTTCTCGGTCCTTGTTTTTTTCCCTCTGTATTTAATTTGAGTGTGAAATGTTGGAAAATGATATTCTATGTACATAAATTTATAGGAAAAAGTTATGTATGTTTTCATAAGGTACAAGATGCACATTGATTCAAACGTAATAAGAGAAAACAAGGTATTATTCTAGATTTCTAGCACTTACATATGCATTACAAGTGTGAGATGTAGCTACAAGATCCCATCGATTGATGGTGCCTTACCTTACCACGATTACGCTTGTTCTTCTCAGAAACTTCCTATAAGGCAAATAAGTAAGTTGCAGATAAAATAAATATAACAAAATAGTTGTTGTCTTTTGACACATGATACCTTCCCTTTTGCACTAGACAACTTCTCCATGAGTTCAAGCCACTGCTCATCAGTCAGACTCAAAATAGGAGAAGTTGTCCTCACTTCATTAGTCGGTACACCGATGAATTAGTTCTTCAACAAATATCTACTCTAATGCACCCTAGTTTGGAGTATATTGGTCCATGCCTCTATTGTTGCCTTATCCTTTTCATCATCTACCAGCCTAGTCTAGCGAAGTCAAACAACCATGTACCTTCTTAGAATATAGCTTTTAGCATTTGATACAAAGACTTATCAAAGGTAGTAGATAGATATGGAAGGTGTCAATTGACTTACAGATAACTTGCCCATGAATTCTTTCATATGGGTTACATCATTCTTGTAATTTTTTAAGTGAGTTAGGATAGGTATGTTCGACCTAATGATAATTCCAGCATCCGAAGATAGCTTAGCATCTTGTACAAGCTTCTCTGGCCTTTTGTTCCCGGCGGCCACTTGAATCGGCAACCTTCTTCCCATAGCTTTTGTCAGATTGTCCAGCAATGTGCCTTTTGTTGGTGGTCTTGGTTTTCTTGGAGCATGTTGTTGACCTAAAATTTGTCACTAAGATAATTAGATTATTCCATGGAAATAAAATAATGTGAGAAAGCATGATCATTTACATGCCTTCAGGAGCAACCTCTAACTGTTCTGGGACCTCATCTTCATGTGTATTGCTCGGGTCATCAAAAATAGACCAGACTAGAACAGGAATTGGGGGATCATGTTCTTCTTCACCTTGTACCACAGTGTCGACACTGTTGTTCTCAGGTTGTCAATCTAACTATTCCTCAGTCCTATATTCTTCAAAGTTTGTGTTGTACTTTTTTCCAGACTTTGTTGAATCTCTAGGAGCTGTCTCGCTTCGTGGAGTTGCCCTCACTCTTTTTGTTCCACCTGGAAGCATCTTGGCCTTCTTATTGGATACTCGACCCTACTTCTTGCTATTGTCAGTTTCCTAATACACAAGGGTCAATTATGTTAAATTAAGATTAAGAAGAGACCTCTTCTAAGCTAGTATTAACACATTCATCTTGATCTTCCTGGCCCTCTTCAGCTCCAGGAAAATATTCGGATGAATTTGACCCTCATCAATATTTTTCTTTTTTGTTTGCTTGTTTGGCTTGTGAGAACTTGCATTTGCCATGCTATTGTTAAAAGAAGTGGCCAAGGAACGGAGTCCCAATCTCTGCATCTTTCTGTTGTTCTCCTTAATTTGTAAGGCACGTAACCTTTCATAGTATCCTATTTGTGGAACCAAATTTAGTACAACTATTACCTATGTAGTAGATTGTGTAGTACGACAATTCAAACAGGTGTCATTTTGTGCAAGAACTAACTAGAAAACTAGTACATGTGTTAACACTACACAAGAATGTGTAAGAGTAAGAGACCCTAGGTTTTTTAAAATTACATGTTGTAGAGAATATAGGTATTAAAATTAACATAATTTCAGAGACCATAAGTATTACAAAATGACATGTTTCCTTTCATTATTGTAAACAAGAAGCGGTTTGTAGGGCTTTAGTTCCACATGATGTTGATGTATATAATCTAGTTTAGTTCTACGAGTTTTCATTCATGTGTTTGAAATGTGTTTGAATTTGTGTGCCCTAACAAAAATAAAAATAAAATATCTCTCCAAGATACTACTTCTATAGCTATTTTGACATATTTGAAAATAGTACACATAGCCCTATTAATAGATGCAACAAATAGCAGTTGGATGTAGAACTAAAATGATAAATCATGAGCATTCGATAGAACCTAGGGAGGGTGGGATGAAGGCTAGAGACATGTCCATCACGTCTCCAGTGAGTTTGAACCAAGCTTGATGGATTGGTTGTAGGTCACAGACAAGGCAACAAGTGGATCGATGGGGTGGAGGGCGGGCGGGGTGGAGGGTGCAGGTAGATTTTGGCTGAGTGGGGTGGAGGGCAAATAGGATTCTGAAATACCTATCTTCCCCTAGTCATGTGATTGAGGAAACCTATGTTGGAGGGCAATATAGGGCTTTCGCAGGTTCCAAAATTTGGGTGGGGGAAGCGCGGTAATGGCAGGCGGAAGATGGAAAAGGAATTTATTTTATATTAAAATAAAATAAAATGATTTATTAATTATTAATTATGTTTGTAAGAATTAAATTAAATTTCACTTATTACAATTTAAATCATAGAAAGACACTTAATGAAATAAAAATGGTAAACTAATGCAGAAAAATACCAATTTTTTGCAGTTAGAATAGTTGTTTTGTATTTTGATTGTACAAAAAGTTTCAAGTTCAAATACCAATTCAACTATCGATTTGCTTTCAAACCTGACTCATTTCATCTCTAAAGCCTAATTTGTCCTCGGAGAATATCGGTGTTCTTAACATCTTTCGTGACAAAATTTTGGAAAATTTTTTAATTTTTTATCATAGCATCTTTGTATATATCATAACAACATGTCAAGTCTCGTCTTTTTTAGACTTCATTTTATTTTTTGATAATTAAAAAACTATAAAGATCCATGTTGTCAATCGAGTGTCACAACATAGATTTTTGATGAAGTCTTTAAATTTATTGGATAATAACTAAAAATAGAGACAAAACGTGAATATGATTTTTCTTATAAATTTTGGTTAATTATTCCATGTGGTTGTAGTTCAAATTTCACTTATTTTTATTTTAATCCTAGAAATACACTTAATGAATTAAAAATAGTAAACTGACCCAAAAATACCAATTTTTTAAATTAGATAAGTTATGTTGTATTTTTATTTTTAAAACAAATTCAAGTTTAAACAAGGATTTAAACATCAATAAAAATGTCCTAAAAAATTGAAAAAGTACATAACAAAAACACATGAAAAAAATTGCTTGGTGGCAGCAAGGCTCGAACCTCAAACCACTTGGCAGCAGCAAGGCTCGAACCTCAAACCACACGTCCCAAACAAACACCCCGCACCAGAACGCTATCAACACTTTCTCAACATAATAGGTGAGAGAAGTTTTATAATCCCTCATGCCCTTCGGCCTTCAACACAGATATTGTCGTTCGGTAGCCACATCACTACACATCCCCACCATCTCTTCACTTCACATCCCCATGCCGCCCCCTATCCCCCACCGCCGCCGCCAATCCGCCACCTCCACTGCCGCTTCCACCCCCAATCCCCGCCTAGCCGATTACGGCTAGACGAAAGTGAGCAAATGCGCGGTCCCTCAAGCAAGACGCTTATGGGAGGTTTCGCCCTCCTACTCGAGCAGAGATATTTGAGGGAAAAAACACCAAGTGACATCATGATGACACTGACAACTCTTGGTCTAGCGGTGATGGCACCTCGTCGGCAAGCTTCACCATGATGGAGGCATGCCCCAACTGTCATGGCCCTATTTAGCCTGTCCACCACTACGAGTCCATGAGGCAAGTGAAGATCGTCATCGATGAGACGGACTCGGATGATAGCATGCTTATGGTGTCTCGTAGGCCAGCATCAAAGGTGCAGGGTTCGAATCCTAGGGGGCACTACTTTTTATTGTTTTTCTCATAGGAATAGGCATACACTTCAAAAATTGATAGAAAAATTCAGAACACTTTAAAAATTCATAAATTTCAAAATTCAATTTTTAGATCATAGGTTTCATATTTTAGATTCTTAGATTTCGAGAATTCATAGAAAAATAGAAAAAACATTCAAAACAATTCTAAGAAATTGTACAAATTTTGAAAAACATTCAAAACACTTCTAACAATTTGTATAAAATTCAAAAGTTTCAAAAATTATTTCAATTCCGATGTTATTTCTTCAAAGTTTAAAATATTCAATACTATTTTCTTATTTATTTTATCAAAAAATAGTAATAAAATATTAACTTTATCCAAAACAAGTTGTATAGTTCTCCGACGCTGCACATTTTTAATGACGAAAAACATATTCTGACGGGTGGGGTCTACACGGTAAAAATGTATAGCTGAACTATACAACTATGTTAATTTACATGATGAATATTTTCACTTCGTCATAGATGTACGAAGTGGATGACGCCCATATCCAATATCCATGACGAATATGTTATAATCATCATTAATATACCTTATTTTGTGACCAAAATTTGTATCGTCATTCTCAAATTGTCATAGATGTAAGGATTTCTAGTAGTGGTTGTTGAGAGAAGGAACCACACTTTGGTTGAGATGACTAGGAAGATGCACGATGAGCACAAGACTCCTAGAAGATTTTGGCTAAGGCCATAAACACTGCATGTTACATCTCTAACCGTATCTTTTTGCGCTCAATTTTTAATTTGATCTCTTATAAACTGCATTTTGGGAGAAAGCCCAATGTCACTCATCTTCGAGTATTTGGTTGTTGGTGCTTTATCCTAAAATGTGGAAATTTGGAAAAATTTGAGTCACGATCTTCAGATGGGATTTTTTAGGTTATTCCACTCATGGTCATTCATATCGAGTGTTTAATCTTGAGACTAACAGTGTCATCAAGTCATGTGATGTGGCTTTTGATGAATCAACCTTGTGTGTTGGTTCTTCTTTTGAGCTTGCCAGTGAAAAAGATATGAATGAGACCATATTTGAAGAAGAATATACTGAAGAATGTGGATGCCTCGAGGATGATCCCCTTCCTCCCACTATAGCAACCCCTAAAGTGAACCCAACATCGACTACTTTAGCAAGAGGTCCCGAAGCATCTACTTTCACTTTGGTCATCTTTGACCAGTCTCCAGCAAGAGTTGAGCAGATCATTCAGAAGATGCATCTCATCGAGAAGCTCTGCAGCACATTCCGAAGATGCATCCTCCAGAGCATATCATCGGTGAGCTAGATGAAAGGGTAACTTGATCTCATGCTCATTTGGTTGATTCTGCATTTGTTTCCTCCTTTGAGCCCTTAGATTTTAGTCATGCTTTATCTGATCCGATTTGGATCAATGCCATGCATGAGGAGTTAGAAAACTTTGATAGAAATCAAGTTTGGGTTCTCGTAGATCCACCTTCTAACATTCATATCATTGGAACAAAATGGATTTTCATAGACAAACAGGGGGAGAATGGGTCTGTTGTGAGAAACAAGGCTAGGCTTGTTGCTCAGGGTTACTCTCAAGTCAAGGGGTTGATTTTGGAGAGACCTTTGCTCCAGTAGCTCGACTTGAAGCCATTAGGATTTCGCTTGCTTTTGCATCTTCTCGCGGTTTCAAGTTTTATCAAATGGATGTTAAAAGTAATTTTCTTAATGGTTTCATAGGAGAGGATGTTTATGTTAAACAACTCCTAGGCTTTGAACATCCCAAGTACCCCATAAATTCTTTAAACTTTACAAAGCTTTGTATAGGCTCAAGCAAGCTCCTAGTGCTTGGTATGACCGACTTAGGAACTTTTTGCTTGAGCATGGGTACAAAATAGGATCTGTTGAAAAAACCCTGTTTACTCTAATGCATGGAAAAGACTTCCTCCTTTTTCATATTTATGTTGATGACATTATTTTTGGTGTATCCTCTCATACACTTGTGGCCGAGTTTGCTGATTCTATGAGCAGGGAGTTCGAGATGTCGATGATGAGCAAGCTGACTTTCTTCCTTGGTTTGCAAATCAAGCAAAGCAAATATGGTATTTTCGTGCATCAGATGAAGTACACTAAGGACCTGCTGAATCATTTTGACATGAGCAATGCAAAGCTTCTTAACACTGCGATGGCTACCTCAATAGCGCTTGACTCGGATGAAGATGGAGAAGATGTGGATCAGAAGGAGATTCGGAGCATGATTGGCTCCCTCCTCTACTTGACGGCTACAAGGACAGACATATTATGATTTCGTAGTATGTCTGTGCGCTCATTTTCAAGTTTCTCCAAGAGCGCCACATCGTCAAGGGGTAAAACACATACTGAGGTACCTAAAACACACTCTTAAATTTCGTGTTTGGTATTCTGCATCATCATCTTTATTCCTTCGAGGTTTTTGTGATGTCGATTTTGCTGGTTGTAGAATTGATAGGAAGAGTACCTCTGGAACTTGTGATTTTTTGGGTTCCTCTCTTGTTTGTTGGTCTTCTCACAAACAGTCTAGTGTTGCGCAGTCTACAGCTAAGGCTGAGTATGTAGCTGGTGCTAGCTATTGCTCATAGATTTTGTGGATGGTTTCTACTTTGCGAGATTTTGGGTTGGATTTTAAGGGTTTTCCATTTTTCTGTGATAACACTAGTGCCATTACCTTAACCAACAACACAATTCAATATTCTAGAACCAACCATATTGATGTGCGTTATCATTTTTTGGGAGACCACAATGATAAGGGTGATATTGAATTGAGATATGTTGATACCTAAAACCAGCTTGCTGACATTTTTACCAAGCCGCTTGATGCTTCTCGCTTTGAACTTTTTAGAGGAGAGCTTGGTGTTTGTCATCCTTATGGCATCTTGTGAGGGGAAGTTGTATGTCACTGCATAAGCTTTTATCATATGATTAACTGCTTTTACATGTACTTGTCTGTCTATGCCTTTGACTTATTGTCTTTAATCATGATGATTTTTCTCTATTGAATATGTCTGATATCTGTCGTGGGCACGGCTTTTAATTCTAAAAATTAAAACTTTATCAGTACTTAGTCTGGTAACTAGCATGAGTAGGTTGAATCCTTTTGCTATCTTTTACATGCCTGGTAGCTAAGTCCTTTACACTACTACAAAGCGACACTGTAGCGGCGGGCAAAATCGACCTATAGTGGCGGGCATCCAGTCCGCCACTGCTCTAACGCCACTGCTATCGCTGGTTAGCAGTGGCGGTCAGAGCGCCCGCCACCGCTGTGTTAACAGCAGTGGCGGGCGTGCTGACATCATCTGCCCGCCACTGCCGTTATCAATAGCAGTGGCGGGCAGATGATGTCAGCACGCCCGCCACCACTATGTCAACAGCAGTGGCGGGCGCGCTGACCTCATCTGCCTGCCACTGCTATTGATAACGGCAGTGGCGGGCAGATGATGTCAGCACGCCCGCCACCACTGTGTCAACAGCAGTAACGGGCAAGCTACCTCATCTGCCCGCCACTGCTGTGTATAAGCCATAACACAGAATGCTGTGATCCCACAAACCAAAACACAGAAATTATATGCTTCACACAGCCATCCACATACACAGCAGCAAAACATCCACATATCCACATACACAGCAGCAAAACATCCACATATCCACATACACATCCACAACAACAACACATCAACACAACAACCATCAATCTCATCAATTTTCAAAAATTCACAATGTTTACATTCTTCCGGTTTTTGTTTCGCAATAACCAACCATCAACACAATTCATTGTTTCACAAATACATGCTCATGCGGTTTATGTTTTCTTGGAAGGCTAACTCATATCTTAATTGGTTCGCCTTTTCATTCTTCCGGCCCAATCATACAAAGTTGGATGCTTGGCCACTTCACTCTCAGGATCGAAAAATCGTCCAAGCTCATGAAGAATCTCATGCATCGTGAAGCGGCACATCCTTGATACGATTTCGTACATTTGTGATTCAGAGAGTTGGCTCTTCTCGGCAACGGTTGATGGACCTGACGCCTGCATACGTAAAATATAAGTACATACGCTGCAAGTTATATTAGATTAACACACAAGAAATCAACTTACTTCTTTAGTATCCTCAGATACTGTCCGCCCAAACTTTCCTAAGTTATTGCTCAAGAAATCACAAGTATAGTAGCCACAATGCACGGAACCAAGAGATTGTTTGTGACACTTCAAAATAGACAAAGTTAGAACGATATATAGTTTGGCTTTATCAATTGAATTAACAAATTTAAAAATATAATATTACCGGAAAGTTGGTTCTGATAAGCATTTCTTTCGGCCTCTGTGGATCATGTGGGCCACCTAACTTTTCCACGTAGTATCTATGTGCACTCTGAATAACATTTAATATATCTTGATATTCTTTTTTGGGTTTGTCGAGCGAGTCGAGCACATAAACCCTTGAGCTTTTTGGGTATATCAGAAGTGCAATCCAATGATCACTATCGAAAGAAGTAATATATGATTATGTTAGTTTCATAATCGATAAAACGTGTTTAAGTGGATATAGTGGGTATACTTACTTAAAGTTATATGCCCCACATATAATTTCTCTGTCCTTCCATTGATACATGCACCGCGCAATATACAACGCGGCACAACTCCTTTTGTTCTTCTTAAGTTTGTCTTCGTCTTTATTGAACATCTTTCTTTGAAATTTTTTCTTACCCGCAGTCCAGTACTTGCTATCATTCTGGTTTAGTGTCGGGTTCAGCGCACTTTGGCTTATTAATGACGGGTTTAGGTACCCATACAATTTAGACTCGTCACCGCGTGAATTACAACTGCATATGTTATAAAACAATAGTCAATATAAGACATTATTTATTTTTTCTTTGTATTGACAAAGTATAAAGTACTTACATGCACCAGAGCATCATGCTTGTGATGTCGGTTCGCTTCAGACGAAACATCCGATGGAAGTCGTCGAAAAATAGTGCAAGCTTAAACTCTGGGCAGTTGAATATTTCTTGTGGAACCGTCAGTTCTATTTGTGTTACACCTAACGAAGACGCTTCGAGGTACCAGTCATGAAATGTTTTCATCGTCCAAGGCATACAATTAAGTACTCCTTGGGGTAATAATGGTTTGCCTGGTTCGTATTCGATATAATCCTCGTCTCCGTAGGTCCTCTTATCAACAGAAAGTGAGCCCGCATGCTTTTGTACTGGAGCCTTTATGGGAGCCGCTTCGGGCATAGAACGTGTTTGCCCCAAAGTATTAAAAAATTTATGCATTTCAGATTTCAGCGCAGAACACTGCCCAGCTTGAACAGTTATCTTGTGGATTGCTGGCTTTGGGCATGCATCTTGTTTTTCAGGCTCGGCAGCAACTAGCACTGGCACTTGAGGATCAGCCGGAACTGGCACTTGAGGCTCAGTCGGAACTAGCACTGGCATTTGATCTGGCTCTGGCACATTTGTGTTGGGCTCATCAGTGGGCTCAAGCACTGGCACTAGCTTTGTCACTTGAGGATCAGAAGTCACTTTCGATTCTATCACTTCTGCCACTTTATTGGGCACTGGCTCTTCCTCTGCCTTTTCCTCTATTTCACGCTCATCAACAGGTGATAATGATCCTATATTTTGCACATCCTGAGATGAAAGATATGCGGGGGATTGTGATGAGACAATAGGTGATTTACTCTGAGAACTTGTCTGCAGTAATTTGATATCTCGGCTCGCCCATAGGACAAAGTTATTTAGAGCATCTCCGATTGTCTCAATCCCCTCATCAGGCATTGGAAGATCCAAGGGGTCATTAATAAATCTGTCGTTGGTGATCTCATTGACCTGAACCTTGGTATAGTCAGCAGGAATAGGCCGATTGTGAAATAAATCCCCAGGCATAGCAATGCCTCGTGCAGCCTCTTGGGAATGCCCTTTGCGCCCTATCGGTACATGCAGGCTGCAGGGTGTGTCCTCTTTAATATAATTTACAGGAAATTTGTCTTGTACTGAGCCAACACTGCTTGGTACGTCGAGTCGTACCTCTGGCACAATTATTTGTCCAGCTGCAGCCTGCATTATGTTTGGATTCTCGTTAATAAATTCAAAAAAGTGTCGCTCCCACTCTGCACGGCGCTCTGCGGCGTCGTCTGTGCGTGCTTGACGCTTCTTGTATGTGGCACCCTCCTGTTTCTTGAAAGTATTTTTCCAGGGTGCTATAGAAGAGACACCTCGGGTGCGCCCTCGATGTTCCTCGTTTCCGAGAGCAGATGTAAGCTGGTCATTACATCCCTCGGGCTTGAACTTTCCAGTCTTCTCCAACTCAGCGATTTCCTGTGCTTTCTGGAATACTTCACTAGTCCGTGAGTCGGAGAGCATATATTGGCCCTCGGGTGTTTTTTTAGCTCGACCTAGGAGCCATCTCTTAGTGCGCTGATCAGCACCTGAAAACTGTTCAGGTAACCCAGCCGCACGGTCCTCCTCCTCCTTTTTACTCCACTCATCCTCCTTAGCCTTATATCCACCTGGCCCAAGTTTATGGGGGAACTTATTCTTCTTATTAAGTTCTTTGAACATTATGCTCTCTTGTTTGGCTTCTTCGGAGCAATGCTGCATTTTAAATTCATTCCATTCATTTGGCATTATAAAGCCGTAGTCGTTGAGTGGCGACTCATCTTTCTGAAGGTATTGTGTGTTCAGTTTAGTCCTAAATGTACGGAGAGCCTTCCCGATAGTCTTCAATGTGGCAGCTTTAGCGTCTTCTAAGCGGTCTTCCGGGAATTTATAATGCGCTTTTATATGCTGCCACAATTCGTTCTTTGTAGCTTCAGGGACAGTCTTCCAATTTTTCCAAACTATCTTACATCGCTCCCTGGCGAGACATCCACAGTCGTTACGCCACTTCGCAGTGATTTCTTTTGGCTTCTTTGGAGCCCCATCAACATGCACTTCTTCAACCTCATAGATAGCTGTATGTAGCTTGTTCTTCTCCCGTTTCCCTCTCCTCTTCGCATTTGCAGACGATGTTGTGGCAGCGGGCTCAACATCTGTTCGCTCAGCTGACTCAATAGCTGGGACAATAGTTGTTCTTTTCTCGACTTGGAATAATCGACGCTTGCTTCCTCGCTTTGGACGATCCTACGATGATAGACAATGTGAGCTTCAGGAATGTAATCCTCGGTTAGAAGCTGCTCTGACTTGTTACTAACGTAATAATTACCTCCGCTTGAGCTTCAGGAATGTAATCCTCATCGGCGTCTTCTCTCGTTCTCTTCTTCCTAGGCTCCATTGGATGTTCATTCTCCGGAGAGTGGTACGAAGATTCGCTATCGGAGGATCCTTCAGATGAACCCTCTTTATTTGTTTTTGCGGGAGACTCGTAGATGAGCTCCTCGATGGAACGTCCTTCTTCCGCCATAGATAAACTATTCATATGAAGATGCTAATGTATCAGAATTTTGGTTATGCAAAAAAGGTCTGATGTCATATTAATCCTAAAGTTAGGATGTTGTGTTGTTTTCTCTCTCTAGTGTTGTTGAGGCCTCAGCATATTTTGTGTTGTTTTTCAAAATGTTCATGTCTGCCATGGAACCATGTTCACGCCCATTCCCTGTCAGCAACACGAGAAAGAAGTTGTTGATAGGAATGGACGTGTCACATGGTTTGATGACATACATGAGATAACTCAATAACAATTTGCATCATAGGCCCCTAAAAGGAATTGCAGAATCTAATGTTGGCCTTCAGCCAGATGCATGAACTTGAGGATTAGTATATAGTAGCCTTAGAAATAATAGCGGTAGTAAACTAGTCACAGTGTTGTTTAGGCCTCAGCATATTTTGTGTAGCTTTTCAAAATGTTCATGGCTGCCATGGAACCATGAGCACATCCATTCCCTGTCAGCAACACGAGAAAGAAGTTGTTGATAGGAATGGATGTGTCCCATGGTTTGATGACATACATGAGATAACTAAATAACAATTTGCATCATAGGCCTCTAAAAGGAATTGCAGAATCTAATGTTGGTCTTCAACCGGATGCATGAACTTGAGGATTAGTATATAGTAGCCTTAGAAATAATAGCAGTAGTAAACTGAACACAATGTTGTTGAGGCCTCAGCATATTTTGTGTAGCTTTTCAAAATGTTCATGTCTGCCATGGAACCATGAACACATCCATTCCCTGTCAGCAACACGAGAAAGAAGTTGTTGATAGGAATGGATGTGTCTCATGGCTTGATGACATACATGAGATAACTCAATAACAATTTGCATCATAGGCCCCTAAAAGGAATTGCAGAATCTAATGTTGGCCTTCAGCCAGATGCATGAACTTGAGGATTAGTATATAGTAGCCTTAGAAATAATAGCGGTAGTAAACTGGTCACAGTGTTGTTTAGGCCTCAGCATATTTTGTTGCCATGGAACATTAGAGGGAAAAACAACACAAAATATGCTGAGGTATCAACAAAACTAAAGAGAGAGAACAACACAATCTCCTAGCTTGAGAATTAATATAGTGGCTTCGGAAGTAATAGCTGACTACTGTAGCCAAGAAGATTTTTCATACATTTCCCACCTTTGACACTGTGATCAGTTTACTACTGTAGCCTCAGAAATAATAGCAGTAGTAAACTGATCACAGTGTCAAAGGTGGAAAATGTATGAACACTCTTCTTGGCTACAGTAGTGAGCTATTACTTCTGAAGCTACTATATTAATCCTCAAGTTAGGAGATTGTGTTGTTCTCTCTCTCTTGTGTTGTTGAGGCCTCAGCATATTTTGTGTTGTCTTTCAAATATGTTCATGGCTGCCATGGAACCGTGAGCACATCCATTCCCTGTCAGCAACACGAGAAAAAAGAAGTTGTTGAACGGAATGGATGTGTCCCACGGCTTGATGACATACATGAGATAACTCAATTACAATTTGCATCATAGGCCCCTAAAAAGAATTGCAGAATCTAATGTTGGCCTTCAGCCAGATGCATGAACTTGAGGATTAGTATATAGTAGCCTTAGAAATAATAGCGGTAGTAAACTGGTCACAGTGTTGTTTAGGCCTCAGCATATTTTGTGTAGCTTTTCAAAATGTTCATGGCTGCCATGGAACCGTGAGCACATCCATTCCCTGTCAGCAACACGAGAAAGAAGTTGTTGATAGGAATGGATGTGTCCCACGGCTTGATGACATACATGAGATAACTCAATAACAATTTGCATCATAGGCCCCTAAAAAGAATTGCAGAATCTAATGTTGGCCTTCAGCCAGATGCATGAACTTGAGGATTAGTATATAGTAGCCTTAGAAATAATAGCGGTAGTAAACTGGTCACAGTGTTGTTTAGGCCTCAGCATATTTTGTGTAGCTTTTCAAAATGTTCATGGCTGCCATGGAACCGTGAGCACATCCATTCCCTGTCAGCAACACGAGAAAGAAGAAGTTGTTGATAGGAATGGATGTGTCGCACGGCTTGATGACATACAAGAGATAACTCAATTATTATTTGCATCATAGGCCTCTAAAAGTTATTCTAAAAAAGTGGAGTTCGGCGGCGACGGGCTTCGGCGACGACGGCGATGGGCTTTGAGGGTGTCGCGGGCTCCGGGAGTGGCGGCAACTGGCGGACGACGGCGCGAGAGTTAGAAATGAAACTAGGTTTTCGGACGGCGGGAGCGAAAATTAATCCAACTTTAGCAAGATGAGTAGGTGATCTTGGTTTGGCTTTTTGAAATAGCACTGCAATGGACAGCACGCTTTGTGAAGAATGTGTTTCTTTCAACTTAAAATTATTATAATTGAGCTTACAAATGGATATTATAATAATTTTGCTTAGATAATATAAAAGAAATAAGTTATGAGTTATTTGATCCATAGTTGTTATGGCGGCGCGGCGAGGCGAGGCGCCGGACCACCTTCACACCTTTTAGGCGAGTATGGCGTGCGGCGAGGCGACGCCATACTCACTTCACAGATTTTGTGCTAACATTATTACTAATATATGATGTTCATCACAATATTGGTAATAATTTCAGTAATATAACTATTCCATAATCTATATATCCATAATTAGCAAAGCAGCAACAACTATTCCATTTATCTTTAACAACACAAATGTTCTAGCTACCTATATAGCACAACAAATAACAAGCATGGCAACCAGATCAAGCATAATCACATAGAAAACATTTTCTCACAGAGAAAACATTAGAATCACTGAGCTAGGGTTTTCTTTCACAGAATCACAGCTAGGGATTTCTTTCACTGCGGCTCGGGCCAGCAGAACACAGGCCATGCGTGCACTGCCACTGCCACTATCATCTCAGATATATACTCAAGAGACTATATAAAATTAAATGAGAATCTAACCAGACTGATTGCAGAGGGACGGGGACGGGGACGGGGACGGCGGCGCGGGCTCTGGCGACAGCGACGTGGGCTCCGGCGGAGTTCGGGGCGACGACGGCAACGGGTTCCGAGGGTGGCGGCGCGGGCTCCGGGACGGGGATGGCGGCGTGCGTCAAGGACGGGGATGGCAGCGATGGCTCCGAGGTGGCGGTGAGGGGTCCGGGGACACCAACGGCTCCGAGATGGCGGCGACGGGCTTCGGGGACGACAACGACGGGCTCCAATGGTGGCGGCGCGGGCACTAGGAGCGGTAGTATAACTGGCAGGAGAAGATTAGGGCTTAGGGTTTTAGACGCGGGAGCGAAACTTTTATATAGGTGGATTAGCAGTGGCGGGCACACGCTGATGTCATCTTGCCCGCCACTGATATTTATCGTAGTAGTGGCGGGCAAAGACATAGTAGTGGCGGGCCGCTGACGTCACCGACCGCCACTACTAGGGTTTAGTCTGGGCGGGTGGAAAAAAGTATAGTAGTGGCGGGCATATGCTGACGTCAGCATGCCCGCCACTACTAAAAGGATAACGGTGGCGGCTGGTGACGTCATCCTGCCCGCCACTACTAATCCGACGCTGGTGGGGTTATCTAGCATACGTTGCCACTCAAGTCGAGAAAGACTTAGTAGCGCAGTGGTGCGGGGGTTGCTTTGGTGCCATGCGGTTCGAGGTTCGAACCTTGCTGCCTGCAGGCGGTTTGAGGTTCGAACCTTGCTGCTAGCATCCAAACATTTTTTTTTACATTTCTATTCTAATTTTCATGACTTTTTTATTCATAATTAAATTCTAGTTTGAACTTGTTTTTTTAACAATAAAAATACATCATAACTTATCAAATTAGAAAATATGTATTTTTATGCCTCACTTTACTTTTTTTATTTCATTAATAAACATGTACAATAAAAATACATCATAACTTATCTATAGTTTATTCTTCCTTTGAAATTGAAACTTTTTGTACAATAAAAATACAACACCAATATTCTAATTGCAAAAATTGGTATTTTTCTCCCTTAGTTTACTGTTTTTATTATTAAGTGTGTTTTTATTACATGTTGTTACGATATGATCGAGACTTTTGTAGCGCGGTGGTGCGGGGGCTCGCTTTTGACACATCATGTTTATTTGAAAGCAAGTAAACAAACACAAGTCCAGGCTGGGGAAACCAGCTTACACATCGAAACGCACTACTGGTCAAACCCAAAGGAAAGATATGGTTTGGAGCTTCTTCTTCTTCCTCGGCACAAACCCAACCTATTTCTGGTTAAACAGATTAAAAGCCTCAACTTGCCAATCCTCAACCAACTCGGCATCATCAGGCAGTCTAAACTTCTCTCCATGTTCCTGAACAAGAAAATACACGCGGCGACGATAGTGAGAACAACTTATTATCAATGATTGAATTGGATGATAAAAATATAAAATTTGCATAAAAAGAGGATCTTGCCTCCTTCATCCTCTTGCTGCCGCATTGCTCTACATGCTTCCCTTTTCCACCGCTAGCCTCGGCATGTTTCCCTCTACCACCGGTTGTCTCATCATTCTTCCGTAGCACAACACTTACCCTATCTGGTTGCGGCGATCGCGAGTCGTCCTCCGAGTCGGAGTCCATTATGAGAATCACTTTCTTCGCCAAACAACTGCAAACTATACCATCATGTACCTTATGTTTACCGCATTTGCAAACCTCACACACGCCACTTGATGTAGAGTCTGAGGATCGACTGTTTGTTGGTTCAATCTTAGGAGGAGCCATCTGCATTTTTTTGTCACATTGATATTATAACATTAAAAAACCCTAAGCTAGTAATATTATAGTACATTAAAAAACATTATTGTTATAGTGGAAATTTGTTTTCTCAGATATTTTTTATAGTACATTAAAAAAAATTATTGTTATAGTGGAAATTTTTTCTCAGAAATTTTTTACAGTAGATTAAAAAACATTATTGTTATAGTGCATTCTACTAGTAATATTATACTAAATTATATTACCACGCATAAATTAATATAACAATCCTCCATCATTTTAACCCTAAGCTCGAATAAAATAAGACCAAATAAAGAAGTAGGTTAATAAATATTTACTGATCGACTGGATGGCGGCGACGACGGGCGGCGACGACGGGCTCCGAGGAAGTCGGCGACGGGCGGAGGGCAGCGGCGACGTGCTCCGGGACGTCGACGGCGGCGACGGGAGGAGGGGGGCGAGTTTAGGGTTTAGAAAATGAAACTAGGTTTTCGGACGGCGGGAGTGGAAAGTATATATAGGTGTCTTAGTAGTGGCGGGCATGATGACGTCAGCATGCCCGCCACTACTAAAAGGATAACGGTGGCGGCTGGTGACGTCATCCTGCCCGCCACTACTAATCCGACGCTGGTGGGGTTATCTAGCATACGTTGCCACTCAAGTCGAGAAAGACTTAGTAGCGCAGTGGTGCGGGGGTTGCTTGGTGCCATGCGGTTCGAGGTTCGAACCTTGCTGCCTGCAGGCGGTTTGAGGTTCGAACCTTGCTGCTAGCATCCAAACATTTTTTTTTACATATCTATTCTAATTTTTCATGACTTTTTTATTCATAATTAAATTCTAGTTTGAACTTGTTTTTTTAACAATAAAAATACATCATAACTTATCAAATTAGAAAATATGTATTTTTATGCCTCACTTTACTTTTTCTCCCTTAATTAGTGTACTGTTTTTATTTCATTAAGTATGTTTTTATGATCAAAGTCAAAAAAAGTTCAATTTGAACTACAAGACATGAAATAATTCACAACACTCAATCCTCATTTGATCTTGAAAATGTTTTAATAATAAATGACATAATTGATTTTACAACTAAACATAAATGATCTAGCCTTGAACTAATTTTCCATCGCCATTGGTGCGTAGATAAGGAATCACACTGCCAAATGACAGTTTTGCTTCAACCACATTGATCCTTGATATGTCAACGAAAAACGGCACCTCATCAAACTGATTGTATTCTTCTTCGTCTTCGACTCCATCAACTCCAACAATTCTTTGTTTTCCTGGAGCAACGATGTATTTTTTCTCATCTTTAGGATCAAGTATGTAAAATACTTGTGCCACGGATTGAGCGAGTATCCAAGGGTCATCTTTATAAGCCACCTTATTAAGGTCAACTATCGTAAACCCGTAATCATCCACCTCCACACCTTCTGGATGTCTCACCCACTGACACTTAAATACAGGGATTTCTATAGAGTTCCCGTAGTTAAGTTCCCATATTTCTTCGATGTATCCATAGTAAGCATTCTTTTGTCCAGTGCTATCTTCTGCTTCTCCTCTGACACCACTATTTTGGCGCTGACTCCTTTGATCCTTTGCTTTGGTATAGAATGTGAAACCATTGATGTCATACGCTTGCCATGTTTTAACCATGCTCAATGGACCGTAAGACAATTTATTTATCATCATCTCTTCGTCGGTTTCTCCGATCGAAAGGTTTAGATCCCTCAGCCATGATGTGAAATAAATTTTGTGTTCTTTCATAATCCATTGTTCATCGTGATCTTCATTCTTTTCACGAAGCTCTTGTAGGTGTTGTTCAACATATGGTCTCATAATCGCCAACTGATGCATTACACTGTAATGTGATTCTCTTATTCTTTGATAACTATTGTCTCGTATGATTTTCCTGCCTTTAGTTCCTTTACCGGTGAGTCTTCCATGGTGCCGCGACACGGGAACTCCTATTGGTCTTCCATCTCTTATGTAATCTGCATAGCACTCAATGACTTCCTCAGTCGTGTAGCCCTCTATCATGGAACCCTCTGGATAAGCACGATTTCGTACGTAACCCTTGAAGATAACCATTAGACGCTCGTACGCATACATATTGTGCAGGTACGTTGGACCGAGAACAAAGATTTGGTCTGCTATATGTATCATATAGTGCTCCATAATATCAAAATATGAAGGAGGAAAGCACATCTCAAGCTGACACATAGTCTCCCTCATTTGTTTACGTAATTCATTTAACTCTTCAGTGTCGATCACCTTCTTTGATATGACATTGAAGAAGTGACACATGCGTGTTATCACCATCTTCAGAAATGAATGTTTGACTCCTCTTACTGCGATGGCGAGGAATAGCCCAAGCATAACATGACAATCATGAGTGTTGTAGCCGCTCATCCTCAAATCTGCTACGGAGACAATATTCTTTATATTCGTTGAGAATCCTGTTGGAACTCTAATTCCATGTAGACACCTGCAGATTGATCTTTTCTCGTCAATTGTGAGGTTATAGCTAGCAGCCGGAAGGAAAAATTTTCCATTGGCCCTTTCCTGTGGGTGAAGCTCGGGTCTAATTCCGAGAGTTTGAAGGTCCCTTCGTACTTTGAGTCCATCTTTTGATTTGCCCGGTATGTCTAACAAAATACCGATAGTGCTTTCGAAGACATTCTTCTCAACGTGCATTGTATCGATAGCATGACCAATCTCCAACTCCTTCCAATAGGGCAAATATCTAAAGAAGATCGACTGCTTTTTAAATGGAGCGTCCTTTGAAATTTTTTCAGATTTCTTCCTCTTCTTTCCGAAAACAACTTTGATATTCTTTACCATTTCGAATAGAAATTTGCCATCTCGATTTCGTGGAGGCTGTCCAAGCTCGATTGTACCGTCGAAATGGTTCCTATTTCTTCGATATTTGTGGTTTTTTGGTAAAAATCTGCGGTGTCGCATATATATCGTCTTAACGAATGATGGAAGATGCATAGATTCTGTCTGGTCCACACACACTACACATGCTGTCTTTCCTTTAACCTGTCCTGTTAGGGACATGCGTCCTGGGTTGTCAGCTATGGTGCAAAAGATTATGGCTCTTAGATTGAAGTGCTCTTTCTTGTGCTCATCCCACACACAGACACCATGTTCCCATAGACGTTTCATATCCTCCATCAAAGGTTCTAGAAAGATATCAATGTCATTGCCAGGTTGTTTTGGACCAGAAATTAGAGTAGTGAGCATAAGGTATTTTCTTTTATGGCACAACCATGATGGAATGTTGAACAAGCATAGAAAGACTGGCCACGTACTATGTGGGTTCCTCATCTCACCGAAGGGATTCATTCCATCCGTGCTAAGTCCCATCCTGATATTTCTAGGATCGTCCGAGAAATCTGGATGGGCCAAGTCAAATGATTTCCACTGCCTAGCATCCGCAGGGTGCCGAAGTTTTCCGTCCTTCTTTCGCCCAGCGAAATGCCAGATTAATAGTTCAGCATCTCTAGGATTAGAGAACATACGTTTCAAGCGATCAATCACCGGTAGGTACCACATTACTAAGGCCGGAACTTTCCTCTCCATCTTTTTTCCAGGATGGTCTTCAATAACATTTTTATTCCTCTTCTGCAACCTCTTATTATTCTTCTTCTGGTGGTCATTGTAGTCCTCGCACAGTCATTTGGACGTTTGTATCGACTCGCGTTGCACTGCGGACATCTCTCTAACAATCCATACTCTTTTCGATATAGGATACAGTGGTTCGGGCATGCATGAATCTTCTGAACGCCCAAAGTCAACGGACAAATCATCTTCTTTGCTTGGTACGTATCAGATGGTAAACCATTGGGTTTTGGCAAAACCTTTTTTAGGAGTTGTAAAAGATCTGAAAAACTGGTGTCAGACCATCCATTGCTGGCCTTCAGTTTCATAAGCTCAAGAATTGTGTACAACACAGTATACTGCTTATCGCATCCGTGGCGTTCCTCGTAAAGAAGGTTTTTTGATGCTTTGTCAAGTGCTTCGAAGTTATCGTATCCTTTGGTTGTAGTTCTCTGCAACAACACCTCAGGCGCAACATTTCGCATCAGTTCCTCCACATCAAAGGCGTCATCATCATCATGTTGATCAACATCATCATGTGTTATGTCGGATGTATGATCACAACCTCTTCTATGTTGATGAGCATCTTGCGGCACATCAGAATCTTCAGGAGGATTTTGGCCCATCTCACCGTGTTTCGTCCATATATAATAGTTCTTCACGAAACCATTTTTCAACAAGTGAAATCGTATGGTTTCACGATCAGAACACGGATACATCGCTTCGTTTTTACAAACTTTACAAGGACAATATATTGCCTCTTCACTCTGACGGGAAGCATATTGTGCGGCAGCTTCAGTAAATTCAGTTACTCTGTTAAAATATGCCACCACATCTCCGTCGTTGGACGAGTACATCCAGGACCTGTGCTCCATCTAAAACATATATTATTTGAAAAAATATTAATAAAATCATTATTGTTAATTTTATTAATTTACAAATTGAAAATATATTGATTTATTATCGCTCATAACAACATTAATTAAAAATCCTCAATGCTTTAATTAAAACTACTTATTAAGCAGAAAAAATTATTAAATAAATTAACTATATTGGTTTCTCTCTCTCTCCAAACAACATAACTCTAGATCTATAATCATAAATCAAATTAAAAAGGAGATTAAAATGACGTAAATCAATATACAAGTGATGAATAATTGTGAGGAGGGTCATATTTGTTCATTTGGGAGAAGGTAACACCGTAAATGGAAGATTATTTGAAAATTTCTATTCACTTAAACCCTAAATTAGAAAAACGATAATAACTCATTGTATACATGATTAAATACAAAATAAATGTGAGATTCGGAATGGATTTACCTCCTAGAATGAAATCCTTCAAAAGAAACGAAAACAAAGCCTCCCCCCTCTTTATCTAGATTTTTGTCGCCATTGTACGGACAAAATTGAATGCGAACTCCAGTAGAGCTCGGGGAGGAAGACGCTGCGCATTTATAGCTAGAATAGTAGTGGCGGTCGCAAGTGATGTCATCATTACTTTAGTGGCGGCCATCTTAGCAGCGGCGGGCAGCACCAGCGCCCGCCACTGCTATTGGTACATTAGTGGCGGTCCGGGCTGACGTCATCACCGACCGCCACTACTTTACCAGCAATAGTGGCGGGCGCTGGTGCTGCCGTCAGCACCAGCAACTCTAGTGGCGGGCATCTAATGGCCCGCCACTACAGTGGTTTTGCCCAACGCCACTACAGTGACAGTTTGTAGTAGTGTTACATTTGGATGCAAACATGCAACTTGAACATTGTAATGCTTTTCATGGAAATCTTTTACTGAAAATTGATAAAAATCATGAAATTGATATCCATGCCTTTTTGTGCTAAAACTGAAAAGATCTCGGTGGGTTTGCTGTGTCGCACTACATTGTTCTAGACAGCTTACCATAGCACTTTGGTATTAACTGGGACACTATAGTGTATGTCGTGACTAATGCTTTAAGCTTCTGATGGTCTGTGCTTACCTAGGCTTAGCTTGGTCGGTTAGCATAAGGTGGACATGCAAATAACCCCTGACACTAAAATCAAAAGAAAAAGGATAAAAAACTTGAAAATATTGCATAACAAGTTTGCTGAAGCTCCATGTTATTTGACTGTGCATGACTGGGAAGTATTTGCTAGCTTTAGCATTCCATGCTTTACCATGTATAGTATGCTAGTCTGAGTGGTGATGCCTTTATTTGCTAAATTCTGAAATTGCTTGCTCTTACATTACACTGGATATGATTCGTCTGAGCATATCATACAATACTTTTAGACAATATTCAAGACAAATACTTGTTTTGTACTGTAATTACTGCTAACCATGTTTCAGAAGCTTGCATATACATTCACCCTTACACCTCTCTTTACATCATTTTTATCACCTTGGTGCCTGCATTGCCAAATGGGGAGAAATAGTGTCTTGCTTCTGTCGAAGCGGAGGATCTTTTGTTAAGGGGAGAATTTTAAAATCAAGTGACATGTTTTTTCTCTTTTTTTGAGTTTTTCTGGTCATTTGTGCGCTGAACTTCAACATCCATCTTTGTTTCTTTTGGGAGTTGTCAATGCACTCATCAAGGGGGATATTGAGAAACCAAGTGGGGTTTGCACTGTGGTTTCATCTTTGTGATGAGTGATTGAGAAGTTTGTCTGATTTAGGGTTTGGGCGTGTGTTTGCATGTGTGTGTTCACTGATGGGATCAGTGTGTGTTCTGCATGGAGATTCATGTTTTCCTTGTCTTATGTTTTGCAGGGTTGAGATGCAAGACAACTGTCAATGATGGGTGATCGAGGTCAAGCGGGGAGCTTGATGCCAGATGATCAAGGGTGCCGGGTAAAGTTAAGGAAGATCTCAGGTGTACACGTGGAGATATTGCAAGACATGGATGGATGGATGATCGGAACAGTGTATTGACCATGTCAGTGAAAGAGAGGCTAGTGCAAGTGACAAGGCGTCTCGAGGGATCGAGAGTGGGACAGACTTGCTAGCGGTCGAGTTTGCGGATTGGTGACACGTGTCGGCGATCTGGATGGCTTTGTCGGTTTCGGCTCAAAATCATTAGATCAAGATTGAAGCGTCCTAAAACGGAGCCGTAGTCGCTATATGAAAGTTTTGAATCGGGATAAACTACCTTTAGATACGGTTTTACATTTTTATCCATATGGACCTTTGAGTCTGTAAAAAACCTTAGGGATATTTGTGTCTTTTCCTGTTTTTGAACCGCCTAGAGTTTCTACCAACTCATCCACTTTTTAAATCAGAGTTCACTTTACCAATTATTCCTGAAATTACCGTTCATCTTTGGTTCTTCCCTGCTCATTCCCTCATTTGCGCTATGTTTATCCCCAAAACTGTGTTTGTTCTTTCCTGGTGACTATGATTTTTCTTTGGGATTGCGCCGGTTTGCCATGGAAGTTGGGAAGAGTACACGGGCTTGGTGCTGGTGAGTGGCGGCGACCCAAGCGTCTGTTCCTGTTCATGTAGATTCATGTGTTGCCAGCCATCTCAGGCGGTTTTCTTCTTCTCGTGAAAACCGGTAGTCTTGCCTGGTGAGTTGCCTTCGGTCTGCTGTGGCATGGCGCGCTGCGCTTTTACCGGGAGGGTAGCAACCGGTACAAAGCACGCGGCAGGAAGCCGGTTTGGCGTGGTACAACGCAAGGCTACCGGGCGCAAGACACTAGTTCAGCTCGTGAGGAGGGACTTCGCGCGTAGCGCTCATGCTGAGCGGAAGGCCCCGTGTGGCCAGGAGCTACATCCGAGATGCCTGTGGTGTAGAGAAGAAATGGCATGGCACAGCAGCAGTGCATGGCAAGATCAGAGA
Source organism: Zizania palustris (assembly GCA_019279435.1). Classification (NCBI taxonomy): domain Eukaryota; kingdom Viridiplantae; phylum Streptophyta; class Magnoliopsida; order Poales; family Poaceae; genus Zizania; species Zizania palustris. The sequence goes on along the minus strand of JAAALK010000285.1, from coordinate 34,572,475 downwards.
AGAGGATTCCAGATGCAGCGGCAGCTCCGAAGGTAAGGTAAGGTGAAAATTTCTATCTCTTGCTACATCAGATTAAGCATTTTCTAGGTTGATTCCTGAAACTTAATCTGTGCTTTTTATCCTCAGGAAATTCTAGTGTGAATGTATGACTAGTATCTGATAATATACTTGTGCTTGTCGAAATGCATGTGAGTTAAATGATTTTTTAATATGCCATTAAGCATTGTGGTGGTGTTTTTAGGCTAGATTATTTTTAGTTCTTGTGATCTCTCAGACTATCGTATCATATCATATCTAACAGGGAGTGATAACACTTGCTTTCTCCGCGATTTTGCTGTGAAATTTTGTTTACTTCTATCTGTTCTTTTAGAGGTGCGTTGGTTGTTTAGAAAAGACCATCAATTCGAACGAATTTGGTGAGGCACCAATTCACCCCCTCTAGTTTCCCATTTTGGTCCTACACATCATCTCACCGGTGATGGAGGTGGCACCCATCACTTTAAGAGGCGAATGCCTTCTTGCTCCGTCCTTCGGCACTGCCACTGCTTGGAAGGTATTCCAGACGCCTTGGAATGATGAAGGTCGAGTGGGGATGAAGGCCTGGATGGAAGAAGTCCATTGCTAGAAGCAACTGCGGACGTAGCCTCCCCAAACGCCTTCCACGAACCTTCCTCCGACAGACCCAAAGGTATAGTCTCTTTTAAGGCCCTGATGTAAAAACTCTTTTGTGAAGTTTCTTAACTTAATGAGTGAGGGCCCTTCGGGAATCTCTTTCGGGCCGAAGCCTTTATTGAACCCTCCATCTTGGAACACTTCGGAAGTAGCGGAGACTCGATGGCTGTTAGGACCTCCATAGTTCAGGACTTCTAGCTTCCTTTTATTTTCACATAGTGTTGATACAGAGATCTTGAATGATGTTGAGGATGAAGTATTCACCCCCAATAGTCATTATGGTTAAACATAAAAGAAATAAACATAGATTTCAAACAAAGACTCGTTTGCAAATCTATGAATTATAAACAAGGATATCCAGAAGAGTAAATGCAAAAGAGAATAAAACTCCCCCTGAAACAAATCCTGGAGAATAAAACTCCCCCTGAAACCAATCCTAGAGAAAGCCAAAAATCTCCAACTAAACTCTTCTAAAAGATAAAATATCCAAAATTTATCTCCTTTGTTGACAACTGGACTAATCAAGTGAGACTAAAATCACTCAAAAGAGACGCAAACTCAACTCCCCCTAAAATGCAGCTCCCCCTCAAAATTTGAAATGATTGCAACTAGGGTGCTAGTGGAGTGTAAAAAGCATGCTTCTCAAATATGATTAACTGCAAATACAAACTCTAGCAAGTATAGCAGGAAATATTGTCTAATAAACATGACATGATCAGTGCAATAGAAGATATCCAAAGAAAGTCACGAGCAAACATTTTCAGATTTTAGCAAACAAAAGCATCACTGCATTTTCTAGTTAACATTCACGATAAAGCATGAAGTGCAAAAACCAGCTAATATCTACCAGGATAAGCATTGTCCAAAACTAAGAGCTTCAACAAACTTGTTATCTGTATATATTCAAGCTTTTTCTTTCCTTCTCCTTTTGTGCCAGGGGTTATTTGCATGTTAACCTTATGCTAACTGACCAAGTCAAGCCTAGGCCAGAATAGGACCATTAGAAGCTTAAGACATTGGTCTTGGCATACATTACAATGTCCTAGTTCTTACCGAAGTGTTATGGTAAGCAGTCTAGAACAGTGCAATGCGACACAGCAAACCCACCCAGATATTTTCACTTAAGCATAAAAGGCATGGATTTTTTAATTTTTATTGATTTTTATCATTTTATAGCATGTTTTCCATGTAAATCATATATATTTGTCCAAGTTACATATTTGCATTGAAGTAAATGAATCAGCTACCAGGCATGTAAAAGATAGCAAAAACATTCAGCCTACACATCCTATTTAACAAAATCAATTATGATCATTTTTCAAGTTTAAAGCACAAAATCCATGCATATGACAGATATCAGATATATCATGTGAACTAAACAAAAGCATGATCATCGAAAGGTATTCAAAAGCATATACTAGCAGGAAAGAATAAAGGCAGTTCAATCATATAACAGAAGCAAGCTCAAAGTGTGGATATATGAATATGCATGAAATGTACTCACACAAAAAGACTCAAATAAAAGAGTGAAGAAGAAAGAAAAGACTCAAAATATCCTAAAAAGGATACACAACTCCCAAATCCTCTCGCAAACGCTCAAAAGTAGACTGATCTAGGGGTTTGGTAAGAATGTCAACCAACCGGTCAATGAAACCTTTTGTCATATTGATCCCTCAGAAAATAAAAGCGCATATCAATATGTTTGGTTTTCGAATGAAGACATGGATTTTTCCCTACACTAATCACGCTGGTGCTGTCACAAAACAATGGCACTCTGGCAGGGAAAGATAACCCAAAATCTTTCAAAGTGGAAATCATCTAAACCAACTATGAGCAGTAGCTAGCAGCAGCTACATACTCAGCCTCTGTAGTGGAAAGAGCAACTCCAGATTGCTTACATGAATACCAAGAAACAAGCTAAGAACTAATGAACTAGCAAGTACCGGAAGTCGACTTGCGATCTAACCAGCACACACCAAAATTACGGTCAGAAAAGCCAGATAACTCAAGAGATGGCGATGCAAAATGGTAAAGACTGAGATTAGGTGCATAGGTAAGGTACCTAAAAATGTGCTTCTTATCCTGACGATGAGACACGCGCGGTGAAGATTGGAACCAAGCACACACCCCAACGGTGAACTGAATGTACGGTCTCATCGCTGTCAACTATAGTAGAAAAACGATCATCTATCGATACTCTCTCTCGTTAACATTGACGCCACTCTAGTCCTTTTCCAGGCCCCCAGATGTGCCCATGGGGTTCATGGGAGGCTTCAACTCTCCATTGAAGTCAAACTTCTTCAGCATGTCTCGCGGGTACTTGCTCTGGTGGATGAAAATGTCATCCTTGGTATGCTTGATTTGGAGCCCTAGAAAGTACTTGATCTGACCCATGAGGCTCATCTCAAACATGTTGTGTATCTGCTCAGAAAACTTGGACACAAGATCATTAATAGAACCGCCAAAAATAATATCATCCATGTAAATCTGAGCGGTCAAGAAATCATAGCCATTCTTGGAAAAGAAAAGAGTTTTGTCAATAGAACTCATCACAAAACTATTCTCCAACAAAAACTTCTTTAAACGATCATACCAAGCCCTAGGGGCTTGCTCAGACCATATAAAGCATTCTACAACTTAAAAACATGTCAAGGAAACATAGAGTTTTCAAAACCGGGGGATGCCTAACAAAGACGTCCTCCTTTGGTACCCATTCAAAAAAGCAGTCTTGACATCCATTTGAAAAAGCTTAAAACCTTTCGAAGCAGCGAATGTCAAAAGTATGCGAATAGACTCAAGATGGGCAATAGGGGAAAAGGTCTCCTCAAAATCAATACCCTCCTTCTGACAAAACCCCTAGACAACTAATCGAGCCTTGTTGTGCACCAAAAGCCCATCTTCACCTTACTTGTTCTTAAACACACCCTTAGTGCCTATGGGGTTGTAACCTAGTGGTAGCTCAACTAGTTTCCAAACTTGATTGCGAACAAAATTTCCAAGATCATCTTGCATGGCATTTATCCAATTCACATCAGATAAAGCACGAGAACATATCTAGGCTCAAAAGTGGCAACAAATCTAGACTCAGCAAATACAGCAAGAGAACCAGTTTGATAATGCAAAGATATCAAAGTGAGATCATCGATGATGTGCTCTGAGGGGTGATCACGCTGAACTACCCGGGAGCCTTGACGATCAGATGTCACTTCACTAGAGTCAACAGCTGGCACTTCTAGACTTGACTAAGGGTGCTTGATCAAAGTGGAAGTAGTGATCATAGGTTCGCCCTCGTCCTTAGTCGAAGTCTCAGAAGGTGTGGGATCTACATGCTGTGTAGAGGGCCCACCCTCATCAACAGCGGGAGTGTCCTCATCTTCCTCCAAGATGGGCTCTCCAAGCTCATCTTCACCAGAAAGCTCAAAAGAAGGAGTAATCAAAGGCATATACTCATCAAAAGAAACCTCATATATCTCGATAAGTCGCTGGGTGTCAAGGTTCTAGAGTCAGAATCCTCAAGAATGCAAAGCATAACTAAGAAAGACTCCATCACAACAATGAGACTCAAACTTGTCCAAAAGCCCTCACTTCTTGAGCACAAATCACTTGCAGCCAAACGCTCACAAGTGGCTCACCTTGGGTTGTTTGCCATACCGCAACTCGTAAGACATCTTACCTAAGTAAGCTCAAAGAAAAATATGGTTGGCGAGATAGCAAGTTGTGTTCATAGCTTCCGCCCAGAAATGCCTAGGAGTCCTATGCTCATCGAGCATCGTCCTAGCCATCTCGACCAGCATGTGGTTCTTTCGTTCCACAATGTCGTTCTGTGGGAGAGTGTAAGTGGCAGAAAACTGGTGCTCAAGACCCCGATCACTACAGAAACTGACGAACTGAGAATTCTTGAACTCAGAACTATTGTCAGAGCGAATTGCTCTCATCCGTCCATTGTTCTCATTCTTTAGCTTCAGAATCAGGTCATGAACAAAATTAAAAGACTCATCCTTAGACTCCAAAAAGAAAACCCATGAAAATCGAGAAAAGTCATCAACTATCACAAGTGCATACCACTTCCTACCAACTGTACATACATGAGCTGGACCAACAAAGTTAACACTTGAGTCACTGGTGCGTGAGAAGCGGCGACCATCCTCCCATGATGACAAGGATAACAAACTAGATCCTTCTCCACCTTAAGCTTGTGAAATCCTGGGATGAGGTCCATAGAACTCAATCTAACTAGCAGATCAAAGCTCAAATGACCTAACCTCCTATGCCACCTCTAGAGCTCAGAGGAGGATCCATCAATCTAACAGCAAGAAGGGCCAAAAGAACTAAAGAAATCAATCAAAAAACTATGCCGAAGGGTAAGATCTCACAAACCAAAGATCCTCTAGAATCAATAAGAGAAGACATGCCCTCCTTAAAACGAACCTCTAAGCCCTCCTTAAGAAGTTGTCAAATAGAAATCAAATTAAAGCCCAGTTTTTCAACCAAAGCAACATTCTTCAATGATAAATGCTCAGAAATCCAAACAGAACCAAAACCTGTTGTTCAAGTCATGCTCAACGACTAACTCAGGGGTAGTACGCTCAACAGACGGACACACAGTGAAAGAAGCATGAACTCACATGTCTCATATTCTTGAGCTCTAGCTCAATAGATAGGCTCGCATACGAGTCTTTCAATAGTTATAGCCAAAAACCTCAACAGATGGAACCTTCCCAGCAGAAGTCATGATTGCTACCTTGTGTTAGAACCGGTTAAGGTATGGAAAAACCCTAATCAGGCTCTGATACCACTTGTAGGACCGAGAGTAGCGACTAGAGGGGGGTAAATGTGTGCCTCAACAAATTCTTACAAATTGATGGGCACATCTAAACACCCAATACTCCTCTAAAAGAACAAGCGGAAGAAAATAGACTTACACAACAAAATTCCAGATAAAACTAGTGCAATCACACTCGTGTCATATATGATACAAGGCAACCGTCTGAGAGATTAGAAACACTGAAAATAATCTAGCCTTCAAAAACCAACCGATGTCCTGATTGAAAAGACAATAATTAAAGATAATCATAAATTAGACGATTGATCAACAGTCATTTCAACAAATATTTCATTCATGATAGACAACCACTTCTTGTTGGTATCTAATCAGCAACTTGACTAGCACAGAGATCTCACATACAATTTATCAAACAGCAGGTGTGAATAAAAATTCCTGAGATTTAACTAAAAATTATAAACACAAGTGAGGATCGATTCATACCTTTTTTATCTCGATCTTTGTGCAAATCCATATAGCACAATGGGTGTCTCTGATGTGACTACGCTGTTGCAAACATTGGCTTCATGCAACGCCGTGTGCATCAGACCTAAGGCCGCATGTTGTGGTTTCACTGCCAGCCATAGGGTGAAGGCATACGACCCCTGCTTGACTCCCACACGACGCCTCCTCACGCTAATCGCTGCACGCCAAGTGCCACGTGACCCCAAGTGATGTCACTCCTACTGCCAAACACGCACGTGTAGCCGAGCAGGAAACAAGACAAAGGAAAAACTGGTCTCCGCAGAACCCCTATGCGCTGGAAAAAAACGAGGAGCGGTGACTATGGGAAACTTCAATTTTTTCTATTGAATGAACCAATGGAAGCAGAAAGTAAAGTGAACTCAGATTTTTTTCTATTGTACGAGTTACCCTAACCCTAAGAGGCTAAGGGGCTTTAAATAGCCAACCCATTATGTAAAAAAATACCTCCACCCTTAAGGTTTTTTTACAAACACGGAAATAAACTAGAAAATGACTAAAATGCCCATAGGATTTTTACATACTCGATTAACAAAGACTATGGGCCTAAAAGGCAAAATACTAAAATCCTAACTAAAGGTAACTGTTGGGGGAATATATTTCCCTTGAACAGGGGCCAAATGACGTCAGCCCCTGGCAGCCTTCGGCCTAGAGCCCAGTGCTGTCGGAGCCTGTTTTCTATCTAAATGTTGTTTCCAGGTCCCAAGGTGCCTTTCGGGGCCCGTAACTTCGGAGCCCTCAGACCAGGAGGTCCGGCCCGGAGCCCCCCAGTCCGGGCCCTGGCGTAGGGCACCGGAGGCCACACTCCGGGAGCCAAGCCCAGAGGCCGCCCTCCGGAGTCTAGTCCGGAGGCCGCCCTCCGGAGTCCAGTCCGGAGGCCACACTCCGGGAGCCAAGCCCGGAGGCCGCCCTCCGGAGTCCAGTCCGGAGGCCGCCCTCCGGAGTCCAGTCCGGAGGCCACCCTCCGGGAGCCAAGCCCGGGGGTCGCCCTCCGGAGTCCAGTCCGGAGGCCACCCTCCGGGAGCCAAGCCCGGAGGTCGCCCTCCGGAGTCCAGTTCGGAGGCCACCCTCTGGAAGCCAAGTCCGGAGGCCGCCCTCCGGAGTCCAGTTCGGAGGCCGCCCTCCGGGGTCAAGTCCGGAGGCTGCCCTCCGGAGCATGCTTCGAAGCTCCCCTCCGGGGTGCACTCCGAAGCCTTCACCCCAGCCTCCACCTTCGGTGTATCTTTTAGCTGGTCAAAGCCTGGCGTAGCCTGACACGTCAGTAAAGCTGTAAAGTTGTCTGGCACTTTTTGTACCGTAGCTAGCTCCTTTTCCCCTCTCTGCCCCTATGAGCCTAGGGCTCATAGGAGGCATCCCAGTCTTTTCCTTTGGCCTGCGTGACTATAAAAGCAGGGCCAAGCCCTTGTAGCAGGGGGGACACCCCCAGGGGGCCATGAGACCCTGTAGTTCTCTTCTCCACACTAAGGCATACCATGCCCAATCCACCATAAACTGGACGTAGGGCTATTATCCCCTAGGGGAGGCCCGAACCAGTATAAACCCCTTCTCCATCTGAGAGAACCCATCGAGGTTCATTATCCACATCATACACCACCACAGGAAAACCTGCTGGAACTAACGCAATTGTTCCAACAGTTGGCGCCGTCCGTGGGGAACTTAGTCCTAGAAGCTAAGTTCTCTACCACTGCCTGCAACCCGAAGTGCGCCCGAGGGGGGAGCTTCGAGGCTTTCCCGCCTCGCGCACCCTCCGGCAAGGGGCTCCGGGTGCAGACCGAAGGCCACCTTCGCCTTCCTCCATCCTTCGTATACCGGAGCCCACTCTCCGGCAAGGGGCTCCGCTCCACGTTTCAAAGGTCATCGAGCCCCGAAGGCTACAAGGTATGTACCGCCCGAAGCCTTACTTCGATGCACCAATCTACAGTTACATTAATATAAGCTCGAAGTCTTGCTTCGCCTTAAAGCCGAAGCCCTGCTTCGCCCTTAAATACAATTGTTTGCTCTATCTTATTAAAAACCAAAGCCATGCTTCAAAAATCCGAAGCCATGCTTCGCCCTGTTCAAAAATCCGAAGCCATGCTTCGCCTTATTTAAACCCGAAGCCATGCTTCGCCTTATTTAAACCCGAAGCCATGCTTCGCCTTATTTAAACCCGAAGCCATGCTTCGCCTTATTTAAAACTGAAGCCTTGCTTCGCTTTATGAAATCCGGAGCATTCCTCCGAAGGCTACACGGTGCCCCCGGGCCCGTAGCAGTGGGCAAAAGGGACTCCGGGCCGCTGGCCCGACGCGTCCAGGGATTCCAGGCTCCGCGCCCGAAGCATCCCAGGGATTCCGGGTTCCGCACCCGAAGCATCCCAGGGTCGAAGGTGGCCTAGAGTCGAAGGTGGCTCAGAGTCGAAGGTGGCTCACATTATCACAGGTTCGGTGAATCCACACCAAATATCCTTCTCGTTACAGGACCAAGTTCCGAAGCCTTGCTTCATTATCTAAACACGCTCCAAAGCCTGGCTTCGCGTGCTAGTGTATAATACGCCTAAGCGTCTCGAAGTCATACTTCGCTATGATCTAAGTGCGTTTCAGAGCCTCGTTCACGCACAACATCCAAATCCTAGCATGTCGAAGCATGCCTCGCTAGGCTTGGTTGTGCCGAAGCCTTGCTTCGCACCAAGTTAGCGCGTTCGAAGCCCAAAAGAGGCCTTCGCTCAATAAAATTCCGAGCAGCCGAAGCCCTGCTTCGCACCAAATTAAAGCGTTCGAAGCCTAAAGGAGGCCTTCGCTTAAATAAAATTCGTACGTCAAAGCCGCCAAAAGGCGCACCCTTCGCATCGTTATTTTTTGCCCGCACCAGCAACGGCTAAGTCCCTAGCTGCCACGAGCAAAGGGGGGAAGCATGTATGCGAGGTGTGCGAATGTAATACGCAGTACGAGCGTGGCAAGCTAAAATGTTCGAAGCCAAACAATGCGAAGCATACAGACGAAGTATGCAAATATAACAACTCCATTTATTGTATATTGAGAAGTGTGTTACAAACATACTTCGGAAGCAAAACTACGTATAATCTGTATCTAAACCTAAGAAGAACCGTGTGCGAGGCCCCAACCCTCGCTTGCCCCTTCTTCGGCCAGGGCCGCCTCATCTGGACGTTGCCTCGTCGGAGCCCGCTCTCCCCCGAACAGCTCGTTCAGGTTCCGAAGCCCGTAGGCTTCGCCTTCCACTTTGCAGGTCACTCCAGGTTAACGAAGCAGGCGGAGCCGTATCGAAGGCAGAAAAGTCTAGGGCTTCATCGCCTGCTAAGCCCGTTCGCGAAGGCAAAGACAAAGGGCCCTGAAGGGACTCCGTCTTCACAGCGGCTAGTAAATCCTGAGCTACTTCGGAGATGGCTTCGCCGTTAGGCCCCCTCGGAAGCTTAAACCGAGGGGGGCCTTCGGACCTAGCTACTTCGAGGATCGCCCACAGCTGTTGAAGCTCTTCGGAGTCCTCGAGGACTTCGAGGTCTACGCTCGAAGTCTGAGCCTGGGCAGGTATAAAAAACCCCCGCATTCATATTAATAAGCTGATAGAGTTTTTACAAGCCTGCAGCTAAGTATTACAAAAAGGCCTAAGGAGATCTACACCTTCAGAGGCGGAGGTACCAAAGTCGAAGGCTGATCAGGCACAGCAGGCGCTTTGGATCGGCGATGTCGAAGGGCCTTCTGGAGGTCGAGAACTTCTTCGCAGCCTTGCTCCTTCCAGGGGTCCTGCAGCCGCCGCCAGGCCCCGCGAACTTCGGCCAGAGGCGTCACCAAGTGCGGACCCCCGAAGGCCACTGGGTCGCAGAGGTTGCAGCCCGAAGGTGGTCACACCCCGCAGCATGGAGCATCTGCAACACTCCTTGGCCCGCGACGCGACCGGCCATGAGGGCGAAGCCCGTCAGCGCTTCGTCCGCTATCGAAGCCGCGGTCTTCAAGAAATCGGCGCGGTCTCCAATTGGGTCCTGATCGCCAAAATCCGGAGTCCGGCACTCGGTCCCTATTTTCTCAAGGACCTCGGTCAGGCTCTGAGTGGCCTCGCCAAGATTAGCCACGACGAAGCTCTCAAGATCCCGAGCCCGCTGGCGGAGCTCCTCGTTCTCCTTCGCCTGTCGAGCCTCGGCATCCTTCGAAGCCTGGAGCTCCGCGCGGAGCCGAGCCATCTCCGAGGCCAAGGCTTCCCTCGCCTCGGCTGCCGAAGCCTCGGCCCACCTCCGTCTCTCAGCTTCCTCCGAGACCTCGCGGCGAAGGGCCTCCTTCTCCTCCTCGAGGCGCTCCATCTGCCTGTCGGCAGCAGTCGAAGCTGCCGCATTCAGTGCGAGGGCCTGCAGAAATTGAAGAGATCATAAGTATTAACCAAGGGACAAAGGTATAGTTCGAAGCTGCAAGGGGCTTCGCTCACCCGCAGGAGGACTTCGTTCGAACTGATGAAGAGGTCCGTGGGGTCTCAGTGGCTGAGCTGGGCCACCAAATCCCCCTCCTCCGCAGAAGCACAAGCCTCGTGGAAATCGCGGATCGCCGCCACCGTCACGCCCCCCCTCGGCTTGAAAGGGTGAACCACGGCCACGGTCGCCTCCGCGGGCTCCGGCAAGGCGGGACTCAAGCCCACCACGTCCACTTCTTCTTCGCCTCGAGGAGCCTCGCGGCCTCCGCTGCCTTCATCATCAGACGAAGTGCTCTCGGACTCCGAATCGCTGCTGCTGCTGCTGCTCGAAGCTTCTGTGGACTTCGCCTCGGTGGGCTTCGATCCACCTTCGTCTACCGCCTTCGCCACGGTGGGCCTCGCGTCGTCTTCGTCCTCTGCAGGGAGCCAAGTCAAAATCCGCATATTGAAGAGAAGCATGCAAAAGAAAAAAGGGTTTACCATCGTCGGAGATCTCTTGAAAGGAGGATGGGGCTAAATGTGCCCTCCAACTCCTTCGATGCGAAGCTGGCGCATCTACCTCCGCGCCCGAGGTGGGTTCCGCCGGGGCATCCGTGGCCTCCTTGGCGGCCGGAGTGTGCGCACCGGACTTCGCTGCCGAAGGCCTCACCGCCAAGGGCTTCGCTGCCTTGTTGGGGGTCGGAGTAGCTGCGGGCTTCGCCGCAGCCTCCCCCGAATTAGAAGCTTCGACCGCGGGGACCTCCGGCCGATGTCCTGAGGCATCCACTTCGTCCTCATCCCCCCTCTTCCTCTTGGCTCCGGCCGACGAGGTAGTTAGGTGGGCGAAGTCCGGCAGAGCAGGAAGCCCCCCGAGGTCAAGCGCGGTCCATACCCTGTTCCAGCGCTCCCAGGACCCTACCAGTGCAAGGCGCTGGGCCTGCTCCTCGGGAGTCGGAGTCCCGACGACTCGATCTGCCGCCGCGGCGGCCTCCTCCGGGGTCCTCATGTCGAGGGCGGCTTCATGAAAGGTTTGAGTTAGAAGTGAAGTCTGCGAAGTATTAAAAGCACAGTGACTGCGAAGCCTTACAGAAGCGGTCGAAGGCCAACTCGCTAAGTTCACCTCGGCCCGAAGCTTGAAAGAGACCCTCCGGCCAGGAGCGCGCGAGGGGGCTGAGCCGGAGGGTGATGAACTCCTCCGCGAGGTCCCTCATGCTCATCTTCGCCGCAATCTTCCCTTCGCAGGCCCTCCAGACCGACTCCTCCGTGGAGATCGAAGCCCTCATCTCCAGGGTCTGCTCGAACTTGTCGGAGGGCGTCCGAAGGTCCCTCGGCCCTAGCCGCCTGGGCGCAGTCTTCGCCGCCGCAGCCGCCGCTGCATGCACTTGGGCGGAGCCCGAGCTCGAGCCCAAGGCCAGAGGCTTCGCCACCGCCTTCTTCGGCATGTTGATGGGACTTCGCCGCGAAGGGCTAAAGCTAGCGAAAGGGGGCTCGAAGCGAAGCTAGAAGAAGAAGGGAGCGAAGGTTGCAAGGCAACGAGAAGAAAGCGAATGAAGGTGTGCCGAAGCCGCACGTGGTAAGTCTCTATTTATAGGCGCGGTAAGAATTCCAACCGTCGTGGGCCGAACCCACCGCCAGATGGGCCTCCGGCGAAGGCGAACCGACCCAGAACAAGGTAACAATAACTTTTTTGACCGTTGCGGAGCCGTTCGGGCTCCCCGAGGCCGTTCTGGCGCCAAGCGCGGGCATTTATTACCCCCAGGTATCGAGGTCACCTTCGGTCCAGGCTCCGAAGGTATGTTTTCTCTGAAGTTGTGTTTTCAGGTCATTTGTCCTAAGGGCGCGTGCACCCCTTCGTTCCGAAGGCCTACACGCGAGGGGCTACTGTTGGGGGAATATATTTCCCTTGAACAGGGGCCAAATGACGTCAGCCCCCGGCAGCCTTCGGCCCAGAGCCCAGTGCTGTCGGAGCCTGTTTTCTATCTAAATGTTGTTTCCAGGTCCCAAGGTGCCTTTCGGGGCCCGTAACTTCGGAGCCCTCAGACCAGGAGGTCTGGCCCGGAGCCCCCAGTCCGGGCCCTGGCGCAGGGCACCGGAGGCCACACTCCGGGAGCCAAGCCCGGAGGCCGCCCTCCGGAGTCTAGTCCGGAGGCCGCCCTCCGGAGTCCAGTCCGGAGGCCACACTCCGGGAGCCAAGCCCGGAGGCCGCCCTCCGGAGTCCAGTCCGGAGGCCGCCCTCCGGAGTCCAGTCCGGAGGCCACCCTCCGGGAGCCAAGCCCGGGGGCCGCCCTCCGGAGTCCAGTCCGGAGGCCACCCTCCGGGAGCCAAGCCCGGAGGTCGCCCTCCGGAGTCCAGTTCGGAGGCCACCCTCCGGAAGCCAAGTCCGGAGGCCGCCCTCCGGAGTCCAGTTCGGAGGCCGCCCTCCGGGGTCAAGTCCGGAGGCTGCCCTCCGGAGCATGCTTCGAAGCTCCCCTCCGGGGTGCACTCCGAAGCCTTCCCCCCAGCCTCCACCTTCGGTGTATCTTTTAGCTGGTCAAAGCCTGGCGTAGCCTGACATGTCAGTAAAGCTGTAAAGTTGTCTGGCACTTTTTGTACCGTAGCTAGCTCCTTTTCCCCTCTCTGCCCCTATGAGCCTAGGGCTCATAGGGGGCATCCCAGTCTTTTCCTTTGGCCTGCGTGACTATAAAAGCAGGGCCAAGCCCTTGTAGCAGGGGGGACACCCCCAGGGGGCCATGAGACCCTGTAGTTCTCTTCTCCACACTAAGGCATACCATGCCCAATCCACCATAAACTGGACGTAGGGCTATTATCCCCTAGGGGAGGCCCGAACCAGTATAAACCCCTTCTCCCTCTGAGAGAACCCATCGAGGTTCATTATCCACATCATACACCACCACAGGAAAACCTGCTGGAACTAACGCAATTGTTCCAACAGTAACTTATCCTGATGCAGAGCTTTCGTATAGTAGCTACGGCTTCGCTTCAGGACCGTCTGATATCCAGTCATCGTTCCAGATTGGGTGGTTGGTTTTACGCAAAAAACAACAAAGCACTCATCGCCTCTGCATGGGGTACCCGGATTGGGCCGACCCGACTTTGTGTCCCCCTTGGCCTAGCAGTTGCTCGTCACCCATTTACTTGAGTTAAACCCAGTCAAACCATGACGAGACACCTACCATCCCTAGCCCATGTACTCGGATTGGGCTGGCCTGACTCCTTGGCTCCCTCTGCCTGGCAATCGCTCGCTACCCATGTACTTGAGTCACATGCGGTCAAGACACGATAGGTCTTCTCTTCTTGTCATCATCTTCTCTCTTTCTCTCTTTGACTTTCGTTGACAATCATTCATCATCTTCTGGAGCCATGAGGCCCATGATATTCAACATGGCTCCTCAGGGCCAGTGAAGCCTTGTAGGGGGCAAGCTGCTGGGAGCAGGTTCTTCCGCGAGATGCTAAGCTAATCATAGGCATGGATGAAGATTATGTCGGTAGAGCTCCCTACGTCGATCAGCACCCGATAGACCTCAGTGCTACCAATGTCGGCAGAGATGACGAGGGGGTCAGCATGAGGGAACTTGACGCCGAGCACATCATCTAACGTGAAGGATATGGGCACATGCGACCACTCGTGTATAGCCAAAGAAGATGCCGAGGTCCCAATGTGCCCTACCTTGCGGACGTACTCCCGTCGCTGTCGCTTTGACATGGTGCCCATGGTACCACCTCTAGTAATGGGTAACACTATGCGTTTCTAGTTGACGGGGCCGTCTTCGGTTTTCGGGGGCTATGGTATGTTCAGCACTAGAGGGTTCTGTAACATCCCAAGAAACAAAAAAACAAATAAAATAAAAGAAAAACATTATTTCTGGATTTATTTATTAAAGGAAAATCATAAAAGAACCCAAATAAAGCCAAACAGGGAGAAATACACAAAATTTGGACCTGAAAATTTTATGAGATGAACTAGAGCCCAAGATATAATTTTAGGAATTTTTACAAATTTTTATCAATAGTGATTCAACCCTTAAACAAATAAATGAATTACTGGAATTATTTTAAATCAGAAAACAATTTTAATCTTTAATGGGCCTCAACCTCGAATTCACCCGGAGCCCGGCCCAATCCAGCATTGAGCCACTGACGAGTGGGACCCGCCTGTCGGCGCGTTCCCCCGCCTCTCTCTCCCGCCCGCGCCCGCCTGGCCCCACGTGTCAGCCTCCATGCGCTCGCCTTCGCCCACTGACCGCTCGGCCCCGCCTGTCGGCCCTTTCCTTTCCCGTTCGCCCACTGACAGGTGGAGCCCACCTGTCAGGACCTTCGTCTCCGATGGAAGGGGATCGCCCCCTTCCTTCCTCCTGGCGATCACCTTCGGTTCTCGCCGCCGGCCACCTCGATTCGCCCGATCCAACCACGGATCACCTTCCCTGGTCACCACCGCACCCTTTCCATCCGTGGCCAACGCGGTTTCGCGAGAATGGAAGCTAACCGAAGCCTTTGGAATGAGATCGTCGGAGAGAGAAGGAAACCCTCGATTTCCTTCCGTTTAGGCGCCGCCGACGACCCTATAAAAGCCCCTGAGGACACCGCACTTTGCCCACACCGCTGTAGCCCGAGCCTTAGCCCTCCAGAGCGCCTCTGCTATTTTTGCGAGCTCCTCCCCTACTTCAACTCTGGTGAGCCCTCGCCGTCGCCTCGGACCCCCGCCGCCCTAGCCACCGCCACCGTCGGGTCCGTCGTCGACCACCCCACCTCGTCCACCCTCCGTTGGCCGTGGACACCGCCGGACCGCCGTCGCCGTCGAGCACCCGTACGCCCTCCGTCGTCTACGCTCGCCGCCGGTCACCTCCAGGCCCCCATCGTCGCCGCCGAAGGTATCATCGTGACCCCCTTACTCCCCGCGTTCCATTTTTGGCCCTAGCTAGGCCCCTAGGCCCTCGCCGTCGCCGCCGTGGCCGCACCCGAGACCACCGTCGCCGGAGACGAAGGGTGCGAGGCCCCCTTACGAACGTGCCGTGCCGGATTAAATCCTGGCCGCACGATCGCGAACGAAGGGCACAGATTAAATCCCTTCGGGATTTAATCTCACCCGTAGATCTGGTCAAACCGGTATCCTCTGATCCTGGCCGTTGATCGCTTTTTAAATTGTTGACTCCATCTAGTGCGTCCACGTATACCCTTTCGCCACGTTTTAATTTGGGCCGTCCAATTTCATTAAATCCACCCGCCTCGCATCTGGCCGCTGGATCCAGATCCGACGGTCCAGGTCGCTCGGGTCCACGCGCATAGTCACGGGTTCACGGTGAACCTGGTTCACCGTGGACCAGGGACTGTTTTTTTCAGTTTAAATAAAATTCAGAAAATTGTTTAAACTTTGAAAATTCATATCTTGCTCATTTTAACCCCAAATTTCACCATTCAAATTTTGTTAAAACCAGAATATTATTCTCTACACATTAATGCCATAAAAACAGTATGTTTCTGTTACCCAAAATATTCTTAATAAATAAATGAATAAAAGCCCCTTAGGATTAAAATTAATAATACAGAAAATAAATTAGGAAAAATCCTAAAAAGTTAAACTTCACTGTTTTATGCAAAAACTCAGAATAATAAAATATTACTTCACATAAAAACACCCACAACTATGTATGTTCTTTTATTTGGTGGATTTTATCTGTTTATTGAATGTATTATTTATTTTTCCGTATCGAGAAGACTACGAGTTCGTCGAGGAGCAGGAGTTCTACCCCGAGGTTCCTCCATCCCCCTTTGCTGATCAAGGCAAGTCATCGACCACCCCTGTGGAAACAGTTGATCATAATTGAGCCCATGTTTTAATAAAATATCGCTATAACCCATAGGTTAATATTGCATTAGTCAAACATCAAAGCCTTACACTTATATTTATTAGATCCCAGTCCTTGTGTGCAAACCCAAGCCATGCTTATTGAGCCTTAACTCCTTGTCACTCTACTATAAAATTATTAGCTAGTGCCCAATGTACCGGCACAACTGCTATAGGATAAAAAGAAAGAATGAGTCGTAGATAGCTGGATTCTGTATATGAATTTCCCCGTTATTCTCGTCTCTGGACTCTGTTGGAGTTGGCTAAGTTATAAGTATGGTGGGTTCCGGGTGCAAGCTCGGGCACTGGTTTGTCGCACCCGGGGCACTATAAGGACCGGTCTGCGGGATCTGTTGCAAAGCACTTCCGTACCAACCACAAGTCTAATGGGTAAGTCCTAACTGGAAGTATGGAATGCTCCGGCTCGATGCACCATAGAGGAGGGGGCAAGGGGCTAGCCTGCGGGCGGCTTGTACCGACGAGGCTCAAGGGGGGGTATGGTGGGGCTCTGATGCGTCGGGACACCATATGAAACCCATAAGAGGGTGCTATTGGGTCGGGAAGGACTATATGGAAGGTTTTGGCACGAGTTCCCGTGAAATGGGTCATCTCGTTACACTTTCGTGTAAGTGATGAGTGCGTGCCTTGTGGGTACAGTGGTACATCTCTAATCAGAGTAATTCAATCTTTTCGAAAAGTCGAGCCCACGGTCAAGGGCGGGTTGTGTGACTACTCGCAGTTAGTTTACAATTGTTTGAATGGTCAAGTTATTCATGGAACGTAAGGACTGTTGAGCGAGGTGGGGCTGACTGTACCCCTCGAGTAAGAAGATGATGATGCACACACACATGTTTACTTTTCCGTACTAATAAATTGCTCACATTTAAAGCTTTACAATTATGCTGCTTCCGCTAAACTAGCCACTATCTCCCTTGTTATTACCTTGCATTATATTTGCATTTGGTGGCTTGCTGAGTACATCTGTACTCACCCCGTTGACTTACAACATCAGAGCCCGTCTACTATGAGGAGGATGAAGGTCTAGAGTAGCGACCCAGTCAAGGCGAGACTGGAAGGAGGCGTTCATCTAGGACCCCTTGTTTTATTAGTTTCTCTTCAAATTTATTCACTTTTGTATTAATGCGGTCTACGAACCGTGAATGATTGCCCGTATTGTACGTGGTCGCATGATGAACATCTTGTTTTATTGATTTTCTATGGAATTTCAATAAAGTCCTGATTTATTAAATCGGGGCGCGACAAGATGGTATCAGAGCCGACTTGACTGTAGGAAGCCAAACAGACCTGACCCTAGGACTTACACTTACTGTATTTTCTTACAAACACTACTTATCCTCTCATCTTCCGAGGTTTTCACAAAAATTTTCTCTCTTTTTGTAGATGCCGGTCCGTACCATGAATGGGAACCTTCGTGATGAGGCCGGATTCATTCGCGAGCTGCGCATGCTCGTCAGCTTCCTTGGATTTGAGCATGAGCCGATGTACCATGGAGTCTTCCCCGACGAGGAAGAGAGCTTCTGCGAGGTCACCGTCGTCGTCCAGCCCTCCCCTCAGACAGCTCACACCTACCGCGGAGGAGGACCTACCTTCCTGGTTGCCAGCCAGCGCACCGCTCTCCAGGCACTCACGGAGCTCCGGATGATCTACGACAGCGAGCTCTACGACACGGACTTTCGCTTCGTGCCTCTTCGCACCCCAGGAAGTCCCCACAGTGTCTTCGTCAGCAGACTCTCCCAGCGCCATTCTGCGATTGGTCATACCATGCGCTTGTTGGAGGCCATGGATGATCTTCATTACGAGGCACTGCAGGACGCCAATGGATAGCGCGACACCATCAGCTTTTACCGACACTCTTCCGAGGATCTGAACCGCGAGAACGGAGATCTTCGTCGCCGCATCCAAAAGGGACATCGTTTGGCTGCTGAGGCAGAGGAGCTACGGCGCCAGAATGAGCTCCTTCGGCAGCGTGTCGCCACCAACCCACAGCTCCGCTACCAGATCGAGGAATTGAAGAAGGACCTTGAGGAGATCGCGCCTCTTCCGCCTTGCAGGAAGAAACCCCTACGGATCCCCACTGTGAGGCCCAAGAGGATCTCCCGCAGCGCACCACCCGCCGGACCATCCAGCTCCTCGACCCCGACCGTCTCCCACGAGCCCGAGATTGAGCCGTCCCCCAAGCTACCGTAGACGTAGATTTACGGTTGATTGTTTTTTATTTTTGCTTGATTGTATTAGCATTCATGTCAAAACATAAGGCATGAATGAAGAAATAAATAAATGTAACCGCAAGAACGGTACCTTTTGAAATAAAATATAAAGAGTTCACTAAAATAAATGTGTCTACTTTGAAAACTCCAGGATGACCAACACTCAGGGTTCCGACGCTACTTAGAACGGAGGAGATAGTGGCAACCTGCCACAATGGGGAGCCACCGGGCAAAGGCAAGCCCCGGTCGCCAACCACCCCACTCTGGCCGAGATGATGGCCACACAAAACCAGCTGGTCTCAGCCCTTCTGAACCAAATGCAGCAGCAACAGCAACAGATGCAGGAGCAGCAGGCTCATCTCTTCCGCCCCCACCAACAGCCTGAGCTGCCCCGACCCGCCACACCAGCTCCCGCTCCCGCGTCCTAGCTTTCGGAGTTCCTCCGAGTCCGCCCACCGACCTTCTCAAGCACCACCAACCCCATGGAGGCTTGGGATTGGTTGCGAGCTATCAAGAAGAAGCTCGATCTGCTGACCTGCACTGAGCAGGAGAGGGTGGCCTTCGCCACCCACCAGCTTCATGGTCCCGCCGCAGAGTGGTGGGACAATCATCGTGAGACTCTGCCCGAGGGCCACGCCCATACTTGGGCGGAGTTTTCGGCTGCTTTCCGTGCCGCTCACATCCCCGACGGCATTATAGCCCAGAAGCAACAAGAGTTCAGAGACCTGCAGCAGGGGAGCAGGTCTGTTACAGAATACCTGCATGAGTTCAACCGTCTGGCCAGGTACGCACCTAAGGAGGTCCGTACGGATGCGGCCAGACAGGCCAAGTTCCTCCGGGGACTGAAGGATGAGCTGTCCCTACAGCTTATCTCCGGAGATTTCGCCAACTTCCAAAAGTTGGTGAACAAAGCTATCATGCAGGAGACCCAGCAGAATAAGGTCGACCTGAAGAAGAAGCGAATGATTGCCTTCCGGCAAAACCAGGGCATGGCCTAGAGACCCCGCTTTGTTCCACCTCCATCAGCACCGCAGTACCACCCCCGCCCAGTATATCGTCCGGCACCACCAGCTGCCAATGTCGGGGCCAGTCAACCTCGTCCCGCTCCCGCTGCACCAACCGCCCCAGCTGCCCCGGCCAAGAAGCTGGAAGTTCTGAGAGACAGGCATGGCAAGCCTGTAGTATGCTTCAACTGCCGCCAGGAGGGACATTACTCCCATCAGTGCCCTCATCCCAAGCGTGCTCAAGGCATCGCCTCCAACCCCGCCGTCCGCGCCAAGGTCAACCACGTCACCGCCGAAGAAGCCCAGGCCGCCCCGGAGATTGTCATGTGTAAGTTTATGGTTCATTCATCGCTTGCAGTGGTATTATTTGACACCGGAGCTACCCACTCCTTTATATCAACTGCATTTGTGGAAAGTAATGCCCTGGACATAAGCGAACTACCCAGGCCAGTATTGATAGCTACCCCGGGCAAGCAAACCCTCGCCTGTTCCTTTAGTCCAAGGGTATGGGTAGAAATCCAAGGCACGATATTTTGGGCCGACCCCATTCTAATAGAATGTCAAGGCTTGGATCTCATTCTAGGGATGGATTGGCTAAATAAACATCAAGGAGTGATAGAATGTGCCCAGAGAAAAGTGACTGTAACTAATGAAGAAGGGACTATAGTCACATTCCAGATGCCAAGCATGAAGGCCGGAAGGACAAGACTACATCAGATTACCTTGGAAGAGATACCAGTAGTCAGTGAATACCCGGACGTGTTCCCAGAGGATCTACCAGGGATGCCACCCAAGAGGGACATCGAATTCAGGATTGATTTGGTGCCCGGAACTACCCCGATTTATAAGCGACCATACCGGATGGCCGCTAATGAATTAGCTGAGATGAAGCAGCAATTGGAGGATCTTGAAAGGAAAGGTTACATCAGACCAAGCACATCGCCATGGGGTGCTCCCGTCATCTTCGTCGAGAAGAAAGAAGACAAGGCAAAGCGTATGTGTGTGGATTATCGCGCTTTGAATGAGGTAACCATCAAGAATAAATATCCGTTGCCTCGGATCGACGATCTCTTCAACCAGCTAAAAGGAGCTACAGTATTCTCAAAGATCGACTTGCGTTCCGGTTATCATCAGTTAAGGATCCGAGAAGAGGATATACCCAAGACTGCCTTCACCACCCGCTATGGATTATATGAGTGCACGGTTATGTCCTTTGGATTGACCAACGCCCCTGCATTCTTCATGAATATGATGAATAAGGTGTTCATGGAATATTTGGACAAATTCATCGTAGTCTTCATAGATGACATCCTCATTTATTCCAAGGACAAGAAAGAGCACGAGGCTCACCTCCGGTTAACCTTAGGAAAACTAAGGGAACGCCAATTGTATGCCAAGTACAGCAAATGCAAGTTCTGGACAACAGAAGTGAAATTCCTTGGACACATCATCTCTGCGCAAGGAATCGCAGTAGACCCTGCCACCGTAGAAGCAGTTACGGATTGGCTGCCACCCACGAACGTATCTGAGATACGAAGTTTTCTGGGTCTGGTCGGATATTATCGGAGATTCATTGAGAATTTTTCAAAGATAGCCAAGCCAATGACCAAGTTGTTGCAGAAAGGAGAAAAGTTTGAATGGACTCCTGAATGCGAGGAAAGTTTCCGCACCCTCAAGACCCGCCTGGTGTCAGCACCCATACTGACCCTACCTGATATCCGTAAAGACTTCCATGTCTACTGTGACGCATCTCGCCAAGGATTGGGATGTGTTCTTATGCAAGACGGAAAAGTTATCTCTTATGCCTCTCGTCAGTTGAGACCTCATGAGTTGAATTACCCGACCCATGATTTGGAATTAGCCGCTGTAGTGCACGCCCTTAAGATTTGGAGGCACTATTTGGTTGGAAATCGCTGTGAGATCTTTACGGATCACAAGAGTTTGAAGTACATCTTCACACATCCCGACCTCAATCTGAGGCAAAGACGATGGTTGGAACTCATAAAGGACTATGACTTAGGTATTCACTACCACCCCGGAAAAGCAAATGTGGTAGCGGATGCATTAAGTCGCAAGGGATATTGCACCGCTGTGATGATCCAGGATTATGCACCCTTGTTATGTAGAGAGATGGAAAAGTTATATCTTGGATTAACCACAAAGGCATATCTAGCCACCTTGGAGACCCAGCCAATTCTATTTGAGCAGATCCGTGAAGCTCAGTTGGAAGACCCGGATATAGCTGCCATTAGGAAGAACATGAGGCAAGGAAAAGCCCCAGGATTTTCAGAGGACGAAAATGGCACCATATGGTTTGGAACCCGGATATGTGTACCGGATAAGCCAGAGATAAAGACCCTTATCCTGAGAGAAGCCCATGAGACATTGTACTCCATTCATCCTGGCAGTACCAAGATGTACCAGGACCTAAAGGAACGTTATTGGTGGGTTAGCATGAAAAGAGAGATTGCCCAGTTCGTCGCCGATTGTGACACCTGTAGAAGAGTAAAGGCTGAACATCAGAGGCCTGCAGGATTGTTACAGCCACTTAAAGTGCCTGAATGGAAGTGGGAAGAGATCGGTATGGATTTCATCACCGGATTACCAAAAACCCAACTTGGGTACGATTCTATTTGGGTGATCATCGATCGGCTTACGAAAGTAGCACATTTCATAGCCATCAAGACGACCTTTAGTGGCCCTAAGCTTGCAGAGCTATATATGGCCCGGATCGTATGTCTTCATGGAGTGCCCAAGAAGATAGTGTCCGACAGAGGAAGTCAGTTTACCTCTCGTTTCTGGAAGAACCTTCAAGAGGAGATGGGCACGAGATTGAATTTCAGTACCGCCTACCACCCTCAGACAGATGGACAAACAGAGAGGGTGAATCAGATATTGGAGGATATGCTTCGAGCGTGTGTTTTGGATTTTGGAGCCACTTGGGACAAGAGCTTGCCGTACGCTGAATTTTCATACAACAACAGCTATCAAGACAGCCTTCAGATGTCTCCCTTTGAAGCACTATATGGACGTAGGTGCAGAACGCCTCTACTTTGGGACCAAACCGGTGAATCCCAAGTATTCGGAACAGACATTCTTCGCGAAGCTGAAGAGAAGGTACGGATCATCAGAGACCGACTCAAGACAGCCCAATCACGACAGAAGAGCTACGCAGACAATCGTCGCCGAGACCTAGCCTTTGAAGAAGGAGATCATGTCTACCTTCGAGTTACGCCTCTCCGTGGTACTCAACGGTTTAACATGAGAGGAAAGTTGGCCCCTCGATATGTTGGACCATTCCCCATTATCCGACGCCAAGGCGAAGTTGCTTATCAGTTGGAATTACCACCCTCATTAGCTGGAGTACATGATGTATTTCACGTATCTCAACTCAAGAAATGCCTCCGCGTCCCCACAGAGCAAGTGGATCTTCAGTAGTTGGATGTTCAAGAGGATCTGACCTATGTGGAAAGCCAGTCAAGATATTGGAAGTCAAAGAAAGGACCACCAGGAGTCGGATCATCCATTTCTGTAAAGTGTAGTGGAGCAAATCATCCGGTAGAAGAAGCTACATGGGAAAAAGAAGATGAACTAAAGGCACAGCATCCTGAGCTATTCGAGGATTGATCCGAATCTCGAGGACGAGATTCTCTGTAAGGGGGATAGGATTGTAACATCCCAAGAAATAAAAAAAACAAATAAAATAAAAGAAAAACATTATTTCTGGATTTATTTATTAAAGGAAAATCATAAAAGAACCCAAATAAAGCCAAACAGGGAGAAATACACAAAATTTGGACCTGAAAATTTTATGAGATGAACTAGAGCCCAAGATATAATTTTAGGAATTTTTACAAATTTTTATAAACAGTGATTCAATCCTTAAACAAATAAATGAATTACTGGAATTATTTTAAATCAGAAAACAATTTTAATCCTTAATGGGCCTCAACCTCGAATTCACCCGGAGCCCGGCCCAATCCAGCATTGAGCCACTGACGAGTGGGACCCACCTGTCGGCGCGTTCCCCGCCTCTCTCTCCCGCCCGCGCCCGCCTGGCCCCACGTGTCAGCCTCCATGCGCTCGCCTTCGCCCACTGACCGCTCGGCCCCGCCTGTCGGCCCTTTCCTTTCCCGTTCGCCCACTGACAGGTGGAGCCCACCTGTCAGGACCTTCGTCTCCGATGGAAGGGGATGCCCCCTTCCTTCCTCCCAGCGATCACCTTCGGTTCTCGCCGCCGGCCACCTCGATTCGCCCGATCCAACCATGGAACACATTCCCTGGTCACCACCGCACCCTTTCCATCCGTGGCCAACGCGGTTTCGCGAGAATGGAAGCTAACCGAAGCCTTTGGAATGAGATCGCCGGAGAGAGAAGGAAACCTTCGGTTTCCTTCCGTTTAGGCACCGCCGACGACCCTATAAAAGCCCCTGAGGACACCGCACTTTGCCCACACCGCTGTAGCCCGAGCCTTAGCCCTCCAGAGCGCCTCTGCTATTTTTGCGAGCTCCTCCCTACTTCAACTCCGGCGAGCCCTCGCCGTCGCCTCGGACCCCCGCCGCCCTAGCCGCCGCCACCGTCGGGTCCGTCGTCGACCACCCCACCTCGTCCACCCCTCTGTTGGCCGTAGACACCGCCGGACCGCCGTCGCCGTCGAGCACCCGTACGCCCTCTATCGTCTACGCTCGCCGCCGGTCACCTCCAGGCCCCCATCGTCGCCGCCGAAGGTATCATCGTGACCCCCTTACTCCCCGCGTTCCATTTTTGGCCCTAGCTAGGCCCCTAGGCCCTCGTCGTCGCCGCCGTGGCCGCACTCGAGCCCGCCGTCGCCGAGACGAAGGGTGCGAGGCCCCCTTACGAACGTGCCGTGCCGGATTAAATCCTGGCCGCACGATCGCGAACGAAGGGCACAACCATAGATCTGGTCAAACCGGTATCCTCTGATCCTGGCCAGTTGATCGCTTTTTAAATTGTTGACTCCATCTGGTGCGTCCAGTATACCCTTTCGCCACGTTTTAATCTGGGCCGTCCAATTTCATTAATCCACCCGCCTCGCATCTGGCCGCTGGATCCAGATCCGACGGTCCAGGTCACTCGGGTCCACGCGCATAGTCACGGGTTCACGGTGAACCTGGTTCACCTGGAC